>CM072819.1:17235282-18625337 GCA_036937905.1 Salvia rosmarinus
AAATGAAGTCGAAACCGTGTTACCTCCCGAAATATTCAAGGAATTGTAGCGTCATTGATGGTACTTCGGATTTGAGAACTCAGATTATCGAGCGCAAAGAAGAGATAAACAACTCGAAACTCTACGAGCAAAGATTCGAATGGGAAATTTTCCGAATATCATGAAGCTAGAGATAATGCGATTATGTTTGGTAATCGCATATACGCATTCTAACGATCTGAGTGAAAAATGAAATTATGAATGAAGCTCATAAGGTTCCATCGTGGCACATCCTAAGTGCGAAGATGTACGGGATCTTAAACAAAAGTTCATGTGGGCGGGGATGAAGCAAGACATTGCCTCCTACGTTGAGCGGTGTTTAGCGTGCCAACAAGTAAAAGCTTTACATCAAAGACCATACGGAAAGTTCTGACCTCTTGAAGTGCACGAATGGAAATGGGATCACATCGCTATGGATTTTGTAATTGGTTTACCCAAGTCAGGCGAGGAAATACGGCCATATGGGTAATCATCGATCGATTAACCAAGAGCGCTCATTTCATTCCAATTCGATAACGTATGGAGCAGATAAGTTGGCACAAATTTATGTTCGGAAATCGTTCGGCTACATGGAGTGCCGATCTCAATCACCTCGGATCGTGATGCCAAATTCACCTCTCGGTTCGGACTACTTTTCAAAAGAATTGGGTACTCGGTTAAATTTTAGTACCGCTTTCCATCCCAGACAGACGGTCAAACCGAGAGAACAATTCAAACCTCGAAGATATGCTCGGGCGGTGGTGCTTGATCGGGAGACCAATGGGAACAAGTCTTACCATTGATCGAATTTGCTTACAACAATAGTTATCAAGCTACGATCGGCATGGCACCTATGAAGCACTTTATGGTAAAAGTGCGGATCACCTCTGTATTGGGACGAAGTAGGAGAGCGGAAGATTCTTGGCCCGAAGCGATCGAAGAAATGGTTCAAATTGTACGACAGATAAGACAAAGAATGAAAGAAGCTCAAGATCGACAAAAGTCTTATCTCGATCATCGCCGCATGTAATTAAAGTTTGAAATAGGGGACAAGGTCTTTCTTAAAGTTTCTCCAACCAAAGGAGTTCACCGTTTTGGAATAAAAGGGAAACTTAAACCAAGATTTCTTGGACCTTACGAGATATTGGAACGGATTGGACCTGTAGCCTATAGGTTAGCGTTGCCTCCAAACTTCGCTAACGTACATGACGTTTTCCACGTATCTCAGCTCAGAAAGTATGTATATGATCCACAACATATTCTTCATTATGATGAGATAGTTCCCAATCTTGACTTGAGCTATGAAGAAGGGCCGAAAGCATTCGGACCGGAAAGAGCAAAGTTAAGGAATAAGGTTATTCCTTTAGTAAAAAGTTCAATGGAAACATCACGGTCCGGAAGAGATCACATGGGAACTGGAAGATAAAATGATAGAAAAGTACCCGACTTATTTACTAAGGTACGAAAATTTAGGGACGAAATTTCTTTAAGGGGAGGAATGTAGTAGCGAAAATTTTATAGTAATTAATAAAGGTTAATTAAGTACTATTAAAGGCTTAAAAATTATTTAAGCCTTAAGAATTCATAAAATTCAATATAGTGAAATATTAATCGATATGAGTTCGATTAATTTAAGATTTGAATATATGGAATCGAAAATGTAGAAATTTATTAGAAATGGGTTTAATTGTGATAAAATATGAATTATATGTTTATTAATGTATGTTTGCATGAAAAAAATTTAAAAATATGATATTAATTAGAAATTATGTTATGAAATGCATTAATTATTTGTACTTATTAATTTTATTATAAAATGAGATAAAATATTATTTAAAGTATTAAATGTCTTGAATAAATTTATTTTATTAATAATTAGTGATAAAAGAATTATCTTACATAATTTTGAAAATTAGAAGCAATATTAGTAATGAAATGAATTTTATTAAATAAAGTGATTTAAATTATATAATATGGATCTAAATTAAATCATGAATATAAGTTGTATTAGATTTTATAATTTACTTGAAATATAATTCTATTAATTAAATTATACTAAAGTTTGGAATTAGAAGAATTAGGAGTTTAATTATAAAATTATTGAAATTTGTGATATATTACTTGGAAATTTGAAATAAATTCACATTAAATTTAAATTTAGCTTCTAGACAATTTATACATGAATTTAATCATCTTCAACCTCCCAACACTCCTCATTTTCGACACACACAGAACACACACACAAATTTTATTTTCACCCTTTTAAACCCCACTAATTAGCCTTGAAATTAATGAAATATTACTCCAAACAAGGTAAATACTTCATTTAACTTAAGTTATTGTTATTTAAATTGATTAATATTATGTTTTAAATTCCTAGGGTTTGAAAATTATGGATTGTGATTAAGGTTGATTTGTTTAAATTTTGTTATGTTTATTGATTTAAGTATGTTTATGGAGCATAATTAACATGTTCTATGGTTTTAATTTGTTTAAATTTACAAAGTTGATGAATTAAAGTTTAGAACAAGAACCTAATTTTAGTATGTGAATTATATGTTATAATTTAATTGAATTGAGCTTAGATATATGTTTAGAATTAGATATAAACATCATGTGATTAAAGAAATTAAAAGTTAAATTATGTTTATTTAAAACCCTAAAATTTCAAAAATCTCATGTGATATGAACTTAATGATTTTGATTTTTCTTGATCAATTTAACTTGATATCCATGCTTAGGGATATGAATAATGTATAAAATGAATTTATAGAATTTAATTCAAACATATACTAATTATTCAAAAATTTGAAAATGAAGGGCAAGCATAAATCTATGATTTCTTGATTTTATTTGATGGATTTGAATTGATATTTGAGATCTATGATAAAAATAAGGCTTAAGTAGAATTTATGGGAATTTTAAACATAAGTATCAAAAGTTAGAAAAATTAAAGTTTACACTAAAGTTATACTTATATGTGATATACTTGATCTATGATGGAATGAATCATGAAATTATGATTATTAAAGTTAATTTAGTATAAAAATATGATATGTGATGTTAAATGGGTTGTAGATATTAAGAATGTTGAAATGTATATATATAATGAGTTAAATCGCCTTAGGCGATTAATGTTGAAATAAGATGATACTAGTCTTGTATAAGCCTCTTAAATGTATAACTGATGATGTGATGATGATATTGGGGAGTTTGGGATGATATTGGAGTAGTGTGTTATGTTTGGGATGTCCATATTACAGATGTTACGCTGCCGAAATTTCGGTAGAATTTGATATGCATAAGATGTTTTAAATATTACTTAATTACTAAAGGTATAAATAAGTGAGAAAGATTACTAAAGTCAATAATAATTCTTATGTTTTAAGGATCGAGCAAGAGAAGCCGAGAAGTGAAGAGCGAAGAAACAAACTTGGTAGATTGAGCGTCGTGACGAGGTGGGTAATGCATTATGAACTTTATTTTAAAGCTAAACATATGATATGTTATGAGTTTGATTTCTTGTGAAAACATTTGATCACCACATGTTAATCATGCTAAATGTTTTACCACATTGTGGGTATGACGGCAATTACCTATCTGCGGTAGGAAAATGTGAATTACTGTGCACAGGTAGATGGCTGTGAGCTTGCTCATGTAGGCCGGCCATGGTACTGGGGAGGAGGCCTACTTCCCTTTACCGATTAGCGTAGATAGGGTATGACCGTGGTTGTGATCCTTCGGGACCAACTCGGGTATGTTATGCGGTATGTTTAAAAGCAATTTTGTGGTGATATGTTATGAAAATAAATGTTTCTTATGAACAAATAAGCGGTGGATTTCTAAAATCATTTGAAAGAAAAGTTTATTTGAACAAAGTTATAAGTTATGAATATTATGATAGCATTTACCCATCGAGTACTTCTAGTACTCACACCGATAAGTGTTTTATCTTTGCAGTTGAGCATGGAAGAGGTGTGACTAAGCGAAAGAGAATAGCTATTTTGTTTTTCGCATTGTGAACCATTGTGGTTGAGTGTCATGTCTTCACACATGACATTCATTAGTCTTCATTATTAACCTTGAAGCGTGAAACCATACTTTTGATAACTTGTAAATATTTTTTGAAAACTCTCATGTATGTATTTTGAGGTTGTGTTCTGGTTTGTATGGTTGTTGGATATTTTCTGAGTGCAGGTTGGCTTACTCTATTTACAAACGTTATATTGTCCGTTTGTTTCCAAAACTTATCTTCTAAATCACTCTTTTATTGAAAGATTATCGTTAATTAAACCAGTCACGGCTTGATTATTTAGTTAATTAAGTAATTAAATAGTCGGGTCGTGACAGAGTGGTATCAGAGCATTGTTTCGCTTTGATCCTGTAAATTTTCTTTCTTTGAGCCAACCTCTCTTGTAAACCTTTGAGTCATTGGTAGAGGCTCAGTGTTTCAGTCCATCTCTTCAGCTCAACCAGGTAAAGTAAGCTGTAAGTGATGTGTATAATTGAATGAAAGGTGATTATGTTGAACATTCTTAGATGGTATGGGTGGAAATAAATGATATGTGATTATCTTGTTTCTAATTAGTATAAAAGTTATATTTGACTATAGGATGGTGCGGAGGAAGGCATTGCTCGAAAGAATGTTGATAATAGGCATTTGGATTAGGCGTCGATCGTTTCTTTTCCTTTAGAATCGAGAGGAGCAAGATCGCCGTTTGCTCTCAAACAGTTTATGATCTTTGTGGAGATCGGTTTAAAGAGTGCATGATCGAGTTAGATGGACTTTCGCATTGGTTAATGCTTTACCTCCTTCTTGGCGAGGATGGGCATCTCAAAGCGGCTTTGAATTATGTACATATTGATATGGAATGCAATCATGGTAATCTTGATCGATTCGTAAATCTTATAAAAGACATTATCGAATCATAGGAGATCCCCGAGCTACCATATCGCCCTTTTGATCAATTTATTCCAATGATTCATCGGATCTAGATGATTTTCTTCATCCAAAATTGGGAGAAATTAAACCTATGTTTCGTGAGGTTGTCATTCCTAGTCCTCCTTCGAATCTGCTACGATAACGATAGTCTTTTCCTCTTGGACCTCGGTGGACCCTAGATGATTTAGATCTGTTTGAACAACCATTTGCACCGAAAACTCCTTCACCACCTTTATCTCCTCTTCCGAACTATCCTTAATCATGTCTCCCTTGAGGTAGCCGAGAATTTGAACAACCACTATCGTTGGCACTTCCTATTTGAGACCTCTAGCTCTTGGTGAAATGCCTCTTTATCCGATCCTTTCCTTCTTTTGCGGGAGAGGCCGCTCACTCGATCCGATCATGCTCATACTCACGAAGATAAAAGGGAAGAAGAGCCAGAAGAGGAACCAGAAGAAGACCCTGAGGAAGACATAGATAGATAAGAGAAATATGTTCAAAGCTAGGTAGGATAGTTAGAATGGCAGGCGTAACTACCACCGATGTCGTTGAAACTAACTTATTTTGTAAAAGTCCTCACTGAGGCAATTTTTGTAACCATAACATGCTACTTATTTTGTTGATGTTTTGTAAATTATAATATGTCGTATATCTTTGTTGTTTCTCATGTTGTTGAGTCCTTAAATCCTGTGATGATTGCGCTTTACTATAATTTGAAACCTTATTTCCTTGTTGTGATATCTTATCAACTGCTGTGACAATAAAATTCTTCTTTTGGTATTAGTATGCCTCCAAGAAGAAGAAATACAAGTTTGGAAGAAAGAGATAGTGAAGCAACACCTCAGAACTTTCCAAATCGTGAACCCTCTCCACCAAATCGAAAAATTTCAGAACTCTTTCTTCGTGAAACCACCTAACTTCACAGGAGCTGGTAGTCCTGCCGAAGCTGAAGAGTGGGTAAGAACTATTGAGAGAATCTTTAAGTTTTGGAATGCAACGATCAAGAATGTCTGCGTGCATAAATTTTTCGATGAAAGGACTCTGGATTTACGGTGGGAGGCGGTGAAACCCCACCCCGAGCAATTGGCGAACTTTACATGGGAGCAGTTCGAGGAAGAAGCGTATGCTAAGTTCATTCCTCAAGCTATAGGAGGCAAAAGGAAATTGAATTTATGAATTTGAAACAAGGTAATAGGGTGTGGCGGAATACGATCGGGAATTTTGCACTTTATCCCGATATGCACCTTATAAAGTAGAAAGCAGATGAGAAGATGGTGAGATGTTTCGATTCGGATTCGACACGAATCCGAATTATTTTAGTCGCTCAACCTCCCATGTCTTCGCAGAAACCCTTAACCGTCGTTGGACATGGAAATGGAGATATTTGAAAAGCATCTTCTTGAGACTAATGTTGGCGTACCACAAGGAATTATATCAACAAAATCCTCCCAAATGGAACAAAATATAAAGGAAAAAGAAAATGGGAGATGCGAGGAAATTCAAGCAAAGACCGTTTCAAAGCGAGAACTCACGGTGTCGAGATCATTCGACCGCCGACTCTTGGACAACCCTTCTTTTCTCGAATCGACAAGACCACCTATGTGCCCTCAATGCAACCGTACACATTTCGGGTTATGTTGGAGTGGGAGCAATACTTGCTATTCATGTGGACGAGACGGTCACTTTGCTTACACGCTGTCCATACGAGACAAAATGTGGCGGGAGAGGAGAAGAGGAAAATCTTTGCGACGTTCGATCGTGAAAGCAATGACCGGATATCCACAACCACTCACTATCAACTTCCTCCACCACCAAGTAATTGCAACTACGAGACTTATTTCACCAAGAGATGTCATCTCAATCTCTACAAGTCCAACCTCAACATCAAGCATGCGTATGCTTTGAAGCAAAAGCAATCGGAAAAATGCGGAAATCTAACGGTATGGCCCGGTTAAAGGTGTACTGTTATAATTTTGTTTGATACGGGAGCATCGCATTCTTTCATTTCTACCGCATGCGTAGATAATCTTGAACTTCCCGTAGAATCATCTGAAGTAGGGTTCAAAGTACTTACTCCAATAGGTGGGGCGACAGTAGTTGATAAAGTATGTCCTAACTTAGAATTCGAGTTAGGATCACTTCAGTTAAAAGCCGAATCATTACGCCTCTTATGCATGTGGGACGTAGATATTATCTTGGGTATGGATTGGTTAACGGAAAATTTCGCAACGATTCGTTGTGAACAACGAGAAATCGCATTTCAACCACCGGGAAAAGAACCCACGTGCTTTTATGGGATTGATGAGAGAAGAAGAAGGGTGCCTGTAATATCAGCTTTACAGGCAGAAAAGTTGATAAGATGTAACGAAAATCATGCCTATCTGATATGCCTAAGCAAGGAAGACAAGAAGGATAGGAAGATTGAGAATGTGCCGGTTGTTCGAGAATATCCAGATGTATTTCCAGAAAAATTACCCGGTATACCGCCAGATCGACAATTGGATTTCGCGATCGATCTTGAGCCAGGATCCGCGCCAATTTCCAAAGCACCGTATCGGATGGCTCCTAAAGAATTGCAAGAATTGATAGTCCAATTACAGGAACTTCTGGACTTAGGATTTATTCGACCAAGCGCGTCACCCTGGGGAGCACCAGTGTTATTCGTCAAAAAGAAGGACGGCACCTTAAGAATGTGTATTGATTATCGAGGCTGAATAAGGTGACATTGAAGAATAAATACCCGCCTCGAATTGATGACTTGTTCGACCAATTGAAAGGAGCAAAGGTATTTTCGAAGATCGATCTAAGATCGGGTTACCATCAAGTGAAGATAAAACCCGAGGATATACCGAAAACCGCTTTTAGGACCCGATACGGACACTACGAATTTGTAGTGATGCCGTTTGGACTAACCAATGCTCAATTTGTATTCATGGACCTCGTGAACCGCGTATTCCATGAATATCTTGATAAATTCGTGTTAGTGTTCATCGATGATATTTTAATCTATTCAAAGAGCGAACAAGAACACGAAGAGCATTTGAGAATTGTGTTGGAAAAACTAAGGGCACAAAGATTATATGCCAAATTCAATGAAGTGTGATTTTTGGTGAAAGAAGTAAATTTCTTAGGGCGTATAGTCTCGTGAGAAGGAATTAAAGTTGATCCCGCCAAAGTCCAAGCGGTTCAGAGTGGAAATCGCCACGACTCAAATGAGATTCGTAGTTTTACGGGTTTAACCGGGTATTATAGAAGATTTATCGAGGGATTTTCTAAAATTGCTAAACCAATGACGCAATTGCTGAAGAAAGGGATAAAATTTCAATGGACTCCAGAATGCGAAGACAGTTTTCAAGAACTCAAAGAAAGATTGACCAACGCTCCTATCTTAACAATACCGATCCGGAAAAGACTATACCATATACACGGATCGTCGAGAAATGGAATAGGATGCGTTTTAATGCAAGAAGGAAAGGTCGTCGACACGCTTCACGACAGTTGAAGATTCATGAACATAACTATCCCACTCACGATCTGGAGCTCGCCGCGGTGGTTCATGCATTGAAAATATGGAGACATTATCTGTACGGATCGAAATGTGAGATTTTCACGGACCACAAAAGTTTGAAGTATTTCTTTGAACAAAAAGATTTGAATATGAGACAACGAAGATGGCTCGGTGGTTAAGGACTACGATTGTGAAATCAAGTATCATCCGGGAAAAGCTAGCGTCGTCATGACGCCCGAGTAGGAAAATTAAGAAGATTAGGAACTCTTTAACGGATCAAGGAGAATTATTAAAGAGTTCGAGAAAATGAAGTGAAACCGTGTTACCTCCCGAAATATTCAAGGAATTGTAGCGTCATTGATGGTACTTCGGATTTGAGAACTCGTACATCGAAGCGCAAAGAAGAGATAAACAACTTGAAACTCTACGAGCAAAGATTCGAATGGGAAATTTTCCGAATATCATGAAGTTAGAGATAATGCGATTATGTTTGGTAATCGCATATACGCACTAACGATCTGAGTGAAAAATGAAATTATGAATGAAGCTCATAAGGTTCCATCTGTGCACATCCCTAAGAATACGAAAATGTACCGGGATCTTAAACAAAAGTTCATGTGGGCGGGGATGAAGCAAGACATTGCCTCCTACGTTGAGCGGTGTTTAGCGTGCCAACAAGTAAAAGCTTTACATCAAAGACCATACGGAAATTTGACCTCTTGAAGTGCACGAATGGAAATGGGATCACATCGCTATGGATTTTGTAATTGGTTTACCCAAGTCTAGACGAGGAAATACGGCCATATGGGTAATCATCGATCGATTAACCAAGAGCGCTCATTTCATTCCAATTCCAATTACGTATGGAGCAGATAAGTTGGCACAGATTTATGTTCGGGAAATCGTTCGGCTACATGGAGTGCCGATCTCAATCACCTCAGATCGTGATGCCAAATTCACCTCTCGGTTCTGGACTACTTTTCAAAAAGAATTGGGTACTCGATTGAATTTTAGTACCGCTTTCCATCCCCAGACAGACGGTCAAACCGAGAGAACAATTCAAACCCTCGAAGATATGCTCAGAACAGTGGTACTTGATCGGGGAGACCAATGGGAACAAGTTCTACCATTGATCGAATTTGCTTACAACAATAGTTATCAAGCTACAATCAGCATGGCTCCCTACGAAGCACTTTATGGCAGGAAATGCAGATCACCTCTGTATTGGGATGAAGTGGGAGAAGCGAAGATTCTTGGCCCGAAGCGATTGAAGAAATGGTTCAAATTGTACGACGAGATAAGACAAAGAATGAAAGAAGCTCAAGATCGACAAAAGTCCTATCTTTGATCATCGTCGCATGTAATTGAAGTTTGAAATAGGGACAAGGTCTTTCTTAAAGTTTCTCCAACCAAAGGAGTTCACCGTTTTGGAATAAAGGAAACTTAAACCCGTGTTTCTTGGACCTTACGAGATATTGGAGCGGATTGGACTGTGAGCTTATAGGTTAGCGTTGCTCCAAACCGCTAACGCATGGCGTTTTCACGTATCTCATTTCGGAAAGTATGTATATGATCCACAACATATTCTTCATTATGATGAATAGTTCCCAATCTTGACTTAAGTTATGAAGAAGGGCCGAAAGCATTACGGACCGGAAGAGAGCAAAGTTAAGGAATAAGGTTATTCCTTTAGTGAAAGTTCAATGGAAACATCATGGTCAGGAAGAGAGTCACATGGGAATTGGAAGATAAAATGATAGAAAAGTATCCCGACTTATTTACTAAGGTACGAAAATTTAGGGACGAAATTTCTTTAAGGGAGGAATGTAGTAGTCGAAAATTTTATAGTAATTAATAACGGTTAATTAAGTACTATTAAAGGCTTAAAATTATTTAAGCCTTAAGAATTCATAAAATTCAATATAGTGAAATATTAATCGGTATAACTCCGATTAATTTAAGATTTGTATATATGGAATCGAAAAATGTAGAGCATTATTAGAAATGGGTTTAATTGTGATAAAATATGAATTATATGTTTATTAATGTATGTTTGCATGAAAAAAAATTTAAAAATATGATATTAATTAAAAATTATGTTATGAAATGCATTAATTATTTTACTTATTAATTTTATTATAAAATGGGATAAAATATTATTTAAAGTATTAAATGTCTTGAATAAATTTATTTTATTAAGAGTTAGTGATAAAGAATTATCTTACATAATTTTCGAAAATTAAGAAGTATTATAGTAATGAAATGAATTTTATTAAATAAAGTGATTTAAATTATATAATATGGATCTAAATTAAATCATGAATATAAGTTGTATTAGATTTTATAATTTACTTGAAATATAATTCTATTAATTAAATTATACTAAAGTTTGGAATTAGAAGAATTAGGAGTTTAATTATAAAATTTTTGAAATTTGTGATATATTACTTGGAAATTTGAAATAAATTCACATTAAATTTAAATTTAGCTTCTAGACAATTTATACATGAATTTAATCATCTTCAACCTCCCCAACACTCCCTCATTTTCGACACACACAAGCACACACACACAAATTTTATTTTCACCCTTTTAAACCCTTAACTAAGTGGGAAATTAGTGAAATATTACTCCAAACAAGGTAAATACTTCATTTAACTTAAGTTATTGTTATTTAAATTGATTAATATTATGTTTTAAACTCCTAGGGTTTCGAAAATTATGGGATTGTGATTAAGGTTGATTTGTTTAAATTTTGTTATGTTTATTGCTTTAAGTATGTTTATTGTGCATAATTAACATGTTCTATGGTTTTAATTCTTTTATTTTACAAAGTTGATGAATTAAAGTTTAGAACAAGAACCCTAATTTTTAGTATGTGAATTATATGTTATAATTTAATTGAATTGAGCTTAGATATATGTTTAGAATTAGATATAAACATCATGTGATTAAAGAAATTAAAAGTTAAATTATGTTTATTGAAAACCCTAAAATTTCAAAAATCTCATGTGATATGAACTTAATGATTTTGATTTTTCTTGATCAATTTAACTTGATATCCATGCTTAGGGATATGAATAATGTGTAAAATGAATTTATAGGAATTTAATTCAAACATATACTAATTATTCAAAAATTTCGAAAATGAAGGGCAAGCATAAATCTATGATTTCTTGATTTTATTTGATGGATTTGAATTGATATTTGAGATCTATGATAAAAATAAGGCCTAAGTAGAATTTATGGGAATTTTTAAACATAAGTATCAAAAGTTAGAAAAATTAAAGTTTACACTAAAGTTATACTTATATGTGATATACTTGATCTATGATGGAATGAATCATGAAATTATGATTATTAAAGTTAATTTAGTATAAAAATATGATATGTGATGTTAAATGGGTTGTAGATATTAAGAATGTTGAAATGTATATATATAATAGTTAAATCGCCTTAGGCGATTAATGTTGAAATAAGATGATACTAGTCTTGTATAAGCCTCTTAAATGTATAACGATGATGTGATGATGATATTGGGGAGTTTGGGATGATATTGGAGTAGTGTGTTATGTTTGGGATGTCCATATTACGGATGTTCTGTTACTAGAAATTTCGGTAGAATTTGATATGCATAAGATGTTTTAAATATTACTTAATTACTAAAGGTATAAATAAGTAAGAAAGATTACTAAAGTCAATAATAATTCTTATGTTTTAAGGATCGAGCAAGAGAAGCCGAGAAGTGAAGAACGAAGAAACAAACTTGGTAGATTGAACGTCGTCACGAGGTGGGTAATGCATTACGAACTTTATTTTGAAGCTAAACATATGATATGTTATGAGTTTGATTTCTTGTGAAAACATTTGATCACCACATGTTAATCATGCTAAATGTTTTACCACATTGTGGGTATGGCAATTACCTATCTGCGGTAGGAAAATGTGAATTCTTGTGCGGGTAGATGGGCGTGAGCTTGCTCATGTGGGCCGCCATGGTCTTGGGAGGAGGCCTACTTCCTTTACCGATCGAGCGTAGATAGGGTATGACCGTGGTTGTGATCCTTGGGACCAACTCGGGTATGTTATGCGGTATGTTTAAAGCGAATTGTGGTGATATGTTATGAAAATAAATGTTTCTTATGAACAAATAAGCGGTGGATTTCTAAAATCATTTGAAAGAAAAGTTTATTTGAACAAAGTTATAAGTTATGAATATTATGATAGCATTTACCCACCGAGTACTTCTAGTACTCACTTTGAATAAGTGTTTTATCTTTGCGGGTTGAGCATGGAAGAGGTGTGACTAGAAAGCGAGCGAGAATAGCTATTTTGTTTTCGTCTTGTGAACCATTGTGGTTGAGTGTCATGTCTTCACACATGACATTCATTAGTCTTCATTGTTAACCTTGAAGCGTGAAACCATACTTTTGATAACTTGTAAATATTTTTGAAAACTCTCATGTATGTATTTCGAGGTTGTGTTCGGTTTGTATGGTTGTTGGATATTTTACGAGTGCGGGTTGGCTTACTCTATTTACAAACGTTATATTGTCCGTTTGTTTCCAAAACTTATCTTCTAAATCACTCTTTTATTGAAAGATTATCGTTAATTAAACCGATACGGCTTGATTATTTAGTTAATTAAGTAATTAAATAGTGGGTCGTGACAATATATATATATATATAGGAAGTGTTAACGTGAAAATCATTTTATTGTGAGCGTGAGAACCAAAAATGATGAATTCACGGTGAAAGTTGATGAATCCGTGGAAAGTTATTGAATCCAAAAATAAAATTTTCGCCCTCATGGGATTCGAACCCGGTGAAAAATTTTGAATTGTTGAATTCATTAAGTTTCTCAACGGATTCATCAACTTTCATAACAAATTCATTTGGTTCTTAGTTTTAGGATAAGAATGATTCTCATTCAACCAAACTCTATATATATATATATATATATAATCATTGTGTTATTAGTTTATAGCATAAGTACTTAAGTAGTGGTGTTTAATCTGGAGACTTGGCAAATTTGCTTCCTTTCGTTAGTGCACATTTCCCTATTCTAAATCAAGAGGCTCCCTTTCTATTGGCCTATATAGGTAAGTAAAGTCCACGGTGGTGAGTGCAATCTGTGCCTCACTATTCATTAAAATAATATTTTAATGAATAGTGCGCAAGATTCATTGTACCCCCTCACCATGGACTTTACCCTAACTGGCTGGGTATAGGCCATTGTGTTAGATTCTTGGTCGTGTCACGTGTGACATATTGGGTCGTTATTTTGTTGGCTGCGCTAGGGACAAATTTTAGATTAATAGGTAGATACCATACATATATTAGGTACACGTTAATTAACTGTCTAATTTTGGCTCGTTTAGCCTGTAAATTAACTTTGCGACCGCTGTAGCCCAAATTTCAATTAGTAACATTATTCAAGCTTTATTAATTACAAATTTAGTCTATTAGTAATTCCAAAATTAGATAAATAAACATTTAAAGATTATGTAAAGGTGGAAATGAATATGAGATTTTTGACTTCAAATATTAACCATTCTACCATTAAACACGTATTGTTTCCGATATTTAAAATTTTAGTTGACAACGACATTTTACATGTGACATTTCACTTATATAAATTTAATGCCGTGGAAGCTTTTCTTAAACCAACCAATCAACAAACGACTAGGTAAACATATAGATAAACATATCCATGTATTTTTTAAATATTAAAACAATATAGATATTTCACGTTATCGAAACAATGTCGTTTTATACGTTTATTTTTAAAAATATTAAAAATGAAAAAAAGAAAGAAAGTGATGTGGTTTGATGATGTGAAGTATCTCAATTTCTCATGTATTAAATATTATACCATTCAAAAAGATAAAATCACGTATGTATGTTGGTCTAGTGATAAAATAGTTAATATCCGAGATCAAAGATTTCTGGTTCGAATCCATCGTGATGTAACCTTTAAATTTCTGTATTTAGTTGATAAAAAAGAAAGATAAAATCACTAAAATAGTCATTAAATCAAAATATAAGGGTAGACGGACGTATTTTTTCACACGTAAATTAGAGTGAATAAATGTGTACCTAATACCTATAGCATCTATTGACATGTTCTCTATTTTGTCACTAGTGCAGCCAATAAATTTATGAGCCAATTAATTACGTCGTACTGAGGAAACAAAGGCTGTCAGCGGGACTTTTTATTCCGATAGTTACTACTGGATAATTTCAATTTATAAGTCTTGAATAAAGTATTAATTAAATTTTGAACTAAAAATATGAGACTAATTAAAAGTAAATTCCCCTTTGTCTTTGATGAGATATTAAAGCTCCATCTCTCCCTTGATATATTATTCAATGTTAGTATGGTTGTAGGAACCCAAGTTGTCTCATTAGTTAATTATACGAAGCAATTACCAAGAGATATTAGTTAGAGACTTAAATTGGAAAATTTATCCAATTTAACAATCTAGAGATGTATTTATATAAGTAAACCCAGACAATTCAAAAGAAAGAAAGAAAAAACATCATAAGGTTTTTACTTCATATTTCTATAAATCCAACACCAATTATTTTGTACATTCTAATAATTTTGAATGTGCATTGAACAATTTAAAATGGGAGGTCATGAGAGGGGATCCACTGTCGAACGAGTCAAGTTGAAAAATACAATCTTGAAATTAGGGTTTGTAATTTTTGACACGACATGAACACGTACGAAATTAACGGGTTATGGTTCAGTTTTATCATGTCGACACGATAAGAAGACGATAATTTCGTGTCGTGTTCGTATTGGATCCGTGTCAGTGAAGGAGCCACGTTGGGTCCTGGGGGACCCTTGGGCCCCCAACATTTTTCCAAATTATTACTAGTATATACCTATAAAATTCATAGAAGTCTGCTTAGCGTAGTTGGTTAATGCTTTGTTTTCATTTGTTTGCCAGGTTCGAATCCCTCTAGGCGTTATTTTTCTCCTTCTGTTTGCCCGACTTTGGGCGTTATTTTCTCCTTGCCCAGGCTCTCTTGTCTCTCATTCATTTGTTTTCTTTTTCTTCCTCCATTTTTTTTTTTTTTTTTCTCCTTAATTTCTTTTATGTTGATAAAATAAAAAAAAATATAAATAATAAAGTTTTATATATAAATTAATAAAATCAATTCAATTTCTAAAAATATTATGATGAATTTATTATAATAGTTATAGGTAATATTTATTTAAATTTATTTTAATAAGTTATATATTTGAGTTAATTCTATATTTCATTGTATATTTGTAATGGGTACAAGAAAATCAAGATTTGAGTTTTGTAAGATAATACAATTTACAATATTAATATTTATAATTTTCTAATTATTTTAATTTTTGTAGATATTATTCATTGGTTGTTTAGTTATTTATAAGTTAATCTTATTATTTTTATTTTGTAAGATATTAGAACCTATGAAAAGAAATTTAATATAAATAATTACCTCTATTCAAATAATATTATGCTATTATTTAAATTATTAATATTATTATTTAATTAATTTTAAAATTATATTTTATTATCTATTAAAATTAAAAATAATTGGGCCCTGATTAAATTTTCGGCTCAAAATCATCGATCGTGTCGTGTTAGGTATATACGATAATTTTAAATATTGCATTCGTGTTCGTATCGGATCGTGTCATTTTAGTATAATTCGATAATATTTTATATATTTAATATTAATTTAATTATATTTTATATATTTTTATTTTTTATTAATTTATTTTATAAATTTGATTTGATTTATCGTTTCGTATCGTGTCGTATCGTATCGTTATCGTGTCAATACGAAAAAAATCTTGTCATATTCGTTGTTCGTGTCGTGTTCATATCGGACAAATCTTTAACGGATCATATTCGTATTTGACCTTACCGTGTCGTATCGACACGATAACGATCCGCACAAAAGAATTATCAACCTACTTGAAATGAAAGAGAGAGACAAGTCGGGAAGAGTTGAAGAGACGAAGACTTGTGTCCCTGTCAAGTGTCAGCCCAATATCATTTCATGTAATTAATCTGAACTATTGGCTCTGCAACAACTCCTTTTTAGTTTTTATTAAGTTGTTATGTTCCGAGAAATGGTGCAAGAGCTTTGTTTTCTTTTTGTTTGGACGTGTTTCAGTGTGTTCCACTCACTTCTCACATAATACTATTTCATTAATTTAATTTAATTTATATTAATAATTATTATCATATGAGAGAGAATATAATATATCTATATATATCTTCTAGTTAGTGAGACTGTAGCCGCAGCCAATGCTAATCCATTCTTTACACCATTAGTTATTATTAAAAATCTACAAGATTCGGAGCTTAACAATACTAATTAATTAATAATATTTTATCACGATGAACTTGATTAACGATAATCTATACCATAAACTAATGTGTGAAGAGGGGCATGTGCGGCGGTGTATTAAAATTATTATTTTGGGTTGACTAATTAGCACTTAATCTAATACAACTTGCACTTGATTAGTTAAACTTAGTTACATTAGTTTAATTAAAACACACGACTGCAAACTCATAACGGCATTTAAAAATGACTTGGAGCAGGGTTTCTAGCATAATAATGTTGGCTACTAAGATACAATTAGTAATTTGAATACGACTGGATTAATTATATATGACAAAATGTAATACGACGTGGGTGCAAACATTATCCCTGTTTGCCCAACACAACTAATTACAGGAAGAAATCAGATTAATGTTTGTTGACAGCAGTAGAAACAAATAAAAAAAATAAACTCGAGGTCGACGTAGTACGTAGTGTAATTATTTGTGCTTTATGCATTTGTTAATCGATATATTGGATTATGTGCTTGTCGACGCATGAAATAAAAGTGATATGGTATTATCAATAGAAACCTGGGGCGGTAATGCATGTGAACACTATATATTTATATATGTAGGCTCCATATGTATATAGGGATTTAATTTAATTAATTATTGAATAATCTTGTTAGATGGGTGAGACATAATTTTAAAGATAAAGTCCATTTCATCTTAGAGCAACTCTAATCCTGCAATATTTATGATAGGATACGGCCAGTCAGGAGACCTCGGCTTAACGCCTCGTTAAGCCAGTCAGGAGACCTCGGCTTAACGCCTCGTTAGGTGAAGCCAGTCATAAAACCTCGGCATAACGCCTCGTCAGGTAAAGCCAGTCAGAAAACCTCGGCCTAACACCTCGTCAGGTGAAGCCAGTAAGAAGACCTCGGCATAACGCCTCGTCAGGTGAAGCCAGTCAGAAAACCTCGGCCTAACACCTCGTCAGGTGAAGCCAGTAAGAAGACCTCGGCCTAACACCTCGTCAGGTGAAGCCAGTAAGAAGACCTCGGCCTGCGCCGTCGGTGAAGACCTCGCCTAACGCCGTCATGTGAAGCGGTCGAAGACCTCGGCTAACGGATGAAGCGGTCGAAAACCTCGACTTAACGCCCGTCAAATGAAGCCCGTCGAAGACCTTGGTGAGCGCCTCCTTAGGTGAAGCCGGCCCGAAGACCTCGGCGAGACACATCTGCCAGCGCCGACGTCGATATCTGACGTCAAAAGCATTGACACACACAAAGTCGACAATGAAAAGAATGTGTAAGATCGTCCAAACCCGCCGTCACAACAACCCCAATCCGGCATGACCTCGTTTCTGCGTCTTTTGGGGGTTGTGATAGGATCTGACCAACTACTGTGCCCAAGCATCGTGCCCAATACAAGTAAAACGACATCAAGCTCGGCTGGACAAGTTCGACCCATGAAGACTCACGAAGCGGTGGGAGCAAGCTCGGCCGTATCTAAAAGAATCCTAATTCGAAGGGATAGGATCTCGAATCCTAGTTAGAAGACTTGGATTCGAGATCTAGGTCAATACATTGTGTATAAATAGAGGCTAGATTAGGCGACATAGATCATTCACTCTCTTTGTAATCGCTTCTTACACTCTCAATACACATACTCTCTCTCTCTTGCCCCGTGGACGTAGATCTTATTCATAGATCGAACCACGTAAATCTTTAGTGTTCTTGCGCATTTATTTCCCTTACGAAATTAAGATCGATCAATTTAACTGTTGGACACTATTTTGCAGTGCAGATCAGCCCCCAACCCTGCGCTATTGCTTCGCTTCATTTCTATGTTAACAACCTTGCTGCGTAAAAAATGAAGCAGCATTGTAGCTGCGCTATTTTGGATTCTTTGTTTTTCCTTTTTTTTTATTATTATTAATAATATATAATGATGAATATTTATTGTGGATATGGAAGACCGATGCATATTTATTTTATTTTGGAATGTACGTAAAATTAAAATTACATTAATTATTGAACAAATAAAGAAGAATATTCTAGAATATTCATTTTCTATTGTAAAATTGAGTAGATGGTTGAAAATGAAATACTCTTTCTATTGTAAAATAGAGATAAAGTTGATATATTTTTGAGAAAACATTTGGAGATGCTCCTAGTATACTACAAGCAGCTATCGATATATTCCAAAGTTAAAATGTTTTTAATTTTGAAATCGAGATAATAGGTATTACGCACCCACGGGTAGCGACTCCGATCGAGCGTTCAGACATATTAAGAGAGTAGAAATTGTTTGATTATGACCTCAAGTTACAGGTATAAGCTAACTTATATAACATATATAGATGAAATAGACATAACGATTAATTAATTACAAAAAATAAAATCATATGATGCGAACGAAACACTTCACGTTGGCTTATCCAATAAATTAATGCAATGTTTAGTTTTATTCAATGGACTATATCATATGTTCACACCATGAAGAATAAAGAATGCTCGGAAGCAAATAAACATTTTGAAATTTTGATATGAATCATATGCACGACCAGGATATTTACATATTAATTAATGGGTGAAGACCCACCCGTCAGATGGAATAAGTCACGGATCCAAATATTATCAAACATAACCAATATTACTACATTAATGTTTGTTGGAAATGAATTCGATTGAGATCGTTTCATACAAATTTAATAGATCCATTGAATAAAACTCAAGTCATATCTTCACTCCTCGTCTTCTATTAATTACATTTATCATCATTCCTGAGTAGATCACAACTAAATACACGTATCGTATACTGAATGCTCAAAATTACGCCACATGGTGATCTGTACGAACCATAAAAACGCCTAACCACTTGCCCCTTCTTCACCTTCGCCGCAATTCACATGCACAAAACGTGGTCCATTCGTCCACACGGGCATAAACATTATCATAACCTAATGCTTCCGCTCTCTTACAATGGCGGGTAGGCCACCTCGGATCGTAGCAGTCAACCCGGGCATGAACTTCGGAGTCTGACCCGAACCAATCATTTGGACGTCGAACCTTCTGATCAGAGACAACGCCACCGCCTTCATCTCCACCAAGGCCATCTCCTTCCCCAAACAAACCCTAACCCCGCCCTGAAAAATCGGGTATTTAAACGGGTCTTTCTGCTTGAAAACTCCGTTTTCGAGCCATCTATTTGGGTCGAATTCGAGTCGCTTTTCGCCCCAAATTCGCTCCATTCTCCCCATCGCGTACGGATGGTAAGTAACCCTAGTTCCTCTCGAGACGAAGGTCCCGTCGGCAAGAACGTCGTTATTTTCGCTGAATTTCGAGTCCAATTGCACCGGCGGGAAGAGGCGCATGCTCTCATGCACCGCTGCCTGTAGGTAGTGCATTTCCCGGAGCTGCGCGAGATTCACCATTTTATCTCTCTCTTCCCCCATCACGTGGTCGGATTCGTTGCGGATTGCATCGACTACGGCGGAGTTGCGTCCTAGGAGCCAGAAGAAGGTGGTGAGTGCCGACGCCACGGTGTCGCGGCCGGCGAGGAGGAAGCTGATAACGATGTCGCGGAGGAAGACGTCGTCGTCGGTCGTCGCCATGAATCTAGACAGAAGATCCTCGTGCGCGGCGGCGGCGCCGTGCTCCCGCTTGTGCCTGATCACCCCCTCCGCGAGCTCGTGCACGGCTCTAATCGCCTCCTTCAACCTCTTCTCCGTTCCGATATTGAGGAACCGCTTGATCTTCCACACCAGCGGCGATGTCGCGATCGCCCTCTCCGCCGACAGCTTCGACGCGAGGTCGAAGACCGCCGCGAACTCGCAGGCTGGGAGAGACGGCGCGAGGCAGCCAGGGTCCAATCCGAAGCTAAATCGGCATATACTGTCGAACGAGAATCGCCGGAAAATATCCTGCAGATCGAAATCGGAGCTCGACCGTAAAAGCGGAACGAGCCTAGATTCGATCTCGGAGCTAACTATGTCGAAGGCGTAGGATCTCACCGACACACTGCCGAGCTCGAGGCACGCCATTTTCCGCTGAAACCGCCACAGATCGCCGTCGACGTTGAAGATTCCTCTGCCGAGAAGATCTCCTAAAATGGCGGAGAATTTCTTCCCCTTGGGATAATTCTCGAACCTCGTTTTCAGCATGTGCTCGACGTTATCCGGATTGGCCGTGATCACATTCCCCAAAACGTGAACGTGGATCGTTCCGGTGGGAGACTCAGCGAGAAGATGGGAGTACCAATCGCATAGATTATTGTACTCCAGAGTCCATCGCGAAGTGAGAAAAGTCTGGCAGGTTTTGCAGCCGCACGACGCCTTCAGCCTTAATAGAAAAATCATGGCGGCTGAGAAGATGAAGAGGAGGAAGGCGAGGCCGAACTGCAGCAACCACGTGAGGGCAAGAGGTTCGAGCGCCATTGATGGAGAGAGAGTTTTTTAGACCGAGAAAGAGATGAGAGAGAGAGTGTGTGTTTGATAATGGGAAGGTGAAGGGCGGGATGGATGTGAATATATATTGTTCGGTTGTGGGATAATTGTGGGCTGGTTTAAGTGGTGAGATTTGGAGGTTTATTGGTGGTTATTTGACAGCTAACGGGGGAAGTAGGAGAGTAGTTTATTTGGGAAAATAGGATAAAAACGAAGAAATAGGCATAAAAAACGCGTGCGACAAAATATAACAAGCGATAAGACAGCGTAGAATGCGCGTGCACTGTATATTTACAAATTAGCCTTTTTTATGTTGTATGCGTGTGTGTGTGATCGGTGGATCGATGTAGGAGTGACAAATGATTCGTTTTCGATTAATTGAATCGAATTTGTTTGAAAAAATGAAATTAAAATTGAATCGATTTAGATTTTTGATTAACTGAAAATCCAAAAATCAATCGGTTATTATGGTTTTATTTTCGGTTAATCAAAAAACAAAAACAATAATAATTAAATAATAATTTAAAAACTTAAAATAATTAAAATAATAATTTAAAACTGATATTTATTTTAAAATAATTAAAATAATAGTTAAAGGTTGAGATTCTAGAATTTTAAATTAATTATATAATAATTAAAAATAAAAATAATTTTTTGGTTTGGAACCAATCGGTTAATCGATAACTGAATTTTTAAAAACTCTGGAACGAACATCGAACCGGAACCGAATTTTTGATTTTTGGTTAACCGAAACATATTCGATTCGGTTATAACAAAACCGAACACCGTTTAAACAACCCTAGATAATGAACGATATTGTATAAAAATATAATAAATTTTTTGGTTAGAACTAATTTCCATATATTTTTAATACCCATGAATGATTATATCTTAAAAAAACTTTCATACGTCGGTCTCTCCCTCTCACCTCGGTGAAATGTCTAATTATCTCACTTTTAGTACAAACCTGGTTTCTCTGTTATATACTTTTCGGACTATAAATTATTTCCATCCTGTTAAAGCATACTTGCACTTTCAGATTACTTTCCTTATTTTGAGATCTTAGTTACTTATTTTATATAATATCACATAAATAATTTTGAATACATTTAGAGACATCCAAACATTGAAGATTTTTTGTATAAATAGTAAGGTATAGAGTTCAAATCCCACTATTCCCTTTCCCTAAATAAAAATAATAATTAAAAAAACTAATTTTAAAGACAAAAATGTTGCATAGTTACTTTTTATGTCTTGAACAAAGATTAAATTCTAGACCTCATTATTTGTATTGAGAAGTGGGAAGGGTTAGATGTTTTCAAAAGAACAAGTGTTGCATATATAGTGATCGATCTTAATTTAAAGGGGTAATAAATGCAAGAAAGAACACAAGAGATTTACGTGGTTCGATCTTTGAATTAGATCTACGTCCACGGAGCAAGAGAGGGTATATGTGTATTGAGAGTGTAAGAAGCGATTACAAAGAGAGTAGATGATCTTTTCCGTCTAATCTAGCCTCTATTTATACACAATTATATTGACCAAGATCTCAAATCCGAGATCTTCTCTAAATAGGTTCTTAATCCGAGGTCTTCTCTAAATAGGATTCTTTTAAATGTGTCCGAATCTTCTGCGTCTCCACTTGTGATTTGGGTTGTAACTGACTTAGGAGTCTTCTTGGGCCGAACTCGCGTAATGTCTGGGCTAATTTATATTGGGCCCGATGCTTGGGCCGTATCCTATCATATCCCCCCCCTCCAAAAAGACGTAGAAGTGAGGTTGTGATGGATGTGGGACAGTGGTTCGCTGGAGTTCCTGTAGGGCTCATTCTTGAAGTTGTATGTCACTTGGCTTGCCTGGTCGGGCCGTTATGTCGAAGTCGCACGTCACACGGCTCTCTTGGTTGGGGCGTAATGCCGAGGTCGTACGTTGCTTGGATTCACCTTGCCGAGGCGTTCTGCTGAAGTCACATGTCGCTTGGCTTCACCTTGTCGAGGCGTTATGCCGAAGTCACATGTCGCTTGGCTTTACCTTACCGAGGCGTTATGCCGAAGTCACATGTCGCTTGGCTTTACCTTGCCGAGGCGTTATGCCGAAGTCGCATGTTTCTTGGCTTGCCTGGTCGGTTACACGACGTTGTGGTTGAATGCGTAACGTCAGGACGAGGTCGAACACGGGATGTCTTGCCGATGTCAAACACGGGGACTGTCATCTGCATTTAATGCGCATTTAATGCGTGCAGCGGTTGGGTTCCCGATAAAGTGCATATTGGCAATAACTTCCCTGATACGCCTTTTCTCGTATCACTTTATTCGTTACCAACTTTCAAACTTCAAATTTTTTTTTCTTTTTGAAAAACGCAGAATTCATTCGCCATTGTTGTTCCTAAATGCGAGTTCATCGCATCTTCTTGATCTTAATACCCAAAACCAAGAAGTTTTACGGCTTTTCATCTCCTTCTTATTCGAGGATTCTCATGGCCATGAAAGCCGTGTTGTGTCGATGTCGTCACCGTGGATTTAGAAGTTTATACCTTTCATTTGCTCACTTTTGTGCGTGAGAGTAGGATTCCCCCTTCGGGGATCTTGGTAAAGTTTCTTCCATTCCTTCAATTTTGGATGCCTCTGCTATAGCAGATTTTGCCTCTAGATATTTCATTAGAAGTCTTTTGAATTTGTTGCTCCCGTCAGGGAGGAGATTTAATGCCCTCCGGATGGTTTTGTGACGGTTTCACGAGGACGGCGCAGGGTGGTCTTGATTCTTTTCTCTCCGTGTATGTCGAACTCAAAGCAAATGTTCGGCATACCTCTTCTCAAATAATGCCCAATTCTTTTCGGCATTTAACGGGTCTTGTGTCTATTGCCATCGACATAATTTTCCTTTTACCCTAGGGCTCGTCCTCAGGTTTTTTCGATTTAAAGCTAGCTCGGGGTGGTATTATTTATCACCTCGTCGTGGCTTCAAAGTAAAGACAAAGTCAAAAATCTCGAACTGGCAGAAGAAGTTCTTCTTCTGTCGGTTCGATAAGTCCCTTAAGTTCGCACGGAATCCGGAGAAATTGGTGGCGCGACTGCGATGTTAGCTTCGGTGGCCTAGAGGAGGTGTTGGACAAGGTCGTTCTTGTGGAAGAAGCCTTCTCCGAGGCCGAGCTCGCTGCCTCCGTGCTGAGCCCTTATGACCCCGCTACCATGGTAGAGCCGGAGGTGAGGCCCGACTCAATACTCCGTCATATTGTTGCTTTTATTTTTTGTGTTGATGTTCGATTTGTTGTTTACTTGTAGTGAACTTGCTCTGGAGGCAAGAAGAAAAGGAAGGGACCGAGCTCCGGTTCGAGATCCCACCTGCACCGAAGGATGTCGCCGAGGATTCCTCACGAGAGGAGTGGAGATGTCTGAAGTCTCCTTCGCCGTGCTCTCAAGCGCTTCAAGAGGATAAGGCGTGCGATCCCCGAGTCCTCGATTGCCAACGATCCGGAGTGAGGTCGTCGGTTCTCAACCCGCACCTCGTATTTTTCCGAGGTAGTGTATCATTTTCATACATTATAAAGTAATATAATTATTGTGTCCTTCGACTGGTTGGTTATTGCACGGTCGAGGCGTGGCGGTCGGTGATGAGGTGTCCGTCCCGTGACGGAGTACTTGAAAGCGCCTTGTTGCCCGGTTCGACGGAGTGGCTCGCTATGCCCGGGAGATGGAGGAGGAAGACTCTCTCGTTCAAGAGGTGTCCGAGGTCGAGGCTAAGGCTCGGGATGCGGCGGGAGGAGGTAGTGGTCGTGGCGGGTGCCGAGGGAGGCGGCGGCCGGGTGGCGAGGCGCGGCAGGCGGTGGAGGTTGAAGTCGGTTTATTGAAGTCCAGTAGAGGGCACGACGTCGGGAGGCCGAGGCGGGCTCTCGAGGAGATGCTCGTGCCTGCGGAGGCATTCTGTCGGGGATTAAGTATGGGTATGAGGTGAGGACGATGCCTTACTACGGGCTTATTCCGAGGTCCTCGCCGGCGGTTGAAGAGCTTGCCGTCTTTGGAAGTCGACTTCATCTTGGTCTTGCTGACTGTGGAGTCGATCCGTGCTGCCGGTGGACCGAGATCCCATGATCGAGCTTTGATGGTGACTTGACTAAGGGATCGTGGAGGCGGATCGAGGCTTTGGAGGGTCGAGGCTTCAGGTCCCAGGAAGCCAAAGCTTCTCGAACCCGGAGGAGGTCAAGCGGCCGAGTCCGGGAGGGCCAAAGAAGCTCAAATCCGTGAGGAGGCCGAGCTTGCGAGCGATGAAGAGCTCTTGGAGGGTCGGTTGATTTTTTTTTGTAGACCAAATGTAAATCGTCATCATTAAGATGTCGTTTTGACTTGCCTTTAAGGCTTTAATAAAATTCTTCAATTCATGAAGTGTTTTATTTTGTAATGTCTTGACTGCTTTTGCGTCTTTTGACTGTCTCCACCATTTGGACCAAATAAAAGCCTGAACCGTGTCTTAACGAAAAGCAAGTCGAGGTCGCTCATTTGGATGACCAGCTCGGACATCTGCGGGAAGATAACGAAGTGAAACTCCGGGCTTCTCAGGAGAAGTTTGACGAGCTTCAGGCTCGGTTTTGGGAGTTGGAGGAGAGGTTCGAGATAGCAGAGGAGAAGGCTAAATTAGTAGCTGAGGAGCACTCCGAGTATGAGGAGGTCATTCACCGAAGTGGTGGGATGACTATCCCCGAGGTCGAAGCTAAAGTTGTTGAGATCGCTGCCCGTTGTGCGAGGTACAAGCATGAATATGGTCGGAACTCCTGGCAATTTCAGAAGCAGTTTGCCGACCTGAAAAAGATGGGAGGTCTATACAAGACCGTCATAGCTCGCCAACCAAAGCTTTAGGAGCTTCTTCGACCAGCTACCGAGGCTTCTTCTTCTGCCGGGACTTCTTCGTCTACCAGGACTTCTGCCATTGCCTCGGAGCCTTTTTCTTCGGAGTGGCAAGCTCAAGAAAGACGTTTTCTTGCCCAAGAGAGACGTAGGTCCTCGAGGAGCCGAGGTCGGGTGTTGAGGTATAGAGGTCGGTGGCCGAACCTCCGGTGTTGATCGAGGCGGTAGGCTGGGGTAGAGTTAGCATAGGCGACTGTTGAACCACGACTTTCTGGGGATTGGCTTAGCTTTTCTCAACCTCTCGGTCCTTCGTCGACCTCATAATGTATTGTTTGCTTCAGTATATTATAGTAACAAAGAATGTAATTCTTTGTGGCTTGTGATTTTATCGTATCAAACACCGCAAATATTTTGTGGCTTGTGTGATTTTGCCTTTGTATCGAACACCGCACTGGCTTGTGTGATTTTTCAGATCGAACACTTGCACATATTTTGTGTCTTGTTTGATTTTGCCTTCATGTCGAACACCGCACATATTTTGTGGCTTGTGTGATTTTGCAAAGGTGTGAGTTCTTATTTGGTGAGAAGTGTCGCTAGGGGTGGTCCCTTCACGCGTTTAGTTCTCCTCCTTAGAGGTTCTCCAAAGTGGAGGTATTGATTATCCTCCTTAGAGGATTTTGTATGATGGGAAGAGGTTGTATGCATAAATGTCAAATAAAACACGCAATATGAAATAAATAAGAAGATTTTATTAATGAAGAGACCGAAAGACAGGACTTAACAAAAAGACACGACTTAACAAAAAGACACGACACTTATGCAAAATATCTCTTCAGATGAATGATGTGCCACGTATTGGGTATTTGCTCACCAATGGGCGAGCTTATAGGACCCTTTCCCAAGGATTTCTTCAACTCGGTATGGTCCTTCCCAAGTGGCTTCTAGTTTGTCGAGTCAGTAGCTTTATCGACTTCATTATTCAAGCACGAGGTCGCCTACTTGGGCTTCGGTGTTGACACGTTGGTTATAGTATCGAGCTACTTGTTGCTTGTCTGAAGCTTCTACGATGTAGGCGGGATCTTTTTCTTCTAGTAGATCCAAGTTAGTTCGTATATTTTCTTCATTTACTTCGGCTGAGAAGTGGATGGTACGGGGGCTCGGCATGCCGATCTCTCGGGATTACGGCCGGTTCCATACACTAGGCCGTAGGGTGTCTCCGTTTGATGTCCGAGGTGTCGTGCGGTGAGACCATAACACTTGTGGTAGGTTTTCCACCGATCGCCTTTACTCGATCGAGGCGAGTTTTAAGTCCTTTCACAATTGTCTGTTGGTGACTTGCCCCGACCATTTGCTTGAGGATGAGCGACCGAGGTGAACCTTTGTGAACCCAAGCTCTTGACACCACTATCTCGAAGACTTTATCCGTGAGCTGCGTCCCATTATCCGAAGCGAGGGCGTGAGGGATGCCAGCGGCACAATATTCTTCCGAGACAAAGTTGAGGCGTTTTGCTCGTGATTTTTACCAGGGTTCGGCTTCACCCACTTCGTGAAATAGTCGATGGCGACAATCGGGAGTTGAAGCGCCACGGAGCCTTCTGAAGGGACCCACAATGTCAATCCCCATTGAGTGAATGGCGAGGACTTTGCATCTTGGCGAGGTCGGTTTGAGGTAGCCTCGACACGTTTCCATGAATTTGGCACCGGACACTTTTACGAGGTCGGTGAGTCTTGGAACATCGTTGCCAATAGTATCCCCATCGCATTACTTTCTTTGACAAAGGCGCGTGGTCGATATGGCTTCCACATGATCCTCATGCACTTACCGTAAATGCGTATTCAGCTCGATGCAGGCGAGGCACCTTAAGAGGTTGGAGGTATGATCTTGTAGAGAATTCCTGCTCAGTATGTATCGCAAAGACTTGCTTAATATTTTTCTAGCCTCGAGTGCATGCAGGGGTAGTTCGCCTTCTCCAAATACTCGGTTGGAGTCGTCCAGTTAGGTTCTTCATCGAGATTGCGTTGACTTGGCATCGGTATCATCGATGCTTCATTTTGAACTTCCTCTACTAGCGAGCTTCTCGGCGTTGAGGCCGGTTTGCTCAATGTGTCACTCGGCTATTCTGCCCCTTGGTATGCGAATCGGTGGAAGTATGAGAAAGGCTGTTGAAGGCTTTTGGCTTTTTCAAGGTATTCTTCATCATGTTGCCTTTTGCCTCGTGCTTTCCCAACATGTGGCTCACTATGACACGAGAATCACTTGTGAACTTGCGGCTCGTATCTTGAGACTTTGAGCTAGGCGAGTCCTGCGATTAAGGCCTCGATTCCACTTCGTTATTCGTATTTTGAAGTTCAAAGTGCGTAAGTGATTTCTTGGCCTCGGTCCCAAAAAGATGCACCTTGTTACTGCTTTTCCTAAAGCTCAGTCCACATAAATTTGCCAGCAATTTTGGAGGCTTCTTTGATTAGCTCGGCTTCGATATTGTGCGGAGTAGGCTCGGCGAGCTCGGTGGGCTTGGGCCTTTCCGCCGAGTTAGCCTCCACAAGGAAGTCGGCTAAGGCGACCTTTGATGGCTCGACGAGGGCAAAAAGATATATCATGTTCGCTTAACTCAATGGCCCACTTCGCGATTCTCCCGAAAGCGGCCGTCAACACTTGACGAAGTGGATGATCGGTGAGAACACGTATGGGATGTGCATGGAAATAAGGACCAGATCTCTCGCGGCGTTACCAATGCAAGGCGAGCTTCTCGAGGTCGATATCTTGTTTCCGCCCTTTAAGTGCTCGGTGATGAAATACACGGGAGTCGGCATCCATTCTCCCTTACCAAAACTGCACTTATGGTTTCGTCCGAGGTCGCGAGGTATAGTGAAAGGACTTCTCCTTCTTTTGGGACGGATAATGTGGGGAGTTTAGAGAGATAGTTCTTGAGGTCTTCAAAGGCTGACTTATGTTTATCATCCCAAGAGAACTCCGGAGTTTTTTTGAGTATTTTAAAAAAAATGAGCTGCTTATCCGCGGCTTAGGAAAGGAAGCGACTTAGCGCGGCTATGCAGCCCGTCAATTTATGCACATCGTAAATCGTCTTTGGCTCCTTCATCTCCAAAATTGTTTGAACCTTAGACGGGTTGGCTTTTAATCCCTCTTGTGAAACCCAGCACCCTAAGAATTTTCCAGACCGAACTGCGAATGTGCACTTCTGGGGGTTTAGCTTTAGGTTTACTTTATGGCAAGCCGAGGATGATTCGGAGGTCGAACGCATGTGGCTTCCTCCTTGCTTTGACGATGATGTCGTCCACGTAAACCTCCACATTCTGGCCGATGTAGGGCTGAAATATCTTGTCCACCATCTTTTGATAGGTGGCACCTGCATTCTTGAGTCCGAAAGGCATTTTCTTATACGCAAAGACTCCGAAGTCCGTAATGAAAGCTGTTTTGGAGGTGTCTTCGTCACTCATCAGGACTTGGTGATACCCCTCAGATAGATCTAGGAAGCTGAAGATTTCGTGACCAACCAACGCATCAACTTTCTTATCAATGTTGGGGGTAGCGATCGTTCGGCGATGTTTGTTGAGATCGGTGTAATCGATACACATTCGCCAACCTCCTCCTCCCTTCTTGACCATTCTTGGGTTGGCTATCCGGTCGGATACTTCACTTGAATAATATGCCCGCCAAGAGCTGGTGCACCTCGTCATATACGACCTGGTTCCGCTCTGTGATAAACGCGCATTTTACACGTTTATAGTTGATATTTGAAGATGAGTTTAGCTCGTTTAATGTGCGTTTATGTATCGATTCTTAATGTTTTATCTATTTCTAGAAGATACCGCTCTTGGGTGTTCTTTCGGCGTTTTGTAGGTTTATATGTTGATAATCGAAGCGAGGAACGGCACATGCGAAAGTATTACAATCGACACCGACTTAGCGGTCGCTAGGTGGCCGCTAGGAAACACGTGCGAGAACCCAACGAGCCGCGACCGCAACCTCGTGCCCGCGCGGCTGGCGCGAGAACTCATTGGATGATTTCGCGACCGATTCATAATTCTAGCGACCGCTAGCAAGGGCGAGGTACAACGCGAAAGAAGGATGAGGAGGCGGCGGAAGAGCGCGAGACATGCTAGCGATCGCCCTAGCGATCGCAAAGGGTGGTCGCGAGGCGGCGCGACAGAGGCTCAAGTGGGGTTTCCACCCTTTTCTATAAATAAAAAGCCCCTTTCCATCGGACCCCATCGCCCCGAGCTCAATTTCTTGATTTTCCTCGGTTTTCCATTCTTTAGCTTTAGTCTTCATTTAGTTTAATTCTAGTATTGATTTTCCGTTGTTCTAGTTTAGTTTATCGTTTCATCATCGATCGAGCGTTTTGTCCGATCGTTTTCCGTTGTTTTCCGTTCGTTCGCTTGGGATTGGATTCAAGACCAACCATTGTTCATCAACGTTTCCCTCACGGGTTTTATATATTTAATTTGCTTTTATGGTTAAATCGTATTTTATTCCGTTTATTATATGCAGCTAGTTTTCATTCTAATCCTAGGGTTTGCATGATTCGATCCTATATGTTGTGATTTACGCTATTATTATTTACCTTAGGGCATTGATTCATGATTCATGGTGCTTATCTATATGTGTTGATTTATGATCAATCTTGATGCATATCTAATTGCCGATTAATAGCGAATCGTATTAATTGTCAATCGATCTTGAATGCATGATACTGAATAAGCCTCGAGTCGTGGCGAGATAGGATATTCGTAGGAAGCATATTCTTAGTGATCCATTTGGGTTGCTTATTTTCCTCTAGAGGCGAAGCGTGATAGGGAGAATTAGTAATCTCTGCCGCAATTGTAAATGGCGAAGTTGTTGGTTATATATGTGATCTTCCATCTTATGCGGATTAAAATGGTTAATAATAAGCGGGATAAACATCGTTGTGGATAGGATTGGTGCATCCCAGGGTTAGTCTTTCTTCATAGTTATCTTAGTGATTTTATTGCTTTATTTATATTTCGCTTGGTTACCTTTGCTTTGGATTAAATTCTGAAGCCTTAAACCTTTCACCCAAATTCTGTGCTTGGATAATGATGAATTATCGTTGAGCTAGCTTCTATGTTTTCTTGATACAATCTCTGTGGATCGATGCTTACACCTATACTTACACCTTTTCGTGTTAGAAAAGTGAGCGATCACTCTGCCAAGATCCATTGCTTTTGTCGGACTGGCTTGATATTTGGATCAATGTTGAGCCGGTGGGTAATGATACTTGGTGAGACCCGGTCATGTCAAGGGGCGACCAGTGAAGACGTCTCTGTATCCCCTTAGGAGTTGGATTATCTGTTCTCTCAGATGTGGTACCTCGGTAGAGCCTACTTTGACGACCTTGAGAGGATCGTCCTTGTATAGCTTGACTTCTTCTACCGAGTTGTCGAGAATTGGCGAAGTCTTTTCCTGCTTCGACTCCTTGGGCTTCTGTAATTGCTATGCCTGTGGGTGTTGGGTCGACGTCCCCGCACCTCTTAAGGCAATCTGCATGCATTCTTTGGCTTTTTACGATCTCCCGGATCACGATCCACCCTCCTCGGCGGGATTTTCATTGTCGGTGGTATGTTGAACACACCGCCTCGCGCATTTAGCTTGATCCCACCCTAGTATGGCGTTATACGGCGAGTGTGCATTTACCACGAAGAATTGTATCACCTTGGTTGAGCTCGTCGGTGCTTTTCCCGTGACGGGAGTTCAATAACCCCTCAGGCGCGTCTCTTCTTATGCGAAACTCCTCGGTGGTAGAGGTGCGGTGTGAGGCGTGTCTTCTATTCCCAACTTATCGAAGCATTCTTGAAGAGGATGCTTCGAGGCGCCACTATCAACGTATATGCGCGAACTAGCTTGTTGGCGATTCGCTTGTATTATCATGGCGTCTGGTGAGGCACTATGGCTGGTACAAGATCGCTTTCGAGAAAAAGTAATGGCCTCGTCCCTTGAACCTCTTGTTTTGTGTTCGCGGTTCGTGGACTTCTAGCCGGCTTTTATTGAGGAATTCGTAATGCCTCGTGGGAGCCCCGTGATGGTGGAGATGACTCCATCGTATTGGGGCTCGTCGTCACCTTCTTCGTCGGTGTCTTGCCTTTTTGTGAGGCGATTCCCTTGTATGGTTAGTTTGGAAACCGACTCTCGTAGAGGCATTGTGGGCATGGCGCCTACCATCCGTGGTGGGGATTCACCTCGCTGTGCCGCCTCGTGCCTCGACGAGGCTTCGGTGTCCTCTTCGTGATTGTGCCGACCTTGTTCTCGGTTGAGGAGGAAGCTTTCTTTGTTCTTCTCTAGGAAACCTTTAACCGCCTCGTCGAGGTTTATCTGCGGTGTTTGGAGTTCCCTCTGTTGCTACAATCTCCTTCGTCGCGGTCTTCTTCTTCACGCAGTTGGGTGGCCTCGCTCATCGAGGCTTTGCACGCCACCGGGGTTGTGTATTTCACAGACTTTTCCCAGCGGGTTGTGGCGCATACCGCCGTTGTTGTCGCCGAATCGCTTTCGAGGTAACTTCTTGTGTTCATTGTCGTGATTATTTCCCTATAAGTGGAGGTTGATCGAAAACACAAAATTTCTCTTCCCACGCAGGCGCCCGGTGATCGATCTTAATTTAGCGAGGGTAATAAATGCGATAAAGAACACAAGAGATTTACGTGGTTCGATCTTTGAATTAGATCTCGTCCACGGAGCAAGAGAGAGTATATGTGTATTGAGAGTGTAAGAAGCGATTACAAAGAGAGTAGATGATCTTTTCCGTCTAATCTAGCCTCTATTTATACACAATTATATTGACCAAGATCTCAATCCGAGATCTTCTAAATAGGTTCTTAATCAGGGTCTTCTCTAAATAGGATTCTTTTAAATGTGTCCAGAATCTTCGCGTCTCCACTTGTGATTTGGGTTATGTCGACTTAGAGTCTTGGGCCGAACTCGCGTGGCCGAGCTTAATGTCTGGGTCGATTTATATTGGGCGATCTTGGGCACAGTGGTTGGGCGTATCTTATCATATAGTAACTTAAATTAGTTAGTAACTTATGACAAAGAAGATAGAATGATATAATTTATGATTTGGTTTTGGAATATTAACAAGTTGAACAGTGGTTTTAGTTAAGACAACTTCTAATTAATTTCGGTAGGATGTGACATAGCACAAAAATAAATGTTCAATAAGTTCGATATATAGTAATTTCAGGATAAAGTCAAGCATTTTAAGTGTAAATATAAAGTAAATTATAAGGTGCAGTAGCGATAAAACAGTGGAATTAATTATCATATGTTTGATTCTAATTTCAAAATCTGACTTGTGCATAATTAAAGTATCACCCAATGCATGCACATAATTACACACACACACATATATATATATATATATATATGTATCTCATAATATATGATATAAATTTATCGACGATTGTTAATAAATAAGCGATCAATATTGTAATCTATAAGGTATAAATATAAAATGTTCAATTATTACATACTTACTTTGAAAAGTCAACACAAAACATAATACGAATTTTCGCCGTCGGAATCCTTTTGAATAAAAGTATAGGCTATATTTAGGTGAAAGCAGTCCAAATAGTTATTGTTAATTGCATATATAAAAAGGAAAATAGTTCAACACCAAAGAATATGGAATTGTCACACATGCTGACCACATTACAGACTTCTAGTCCAAAGAGGAGGTTGGCCTTGAAATTGAACGCCCATTTTTTTTTTTATGTATTTATGTCATTAATTTCTAAAGAGAAGTTCAAATTAATTTCAAGAAAAAAGTAGTTTTCGTGCGTGGGTCAAAACTCAAGATTTTGACTATCAATTAATTCATTATGCTTCATTCTTCTTCACATCGTTCCTCATGCTTACTAGAAAACTTTAGTTATACTAAATCACACACACACACACACATTATATATATATATATATATATATATATATATATAGGAGATGGATTAGGTAGGAATAGATAATTTGGTAGGAAATAGGAATGAATCTGGGCTTTGATTTGCTATATCAATGGTTGAGATTTAATTTTAAATGTGTCTTCTGAGTTTTGTGTTTTGTGTCTACTGGATTATTGTGCAACACTATAACTCTTCGTGTCTTCTGCTAATGAAAGATGTCTTAAACTAATATATTTAGATATGTGCTACGAATGAATAAAAATGTGCTAAACTTTCATATGCAATACATTAATTCGATTGTCTACACAATATGAAAGATATCTACTATTCCTACTTTCGTGACATTAAGGAGCTTTCACCATAACCAACCCCTATATATATATATATATATATATATATATATATATATATATATATAGGAGAAGTTTCAAATAAAACCTTATTTGAAGTGAGAACATGAGACTCACTTTCAGTCATTAGATCGCGAAGATCTACGGTGATGCATCACTTTATTAGATGAATATATTGTGTACCAACCGAGTTCGAATCCCATGAAAAGCGAAAATTCAATTATATATATATATATATATATATAGGGGTTGGATCCGGTGAGAACTCATCTTTTTGAGAACTTGAGAACCATGCATAAGGCGTTGAAGATAATGCACAAGCGGTATAAAGTTGTGCATAATGAAAACTTTCTAAAATTGTTGCACAACAAAATAATTTTAGAAATTTTCGTTATGCACAACTTTATACCGTCTTGTGCATCATCTTCAACGTCTTATCATGGTTCGCAGTCGCAAAAAAAGATGGTTCTCATTTGATCCACTCCTATATATATATATATATATATATATATATATATATATATATATATGAGTGAGTTATTATAAAAACTTTTGTTATCCTATAAATATGAGAACAATGCATTCTCTATGCAAGTTATTGAACTAAAAATTGAATTTTTAGTTCCTCATGGGATTCGAACCAAGTTGGTACACAAAAATATATATTTCCTCATATTCTTATTATATGTCGTTTTATACTTTTGCACACAGATTAATAATAATTAAAATCCAATCTTAATTAATGACAATTAATTCTTAATGAGATAATTATGATCTAATTGAAAACATAAAAAATAGGATAAGAAACGGATGATGAGAGTTAATAAATTAGAACTGAAAGAATTAATAAATTACTCCTATTAATGAGGGCAATTTAGGTGCTTCAATATTCTAAAAAGTCAAATAATTTATAAAAAAAAGAAATATATAAAACGACATTAAATATGAATAGGAGGAATATATATTAACTTTAAAGATCTGAAAACTACTTATTTAGAGTCCTTTTAATGTTAAACTACTATTGAAACTATCTTGAAATTGATTTTCATAGATATAATATTATTTGATAACTAAAGTGCGTTATACTAATTCCAACTACAGGAGAAGACATCATATAAATCGCCCCAATTTTGTGAATATTGTTGGGAAAATTTCTAAGTATCATGTATTAATCTTAATTGTGTGTTTGATTAGATCTCAAAATTTCGATGATTGTCTTACTAAAGTAACAGAATCTTGCTAACTTGTTTCGAGTTAGAAGTTTATTTTAAGGTTTCAAGAGAACTACCGACTGGACAGGCCCAAGGCGATGGAGTTCAAAGCGATACAATGTTAAGCCCGACCGATAAGTATCGATACCGGTAGCGAAACAAGTTGTTGAAGGATCGCGGTGATGTCGAAGGCGAAGAAAGGTCGTGATGTCGAAGACTAATGGGAAGCGATCTGGATGAATAGGCGATATATGAGTAAAGCCAAAGCATTGTCTATGTTGATTCATCTTGACGCATTGATGGATCACAGTGCAACGAGTTCTTCTATCTGACTGTGTTAAGAATCTAGGACTCAGTGACTTAAGATTGACCTAAATCTCGATAAGGTTTCAGATGAGTATGAGTTGCTGACCATCATTTTTGACTTGTTATGTGTGAGGGTTATATGAGACAGCTCATATTCTCCACATCTTGGGCGTTGACAGTGTTTGTAAGTCATGCTTGTTATATGTATCGAGTAATCATATCCGTTTAGGATGATGACACCCCCTTAATGAGCTCAAAAGGTTTATCGTACTAGACCCTGCAAGTTGAGTTAGTTTATGTACGATAATAAGATTGAGTGGTACTACTTAAAAAATTAATTATTTTAAGCAATCAGAGTGCTATAAATAATTAATAGATATGCGATATCTTAAAAATGGAGATTCATAAGTTTAGGTACAAGCCCGACTCAACTTCGATAATAAATGAGTAAGTCCATATTTATTCTCTAGTGGAATGAATAAATGTTTATTAATTAATTTATGTTATGAGTTGGACATAAAAGAATTAATTTATTTTATGTATATGCCCATCTTTATTCATTATATTTGATCCCTGAACTGGCATTAGAAGGCTTGCTTGCAATGTAAATTCTGTCCCCTAGAAGAGTCCCAGTTGGATTTGGATCATTAATTATATTATTAATTTAATATATCTCATAGTCTAGATATAATTATCTAGTATCAAAGGATATCAATAATTAAGATACTAGAAAATAATTATTGTATTTATTAAATGTGTCGAAATTTTGATCGATTATGATTCTAGAGAGAAAGGGCACTATAATACATGGTAGAGAAAGCTAGTAGTATCCCATTTTTATTGACATTTTGAAACCTACAAGAGAATGAGAAAATTTGGTGTTCTTCATATATTGCTTTTATTCAAGATTGAAGTTCGTATGGCGGGATACGGTCCAGGAAGATCAAAGTTCTGAGTCGATCGTTGATCGATTCTTGCCAAAAAATTTGTATGTAAACACAAGAAAATTCATATGTGCTGAATTAATTATATAGAAGCATATTAGGAATATATGCAATGTATGACAAATTAAACATTTATGATAGATCATCGAGAAACTAAAAATCACTTTGCCTTCAAATTGGTAGTAAAGTGGAAAGTTGTGATCTTGCAAAAGGGGAGCTAGGGCGTGAAGAAGGAATTGTGGATCGTAATTTTGAAAAAAAAAAAGATTGGCAATTATTCGCTTTAAGATCAGTCAAAGCTTGAGGTAGAGGTCTTGCCAATACACGTGTTGTAATCGAAATGAAGCAGGAAAAAGAAGTGAAAGTCGCAGTAGAGACTAACCGTTTTCTATTATTATGTTTTATGAAATTATTTAACTCAGTAGTTTTATTTATTTTTATTGTGTAATGGGTCATTATGTTGGACCACCTTATTTAAGCTATTTGTAGACTAAGAATTGCAGCCAATGAAATACCTTCTTTGTCTATCTATCTTTCTCTCTCTAATTCTCTATCAATATATAATAGGATTAAGGATTTAGTGATTCTCTCTCCTATGTGGCATCATATAATCTCTTTATTTCTATTTTTCTCAAATATCCTTTATTCTTAGTATTTACATCTCCTATCCCACATTGGTTTCTTATCAAATTCCACCTTAATTTAAACCAATATAAATAGTTATGAGTAGATTATTTATCCTACAATACATAATTATTTTACATCCATCAATTTTATTTGGCACATCAATTAATTAGTTGGCCACATAAATAGTTATTTTTTTATTAAAATTTAATTTAATTTAATTAATAATATTTTTAAAGTTTTCATGAAACTTTACCAATTCGACATAAATTGAATATTATATTTCTTACTATTTTATGAACAAATTTTGAATCATACATTGATTTTCATCAACTTCACGAATTGAAAATCTAAATAAAAGAATATTTTTGTATAATTATTTAAAATAAAATTTGAAATTCATATCGATTTTTAGAAACTTCACAAATTAATAAAAATAAATTTGAAATAAATAGTCCATGTAGGAGAGAGATTGCGTTAATCATTAATGTTATTATATATTGATTTTGTAAATCTAAGCGAATTCAAATATCAACATATATTACTATACGGGTTTGAGGCGATAATAAATATATAGTCAAATCAATTTTTAATCAAATTGTGGAAGCTACATGTATATAAATTTAAATTGGTTAGAACATTGATCGATATGTACGTGTGGATTTTTTCACTTTTAATATATTGGAATAATATATATTTTTCGATTATATGTTTTAAAACTTAAATGAATTACGGTAATTAGCGGATATTACTACACGAGAATAAGGCGAGAATATAATTTTCTCTATTTTAATTCTTTTTCTATTTATATTATGTGGTACAAGAATATACATTCTGAGCGGATACAAACATTTATCGACTTATGTGGAATTCGAAGCTCACATTATTTTTTGGTGAGCCTTCACAATTAATAAAAGTTTTGAAATAAATAGTAAATTCAAACTTAAATCGAAAGGATAACAAATTATTGAAATAAATATATATTTTATTAATTAGATCTTTTATAAATTTAAATGAATTTAGGTAATTAGTGGATTACTACTATACGAAAATAAGATGAGATCGTATAGTAAAACCAATTTTAATCCGATTAGGCACAGTTATATATGTATATAAATTCTAAACATGTCAATACATTAAACGACACGTACTATGTGAACTGACGAGAATATAATTTTCTCTATTTCTAAGTCTTTTGCTATTTATATTATTTGGGTACAAGAATTTAAACTCCACCCGTCTAATTTATATTATTTATATTATGTTAGATATTTTATAAATTTAAATGAACTCGGGTAATTAATGAATACTACTATACGAGAATGAGACGAAGATATAGTAAAATCAATTTTAATCCTATTTGTGGCATTACATGTATATAAATTCTAAACAAGTCAATACATTAAACGACACGCCCGCTTAGTTTTAATTTTAGCCATCCATATTATTTTTATTATTAATAATTACTACAGTAATGTTCAAGTCTTATTGAAACGAATAACTAATTATTGTATATTTATAAAATTAATCAATTTCGGGTAATTAATTAAATTTGGGACGAGTGCATGTATGTATATGCTAGACATGTTCTCTATTTTTAATCTTTTGATACTTATATTATTTACTATTAATATTTATTCTATAATGTTCAAGTTATTATTGAAATATATAATCAATTAATGTGACAACTTATATGTATAAATTTAAATATATTTGAGTAGTTAGCATGCATTAACTATACGGGTTGAGATGAAAGCAGTAGTAAAAATATTTTTAATCAAGTTTGGAATATATACGAGCATATAAATTCTAAAAGAATTTTAACATTAATCGACAACACGCGTAAAATTTTCTCTATTTTTTTATCTTTCGTTAGTTATACTATTTATTATTAATGATTACTTTGGATATTTTTTATTTTTATCGAGACGAATAACCAATCACTATAAAAAATTATAGTTATAAATTTAAACAACTTCAGATAATTAATCGAATTTAAGACGGGCATGGGTATATACATTCTAAACAAAAATTATTAACATGTCTAAGAATATTTAATTTTCTACACATAAATTACAATATAAAGTGATTTTTCATTAGAATTCGACGAAATATAACCTATATATATCACATTAGACATATTATCCTGATATAAAAAAAATTCATTTAATATACTAAATTCAGACGTATCATCCTGATATAAGATTATTTTATTTAATATGATTATAAATAGAACATAAAATATTTTCCGTCGAAATTCGACGGGTTACACACTAGTGTTTCCTAATTCTACTGTTCCATATAATATTTACAAAATCAGTTGGATTCACTACAACTGGCTATATCATGATGGAAAACACACGATTGAAGGACCTCCAGGAGACGCACAAGAAACAAGATCAGATTTTCCACGTAGAATCCATGAAAAAAGAGGCCACCGAGGTGAAGCTGCATAAACAAATTGATGGTAGCATAAACAAATTGATGGTATGAATTTTAAATGCAAGATAAACTGGAACACTTAATATCCAGCTGAAATCCAGTTACAGATGCTTAATATCCACAAAATGAAAATCATAACGAGTTGGATTCAATTTGGGGTTCGAATTTTACACCTCATAGTCATTCTAATGGGTCACATGAATCTACTGGTTCTGTAATGAAGTTAGAGTACCGACAACCAATCATTAATACTCATGTTCATAGGGTGTAGAATTTCCTAGATTTGATGGGGCTAATCCTAGGGACTGGATCTTGAGCTGCAATAATTATTTTAAAATCATTCATAACCTGCTTGATCATCAGAAGATTAATTTGGTTTCTATGCGTTTTGAGGACAAAGCTCTAAAATGGTTCAAAATGCAGCTAGATGTTACTTGGGAACAGTTTGTGGAAGTTGTTTCAGTTAGATTTGAAGGTATAAAGAAACTTAATGCCATTGTTGAGTTTAACAAGCTAAGATAATCGGACACTCATTCTGATTATGTGGATAAGTTTGAAGAATTAAAGGCATGTTTATAGTTGAGCAATCAAAGAAGAAGTGCAATCTTTGTTAGTATGTTCAAACCTACTACTCACGAGCAAGCTATAGAGGTGGGAAGGCTGCAAATTGCAACACTGGAAACTATATCAAAAAGGATGAGGGTTGTGACTGCAGGGTATAGGAAGCCCGATACTGTTCTTCTCAACAAAAACAACGCACAACCTTCTGCTAAGCCAATCGCTAAACCAATCACCTTAACAGAGATGGCTGCTAGGAGATAGAAATGATTTTACTAAAACTTTGATGAGCAATTCACTCCTGGTCTCAGGTGCAAAAATAGGATCAATTACCTTATGATGTCTGAAGAAGAAGAACTACATTTCCTTGCAAGGTGAATTGGTGAGTGAAGATGATACAAAAAATAGATATAAGAAAAAATACTAATGGGAATTTGGGATTGTAGAAAGTTTTGATTATATCCCAAAGTCTTAACTAAAAAGATATATGAAAATATATCTCTCCTGATGACAAGTCATATGATGCTAAGAACTGTGGGACAGCCCTTTCAAGAAGTTGTGTCCAGCTTGACAGACCCTTTGTCTGAAGAGGAATTGAAGCTAAATATGTCCAATAAGATTCATTTCAGAAGAAAAGTTAGTTGACTCGTTAGAGGAAAATAACCTCACTCATGACGAACTAGTTGATGAAGTCATGGCAATAAACTAAATGCTTAAAGTTGCAACAATTGAAAATCATCAGACGAAAGTCAATGATAATGATATATCATCTGAAGACTTAACATTTGATAGGATTCAATAAACCTGATTTTCACGAAAACTAAGGATCAAACAACACCTAAGTCTTGCATATGCAGATACATGAAGTTCGAGAACCCGAAGACTTAACAAAAACTTATTTGTACTCGAGTCAATCGCGACTTTGTCGCGAGCAGTTACACGAAGATGAAGTCGAAGAAGTCAACGCAAACCAACACGAGATCAAACTTGGACCCAACGAAGACCGAAGATAGGAGGCGATGGAGAAGAGTCGATATGTTGATGATTGTCAAGCGATCGATCGACTCACAAAGCGACAAAGCACTGCGATGATAAATCCTTGGATGTATTTGTTAGATTTGATTTTGAATTTCAAACAAACTCTTTCCAACGGCTAGTTTGTCTCAATTTGTCTATAAATATAGGACTTCTCAAGAAACAAAAAAGAGACCTTTGAAGATAAAATTCTCTATGGTGGTGGAAATCGAGAGCTAACACTTATGTGCTCCATGTCATATGAGCTATATCATTGGATGTTTAAGAAAAAGACACAACCGACAACTCCATCTCTTGTTCCAACTCAAAGAGACTCGAGACAAATTTACTCTTATTGAATGTGTAAGGTTATCACGCTTCGTCTATGTTGAAATCATATAGGTCTAATCATTCTTTGTCTAAGTTCTTTTACTTTGTAAAGTCGGTAATAGAACTTAGAATGAGTTTGTCTATCTTTAGATTTGCTTTTCATTGTAAGAACATACACGAAATAGTTGGAAATATAGTTCTAACCAAGTCCGGTGGGAAGTTAGATGAAGCCCGAGTAGGCAACAGGTATAACTATTGAAAGCAATGATAACAAGTAGCTCTAAGGTAAACGGGTGAAAACAAGAGATTTCAAAAGTTTATGTATTGTTATTTAAATTTTAAAATTATGTGACAAACCGTAATTATGTCAAAATCGTGTATTTAATGACAATTAACCATTTTTTTAAAATATATGCATTTATTTTAAACTTAAATATTTATAAATGAAATAAATATGCTTCCAACCAAAGTCCTTTTAGTTTAAAAAGAAAAGAAATCAAGCATATTAACTGCATTGTTCAGGGATAATATAGACTTATCGAGTTAGAAGCTCGTGTTCCAAGATATGCTTAACAAATCCAATTGAGTTGGGCAATGAATATCCTATATTTCATGTGAATAGAAATTTATACTGTTCTCAGCTATGTTAATTAAGTTTTTCATTTGGATACTCTATCCTACTTTTAGTGTCTAAATATCATTTTTTTTGATAAAATAATAAATCATCAACTTCCACCTATTAATTACACAAGCAGGACAACTCTTAATTGTCCGAGAGTGAACTTAACGTAACGAGGTCTGCACCTTACCCATAATTTTGGACATACGATTCGCAGAAAAGCAAAATATTTCTGAAAACCCAACACTTTCTAAATTTAGATTCACGATATTTTATAAGCGCAGGCAAAAATAAAGAATATAGGCCTCATTTTTAAAAATTCATGTAAACCCTCATTCATTATCTTACGTGCGTACTAGGTAAAACTTATGTTTCTTTACAATAACTTGCAAACGACATTAAGCACTAAACAACACTGAAAAATCAGATGTGAATGACTTGAACCTATAGAAGCGATAGTGATGTTTGAACTCGTGATCTTTGGTTACGTGAATTCACTTAACTATTAGACCAGTCAAATGGGTCTCTTATATTATACTTATAAAATAAATTAAATTTTAAATTTACATAAAATTCAAGTGAGATACAAATAGAAATAGATAATAAAAATTATTAAAACATATACAACTTACTTACCATCCTTATATTTCTATATTTCAACTCTTATCTACGATAAAATATCATAAAAAATAATTTATTCGAGTTTTTACAGATGCAAAACCATTAATAATCACACAACATCAATATTTTCTAATATATTCTGGGACAAAATGAAAACATATATTATAAGTAAAATATAATACTTTGGACTTTAAAATAAAATAAAATATATTTTGAATTCAAATAAATCTATATATCTATAATTAAAATTAATTTTTTAAAATAATTTGGACCCCTGAGATGGTGTGCCCTGGGCGATCGTCCAGAATGGCCTACCCTCGTGGGCGGCCCTGACTTTCTGAATAAGTGTTAGCTAGTGAAATGAGAATGACAATAAGAAAGCTTTAATTTGTGTGTGTGTTGGCCTAGTGGTAGAGTGGTTAATGGCCGAGGCCAAAGGTCTCGGGTTCGAGTCCACCGTGACGTAACCTTTAAAATTTCTGTATTAACTGACCAAAAAAAAAAGAAAAAAGAAAAATTCAAACTGTTTTAAAAAAAAAGAAAGCTTTAATTTGATTTATCAGGGTAAGCAACTTTTTTTTATTCTTCTAAGATTGCTTTTCCGCCGTATCACATATCCCTATCACATAAAAGAAATTTTGTAGTGTGCGTGTGTTGGCCTAGTGGTAGAGTGGTTAATGTCCGAGGCCAAAGGTCTCGGGTTCGAGTCCACCGTGACGCGGTCTTTAAAAATTTATGTATTAAATTGACCCAAAAAAATAAAAGAAATTTTGCCCACACAATTCACCAGTAACTTTAAAGGATCATTGCATTCTCAAAAACTTAAATTGTTTTGTTTTAAAGATTTTAGAGATCAATATATGTTGTGAAATTGTTTTGTTTTAAAGAATTTAGAGATCAGTATATGTTGTGATGATTTTGGTTATGAAAGTAATGTAGTACTCCATCCATTCATCAAATACTTTTATTTAATTCCATTTTGGTTCGTCCATAAAAATATTCACTTTCCTTTTTGGAAACATTAATTTCACGTTTTATCCTAAACCTATCCACTTATTTAAAAAACACTCATGACCCACCTTTTACACCCACTTGATTTAAACCAGAATTTTTTCACAGGGGCCTAATTAATTATAATTTTAAAAGATAATAAAATAAAATAATAATAATTTAATAATATAATGGGTTTATTATAATCCTTTTAGAAATTTGATTGGTAATATTAATTCACATATAAAACTTTATTATTTACATATATCTTTTATTTATCAATATAAAATAAATTATTAAAAAATAGCATTTATCAACATAAAACAAATTATAGTAAAAGATAAAGGAAAGAAAGATAAAGATAAAGGAAAGAAATATAAAGAAAAAGGAAATAAGTATAGAAAATAGAAAATATGTAACTAAAAAGAATCGAACCAAAATCTCTTAAATGAAAGATAAAAATCATAACACATTAGACTATAATAGATTTAGTTATTAAATGTTAAATATTTATAATGAGCACACATGTTTAGTTAAGAATTAATTCACATAATGTTATTATTTGCATATATATTTTATTTTATCAAACATAAAACAAATTATATAAGAAAGAAAAAAGGAAAAAGATCCCAAAATAAAGAAGAAATAGAATAGAGGAGAAAACATAAAGAAAAAGAAAGAAAGGAGAAGGAAAAGAAAAGAGAGGAAAAAAAAAGAAAGAAAGAAGAAAGAAAAGGAGAGAATAGAGAAAAACAAGGAAAAAAAAGAAAAGAGACTGCTGCCGATGAGGTTGAACTCGACTCTCAGATTTTGGGAACATTCCTACCGTTAGGCTAGGACAGAACTATTGAATACCATCTTACATATTAGATATATAGCTATTTTACAAAAGTTGGGGCCATGGGCCCCTAAGCCCTATGTGGCTCCGCTCTACACCCATTATCCTTAATATATTCGTTTATTATCATTATGACCTATATTTTTACACTCACTTACTTTACACTAATTATAATTTATTAAAATTGTATCACCAAAATCAATGAGCAGATTTGATGGATCAATGTAGTACTATTTTAAAATGTATTTGATGGATCAATGTAGTACTATTTTAAAATGTTGCTATGAAGTTTCCGGTACAAATTAGGAAGTTGAAGGCTTGGCGCGTAACGTCTTTTTCTTTGTCGTTGATTTTGACCTAATTTTCAACAAAATTGTAGATTTACCTACAATCAAGAAAATTAAGTGAAAAATTAAGGTTAAAAAATTGGTGGATTGGTCTAAATCACACTATCAAACTTATAAAACGAGGTTGACTTGTTTGTTATCGAGTAGAGTTCTAATTTTATTTATTGAACATTTTGATTTATAACTTATTCCAACCGAATCGAGATTAAGCGAGATTTTATATTTAATTATAAATATTAATTATTATTTTTAAAAATTAATTACTCATTTTCAAAAAAAAATCCTTTTACTAAAACTCATATTTAGTTTTTGATAAATAAAGTTAGTTAGATATTTAATACACCAATTACTAATTAAAATATACAAGAATAAATTATACTTTTCAAATTATATCACTGACGAGTTTGTTCATGATCTAACGAAAGGGTTACGTCAAGCTCAAACTTGATTCGTTAGTCGATGATGTCGCTTTTTCACTAAACGAGCTTGGGCGAGTTTCTATTGAGTCAAGATCCGAATAGATTGACTCGTTTATAGCTTATAACCAAAAGCGCATGCTTATGTTATGATAGAAAATAAAATATAATTAAATACGAAGTTATAATTAAAACAACACTTTTCATAACTATTTCTATATTCGTATAAATTGTTTATTTGCAACAAATACACATTTTAGTCTACCTTATTATTTATTCAAGAAACTACATTTATAATATTGAACTTCGAAATACTATTATAAATCTTCTTGTTGAGATTTTATAGACAATAAAGCAAGAAAGAAACGACGCAAGAATTTACGTGGTTCAATCAAATGATCTACGTCCATCGATGGTAAGTTGAAAGTTTATTAGATCGTCGGATAAGATAACAGAGTCGATCGGAACCAATAAATGAATACAATACGATGTCTTTCTCCTTAACTTCTATCTAATAACTATCACAAAGCGGGCTGCTATCGGTATGTTATGTTGGGTTTTATTAATCACATATTTACTAATCTATTTATCAAACTAGATCTCATAATCATCAAGTAGAAATTAAATCGATGATAAAGAATGATTATGATTAATCCACGATATCTGAGATATATCATCGTCTCGCAACCAATTCTACAAGTATCGGTGACTCTCGTCATCATCTCGGTCCTTCACCGGATGCCATATACCAATGATGATACCGGCAATCATATAGCGGATGTCGATATCAACTCCTAGTTGCAATCGCTCTCTACCAAACAACTCTCCGCCAAGTCCATAAGCTAACTCTCCTACCGGAAGTCTAACTCACTGCTGAAACCAACTCTCCTACCAAGAGCCAACTCTTTACCCGATTACCAACTCCTATCCAATAGCACTATTTGTAGTCACAAACACTTACCATTCTTGAAAATGTCAAGTCAATCTTAATTTACATTTGAAACTAAAAGTAAAAATATAGACACCTACATTTGAATTGGAAAATATGATTTAAAAAAATGTTTAAAGAAAATTGATTTTAGAAATAACGAGAAACGATTCATAGGATCGGAACATAGTGTAGGGTTTCCACATACTTCTCGTAACGACCACCAAATTACGCCGCCGTTGCGCCGCCATGAGCAACCAGAACACACGGCGGAAGAGGCGAAACTGACACCGGAATTGCAATTCCGGTCTACACTGGACCAATGCTCCAAATCGAAGGACCTCTCTGCCGCCATCTCTCTCTACGAAGCCTCCGCATATCCAACCCTCACTCTCAACAATCTCAATTCATTCCTATATATCAGCTCCGAAGCCCTATCCGCCCCGGATACCCGACAACCCGCGATTGAATTCGGGTTCAAGCTGTTCCGCAACCATATCAATGCAAAATCAAGCCGAACGAGGCGACGCTCACGGCTGTGGCCCGTCTGGCGGCGGCGAACGGCGACGGAGACTACGCGTTTGAGCTCGCGAAAAGCGTGAAGAAACACGGAGTTGCGCCGAAGCTTAGGACATTCACGCCGGCTTTGAATTGCTTCTGCGGCGCCGGAGCGGCGGATAGGGCTTATGAAGTGGAGGAGCATGTGGTATCGGCGGGCTGCAGTTGGAGGAACCTGAGCTCGCGGCATTGCTGAAGGTTTGCAACTCTTTCTGCTCACCACTTACGCTTTAATTTCTAATTTGTATAATTGTTAGTTTTGAATATTTTTCTCAATTGCTGAAACATTTGCTTACTTCGAATGAAATTTTGTAATGTTTCATTTGCTCAATTCATCGAATCGATTATTATCGCTCTTGCTGTGGATTATTTTAAAATTTTAATATGCATAATGTTGTGTATTTTTTATATTGCATTTGGTACAAAGGAATTATAATTTTCTTTCTCCTCTCTTTATTTGATAGGAACTTCAACTTCCTTTGATGGTTTTAATTTTTAAATGATTTAAATGAACGTAGTAATTATGTTAGTGTGAGAAAGTCATGGAGTTTCTTGATATTGATGAATCTGATTTATGTTTCTGAAGGTGAGTGTCAAGACTGGGAGGGAGGACAAGGTTTACGAATATTTGCACAAACTGAGAAGGATAGTAAGAGGGGTTGAAGAGTCAACAATGGCAATCATCGAGAGTTGGTTCAGAGAGAAAAAGGCAGCTGATGTGGATTCAGTTAGTTTGGATAAGGAACAGATCAAGGAAGCTGTTGCGAGGAATGGTGGTGGGTGGCATGGACTTGGGTGGCTTGGGAAGGGCGAGTGGGTCCTGCAGAAAACGAATGCTGCCTCAGATGGAACTTGCTCTGCCTGCCGTGAGCAGTTGGTTTGTGTTGATACCGATAGAGCAGAGACTGATAAGTTTGCACAATCAATTGCTTCTTTAGCCATGGAAAGAGAACATCAATCGAATTTTAAGGAGTTTCAGGTTAGAATCGTTAGATTGCTATTTTTTTGTTTAATAGTCTATTTTCGTATTTTCTGTAATGAAAATAGAGACAGTGGCCCTGTCATGTTCTTGTACCAGTTTACTAGTTCGATGGGTATTTTAAGGATAAGAATACTATATTTTGATTCATGATTGACTGATAAGTGAGGTTCTTCAAGAAAAAATAATCTCTTGAGTCATGTTTAACTTGTAATTATTATCGACCAAAAAGAGTATATATGGCATAGGTTCGTCATTTGCAAGTCATTTGACAAAATAAGTCCCATTTAAATATCTTTGGATTCTGACTTTTCACCAATTTAATTTTTAAGGTGTGGCTGGAACAACATTCTGGATATGAAACACTGGTAGATGGAGCAAATGTTGGACTATACCAGCAAAACTTCGCACAGGGTGGCTTTAGTATCGCACAGGTTCTAAAATTTGAGTTTTGCTTTGGTGTTGTCTCCTTTGAGCAAAATTTTGAAAAGGGCAGGCAACACTCACTATTCTTCTCATTTTCAATAGAGCAGCTTGATGCTGTTGTGAAAGAAGTACATAGAAAGACGCAAAAACAGCCACTTGTTGTGTTGCATAAAAAACGTGTGCGCTCACTACTTGAGGATGCTTCTAAAAGAGAGCTCATTGACGAGTGGATGGATCAAGGAGTGCTATATGAAACACCGTATGGATCGAATGATGATTGGTAAATACAACCCTTCAGAGGGTACACGTCTCTTATGTTTGTTCTGGCTTCTACGTTGCCTCTGTATGTGTTTGTGACATTTTCATTTTCATTAACTCAGGTATTGGCTTTATGCTGCTGTGAAACTGAAGTGCTTGCTTGTGACAAACGATGAAATGAGAGATCATATTTTTGAGCTCCTTGGCAGCAATTTTTTCTTCAGATGGAAGGAAAGGCATCAGGTGGAAATTTATTTCTCTTGTTTTTCGTGTATTTCTCGATCTACATGTTATTGTTTCAGCCCTTTTTTCTTTCACCATTCCTACTATATAGTAATAGTAAATTAGTAATGATGAAATAGGTTCATATAATTCAGAAATCAGAAGACATAATATTTATGCCACCATTACTGAGCCTGCCAAAACCTGATAACTCTGGCTTGTGGAATTTGTTTGCTGATGCTGTTAGATTCACCTATCTTACTAACTTTCACCTGTTGTGTTAGTCAGCGACTGATGTCCCGCCTTCTGTGTTGCAGCTGAGATATACATTCTTGAAAGGGAGTCTAAAGCTTATTATGCCGCCTTCTTATTCCATCATCATCCAGGTAAATAACTTGCAACTGATACAGTTATAAAATTTCTATATCTTTCATGTCACCTTGTTTTGTGAGGATTAATGTTTTGCACCTTTATTATCGATGTTTTTACATATTTTTAATTTTAGGAATCTGAGAAGGGATCATGGCATGTACCTTTAGCTGGGGAAATTAGTGACGAGTCTTCACGAACTTGGCTATGCACGACAAGATCAGGATAGGACGAAGGGTGCAAGTAATTCCTACACAATCATCTGTCGTAACCAAGAACATGGTAACAATGGTGATAGTTTTTTAACAATTTAATTGCATACCCTCTGGTTACAAACAGAAACGATAGTCGTCTTTCATAACGTGACTTTAAATGGATCTTCTATTTTACCAAATCAATATGTTTCGTACCTTCATTTGCTAGTCAAGGGTAGTTTTCTTCTGCTGGCGTAGCGTATTTTCATGTATTTTCGTATCTGTATTTGTATTTGTGTGTATTTGCTATGACAATAAACTAGATTAGAAATTGAATGAAAATTCCAAACTAGAAAGTTCAAGTATACCGACTTAATACATTAACACATTATAAATTGCTACAATTTTGAATTAATACAGGACGTTTTTAATAATGGACTAATGCGCAGATAAGTTATATCACGATTTTGTAGATTATGTGTGTTCATGAAATAATAATCCCAGTTTATGATTTTTGGATCAAAATATAACATCTCCGTCTCCACATTACTCTCTTTTACTGCTCTTCTCAGTTTCTCGGTGTTCATGTCATCGTAGCTGTAAAGAAAAAAAAATGAAGAAACGTGTCATACTGCAAACTTCCTCAATTTTGTTATGTTACATGTATTTCACTTGCAATGCTTTGAAGAACAAGTAAGGTGCGTAGAGCTCGATCAGCCGCATCACGAACTTGATCTTTCTGCATTGCTCTAAGTACATCCTTTGGAAATACTGGTAGCAAGCTCTGTTTAGTACTTGCATCCCTAATCACATTACATAAACAATGTCAAGAGAAATGGAGAAAAGTTCAAGAAAATAATATAAAATATACACAAAATCAAGATTCTATGAAACCTTCAAAGGAAGTAAATAACGGATCGTCATGTATCTTTGAAACTCTCCATGGTGTTAAAAACAGTGACCTTTCCCACAACGATAGGGTTCCCGTTTTGTTGGTCCATGGATGTGCTGTGAAGTGTCAGAGGCCGTAGCTCTGCAGCCACATGAAATCGACCGGATTCGCCACGAGGATCCAATGTGGTAAATGTTCTCGTTGGCTTGGTCGGCATGAGCCGCCATGGCCGCCACTATTGCATTCACCACAATGTCCGCCGGAATCTGACATACAAGGTTGAATTATTTTAGTAGTTTAACGTGAGTTTGGAGTATAATGTTTTCTAGAGGCGCCAAAGGTGTCAGGCCAGAGAAAAATGTCACTGACCATGTCAACAACAGTCGTGGGTCGCCAAGAAAACAAGTGTCTTGCTTTACCGTATCCAACAGCTAAATTGTCAATAGTCCTACCATTGTAATAACAAAGAATCACTTAGAGAACCTTTTTTTAATCTTAATGGAAAGATATTTGAGTATGGATGTTAATTGGATCTATTCATTCGAGTTGGTGAGCTATTCGATCGGGGTTATTTTGGTTGATATTTTTTGAATTAGAAATTAAATATACCGCTAAACCATCGGGCCAAAAGCATTTATGAAAATATATATATATATATATATATATATATATATATATATATATATATATATATATGGGATGATTCCATGAGAATGGAAATAAGTGTAAGAAATAAGAATAGATATTTAAGTCTAGATATCTTTCATATTTGTGAAGACAATCGTAATTACTATATATTACATATTAGTTTAGCACATATTTCATCTCTTTGTAGCACATATGCTAAATATATTAGTTTAACACATCTTTCATTCAAGAACAGAAGACAAGAAGAGTTCTAGTCTCGCACAAGAATCCGCGTAGCACACAAAACATAAACCCAGAAGACACCGAAATTAAATCTCAACCATTGATCCAAAGAAATCAAAGGCCCAGATTCATTCATATTTCCTACCAAATTATCATTTCCTACCGATCTATCTCCTATATATATATATATATATATATATATATATATGTGTGTGTGTATATATAGGGATGTGTTACAACACAAACCCCTTAAAATAAAAATGAGAATTCATCTTCATCATCCATTTGTCATTAATCAATGGTTCAAGATTAAGTTATCACAATCCCTATAATTAAGGGACGGTTATTTTCGTAATATTCTATAATTACTATTATACCATAATTTGATTTAATCACAACCACTCATATACAAAAATCAATGGTACAAATCGTTCTCATTTCTTATTTTGAATGTGTTTTTATTTGAACTAAACTATATATATATATATATATATATATATGATACCATAAAGGGTATGGTATGTTTTTAAGGTTACACATTAAACAACATAAAGAAAAAGAAAATATATACCAGATAGAGCTCACATGTAACTCTTATGATGAAGAAATAGGGATGGAGCCTCGCTGCTGAACAATATGTTCAATGAATTGAAGGATTTTTTTTTTTTATAGAATGAGATATATTTTGTAGCTCTAAGGATTGGTATAGAATTTATGATTGGTAAAGAGTAAGAAACCGAAAACTTAACAACCCGCTTTTATTTTCGTAAAGCTCGAGGGTTTATTGCTTCTGATTTCTTGGGATGATTTTTACATAGAAGGATTGCCTATTTATAGGCAAATATATCTAACAACTAATGGTGCCTATTACTATTCACACCTATCCACCTAAAACAATGCGTAACACTTATCTAACATGTGTAACACCCATCTACCTATCCTATGTTATATAATGCTTTCAATAATAAAATGCTTTTAATAATGCTTTACACGTTATATCCTATCGTAAAGAAAAACAGAAAAAAGAAGAAAATTACAAAAGAAAGCAATATAAACTAATAATTGACACAAATATGTCAAATCTTTCAAAATCTCGATAAGTCTCGGATCGTGTCACGGCTTTGAGAATCATCAATGTCTTCTTCTTCTTTATCGTATTGATGATAGCAATTTCTTCATCTCGCAAGACTATCACCTTCTCCGCTGAAAGGAAGGAACATATTCCAATTGGTGTAACCCATATTTAGGGTGGCTAAATGGGTCTCGGTATCGGTATTTCCGACCGACCGAACCCGTCGGGTATTAGGTACCCGATAACCGAGTAAATCGATTATCGAATTAGGGATCGGGTATTGAGCTGTTAAAATCGGTATCGGGTATACCCAGAATACCCGTATTTAATTTTAATTATATTTTATATTTTTAATACTCCTAATTGCAGCAAGAGGCGCCGCCCCCATTTCTCTCTCTATTAGTAACCCTAATTCTAAAATGACCTAATTCTAAAATGACCTAACTAAACCTATCTATCTTCTATTGCAGCAAAGAGGCGCCGCCCCCCATTTCTCTCTCTTCGTCTCTCTGTCTTCTCTCTCTCTCAGTTTCACGCTGCTCAATGTTGCCTCCGTCGACCTCGCCATGCCCACCGCCACCTTCAAAGGTTCGTGTCTCGTTGGCATACCAAATAAGCGTTTTAAACCAACCCAAACAAGCCCCAAATCAAAAGCCTAAACATCGCCGTGCTGCCCTCCGGACCCTCTGCCGCCTCAGCCTCGCCACACCCGTCGTCGCCTCCGATGCTCCATCGAGCCTCGCCGCCGCCGATGCCGCACCTCCTCTCGATCCTCTCTATCTCGCCTCGCCACTTGATCTCTCGACTCTCTCGCGAAGTCGGTTTACGGTACCCTAATACCCGATCCGGCACCAGTCGGGTATTAGGTACCGATTAAGAAAACCGGTCGGATCGGTAGCTAAAACATGGGAAAATCGGGCCTGCACTGAAAATTTCGGTAGGGTATTCAACCGACCCGATTAGTCGACCCTACCCATATTTGTAAATAATGTCCTTCAACCGCAAGTTTATACTTCATCCATAATTCAAGTTTAGGATGTTTTCGGACTCTCAAATATATTAATTTGTTCTTCGAATCTTGAAATGTAAAAGGATCCGTTCTCTTTTACATCCGTCCAAGATATCGCCTAGAATATTCAATGTGTCAAATAAATTCTTTTTCTAGTCGGGCGACATCATTGTGAGATGCAACTCGGAAGAGAAGCTAGAATTTTGCGAGACCTTTGATTTGGAAGATAAGGATGAAATATTGCCATTTGTCAATAGAAATTTTCTCCAAATTTGTTCATTAGGTCTTCTTTTTTTCAGATAATCGAATTCCATGAAATCAATCATACCATTGTGGTAAAATTGATTGTCATTTCATCCGCATGTCGGTCTTGTTTAAATCAATCTGTAAAAGCGTATATTAGAATTTCGATCCGCTCATTAGTTAAAATTTCTTCTTTTTGTATAAATTTATAAACATCATGCATTTGTATGATTTTTACGCCTTTGTATTTTAACTCATTAAAATAAATTTCAACAAGTTTCTTTTGTAAATTAACAAGAATTTGAGAAATCCTCAGAAAACTTTTGTAGAAATAATTTTCTCAAGGTCGAACAATTTCTAAGATCGGTTCCATTGTTTCTCCAAGGAATATCAAGAATTCTAGTTTTAAAATTTTCAAAACTTTGGAGGTGGAACATATTGGGCTTTGATTTTCAAAAATCAATTTTTGATTCAACTTTGTAATAGTTGATTCCATGACCGAGATCGTCTCGATCTTTGAAATTACAATCATTTTGTAAATTTTTCAATTGATTGTTTAGATCGAAGTTTTCTTTTCAAAATCCACAAGTTGTGATTCATAATTTTTAACAAAGAAGATTGATATCAATCACACTACTGGTTTTCTTGTGCAACTGAGCAAAACTTTTAACCTCTTCTCGTTCAATAAAAATTTTGTATACCAAAGGCTTTCTAGCATTTGACAATGTTCAAAACTGTAGTAACCTTTCCAAAGAGGTTTATGACAATTAATATATTTTCGAACAAGATTAAAGTTATGAAAACTCCAATTTTGTTCCTCCGAAAATAACATAATGTGTAAACTTTTGGGGTTGCTCGGTTTTTATTTTAGTCGAAAAATAAAATGCCGAGCATTTAAAACTGAACTTTGAAAGTCAGAACTTTTGGCAATGTTTGAATATGCATAGATTATCAAGGATAACTGTTGTCTCTGTAACCTTTGTAATTGCTCCGAATGTAGCAAGATTTGAGCATTTTGTAAAGTTAATGTTCCAAATTGAATTTCATCTTTGTAATCTTTGGATTCTCTTAGTCTCGAGAACGTGTAACACTTTTAGTTTCCTCGTCTCAAGAGATATACATTGGATAATGTCTCTAACTCGAATCAGATAATTTTTCTTCCTTCGGTCTTAGAGACTTGGTGTGTAACTTTCTTTTCCTTTTGAAGGCTTTATAATTTTTATATCCATTTTCGCATAAAAAGACGATTTATCTTTCTATATAAGAGGTCAGAATATTATTATCTTTACCTTTATATGTTCAAATTTTACTCTATAATTATTTCCTGAATTATTTGTTGTAAATTTATCCATCTTGTCTTATTAACTTTTTACTATTAGCATTATGAATAAATTTTACAATAGCTTCACAATCATTCATAATGTTGAATTCATTTTTAACCATATTTTAAATTTTTCTAAAGAATTTATTAATGCTTGTATTTCATAATCTAAAGATGTCCAATTTAAACATGTTTTATTAAAATTTCCATTAGCGTAAGCCTATTCTTTCTTCATTTTTTCGACTAAATTTATGGGGTTTACAAATTAATATCGCTCCCCATCCTTCTTTACATCCATCACATCAATAATTATATAACTATCACTTGTAGGTAATTCTAAAGGTTTAATATTTTTATTTCATTTATAATTTTTGAATAAGTTTTCATCTTCTATATTAAAATGTCGTTGACCATTTTTAATAGTTTTACTATATAATGGACCTACTAATTTACTAAGATTTGGAACAAATTTTCTAGCATAATTTACTAATCCTAAAATGATTGTATTTGTTTTAAATTTGTTAATTTATTTTGAAATTCTAAAATTTTAGTAGCAATATTATGTTGTAATTTATTTTTCCATTTCAATTTCTAATCCTAAAATGAAAATTTTCTTTTAAATAATTCCATTTTCCTTTACTAATTACTATACCATTCTTTTCAATTTCCTTAAATATAATGTTTAAATGTTCTTCATGTTCTTTTAAATTATTACTTGCTACAAGAATATCATCAATATATACTAGACAAAATTTATATTTTAAAATATATTATCCATAAATCTTTGAAAGATAGCAGACGATTTTTAATCCAAAACTTAATACATTCCATTCAAATTGTCTTCCGGACAAGTAAAAGCACCAATGGTTTAAACCATTTTTCTAATTTTAATGATTATATCCACTTTTTAAATCAAATTTACTAAATATCTTTTATTTTGTATAAGTGCTATTAAAATTTCTTTATTTGGTATGTTATAACCATCATCTTCACAATTATCATTTAATCTTTTATAATTGTATATTATCCTAGGTTTTCTCTTTTATTTCGAATGATTTCTTACTATAAAAGTCGTAGATCTATGAGGACTTTCTCAATGTTTAATTAATCCATGTTTTAACATTTCATTAACTGCTTTTCTAAATTCTTCTAAATCTTCCGTGACTATACTCCATTTTTGTTCGATTGTAATTTCGTGTAACTTTATTTTTATTTTACAAACATAATTTACTTTTGCTTTTGTAATATCGCTCCTATTAATCCTAGTTTTTCTAATCTTAATATTATAGGATAATTTTACTTGTTGTAATATCGTGCCCTTTTTCTAATTCTTGTGAAATAAATTGTGAGAATAATTTTATAGCTTCATTTTCAATGAAATTATTTTGTTTGTTTTGTACTTGTTTTAAAAATCTAATTCTCCTACCACCACGCTTTCGGGCAAACTCGATGTATGTGTATATCTATGTGTTGGAAAACTATAAACTTGTTTACTTAGTGTAATAAATTTTTTAGCAATTGTTAAATTACCATTTAAACTAGTAATAAAATTTAATCATAATAAGAAATCTTTAGAATTTGTTTCTTTTGGGTTTATTATTACCTGAGGTAAATCATATTTAAACTATAATTACCAGCAAAATTTAAAAATTATATTCCAGTCGGTTCTAAACAAAGGTGTAATTTTCATAATTCTATTTTCAATCGTTTCTAGTTTTCATTTTATAATTTAATAATTTATGAAACTTAGGATCTACTAAACTATATCCTATTAAACTTTTAGTACTTCCAGTGTCTAATATAGCATTTAAATCAACATAATTTTCATTATCTATCCATAATCTACATTGAATATTTATTAGAGTTGCTCTAGCTGAATTTTTTGTATTATTACTATTATTTATTAATATTTTTTTTTCTTCCTCTATTTGTTCTGCCATTTGATTTAGTTCAATATTTTCAAATTTTTTATAATCATTTAATGTATATTCTATAACTTCTATTCTTTTTTGGAGTTCATTGTATTTATTTTCTAATTTTAAATATTTATGATTATATAGTTCTAACATTACTTCATGTTTTTTCAATTTTTCTTTATAAATATCAGTATTTTTATTTTCTTCAATTTTAGCTTTTCCTTTTAATTCAGTTTTTATTCCAAATAATTTTTCTAAACATAAGAAGCATATTTCTTCAAAACATTTATTACATTGATATCTTCTTGTAATTTCAGGATATAATTTACAATTAATACATGGAATATGGTTATTTCCTTTTTCTTTAATCCAATAATGTAAACAATTATTTAGTGTATTCATATATGTATATGTTACTACTGTAGGATCTATTTCTTTTTCATTTTCATATTCTGTATAAATACTATAGATTGATTCGTTGTCAGAGTCTTCTGTAATACCCCGCAGAATTAGATGCCCAATTACGGTATTTAAAACCCGTAAATTAGAAATTCGCTGAGATGATTCAATCCATAAGATATCGAATAATGATTTCGATTATTTACTTAAGGAATGAATTCCTATTTTATATTCACGAGAATTGTGAATTAAGAAATAAAAGTATATGAAGTATATCGACAAGATTATTTTAACGTCGATCACGATCGATAGTTAAAATTATGATATTTTCTAAGCAATTGCTTAGAATTAAATTCCATTATTAATGGAATAATTTAATAAAGTAATGACGACCATTTCGAGATGAGTCGATAATGAACGTTTTGCAACGCTTTTCAAACGTTAACGCTTTGAGATGAAACGAAAAGCATTTTAATCGATCAAGAAATTATAGGAATTAATTTCTATGATTAGTATATATAATTACAGTATTATTTAGCATTAAATCAATGCTAGATCATCAAGATTTGATAGTGACCAATTTTCAAACGCTCGAAACCCTAATTTTCGAACTCGATTTTTATCGCATAAAATGATGCCATTAATTTATCCTATGATATTATCTATCATCTAAACTATATGTTATAAGACCCATTGGCATAGTGTAAAGCCGAAAACTATACACCTATGTATACAAGTTTATCTTGTTGATTTTTCTATTGCATGTATCTACTATATGACAATGTGATTAATTAAAAGCCTAACTAAACATTAAAATCAAATATATATGTATATATACTTGTATAATTTCGTGCATGTGTGAGTGTATAGTACAAGAGTGTGTAAGTGTGCATGTAGGAGCAAATGTCATCCATGCTAGGCATGGGACAACACATGCCCTTAGGTGTCACCACCCCAGCACCCCCACTACCACCATACTCTCCCAAACCTCAGCAATTCCACACGACACTCTTCTCCCAACACCCTCTCATTCTCTTCATTTCCTCCCTACAACACACGGCCAAAACTGCAGCAACAAGGAGAATGAGTTCTTAGCTCAAATTGATGATCGATGCATTTGAAGCTTTGAGCATCACTTCTTCTTCATCAACCATCCTTGGTTCTTATTAAATTCCTCTCAAGGTAATGAAATACCCCTTGAACTAGTAGCTTTCAAATCATATACATACATAAATGTTTATAAGCTAAGCTGTGATGGGTTGCATGTTGATTACCTGGACGAACAGCAACTTCACGAATTTATTTGACTAAGTTTCATTGGTCCGATGATTGTGAATTTTGATATGTTTAAATTATATGTGTCTAGTATGCCTCTGTAAAATTTCAAGTCCATACAACTTGATTTGATATTTTATTTGTATTTATCAAAAACACTGCACAAATCATGAAATCGCCGTGTTTACCACCCATAGTGCGTGGCTTTCGTTTTAAGTTTGGCTAATGATAAAACTATGAAATTTGGCAGAAACATAATTCAGAATGTCTAGAAGATGTATGTAAATTTTCAGAATTTTCTAAAAGTATTACTATTTATTCCAGATTTTAAAATTTAACTGCACAAAACTATCACGGGAATGATAGCTTGTGGTAAAATATTTTAGCTCCCAATCTATTGTGAATCTTTGAGTGAGGCTTTTCTGGATAAAACTAGACTTAAGTGGATTTTCAATATGATTGGTTTCATTTCCAGATTCCTTATAATGAACTCACGGTGAATTTTGAAAGTTGACGCATTTCAGTAAGCCTTTTGGACAAACTGCCTTAGAAAATTTCTATGTTAATAGGCTGTTCGAGTATGACTTTACGTGAGGTGTTCAAGCCATTTGTAGTCCGATTTGGACTTGGGTTTCTTCATAAGAAATGTTCCCCACCATGTCTAGTTATGATCTGGAAAGTTTTATCCCAAACCAAGTTTTATAGGTATACCTTTCATCGACCCAAAATCACCTACTGGAAACTGTCCATTTCAACTAGTCAACTTTGGACTTATGTATTTCTCGATGAGTTAGATATTTTCCAGTATGGTCTTCATGACATATGTAGTACTTGTTACAAGGTTTCTAAATTGGTAGCCTGCAGCCATTTTGGCATTGCGAGTCAAAAGTTACGAGCCTCAGAAAACCCTCGTCGTTAAGCTAAAACTGAAAAATTCTGAAAAATTTTCTAAGTATAGAAGTCAGTTTGAGTTGCCCACTTTGAGACCCTATATCTTCAGAACCACGACTCATTTGGATTTAATTCCTTCTTAGAACTTGTAGTACATGTTTAGAGGTTTCCAGAATGTATCTTTGTGCGACCATACGTATTCTGAATCGAGAGTTATGGGTCGTCAAAGTACGTCATTGGGTTGTTTCAAGCTGTTTTGCTGAAATTAAAACACTTGAAATTTGACTAAGTGTTGGAAACCCTATGTAAGTATGCCTTATGTGACTAACATGCTATTAATCGATGCATTCATTATGTTATGTCGCAAGGTACGATAGAGTATTATAAGATGTACTAATTATGATAAAACATCATGATACGATATTTTCACGAAAGCATACCTTAACGTGAAATATTTCGACTAGGTGCTACCACATGGTTAATCGAGTGTATATCATACCATGATATACACTAAAGTAGAAATATGGGTTCTAAGACCCAATGGATTTTCCACCCAAAACCTCAAGGTCAAGAATAGATAGCAAAGCTAGACTTACACGGTCCAAGAAATGGGATTAAGGCATCCACGATCCAGCGGGCTTTACTCTACTCAAAATATAATGCTTCAAATATTTAATTACGATGCTTATTTCAACTGTTGATAAAATGTTTACAAGATTATCTCGCCAAAAATGTTTATGTTTTGTGTATGTATCCTATCCATGAGATGTTATGAATGTTATGAATGTTGTCGGGTTGTTCCCAACTTATGAATGAAATCGATATCGGATCCTATGTCGGAAGGACAACACCGCTAGATTAATGTACACCAAGGTGATCGTGTGTCAGTAAGGACAATTCACGTCGGTCACGGCGCCGTAGAGGAGGCCTCCTTCACGACGCTCGACTATGATGTTATGATGAATGATGATAAGGATATGGATCATACACACTAAAAAATGCCCGCCAAAGCGATGATTTTGAGAAATGATAAAATATTTAGTAAGCACAAGGCTTTTCAACTAAAACCCTGTGTCTTACCATGATGTAGCAGTAATCTTCAAATGATAAAATATTTTTGTCACGAGTCCATCGAGTGTATTCTTGTACTCACCGCATGTTTGTTTTAAATGTGCAGTTGAGCAGATGATGGATGGAGCAGTGTTGAGCAATAGGATTATTGTCATTAAAAGTTTATACCTTGATAGTACATCGTCATATGTACTTATCACATGTTTTCCCGCAAGAACCTAAATTTATGTACTAAAGTCAAAGAATATACTGACATATGTTTTACGCTTTATTGTTAAAAAGAATCTTCCTTTATAATTATCCCGCTAGAGTTATAGTCCCCGTTAATCCGCACTTAGGATTGTGGGTCAGTGACAGAGTGGTATCGAGCAGTTCGCGCTTCAACCCAAAATCTTCTTTAAGGTTAAGTCTAGATCGAGTCATTAGACTTCTAGAGATCACCGACAATGCTCAACACTCCATCACATCAAGCTCAACCGAAATGAGGTAAATGACTCTTTTCCCAAAGTTTTGAAAATTAGCTCTGGCGGACGAATGTTTATGAAATGATTTTTTTTAAATAAATGAAAAGTTTAAAGTGAAGGATGATTGAAATGATCTTTGAAAAGAAATGAAAGCTATGAGAACGGTTGAAAATGAATGATATGACAAATGACTTGTCAAGAAAGTTATGAAAGAAGGAAAATATAAGAAAGATGATGACAATGATATGAGAAAGTTTGGCACGATATGCCAAAGATGAAATGTTTGAATTCTCGAATTTAATAAGGGTTCATTATTATGAACAAAGTTATGATTATTCATGTTTAAGATGATTGAGATGGACATTGAATTGTCAAATATGATATGTTGAATCTTTAAATTCAACGAAATACGGCGCATAAATGAGCTACGAGGAATATTCAAGTTTTACTTCAATCTCAAAGTTGATTATGATTATGAGCATGCTAGTACAATGTAACGTAGACTTTTAAGAAGCATGATCACATTTTTTACAAAAGAACATAGAAGTAAGAACTTCCTTCAATTACAAGAACAAGATTAGTGATGGATTTGAGAACTTCATTCCACCTTGAGTGAAGAAAAGTGAAAGATTTATACGAAATTGTTCGACTCAACGTACGACCTCGGCTCGACATCGACACGTGCGAATCGCCGACTTCAAATCGAATTTGTAACATCGAATTTAACATGTCGACTTTGGTAGCCTGTACGACCCGGTGTCGGCAGTGCCCTGTACTACCTCGGCATCAGTAACGGCATGTACGACCTTGGTGTCGGCATCGCTTATGATCTCGCCGCGAACGCGTGTAAATTTCCCGCACGCGCAGTGATTTTGTTTTGACTAGTTCTCGATCGTATGAACCCGATTTACGTAGGGTTTTCGCCACGTGCTCCTAATGAACTGTACTTCATTTCTTATGAAGGACCAAATTCCAGATTCCTACTCCAGAATTCACGAGAAACAGTTGAAGCTAGATCTATGAGTTATAGAGTAAGAACGTTATAGGATGATACGAATCTTAGGATGTTACTAAGGATGTAAGATCTTCGAATACAAGTAGAACCTGACATACATGAGAACTTTGTTGATGACCTATTATGGGTATATAAGCTTTCAAATTATATCCATTACCCAATTTCGTCATTGAGTTTAACTCTATGACCTAGTTCCAATTGAGAAATCATTCGAGTTTCTCACTTCTTCCAAGAAAATTCCAACTCAAAATTTACAAAGTGTCCTTTTGAACCCAAATCCTTGCGTGATCGAGAATATAATTGTGACGGTCCGCCAGCCCATATGACCAAAGAAATCTCAAGAGTCGTCATTTCGGTCTTCGGACCCTAGAGCCCCATTTATTCATTCAAGGAACATATCGATTCAATCATGAAGAGATGTTATCTTGATGGGTGAGACAAGACTCGTAAGTAGTCGTGATAATCTTTCTCGACTCTTGAAACCATCAAGTAAGATGAAAGTTGACTTACCTTGTCACCTAAATGCGAATTAGTAAAGCGATCAATATTAGACATGGAATAGGTTGACTTATCACACCACCTAAAAGTTTCGGATCAAGAAAGAGATAGACATCGAGAAATTATGATGTAAAGAAAATCTCGATGAGACGAAATATTTTCCTACGATACACATGGATGTGATGACCCTTGATGGCTTTACCAAGATTGATGACAATGAAGTTATGCCTCATATGATCGTTATGATAACTAAGTTAAGAATAAGATACTCTTAAGATTAAATGCAAAGAGTAAAAGTAAAGAAAAGTATATGATATCCGGGATATGAATTTCCTTATTATGTCATGACGAGAGCGATTACAACTTATCTTTAAGATAGTTGGATGTCCTTGAAACCTCGTTAGTAGGTTGGACATGTTTAAAAAGAATGAAGATGCATACAAGATATTCTTTTCAAAGAATATATATATATATAAGGAAATGATAGTGTCTCGACAATAAATCTCCGCCTTTAGACCTCACCAATGAGATTATGTTTGAGCATAATCGATTCGAGTAATTAAAACTTAGTTAAACAAAAGATAATGAGATTGAAGAATCATAATCCTCAAGATTGTGTGAACGATTTATGATAGCCCTAATATGTGAACTAAGTATGGAGGAAATAACCCGAGGCCAAGACATGGAAATAAGATGCTTAGAATTTAAGTTATGGAGTACGAATGTACTACACTACCAAGCCATACGACAATGATAATGATTCTAGTCTCAAGGTGGAAACCAAGTATAACGAAAGTAAGATTTCTTTCAAATACCATGCTCATGAGAATGCATAAAAGTCACAAATAGCGAAAAAATTATGAGCTATACAATTAGATAGTTCATAATATGATATAAGCTTCGAAATGTTATGACTTGATAAGTAAGGTAATTCCTCAAGTAAAGAACGGATTAAGAAATAGATTCATTATTTTGAAATGAATCTTAATACCCTAAGTTATAATGACACAAAACGCTTGTCTTGTGTAACTTAATAGTTAACAAGCAAGATAGTTTCTATAGATCTTGCAAAGGAAATACATCCAAGAGAACACAGGAAAAGATTCACATGGAAGGATCTTAAGGTGGACCTAATTGTAAATCTTACCCCCATATTTTTGTGACGATCAATAAAGTGAGGTAGTAAGTATCTCTGACATGGAAATGAAGAAATCATTGAATGTCGAGGAAATGGTAAAGATATTTGACGTCAAGGTAAAAGTATAATACATCCCCAGTGGACAAAGGATTTTATCTTATTGCATGATGAATCAATAAAAGATTAAGAAGAAATGACGTATATCCAAAAGGGGATATTACAAATGATGGTACTAAATGCCAGTACAAGGATTTCTCTAGAAAGGAGTTTAAAGTAAGGACATATGAGAAATATATTCCTAAGATCGATAAAGTGAAAAGGGGAATTAAATCATTCATACTGGATTAGAAATGAATGATAGTGATAGAGACATGACGATCTCTACGATAAGATTTCATTATTGAAATATATCCATATCAAAGGATAGGTTGATGTAGACCTAACCACGAATGCTATTAGTAAAAGTATAACGATACTAACACCGAGAAGTATAAAGTGAATGAGGCAACAGAAGACCATAGCAAGGGAACATAATGTCCCAATGGAAAGGACAATGACATATGAAATAGACATTTACTTGAATAAACGGGAACACCGTAGACCAAAGCCTATACTTCGCACCGAAAACAGATCAAACAGAACCAAAAGGCGAATATGTATGAGGAAAATTTCTAATAGCCATAAGATTTTGTTCGATATGGGTGCTTCGCTGACATCGCACAAGTATGCGTAGAAGCGATAGAACCCAACTCGTGGTAAGTGAATCAAGAAATGAAAATCCCTTACCTATACGAGAATTTTGACCATCGCAAATGTTGCTCAAGCTCGAATTGAACCTCGAATCGCCTAAAGTGCTATCCAATGATTTGGATCATTATATCTCGTGGAACGAGATATAATTTTAGACAAGAAGTTTTGAAATGGTCGTTACTCATGGCTTGGGCCTAGCCTTTTCGTTAGAGGTTTCACACGACGAATATCAAGATTCCACCTGCTCGCTTATGCGAATATCTTTAAGGCAACATACGACTGAAAATGTAAAACGTAAAATGAGTATTAAGATGAGTATCATGAGTCGTGTCACAAGTAATCTACAGGTTATATGCGCCTTAAGGTGTATAATTCATTAAGAGATCCTTCTTATTAAAAATTCCCTCCATTGCTTAATTTAAGTCGGACTCATCTAGAACTATATGTTTACAGATGGCAAGAAAAGGAGTCTCGACGAGTTAAAAGTTAACCCAAGCCTACAAGGTTATAACTCACACGAGCATATCGGCTCTTTTATTATGAACTAGGCATGGATTTAGGACAGTTTTGGAGAAGTTCCTACATCTTTGGAAGGATGCTCGTAATTATAGAGTGACAAATGAGGATGGTATCCAACGACTTATCACCATTTACCAATGATCGCGTAATTTTGCAAAAGGAATATCAATATAATATTTTCTCCATGAGAAAAGTTCCAAAGTCTCGCAGACTTACCAGATTTATCAACAAGTTTAAGATACATATAATGCGTAGGAACGACACCCACGAGTACTTGTCTCGAACCTCGCAAGTTACACCACACAAAGATAAAGGAATGGTTGTACTGACGATGTTCAAACGCCCCCACGCCCCGTGCCATCAATGGTACCGGAAAGAGACGAGAAGGCAAAAGGACAAAATCTTATCGTCCTCATGATTAAGAGAATTACCGCTACCAACCCAACCATACTTTTCGATAAAGGTAACACCACCGGTATTGAAGAAGAAACGGGTAGTGTGGACCTCGCTCTCTCGAAGAGTACGATCATCGAAGTATGAAAACAAAACGCACTTGGAGAAAGGCAAGTTTCAAGAGGAGAGTACGACTGACAAAGGTCACCAAAGACATAGAATCTTAGGATCATATAAGACTTATATGTAGATAATGGTTTATGATGAAAATGATGTGATTATAATAGGTAAAATAAACGTAGTTTGGAAGAGTTTATGAATATGGTGAAGAAGTGTCAAAGTTTTGAGTGTAAAAAGAGCTAGACGCCTTATAATCAATCAGCTCGGTAGACCGACCCTCGTAAGTAATGTATGAAAAGTCCTCACTGAGGCATTTTGATGTAATATTATATGATCTTAAAGAATGATATCCGAAATACGGAAATGAATTGTTCTGAATAAAATATGGTTACTATGAGATAATAGTTAAGTCATTCGGACTAACCAAAGAACCAGCCCTGACCATAAACCTTAAAAATCAAGTAATCCACAAGTACTTAGATAAATTTCTATTTCAATCTTTATGGATGATGTTCTTATCTACTCAAAGGACGAGAGAACATAAAGAAAATCAAGGGTCTGTTTTACAACTTTTAAGAGCCGGGCAAATTTTGCCAATTACAGTTTTGTAAATCTCAGCCTAAAGGAGAAATATTCCTCAGGCACATAGTGTCTTTAAAAGAGAACAATGTAGATCTGACAAAGGACAAAACAATTAAAGATGAAAGACGCCAATGACCTAAAATAAGATCATGAATTTTATAGATTAATCGATCGTTAGAGATCCATTAAGAACTCTCTAAGGTAACAAGACCAATAAGATAGTTACCCCAAAATAGAGTCACAATTCTCACGGATTAATAAAAGTAAGGCTATGTATTAATATGAGATAAATAATAACTTATGTGTCACGATGACTTAGGCCACATGAATGTAATTTCCTAACTCATGACTTGAAATAGTGATAGAATCGATTTAAGAAAAAGGATCGCCGAGAGACAAAGGATGGAGGAAAAGTTAGAAAGGATCCGAGAAAGGGTAAGGGTCAAGGATTTAAGAACTTCCGGGAGGCGCTTGGACAACGCCTTATTGTCTCGAAGGAAGAATATGCGCCCGCACAACGCAAAACTTCAAAATGAAATAATGGTTGAGGCTCACGATACACCCTACACCGCCACCCAGATAGTACTAAGGTGTACCAAGACCGAAGAAAAGTTTTGGTGGAAGGCATTAAACGAGACATAGCTTCTTTCAGAGAACACCGCCTTGTTTGCCGCAGATGAAAGCATTACACCCACGCCCATACGGAAAGTTACAACCGTTGGAAATACCCGAGTGGAAATGGGATAAAATAACGATGGACTTCTACGAACTTACCCAAATCAAAAGAGGAACACCGCTATATTTGTAATTGTTGATAGACTCACCAAGAGTGCTCACTTCCTACCAATCCAAAGTACTTATGGATCTGACAAGTTAGCCCAGTTGTATGTAAAGGAAATTATACGACTTCACGGAGTGCCAAAATCTATTACCTCTGATAGTAACGGTAGTATAAATACCAAAGTCTTGGAAATTTCACCCTATATCAATAAATTAAGAACCCTTCACAATTTACAAAAGTTAGAATTTATTCTTCGAGCAAAGAAACTTGGATACAAGATAGGAAAGATGACACTAATCAAGAAAGATTATAAATGTGATAAATGATCACCTATGAACGGTTAATGTAGAATTTAATGCCTAAGATATAAATTTCAGTCTAAATTATGGTATGTCCTTATAGAAAAGGAAAACTCATCGAAAAGTTAAGAAACGAGAATGTAAATAGTCGGAAATCAAGGACGAATGTAAGTAGTATTCCCACAACCAAGGTGAAATATGACTAAAAAGAGAAAATGAAGATGGGAATAGAATACAAATTAAAATAAGGAATGAAGAGCTAAAGGATATTTTAAGGAACACTGGACAATGTTATATTGTCTAAAAGAGAGATATATATATATATATTTCCAAGCAATAATAAAAGCTTAGAAATGAAACCAAGAATGAATTTCATGATCCTTCTCATACCGCCAACCAGGCATTATTAAGATGTATTATGATTTACAAGAAAAGTTAGATAGCAAGGAATGAAACGAGATATAACCATACTTGTCGAGCGTTGTCTCTGCTACTAATAAGTAAAGGCATTGTATCAAAGGCCTTATAAGAGAGTATAATCTTAGAACTACACGAATGAAAATAGAATGATATAGAAATAGATCTTACGATGATTTTACCAAAGTCATAAAGAAGTTGTACTACTATATGGCTAATAGTGGATCGACTCACAATTATGTTTTGTCTCGCCAATTGGATGACTCGTGAGATCCAATAAGTTAACTCGCTTATACAAAAGGAAATTTTATATTTACAAGGAGTACCAAAACCTATCGGTTCAGATAGAGACTTCAAGAGTACTTTAGATTTTGAACTAACTCATAAAAAGGAGTTAGATACGAGATTGAGCCTTAACATAGATGTCCACCACAGCGTAAGAGCGATCAAAGGACAATATGAATGTTTAAGGATACGATAGAACCCAAGTGTTAAACCAAGATGCAAGTGAGAACGATTGTACCACTTAGTAAGTTTACGACGACCATAGCTACCAAATAACGATCAATGTATTTTATGAGGCGTATAGCGAAAAGAAGTGTTGACCACCACTTTATTGGAACAAAGTAGGTGATCAAAGGTATAAAACTCGACGTTGTAAATGAAACGATTAAGATATCTACCAACGAGGCAAGGAATAAGAAAAGCTAGACGCATAAAGTCTTACACTGCACGCCAGAACCCGAACCGCATTCTTGAATGCGAATTAAAGTTTCTTAAGATTTCTCCATCTAGAGGAATTATAAGTTTAGATACAAGAATGTTGAGATCACGCTTTATAGGACCCACGAGCTCCTAGAAATGATAGCCTAGTAGTTTATAGCTTGGTACTTCCACCACATTTGGGGAAAGACGAAATGTTTTCCTCATGTCGCAGCTTATGAAATACGAAAATGACCCAATTCACGTAAACCAACATGATGATGTGACCTTTGACTCAGATGGGTTATGATAAAATCTACTTACTAATTTGATCGCATTTATTCAACGATTAAAGAAGCAAGTTTGGGGCTTATAATAAAAGTCCAATGGAAGAACCATGGACGAAAGAAAAGCACATAGAAAGTTATGATGTTATGATGTTAAGATACCCATACTTTATGAGGTATGCAAATTTCGGGACTAAATTTCTTTTAAGGGGTAGATGTAATACCCAGTAATTAGACGCCCAATTACTGTGATTTAAAACCCGTAAATTAGAAATTACCGAGATGATTCAATCCATAAGATATCGAATAATGATTTCGATTATTTACGAAGGAATGAATTCTATTTTATATTCACGAGAATTGTGAATTAAGAAATAAAAGTATATGAAGTATATCGACGAGTATTATTTTAACGTCGATCACGTATCGATAGTTAAAATTCATGATATTTTCTAAGCAATTGCTTAGAATTAAATTCCATTATTAATGGAATAATTTAATAAAGTAATGACGACCATTTCGAGATGAGTCGATAATGAACGTTTGCAACGTTTTCAAACGTTAACGCTTTGAGATGAAACGAAAAGCATTTTAATCGATCAAGAAATTATAGGAATTAATTTCCTATGATTAGTATATATAATTACAGTATTATTTAGCATTAAATCAATGCTAGATCATCAAGATTTGATAGTGACCATTTTTCAAACGCTCGAAAACCCTAATTTTCGAACTCGATTTTTATCGCATAAAATGATGCCATTAATTTATCCTATGATATTATCTATCATCTAAACTATATGTTATAAGACCCATTGGCATAGTGTAAAGTCGAAAACTATACACCTATGTATACAAGTTTATCTTGTTGATTTTTCTATTGCATGTATCTACTATATGACAATGTGATTAATTAAAAGCCTAACTAAACATTAAAATCAAATATATATGTATATATACTTGTATAATTTCGTGCATGTGTGTGAGTGTATAGTACAAGAGTGTGTAAGTGTGCATGTAGGAGCAAATGTCATCCATGCTAGGCATGGGACAACACATGCCCCTTAGGTGTCACCACCCCAGCACCCCACTACCACCATACTCTCCCAAACCTCAGCAATTCCACACGACACTCTTCTCCCCAACACCCTCTCATTCTCTTCATTTCCTCCCTACAACACACGGCAAAAACTGCAGCAACAAGGAGAATGAGTTCTTAGCTCAAATTGATGATCGATGCATTTGAAGCTTTGAGCATCACTTCTTCTTCATCAACCATCCTTGGTTCTTATTAAATTCCTCTCAAGGTAATGAAATACCCCTTGAACTAGTAGCTTTCAAATCATATACATACATAAATGTTTATAAGCTGCTGTGATGGGTTGCATGTTGATTACCTGGACGAACAGCAACTTCACGAATTTATTTGACTAAGTTTCAGTGGTCCGATGATTGTGAATTTTTGATATGTTTAAATTATATGTGTCTAGTATGCCTCTGTAAAATTTCAAGTCCATCCAACTTGATTTGATATTTTATTTGTATTTATCAAAAACACTGCACAAATCTGCGAAATCGCCGTGTTTACCACCCATAGTGCGTGGCTTTCGTTTTAAGTTTGGCTAATGATAAAACTATGAAATTTGGCAGAAACATAATTCAGAATGTCTAGAAGATGTATGTAAATTTTCAGAATTTTCTAAAAAGTATTACTATTTATTCCAGATTTTAAAATTTAACTGCACAAAACTATCACGGGAATGATAGCTTGTGGTAAAATATTTTTAGCTCCCAATCTATTGTGAATCTTTGAGTGAGGCTTTTTCTGGATAAAACTAGACTTAAGTGGATTTTCAATATGATTGGTTTCATTTCCAGATTCCTTATAATGAACTCACGGTGAATTTTGAAAGTTGACGCATTTCAGTAAGCCTTTTTGGACAAACTGCCTTAGAAAATTTCTATGTTAATAGGCTGTTCGAGTATGACTTTTACGTGAGGTGTTCAAGCCATTTGTAGTCCGATTTGGACTTGGGTTTCTTCATAAGAAATGTTCCCCACCATGTCTAGTTATGATCTGGAAAGTTTTATCCCAAACCAAGTTTTATAGGTATACCTTTCATCGACCCAAAATCACCTACTGGAAACTGTCCATTTCAACTAGTCAACTTTGGACTTATGTATTTCTCGATGAGTTAGATATTTTCCAGTATGGTCTTCATGACATATGTAGTACTTGTTACAAGGTTTCTAAATTGGTAGCCTGCAGCCATTTTGGCATTGCGAGTCAAAAGTTACGAGCCTCGCAGAAACCCCTCGTCGTTAAGCTAAAACTGAAAAATTCTGAAAATTTTCTAAGTATAGAAGTCAGTTTGAGTTGCCCACTTTGAGACCCTATATCTTCAGAACCACGACTCATTTGGATTTAATTCCTTCTTAGAACTTGTAGTACATGTTTATAGGTTTCAGAATGTATCTTTGTGCGACCATACGTATTCTGAATCGAGAGTTATGGGTCGTCAGCACGTCATTTGGGTTGTTTCAAGCTGTTTTTGCTGAAATTAAAACACTTGAAATTTGACTAAGTGTTGAAACCCTATGTGAAGATGCCTTATGTGACTAACATGCTATTAATCGATGCATTCATTATGTTATGTCGCAAGGTACGATAGAGTATTATAAGATGTACAATTATGATAAAACATCATGATACGATATTTTCACTAAAGCATACCTAACGTGAAATATTTGACTAGGTGCTACCACACGTTAATTGAGTGTATATCATACCATGATATACACTAAAGTAGAAATATGGGTTCTAAGACCCAATGGATTTTTCCAGCTCCAAAACCTCAAGGTCAAGAATAGATAGGTTAAAGCTAGGACTTACACCAAGAAATGGGATTAAGGCAATCTACATCCAGTGGGCTTTACTCTACTCAAAATATAATGCTTCGAAATATTTAATTACGATGCTTATTTCAACTGCTGATAAAATGTTTACAAGATTATCCGCCAAAATGTTTATGTTTTGTATGTATCCTATCCATGAGATGTTATGAAATGTTATGAATGTTGTTGGGTTGCCCCAACTTATGAATGAAATCGATATCGGATCCTATGCTTTGGAAGGACAACACCGCTAGGATTAATGTGTACACCAAGCGATCGTGTGTCGAAGGACAATTCACGGTCGGTCACGGCGTCAGAGTGAGGCCTCCTTCACGACGCTCGACTATGATGTTATGATGAATGATGATATGGATATGGATCATACACACAGAAAAATGCCCGCCAGCGATGATTTTGAGAAATGATAAAATAATTTAGTAAGCACGCTTTTCAACTAAAACCCTGTGTGTCTTACCATGACGTGCAATGTAATCTTCAAATGATAAAATATTTTTGTCACGAGTCCACCGAGTGTATTCTTGTACTCACCGCATGTTTGTTTTAAATGCGGGTTGAGCAGATGATGGATGGAGCAGTGTTGAGCAATAGATTATTGTCATTGAAAAGTTTATACCTTGATAGTACATCGTCATATGTACTTATCACATGTTTTCACGCAAGAACCTAAATTTATGTACTAAAGTCAAAGAATATACTTGACATATGTTTTACGTTTATTGTTAAAAGAATCTTCCTTTATAATTATCCCCGTTTAGAGTTATAGTCCCTGTTAATCCGTACTTAGGATTGTGGGTCATGACATCTTCCGAGTTTATAACTTCTATATTATATTCTCCTATTTCTTCTATTAAATTTGTTCTTTCAAAATTTTTATTTTTATTAGGACATTTATTAGCTAAGTGTTTTCTCAATCACATATAAAATATCTACACTTTCTTTTGTAAAGTTTCTTAACATATCTATTTCTATCTTTATTCTTATTATGTTTATAAGTAGTACTTTTCCTAATACCTTTTTATATGGTTTTTGTAATATCCATGCTTGAGGTGTATAAATAGCTTTACAAAATGCTCATGCTTGTCTCTTTATTTGTTCTTTTATTACCGTGATCTTTACATCTATCTTCTAAATATTTAAATGTAAAGTTATTCTTGGTCCTATTCCTAAATTCGAGTAGTCACTACTGTGCTTCATGTATTTGTTTTCCTAAATCTCCGGAATTTTATAAAATATTTATTACATAATTCATCTTCCATCGCTCTACCAGGTTTGTGATAATAATCTAACAAAGTCATTCGTAAATTCTCTTATATATTTAAAATCAAATACTTAATTGTTTTAAATTTCTTATTCAGATCTTGCAAAAATGTATTATTTTTGTGGATCAACACCTATTATTAATAGTCTTATTGCACTTGTAAATTTATAAGGATTATCTCATAATGCTTTTAATTGATTTATTTCATCAGGAGCTTGGGATTTTTTACTTTGCCATAATCCTAAGGCTGTTGGGCCTAAGGTTGTTTCTAAATAAGAAAACATATCTATATCTCCTCTTTTTTCCTTTTCCCAATTTCTTACTACCGTTTGTTCCCAAACTAAAACTTCATCTCCCATAATTGCAGTGCTTTGTTCTTCTATATATAACATATCTCTACTATATAATTTTTCTATTGGAGCTCTTTTCCTTTTCAATTATTCGAGATTCTCTTCATATGGGCCAATGATATCCAATTTTGTCTACCTTATCCCTGCTTTTACCACCCTCTTATTCAGATAATTTGGTTTAGGTCTTTTATTACTAGGAATCATAGAAACGCCCATAAAATTAGTTTCTATTATTATTTTTATAGAAATCATTGATCATAATTTTTCCTTGTTCAATTTCTCAAACTAATGGTAGGTTAAAATATTTTCTAATTCTTTATAAACTTGATTAGAATTCATTCCTAATTCGTAATACATTCTATTAACATATCATCAACTTGATCTTGCAAATTTATTTCAATAAATTTTTATTAATTATTTTATCTATAGTTGTTTTGTTTCTTCAAACTTAAACCCCTGCTTTCAAATTCTATATTACCTTCTAAATTGTTGTTATAATCTTCGTTATTAAATTGACAATATCCTATCATTTCTGCTTTGATTAATTCTAATGTGTCTATTTATTCGTAATCAGATCATAAATTGGTTCAGATCATAATATTCATTCATTAAGCTATAATTTACTCCATATCATCATCATCTTCACTTTCCTCATTTTTATTATTTCTTTTATAAAATTTGTAAATCTTAAATTGGTTTTTCCATTATTATCATAAATAATATTTTTTGTGGAACTAAAACTTCATTAGATTTCTTTTTAAATCTTCTAAATTCCATTCTAATCCCGCTAATTCGAGAGGATCAATTTTTGTTGTTCTATCATTTTAATTCCTTTTGAAGCAATAACTTTTATCATTTTTCAATATTAACTTTATATTTCATACTTGAAGATGTACTCATTTTTCCTAATACTCCAATACTTATTACTAAATTATTTCCTTCATAATTTGTATATCCTTTAATTTGTATTGCAATTTTATTTTACTTATATCTCTAGTATCTTTCAAAATATTAGAGCACAATAAAATAATGTTGAATTTTGTTTAAATCTACTTCCATTCCCGATATAATAGTTCTTTAACATCTTGTTGCCATGATTGATCCAGAATTAACACTAAAGCTTTTGTTCCTACCTCTTGTCTTCCAAATGCTTTTATTCCTATTATTATTAATCCTATATGTGAAAATAGTTTATTACTTTTAATTAATTTCTTTATAGTTTCTGATGATAGTAAATCTATAAATTCTATTGTACCATCAACAACTCTAGTACTTACTTCTCTACTTCCTCTAATAAAACTTGTATTTATATTTATTATTCCTGCTTGATATAAAACTCTTGGTTGTAAAATTTCAAAACTCTGATTATTATAAATTTCTAAATTTCTATTAACATCTATTTCTTCTTCTAATTGTATAGTTTGTTGAGAACTATTGCTTCCAGATCCTCTTCTAGAACTTAAAATTCTATGTAAAAATGTATCTGAAGTAATAATTTCATTTATATTGCTTGTAGAATTTCTTCCTTGCTGTATAGTTTGTGAATGTCCAGAAAATGGTCTAAAATTACTCATTTTTTAGGTTTCCAATAATTATATATTGTAGGAGTTATTTTTCTAGGTCTTTCTTGTGAACCTAAGCTTAAATTATTTATGGCTTGTGTAATGTTATCTATATCTTGATCTATTGGTTTATTATTTATTTTTGTTTCTAATTTATTAAAAGTTTCACTGATTTGTAATTCAATTTCTCCTAATAGTTTTTTAGTTTCTAATTCAACTTTCTTTGGTTTTAAATTTTCTATTAAGTAACTTAACTGATTAATATCGATTTATTATGTAAATTTTATTTAATTGTTTAATTTCGAGATTATTTGATTATTTTGTTCTTTAATATAATCAAAGTTTTCAACGATCCGTTTAATTAATTTATTCTTTTCTTGATTACTTGTATTATTTCTTTAAGTAGATTATTACTATCGCTTTTATTCTTTTCAAAATTACGACTTAGATTTATAATTAGATCTATAATACGCTTTAAATGACTATTTTCAATGTAATATATGTTTAAATTTTCGATCAAATTGACAAATAAAATTATAATTATCACAAGATATTTTATGCTTATCTCTAAGATTCTCAAGATCGAAAATCGATTGAACAAACGAGTTTTGATCAATGATTAAAAATTTCTTACTCTAATACTTCTCATAAATTCAAATATCATCCTTATTCTTATGATTAAACATATCCCGCTTTTATTTAACAACAACATAATATACATATATATGATTTAAGAGTTTCAAAATCAACTCTAGACGCCAATATAATATAATTACTAAAAACATCTTAATCCCGCACCTAGGCGGGTTCTTAACAACAAAGAGGACTTACAACATTATGTTTGCCTAACACGTTAAGCCCGTCCTAGTCTTTTTGTGCCTTAGAAGTTTTGTACTCGATACCATAAAGGGTAGAGTGTGTTTTTCAAGTTACACATTAAACCATATAAAGAAAAAGAAAATATATACCAGATAGAGCTCACACAGAACTCTTATGATGAAGAAACAGGGACGGAGCCTTCGTTTCCAGACAATATGTTCAGAGGAATTGAAGGATTTTTTTTTTTTTATAGAATGGGATATATTTTTGTAGCTCTAAGGATTGGTATAGAATTTATGATTGGTAAAAGAGTAAGAAAACCGAAAACTTAACAACACATGTTTTGTTTTAAAGCTCAAGGTTTATCGTTTCTGATTTTGGGATGATTTTTACAATAGAAGGATTGCCTATTTATATGTAAATATATCTAACAACTAATGGTGCCTATTACTATTCACACATATCCACCCAAAACAATGCGTAACACTTATCTAACATGTGTAACACCCATCTACCTATCCTATGTTTACTACTACAAATATCACTTTCTCTACACTTATAGACTACGCTTCAGTAAAAGCGTAGTTTATAGTATAGACTCACGCTTTTATCAAAAGCGAGTCTATGTCTTGATTTTTGAAATATAGACTACGCTATACTTAAATGCGTAGTCTATATGAACTATTAACTACGCTTAAAAAGCGTAGTCTATGTGCATAAATTTAAAATAAAAATAAAAATTACAGCTTCAAGTTTCAACTCACGACGTGTGAGTTAGTAACAAATGGAGAAAATTTAACTCAAAATTTCGAATTCCTCCTCGATAGCAAAGATAAGCATTTCACCTCACCAAAACCCCAAAATCGTGACCTCCACCACTCAACAATGGCGCCACCACCGCCCTCGCAAATCCACAAATTCCCCAGACACATACATCGACGCCTCCGGTGGCTGCCCCACCCTCCACCTTCTCCCGCCACATCCTCCTCGCCACCTACGACACCGACACCCCTCCTCCAAACCCTCACTTTCTCCCCATCCCAAAATGTTAAATTGGGAAAGAAAACCCGCATTTTGTTTTTCAAGGAAAAGTAAATTTAGAATAAACCCATATATTCTAAGAGTGTTAAGAGTGTCAATAGTGTTGGTGGTGTTGGTGGTGGGGCATGTGGTGGGCTGCAATTGCTCAAGGACTTGGCTTTAACTGGGTTTCGAACCGGATGTAATCGATATGGATCGGATTGAGGTCACCAACCTTAATTGTCGGCCTCTTCTTGTACGCGTTTGGTGCTTCGTGTTTCGGGATGGTTTGTGCTTGTATTGTTGTTACACCAGTGGGCATAATTGATCAAGCATGTCAGTTAAATCTTGAGAATTATATCCCTTGTTAATGTAATACTTCCGTTTCTTGGTAATTTAGGGTTTCATTTTCGATTAAATGCTGAGTAATGCCTGGTGTGTGACATGTCTATTTGTCTTACTTCTGGTTTTCAACTTATAAGTGAGGTGATGAAGCTGCAACTCTTCATCATGGATTTTGGAGATGACATAAGTATTTATCTTGTTATGTGTCTTTGAGTGTGTGAAAAGGTATTATCCTGTTTAGTTCATTTTCAGCTGAGATTGGATAAGCTCTTGGCAGATAGAATAGAACCCAACTTTTAGTGCATTGTTATGCTTACCCAGTAATGTATGCATTGTTATGTCTTGTGGAATGACTCATTCTATACAACTTGAATCAAACTCATTCTATGCACATGCACACACTCACACATGCATGTTGAACTGTCAAAAGACTTATTATCCTTCTATAACTCAAAGAACTAGATACTATAGCTTCATTTATACTTACCAATAATATATTTAAGAAGATTGAAAACTACCAACACCACATATATTCATTTTTCTATTGAGTTTTCGATTTACTTGTGAGATTCTTAATAAAAATTCCTTTTAGAAGTTGATGTGGATATACATATATATATTGATCTCTCTTTCTGACATTGCAAAGATGTTCTTTGATCTTTATACTTATTTTTTTTCTTCATTTTATAGGACGATTCATATCTCTATATATTTCTTGAGCTTGTTACCAAAGGCTCACTCTTGAGCCTTTACCAGAAATATTCCTCCGAGACTCCGTAGTCTCTGCTTATACAAGGCAGATTCTTCATGGTTTAAAATATCTGCACAACCAAGGTGTAGTTCACAGGTTATCACTCGTCCTTCACATTTTACCTTTCTGGTTTTTCCAATTCTATACTTTTTGCCCCAAAATGTTTTCTTGCCATTAGAAAGCATCCATGCACTTTCCATGTATTATAGCCTGTTTTGTCATATGATTTTATATTGGCTTCTTTTAATTCTGGATCCCCTTTTATGCTCTGAATACTTTTTAGAGGTTTGGAACTAATTTCATGTAACTCTCTCCTTGTAATTTTTATTATCCTTGTATTATATTTTCTGCATTACTATTTACTAATCAATAATCAATCTCCACAGAGAGATGTAGTTCCTAGTTTAGTGATTTTGAGTTTAATACAACATTAATCCTGCACTTGTATAAATTCTTAAGGTGCTTAAGAAAGCATGTAAAGTCTAATGTTGCAAGGACAATTATTGCTTGAGCTCGATAAAGATGATTCTTATAGTCCTCATTTCAGTACCCTCATCTTTATGTGTCTTGGTACAGAGACATCAAGTGTGCAAATATACTGGTGGACACTAATGGATTGGTGAAACTTATGGATTTTGGTCTTGCAAAGGTTCTGGCTTGTTTTCCTTTCCGTATCCTTTTAATGGAGACACTTCTTAGCATATGAAACAGTCTGATACAACCTTTCTCGCCATTCTTCCTCACATATATGATCGAATCATTGTGCAGGCAACTAAGTTGAATGATGTCAAATCTTGCAAGGGGACTGCATTCTGGATGGCTCCTGAGGTTTGAACCATGAACTTAGGCATTGAACTACTATGTTTAACTCTTATGGGGAAAAGGAAGATGGTGACAATTATACAAGTTAACTTTTACTTTTCAAATTATGTAGGTACCGTGGTTTTATAAAAGGTTAAGGCTAAGTAACATATTCGATTATTATTATTATTATTATTATTGGTGGTTATACAATTATTATTATTATTATTATTATTATTATTATTATTATTATTATTATTATTATTATTATTATTATTATTATTATTACTGGTGGTTTTGTATAAGATTTAAGGCTAAGTAACATAATAGAGTATCATCGTCATCATCACCATTATTTCAATCTCTATTGTAGTCTACCACTTTGGTACACGAGAAGGATATATATAAAACTTATTTATATCATTTAAGTATTTTCTATGGCTAACATTTCAAACTTGTGGGCATCAAAATTTGCCATTTGCAAGATGCCTACTGCACTCCACCTTAAAGGGCTTTAAACTACTATTTGTCATCCTTGCCTTGCTACTTTATTTAATGTATCCATCCTCGTCCTTTGTAATTTTAATCTCCTACCATTGAAGAGCAACATAGAAAACTTTTCTGGTGCTGTGAATTAACGCCATCAAACTACATGGCTGCAGGTTGTTAGGAGCCAGGGGTATGGGCTTGCAGCAGATATATGGAGCCTTGGGTGCACTGTCTTGGAGATGCTAACTCGACGTTTTCCATATGGCGATATGGATCCCGTAAGTTAAAGCAGTTCCTTTTGTTGAAGCTTAAATAACTTGAGAAGTCTTTGTTTAAGATACGTCTTCGTCCTGTTTTTATGCAAGGAATTGTTTATGATCTTTTGATGTTTTCTTACATTTTATAATCGTTTGTCATTGGTTATTTTTAATTTTGGGAGATGGGATGGAAGGTTATAAGCTGCATGTGCACAAGAGAGATGGAATGACTCATTCTATTAATCTCTATACAACTTGAATCAAACTCATTCTATTTATCATGTTTGCCTGACTCTCCAAGTAATTAGTTGCCTTCATTCATTTGATGATTACCATTTATAGTGAATTTAAATGATACTTCTGCAGGTAATCCTAGCAAGTTGGCTGGACAACGCTTTCTGCAGATGCTCAGCCACGATGATATGGCCTTCGATAACCTCTTTTGTGTCGCTGTACCGAAACTATTAATTGCTTGAAGGGCAATTTTTATGTTTAATGCAAAATTGGTCTTACTCTCAAGAGGACATTGATGAAGTTCGCGTTGAATAGGCAAATTTCATGCTTCTTCACATATAGTCTTGTGATGTTTTAGTTGTAAGTTATTGATCTTTTGAATTATTTTGTACTGTGATATGGGGGATACGGTTTTATTGTTTTGTTATGTGATGTGCATAGTATTTTTGTATAGTGATTTTGTAGCTGTAATGAAAACAGATTGTATATTTTTGTATAGTGATTTTGTAGCTGTAATGAAAACAGATTGTATATTTTTGAATAGTGATTTTGAACGTAGTCATAAGTATATTTTAATCTCATTTGCTTGCGTTATTAATTGTCTGTGTTTAAATAAAGAAATTAACTACGGTTGAAATTGAAAACCGTAGTTGTTATTAAATGACTACGGTTTTAATAGAAAAAGCGTAGTAAATTTGCATTAAAACCGTAGTAAATAAACTCAAAACCGTAGTTAATACCTATAGACTACGCTCGAAAGCGTAGTGTATGTGAGAAATTTGTGTAGTTCTGTCGGTATAGACTACGCGTAAAAAGCGTAGTCTATGTGAGAAAAGCGTGGTCTATAGTGGGTATAGACTACGCTCGAAAGCATAGTGTATGTGCGAAATTTTGTGTGTCTGTGGGTATAGACTACGCGTAAAAGCGTAGTCTATGCGGCGTAGTCTATAGTGGGTATAGACTACGATAAAAAGCGAGTGTATGCGCGCCTATTTTTCTCACACCACTTTTCTCTACACTCCGAAACGCACATAGACTACACATATAACGCGTAGTCTATACTGATTTTTGTAGTAGTGGTTATATAATGCTTTCAATGATACAAATGCTTTTAATAATGCTTTACACGTTATATATATATATATATGGGTTGGTTATAGAGAGAATCATCTCTTATATAAGAACTAAGAACCAATAACCACCGTTAGATTAAATAAGATCGGACGATTCATAATTATTTAATGATAAAAATAATCAAATCCATAAATTTTTGCTATTTGAATATTTCACATTCTATTCTTCGTTGTTCATATAATTCATGTTGTTGTTCATGTAATCGTAGTTCTTATGCATGTTATCCATTCCAATTCATTGTTATGTTCATGTAATTCATGGTATTGTGCATGTAATCGTAGTATTTATGCATATGAGAATAATTACGAAAATCAATATACAAAATCTCTTGATTTAGGGTTAAATGGTTATCATTAAAATTTGAGGATAATAAATGATTTATAATTAATCTTGAACGTTAGATTATAACAAATGAATGGACCGTATTAGTTCTTAGTTCTCAAAAAAGTTGGAGTTCTCATATTCTTGATAATTCTATATTATAATAAATAAATAAATAAATAAATAAATAAATAAATATGAATAGAGATAAAAAAATATAAAGATAAGAGTCATACGACAAGAAATAAACTTACTATCAAAATACTAAAATAAAAAGAAAAAACAATTGATGAAAGTCGCTAATTGGTATCTTATTTGTTCTTCTTTTTACAAACAATGATTTCATTTAACGGAAAATTCTCAACTTCTCTATATGTGTGTGAATGGAAAATAACACCTGTATTAAACAATCTTAAAGAAATATTAAAGCATTTTCATCGAAGAGTTTCTGAATATTCCAACTCTTTAAGATTCATGATATTTTTTATATTATTTTTTAATTTTATCCTTGTTGTTGAGTGCAAGTGTTTATAGAGGCTGGAGACTTATATCACATAAAATGTAGAAGATCGTTTTATGAATAAAACTAGGGTGCAAACCGTAAAATAGAAAACGAGTTTGAGTTTCTAAACGACATTATTCTTTTTTTATTTATTTTTTAAATCTTCAGCTCATCGGACCGACCCGCAATCCAACCGGGCTAGTTTTTATAAACTAATGGGCCGATCAGTCCTGCCCATCACTACAACAAAAAACAGATATTGAGGCACTTATTTAGAGTCACTATTTATTAAATGCCTCTAAGATATATTATTGGGGCACTTAGATATATTAAATTTAGAGGAAAATTTTAAAAAAATCTAAAAAAAATTTAAAAGTGCCCCCAAAGACACTTAAAAGTGCCACAAACTCTTTTGGGACATGATACTTAGCAACACTATGTAAGTGCCCCGAAAATCAAAAGTGCCCCCAAATACAATATATTGGGGCACTTCTCAGTGTTTGAAAAATGTTTTTTTGTTGTAGTGCATATAGCCCAATTATGCTTTTGGATTGTAAAAACTCGATCATAATCCTCTATATTTTCTGTTTATTCGAACCAACTCATCGTATTCGAGTTGGATTGACTTATATTTGAAAGAGAGAGAGTGAGAGAGAGGATTGTACCTGAGACCTTCAACCCAACCTGGGAATGGCTCTTTGTAAGTGCCAGTAACAATGTGGGACGAATTATTACAAGAGGTGTGTTTTCTTTCAATTGTCCCAACATCATCTCTCCCATGGCTTTCGTGAATACATAGGTATTTGGCCAACCAAACTTCCCTGCTCTGTTTATCAAATTAATCAGAAATAATAAAAAATAATAATGAATAAATTGTCTAAGATGGCAATGATAATGATGTGACAACCTCATCCTTCTTCATGTGGAGATATCTAAAGAGTTTTGAAAGAGTTTTTTCACGTTTTTATTTAATTTTTATAATGACGTAAAGTTCAGCATGTAATTCCGACAACCACGTAAGTGTTTGTTTGTATGCCGAAAATTGATTGACGGGACATTAAGTGAACTTTTTTGAAACATTAGGGACTAAAATAACGATATGCATACGTTGAGACATTAAGTGAAAAATCGCAAAACGTTGGGACATAAACTACTATTTGCCCCGTGGTAAATATATACTAGTAAAAATAATCTTAACCTAATATTTCATATATACAAAAGGCTAGGTTACTAACCAGTCGATACGTGAATCAAAATCTTCAATTTTTTGCATTTTTTGGAGAAATTCAAAACATGCCTGGCTTCCAAGAGTATTTATTCCAAGTGAGATGTCATATCTTCATGCAAAAATTCTCAAATTAATTAAATATGATTTACATGTGAAAAAAGAATAAAGATTTTAATCAGCCTAGAATTAATTGAATGATTAATTAATCACCTTTCATAAAAATTGGTGGTTGCAGCCAAGTTAACCACAACATCAATTTCAGTCAACATTTCCTCCAACAAAGATGAATCCTTCATTCCCAAATTCTCAAAGGTAATATCTCCAGCTACAGCTCTAACCTTCTCTGAAATTAGGTGCTCAAATCTCCCCATTTTCACTTTCAAAACTTTGAATAATTCCTTTCCTATAATCTGCACATGCATATACAATACAGTTATGAATTAATTAATAATAAAACTATAAATTACCTCGTTGTTGAAACGTAGCATAGTTGGTTGCACTCTCAGTATCTTCTCAATAAAAACTGCATCAATATCAAAGCCATCATTAGCTACTTAATTTTCATATTTCTCTGTGTGTGTGTGTGTGAGAGAGAGAGAGAGAGAGTACTGACTTTGCTAGAAAGCCAGTCTGTTTTCCAGGAACTGGAGAATGCTGCCCAACTCCATCGAATTAACAAGATGACTGGCAAATTAAGATTGTGTCTTTTTAGAGAGAGAGGTTATGGCAATGGAGTACTAAAATGGAAAAGGCTTATCATAACATAATATAAACATATAGGGAAGGGCAGTTATATAGACACTAAGTTTTCCTAAATTGTTGGCGAAGTAAAGTAATTAAATGTATCATATTAGTTTTTTTTGTGGTATCATGGGAACCGCAGCCGCTACCTTAGGTGCAAGACCGGTAACCCCACGTTCTGCTGCAATAGCACGCAAACCACACAAGAGCAGTGTAAACCACACTTGGAAAACTAGATGTGATGCTCAAACCCATAGAGGCGTTTGGTGGGGTTCGAACCGCGACCTCGACCATGCGAACCCACCTTAACCATTGGGTTGTCCCTAGGGGACAAGTAATTAAATGTATCATATTAGTTGCTTTAGAGGGTGTTTGGCTAAGCTTATTTTAAAGAGCTCTCTAAGAGCTTATAAGATGTTTCAAGAGCTTATAAAACATAATGTTTGATGAGCTTATAAGTTGTCAAAGTGTTTGGGTAATTTAGCTTATAAGCTGAGAAAGAATCGTGAGTTAGAGAGAAAATCATAGTTAGAGAGAAAATTGACGAAAGGTGAAGTTGATAGATATATATGATTATAACGAATCATAGTAAGGTTATTTTGATAAATTCATCGTTACTTGCAAGTTTATGAAAAAATAAATTGGGGTTGAGCTACTTATTTTTAAGGGAGCTTATAAGTTGTTGGAGCTTATTTTCACAGCTTATAAGCTGTTTAGGAGCTTATTTTATCAAACACTTTGTATGAGCTTATAAGCTCCTAAACAGTTTATAAGCTTAGCCAAACACCTTCTTAATTTCATCAATTAACTTTCTCTATGCATGGGCCTTCGCCTTTCTCCAAATCCTTTTTTATTAGTCATTCAATTCCGGCGACCGTGATTTAACTTGGCGATAACGTGTATGATAGGCTTTACATTTTATTTTTATTTCAAGGATATATATTATTATTAGTTAGACAACATCTTGTTTGCTCCATTTTCTGGACTAAAAGGACCCAAAAAAAAGTTTTAGTTCCGATTCGACGAAATAGGGAGCATCTTTAACCTTTTTCTAAGAATTTCGGAGGTGACTATGAAAAATAAAATCTAATTACATCTTCGGATTTCTCTGTATACCTGTTCCTAATAAATGCATGCAGATTTTTTTATTTTTTAGGGCATAAATGCATATTTATTGGGAGTCAAAATTCTGCATTTCCATTGGGTTTTAGTAGATTGAACTTAAAGGGCAAATTGATGTATTTAGCTCCTGTTTTATTAAGTCATATAACATCTATTTTAATTTGGTGCATATAGTGATTCAAGAATCAAGATGCAATTTTATAGCTTGGACCCTCGAAATTTATTGCTTTTAATGTCGTTAAAAGTGAAAAATAGAAATAGCTAGAGCAGATAAAATTAATGACTATTAATTAATGTACAAATCCACGTGCATGCTAAAAATTTAGAACTCGAAGTATAATAAATGGACTCGATAGACTGATAGAACCAGGGCCCTGATAAAATGAGCCCCGGGCGAAATAAAAAAAGTGACCTTTCATCGACAATTTAAAAGACGCAATATAATACTTACAATTTTCAATCATAATCTTGACTTCTAACATCTTAAATATTAAGATCAAGTCATTTTAACACAATTTTTAATTTAATAAAAATTTCCTAAACCAGATGTACCATCCATTTAAAAAAAATTAAAAACATTCTTCTGTTTTACATTGTTATATGATATATCAAAACATAATATTATCAAAATCATTTGTTCTTGATGGCTTATATATCTGATGTACAAATCAAGAATTATTAAAAATATTTTACTTCCTTAATTTTTAATGACAATACTTCAACATTATCAGTCAAGAGAGAAATTAAATCATTTTGAAATTATGACCAATATAATAATGATAATGAATTTCAATATTTGTATAAGTCTAATATAATCTTGCATGACAACATCAAATCCTCCAACCATGTCGATCAATACAAAAAATTAACATTGTTATCTTGATAAAAAAATCATTAGATCCACGAAAAGTCAAAATGTGTTTACTTGCTAGTATTCTAGTTAAAATTTGTCTTCAACGATTTTTCTTTAGAGATTTTTCATTCTAAGTTTTTGTCAATTGTTTGATTTTATTAAATCACATCTTCAATTCATACCAAGATTTCATATTATTCATATCTTCAATTGAATTTTCATGTTCATTAAGATGATTCCAATCTCTATATCCATCATTTACTAATCAAATTATATTATTTTTATTTTAAATAATTTACAACAAAACAATACACTTTATCCATATACACTAACTATTTTCGATCTTGCACATCAATATTGCTTAATTTTATAATATAGTGAGAATAAGAAAATTCTATAAATATTTTTTTTTCTCCCATAATTTTGGGCCCCAATTTTTTTAAAAATATATAAAGATTGTCTAAATATATAATTTTTTCCATAATTTTCGCCCCCCAAAAATATGTTAAATAAAACATTGTCATTCCTAAAGTTTGAACCCAAGACCTATGAAAGAACATATCAACAATTTACCAATGTACTACATAAGCTTGATTGTTCATTCTTAGTAATACAAATATAAAATAATTTTATAAAGTTTTTGGGCTCCCAAACTTTGGGGCCCCGGGCCGTCGCCCAGGGCTGCCCGCCCTCAGAGCCGAGCCTGAATAGAACAAAACCTAGTTAGTAATATAACTAAATATTTATTATATATTTATACCATCAATTTACCACATAATCAATCTACGTAATTGCTCATCATTCTTGTGCCATGTACAATATGAACTATTTCTTGATAGATTTAGTTTGACTATTTAAATTTATTAATTAGACCGTGAACTTTGAATATTCGTCAACATTAGTTCCTTGTATACATTATATTATCAAGATCTTGTAGGAATCTTCTCCGGTATCGGAAATAGAATCCATCTAAATAGGACGATTATTGAACGGCTAAATAATATATATAGTTAGAATAAGTTAGAGGAATTAATATCGCAATTCTACACGAAGGAATAAGTTCATTTAGATTCTCTTTATATACAATAATGTTACCTTTTATGATAATCGAGATCATATAAAGATCAATTATATATAATAACTAAATTAATTATGTTGTCTTTATATAAAATCTTTAGAATAATAGGCGACCCTCTCGAAAAGCAAGTATATTATCACCTCGTTCATACATTTATTTGGCATACTACCGAGCACAGTTCTATAATTTTAAAGGGATGAGATCTTGAACTTGCATACAATGTTTCGATGCTAGATATAAATAAATAGATTTTAATTGAGGACATCTGTTGTCTTCCTAACTGTTTATGCCACCCCAAAATAAAAAAAAAAAAAAATCGGCATACATTTATATCGATGACTATTCACCTTCGTACCTTTTTGTTTTGGTTATAAATATAACAATAGTTTAGAGAGTACCGGTAATTTACTTTAACTGCATATCATAATCTCAACAACAGCATTCATAGTGTAAAACAAGATTCATCAAATTTATTATTTGATTTTGCTGATACTAGTTTTAATGAATTATAATAAATATAAAGTGAATAAAGATAATAAATGAATAGATTAATGGATAGTGAGATTAAAAGATGGACCATGAAGATAATAGATGAATATATTAATGGATAGTGAACGTAAAAAAATGGGTGTTTGATGGTATTTTTGTAAATAAGTGGATATATTTATGATAAAATTTATGGAGTTCATGTTTCCAAAAAAGAAAATGAATGTTTTTTTGTGGACGGATCAAAACTGAATTAAATGAACATTTTGGTGAACGGGGAGTATATGAAATTCAATGATAAATAGTAGAGGTGAACAAAACCAAATGGAAACCTAATTAATAGCCAAATCGGACCTTAGATTTTGGTTGGTTTGGTTTGGTTTGGTTTGGTTTGATTTTAGCTTTTGTGAGTTGATTCGGTTCGATTTTTGGACAATTTTTTTTTTCGATTGGAACCATACCAACCACATTTAATATTTAGTATATTAATATATTTCTTTGATATGAACAAACCCTATAGTCCAATATATATTAATAAATATATGTATTATTTTTTATTTAATGTTGAACTTAAAATGATTTTATTATGATTTTTTGGGCTGTTTTTGGTAATAAATTTTGATTGTAAAAGATAGAATATACTGTATAGTTCGGTTAACCGAAAACTAAATTGAAATTGAAGTTTACAGTTCAATTTGATTCGATTTAGAGAAAACTTCGGTTGATTTGGTTGGTCATTTGAAAAAGTCCGATTAATTTGATTTTAGGACTTCGTTTTGATTTTCTATTGAATCGATCGAATGTTCACCCATAATAAAAAGTGCACGGTTTTAGGTAGGAAACTAATTCATTTTATGGATATAGGTGGTACATTCGTCCTTTCGTACATCTAATAATACATGTTTTGTATGTGTAGTTTGTTATCACTTCTTGAGTACTCGTCATACATTGATTAAGCAAAATGCATGTATAATGAGTGTCTGTATTGAAATATACGTATATTTGAATCTTCAACATCTATAATATTTTGTACGTCAGTATGCCCCTTAACTATAAGGGCCACGTTATCTTTCTTGAAATGTAAATGTTCAATAGATATTAGATAAGCTTAGAAATCACATATTTTGTATGATGTAGATGTAGATGTTAATGACCAATAATCATGGCAACGTATGATGTGTGTATATAAAAATTTCGGTAAAAACCCACTTAATTATCAATCATTTTGGACATTTTTCATTATAGTAAGCATATTGACAAATTGGCCTCCAACGTTTCCAAGTTCACAATTGTATCTTGGCCCCGTATTTGGGTCAATTTTACCTACTTGATATGCCGAATAGCCACGTAAATTACGCACATGATTTTTTTTTCTAAAAAAAGATCTAAAAAATTCAGAACTAGGTTGTTACCATGTTATTCATTTTGAGAGCAAGCATATGGATATTGATAGATAGGCTTGGAGATCTACAACAAATATTACCTTTTAATGAATGGGTCGATGGTAAGTGACAAGTTTTTGTGAGAAAATATGATTGGCCTGCAAAATAAACCCAGATGAGGTTCTCTTGGGAGAGAATCTGACGTTCAAGTTAGAACGTGTTTAAGAATATTTTAGTACGAAAGCATCCCAAGAGAGCGAGAATATTGTGTAAAAGTATGTGTATGTTGGAGTGTTCGTGCGTGAGAACGTACCTTCCTATCTTGCATGTGGAAGCATTTATAGAGGATTATAACACAGTGATATCCGAGCAGTGGCCATGTATTCTCAGTAGGAGGCTAATCGTGTTTAATTTGTGCTTCTAGATTCATGCAAGGTGGATGGTTAGTTAACTCCGCATATGATGGGTGCATAGGTGTGTACGTTGACAGCTCTGCTTTGATGACATCTCTTTTGTTGAAAGCTTTGTTGTTGACGGACGGCTCTGCCTCAATATAGCGAACTTCATGTGGAAAGAAGAATTCAAATTCATTGCGAAAATGGATAGTTGGACATGGATACTCGAGATCGTTCCATGCCCTCCACCACCACCAAAATTCCTCTTTTCCTGCCGCCGCTCAAATGAAAATTTCACTTCTTTATTTGCTGTTTTCGTCACAACGGCTAGGATACAATTATGAACTCATTGAAAACATTGAGGTCAATTTATCAATATGCTTACGTTAGAATGTTATCATGAAAATGTGTAACTTTTGGGGATGGTAAGTGGTATTTACCCTTTATTTAATATTATATAACTATAAAGTGGTAGTATTTTAACACTCCCATAGATATATAGTGATAATCAAATATGATGCAATTTAATTTCCAACATTTTGCTTTATTTTCACACTTATTGTGATAAAATTTAAAGTTTAGGAATGTGACAGTTTCTCATGAAATCTATTCAAACGAACCTATACAATCATACAATTTGTCAATTTTATTTTCATGTTTTGATTAAATTTTATATTTAGTATTTACGTTAAGAAATCACTAAAATGTCTCTAAAGCTGTAAACAGAGGAGCAAAGTGAAATTAGGAAAAAGGACAAAACTTTGCTAATTTTAAAATATCTAGAATTAAAATTGCCATCCCATGTAGTCACCAGTTGAAGAATATCTCTTACGTAGAATATACATTAAAATACCTTAAGGTACTTTTATTATACTATTTATTTTTAATGCTAAATTATAATTATGCTAACATATGCATAACAATTCATCCAACTTGTATGAACTTATAATTTTAATTTTCACATTACAAATATTATTTTTTATTTCTATATCACTATTAGTGACTAGTCAGGCTCCCCTGACCAAAATCCAAGCTCAATCACCGGAAGGGATGGTAGTGGATTTCGGATCCGATCCAGATCCATAGATTTAGATCCATTTTTCAGGATCTGGATCTTCAAAAAATAGGATCCGGATCGGATCGAACCATTCTTTAAAATCCGAATCGGATCTCGATTTCGAGATCCGATCCTACTCATGGATCCATATATATATGTATATATAATTTTATTTATATTTATAAGTGTATTATATTATTTTTCTTTTAGTCGAAGTTGGATAAATTAGGTTCTGAATTGGATGGTATGTCAATAACATTAGAAGCTTGTACCTTGTATTTTAGGAAATTTTGTATATGATTGGTCTATTTGCTAAGATATTTGTGTTACTTATTCTATTACTATTGCAATGTTTTTGTTGTCATGAAAGCAAAAGTAAATTTGTAACTAACATCTTCTTGTATAGTAATGATTGTAGAATTTTTAAATAATTATTATAGTGTTATATGTATTTAGATTATTATTATTATGGTATTACTGTGAATTATAGTTGATTTATGATTTATTTTAGAAGAGAAAACATGTGGATCCGTGTTTAGATCCTGGACCCTGCGGATCTTATGGATCTGGGTCTGGATAGAATTTTTTTGGACCTAATGAATTTAGACCGGATCCGAACCCAAGCAAAAAAATTCAAATCTGGATCTGAACCTAGCAAGATCGGGTCTAAATCCGGTCTATTGTCATCCCTAATCACTGGTCGTGATAAATTATATCAAGAAAGTATTCAAGAAATATTTTTATAATCAACATCGACCCTACGCTCAAAGCTGTTGCAAGAATCTGAAGTACTAACGGGAAACAAATCTATATATATTATTTTAATGGGAAAATACGATTTTGGACCCAAAGTATTAGCGTAATTTTAAGTGTAAATTACACTAAGCAATTACAAAAACCTGACATCTTGTGTGCGTGTGTTGACTTAGTGGTAGAGTGGTTAATGCCTGAGGCCAAAGGTCTCGGGTTCGAGTCCACCGTGACGCGGCCTTTAAAATTTTCTGTATTTAATGACAAAAAAAAAAACCTGACATCTTAAATCTAACTCGACTCAAATCTAGAATTGGACTCGATATTCCAACTCATTTTATTTCTTGAAATTTATATAAAATGACACGTGAAAAACTATTTTCAATATTAGATTGTATAGGTAGAAATGATTCTGTACACCATTTTAATTAAATTTTGAGAAATTAAATATGAGATAGAACATTAAGTTGTTTCAGATTTGAACCAAGTTATAAGGCCTGATTTCAAGTACCTAAAGTATAGTTTAGAAATTAAATTATGTCAATACTTTAGTCCAAAATTGTTTTTTGTCCCTATTCTAATTGATTGATTCGATCCATGGATAATTAATACATGTTAATTTGAGCCAAGAAATTGAAAATCGGTGCCCATCTACTTATTGAACATTGTAAAATAGAGTTAAGTAGAAGCTTAGTGTATTACACTACTACTAGCTTCCTCAATTATTTAAGACAATTTAAAATCGTAAACGGCCAAACAAGTTATTGGACATTGTATATTAGAGTTTAAGAAGAAGTTCAATATATTACTAGCTTCCTCAATCATCCAAGGCAACTCAACAAGTTATTGAACATTGTCAGTTAAGAAGAAGCTCAGCATATTACTTCTCTCCTCTCTCTCTCACTCATAAAATTTAAAACCAATCTTCAATTGCTACTCTGCAGCATAAAGCGCCTTCAGAAGGAAAAGTAACGCAAATACTATCTTAGGCTATACCTAAAACCGTAGCCGGAATAGTGGATGACCGGTTACTTGCACAAGCAGTCGAACCCCTCAGAGCTCAACTGCTTCCTTCTCGTAACCAAGGACCACTTAATCAACAAAATTGCGAGTTTTAGTGACAAATTACTCGCGTCAAGATTTAGAGTAGAATTACTTTACAGAACCTACTTGAAAATGGGAGAGCCTAAGGCACTCAACTTTACATACAAAATTAGTTCAATGTATAACACAATTAGAAGAAAGAAACTAGCTACAGTAGAATAATGAAAATGGATGTAGTCCTCTCAAGTACCTCACTGCACTACGCTTTGCCAGCTGGAGCTTCAATCGCAGCAGCTCCCGTTGATTACAAGCAGATCATCACCAATCTCGGTGCTCGAACATCAGTGCAAGATTCTGAGTTCCGTGAGCAGAGCAGAGAAAGATAGGTGATCGACATTAGCATTTAGTATTTGGTTGGCACAAATGTTTTTAGTCGAGATCAAGAATCCTTCTCTTTTGGTGATGGGGGGGCAGCGTTCTCCACTTGTTCCGAGACGGGGATGTCTATATTCATTTGCTCTGATGTTTGTGACATGGTTTGCACTTCATTTGTTAGGGCAGAATCTGCTCGGGGTTCTGTTGTTGTCGCAGTATCCATTTCATCCGTAGCCTGCGGAGTGTGATCAGCTGCGGTGACAGCTGGTTCGAGAAGATTCTCTCGAGTGACCACTGCTGGATCGGAATCTTTTTTGTCTGCTGTAGGAGGGTCGGAATCCGTTGCATCTTTTGCAGGCTGGGATGGTGCAGAAGGAGGTAGATTCTTCAGTTCAGGGTTCGTTTCAGTGGTGTCATATTCGGATAGGAGATCCATGAACTCATTGAGCAGCCGTTGACTTTCCTGTTGGACGCCATGGCGGAAGAATGTCTTCACGGAGGAGCTTGTGCTTATTCATTCCCTGACAAACCAATAAAGTAAATCAAAAGACGAAAAGAAGAGTCGTCATCGATTCATCAACCCTCTTTAGCACTCTGCAGTCATCAAATTTCATATATCAGAGGAAAAGGAAAGAAAGAAAAGGAGGCAGTATCTAGCCAGAAGGAAAAGCAACAAACTCGTAACAAGATTTGGGCGTCACCAAAGAAATTGATACAGCCCGTATGGCAAAAAAATACGTAATTTTTGGTAGCCATAACTTAAAAGAGAAACAAATAAGAAATTTCAAGGCATTATCGGGCTGTATTCAGTAGAAACCCTGTTGTCAAAAATAACATCTATATTCAGGAATAAATTAAGGAGGAGGCTTACAAGAATAGAAGGGTCCCAAGCTGGTGATTTCACATCCGATCCAGATTCAGCCATTCCGATGGGAGGTCCGAGAAAGTTCTCACAAACTTTCTTAGGCGGGACTCATCCGCCTCCCTGAAATTGTGGATGACATTAGGTCACAGCAATAGTAATGCCTCACCATATTACAAACCCAAACTGAAAACAGCTTAATTCAGCTTAATCCAGAAAGTTTTCTGACAATTCGGCTATAGCTACAATCAGTGGTCACTATTGTAACCTAGTACTAATATTTCCTCTCCAAATCAAAAGAAGGAATACCAACACTAATTGAAATAACATTGCTAACAGCATTTCTTTGTTCTTGGCAGATGATGGTATGGCCATGATCTGACCACAGCAAGATAGACATCTACTATTTATTATATATGTTAACTTCAACTCACGACTCTGTCGATTTTGTTTATACCATTGTTATACTCGCATGTTATTGTTTCTGATTTTTCTTCTACTCCACTCCATACAACTATGCAAGTGTATATACTGAGAAAAACAGAAATCTTTATCTTGTGACTTAACCATCGACTACCACAAGCAAGATCTTACAGGTAGTGTGGACAACTAGGAAGAGGACAGCATACCTTGCTAAAAAGCGAACGTAAGACAGAAGACATTGGCGATATTCATTAGGAGAATTCAAAGCTAAAGCAGATGCCAGCTGAGCTTCCAAATGAGCACGAGTTTGCATTCCGTCATCGGTTACTCTGTATATTACAATAACATCCCAGGTGAATGATATCCAAAGCGTAATAAGGTTACAAAAAGAAAATCATTAATTAAGCCTGAAGTGATAATAAGTAATAACTAAGGCCATGACTTTAGCTATAAATAAAAATTCCAATACGAGTATTCGACTGATATACAATATTCGGTAGCACTTAGCCAGTATCTTTACATAAATTTGTCAAAATTAGAACAGGGACCCAATAAAGGTGATATCCACTCAGAATTTGTCAGCAGCCTATCAAATGGAAAGTCGGATATTTCTCTTCAGCGAAAGGCATATATATTTTCATGGAAAACCGTTTAAAGAAGAAACAACGCATACAAACCTGCTCCACCCTGGTTTCCTTGCAAGATATTTCCGGACATCAACCTGCAACGCAGCCAACTCACCACCAAGTGCCGAACCTAGGGTCCAGGAGCTAGCAAAATTTGATGCAGGAAAACAATCATCGACCACTCTCAGCCAACACTTAAGACTCATGTCAAATAGATATGCATGGCGAGTAGCCAAAACAACAAGGGGAGAACCGGATTTGGATAATTTTGCAGATATAACTTTGACTGTACCTGGATGAATGAAAAGCAGAGATATATTGAAAATATATTCTTACGTGATCAACAAAATCGCACAGCTATAATTCAGCTATGCAGTCAACAACAAGATTTTGTGGCTTACCAGCATTGGATTTGAGGTCTGTTGTTATGAGTGAAGCTAAGGAATCCTGAAGTAGACATGTCTTGTTGAAAAGATCCCAAACATACAAGGACGCCTTCCTTGTGACAACTAATAACTTCCAGAATTCGTCACAATCGATAAATACTGCCGCAGAACCCATCATCAGGGTCGGCATGGCACGCCTCCCACATTTTGTGTAAACCTTAGCAGGGATGAATATTTGCGATCAATAAATAGAACTGATATTTATCACATTAATATTTATGATGAAGAGTAAGAACTCTTGATCTATCTTAAGATCCAAACAAAATATTACGGATAGACGCCATACGTTTCATATATTACAATCTAGGAACAGTCATTTACCAATAAAAAATCTAGGTGATCCTAACAAGTTGGCACACTAGGCCTCAAAAAACACTCAATTTATTATCCAAAAACCAATGTGGAATAGGGTAATGAAAATCTCAGTTTGGATATGCAGAAAAATGATTTAGAAGTTGGTGAACGTTGTAATAAGTCTAACAACCGGAGTACGGTTTAGAAAGACATGAAAATTAGGGTAGCAAGAAAATGCAAATTCTCTTCTTTTTGTTGAGGCCACGAAAATGACAAGTCTAAGAACTCATGATGGAAGTAGAATCAAGGAAGCCTAAAAGCATGTAAATACATCAAATTATCAGCCCATAAAATATGGACTTTGCAAATGAAATGGAAGAATGGGAAGCAAACTATATAACCATATAGAACACATAATAAATCTTCTAACTTATGTGAAATTGGGAATTAAATGATAAACCTGGAGTGATCCATCTTCACAACCAACAGCCCAGAAGTTAGAATTTCCAGACAAGACGGTGACTTTCCCGAGATCCTATCAGACCAAAGATTCTGAGACCTCGTACAAGAAAGCTCCGTTTCTTTGATCATTAAAGGGTTTCCTGCTCCCACAATGTCGTTAACTGCATGCTCTCTCGGACGAGCTTCCAAGCAAATCACATCTTCCCTTGTTTCTTATCAAAGACTCAGATCGAAAGAATACTACCAGAAGGTAGTTGACCAATCTGCTCGACGTTATTGCTCATTTCTTTACTCCCAGTCCCAGAGGCTGGAACCTTCTCGATAACCAAGTTCTCACTAATAGATGCCCTAGCCGTGATGCCAGAACGCTCTCTTAGATCGGCACTCCCACCTATAACTTTTCTTATCGATCCTTCTGTAGTACCATTACCAGCATGTATCACTCCGTTATTATCCTTGTTATGATCTAAAGATTTCAGAGGTAACTCGAGACCTTCAGAGTGATCACCAATAGACGTTCTCTCCTGATGGGCAGTGACACCAACTGCTTCTGGTATTATCCTCTTCCGACCATCGGGGCGTCTATATTCTTTCTGCTTTACGGGACTCGACATCCGAGCAGAGGCCACCTTGTTCGACACGTCACTGATAGCATCATCTGCTTTCTTTCCATCAGTTACAACAGTCTTACGAGTTTTTGTAGTAACCCCTAAATCAACAGAAGGTTTCAAAGATGCCTGACCCTCTGGAACAACTGCATGCGTCTTTTTAGTTACAGTTTGTTTCACAGATGCTGCTTCGAGCAATAACTGTGCCGGAGTCTCAGCTAAGTTTCCCTGCCGACCTCTGACGTCGCCATAGCGGTTTCTCTTCAAATCATCTAGTTCAGCATCAGTTAATTTATATCCGATTTCACTCACATCAAAATGGAACGTTGCCACTGTCCCATCCAAGGAACAAGCGAATACAGAGTAGCCATCAGGGCTCCTGCAATCACAGGAAAAATCGAAAAACTGGTCAGTGCGGGCAAGACCAGAAAGATGCAAATTTAAGATGCAGCTAATAACAAAAGCAGCATAGCTGCGAGGAATTAAGAAAATGCACACTGAATTTAAGTTACCAGGTAAGGTCCACCACACTTTGAGTGAAGAAATGCTTAGCCACAAAAAGAGGCCTAGGGCTAGCTGTAGTCCACACCGTTATGGTACGGTCCTGACTTCCTATTGCAATAACATTATACGGTTGTAAATCTTTTCCTTCAACCTTTGAAGAACCATTACTCCAACCAACCAGTGAAGTTTTCAAGTCCTCAGAATTGGAGGGAGTCCTCCTAAACATTGAATGATTGAACTTTGCAACAATGATTGGTGCATTATGCCCTAAGAAGTCAAACGTGGCAGACCATTCTCCTCTCGAGAACAGGTGCAGAATGCCTGGGCTTCTGAAAACCATGAGTTGTAGTTATAAAATGACCGCAAGGTGACCAGTCAAGCCGTCTGAAGAAGGTGGAGCCGAGCTGAAAATGACAATTCAAAATATAGCATGAGAAATGGCAGGTAGAAGGAAAATGAAGAACAAGTATACATTTTACTGTCATTTGTTAACTTACGGATTTAGCCCAGTGACCATCGGTTCTATGAGCAAGGCTCCAGTCACTCGTTCGCCAAATTATGACAGTCTTGTCATCCGATTGACTAGCTATAAATGAACCAATAGGATCCCAAGCTACACCCTTTACAAGGCTAGAATGCCCACGAAGAACTGCAGTGCAGATTCCGTTACTCATGTCCCAAACATGAATGGTATTGTCAAGACTCCCACTGGCCAATGTCGAGTCATCAGGAGACCAATTAAGATCCACCTACTTTAAGCATAGAACAAAATCAACACATTGATTAGAGCACACACCAAACTATAACTAACAAAAGGTGCCAATCGCTATGAGCATTTAGCTACCAACAAAAAGCAAGGAATTAACAGCAATTGTAGACCGAAATATATCTTTGTGGAACTTGTATTACCACATCGGCAGTGTGCCCTCTCAAAGTCATGGCAACTTTCCAGTTCTCAACATCTGGTGGCTCTCCACTGCCAAACTCCGTGGTTCCCGAACCAGCCTTTCGCTCGTGAACAAGAATAACTTGATCATCAGATCCAGATGCTATGTACCGTCCGTGCTTAGCCCATCTAACGCAGTTAACAGACCCAAAATGGTCCCGCAAAGTTGCCAGAAGCTTCGAAGCTGAATCATCAGAGTGCATCTCCCTGCCAACAGATTTCATGTTCCAAATGCGAACCTGAAAATTTAGCAGATTACATTATAATGAGAAGTTCAATGGAATTTCAGTAGAATGATATACTAATACATAAATAATACAATTAATCATAAATTTCAGAAACTACAAAAGTAATTCTATAATCCCAAATTCAGACACAATAAACGGGAGCATTAAAATGAAAAACCAAGGATTCATCTGTGATTTGGCATTGTAGATTATAAGTTAAACACATCTTAGCCTCCTTCAGATATGTCTATATTCAACATAGTGTATAGTTGTAATACACTGAATGTCCCTCAGTTAAAGCTTTCATTGATCTTATTCTCTGCAGGCCAACCAACAGAGGTCCTTGCTGGTCCAAGATTCTTTAAAAAAGCTCTTCATAACTACATCAATTCGAATACGTCGTAAAACAGGTCACACTGCTCAAGAATCATTAATTGAACATCAAATACCATATCGAAAAAACACGTTACCAACTAAACAGCATGCTGAAATTCCAAACTTCAAATTATGATGATACAGAATACATTAGAGGGGAAGCAACATACCTTATGATCACCACCACCAGTGGCAAACCTAAGGCCACCAGGCTGAATGTCAATGGAGAATATCTGTGTGCCACCATGCTTAATCCAACTAGGTTTCTCTGCTATCATCTTTCACCACGACAATAACACTACACCTCAGAGGCCTAATTAATTTTTAGAAACAACTAGAGAACTCAAGAACGGTTTTTCTCTCACTAACACCTTGAAAACCCATAAAAATATCTCCTCAAGTTCATGCCTTGCAACTTAAACAGACCCCAATAGTACAAAAAAAACAGTGGGAAAGCCCCAAAAACCCCTAAATTGGGAACTCCCTCAAGCCCAGAAATTCAAGACTCAAACAAATTCTTGAAAGCATGAAATTCGAAATTGGTATTAGGCGGAACTTTCCTAGCCAATTCGAGTTTAGCGAGAGAAAAAAAGGGTAAAAAGGAAAAAAGGAAAACGTTTGAGTAATTAACAATTAGAGAAAATATAAGTGAATAAAAAAAGAAAATGAAAAAGAAAATCTTGAGATTGGGAAATTGGGAAAAGGGTTGAAATTTTGGTGACCAGATTGAGAAAACCCTAGTAAGAATTTGTGTCGGGAAAGTAAATCAGTACAAGAATTTCCAACGAAGAACAGATAGAAAATTTTCAGTGAGTTGGGAGCAATAAAAATTATTTCTTTATTGCAATATATATTTCCTTTTACGGTCCAATCTTTAGTGGAAGACTGAGAGCGAAGCAAAACTCTGAAAATGGGGCTCGGTTATTGAAAGAGAATCAATGCATCCAAAAGAGAAAAGCAAGAACCACCTAGTTTTATGTTTTGTGACAAATAAATTATATATATATTCATAGGGTATGGTTAATGTAAGAACCATTTTATCATGAAACGTGAAATTAAAAATCATGATTATTTGTGAAAGTTAATGAATCCGTCGGAAAGTTAATGAATCCAAAAATCCAAAAACTAAAATTTTCGTCCTCATGGGATTCAACCCGGTGAAAATATCGAATTTTGGATTCAAGAACTTTCAAATGGACGATCAACTTTCATAGTAATTCATTTTACATTATGAAATTTTGTGGTTCTTGGTTCTTACATTAAAATGGTTCTTATTTAACATATATATATATATATATATATATATATATATGGTTGGGTTCTCGTAGCATCCGATCCCCGATAGTATGTAGACTCAATCTAGATCACACATTTTGAACACGTGGACACACCAAAATTTGACACGTGGTAACCCATTTTTGCCCAAGGGCAAATGGGAAGGCACCAGGGCGCTGGATGCCGCCGTGGGTAGGGAGTCCCGGCGTTGGGGTCTCCATGACGACCGAGTTTGGGTTGAGCACAACAAAACACGGATAATGCATGAATAACATGACAATGCATTTAAATGAACATAAAAGCGCATCGCGCCAACCTGCACCGGGTGCGAAACATGCGAACGCTGGTAGGGACGTGACGGGCTCCGACAGGTAAGGCGTTGGGTGCGCTTGAGTTGGATAGAGACGCCGGGTTTGGAAGAGCCACAACGAAACACAAAAATGCATATGAAATAACATAACACCGCATTCACTGAACATAAACTACATCGCGCCAACCGTACTGGTGAAAGCAGTGTTTAACGCTGGAGTGTGTTTTACGCAAGCACGAAGCGCGTTGGCGCGAGCTTCCAATCACATGCATTATTCTCTTCAACTGCATGCATCTTTAGTTCATTTGAATCGCATTATCTAGTTCAACTAAATGCATTGTTTGTTTTTCTCAATCACATAACAAATTAAATTACTAATCTACCCTTAATGAAGCGAAAATTAACGAAATTAAGCTTAAAAGTCCGAAAAATCTGAACCATATGATCTATTAGATGAGTGGATGAGATTGAGTCTACATACTATCTCGCGGTAAGATTATTTGATCCATTATATATATATATATATATATATATATATATATATATATATATAGGAGTTGATCAAACGAGAATTTTAATTTTTTAGAATTAAAAACTAATGTGTTCATCGATTTTTATAATTTAACAAGAATGATTAATTATAAATAGTTTATTATTTTGATTTTAATTGTAACCATTTAACCATATAATTAATGGATTTTATATATTCATTTGCGTAACTATTCTCATATGTATACACTATTTTTATATGTATACATCATGAATTACATGAATATAATAATTAATTGGAATATGATAGCATGTACAAGAACCACGATTACATGAACAACAACATGAATTATACGAACAACGAAAAATTGAATATGAAATATTCAAATAGCGAAAATTTAAGGATTTAGCTATTTTCTTCATTAAATAATTATAAGTCGTCCGATCTTATTCAATCTAACGATGGTTATTGGTTCTTAGTTCTTATTAAGAGGTAGTTCCATTTATAACCAATCCATATATATATATATATATATATATATTATAAACTTTTATTATTTTAGTTTAATAACTTGATTTTAGATAAAGTCAATCGGCTTCTACACGTGCTAATTTATTGATTCCAACCTTTAATCACAAGCAAATTGAATTTAAATAATGTAATTGAGATCCTTAAAAATTGGCATATAGGTCCAAAATTAGAAACTCTTTCATTTCGCATAATTTAAAGTAGAGTAGTACTGTAACTTTATTTATTTGAAATCAGTTATGTCAGTCGTAAATATAATTCTGATCTATACTATCATAGGACCATTCAAATTGATAATTTCTTGAAAGTGTAGCTATATATTATTGTGGGGCATGTTCAAAAATAAATTATATCCAGATTCCCAATTCCCAACGTAAAAAATTAATAATAAAATACAATTAATTATATTTACATATAAGTTAAGCTTTTATTTAGTTTATAAAATGTCTCAAACGAAATTAGGTTTTCCATATTCGGTAGAAAAATCCGAAATCCAAAACAAAAAGAGAGAAAAAAATTTAAAAAATGGAGGGTAAATTTGGGTTTCCCGAGCCTCGCGTTAAGAGTTCGTGTTTGGCCACAAAATTTTAAAATTAGTTTCAACAGAATTCATGGCTTCTGAGTTCCAGCTACATTAACAATTTTGATGTGTCCAACATAATCTACCACATCAATCTGTACGTTAGAGTCTGCTAACTGTTACTTCTCTCTTCTGTGTATTCTAATTTGGAGTTAGATTTTTTGGGGATAATTTATATCAAACTGTCATGATAATTCATAGGCCATGTTCAAGAAACCTCAAGCCTCTGTCCGAATTTCCCTGCATATTTCGATGGGTTCAGAAAACTATAATCGGCCGCCGGAGCTTTCACTTTTCAAGAATGCGCAGAACCCGTTTGATGAAATTTAGCAAAGAGATGTTTCGTATTAAAACCATTTGCTGTTCGAATACTCGCGCGATGGCCTAAATCAAGAAGCATTGAAAACATATGCGTTTATGAATCGGGCGGGTGTTTTGGCCGACAGGGAGCAGCTTATCTTGCATATTAAAGGCTTCCATGAGCTTGCAAGATTATGCTTTTGGTAGGCAGATACATTGCCAGTGTTAAAAATGGCTTCTTTGAGGATGTCAGTGCCGGGACCTTGCTTGTAGATATGCATGTCAAGAATGGGAATTTGGATGACGGGAAGAGAGTTTTGATGAGATCAAAGTGAAGAATGTAGTGACTTGGACGTCGTTGCGCACGGGTTATGCCATCAAAAAGATGTCGCAAAAGGTCGTAGAAGTTTTCAGCTTCATGAGATCCGAGGGAGTTGAACCAAATCCCTTCACGTTTGCAACTGTTCTTGGAGCTTTGGCAGGTGATGGTGCGGTAGGGGTTGGAGTCCAATTGCACGGTATGACAAGAACGGGTTTGGTTCGACTCCGGAGGTAGGGAATGCTTTGGATATTCGAAATATGGGATGAGTGGAGAGGCTAGGTATGTGTTTGATGGAACTGATTGTAGAGATGCAGTCTCTTTGAATGGGATGATTGCAGGTCTTATGAATGGGTTCGACTTGGATGCTATCGGCTGCTATATAGAATGAGGGTTGCCGGTATAGAGTTCATAGAAACAACTTTTCGCCACTGTGCTTAAGCTGTGTTCGAACCTAAGAATTGGTTTTTGCCCGGCTGATGCCACATTGTGAGGCGTGGGTTTGGTAGTTTCGACAATGTTAGAACAGCTCTCATGGAGTGGTACATGAAAGGTCTTCAGATGGATGATGCAATGAAAATGTTCTCATTGATGGATACAATTCAAAGTGTGGTGTCGTGGACAGCAATTATCGGAGGGTACGTGAAAAATGGTCGAGCATTAGAAGCAACGGATATGTTTCTCCAGATGCGGAGAGAAGCTGTGAGACCTAATCATTACACTTATACAACGATATTTGCAGCTCTTCTTACTAATCTTTATTTCAAGTGCACGCGGAGATCATCAAACCAATTACGAAAACTCACTTTCAGTGGGAACAGCGTTGCTCAACGCATATATTAAAATGGGCAAGACTGATGATGCAGCAAAAGTTTTCAGGCGAATAGACGAGGACATAGTTGCTTGGTATGCAATGTTAGTTGCGTGTGCTCAGAAAGACGACACCGAGGGAGCCGTGAATTTTTTTGGTCAGTTAGCCAACGAAGGTGTCTGGCCAAATGAGTTTACTTTCTCTAGTATAATAAATGCATGTGCGAGACAGTCGGCAGCTACAGATCAAGGAAAGCAGTTTCACCCAAGCTTGATCAAATCAGGCTATAATAACACTCTAATTGTAAGCAGTGCCCTTATTGCCATGCATGCCAAAAAAGGGGATATCGAGAGTGCCAATGAAGTCTTCACGAGGCAGAAGGAAAGGGACTTGGTTTCTTGAAACTCGATGATCTTGGGGTATGCACAACATGGTTATGGGGAAAAGGCACTCGGTGTGTTTAAGGAAATAAAAAAGAGAAACTTAGAGATGGATGAGATCACATTCATCAGTATAATTTCTGCATGCACCCTACAGGATTGGTAAATGAAGGTGAAACATATTTCGACATGATGGTGAACAATCTTCACCTTTCTCCCACTATGGAGATATATCCGTGCATGTTGATCTGTATAGCGGAGCTGGGATGTTAGACAAAGCTATGGCGCTTATTGATGGAATGCCGTTTCCTGCCGGTGCAACTGTTTGGCATACCCTCTTGGCTGCATGCCAAGTTTATGGGAATATAGAGATTGGAATATTTGCAGCGGAAAAACTCATTTCCTGACAGCCACAGGACTCATCTGCATATGTTTGTTAGCTAACTTATATGCTGCATCGGGAAACTGGCAAGATAGGACGAAGGTGAGAAAACTGATGGATGAAAGAAAAGTTAGGAAAGAAACTGGCTGTAGCTGGATTGAAGTGAAGAGAAAGACGTATTCTTTTATGGCTAGCAACATTTCACATCCTCTATCCGATCATATTTATAGGACACTCGGAAATTAAGTATTCATTTGAAGGATGAAGGATATCAACCAGATACAATTACGTGCTTCATGATATTGAAGAGGAACAGAAAGAAGCCATCCTTTCTCAGCACAGTGAGAGGCTGGCAATTGCCTTTGAGTTGATTTCACTGTCTCATGGCATTCGATGCGGATCATAAAAATCTCAGGGTCTGTGGTGACTGCATGCAGTGATTAAGCTAATTTCAAAAATAGAAGGAGAGAAACTATTGTAAGGGATTCGAATAGATTCCACCTGCTAAAGGCTTATGCTCTTCTGGGGATTACTAGTAGCAATTTTACTAATTACAAGCATCAAGGAATTTTAGGATTTTTTACTGTGTCTGCTCGTTCCTGCTATTTCTATGTTGAAAAATCTAGGAAAAGATGGAGACTAAATTCCCACTTTTTGTGTTTGTTTCTTTTTTAATGTTAAGTATCTTTTCGAGTACAAAACATAAATGACATACTGATTTCTATTACAAGCTTGGTTACATTTTGATGAGTTGAATTCAATGATGAATACTTGAACATCGATCTACAATACCAAATAGCTGTTTGATTGTGTTGTAACTGTATCTTATAGTTGCAATCCTCAGGAAAAGAAAGTGGTGTTATTCATTCATTTCCTAGAGAGAGTATGTTGAGGCCAATCGGACTCCTGACAACATGCATTCCGTCAGTCCATGTCAAAGCTTCAAACACAAAGTTCTCATTAGTGGTTTTATAGGGCACAAGATTCATCATGAAATACATCTTTTCCCCCGTCTTTTTGAAGCTGAGTTCATTCGGAGTGACTGAAACATGTACACGAGCTGGAGAGTTTACTTTTGCCTTGTAAACAGCCAGCCCTGCCACATATATGTAACTGTTCTATGCAATGATATATTTCCTTTCAGGTTCGAGACTCCAATTGATGGGTAATTGAAATCTTACGAGGATGTTGTGGTTTTTCTGCAGTATGTTGTCTCACCAGTGAGGTTCTTCAGCTGGGCAGGCTTTGCACCTGTGCTGCACAGGTAATCAATGATGTCACTGCTATCAAAATTGTAAACTAATCCGGGATCAACTGCTGCAGCTGGATTGACATGCCGGATCCATAATCGAAAGGTGAGGTTTGAGTGCCATTTGGATGTCTTCTAATGAAGCTCCCAATGTTGTCTTGAGTTGTCCCTATTCACACCAAAAAAAAGAAAAACAGTGAGCAGGCGTTGTAGTTTCTGTTAGTATTTTTATTAGTTAAAGGTTACCTGTTGTCATTATCGCAGACTTGATCGCTGCAGGGCTCCTTGAACGATGGACTGATTTGACTATGGCAGAAAGCGCAGAAACATGCGGCGGGACATTGAAGTGCCTGAGGTTATGTTGTAGTCGATTGATTTTCCAGCAGTGTTGGTAGTAGCCGATGGGGACCATGCTGCCAGAACGTTCATGCTCGGTGCTGTTATATCCGGCTGAAACCAAAAGGTGAAAAATATGAGTTTTACACATGGTTTGAAATTTCTTGCTTGTGAAATAGCAGAAAGTTTCAAGTGGATTTCTCTTCTCCACTTGTATGTTTCTGGAAACTTCTGGGCTCATACTTTAATTATGTCGGCGCTGATGACATTAGGTCTCGCAGATGAGACATTCCCATTTCAGGCGCTGGTTCAGTCGGCATAATTGCCATTGTCAGGGATATTCTAGCCACTGGGTTTCTGTTACAACAGAAAATGTATACTTAAATCATTAACTGATGATATTTGTTAGAAACTTAAACTTACTGTTGTGAAAGCATGTGTGCTTGAAGCTTATCTGCTTCCTGAATGCTGATTAATGTGCCTGGGATTTCAAACTGAAATGTGATGTCTGTGGCTAGTGGATCAACGAGTATTATCCCCATACCACCAGCTTGTTTTACAGCAGCACCCTTTTCATTTCGTGAATCACGAATTATTTAAAGCTTGCGGACAACTATCTTCCCCTTAACCAGAGCTGGATCTAGGGTGTTGTTCTTACAAAAGCTGGCAGTATAGCAGAATCAAAGAGTCGAAGATTCAAGAGGCAAATAGATAAGTACATAAGCTGACAGATAAGTACCTTGCGTTTGCAGATGAAAAGCTAGGGGCTGCTGCTGCACTTCCGGCCACTAAGCTGTAAAAGTTGTTCATCTGAAATGGGTTCATATTAAAACCCTTCAAACAATTAAGACTTGATATCAGAAGCATGAAGAATGATAAGTATCGTCTAGTCAATATAGATGCTTTATTTGATTACCGTTATAATTTTTGAATTTCCTAGATATATATTTGTTTGGAACTCAGGGTCCATGGTGCTTGCTGCGACTGTGAGAATCCAAGGAGCAACATTGGTAGCAGTTCAGGGGAGAAAGCTGTTGCCGGCTGATGCAGAGAATACAACTCATTTCTGGAACGCGTGAAAACTTCCAATTGAAATTGCATTGCCGAAGTAGCTAGGCTGGGGTGGATCTGGTCCAAGGGACATCGATATGACATCCACACCATTGCTGACTGCGTCATCTATGGCGGAAAGAATGTCTGCATCGCTGCAGAGGCCAAACCAACAAGCCTTATAGATTGCCAGTCGAGCTGTTGGTGCGCCTCCTCTTGCAGTGCCCTTTCCTATTCCGTACAAGCTGACATTGGGAACCACCAAGCCAACAATAGTGGATGCAGTGTGGGTTCCGTGACCATTGGCATCTCTGGCCGACAGGAAAAATGTCTCGTTGAATGATTCGAGAGGCCCGGATTCTGCTACGAATCCTTGGTAAAATCTGGCTCCTACTATTTTTCTTCAAATATGTATCACGATGCATCTTCAACAATATATATTGAAAGCATATGACTATTTGAGTTAATCTGTGCATTGCAGCGGCAACCTGTTGCAGTTCGACAGAGTATAGTTTTCACCAGTTGAGCATACGCCTTTAAATTTGGTGGGCACAGGGCCAAGCCCGTAGTCATTGAAGCTCTTGGATTCAGGCCATACTCCTAAACGTAAGATTACTCATTTTTTTGTTGAATAGTTAGTTAACATATGAACAGAAATTCTAGCGGAGAGGTCAAAGGATATATTGCTAGAAATGTCTACCCGAATCAATGATACCAATGATCATGTCGGATGATGAGTCCATCAACGGTTGATGGCTTTTTTCAAAGTAGCTTATACCCAAAAACTCCCATGAGTGTGTTGTGTGTAGGTAGTTTGTCCTGCTCTGAAACACAGATACTACTGAATCACTCTCTGCAGTCAAGGGAAACAATTGTCTTCTTTAAGAACACGAATGACTCTAGTAAAGATATTGAATTTAGGATCAGACGAACCTTGAGTTTTCTTGCTTGATCTGAGGTTAGCATTGCGGAGAACCTCTGAATGTCTTCGTATAATGGTGGACCGCTGCATCCTGTGCCCTTCGTGACTGAAAAATTTAATCAGTGAAAGAAATGTTAGTATCGAGTAGAGACTTCTGCTAAGGTTTTAACAGTGAGCTTCTGATTTTCGTTTATCGATTTCTGCCTACAGGTGAAAGAAGCTTAAGCATGAACTGCAATCAAGATTGATGGTGCAGAGCATACCTTCCCATTACTGAGGTGAGCATCTGATGGTTAGCTGCGATTGCTGATTCGGAGTCCTTGAGTGAGTGCTCCCCCATGTAAACTACGTAATGCTGCATGATTAAAAAAAAATATGTGAAATTTTAATCAACTTAAATCATTAGCATGCATCATCCAATTATAATGCCATCATTTTATTTTACATTAAATTATATTTGACATGATATCATGTAATGTGGCATTCTCACTCATAGAGCAGGCACAAATCTTGAAGAGAAAACGTAAGTTCACGCTGTTCACCTAGTGACAGATATATCCATGTGGTGTGTGTGTGTTGGCCTAGTGGTAGAGTGGTTAATGCCCGAGGCCAAAGGTCTCGGGTTCGAGTCCACCGTGACACAGCCTTTAAAATTTATGTATTAATTGACAAAAAAAAAAAAGATATATCCATGTGTAGTGCACAGACACGAAGTTCTAATGATGCATGTATCAGCTCTAGTAATACGAGTTTATGCACTTCGTTACCTTTCTATTAGAGGCATCTCCATTTGCCAATGCAAATCTAAACTAGAGGTGTAAGGTAAAAACAGTTTCACCACATCCATGTTGATAAAATGTAGTGAACAAGTGACTTGAGGAAAGAATGGTGGTGTGGCTATTCGATTATTTTTGGGAATTTAAACACCATAATTTTGTGCAGAATCTAGTTTTAAGCCGGCTTCATCGACTTTTGCCTGAGTACACACATCGTACAGATTGTTCAGAGAATTGATGAAGCATCTTAGCATGGTTCCAAATGGAATTCTGGAGTCAGCTTCTGTTAGTATCCTCAACCATGATTCCTATTTTATGTTAGAAGTGTTTTGTTCTTTTTTTTACAAAACAGAAAAATTGATCAAGAAAATTGAAGAATAAGAACGATTGAACTATAATATATCATCAGAATTTTGTAGTGACATCCATTTGAGCAAGATATATGTCAGCAAATATCATTGCTGCCTGCCTTCTGTTTATCGCCTTTGTAGAAAACAAAAGGTTACGGATTGGTGAAGCGTCCGTGCCCACTAAATTCGAAATAAGAAGAAAAGAGTGTCTAATCTTTTATTACTGTCATTATTAGGGGTGGAAGCGGTTCGGGTTAATTAACGCCGATTTTTCGATTAACCAACCAAATTTTCATAAATTTAATAACCAAACCGAACCGTTTATTAAGTTCGGTTAACCAAAACGCGTCGGTTAGTGCGGTTCGGTTTCAGTTAACCAAAAACCGAAAAATTGTTTGGAGATTACATGAATTTATAAAACGATATGTCATAAGATACAACTTTGCAATCGGATGTGTAAACTTTTCAAATTTTAATGTCCATAAAAAATTCATCCAATATCCATTAATAATTCAAAATAAATCAAAGCAATCAACATCAATCCATCAACAAACTATCATGTTCATGTAATGATAATTTGATACATTAGAGTAATTCGATAATTTGATACATTAGAGTAATAGGGTTTAACTTTAATTAATATTAGTAATTAGTTTTCTGATTTATAAAAATTAAAATAAATAATAAAATAGAAAAGATTTTTGGTTTTCGGTTAATAACGTTCGGTTATCGGTTAACCAAAACCGAAAAAATTAAAATATTATACATAAACCAACCGTAAACCGAATATGTAGTATACGGTTAATCGAAACACAAGACAGTTTCGGTTCGGTTCGATATTAACCGATAACCAAAACCGCTTCCCAGCCCTAGTCATTATCTTGCTGCTTCACATCACAGAGAGAGAGAGAGAGAGAGAGAGAGAGAGAGAGAGAGAGAGAGAGAGAGAGAGAAACACTGGTTGCAATGGTTTTACTTGGTCAATAGCTGGTTTGTACTAATCTAATAACTTATCCTATGATTTTTATCGAGTCTCTATAGCCGTAGCAGAGTAAATGAATAAGACTTTGTGGCTTCCTCTTCCATTAGGCCATTATCGACCACTTTTAATCTGATCAAATGAACAACGGCTGAACGACGACCTGCAACAGCAAAGGAAATCTTTAACCTTTACAGGAGATAGACCACAATCTCATCTCCATGGCATTTAGATCTTCAGAAATGTCACCTGCAGTGTGCTCAATCAGATGGTCGAGAGGGAGAATTCTATGCTAGAATACGGGGTAGTGCCTTATCACCATTTAATTCTATCCATATGTACAAAAAAGTAAGTATGCGAATTGTTTAGAGCACACACAACTATGGATAGCATAGATGTTCCCTATCAAGAGATTGTTCCAATGAAACATTCACTCCTGCAGATGCCATATATCACTACAATAAATGGTACAAACAATTTTTAAAATGCAATTATGGACATATGCAAAAACAATCTAGTCGTTGTAAATGAACTTGATAAGTTAAGGGGGAAGAAGAATTAAAGTCATCATGTAATGCCACTACATTTAGTTGCCTCACATGAACAAACCATATTGACAGTGTTTGTTGGAGTAGTTTTAATGTTTGTACATAACAATAAGTACAGCAATTTGAGAAGTGTCAGCTCATTTTCTGGCCAAATGCTGGAGGAAAATGCAAAGTCGTCTAACCTTCCCGATTGATGAGGCTAATATCTGAATGCAGTAAAAAACATAATATACAAAGGTCACCGGGTACACAGTTCGCAGCAGGCTAAAGCACCTCAAGTTCTCTTCAGCCTTCCTCACCAAATTCCTTAGTGAATCTCTCATGCACATCGAGATCAGATTTGCTCACAGTTGGTCTTTGCCTTGCAAGTACCTTGTCGAAGTCTGTTTTTGATATAGGTGGTGGGATGATCTACAAAAGCATCAAGGTATAGAGAGCATTTAGTTGCTTATGATGAGCTTAAGTAAGAGGAGAAAGAGACACACACAGAAATACATACATCTAAGTAGATTCCTGTTAAGATTACAACTGTACTTACCAACATACATTTACTTAACATCAGTTGGTTAAATTAAAAAATATACATGTGCTTCAACTAAAATGATACCTGTGCGGCTTCTCCTCTTGCAGCAAGATCCTGCATGGTTGTCTGGATGGCACCTGGTTGCTTGGGTCCACATGGCATCCACGCGCCACTAGATGTCTTAATGAAGAACATTGCATCTTGGGTTTTTCGTACAGGCTCAAATAAGACATCTTTAACCTATTAAAGTCATTCACATCAATTCTAATTTCTAAGTCATAAATAGATATGTGAAGTTTCAATGGGAACGGCAGCACTCAAAATTTACTACAGAGCCTATCTACAAATCAAGTACTAGTAAGCAGTCGCATACTTACACAAACAGCAATATCTGAACCAGAAAAACCTTCTGTTTTACGAGCTAGGCTTTCAAAGTCACTTTCATTCAAGTTATGAGGAGTATCTCCTAAATGCACCTACAAGAGTAACACAATCCACAAAAGATGATAATCTTTAGTTACTAATCCTGGTTCCAATTCCATTAGTGAGATGAAAGAATTGGTTCATACCTTGAACATGTGCTGCCGTGCCTTCACATCTGGTAGAGGGATATAAATGCGCTTGTCAAACCGCCGCCTTATAGCCTATAGGAAATAATTATATAAATAAAATAAATAATGAAGTTAAATGAAAATTCCTCACTTTCTACCATCAGTGTGCAGTTCTTTTACCTGATCTAGAGCATAAGGAGTATTAGTGGCAGCAAGAACAAGAACTTTGTCATCATTGTGGCCCACCCCCTGATGTACATAAGATAACAATGCAACTGGTAAATGTTAAAAGTTCATTTTCAAAAGATATAGGCAAACCAAAATCACCATTGACAAAAATCAATGGTACAGGACCAAGCTCTTAAGAATCTAAAATTAACTATCATCTTAATACTTTGCAAGCCGAGCATATACATTACACATTAATTATCTAGTGTTTCTCCTTGAAGGTATTATCTAGTTAAGTTGGAGTCAAGATGTTTATTATCACATAAAATTGTCCCAAGTGAACTGCATGAGAAGAATACAAACTTTTCCCATATTGATACAATGTTTGTAAAGAAATCCATGATAATAATAATGACGGAAAAACTCCATACAAAACCTCCTATCTTGGGTTCAAATAACCGTAATAATTGCAATCTGCAACATAAACCCTACTTGCAAATTGCAATAATGACATGCCATTTCTAGATCTCAGAAGTAGCATAGCAACAATTAGAAAATTGAAAACGTATAAAAATAAAAATTGATTATAAAGTCATATCCAGAAGAAGCAGCAAGTTCTAGCAACAGTTAGAAAATTCAAAATGTATAAAAATAAAAAACTGATTCCCAAAGTCATATCCAGAACCAGAAGAAGCAGCAACCTCGAGAGGTAAAATTTTGCAACCCACATTAAGATGCAGAGTTATAGATGCAGGATATTCATGTCGATGAATGATAGAAATATTACTAAGAAATCTTTCTAAGAGGTGCAAAGAAATTGTTAGGCGTGATTTCTAACAATATGACCCTGAACTACAATTACCTGCATCTGTACAAGCAATTCTGTTTTGATTCGTCTAGATGCTTCACTTTCATTTCCTTCTCCACGCTGTCCACAGAGGGAATCTATTTCATCAATAAATATGATCGAGGGAGAACTTTCACGTGCCATTTGGAAGAGATTAGAAACTAGCTTTTCACTTTCACCCATCCATTTTGAAACCAAGTCTGAAGAAGAAACACTGAAAGAAAACAGCATATGCCACTTACCAACTTTACAACTTAAGAACTTGATCATTGAAAAGGAAGAAAAGAAACTTGAAATAGACGCACACCTTTTCACAGAGAAAACGGATAAAAGATTTTTCAAGTAATATTGCAAGCTTCACAACCATTTTATCTATGAACACCAAGCAGAAAATACATACATCGAGGAAGATAAGTGACCTGAAAAATGTTGAGTCGGCTTCAGTGGCAACAGCCTTGGCCAAGTATGACTTTCCCGTTCCAGGAGGACCATACAAAAGAAAAGCCCTCCAAGGGCGTCTCTTACCTAATAACACAAAGAAGTACATTAAACATAACAAGCTAGGGATACCATACAACTAATTGACCATGCTCAAAACTGGATGTGCATCCTCTCGTTTATACATGGCACAGAATAGGAACTCTTTAAGTTGCGTACCCAAAAGTATTACTAAATTTATAATCAAAATATGAACAATGGGTTAAATGTCTCTTCGACAAGATAACCCATCCATCTCTATGATCTAAATTTTCCTCATACCACAATCCACTGTAAGGCTGAAAACGACATAAGTAGCAAAGATCTCAAAATCAACTTAACACATTAGCTATCAGTTAACCAAGCAGGAGACAATGAATTATATTCACACAACAAAACACAATGCAATCAATTTGAGCTCACAGCCATGTCATCTTTTTCAATGCTTGCTCACCACTACTTACGATTAATCTACATGCCCCTAAAGTTATATTCCGACCATATTTTCTTAAAACAAACGCCACAACAAGCTTAATACGAGCAAACAGGATAGCTATTAACCAGGCAACACATAAACACCACCAAAAAGCAATCGCTTATCACACATTACACTCCTCCAATATACGCACATCACAACACAAGCGCGAAATTATACCAGTAAAGAACTGCGGGAACTTCACGGGGAGAATCACAGCCTCCTGCAGTGCCTGCTTCGCGCTCTCCAATCCAGCCACATCATTCCACTTAACGTTGGGCTTCTCCCTAACAATCGCCGAGTTCAGCCCGGCCCGGAGCTTCTCCTTATCGCCATCCTCCCCCTCACCATCCTTCCCGTCCTTGGGCTTGGTCTTGGGCCGGGTCGCCACGGCTGCATCCCCGTTCGCGGCGGGGCCCGATCCCCCCTCGTCGAGCACGGCACGGATCTCCTCGGCCCGGCGCAAGTACTCAGTAAACTTCTGCGTGATCGCCTCCTTGATCTTAGGGTTCTTCTCGTACTTGAGATGCGTCTTGAAATACTCCAGCGCGTTCATGTAGAGCGGGAAGGCCTTGGCATAGTTTCCGGCGTTGTCCTCGGCGACGGCCTGCCGGACGTACTCGATCGCTTGCTCCTTGAAATTGCTATACATCGTCGCCGATCATAAATAATTTAGCTTTTCTGGCGGTCGGATTCGTCGATTTCAGCTCGATTTCGCGTTGGATTTTTGGGGGCTGTGAATCGGAAAATAATGAATTGGGAAAAAGAGAAAAGAAAAAATTGGGGTTTCCTAGGATCGAAGGTTGAGTTGTTGGGGGATTTGGGGGTTAGGGGGATTGGCTGCGAGAATTACACGCTTAGATGAATTGTTGACTTCAAAATTGAAATCGTGTGTAGCAGACGCGTCCTATTGGGCTTTTTTATTTGGGCCTCGCGTAAATATCTATTTGTGCGAAAGCAATAGTCTAATTTGGGCCCAGAAAATAAAATGGCTTTGAGAATCATTAGGGTTGAGAAACAGTTCAGTTTCAGTTAATCAAATCGAATTTTTCGGTTAATCAAATCGAAATTATCCTAAAAATGAAATTGAAATTAAACCGATTGAGATTTTTGATTAATCAAAAATCGATCGGTTATAAAGACTCGGTTTTCGATTAACCAAAAAATCGAAACAAAATTAATTAATAATTTTAAAAACTGAAAATAATTAAATAATAATTAAAAATTGAGATTCTAGAATTTTTAATTAATTATATAATAGTTAAAGATAAAAATGATTTTTCGGCTCCGAACCAATGAAAAAAATTCAACTATGAAATCGAATACCGAACCGAAACTAATTTGCAGTTTATGGTTAACTCGAACACTTCAATTCTGATTCAGTTTGGTTCTAAGCGAGAAGCGAACATCATTTAGACAGCCCTAAGAAGAATTACATGTTATTGATCGTCTCGCTCTTTTCAAAGGATGCATGTCTGAAAAAATCAAACTTTGTGTTTAGTTGTTAATTCATTAGTCAATCAATCAAGCTCAAACATAATTCTTAAATATCAATGTCGTTTTATTACAAAATGAAGATAACAAACCTTTGCTTGACATTGTTGTTGATGAATACATGATCTGAAGTTAGTCTAACCAGCAAAGATGATTTCGTTTGGATTTAGACGATATTGTTCTTGTAAATTCTACTTTAAGTACCCTTCAGTCCAAATATCTTATGTCGTCAGTTACTTTGTCGTCCAATATTCAATTGAAAAAAGAAAAAGAATATCTAAAGTGAGAATGCACTAAACCATACAGTTCTCGAACTGATTTGTATTAATTTAAGAACATCTTGTCTTGTGTACAAATGGGAAGTGATCATTTGCATACACTCAGCTCACATCAAATAACATAAATAACTATTGATAAATTCACAGTTTTTCGTGTTCAAACTGCAGAACTCAATATGGACAACTATGACACAACTAAACATCTCAATTCAACTTAACATACAATGAATTGCAAACCCGGCCCGAACCTACTACTTGTCGCCATCGGGCCGGGTTGATCCTCCCCCGTCGAGCAAGGCCGCAAGCACTCGTCGAACTTCTGCATGATCGCCTCCATAATCTTATAGCTGGTCTCGTACTTGAGGTGCGCCTTGAAATACTCGAGCGCGTTCATGTACAACGGGAAGGCCTTTGCGTAGTCGCTGGCATTGTCCTCGGCCACGGCCCGCCGCACGTACTCCATCGTTTTCTCCTTGAAATCGATATGCTTCGCCGTTGGCCCTAAATCGTCTTCTTTTTTTTTTCTCACGGCCAGGCCATATCGAGCACGGCCCGGATCTCCTACGCCCGACGCACGTCCTCGTCGAACTTGCGCGTGATCGCCTGCTTAACCCTAGGCTCCTCCTCGTGCTTGAGCGACGCCTTGAAATACTCGAGTGCGTCCAAGTACAGTGGGAGGGCCTTGGGGTAGTCCCCGACGTCGTTCGCGGCGATCGCCCGCCCCACCGAATTGAATTGAACACCCGCTCCTTTGAATTTTTAGGTGCTGAATGATTGGGGTTTTGCGGTTGCGGCGCGGATCTCCTCAGCAAGCGCGGCGCAGGTACTCGGTGAGCTTCTGCGTAATCGTCTCTGATCGATCTTATTTTCGTAGGGTAATGAATGCGTAAAGAACACGAGGAAGTAACGTGGTTCGATCTATTGAAATAGATCTACGTCCACGGAACAAGAGTAAATATCTCTATTAAGTATGTAAGAAGCGAATACAAAGAGTGTAGATGATCTCTCTCATCTAATCTAGCCTCTATTTATATACCATCATATTGAGTTTGACTCTAATACAAAGTCTTCTCTCATAAGGATTCTTTTAGATATGTATCCGAATCTTCTACGTCTCCACTTGCGATTTGAGTTGTAGTTGGTCGAGGAGTCTTCTTGGGCCGAACTCACATAGGCCGAGCTTAATGTCGGGGCCCATTTATATTGGGCCTGATGCTAGGGCCTAGTAGTTGGATCGTATCCTATCACATCCCCCTCCCCCAAAAAGACGTAGAAGTGAGGTCGTGACGGATGGGGGACAGTGGTTCTGACATTGCCTCGCCGAAACTCGTGGTCTGGCGAAGTGTAATGCGTACAGTCCTGCCGAGGTTGAATTTCGCCCGATCGTAAACTGGCCGAAGTTGAAGACTCGTTACCCCACCGAAGTCGAATATGTAACGTCGTGCCGAGATCGAACACGGGATGTCGTGCTGAGGTCGAACACGGAACACGTCACATCCATTTAATGTATACGGCGGTTGGGGTCCCGATAAAGTTGCACGTTGGGGAAATAACTTCCCCAATACGCCATTTCTCACTTCACTTTATCTGCCGCCAACTTTCAAACTTGAGAAAAAAACTCTCTCTCTTTCTGAAAAACGTTCGTTCTCGTCGGAGCAACTGTTGCCATTTCTCTCGATCGTCTGTTAAAACAAGTAAGTTACCTCATATGGCTTCTTCTCCTCGTTCTGATGAGGTTCACGGCCGTGAAGGCCGTGAGGCGTCAGTGTCGCCACCGGGTTTGCCGGTGGTATCTTCACGGCGTCCTTCTGTCGTCGTTTTAGATGTTTTTACCGTTGATTCTTCTATTCCTTCTGCGTGTAGTGTTGTTTACCCGCCTTTGCAGGATTTTGGTAGGGTTTCCTTATTTCCTTCGTGTCTAGATTCCTCCTCAATTAAAGAGCTTTGTTTGAGATTTCATATCCTAAATTCTATAGAGTTGGTCGTTCCCCGATTGGAGGATAGGGCTTGTGCCCCTCCAGAGGGTTTTGTCACGGTATATGAGGACAGCCTTAAGTGTGGTGTTCGTATTCCTCCACCTTTTTTGTATGCCGAACTGCAATAAAAATTCAATATACCTCTTGCTCAAATAATGCCGAACTCTTTTCGGCAGTTGACGGGTCTTGGTGTCTATGCCCATCGCCATAATTTTCCTCTCACCCTAGGGCTGGTCCTAAGGTTTTTCTAGTTTAAATCTAGCTCAGGGTGGTATGATTTATCACCTCTTCGTAGCTTTAAGGTTATTACGAAGTCAAAAATCCCGAATTGGCAGAAGAAGTTCTTCTTTTGTCGGTTCGATGAGTCCTTCCAGTTTTTCTGGAATACAGAGAAGTTGGCGGATGAGGCCACTGATGACAGCTTCGGTGACCTCGAAGAATCACTGAAAAGGGCCGGCCATGTCGACGAAGTTTTTTCGAGGCCGAGCTTGTCGCTGCGGGGCTGAGCCCTTATGATCCTGCTACCGCGGTAGAACCGGTGAAGGGTGAGCCCCCCCTTCTTTCACTTCGGCTCTTTGATTGATTTTTTATTTTATGTTCTAACTCGGCCTTTCTTTTGACTCCGCAGTGAACTTCGGTGCTTCGAAGAAGAGGAAAAGACCGAGGTTTGATCTTGAGCCATCCAACGTGGCTCCGAAGATTGTGTCTGAGGCCTCTTCTGGGAGGACCGAAGACATACTGAGGGCGTCTTCGCCTTTGTCCATCCCACGTCCCAACAAGGAAAGGCGTGTAGTTTTCCCTCATGCCGGCGATGATGAATGTGAGATCGTCGGTTCTTAGGTCGCACGTCGTTCTTTCCCCGAGGTAATGCAATTGGTTTGCACGTCATAACATTATGTGTTTATGTAATTGTTTGACATAGTTGACTTCGATACAGGGGACCGAGTACATGACGGCCGAGCTTGCCAGGATGTCTACCCAACTGACGGCGACGTCCACCCATCTGACGGACTATCTTAATGATGTTGTCGTCCAGTTCCACCAGGTGGGTCGCGTCGCGAGGGGTTTGGAGGAGGAGAAGACCCTCCTCGTCCACGAGGTGGCCGAGGCCGAGGCGAAAGCTCGGGATGCGGCGAAGAGGAAGGTCGCGGCTCTGGCGGCGACCGAGGTGGCGAAGGCGGCCGAGGTCGGCCTGCTGAAGGCCGAGGTGGAGGCGACCACGTGTCGGGAGGCCGAGGCAGCGGCCTCGCAAGGAGAGCTTCTCCGCGTCTTTACGGAGAGGTTGTTTTTGTCCGGAGGTTCTCCGGGCGCAATGGTGGCCTCGGTCCTGTCTGGCGTGGCGGCGCCACTCGATGAAGTCGTCGAGGATTACCGGATTGGATAAGTCCAAGCACGGGTATGAGGTGATGTCGAATGAGGCCATGCTGCGGGCGTATGCCGAGGCTCTCGCTGACGGCATGAAGAGCTTTCCTGTTGTAGAGAGCCTAGCCTCCTCCTCGACCTTCCGACCGTTGAGTCATCCCGTACTGTCTTGGTGGGACGGGACATCCAATGGAAGTTGCTATGGCCGATCTGGCTAAGGAGTAGGGGTGGCGGACGATCACGAGGCCGGCGAGGAGGTTCGGAAGGAGGCGGAGGAGGTGCGGCAGGAGAAAGCTGCTTGGAGGGTCGATTGACCCCTTTCTTTCTTTTTTTCTTTTTTTTTCTAGATCAAATGTACTTACGGCATTATTAAGATGTCGGTTTCGACCCTGCCTTAAAGGCTTGAATAAAATTCCTCAATTTTATTGAAGAATGCTTCTTTTGTTTTGTCTTGATCAGTTACGAACTTGTTGATGTGTCCTTGGTGAACCAAATCAAAATTTGAATCGAGCTCTCAAGCAAAAGAGGTCGAGGTCCTTCACTGGAAGGCAAGTTGGGCCATGTGCGGGAAGAAGTCGATGTAAAATTGTGGCTTCTCAAGAGAAGTTTGATGAGCTTCAAGCTCGGTTTTGGAGTTGGAGGAGAAGTCGGAGATCTCGAAGGATGATGCCAAATCGGTTGCCGAAGAGCACACCGAATACGAGGCGGTTATTCGCCGAGGTGGTGGAATGACCATCTCCGAGGCCGAAGACAAAGTCTTAGAGATCGCAGGCTGGTGTTCGAGCTACAAACGTGAGTACGGTCGGGACTCTTGGAAATTTCAAGAGCAGCTTGCCGACCTGAGAAAAATAGGCAGTCTATACAAGACTGTCGTAGCTCGTCATCCAAAACTTGAGCGGGTGCTTCGGTCGACTGCCGAGGCTTCTCCTACAGCCGAAGCTTCTCCTCCCCCGACGGTGCGTTCAAATACCGGGATCGTTGATAGGCATCCTCAGGAGTTTTATGCGCACGAGAGACGGTAGTTATCGAGTAGCCGGGGTCGGATATCGAGACATAGAGGTCGAGTTGGCCGAGCTCCAGGTGTCGATCGAGGACGAGGTAGAGGTAGGGGTAGGGTAAGCATAGATGAACTGCTGAACCCTGATTTTGCTAGAGATTGGCTTAGTTTTTCCCAACCTCCTGGTCCTTCATGGTCCTCGTAATGTCGTGTATGCGTTGTATATTTTGGAAAGAAGAACAAATTTGTCTTTGCCTTGTGTTGATTTTTTTCTTTTTATCAAACACTATATACATTTCGTCCTCGTAATCAAACGAAGGTAGGTCATCCTCGTATTTAAACGAAGGTAATTCATCCTCGAAATAAACGAAGGTAGTTCATCCTCGTATTAAACGAAGATAATTAATCCTCGAAATAAACGAAGGTATAAGTTCCTTATTTATCGAGAAGTGTCGATAGGGGTGGTCCCCTCACGCGCGTTTATTTTACCCTGTGTTGGGTTTATTTATCATCCTCTTAGAGGGTATTGTATAATGGGGAAGAGGTAGTATGCATAAGTGACAAATGAAATATGCAAGAAAAAGATTTTATTAATGAAACACGACGTAACAAAAGAAAAGGACCTAAAGACACTACTTAACAAGACTAAATGAACAATTCTTTTTCTTTTGACACTTATGCAAAATATCTCTTAAGATGAATGATGTGCCACGTATGAGGTATTTGCTCACCGGATAAATGGGCGATCTTATATGACCATTTTTCGAGGACTTCTTCAACTCGAAATGGTCCTTCCCATGTGGCTTCTAACTTGTCGAGCTTTGCAGCTTTACTGACTTCGTTATTTCGAAGTACGAGGTCGCCTACTTGGAACTGTCGGGATTAAACACGCTGGTTATAATACCGAGCTACTTGTTGCTTGTACCGAGCTTCTCTAATGTAGGCGAGGTCGCTCTTCTCTTCTAGCAGATCGAGATCAGTTCGTAGATTATCCTCATTTACTTCAGCTGAGAAATGGATGGTACGGGGGCTCGCATACCGATTTCACCGGATTATCGCCTTGGTTCCATACACCAAAGCGTAGGGTGTTTCTCCATTCGATGTCCGAGGTGTTGTACGGTATGACCATAAGACTTGTGGCAAATTTTCCACCCAGTTGTCTTTCACTCGGTTGAGGCGAGTTTTGAGTCCCTTCACAATTGTCCCGTTGGTGACTTCGGTTTGACCATTTGCTTGAGGATGGGCCACCGAGGTGAATTTTTGTTGAATCTGAAGCTCTTGACACCACTCTTTGAAGACCTTATCTGTGAACTGCGTCCCATTATCCGAAACAAGGACATGGGGGATACCGAAGCGACACCCAATATTTTTCCAGACAAAGTTGAGAGCGTTTTTGCTTGTGATTTTCACCAAGGGTTCGGCTTCCACCCACTTTGTGAAGTAGTCGATAGCGACAATCGTGAACCGAACCGCCTTGAGCTTTCTGAAGGGTCCACAATATCAATCCCCATTGCATGAATGGCAAGGGTTTCGCGATCTCGACGAGGTCGGTTTGAGGTAGCCTCGGTAAATTTCCATGAATTTGGCACTTCTGACACTTCTTTACGAGGTCAATTGAGTCTTGGAACATTGTTGGCCAATAGTATCCCCATCGCATGATTTTCTTTGATAACGCGGGGTCCGATATGGCTTCCACATGATCCTCATGTACTTCTCGTAGTACGTATTCAGCTCGGTTCGGACCCAAACACCTTAGGAGATCTTTGGAGATACGACTTTCGTAGAGAATTCCTTGCTCAAGTACGATCGCAAAGATTTGCTCAAGATTTTCCTAGCCTCGAGTCTGTCATGAGGTAATTCTCCCTTCTCCAAATATTCTTGAATGGGAGTCATCCAGTTAGGTTCTTCATCAGAGACTATGTTAACTTCGACGTCGGCATCGTCTATGCTTCTCTTTTGGACTTCTTCTACCTGCGGGCTCGTTGATGACGAAGCCAGTTTGCTTAAGGTGTCAGTTCGGCTATTCTGCTCCCTTGGAATACGAACCAACTGGAAGTATGAGAAAGACGTTTGTAGGCTTTTGGCTTTTTCAAGGTATTTTTTCATCCTGCTGCCTTTTAGCTTCAGACTTTCCCAACATGTGGCTTACTATGACACGAGAATCACCGTGAACTTGCACAACTCGATCGAAGGCTTTGAGCTAGGCGAAGTCCTGCGATTAAGGCCTCGACTCCACTTCATTATTCGTAGTTTGAATGTAAACCAAGTGCGTAGGTGATTTCTTGGCCTTCTGGTCCTAAAAGTAAGATGCCTGCCCCACTTCCCGTTTTTCCCGAAGCCCCATCCACATAGATTTGCCAGCAATTCTCGGATGCTTCCTTTATGGGTTCGGCTTCGGCATTGTTCGAGGTAGGCTCGGTGGGTTTCGGCTTCTCTATGAAGTTAGCCTCTACTAGAAAGTTTGCTAAGGCTTGACCCTTGATAGCTTGACGAGGGCAAAAAGAGATAGCGTGCTCGCCCAATTCAATTGCCACACGCAACTCTCCCCGAAGCTTCTGGCTTTGTCAACACTTGCCGAAGTGGATGATCGGTGAGAACTTGTATAGGATGTGCGTGAAAATAGGGACGTAGTCTCCTTGCAGCATTTACTAATGCCAAAGAGAGCTTCTCTAGAGGTTGATATCTCGTTTCTGGCCCTTTAAGTGCTCGACTGATGAAATACACAGGGAGTTGACGATGTCCGTCCTCTCGTACCAAAACTACACTTATGGTTTCATCCGAAGTCGCAAGGTATAGGGAGAGGACTTCTCCTTCTTTCGGGACAGATAAAGTGGGGAGTTTGGCGAGGTAGTTTTTGATATCTTCAAAAGCTAACTTGTGTTTATCATCCCAATTGAACTCCGGAGCCTTTTTGAGAATTTTGAAAAATGGGAGTTGCTTCTCCATGACTTCGAAAAGAAAACGGCTCGGTCAGACTATACGCAGCCCGTCAACTTATGCACGTCATAGATGGTCTTCGGTACCATCTCCAAAACGGTTTGAACCTTGGACGGGTTGGCTTTTAATCCTTCTTGTGAAACCCAGCACCCCAAAAATTTTCCAGACCGAACTGCGAATGTACATTTTTTGGGGTTTAATTTTAGGTTTACTTTACGATGTAAGCCGAGGATAATTCGGAGGTCGGCAACACAGGTGGTTTTCTCCTTACTTTTGACGACGATGTCATCTACATACACCTCCACCATTTGACCGATGTAGGGCTGAAATATCTTATCCACCATTCTTTGATAGGTGGCCCCTGCATTCTTGAGTCCGAATGGCATCTTCTTATATGCAAAGACGCCGAAGTCCGTTATGAAGGCTGTTTTAGATACGTCCTCGTCACTCATCAAGACTTGGTGATACCCCTTGTATAGATCCAAGAAGCTGAAGACTTCGTATCCGACCAAAGCGTCAATTTTTTTGTCAATATTGGGAAGGGGGTAGCAGTCCTTAGGGCAATGTTTATTGAGATCAGTGTAATCGATACACATTCGCCATCCCCCTCCTCCTTTCTTGACCATCACTAGGTTGACTATCCAGGTCGGATACTTGACTTCGAACAATATGTGTGCCCTCAAGAGTTGGTGCACTTCGTCATGTATGACCTGACTTCGTTCCGCCACAAAGATCCGTTGTTTTTGCCGAACTGGTTTGACACTTAGATCAATGTTGAGCCGGTGAGTAATAATACTTGGTGAGACCCCGGTCTTGTCGAGGGGTGACCAAGCGAAGACGTCTTGGAATTCCCTTAGGAGTTGGATGATCTACTTCCTCAGTTGAGGTACTTCGGTAGAACCTACTTTGACGACCTTGAGGGGATCGTCTTCATATAGTGTGACCTCCTCTACCGAGCTGTCGAGAGCAGACGACGTCCTTTCCAGTTCCAACTCCTTGGGCTTCGCTAATTGCTATACCTGTGGGTGCTGGGCCGAAGTCCCAGCACCTCTTAAGGCGACCTGCATGCACTCTTTTGCTTGTTTCTGATCTCCTCGGATCACAGCTACCCCTCCTCTTATGGGGATCTTCATGGTTAGATGATACGTTGAGCATACCGCCCTCACCGCATTTAACCAGTCTCGACCTAGTATAATGTTAAATGGTGAGTAGGCATTTACCACAAAGAACTGTACCACCTTGGTGGAGCTCGTCGGCGTTTTTCCACTGTGACAGGTAGTCCAATAATGCCCTCCGGGCGCGTCTCTTCGCACGAAGCTTCGAAGTGGTAGTGATGCTGGCGTAAGGCGTGCCCCTCAATCCTCAATTTGTCGAAACACTCCTTGAAGAGGATACTCATCGATGCACCACTATCGACGTATACACGCCGAACTAACTTGTTGGCGACTACTGCTTGGATTATCATTGCGTCCTGGTGAGGTACTACGGCCGCAGTGCAGGTCGTCCTCAGAAAAGGTGATTGCCTCGTCCCTTTTAAACCTCTTGTTTACTGTGTTCACCGGTTCGGGACTTGGCCTCGGCTTTGAGGAAGACTTCAGTAGTACCGCGAGGGAGCCCGTGATAGTGGATATGATTCCATCGTCATCGGGCTCGCCATCACCCTCTTCATCCTGTCGTGCCTCGCTTTCCGGTGTGAGGCCACACGCCTCTCCTTCTCTTGCTTCCGCTTTCTCGACCTCGATGGGGAACCTCAGACGACCGGTTAAATCGGTCATGATCTTGGTATTTCTTAAGAACCCGTCATGCACCAACTTTTCAATATCTTCCATGAGATTCATGCATTCCTCCGTGTCTTGTCCATGATCCTTATGGAAGGAGCAATACTTATCTTTTGATCGGCGTTTCGATCCCCCTATCATGGGCCGAGGTCTCGAACATGTCGACATGGAGCTCAGAATATCTCGTCTTCGTCGAGGGTGTATCGAGATCGTTTACGGGTTATGACGTGGCCCAAGCCTAGACTCTAAAGGGCCACGTTGTATTCTTTCTAAGGCACTTCGTCGACTTTGGCCTCGGTCCCCTCGACCATCCTCTTTCTTCTTTTGTCAGAGGGTTCCTCCTTGTAAGCTTCACGCTTTCTCCTGTCCGCTTCGTCTGCCTTGGCGAACCGATCCGCTATGTGCCACGCCCGACGCAGATCTTGGGCTCGATTGACGATCTCCTCAGTATAGGGCCCAGTGCGAGATGCCGCTCGAAAGCCGAGATAATGAGGAGGTCGTTTACATCCTCGACTTTTAGGCTCTCCTTATTGAACCCGGTCATGAAGTCGTGATGGACTCACCTCGATCTTGCCTCACATTGAGGAGATAAGCCGATGTGGTTTTGGACTTGGCTTTTTGGAAGAACCTTCGATGAAAGTCTTCCATTAGATCTCGGTAAGATCCAATACTACCGGGTGGTAAACTGTCGAACCACCGGTGAGCGTTGTCGATCAACAACTCGAACAGTTTGCACATGTGGACGGTGTTGAGACGTTGATTGATCATGTTGTATTGGAACTGAGAAATGAAGTTTTGTGGGTCCCGCAGTCCGTCATAGGGGGCAATACTTGGCACCCTGTACTTGTCGGGGAGAGAGGTATCGAGTATCTCGTTGGAAAAAGGGTAATAATCCTCTCGTATCCATCGAACCCGTCTCCGCAGAGCGATGCCGAGTTCGTCACCGACTCGTTATAATTGTGGGGTCGACCTGCGGTGATCACGACGACCGCCCCACGTTGTTTCATCCTTGCACGATCGGTTTGGAAACCAACTCGTGTAGAGGTATTATTCGCAGCACGAGTGCCTACCATCTGAAGGCTGGGGGATTCACTTCGTTGTGCCGTCTCGTGTTTTGATGAGACTTCGGCATCCTTTTCATCATGACGAAGCCGACCTTGTTCTCGGCTGAGGTACTGGAGGAAGCTCTCCTTATTCTTTTCGAGGAACCCTTTAACCGCCTCGTCGAGGTTCAACTACGGTGCTTGGGGTTCCTCTCTGTTGCTGTTGCGACCTCCTTCGCTGCGGTAATCTTCTTCTTCATGTAGGATAGGGTTGCATCGCTCATCTAGACTTTGAACGTGTCCTTCGGGGGTCGTATCTCTTATCGGGCTTTTCCCCGGCCGCGTTTGGCACGTCTTGTCGCCGTTATTATTGCCGATAACAGGCCTGGATGTAGTGCTTCGTGTATTCCTCATCGTTGTGATTGATTCCCTGAGAAAAAGTTGATCGAAAACACAGAATTGAGTTCCCACAGACGGCGCCAGTGATCGATCTTATTTTCGGAGGGTAATGAATGCGTAAAGAACACGAGGAAGAACGTGGTTCGATCTATTGAAATAGATCTACGTCCACGAGCAAGAGTGAATATCTCTATTAAGTATGTAAGAAGCGAATACAAAGAGTGTAGATGATCTCTCTCATCTAATCTAGCCTCTATTTATATACCATCATATTGAGTTTGACTCTAATACAAAGTCTTCTCTCATAAGGATTCTTTTAGATATGCATCCGAATCTTCTACGTCTCCACTTGCGATTTGAGTTGTAGTTGGTCGAGGAGTCTTTTTGGGCCTAACTCACATAGGCCAAGCTTAATATCGGGGCCCATTTATATTGGGCCTGATGCTTGGGCCTAGTAGTTGGGCCGTATCCTATCAGCCTCCTTGATTTTAGGATTCTACTTGTGCATGAGGTGCGCCTTGAAATACTTGAGCGCGTCCATGTACAACCGTAAGGCCTTGGGTAGTCGCCGGCGGTTACGATTTGGCTGCAAGTGTGGGCTATTGGCAGACTTCTTGGAACTCCAAAATTGTTGTGCGAGTGAGAGTGACAGTTACTAATTATGAAAAATAGACATTTTATTTGCTTATTATAAAAGTAAATTATAGTTCTATCCAACAAAAACTAAAGTATAGTCATAATTATAAGAAATAGAGGTATCTTTGTATAATTTTATTAATTTGTCTTTAATGAAAATGCTTTCAAAATATTTACTCCTTCGTCTACAAGAATGTATCACAATTATTACAATTGGCGTCCACAAAAATATAGTACCTCATTTTAGATAATTACTCCTTATAATTTCATTTTAGATAATTACTCCTTATAATTCAATCATATAATCATTCATTATTTACCAAAATTCCTACAATTCACTATCTAATACATGATGGAACTCTTTCTCCACTCAGACAACATCCACCAATAATTTTATTAAAACATGTGGACGGATGGAGTATTAAGAACTCTCGAATGTTGTTCCTGATGATAATTGTTCGTGTATTTGTGTATTCTTGTGACAATTTATTTTGAATTGTTATACCAATAGGCGAATACACTTTTTCCGTCCAACCGAATTTGGTTCATATTCCTTTTCGTGTTGTCCCGTTCAGTTTGACTTATTTCTGTTTTTGATATAATTATCTCTTCAAAATATCTGAAGGTTACCTACTCTTTATTCTTTTAATCACTTTATAGTCTTTTCATAAGTAATCGTGTAAAAAAGAAATGAGTTATGTTCTACGGGACAAATGGAGTATATTTTATATTTATTATAACAAAATTATTTTTAAAATTGCCTCATTTTACATTGTGATATTCTTTAGATGGAACTAAAATACTTTTAAAGGTCCCAACATATCACGTTTGAATATGATTGGAAAGGTTTGCAGAAAAAATTGAGTATTCATTTGTAATTAGGTGTCGGAATGTTGTTGAAATTAAGAAGGTGTTTAACTAAGCTTATATTAGAGAGTTTATAAGTTTTTGGAGCTTATAAGATGTTTCAAGAGCTTATAAGATGTAATGTCTCAAAAGCTTATAAGTTGTCAAAGTGTTTGGATAATTGAGCTTATAAATTAGAGAAAGAATCGTGACTTAAATAGAAAATCATAGTTAGAGAAAAAAAATTAACGAGAAGTGAAGTTGATAAAGTATATGTATGAAATAATGAATCATAGTAAGATTATTTTGGTAAATTCATTATTGGTTACAAGCTAATGAAAAATAAGTTGGAGTTGAGAAATTTATTTTTCGAGGAGCTTATAAGTTGTTGGAGTTTATTTTCACAGCTTCTAAATTGTTTAGGAGCTTGTTTTATCAAACATTTCACAACAACTTATAAACTCATATAGAATAATAAAAGAATTGTTTTTTTATTTTCTTTTTGGATTACTTTACATAGCCTCATTTTATTTATTATAATCCGTTGTCTAATAGAATAATAAAAATATCTGAGAGTATACTTTTATCGCTAGTCTCCCAAAAATAAGAGAACGAAAATGCGCCATCTTCTATTCTTCTTACTGTCTTCTTCAAAAGTTTTATCAAACAGTTGAGTTATCGAAAAATAAATTATGAGATTGTATATTCAGTAGAAATCTCCATTAAATTGGTTTTGAAATCTACTTTTACCTCTCTAACCGCAATCTGTTACGACAATGAAGATGGAGAAAGTAAACTAATGTCTTATTTGTGTGAACAGCAAATGCAATCTGCGCATACTTTGTCTTCAATGGACCCGTCAAGGAGTTTGATCTTAGAATCAGAAAAACGAGATTACTTGTATCTCTAGAAAAATAAAAAATCGAAAACTGGAACTCAGTTTTAAATGAACAAAACATCCCCACCATTTTTACCAGCAAATTTCGAAATAAAACTCGTAAAACCAAGAAAATGCGAGAGCCAAGTAGAGAACGAGGACGACAAAAATAAAGGTTAATTTGAATAGCCAACAAAAGGCAGACGTAAGTGAACACTATTTCTTCATTTATTGTGCTTACTTTTATCTGAGGAGAGACAGGAACAATTTTAATGGCGGTTGTGGCTATTTTCTTTATCGTACTGTGAAACAAATTTGTTATGTAATATGTACAAGCAGGTTTGTTGAACTCGGGAGCTTAGAAGTGAAAGTGATGAGATTATATTTTATACTATAAAAATAAAAGAGAAAATTTATTAATATTTTTTAAATAAAGGGCCTATAGCGAGAAAAATGGAATCATTGTTTCTTTTTCTTTTTTCTTCTTCCCGTAAATCTAAAGAATATAATAAAATAATTCTTTTAAACATAGTCTCAATTTTATTTATTATAGTTCCTTAATTTTATATATTAATTACGATGTCATCCCTACAGCCTCCAATCAATTGTTTGATAAATAATAGCTCATCCGTTTAGCCATCATTAAATTCTTAATAATTAATAATTCAGTTTTCATAAGTTACTTAAAAATATTGTTCGGGCCCACCCCTCCGCCGCGTCGCTCGTTCATGAAAGCGCTCAAGGAGCCGGGCGCGATCCGAAGAAGGAGAAATTATTTTGGGCTGTATTTGAAAGGTTGTTTCATTCTCAATCTAAAGCTTCAAAAGAAAGTATCAAAAAAGAAAACTATGAAGAATTGGAAACGAAGAAGGAGTGTTATTTTAAGATTCAATAAATTGACAGTTTATTTATTAATATTTTAAATTGTTAAACAGTGAATTAATAAATACTTTTAATATTTTCATAAATAGAGGGGTTATGATGACTGATGAGTAAAATAAAGTTACTCCATACATCCACGATATTGTTCATTTAATTATATTTCGATACGTCCATAAAATTAGATTCACTTTACTTTTATGTATATAGATCCCACCCAAAAGTCAATACTTTATCTACATTCAAACTATTTATTTATAATAAAAAAAATACACATGATCCATATTTTCTATCCACATAATATATTTTATTATATGAGCTTTATTATTCACTCACTTTATATTCAGTGCATTTATTTAAACATGTGCATATAAAAGATAAGACCACATATAAAAAACTGAAGAAGGAGTGTACTCCAAGACAAGATGGGCCAGTAGTGCTCTAAAAAAACAAATATTGAATTACTTCAGCCAATTTCTTCGAGTTTTAGCCCAAGACAGGTTTGAATATTAAATTTAAACTTCGCAAATATTTGGATCAAAGGGACGTTCAGTTTTGAAGCAAACAAGATATTGGTTGGATACTTCATCGTTATTTTTTAAATGTTATATTAGTATTTTTTTTCTTATTTTTTAATAAGTATCCTAGTTTATAATTTAATTTTAAATTTTGATAATTAGTTGTATGAATACATTTGTCATGGTAATTAATGAGGTTATAGATGTAAATTTACCTATTTACTTGGTTTATATAATTTAACGGCAATGAACACTTAAAAAAGAATGGGGGGAGTATTATTTATATTTCAACTAATGCAAGAACAAGCTTAAATTTAAATGATTTCTGTAAAAGAAACTTATTCTAAAATATTTAACTGATGAATGAAAGCACAAACTTAAGTTTCACAAACGAAAATTTAAGAACTCGTTTCCAGAAAAAAGAAAGCTTAAAAGGGATAATGACGACTCATTCAAAATTAATCAAAACTACATATGAATTCGATATTTGCATTAACATTTTTAAACCGAAAAAATGATGTTTTGTAAAAAAAGCAAAAAATGTGGAAAAGGTGAGGACAGATTATCGCGATTGAATCTTTCAAACAGATTCATGATTCTATATCAGATCGATTCGTGAACAGATCCAGATATAAATTTTGTCCCAGTGTGTGTGTGTAAAAACCGATGGTTAAAAAATTATCGTGTAAAAACCGATGGTAACAAACTTATTAATTATTCTTGGTGGTGACATTTGACAGTAATTGAGAGTTGACGATGTATACTGCTTTGTTTGTAAGGCTTTGAACAAAGAGACAACGCGCGCGCATATATATATATATATATATATATATATATATATATATGGATGAGTTATAATACAAACCCCCTTAAAATAAGAAATAAGAATTCATCTTGATCATCCATTTGCAATTAATCAATGGTTCAAGATTAAGTTATCACATTCCTATAATTAAGGGACGGTTATTTTCGTAATATTATGTAATTACCATTATACCCTAATTTGATTTAATCACAACCACATCTTCAAAAATCAATGGTTCAAATTTGTTCTCATTTCTTATTTTGAATGTGTTTTTATATGAACCCAATCCTATATATATATATATATATATATATATAAGAGGTTAACATGAGAATTATTTTATTGTGAGAACAAAAAATGATGAATTCATTGTGAAAATTGATGAATTCGTTGGGAAAGTTTCTGAATCCAAAAAAATAATATTTTCGTCCCTTATGAGATTCGAACCTGGATAGAAAATTTTGAATTTTGGAGTTCAGTAATTTTCTCAACGGATTCATCAACTTTCATATCAAATTCATTTTGTTGATTGGTTCTTAGTTTTAGGATAAAATAATTTTATTTGAACATAACTCTATATATATATGGTTGGTTTCGCATTACCGGTCTCCAGGATAGTAAGTAATACTCAATCTAGATCACACATTTTGAATATGTGATCGCACCACTGTCGACACGTGCAGTTCCTTTTCTTTTCTTTTTTAAAAATTGCAAGGGAAAAAATGAGAAGAAAACAAATCAACCTTTTTCTTCTTCTCCTATCTTTTTCTTCTTCCTTTTTTTACAACGACTATAGCGGTGGCGAGGACGACAGACAACAATAATAATACATACGAACAACAACAAAAAACAGATTTTGAAAGAAAAAAGAAGAAGAAAAAAAATTTGAGAACAAAATTGATGGATTTTGAGAAAAATAGAAGATAAATTTGATAGAGGATTGAAGAATCGAGAGAGATGATGGCTATGTCAATGGTTCACGACAAAATTCACCGATCAATCAGGGAAAGAGACGGCGGAATTGACGAAAAATGATGGATGGGAGATTTGCTATCGAAAAACATAAAACTGTATTTAACAAAACATAAAACTGCATATTGGCTTGAAACACAAACATACATTTAACAAAACACGTTCATGCATTTAATAAAATATTTCCATGCATCTTACAAAACGTAAAAATGCATTGTTGGTCAACAAGCGCGCGAGCGTGCACCGGGGTAATGCGCGAGCACGAACGTGCGCTGGGCAATGGTCGCGCGCTTCCAACCTACATGTATTATTGTGTTCATTTAAATGCATTGTTCAGTTCACCTAAATGCATAATTTATTTTTCGTAATCACATAACAAATCAAATTACTAATATATCATTACTATAGCGAAATCAATGAAATTAAGCTTAAAAAATCGAAAAAATCTTCATCATAGGATCTATAAGATGAGTGAATGAGATTGTACACTACATACTACCTCAGGTCGGATAATATTTGATCTATATATATATATATATATATATATAGAGAGAGAGAGAGAGAGTTTGGTTCAAATGAGAACCATTCTTATCCTAAAAACGAAGAACCAAATGAATTCGTTATGAAAGTTGATGAATTCGTTGAGAAAGTTAATGAATTCAAAAATTCAGAATTTTTCACCCGGGTTTGAATCATATGAGGGGCGAAAATTCTATTTTTTTGGATTCAGTAACTTTCTCAGCGGATTCATCAACTTTCACTGTGAATTCATCATTTTTTGGTTATCACGTTTTCACAATAAAAATGGTTCTCATGTTTAACCCTCCCCTATCTATATATATATATATATACTCTCTTCGTTCCGTTAATGTTTGCTCACTACTTTTGGATAAGTGAATTAAGAATAGTTGTGTAACACAATCGAGCCATAACTATTTTAAGGGGCCCAAATAATTATAATTTTGAGAAGTTATAAGTGTAATTTTAAAATAAAATTAAAAACTAATTATAATAATTTCAATAATAGTTTAGTATTATTTGAATTACATGACAACATTAAAAAATAAAAATGTGATAATCTCATAATGTGAATCATAAGAAAAATCCAATGTGTAGCACCATTTTGATATGGATTTTGTCACGAAATGATATATTTTCGCACTCGTAAGAAATTTGGTGTAAGTGAATAACTTTACATAAAATTTGTATGATTAAAATAAAATATAATGAATTATATAATATTTAGAAATTTAGTGTAGTTTAGAGTTGGACTAAAACGATACATATTCGACATAAAATTGGATAAATAATGATAAATTTTACTCTTAGACTTTTCGAAACAAGAACTTGTAATAATAAAGATGTGATCAACACTTATATCTATAAGATAATTCTTATATATTCATTTGATCTATATTTTTATTGTTCTGTCATCAACAACATCTTTAGAGTTTAAAATGAGAATTCAAATGACTTGGAAGTTTTCAGTTGTTGCGTTAGAATAAGTTTATTATAATCTTTTTAAAAAGAAGAGCACAAAGTAAAGCGAGATTTTAAAAAATTTACAAATTAAAGAAAAAAAATGAAGAGCACAAAATAACAAAAAAAATCTAATTTAAAATTTTTACAAATTAAAGGAAAAAGGAAAAGAAAAAAATAACAAGAAAAATCTATTGTCACTGCCAACTTTCGAATACACGTCTTTCAAATGAGAAACAAACATCTTAACCATATAATCTAGATCAGATATTTTGATTATTTAAAGATTACCTATATACTAGTAATATTTTTTAAAAAGTTTGAGGGGGTTTAGACCATATGGCTCCATCCCTGGTTGTGTTTTGTTGTATTTTTAATATAAAATTATTTTATTTTTGACATGGGCTAATAAAATGGGATAATCCAAAAAGATATATAAGTCAACATTATCGGACTTTAAATTCTTCCGTTTAAAAAAAAAAGAGCAGTTTAAATTCTTGTACACGCGAAGTGGTAATACGTGTTTTACTATTCCTAGCTAGTTAAACATAGGACAAACCCAGGAATCAAACTTCAAAATTTCTGACTGATTTTTTTTTATTTTTTATTATTATTATTTCCTTTTTGGTTTCGTGTTTGCTATAATGAGTTTTGTAAAATTAATAGTAACATTAACTGATCAGTGCACATAATTTAAGCCGGATACTTTTAACATTATTCTTTTGAGCATGAAACGTTAAGGTCAAGAATTTGCGAGTGTTGAATTCACCTTATTTACGTTGGTTCAAATAGTGTTTTACTAACAATTCTAAATTTTCGACATTATTTATACTTGTTAAACATACATCACATACTAAAATGATGTATACTTGGTAAAATAAAATGGTATTCGTTTGATTTTATAATTCAGATATAATTACCATATGATGATTGCTGAAGGCATAACTAATCATGTCTTAATCAAAAGATTGGAAAGGAAAAATTAAATATAAGTCTAACTACATGATTAAATATTACATGCATATATGTAATATACATCCCCATTATTCGAACTACAATTTACGAACTATAGTACAAATAAATCGACATGTAATCTTTATCAATTAATACTTTTCACATTTAACTGTGGGACAGAGAAACGGAGTTCTCATCCGGTAATTAATTATATACCCATGAGAATTCTCAAACAATCACGTTATATGTTAGTAGTAAACGGCCTTAATGAATAAGAAGAAAAAGAGACTATAAATTAATTCCCCCTTTTTTTATCCAAAGCGTCCAATTAGCCACACAATTTATCCATAACTAATTAAATCTCATGCATGGTCTACGAACGTTTGTATAATATTGTGGCAATTACAAATATATCCTCATCTCATACATATACGTAATATAAGTGTTGGAAAAGTGTGTACAGAAGAGTACAACTTGCCGGGTGATACGATCCTCGCTGGTACGAAGGATCTATCGACACGCGAACGGAAGAACGAACAAGATGGAATATCCCAAAACCTCTGAATCTAACCCTCGAAGTGATATAGGTCAGTATTTCGCCTATACTCCAACTAGATAGTTGACGCAGCAACTCGGAGATGATGAATGACACACGAACGAGGGATGGATGTCTCGTCGATACGTCGATAATTGAATTTCTTGGCAAATGCAAGAAAATTCAAGAGCTCATGAAGAGAGAATAAAACTCACATATATTCGTAAATCAAAATTTGAATATTTTCGTATGCTTACAAGCCTTTATATAGGCTGAAAAATGAAGTCTAATCTTTATCAAAGAAGGACTTCTAATCAAAGTAGAACTCTAATTTACAAAAGAAGTTTTAATAGACTATGACTCTAGATAATCAAGCCTAAAAATACTGCGAAAATCTTGATATAAAAACGTGGCCCATATGCCACATAATAATTAAATTCACAAAACCAGGTTGTATCATTCCCGTTCTCTTGAAAAGGATTTGTCCTCAAATCCAAGTCATCACCTATATCAAACGGACTCACCCACTTCAATTCACTAGCCATCGCAAGATACCAAATGTGGGAATCCAGCCTTATATCCAGCCCAGGATAAGCCTTCGCGGGCAATGTGGGATGCATCATCCCCACCCTCATAAGACCCGATTGCCTCAGTCGGCGATCTGGCGAACCATATGAGACACCGACCCAGCGGAAGGTCAGCTCTGATACCAAATGATACGATTCTCGTTGGTACGAAGGATCTATCGACACGCGAACGGAAGATCTTGAACGAAACCGATGGAAAATCCCAAAACCTCTGAATCTAACCCTCGAAGTGATATAGGTCAGTATTTACGCCTATACCCCAACTAGATAGTTGAGGCAGCAACTCGGGGACGATGAATGACACACGAACGAGGGATGGATGTCTCGTCGATACGTTGATAATTGAATTTCTTGGCAAATGCAAGAAAATTCAAGAGCTAATGAAGAGAGAATAAAACTCACATATATTCGTAAATCAAAAGCTGATATTTTCATATGCTTACAAGCCTTTATATAGGCTGAAAAATGAAGTCTAATCTTTATCAAAGAAGGACTCCTAATCAAAGTAGAACTCTAATTTACAAAAGAAGTTTTAATGACTAGGACTCTAGATAATCAAGCCTAAAAATACTGCGAAAATCTTGATACAAAAACGTGGCTCATATGCCACATAATAATTAAATTCACAAAACTTGGGTTGTATCACCGGGCGTATTACAACTTAAAACATAATGTAGAAGTAGGAGATCAAAACTAACAATGAACTTGTACAGAATTGAAACAAAATGAAACGAGCAAAGTAAACTTATGCCGAGTCGAGGCCTTTTTCCATAAGGCGAGATACGTCCGGTAGTGCTCTCGGTTACGGTGTATCGTCCCCAAAGATGAAACGGCAGCGTCTCGTAGGTGGCAACACCGCGGACCAACGAGCTCCGACGAAGCGGACGGAGGCGAGGATGAGCTTGGACACAAAATATGTATGCAGGAGTGCTCTTAGGTATGGAATGCTTTTGCGAGAGGTGACTAATCTTTGGGAGACATATCCTATTTATAGGCGTCGCCCCTCACGGGAGCATCTTGGAGTTAACACCGGCATTGATGTCGGGTGTTACGAGTTATGTCCCCATTGAGTGCATAGGGGTTCGCGGCGGTTTACGGAGACAACGTGGGCACGCTTCCGAGAACCATCATGTCGAACGTTAAAGCGATTCGACGAATCGGACAATGCGTGCGTCCGGTTCATTGGACGATCCGGACGTCTCTTCAAATGCACAGCAAGTCCAACGGATTGGGCTTACGAGTTGGGCCTCGGACCAACTCCATCGCACAAACGAGCCCAACGGATTGGGCTACACGAGTTGTGCTCCGGACCAACTCCATCTTTGGGCTCGATCAAACATTGATCCAAAATATAGGGCAATAGCCCACCGAACAGCCCAAAGAACAGCCCAAATACCAATTGCCAAGATCCAAGATCCAAGATCCACGATCCATGATCCACGGACCGGAACCGAACGGAATCGGAGCGAGCCGGAGCCGGAGCCGGAGTCGGCGCGGCGGCGGCGGCGGCGGCGCGGCGGGCTTTCCACCCATCACTTGTGCACATAATTATACTAAGTGTTCAATGAACCACTTATATAGACAATTAATGAAGGTACATTAATCAATGTGGGATAATGATTAATTAATCTATACCTATCCCCTTAATCACATAACTCCATGTTTAAGTGACCAACTTTGATCCATTATTTCACACTCACCGGAAATCGGATTTGAGAATGTGAATACACCACGATCATCTACTCAAAACGTAGATCGATCCTATGTCATTTAATTTCACAAAATTAAACGTTACGTCACTCAAAATCTTGATCAAAGTAGCTTCCTGACAACTTGACCACATATATAATATTATATATATATGCACGCGATTTCCAACAATAAGATATGTGGTTATTGGCATAAGTGTAGTGGGCAACATTTAGGGATAATAACATCTTATATATCAACGGTTTTTACTTAGCGTCCCAACATTGGTATATTGTTATTAAAATATCTGACGTTTCATAATTTTGCACCTTAATGTCCCTAGGTGATCAGTTTTTGACGCTCATATGCTTTTTTGGCTTACAGGAGAGACTACTTCTGTAATCCACACATATAACTAAAAAAATTGTTCGATCGATGAAGAAGAAAGAAGCTAGACGCCTTCGTCGTCGTCTTCCTCATTTTTTTCCAGCGATCAGCAGCAACAACTAGGTTGCCACCGCCAATCGTACCTCCTTTCTTCTCCCTCAATTTTATGACTGAACAGAAAGCAGCCAGCCAGCTTTTTCGTCTGGGCCGAACTACAAGGTCAAAACCATCGTCGTCTGCCGCTTCTTCCTTTTCGTTGATCGAATGGTCATCATGAGGCTGCAATTGGTTTATTTTTAATTTATCTATGTGGACTGTTGATGTGGACTCTCCGAAAAGCCATGTATGTAAGCATATGAGTGTTGAAAACTCACCAAAAGAAATAATTATGCTAACATTGTGAAACTAAATAAAATATATCCATGCATTGGAATATAATATGTAATTATCCCAACATTTATGCAAACATGACTATTTACATACATAAAAGGAGCTAGCCAGCTAGCAAAAAACAACATCAGTACCTTCATTACAATATATTATACATATATATTAATTACTGGAAAGTTTAATTTATTTAGGTAGAATTAATATTCATTGATGCATGGGATGAACGTTATCATCATCATCATCAGCGCCTTCTTGCAGCAGTTTCACGCTGGCAGTTGAAGAAGACAGCGGCAACTGGAAGACCCAACTCATTATGATCCTCGGCAAACTTCCTCGTATTAAATCTATCTCTGCAAACTGGTGCCTTAATTCCTTCTCTCTTCTTCTGTTTGAACAGCAAGAATACAAATCTGTGGATTCCTATGTTTGGACGAGGCATCTCGTAGCTCACTACTTCTTTTCCTGCAGTTTAATTTATTTTTTTCAAGCATATATATTAAGCAAAATACTTTTCATTTAATATAATTAGTATATATGCAAAAAATAAAATATACATTTGTTGCATACCGAATGAGGCATCGGTGGTGCCTGGAATATCTGTGACTATCCTGTGAGTTGGTCAAATCAGATAAATCATTAACCTTCAATTCTTGATTTATTTTGTATAAGAGTTTAATTATTTGTACTTTTTTCCTGAAAGAAAATACAATTTCTTCCAAAAATAGGTAATTTTCAATCATCACATCAAGCATGAAACACAGCGTTGTCACAGAAAATTGTGGAGTGCTGGCCTCAGCCTACCATCAAGGAACTTAATTCAGCTAATTTTAATTCACTAGAATCTTGTAATTAATTAAAACTGAAAGGAAAATTTTAATATATTAGGGTCTTTTCTTCCGGATTTTGTTTCATTATTGCAGTAGCATATATTTAGAGAGATAATCTAGTAAGTAACATGACGTACTGATTTTTTCTCTTTGCAAAGATAAGGGGCCAAAATGCTACTTATAATACAAACAATATTGCATTTTAAATTACACAATGAAAAATATATTAGGTCATCGTAAATGTATTATTTTTTCCTTTTATTATGTATATATAGTGTTTAAATATATATTGCGTAAATTACAAAATCTTACCAGTGGAGGTGTTCCCTGAGATAGGGATCACTAGGACCAGGAAAATCAGGGTCTGTCATGATCTGAGAAATCAAATGAACAAATTAATGACTCTAAACACACTCTCTCTCTCTCTCTCTCACACACACACACAATGAAATATATGTAATATTACAAGTGTGAAGAATGATCTCATATCACCACCATGAACCTCAACCCTAGGTTTGGAGGTGACTATGGAAGGGAAAAGCTCGTGTCCATTGTACACATGCTTGTTCGGGTTGTACGTCACCGACATTTTCACCGTCGCCGAGAAATTATCCACCACATCTCCGATCACTCTGCCTATGATCAGTGGCGTAGATGACGACATTATATATATGTGTGTGTGTGTGTGTGTGTTATGTAACTCTACTTTTTACTGAGGATGGAATAGCAAACCCCATGTATTTATAGTGGCAGCAACAAACTATCGGATTGCTCAAGAGTAATTGGCTAGCTGTAGTTTATTTTAGAATATAAATATTGGAGGTTTAAGGAATAAAGAAAAAAGGCCAATTAAGAGGCTAGTAACAAGGGATATTATTGGGGGGGGGGAGAAGAATTGGAGCTACAGAAAACTTGCTAAAGATGATTTGACATGCTCTCTATCTCTGGACACATTGATATGCAGGTTATAATATGGGAGAATATTCGTCCTTGAATTCCCATTAATTTATAAACTGAGAAAAAGGGGCAGTATGGAATTTGGAGATACTGTTTAGTATACTAAAAAAGAGTTGTCACTTTGGTATTTTAGGTATAAAAGGGGAAACTTTCAACCAGTGGCTTTTTCTCACTGTATTTCCAAAGAATAAAAGCTCATAATTAAAGGGACTCCACAATATTATATTCTTTTTGTGGTGGTGGAATAAGGTCATTTCAAAGCAAAAGAATAAATTGTCGGAATTATTATCTTTGAAGTTTTTGGCGTAGTGCCTCCTGAATTGGAAAGTGGCAATGGGAAAAAAGGATTTTTGTGCTCTAAATAGGTCACTTAGTTCTTCGTCTATAGATTATATAGTCCACTGATCTGGACTTTCTATGCATACTTTATGTAGGTTTAAAGTTTCAAAAACCACTAATAATATAATGCCCTTGTCTTCTATTTTCCTTGTTCATTGTGATGTGACTTCAATTTAGTTGCTTTAATATTGAGATGTTTCGCGTATGAATGTTCGTCGAGCCAACTTGTATGATTTTGAATTAGTTTGATCGAGCTGTCAGACTGTTCAGTTCGGGCCATTCTAAGAATAATTAGATATCATAATAATCTATCAGTGATAATGTGTGGTTGTAGAAAGTAGTTTTTGTTGGATTTTCAATATTTTTTATCGATACATGAATTGGAGTTTTTAGTTCAGAGCAATAACAAAATATTGAAGACTGTCAAGTCCAACATGATCGACTTACCAGCCAATTGGATTAGGATGCGGGCTAGAATTTTTTTAACCTTAATCCACCTTTTTGCTTATATAGGCCAACATACGGTTTGGAGTTAAGCATGGATTGACATTTTTTTTATATCATGGGAAACCACATAGGACTATATATGCAATAGTCTGCATCACACATAACGGGTAAACTACACTTAAAAAATCAAGTGTGATAAGCTCAGACTCATAAAAGCATTAGCGGGGTTCGAACTTGGGACATTTTTGTCACATGAACCTACTTTACCTCTGGACCGTCCAAAGAAATTGGGTTGGCATTTTTTGACATGTTTTAGTTTTTTTTTTTAATTCATGGGGAACCTGCAGTCGCTACATTCGGTACGCACATAGAGGCATTAGTGGGGTCCGAACCTGGGATATTTTGGCCACATGAATCTACTTTTAGAGCCGAAAAAATGAGCCCAAACCGAAAAGCCCGCCCGAGATACCCAGGGTTTGGACTGGTTTGGGCCTAAAAATTAAAGGCCCGAAAAAAACGGACCTAAAAAGTCTGTCCGAAAAAAACCTCAGCCCTACTGGGCTTCAGGCTAAAAAAGCCCACCCGATATTCTATTAAATATACATATGTATAATATTATTTAACATACATATCTATAATTATTTAATAATATTAATTATATTTTTATACAATTATTTTTTTTATAATTAAAAAATATTTATTTATATATTAAAAAAAATAGAAAAATGATCTAAAAAGGTCGGTCCGCCCAGGGCTAGTTTGAGCTTCATATTTTTAGGCCTGAAATATTTGGGCGGCCCAGTAAAAAAATGTAAAGCTCTGACGGACTTGAAATTTGGACCGACCCGCCCGCTAATTTGTCAGCTATACCTACTTTATAATTGGGTCGTCCAAAGAATCTGGATTGATATTTCTTTTCTTTTTTTGAATTTATGGGGAATCGTATGCTACCTCCAACAAGTGCGCACTTGGTAAATCTCACGTTCATGTGCATTAGCCTGCAAATCACGCATGACGGGTAAATCACATTTAGAAAACTAGATATGACATACCTTAAACTCATAGAAGCATTTGTGGAGTTTGAAAATGACTGATTAACATTTCTAGTTACATGATCATGAGCTTTATTTGAACTCGAAGAAGAATAAATATAGGCACTAAAAATATCATCAACCTTAATTTGCTATAAGGTAAATTAATTAAAATATGAGATGAAACAGCGCATCAAATTTGCAGGAATTAATTAAAACCGACATGGCATGTAGTGCCTAATTATCGCTAGCTATACGCATATTTCAATTGAAGGAACAATCTGCAAAATAACAATCGATTTCTTATGATTATTAGATTATTTTGATCCAAAGCAAATATAAGTATACCATATGCATACACGTCATATTTGCTCCACTGTATGAGACAAGATAATGAAAACTATGAGGAATCTCTTTGGTTGAAGCAACATGTCATAATTCCTAGCTTCTACGGATGTGATGATATTCTTCCGCATCTTTCACTCTAATCACTTCTAGTTTTTGTAATCACATTAATCTATTTTTTTAAAGCAAATTAGTGCAACATACCCTAAAATGACGCAGTTATTACTGAAGAATTTTAGAATATTGTAATTGAAAAAAAGAAAACAGTGCTGTAGAAATTGTGTCACAATTAAAAAATCGATAAACAGTGTTATTTTCGGCAAGTAACCCTAAAATAACATTTTACTTTAAAAGTGGCATCTGAAATAAATATTAGTTGAGCGAATTGGATACCTGAAGTTCTAAAAGAAAAAAGAAGAAAAACTTTCGTAGTGGCGTAGTTATAAGATAATTGAGATACTCCTGAACAATGTCTAGAATTTACAGAATTTGTAGTAGCTGAAATGGTTTATTCTTATTCAGATTAATTTGCACTATATATATAATATTTTTGTAAATAATTAATAGCAAGTTGTGATAATTTATATGTGTATGTAATGGTGGATTATTATAAAAATCTTTGTTATCCTATAAACTTGAGAAAAATACATTATCCATGAAAATTACTAAAATAAAAAATATAATTGAATTTTCGCTTCTCATGGATTCGAACTCGGACGGTGCACAATGTACTCATCCAGCAAAGTGATGTACTACCGTAGATTTTCGTAATTTAATGACTGAAAATGATTTTCACATTCTCATTTTAAATAACGTTTTTATTTGAATCACATATGTAAGCATATATATATATATATAGATATATATATATATATCACAAAAATATAATTAAGCTCATTTCTTGATTGACATGTATAGCAGAGTTTTTATGACATGTGGTGTCGTTTCAATTAATTAATATATACAATAAACTTATCGAGGAAACAGGTTTTGACAATGAGAATTATCCTCTTACACAAAAGTTGAAGTCTAGATCAACTTAATTGATATTTAAGCTGAATTGTATGTAGCGCGTAACACCTTTGTTAGTGTGTAACACCTTGGTTAGTTATCTATGTTGGAAATCACGCATATATATATATGTTTATTATATATGTGGTCAAGTTGCCAGGAAGCTACTTTGACCAAGATTTTGAGTGACGTAATGTTTAATTTTGTGAAATTAAACGGCATAGGATCGATCTACGTTCCGAGTAGATGATCGTGGTGTATTCACATTCTCAAATCCGATTTCCGGTGAGTGAGAAATAATGGATCAAAGTTTGTCACTTAAACATGGAGTTATGTGATTAAGGGATAAGCATGGATTAATTAATCCTTATCCCACATTGATTAATGTACCTTCATTAATTGTCTATATAAGTGGTTCATTGAACACTTAGTATAATTATGTGCACAAGTGATGGGCTGGAAAGCCCACGCGCCAAGACACGCCGCCGCCGCCGCCGCTTGCGCCGCGGGCGGTGCCCGCGCCCGTGCGTTCGCGTGCCGGCCCGGCCCGCCCGGCTCGGCTCGCTCCGGTTCAGGTTCGGTTTAGTGGTCCGTGGATCGTGGATCTTGGATCTTGGCAATTGGTCTTTGAAACATTCTTTGAGCTGTTCGTGGGCTTGCCGTGGCCCATTGTCTTATATTTTGGATCAACGTTTGATCGAGCCCAAAGATGGAGTTGATCAGGGGCCCAATTCGTGTAGCCCAATCCGTTGGGCTGCGTGCGATGGAGTTGGTCCGAGGCCCAATCCGTTGGGCTGCGTGCACTTGAAGAGGCGCCCGGGATCGTCCGATGAACACGACGCACGCGTTGTCCGATTCTTCGTAACCGTCGGTAACGTTCCGACATGATGGCTCTGCGGAAGCGTGCCCACGTTGTCTCGAAACCGCCGCGCACTCAATAGGAGACATAACTCGTAACACCCGACATCAATGCGGTGTTGACTCAAAGATCTTTCCTCGTGAGGGACGACGCCTATAAATAGGACATGTCTCCTCAAAGATAAGCCACCCTCTGCAAAAGCATTCTAGCATACCTAAGAGCACTCTGCATTCACATTTTGTGTCCAAGCTCTGTCCTCGCTTAGTCGATTCATGGGAGCTCGTTGGTTTCTTGGTCGCCACCCACCGAGACGCTGCCGTTTATCTTTGGGGATGATACGCGAACCGAGAGCACTACTGGACGTATCTCGTCTTATGGAAAGAGGCCTCCTCGACTCGGCATCTAGAATACGGTTTTAGTTTCAATTGTATTTCAATTACTGTTTTAAGTTCATTGTTGTTTGATCTCCTACTTACATTTACATTAAGTCAGAATACGCCCGCAAGTCTGTCTTGTTTTTGTACACCTTTTCCAACAATCGCAAGGCGAGATATTACTTGCCACGAAGAGTCGGACTTAAAATTGACTTAAAACTTTGAAACCTAAACCTTTGCTTGGAGATGTCATTGTTCACCTCGCGACTCTGCCTCACTTGCCGCTTTTGCCGCTTGCCAGCTCTGTTGCTCTGCTGCCGCCAATTCGCACAATGGCTTCGGTCATGTTTGGTTCGATGCCTTGGTCAACCATGGGACCCTTTGGGTCATTGTTGGTTCCACTTTAGTGGTTCAACAATTGGTTCCACTTTTAGTGGTTCATTTGGTTCGACGATCGCACTTTTCGGTTGGGTCAATTGTTGGATCCATGGGATCTAACATCGTGGATCCGATCATGGATCGATCTCGGTGCTGTTCATACCGCAAGGATGATGCCGCCGAGAAGCCGCCAAGTTTGAAGGATCCGACTTCAAGAGATGGCAGCAAAGATGTTGTTCTACCTCACGACGTTGGGCTTCTTGACTTCTTGATGGAAGATAAGCCCGCCGCCAAAATTTGAAGTAATGGACTTTCACGTCCGAGCGGCATATGACAACAATGGCGCTTGGCGACTACCTTTGTAAAATTTTATACTTGGTAGTTTAGAAGATAGCTTGTATAGTGTTTATCTTGTTGTAACGACATCAAAAGTATGTGGGATGTCTTTAGAAAGAAGCACCGTAGTGATGATGCGGTACTAAAAGTTTATTGTAGCCAAATATTTAGACTACAAGATGGTCGATTCCCGACCGATCATGGACCAAGTGCAAGAGTTTCAACTCATTGTACACGAAGTTCAAGCCGAAGGGCACACTGTTTCGGACGGCTTTGTCGTTGCTACGATGATTGAGAAGCTACCCACAGGTGGAGAGACTTGAGGTCTACCTTAAGCACAAGCGAAAGGATATGACACTTGAAGACTTGATCGTCAAGCCGCGCATCGAGTCGGCGTGAAGAAACAAGATTTAAAGCGAAGGGCGATCGATGCTAAAGCCAACCTATTGGAGGCGGTCCCTCCAACAAGCGTGTTAGTCCCGATGTCGAAGACAAAGTCGAAGGGAAGGTGGTTTCCGTAAATTTGACGAGGGATCATACAATTGTGGCAAGCATGGCCACACAGTAAGGACCGTCGTAAGCGAAGAAGAAGAAGGCTAAACAAGTTACCAATGTTGTCGAGAAGGACTTGACAAATGGGACAAGGATGACTTGGCTGCTGTGGTGACGAAGAAGTCAACCACGTCGAGAATCAAGATGGATGGTTCATCGACTCGGGCGCAAGCTGCGCGTCGCCCGTGCCGAAAAGATGCGTTTCTCCACCTACAAGCTGTTGAGGGAGGAAGCTCAACATGGGGAACCAAGCTTCGTCCGAGGTTGCCGGAGTTGGTGATGTGGTGCTTAAGATGTCGTCCGGCATTGAGATCACGTTGAAGGATGTCTTGCATGTCCGGGACATCCGCAAGAATTTGGTGTCGGTTAGTTAACAAGGGGTTTAGACTAGTTTTGAGTCGGACAAGTTTGTCTTGACTAAGTTTGGGAAGTTCCTGGTAGGGGTTATCTTCTTGGGGTCTTTTCAAAATGAATGTAATGGGTCATGCCGTGTACCCAAGATTGCTATTAATGAAAATGCATCTACTTCCTCTTACTTGATCGAGTGCTCGATTTATGGCATTGTAGATTAGGACATGTTAATCTAAATGCAATAAAAATATTAGTAAATTTAGATTTACTAAAGTTAAATGAAGTTAATACACAAACGAAATGTGAGGTTTGTGTGGAAGCCAAAATGGCTAAGTTACCGTTTCATTCGGTGAGCAGACACTAAGCCTCTAGAACTTATTCACACCGATGTGTGTGATTTAAAGTTTGTACAAACTAGAGGTGGTAAAAGTACTTCATCACGTTTATTGATGATGTACAAGATATTGTTATCTTTACCTTCTAAGAAGTAAAGGCGAGGCTATGAAGCTTTTAAAACTTCAAAACGGCCGAGAATCAACTGTTGTCGAATTAAGGCATTCGGTGATAGAGGGGAGAATATGTAGCTCCGTTTGAGGCATTATGCAACAAAAGTGGTATAATACATCAAACGACGCTCCTTATTCACCTCGGTCTAATAAGCGTTCTTGAGCGTAAAATCGAACATAAGGAGATGATGAATGCTTTGTTGATTAGTTCAGGGTTGCCCCAGAACTTGTGGGGGGAAGCTGTTTTGACAGCCAACTACATACTGAACAAGATTCCACTCAAGGGTAAGGATGTCACTCCTTACGAGTTGTGGAAAGGAAGAAAGCCATCGTACAAATATCTCAAAGTGTGGGGGTGTTTGGCGAAGGTTGAGGTGCCTCTTCCTAAACAAGTTACAATTGGACCTAAAACAGTCGATTGTATCTTTATTGGGTATGCACTGAACAGCAGTGCTTATCGTTTCGATCCACAGTCGAGGTACGGATATGTTGTGGGGACGACGATTGAATCAAGGAATGCTATATTCTTTGAAAGTGTTTATCCATGTAAAGACAAGGATAAAGTGAAGCCGACTCAGCAATAGAGGCGATGGTGGCTTCGAGTTCTAAACCTTTGGAGGAAGAACCGATATCGCATAGCGATCGAGGTCCGATCCGGAGGGTCGAACCGAGACGAGGCGATGAAGTCGAGCGCCAAAGGATTTTGGTCCCGACTATATTGCGTTCATGTTGGACGAAGAACCAGCGTCGATCAAAGTAGCCTATGCTCGGCGGACGGGATGCTCGGAGAGGTCATTCAGTGAGATTGATTCTATACGCAAAACCACACTTGGGTCTTGGTTGATTTGCGAAGGTTGTAAACCCATAGGATGCAAATGGATCCTTAAAAGAAAGTACAAAGCGGATGGATCAATTGAAAAGTATAAGGCCCGTTTGGTTGTCGAAGGGTTTAAACAAAGAGAGGGTACGATTTCTTGATACCTATTCACCGTGACGAGGATTACGTCTATTCGGTGCTTTCGCAATTCTTTGCTGCAATCTTGAGATTCATCAAATGGACGTTAAGACTGCGTTTTGAGCAGTGACCTCGAGGATGAGGTATATATAGAGCAACTTAGAAGGGTTTGTAGTACCGGTCGAGAGGCAAGGTATGCAAACTCGTGAAGTCTCTATATGGTTTGAAACAAGCGCCGTTGCAATGACACTTGAAATTTGACAATATAATGTTGGCAAATGGTTTCAAGATCAACGAGTGTGACAAATGTGTCTCGTTAAGAACAACGATAATGGTTATGTTATAGTGTGTACGTATGTAGATGACATGTTGATCATGGTAGCAATACTCAAGTCATTAATGACACAAAGCGCATGTTAAAAGAAATTTTGACATGAAAGACATGGGATTAGCTGATGTGATTCTTGGAATCAAGATTCTAAGAAGATCGACGAATTATCTTGACACAATCTCACTACGTCGAGAAAGTGCTTAAGAAATTCAACGCGTTTGACAGGTTTACTGCTAAGACCCCATTGGAGCTCAATGTTCACTTGAGTAAGAACGGTGAACTTGTTGACAAGAAGACTATGCTAAGGTCATGGTGTTTGATGTATCTTACAAATTGCACCCGACCGACATAGCTCATTGTGAACAAATTGAGTCGTTACGAGCAATCAAGCAAGGAGCATTGGAAGGCTCTCAGTGAGAGTTTTGAGGTACTTGAAGTATACTCAAAATCATGGACGCATTTCACGAGATATCCCCAAGATGCTTGAAGGTGCTGTGATGCCAATGGATATCGACACGAAAGATTCACTTTCTACAAGTGGGTGCGTGTTCACAATTGGGGAGGTCTTGTTTCTTGGAGATCCACGAAGCAGACGTGTATAGCCGATCCACCATGGAATCGAATTCATAGCTTTGGATAAAGGCATGGTGAGGAAGCGGGTGGCTCGTAATTTTTGGAAGATATTCCATGTTGGTCTAAACTTTGTGCCACCGGTGATGATTCACCGTGATAGCCAAGCGGCTATTGGAAGAAGCGAAAAGTGGTTTGTATAATGGTAAGTCTCGACATATCGTCGGCGACATAATACCGTGAGGCATTTGATCTCAGTGGGGTTATATCAATTGACTATGTCAAGTCAATAGATAATCTGGCAGATCCGTTAACCAAAGGGTTGAACCGGGATCAAATGATCAAGTTGCTAGAGGGAATGGGATTAAAATCCACATCTTAAGAACAATCATAGTGGTAACCCAACCATGATGACTGGAGATCCCAAGAACTTGGTTCAATGGGAGAACTAAGCTATAGGAGTTCGTGTATAAACACTTAAGTTAGTCTGTTCCCTATAAAGCAAACGAGTGTTGAAAAACTTGCCTAGTGGTGAGGTTGAGTCGTTGACTCTTAATGATTCCTAAGATACCTCGAGGAGGTTGAGTATGGCAAGATACTCGGTATAGAATCATCTATGTAAGTGCGAAGTGGGGCGCTTCAAACAAAACACTTATGAATCTAAAGTGGATGTCCATGGCCAAATGGAATCAAGCGTGAGAGCGGATGAGGTTGAGGTGTTAAAGTGTTAATACCATTGTCTCGATTGCGTTGTGGGGAATAGTTCAGGCATCGTGTCCACTAATCCGCCTGTACTCGATGGTACTAACTATGGAAGGTTCGAGGCCATAAACCACTGTCCAAATATTTTAACATCTCTTGAGGATCGAAATGTCTCGCATACATGCATATGGCTATTTCCACTCATGTGGGGGATTGTTGGAAATCACGCATATATATATATGTTTATTATATATGTGGTCAAGTTGCCAGGAAGCTACTTTGACCAAGATTTTGAGTGACGTAATGTTTAATTTTGTGAAATTAAACGGCATAGGATCGATCTACGTTCCGAGTAGATGATCGTGGTGTATTCACATTCTCAAATCCGATTTCCGGTGAGTGAGAAATAATGGATCAAAGTTTGTCACTTAAACATGGAGTTATGTGATTAAGGGGATAAGCATGGATTAATTAATCCTTATCCCACATTGATTAATGTACCTTCATTAATTGTCTATATAAGTGGTTCATTGAACACTTAGTATAATTATGTGCACAAGTGATGGGTGGAAAGCCCATGCCTTGCCGCCGCCGCTTGATGCCCGGCCGGTGCCCGACGCCCGCGCCCGCGCCCGCGCCGACTCGACTCGGCCCGGTTCCGTGGATCGTGGATCTTGGATCTTGGCAATTGGTCTTTGGGTGGTCTTTGGGCTGTTCTTTGGGCCTGTTCGTGGGCTTGCTTCGTGGGCCTGGTTTCGTGGCCCATTGTCCTTATATTTTGGATCAACGTTTGATCGAGCCCAAAGATGGAGTTGATCCGAGGCCCAATTCGTGTAGCCCAATCCGTTGGGCTGCTTGTGCGATGGAGTTGGTCCGAGACCCAACTCGTGTGGCCCAATCCGTTGGGCTGCTTTGCACTGAAGAGACGTCCGGATCGTCCAATGAACACGGGACGCACGTTGTTGTCCGATTCGTCGTAACCGTCGGTAACGTTCCGACATGATGGCTCTGCGGGAAACGTGCCCACGTTGTCTCCAGAAACCGCCGCGCACTCAATAGGAGACATAACTCTGTAACACCCGACATCAATGCGGGTGTTGACTCCAGCATGCTCCTCATGAGGGGACGACGCCTATAAATAGGACATGTCTCCCAAAGATAAGCCACTCTCGCAAAAGCATTCTAGCATACCTAAGAGCACTCTCTGCATTCACATTTTGTGTCCAAGCTCTGTCCTCGCTTCCGTCCAGTTCGCCGGAGCTCGTTGGTTTGCGGTGCTGCCACCCACGAGACGCTGCCGTTTTATCTTTGGGGACGATACGCCAGAACCGATAGCACTACCGGGACGTATCTCGTCTTGCGGAAAGAGGCCTCCTGACTCGGCATCTAGAATACGGTTTTTTAGTTTCAATTGTATTTCAATTCTGTTTTAAGTTCATTGTTGTTTGATCTCATACTTCTACATTTCTGTTAAGTTGTAAAACGTCCGACAAGTCTGTACTGTTTTTGTACACCTTTTCCAACAATCTATATTTTACTTTCATTCTTTTATTGCGAAATCGATACAATATCGTCGAGTTTGATGAATTAGTTATGAAATTAAAATGAGCGTGCATGGAGAAGAGAATAACTGGGGATGTGAGCCTATATGTAAGAGGATCACATGCATATTACCAATAATTACATCTTTTGTAAATTGTACCATTTTGTAGTACGTACGACTCTCTTTTTTCCCTTGATAATAATTACGTTGAACATTGCAAAATTTCTTGTTTTACGATTGAACAACGTTTGACGTGTCGATTATTCTAAGGCTATCTACCTATATATGGAGTACGTGGTGCAACCTATAAGTCATGTATTACTTTTGGCTAGATTGGATACATATGTTAATGCATAAAAATAATCTAATTCATAATTTGTATATTAAATTTATCTTAATTCTTAAATTTATTATTAAAACTAATCAATTGACTGCAAAAACTTTTGTATACATCGTGAAGAGTTGATTATCCAACGATCAATGAGTTCTGTATAGGAATAAAGGATTGGCCGTTAGGTTTTGGAGGATAGGGAGCTTGGCCGCTGGATTGGGGATGAGAGAAGGAGGTTGACCGTTGGATTTTGGAGGGGAAGGGGGTTGGTTGTTGGGTTGGGGATGAGTGAGGGAGATTGGACGTCGTTGGGTTTTGGAGGGTGGGGTGGTTGGCAATTGGGTTGGGGATGGGGATGGGGTGGGGTGGGGAAGGTTAGCCGTTGGGTTTTAGAGGGTATGAGGGGTTGGCCGTTGGTTTTGGGGATAGGGGAGGAGGGGTTGGCCGTTGGGTGGGAGGTAGAGTTTTGGAAGGAAACACATGCTTTTTTGTGATTTCATTCAATTTTGGATAATTTGTATAGCAAATTATAGATTGATGATAGTTTTAGTGTACATGTTATGTATGTGATTAGAAAAGATTTCCACCCTTGGATACATTTGGTAGTTAGTCCATTTTATGTATCTTAGTCAAAATAAAGAATATAAGTCTTCTTATATTATACTTATAAAATAAATTAAATTTATAAATTTACGTAAAAATTTAAATGATCTACAAACATTAACGACTAATCAAAAACTATAAAAAATATATACAATTTACTTATCATTTTCTTTATATTTTTACAACTCAACTGATCTCATTTATAACAAAATACAAATAATGCAATATTATATGAAATAATTTCTTCAAGCATTTACAGATATAAAATAATTAAAAATCACATCAACATCAATAGTTTCTAACATTTTTTGGGCTCAAATGAAGACATATATCTATAAGCAAAATGTAAAAAATATTTAATACATTGGGCTTTTAAAGAAATATATTTTATTTAAGTCGTACAATATTTTGGGTCCAAATGAAATCATATACCTATAAACAAAATTACTTTTTGATGTCCAAATATATATATATATATATATATATATATATATATAGTGGAGTTCAAATAAGAACCAATTTTAACGTGAGAACTAAGAACCACGGAAATTCTTTACGAACAAAATGAATTTGCTATGAAAGTTAATGAATCTGTTGGAAAAGTTACTGAATCCAAAAATTCATAATTTTCACCATGGTTCGAATCCCATGAGAGGCGAAAATTTCATTTTTTTTGGACTCAGTAACTTTCCCAGCGGATTCATCAAGTTTAACACTGAATTCATCATTTTTTGTTTTCACGTTCTCACAATAAAAATAATTTTTACGTTAACCTCATATATATATATATATATATATATATATATATATATAAAGAGAGAGAGAGAGGTTCAAATGAGAGCCATTTTATCCTAAAATTAATAACTAGGTGAATTTGTTATGTAAATTGATGAATCATTGGGAAAGCTATTGAATCCAAAATTTGAAAATTTTCACCGAGTTCGAATCCTATGATGGACGAAATTTCTATTTTTGGATTCAATAACTTTTCGATAGATTTATCAACTTTCATAGCGTTAACTTTCCCTATATATATATATATATATATATATATATATATATATATAGAGAGAGAGAGAGTTTGGTTCAAATAAGAATCATTCTTATCCTAAAACTAAGAACCAAATGAATTAGTTATGAAAGTTGATGAATCAGTTGATAAAGTTAATGAATTCAAAATTGAATTTTTCACCCGGTTCGAATCCCATGAGGCGAAAATTCTATTTTTTTGGATTCAGTAATTTTCTCAACGGATTCATCAACTTTCACTGTGAATTCATCAGTTTTTGGTTCTCACGTTCTCACAATAAAAATGGTTCTCACGTTAACCCTCCCCTATATATATATATATATAAAGAGAGAAAGAGAGATTGGTTTGTGTACATGCAAGTCTTATGTACAAACATGAGAACAATTATTGACAGATTAATTTTTGGACAGATGATATGTGTATGATTTATTCAATTTTTTATTAATGAATATATTTTAAGGTTATTTAGATAATTTATTATTTTTGCATGAATCTAATTCCATATTATATGGATTTATTTATTTGTTCATTGTTATGTAATTTTTTGTGCATTTTTGAACATATATGCACAATAACAAATATGTGCATTTGTAAACAACTATATTTATACAACTGTTCAAAAGTGTGTTAGTGAAATACCCTATTCTAACATAGAACAATTTTAAAATGCACAGTTGCAATATGCACATGTTCAATTGTGTCTACTTGTATATTTTCGTCTAAGTGCATTTTCTGATCAACATGTGTAATGCACATTTGAAATAAATGTGCAGATACGAAATTGAAAGGATGCACATCTACGTATGTTCACATATGCACAATTAGTTATATGTATATGAACAAATAGAGAGATGAATAAGAGAGAAGGTGAACGAGAGAGAACGTGAAGAAAGAGAGAGAGAAAGAAGATAAAGAGAGAGAAATATTATTAAATCATTATCCTTAATATTTAAAATTTACAGAAATTGATGATGTATCATCAATCCTAAGTTTTGATCTTAGCCATCAAATTTAGTGCATCTTAGGTTGAAAATTGTTCTTAAATATCCACATCATAGTCAATCTATATATATTTTTATATATAATTATTTGGTCCCCTAAGATGGTGGGTCCTAAGTGGTCGCCTAGGGTGGCCTATCCTTATAATGACCTATTGGTAGTATATTTTTTGTTTTTTGTAGTTTTTTCATTTTTGTCCTCAAATATCAAAGAATTTATATTAAAGAATTATAAAATTTACTCTTTTTATCCTTAATAATTGTAGGAAATAAGAGGAATTTGTAAAGTTATATTTCACATGTCCATTAAAAGCGTGCATTTAATTTCTTTTCGATCCGTCCACCGAAAGCATATATTTTATTATTTTTGGAAACATCAACTCAATAATTTTTACTCTCAATTATTAAAAAAAAATTACACATGGCTCATCTTGTTACTTTCAGTGTCCATTAATATATTCATTTTTCATCTCTACTCACTTTACACTAATTACAATTTATTAAAACATGTGTTATCAAAAACAGTGCAAGCTTTTGGTAGATGGAGAGAGTATAATACTACTACAAAACTAAATAATTGTAAATTCGGTAATTCAATATCAATCGTGCGTAGTATTATGAAATATGACACTTATTAAATTGGAACGAGACTTCTTTCTAAACTAAGATGCTAATTCAAGGACATAAAGAGTATACATGTTTGACCTACAAAATTTAGATAGGATTCGAACTTATAACTTCTCAACCGTGAGATTGTAAGTTTCACTAATTATAAATTTTATATATATTATCCTTATGTTACATGCATTGTCTATAAATACAAACCTTATTGATATTTTCTCTCATGCTGAAGTTAAAGGGTAAACGATTAGATCTTGTTTTTATTTTTTATGTAATTTGTATTCCAATCACAATTTCATGATGTCTAAGAGAAAACTAAATCAAAAAAGAACAATGAAAAATGCTAACATGAACTACCAATTACAGGGCATGTAGCCAGTTGGCAGGGCCAACCCTCCATTAAGTTTCGGGTAATGGCATTGGAGCACCAAATTTGAGGGGCTCTAATTTTTCAAATAAGTTCATTAGTCATATTACTATCTATAACACTATCCATCAAAAAAATTATTGCATATAGAATATTAGTGATTATACTTATTAATGTAGTTTGAACATGGAAGACCATCATGTGATATCACAAGCTGAGAATATGATTCTCGGAGTTTAATTTCATAAGGGGTGTCTTTTTTATTTTCGCCTAGGGCGCCCAAAATGTCATGACCGACCCTGCCGGTAGGTGCTCACAAATGATGTGCTGTATCTTGGTTTTCTCTCTATATATATATTCAGCCTACAGTGACTTTTTGTAGAACTTTATATATGGTAAAAAGATTAAACTCTACGGAATTAGAAAAAGGAATCATAAAATGTTCGAGCAAGGGGTTGAAATTGTGAAATCAGAGCTGAAGAAGGAATTCGGAAGAGCCCATTATAAGTTTTTGTGGGGTCCATTAATTGTTTTCTTAAATGGCCCATTATCTGAAATATAAAAGCCCATAAGTTAAATTTTTGTAGCCCATTACTTCTGTCTTCCCTTTTATTCGTCCATCAATATTTTCTCCTTTATAAGTTTGTCTGTTTGCATTATCATTGCACTAAAATGAAATAAATATATTAGAGCCGCATTAAAACAATATGAAATAGAATAAACGGAAAATAAAATAAGAAAGTAGTGCCAAATAATAAGTCCCCAAATGACAATGTTTTTTATAAGGGTAGAGTTCTCAATGTTGTTTGTCTATTAAAATTGAGAAAATTAGATACAACTGTACAATCACCTAAGGCGGCCCACATTGAGATGCACATCAAGGTACACCAGTTGTGATTGATCAAATGGGATAATTATATTATTATTTAAATGAAAAAGTACCGAAAATGGCACATAAAGAATATTCTTAGATATGGGAATAATACTGGAACTAAGATCTGAGTATTCGAATAAATATGAAAAGGATATACTTTTGGATCCAACCCGAATTAAATTTGAGTGGGGAAGAGTGTAAAAGTGCTACAAGTAACGTTGTTGATAAGTACTGTTGCTCGGATTAATCAGTTCCGAAATGTCGCAAATTGTATTATAAAAATTCATAACAATTAGTGTAATTTCGTTCTGCAATTGAAATTTCAGGATTTGAAGAAAATTAATGTGTCTATTTTACATGTTACGCCGTAGTAGGAAAATTAAGGTTATGAGCCCAACATTTTCTAGGATGAGTATGTTCATAACGAGTTATACTTTTATATAGCGAGTCATCATACAAACATGAACTGAGATATAACTGTAATATATTTTAAGTTAACAATTTTGAATTTTATTCGTAAACATGAGTAAATCAATGTTATGCTATTATGAAATTGTATATAGTTTTGCTCTATTTTTGTGACATGCTAACAATTAAAGATATTATGAATTAATTTAAAACAATTTTAAATAAAATAATTGACTGAAAATCTCATATTATGAAATAATCAATCCTACACAAGAAATGTAGCGAAAAAAGATAAAAATAAAAATAAAAAAAGAAACTACAGATACTAATAAACCCAGTTATAAAAAGACCAACCCTAATAAAAGAGACTAAAAAATTAAAACTACGTATAAATCCTAGTTTTGAATTATCAATCGTATTTAATAGATTACCTCAAACAAAAACCGTATTTAATATTTATAAACTAAAAAATTAAAATAAAATAAAAGTATTCTATAGTTTATAATTTACTCTCTCGGTCCACCAAAAGACACAGATTTAATAAAATTATAGTGAATGTAAAAAAGGATCTTACATTATAAGTATAAAAGATGTCAAAATGAAAAAAAACAATTTTTTTTTATGAATGGACTAAAAAGTAATATAAATTATTAGTATAAATTTTAATGTAATTTTGAAAATATGGAGGACATGGCTGGCCTTGGTCCCTGATGATTGAATATGGAGCAGAAGCCATGAATAAAAGGTCGAATTAATCAATACAAAACCAACTGTAATTTCTTTTGGCAAAAGTTGTTGTCGGCTACTAAACTCAACATGTCGGAATCTGCCAGATAGGCCAATTTATTTATTTATTTTCACCTCTTTTTTCACTAATCAGTAATCATCTCTGTTAACCGAATTTCCTATGAATTCCTTCATTTTACACGTACAAACACGCCAAAAAAAAAACTAGAGCCTAATTATAATAAAACAATTTAGAAAGTTGAAATGAAGAAGAAAACCAATAGTCTAATTTTTTCGAAAAGAAACTGAAAATCTTAAAATAAAATAAATCGATAGAATTTCAAAATAATAATAATAATAATAATAAATTGATTGATTGCTTCAAAAAACAAACAAACAAATATTGCTAATGTTTTTTTCTCGAGGCTGCAGCGCATTCTCTTGTTTCTTCTTCTTCTTTTTCAATTATTAAAGACCATCCAGTAATCATTTTCAATACTTAAATAAATTTCTTTACGTAATTAATTGACTAATATTAATGCTACAATAATACAAGTTGAGAGAGAGAGAGAGAGAGGAGGAGAGGAATTTACAATTGAGTATGCGGGCGCCTACCATTCCTTCGAAGCGAGCTTCATCCCACATTTCTCGTCAAATCTCAGACGCCATAGATGATATACCTCCTCCAAGAATCAAACTGCACATAAAACTACGATCATACCAAAAAAAAAATCTTGTTTTTGCCATCCGACGACATTCTTAGATGCTCAAAGTGGAAACTATTGTCGGAGCAATCTGCATTTTCAGACAACTCATCCGGAAAAATAGCTAACTGACAAGAATCTGTGAAGATCAAGTCTCCTGTAGAATATCCGTAAGGTATGCCAAGAGCGAGAATTTCATCCTTGAATCATTTCTACTTTTAAATGTTCATTTCAGTTCAAGTCAAGATTCAATTTTTATGCTGTTTTGCTTTGTGGGCAGCAATGGTTTTGAAGAAAATGGTGGTTTTGATGATGGGTTGTTTGGGGATGACGAAGCAGCCCACGCTGCCTGCTCCTCCAGCTGACACCGGTGAATCTTCATCAAATATCGATGTTCAAATTTGTGGCTCAAAAAATCAGGCTCAGTGATGGCAGATTCTTGGCCTACACAGAGAGAGTCCCAGGAATAAGTCCAATTACAGAGTTATTGTTGTTCATGGATTTGGTAGCTCTAAAGAAATGAATTTCATGGCTTCCCAGGTGGATAATTTCCTCCCCATTTACTAATTTTCATCTTTAATTTGTGAAATTAGGGTTTGATGGATTTAATGAAGTTGCTCTAGTTATAAATGGACTTTGTTTTCGTGTTTATGTTCAAATCTTGCTTGCAGTTGTTGTGAAGATTGAATCTTGGTTTCTTGATCTGAATTAAGTTATTTACAAAGCAGAAACGTGAATTTTTTACTCTGATTCTGTTGTGGTAGGATTAGATTTTGGTGTTCTTTCATTGAGAAGTTGCTGATGTGATTTTAGCCTCTAGGAGTTTCTTGAGGAGTTGAAGATATGTCTTCTGTTATTCGACCGGGCTGGATATGGCGAAAGTGATCCCAATCCAAAGAGATCACTGAAGAGTGAGGCATCCGACATTGAAGAACTAGCTGATAAATTGCAGCTCGGATCAAAGTTCTTTGTGCTTGGGGTCTCGTTGGGGTGCTATCCCGTCTGGGGCTGTCTGAGACGAACACCAAACAGGTAGCCTAGACGTAGTTGCTCCGTTTGATCCAATTGAGCCATACAAGAATCTTGATTGTCGTAATTTTTATTGATCAATTTCTTGTTGCTTTGTGATGTTAGGCTAGCAGGTGTTGCATTAGTGGTTCCCTACATAAACTATAAGTGGCCATCTCTTCCTAGTGATCTAACGAGGGATGACTATCGTAAGGGCCTTTCTCGTTGGTCTGTTTTCGTTGCAAGCCATGCTCCAAGATTGCTGTATTGGTGGCTGACACAGAAACTGTTCCCTTCATCGACAGTTCTTGATAGGAACCCTGCATTCTTCAGTCGAAAGGACCTCGAAGTGTTGAAGATCACACCAGGTTACCAATTGCTAAGTCAGGTAAAAATAGTGATCCAAAAAAATGGGGGAAAAAGTAAAATGAACGTGAGTGATGATGATGTGTGTGTTTTTGTACAAATGCAGAACAAGATAAGGGACCGGACAGTGTTTGACTCCTACGTCGTGACTTTGTGGTGGCGTTTGGGAAGTGGGACTTTGACCCGTTGGAGATGTGTGATCCGTACCCTAAAAGGAAAGCACGGTGCATATATGGCAAGGGCACGAGGACAAGGTTGTGCCGTTTCAGCTGCAGAGGTACGTCTCCGGGAAACTGCCTTGGATTCGGTATCATGAGGTCCCGGATGGAGGCATTTGCTGGTTTATGATTCTGATGTGTGTGAGGCCATCTTGAGGTCTCTTTTGCTTGGAGAAGACCCTCAAATGTACAGACCTCAATGCTAGTTTGGTTGGATTATTAGTATTATTTTTCATTCTTCGTCACAAAAGTGGTGATCTTGTAAATAGATTGGGATATTGGTATCTTTATTTGTTTCAAGAAACTTTATGTTGTCAATGGAGTTGCAATTGTTGATGTTAAACCCCTAAATTGTTTGTGGATAGAATAAATTCCTGTTATCATCAAGTTAGTAGATTTGATATCTTTCTTGAATTATATAGCTAGGTATTTTGGTGACACAAGTAAAGCATAATTTTGTTATTTCTTGATTCTGTAGTGACGCCTCTCGTCTTTTCTTCTTCCCAGTTTCTTTCCTTTCTATTATAATTTATATTCCTGTTTCTTTTATCTTTCCTTACATTCATTTTTTTGCAATTTAATCAAAACTTTTGATTCTTCAAATCCGCATTAAAATCGTATTCTCTGATAAATAGGTAAAACAAAAATTCTTACTATTCAATAGAATTTCCTAACCCAAAATTTTACTATCCAATAACTCGATCTCAAAATATTTCTTAAACTAAAAACATATAAATCCTAAAGATTCCAAAATGTATTGTATATTTGTTTTACTAATTGCTACCCTTAAAAAGATGATGTGCGAAAAAGTCATTGGGCCTGCGCTTGCTTATCAGCCCACACTGTAGTGCATGATATTGGGCCAGAGCCCATTTTCTAGCAAATGAACCAAGATTTTCAAATCTACAATTACTTGTACTTCGTAGTTTACGGGTTATTGCTCGCAAGTTTTTAACTCATAGTACTCTTGAATAGTTACTAACTAAAATAGGTTTTCGTTCGTCAGATTGATATGCATATGTTTACATATATGTGCAATATTAGACGTTTTAATTTAATAATAATGATAGATGAAATTAAATAAAATCTATGTTTGTTGCAAAGATTAAAATAATATCCATAGAAAGAAAGTTGCCGTATCTGAAAAGTCACGCTACTAAATATTTTGTTTTATCTATTTCAGCGACTGAATTATTATATTATTATGGTCAATGGTCCAATCAATGTTTTTAAGTTCCTAAAGTAGATAATTTGATTCTTACTAATCCAACTTTTCAAATGAAATTCTCAAAACTTGAACCCAGCCAACAAGGTTTTAGCATGCTTTCATGTCACAGCCCCACAATCCTAAGTACGGATTAGCAGGGACTATAACTCTAAACATGTGAATGAACAAACATGGAGACTCTCTTTAATAAAATGCGTAATACATACGACAAGTATGTTCTTGGACTTTAATACATAATTTAAGTTCTAGAATGGAAGACATGTGATAAATACATATGACGATGTACTATCAAGGTATAAACTTTTCAACTATAATAATCCTATTGCTCAACACCGCTCCATCCATCATCGCTCAACTGCACATTTAAAACAAACATGCGGTGGTCGAGTACAAGAATGCACTCGATGGACTCATGCCAAAACATTTTATTTTCTTTGAATTACATCGCTAACATCATGGTAAGACCAAGGGTTTTAGTTGAAAATGCCTTGTGCTTACTAAAATATTTTCATCATTTCATAAAATCATCGCTGGCGGGCATTTTTCCGTGTGTATGATCCATATCCTTAACATCCTTCCGTCATATCATCATAGTCGAACGTCGTGAAGGAGGTCTCTCCTCTGACGCCGTGACGGCCGTGAATTGTCCTTCTGAGACACAAATCACCTTAGGTGTACACGTTAATCCCAACGGTATTGTCCTTCCGGCATAGAATCCGATATCGATTTTCATTCATAAGTTGGGAGCGACCCAACAACATTCATAACATTTCATAACATCTCATAACATCTCATGGATAGGATACATACACAAAACATAAACATTTTTGGCAGGTAATCTTATAAACATTTTATCAACAGTTGAAATAAGCATCGTAAATAAATATTTCAATAGCGTTTCATTTTTGAGTAGAGTAAAGCCCACCTGGACTATCGATTGTCTAAATCGATTTCTTAGACTGTAAGTCCCAGACTTAACCTATCTATTCCTGGCCTTGAAGTTTTGGAGTAGAAACTATCCATCGAGTCTTAGAATCCATATTTCTACTATAGTGTATATCAAGGTATGATATACACTCAATTGAGCATGTGGTAGCACCTAGTCAAATACCTCACGTTAAGGTATGCTTTCGTGAAAATATCGTATCATGATGTTTTATCATAATTCGTGCATCTATTAATGTTCTAACGTACCTTGCGACATAACATAATGAATGCATCAATTACTAGCATGTTAGTCACATAAGGCATATTTCACATAGGGGAGTTCTACACTTAGTCAAATTTTAAGTGTTTGAAAATCAGCTAAACAGCTTAAAATTAACCCAAGTGACATACTTTGATGATTCATAACTCTCGATTCAAAATACGTATGGCCGCACAAAGACACATTCTGGAAACCTCTAAACATGTACTACAAGTTCTAAGAAGGAATTAAATCCAAAAGAGTCTTGGTTCTGAAGATATAGGTTCTCAAAGTGGGCAGCTCAAACTGACTTCTATACTTAGAAATTTTTTCAGAATTTTCAGTTTTAGCTTAACGACGAGGGGTTTTGCGAGGCTCGTAACTTTTGACTCGCAATGCCAAAATGGCTGTAGGCTACCAATTTAGAAACCTTGTAACAAGTACTACATATGTCATGAAGACCATACTGGAAAATATCTAACTCATCGAGAAATACATAAGTCCAAAGTTAACTAGTTGGAAATGGACAGTTTCCAGTAGGTGACTTTGGGTCGATGAAAGGTATACCTATAAAATTTGGTTTGGGATCAAACTTTCCAGATCATAACTAGACATGGTGAGGAACATTTCTTATGAAGAAACCCAAGTCCAAATCGGACTACAAATGGCTTGAACATCTCACGTAAAAGTCATACTCGAACAGCCTATTAACATAGAAATTTTCTAAGGCAGTTTGTCCAAAAAGGCTTACTGAAATGCATCAACTTTAAAAATTCACTGTGAGTTCATTATAAGGAATCTGGAAATGCAACCAATCATATTGAAAAGCCACTTAAGTCTAGTTTAATCCAGAAAATGCCTCACTCAATGATTCACAATAGATTGGGAGATAAAAATATTTTACCACAAGCTATCACTCCCGTTATAATTTTGTGCAGTTAGCTTGTAAAATCTGGAATAAATAGTAAAGATTTTTAGAAAATTCTGAAAATTTACAGGAATCTTCTAGACATGCTGAATTATGTTTCTGCCAAATTTTAGAGTTTTATCATTAGCCAAACTTAAAACGAGAGCCACGCACTATGGGTGATAAACACGGAGATTTCGCAGATTTGTGCAGTGTTTTTGATAAATACAAATAAAATATCAAATCAAGTTGGATGGACTTGAAATTGTACAGAGGAATACTAGACACATATAAATTCAACATATTAAAATTTCACAATCATCGGACCACAGTAACTTAGTCAAATAAATTTAGGAAGTTACTGATTTCGTGAGATAACTTCCAGTTTTGCAGACAAGATTATAGTTCGACATGCAATCACATATATGTGTTCGATACTATTGAATTACCCACCTATACACATGCATGTATGATCTAGCCATGTCCAAGAATCATAGGATGTAGTTACCTCAGCCACGAAATTGGAAGAAGACGAGAGAGATGGAGAGGCGATGGAGCTCATGGCTTAGAGGTGCATCAATTGGTATCACAAGAGCTAGGAGCTTGAGTTCTTTCTTCATGGTGGAAATGGGGCTGTTCTTGGAGGAAGGAGAGGAGAGGGGACGGCTGATTGAGGTGTGGGTGTGTGTGGGGTGGTGTTGGAGAGGTATGGGGGGTGTTGGGTGGTAGGCATGAGTGACATTTGTTAATACACTCCCATGCATCTACACTTGTCACACACATGCACAACACTCTTACACTCCCTCTCTACACACACACACATGCACGATTTTTATACATACATATATATGTATAAATTTCAGTATTTAATTGTTTAATTATGATATATAATTAATCACATTGCCACTTAATAGATACATGTAATAGTGGGAAGATTAACAACACACTTTGTTATAGCACTTAGGAGCTCTCGGCTCTCACACTTGTAATAGGTCAAATTTTTATTTTCCATGCCATTAATAGACATATATATCATAACATATGGTTTAGATGATAAATAATATCATAGGATAAATTAATGGCATCATTTTATATGATAAAAATCGAGTTCAAAAATTAGGATTTTCGAACGTTTGAAAAATTGGTAACTATCGAATCTTGATGATCTAGCATTGATTTAATGCTAAATAATACTGTAATTACATATAATAATCATAGGAAATTAATTCCTATAATTTCTTGATTGATTAAAACGCTTTGTTTCATCTCAAAGCGTTAACGTTTGAAAACGTTAAACGTTCATTATCGACTCATCTCGAAATGGTCGTCATCACTTTATTACATTATTCCATTAATAATGGAATTTAATTCTAAGCTTAATTGCTTAGAAAATATCATGAATTTTAACTATCGATCGCGATCGACGTTAAAATAATCGCCGATATACTTCAAATACTTTTATTCCTTAATTCACAATTGTCGATGAATATAAAATAGGATTTCATTCATTCGTAATTAATCAAGTCATTATTCGATATCATTCGATTGAATATCTCAATGAAAGCTTTGATTCTGGTTTTAAATACCGTAATTAGGCATTTAATTACGTGGGTATTACATTTCACGAGGATAATTAATTGTTGTACTTAAATTTTTTTGCTGTTATATAGATAGTACTTCATCTTTCCGTCCATGATAATTGTATCACAATTTATATATTCAATATCCACGAAAAATATATCACTTTTTTTCTAGGATATTACTCTCTATTGTTCAATCTCACAATCATTTATTATTTACAACAAAACTATTCTTACCACTCACAACCTAACACATGGTGGAACCATTTCTCAACTCAAATAACACCTACCACTACCAATAATTTTATTAAGACTCAGTTCCATCTACAAATCATACATTTATTATGGACGAAGGAAGTGTTGTTTTTTAATAAAAATATTATTGTTAGGTTTTCATTTACGACAACAAAATCATATTAGCTTGGGGATTTCGTAACTATCTGAGGTGGAATTACAATATTAAATTAATATTGGATTGAAAAATTGATTTGAGATATTGTAGTTCAAATCAAAGGGATTTTGATTGTGGTTTCAGTTTCAGCTACCGATTATTGAATTGGTTGGAATTGATGTTGTAAAAAAAAAGAAATTCTATTTTTTTACTTATATGATAAAGTTGTTAACAACAAAGTTCACATACGTTGAGGTATAATTGTGAAAAAGTCCAAATATTGGAATTTAAATTGACATATCATTATTTCCACACTGTGTTTATCGAATATAGGTAAAAACATAAAATATTTTAAATATACACGCATAATATTTGTTGTTACTATTCACAGGTAGTTATATATATTAGACCAACGGAGTATATTCAAAAACTGCAAAATAGAAATTTATTTTGGGTGGTCTCCTGTGCGCGCACATACTTAATTAATTAAATCTTAATTAATTAACTACATTAATTCTAATTAAAATTAATTAGTTTAATAAAATTTAATTATAAATTAATAAATAATAATTTTGAATTAATATATCTTAATTTTAAATTAATAAACTCTAATTGTAAAATAATAAATCCTAATCATGAATTAATAAACCCTAATTTTGAATTAATAAACCCTATTTGGAATTGATAAACCCTAATTTTGAATAATAAACCCTAATTGAAAATAATAAACCATAATTTTGAATAATAAACCCTGATTTTGAATAATAAATCCTAATTTTAAATAATAAACCCTAATTATGAATTAATAAACCCTAACTTTGAATTGATAAATCCTAATTATGAATTAATAAACTCTAATTATGAATTAATAAACCTCAATTATGAATTAATAAATCTTAATTATTAATTAATAAACCATAATTATGAATTAATAAATTCTAATTTTAAATTAAAAATTATAATTAAAAATCTAATTATCCTTACTCACCATAATTAATATATAATTATTTTAATAAAAAATAAAGATGAGCTCACGGTGCGGAGCTCACCCAAGTTTTGTGATTTATTTTTCCTGGTGGAGAGGAAGTTTTACCAAGCAAGGTTCTTATAAATAAATAATTGTTCCCAGCACGTTAACTTAAATTTGAGTAAGAGCATCTTTTCATATAATATTACATATCCCTCTATCTTTTTAAATGTCCTATTAATATTTTTTTAAATAAATATCCTAGTTCACAATTTGATAATAAATTAATAACATTTTTTCCATTTTACCAATCTTTAATATTTTCACAAAATAAATAATTGTGTATATGCATTTATTATAGTACTTAATAAGATTATAAAAGTAATTTTTTATATTTTAGTAGATGTAATTTGACTATTAAAACACTTAAAAACAGAGAGTATACATGAATGAAGTTAACAAATTAATAATGACATTTATAGCAAATTAGAATATAAAAAGAAAGTCAAACCTTTCTATTGGTTACATTTTGTTAATACTAACAGCAGGGATTATATCTACCCTTGTCTATATGTCGGCAAAAATAAATAATTAAACCGTCAATGATTAGCAGATTAATTATATTCTACTTGACCATTAGTTATATATTGTTTAAGTTTGATTTGGAAACTACTAACATATAATTTTGTATAAATGTATAATCAGCTTGCGGGATTATATTTATTTATTTTTTATTCCTTGCGTTGTATACGCTTGAGATTTTCCAATCATGTGCTTCGTCTTATCACGCAAACTGCTTGAATAATGGTTGTCTTAATCATTATTAAGGTTCATGATTAAAAACGCGATTAAATTGTAAAGAGAAAGAAGTGTAATTTGGACATATTATAGTTATCTACTTATTTAGTACAATAATTTCAAACGAGTAAATTAATCAGTCAATGTTTCCAACTAATATAATTAATCAAACTATGAAACATTGATGTGAAATAACTGAATTTATAACATGATCTAATGACAACTTCATATTTATATTTATGGATTTATTTTATTCTGTTTTCCTAATAAAAGTTTAGCTTTTATTTATGAATTAAAGCACCACCGAAGGGTCCGAAATTAAATTTAGCTAAAAAAATAATGATCAAAGATTATGATTTCAAATTTCTCATTTACTAAACCAAGATACCATTTGCACACTTACTTATGTATCAACTAACGAATAACTTTTGTTTTTTTTAAGCACAGATAAACATACCACGCAACTAAAAGTCAGTTAGCAAATAAACCTTTTTTGATTTATCATATTTAAAAATTTTAATTTTTGTGGCCACAACTTGATTGCAAAAAAACCTAATTTGTAAAAGGACGTCTTAATTAAATAAATGTGATAATTAGGTCATCTTGTGTGCCGAATAAACTAACTTCATTCCCAGAGGCACGAGGAAAGTGACAAAATCGTAGCCTTTTACAACCATTTTATTTATTAATTCTTGGTTAAAGTAGGTCATATTGAAATAAAAAAAAGGAGCATTTTTAATTCATTTTTCTCATGAAGATTTAATCAGCCAATATAGCATTTTCAAGGCTAATTCGCGACATGATTATGTTGGTTGATATAGTTCGCTTTTAAAATAATAAAATAAGAAAGAAAGATATCATACTTTTATGTGATTGTTTTTAAATTATACTTTTACATTCGTTTTTAAGATTTTAAATGAAAGTAAAGTGATTTTTTTTTTGGAAATGGAAAACACACTTCATTACTTCTCATTAAATCTCACATTTTCCAAATAAGCTACTGAAAATTGGAAAATACACATATCTTGGAAAGGCCTTAACAAAATTAAATGATCTATAGGTAACACAACAACTTCAAAATAAAAAATGAAAAATCAACAAGAACTAGTATTAAATTCAATAGTTGTAGACCACGAAGGGTACTAGGTGGCAAATTAATTATTCCGTTTCAAACGGGATAAGATATATTTTTTGTACAAGGGGGGGAATGATATAATTTTTAAGCGAAAAAACAATTATATAAAAGACAATTTTTCCTAACCTCCCCATGAATTCCTCCTTTATTTGCTTGTCTGTTGTGCTTTTAAAAATCCATCTAGCAACTAACTACTACCACAGTACCATAGAGGGATGATTCAGAGAAGTACATCTTAGAAAAGAACTAAGAATCAATACTCATCGTTAGATTGAATAAGATTGAATGACTAATAATTATTTAATGATAAAAATAGTCAAATCCTTAAATTTTCGTTATTTGAATCTTTCACATTCTATTATTCGTTTTGCATGTAAATCATTTTGTTGTTCATGTAATCGTAGTTCTTGTGTATGCTATCACATTTCAATTGATTGTCACATTCATGTAAATTCATGTTATTGTTCATATAATCATAATGTTGTGCATATATAATTACCAAAAATAAATATATAAAATCCCTTGATTATAGGGTTAAACGGTTACCATTAAAATTTAAAGATGATAAATTATTTATAATTAATCTTGACGGTTAAATTATTCAAAATGGATGGATCATATTAGTTCTTAGTTCTCAGAGAAGTTGAAATTTTCATTTGATCCATTATATATGAGATTGGATTCAATGATAACTCATCTTTTTTAAAACTTGAAAACTATGCACAAACGTATAAAGTTGATGAAAAATCTATAAAGTTGTGCATAACGAAAACGTTCTAAAATTATTGCACAATAAAATAATTGTAGAAAGTTTTCGTTATACAAAATTTTATATCATTATGTGCATTATCTTTACACGTCTTATGCATAGTTCACAGAGTTCTCAAAAAAGTTATAGTTCTCATTTGATCCCCTCTCTCTCTCTCTCTCTATATATATATATATATATATATATATATATGGAGTGGTTATTATATGGACACTCCTTATAGTATAGACATGAGTACAAATACCAATAATTGATAAATCAATATGGACACTTCATATTCAATGCACGAATTATGACGCAGATAAATAAATACATAATTATATATAGAAATATACATATAACTAATTTGGATGCACATTTAAAAATAACCATTAGATTTGCAAATCTAATTAACATAATTTGTTCTCATTTATGTATGATAAAGATCGTATGTACATGAAAAGATATATATATATATACATATATATATATATATACATATATATATATAGGGAAGGGTTAACGTGAGAACCATTTTTATTGTGAGAACACGAGAAATGAATATGCTATGAAAGTTAATGAATACGTTGCGAAAGTTAATGAATAAAAAAATAATAGAATTTTCGCCTCATGAGATTCGAACCCGGTGAAAATTTCGAATTTTGGATTCATTAACTGCAGTATTCATTAACTTTCATAACATATTCATTTTGTTCAAAGAATTTTCGTAGTTCTCACGTTAAAATTGGTTCTTATTTGAACCTCACTATATATATATATATATATATATATATATATATATATATATATATAGGGAGGGTTATCGTGAGAACTATTTTTATTGTGAGAACTCACGGTGAAAATTGATGAATCATTGGGAAATTATCGAATTCAAAAATAGAATTTTTGCCCCTCATGGGATTCGAACCGGATGAAAAATTCTGAATTTTTGAATTCAAGAACTTTCTCAATAAATTCATCAACTTTCATGACGAATTCATTTGGTTCTTAGTTTTTAAGATAAAAATGATTCTTATTTGAAACAAACTCTCTCTATATATATATGCACTAATAGGCAATAAATTTAAAAAAATTGGGAAAACAACAATAAATGTATCATAATATAACTATTTATATCACAAATTACAAAACCTAGTTAAGAAAAAAAGAATGACGATATGAAATTAAAGTAAGCCGTTGGAATATAATTGCGGAAACACTTAATTTATTTATTGATTGCAAAGTGCAGCAAATGACTAACAACAGTAAACCTATATTCTCTAAGAGTAGTAGCCCTAAACAACCCCTCAATGCTGGAACAATGTAGATTTCATCTAATCAAAATCCTCTTAACTTCTTAATCATTGAGTCACCGTAATTTATCCATCATATTCTCATGGGATTGTGGTATGAAAGTTCCGGAGGGATAGTTTCCCCTTTTGAAACAAGAGATAAATTTTATTCTTATTCACACGTCACATGGAGTGGGAAAACTTGAAATTTTCCCACAATTTCGAAATGTTCAAGAAAAAGGAAAATTAATTTAATTTGCATAAACATTGATATACATTTACAAGAGGACATTGTAGTATGTTGACATTAAACCAAAAGCTACATCAAAATTATAGGAGGAAAACCTATCTTCTCTAAGAGTAGTAGCCCTAAACAACCCCTCAATGCCGGAACAATCCACATTTCATCTAATCATTCTCAAGAAAACTGGTAATATAATCATCTGAAGTTTGAGAACTGATTCTGAGAAGACTGCACCATCTGCAAATCCGATGTCGTTTGGCAAGAACTGTCATCTCCAATCATACTCCTACAAAAGTTCCAAAAAAATAATCAAATAAAAAAACTTGACTACATTATAGATCAAAACTAATGAACTGCAATGAGTTGATGCAAAATGATCTTACTCTCTCGGCCTCGACGCCCACAGGGAGCTCAGAGCTCGTAGCCGGCCATAGTATTCTCCGATCACCAAGAAGCAGCGAGCAGCCTGCCGGATTGTCAGTAAATGGTGCAGCTGATGAAGGGTCTGTTGCCTTAAATTATCTGCCTGTGTTTTTGCAAATGCAGCATGAAAATGAAGTCAAATTTAGACACTTCCTTCAAGATTTGAACTAGTTTGATCAAAATCATTGGTTTCTGAAAACAAGGAAAGAATACTATAGACAAATAGAAAATATGTTACATACTAATCCACTTCACCAAACTTCGTCTAAGAAAGCACCATTACTATTTACCTAGCGATGGAATAAAATCAGATGAGCTAGTGAATTAAGAGAGTCGTTGTAGCCAAAAAAATAAACCTATATGATTGGTTATCAATCAAAACTCAAAACTATTAGTGGGGTTCCACCAGAAATGGACTGATTTGTCATATCATTCTAAAGCAGCTTTCAAGAAGGCATTGCTTTCTTGGAAAGGAAGCATTTTAATCTTTCCTTTTCTAAGTAGGCATCCACGGAATATTTCCTATCTCTCTTTTGTTCATATTCAATACCCGATCACCTCAGAAAGATCAATCAATATCACATCAAGAATTAAGCAATGCTACAACAATTTAACATTTTTTTCAAATGCAGTTTTGACAAATACAAGGAATTATGTATATGTAAAACTAACGAAGCCATTCGTGTTGTCCGAATATAAAATCTACATATTTACACGTATATTTTGACAAGAATAGTTACCTAAATCTGTGAAGTCCTCTATAAAGTATAGTTGAGACATCACTTAAAAGAGAAAGCAGAATGTAAAACCGAAAAGGAAGGGAATGATATATACTATCATGCTACATTTTGTGAGCCTCTTTAGCTACTTGTCCTTGTTGCATCAGTTTCTCACATATGCTTTCTAATCGCTTATCACGTATCTCACTAATTAAAGTTCAAAGGGTCACATTTTAGCATCAAAATACTGTGCCCCTAAAGCATAAAACCTCAACTTTTAACTACTTTAGACAAGTGTTTGTCATGCGATGATCAAACTAGAAATTATTTGATTTCATGATCTAAATTAAAGAAGGGAATTTGGAGGAAGAGGGAATGGATGTATGAACCTGTCGAAGGAAGCCTTCAAGATTTGCGAGCTTTCCCAACGCGTCGGCCATGTGATTCATGCTGTCATTAACAGAGCCATTAGCAATGGTATCAACTAAGGATTGTTGCAATTGTTCCAACCCTTGTGAAAGAGCCTCCTCTGCCTGCTGTGAAGAATGCTGAGGCTGCAAATCCCCATGAATTGCTGCTCTGTTAAAGGGTCTAATTGTGGTATTAACATCTGCTAATCAAGAAAATTGAGGATTATTAAACAGTTCAAAATTGTCCCAGGTGGCAAATGACAGTATCAAAGAAAAATGACAAGCATAGTGACCTTGATTAGATCAGATGGCGGAAACCACCCATCCAAAGGAAACATCTCTGCAGGCGTAGTCCACATTCCGTGATGAGGTGGAAGACATCTGACTTAGCGGCAGCACCTTTTAGGCTGAAGACCTCGTCATAATGAGCGATGTATCCATCGACTATGACCCTCAGATCACCGTCGGATAGGTGTGCTTGCAATGCAGTTCGGAGCTCAGACATGTGCCTGTGATCATCATCTAGCCATCTCGAGTATTCCATGTCAAATATCGCTCCACCTATAACAAAAAAACATAACATCATTTCATTATAATACGAAACACATAATCTTGAAAAGAAACAAGGCCATGAATGTTGCATATACACAAAGTAAAGACATACTTCAAGAAAGGCACAAAAGGCCATTCATTTTTCATTTTTTTGGTTGCTTTTTGTGTGATTTTTTTATGTTTATCCAAAAACCTAATGTAGGCTTCTGCATATGTACAAAGGCTCGGTGCCAAAATTCAAAAATCTGTGGGCACAGATGAGGCAAAGACTAAACTGAAAAGATTCCAAATTTTGCATATTGAAAGAAATAGGGTATTTGTGAAAGAAAACACACACACACACACAGAGTCAGGGTCTTGCTGACCATGTGGTAAAAGTTGCAGCCTTGGTCATACACACATTTGATTTGAATCTTTTTTCCCCGAAACAGTAATTAAAATCTGACATGGCTTTGAGGAAGCAGAAACTTCAAGTCAAAAATAGAAGTTTTTTGTTTTGTTGAAAAAATGTTACAAGCCAAGTGTGACTTGAAATCTCTTTTACTACTTTATTGGACAAAAATCTAGTCTTTTTCACGATTCAGATTAAGTAACACCATTTTATGGTCAAAAATTGGATCATTATGGAAGAAAAAGTCTAGCTAATATCTAGGAATGAAGGGTTTGACAAACTCGATGCTTTGGATTGAAATTAGACAATCTAATAATGTCAATTAGGTAAAAAAAATTCCATAAAGTAATAATAAACTAGCATGGACAAGACCAACTCCTACCTCCTTAACAAAGATGAAAAAGTATAAAAATAATATTCACCTTTACAAAACTCCTCAAGAATTCATTACAATATTCATGGGAAAGGTGAAAGAAGTCTTCAATTGAGAAAGAGGGCAGTTTAGTAAAATCCCTACTCAGAAATGTAGACACATACCAGAGCTAATACTCCCACTTGCAGCCCCACCTCCTCCTAAGAAAAGTCCCTGTTGAAGAGAAGGGAATGAGGTCAAGAAAATTAATTATAGAGAATTAGACACTAAATTATTTACTCCCTCCGTCCACTATAAATATGTATTTAATTCCTTTTCGATCCGTCCACCAAAATGTCAGACTTTTCTTTTTAAACATCAACTTTACATTTTTACCTCAACTTATCCACTTATTTATAAAAAAACTCATACCACCTTTTACACTCACAATCCATTAATATATTCATTTATTATCCCAATGACACACCTTTTTATATACATTTACTTTACACTTATTACAGTTTTTTTAAATCCCGTGCCACCAAAACCGATGCACGTTTTTGGTGGACGGAGGGAGTAATATTTTTGGATTGGGCAGCAGCCTTCAATTATTTTACATTTTAGGACATTAGATGTCTTGATTTTCTTTATGTTATTTGTTGCTACTACATTAAATCTTACTGTTTCTTACCTGTGACCTTGCCCTCTGAAGGTCTTGTTCCAAGTGAGCAAGCCTGATCCTACTTGATTCTAGCTGCTGTACATAGGCCTATAGACACACATAAAAAACAAAATCTTGGATAAAATAAAAAAGAATTTTTATATTTTTTTTGCAATTTACCTTTTTCCTAAGTCTGCTCTTCCTAGCTGCTTCCCTATTTTGGGCTAAACGTCTCAATGTCTGTAGGAAGAAAGAAAAAATTACAGCTTCAGGATCAAGATTTTCAAAGAATTTAAATTAAGAAAATTCTACAGAAATTATGAAAAATCAGTGTTGCCACAAGATTTCAGTTTCATGCATGCATGTGAATAATGTGGGCTCTTTCATCACCTTAGCATCAAGCACTTTATCTGAGTTAGAACCAGGCCCTCTTCTCTGCATTATTTTAAAAAAATAATCCAAGAGAGACAAATGTTAATAGTGAACTACTTTACTAGAGTCAAGAAGAGCAGCTAGAACAAACAAATTTTATAAGGCAAAAATTTGAACTTTATATTTTATTCTGAATTAGAGAGGAAGATAACGTGTCAGCAATGGCAGAATCTTTTGAAAGATTTCAATTTTTTATTAACAAAATCAAGTTGGTAATTATTAGAAAATATGCTGCCATTTTGCAGCTGTTCTTGAAAATAATAATGATGGGGATGGAAAAATGTCTATTAATCATTTCCGTTTCTCTTTAGATTTTGTTTTCCTTTTCCCATGAAGATTATTACCAAAAAAAAAAATCCCCATGAGAGAGAGAGGGAAAAAAAGAATTAAACTAGAGTTCTTGGGATGGGAAAAAGTAGGTAATTATGAACTAGGACTTAACCTGCAGTCGTGGAGATTGATTGCCGCGTTATTATAATAGATTAAGAAAGACGAAATACTACTAGTCTACCACTGTTAAGATTCTGCTTTTCTACTAAGGTTTTATTATATGTCAGAATAAAAATCAGAAAAATCCCTCAGCAATCAGAAGGAGCAGTGCCCCTTTGCGAACAAATCTTTCTTGCAGCTATTGGGGTTAGAGAGAGAGAGAAGTAATTAATGATGTGATCTTTTCCTGAGCTATAGGAAGAAATTCAACCAAGAATTTAAAAAAAAAAGTGAAACCAGACCTTTTCTGGTGCTGGCTTAGCAGCTGGCTGTGACTGTGAGCCACCACTTATTCTGGAGCTGTTAATCCCACAGGCGGCGTCCATCTGTCTCGGCGGCGGCGGTGGCTGGCGATGGTCGGAAGGAGATTCGGGAGTGTTGGAAAGTGTGTTCACAGCTGATCCTGAATCAGTACTCTCCTCTCCTGATTTTGAGCTTCCCTGTATTAAATGACACAAAATTTTAGTCAAAATGGCTTTCATCATCACCAAAAATCTAAAAAAAGTAAACAAATCTATTTCATTAAAAAACTCCAAGAAACCTCCAAAACACATTAAAGAACAAGCTAAAACACACCCATAAAACTTGTTGCAGAAGTTGATAAAAAGAGACAGAAGAGTGAGAAATATTTGTTTTTGAAGAGATTGAGACTTGTTATGTTGTGTATGATAATCAAAGATTGAAAGAGAGAAGTAAATATAGTGTACTCTTGGGGTATGCTGCTGGAATCTCATAGGCCAAGAAGGGAACATATCCAGAGTTGCTGCAGGCCTAATTGCGGTGAATAAAGCTGCACAAATTCAAAAGCAAAATCCTCAAGAATCAGCCACCAAAAAAATTGAGACTAGAAAAAAAATCGATTTTTTTGGGTGGGTTGAAAGTTTCAAAATTTGTGAAGAGAAAGGGTGAGAAGCTAATATCCTTTTATGTATGATTCTTGCTTTGCAGTTATGGAGTCAGTAAAAAGAGTCATGCAAGCAGGTCTGGTTTTTTCCATATTTGCAACACACGCCATTCAAATCCCTTGTCCAAGAATGATTTATGTGTAAGAAATGGAAACCCCTCTTTGCCCTCCTAATACTGTAGACACGTTCAAACCCTCTCTCTCTCTCTTGGGAGTTGGTTACACAAAGCAACGTAAGAAAAAAGAGGAAGGAGAGATGCATACGTTGTTTTTTGTCATCATTATTGATATTAACTCCTTGCAAGATAATGGCCTCCTCAAGCTCTCCGAAATCAAAAGCTGAACCTTCTTGATTTCTTCTAAAACAAAGGGCCCAAGTCAGAAAAATCAAATCTTGGAAAAACCCAATTTGAAAAATCAAATCTATCTTACATGAAAGTGGAGTTGCTGGGGTGATGAAGCATGTGTGGGATTGCATAGGGGATATGGTGGTGGTGTGGAGCTCCTGAGTCAGACAAGGCTGCTGGCTCACCGACTCTGTGACTCGCCATGCAAACTCAGTTTCAGACCATTCTCGTCTTCTTTTCAAACAGCAGAAATGAGGTGGGAAATTTTCAAGAAAATTGATGATTTTCTTGAATTTTGTTTTGAGGTTTCGTGTTGGGGATTTGAAGACAGAAAGAAAGTCCACTTTTTCTTGAAACTCAAGTGGAGATGGACACTTGAGATGATCAGCAAAAGATCAGAGCTTTCTTGTATAAGTATAGATCCAAAAGGGAGTGAGAGGATCCTCTCTCTCTCTCTCTAAATTGATTTTCAAGTTTTGAGCTTCCGAGGGTCACTATCTAGCTTTCTTTTCTCTCCTTCTCTACGAAGAAATCCGTCGGATTATTCTCTTTGATCATTTTTCCACCTCTCTCTCTCTCTCTCTCTACTTTATACTCTGGCGCGTGTGGGAATGGAGTAGGAGTGTATGATTAGTAGTTTCAGAATTGAAACTCAAGCCATGGGTACAGAAAATCTTGTCCTAGACAACCCAGGCTTATTTTCTGGGGATTGCAACAGAAATTTTTAAAAAATAAATAATTAAATATAGAGGGAAAAAATTATGCCATGAAAAATACTGACTCCTACTCCACTCTCTCTAACCGCCAGTGCTTTCTTATTGGCCCTTTTCTTGGAGCCCTCTTCAAATCACCAAATAAGAAAATTGAATCTTTTAACTTTATCTTGGAAGAAAGAAATCTGGAATCTTGAGATTATTCTGTGAATGAAGTAATTTCAATGATTATGTGAACATTCATAATTGTCTCATCAAAATTGAGATTTTTGAGATTGAGATATACAATTTCATGAGTTTATTTTATTTTTATCATTATTTAATCATATATCCTGCTAAAGGACCAGCACTGATGCAATTAAGAGTAGAAGATAAGAGAAAAATTGTGCTGTGAATCAACAAATGAAAAAGGCGTAAAAGCATTAGAAAAAAATAAAGTTTTAAAAAATATAATAGACTAGTATTTTAAAGGTTGTTTTCTTGATCTTTAACGTTTGAGCTACATTCATGTAGCTCTCTTTCGCTATACGTTCTTATAAGAACTGTTACTTGATTCTTAACAACTTTTGGTTTTATTCAAAGTTATCACTTTTATTTTTAAGAATATTATTAGTGGGGTTTACTTTCCGTGTGATTTTTGAGAATTTGGCAACTCACACACTGACAATATTTATTATGCATTTAGCAATCAAGATGTTGCTTAAAAGCCTTTCAACCAAAACAAATAATCAAATAAAAACAATCACCAATAAAACAATCCACTTGTGATTATTATAATTCTTAAAATGGATTTGTTTGGTGTTATCCCATTTGTTGATAGGTCAACATCATCAACCCCAAGCCATGCCACATCAAGATTGTTTTTTCCCTTAATGGAAATTATTTTGAATTCTTAATGTTTTATATCCATGTTGGGGTGAGAGATCCATGGTAACTAGAGTGGACTTCATCACATTCTTTACAAATATTAGGAATATTTGATTTCATTCATTTAAGATGAAATATATATTTTAGTTCATGTATGTTTAAGTGTTTGTACTTGCGTATATATAGTTTTATTTACAAACATAGAAAGATAAAACGAATATTCATAAAATATATTTAATATACTTATTCCTTTTTATAGTTTTCACAAGTAAAGTCTCCCTAATATCACGCCTCTAAGTCCCCAAATTTTTTAATCCGTCTCTGATATCAGCTCATGCCACTGCATTACTTAATATGCGAACTCCACCACTAATTTTATACACGCACATCCACATAGAAAGTGCCTAATAATTAGGGGTGAGCAAAAAATCGAAAACCGAATATCCGATCCGAACCAAATCGAAATTTAAAATTTGGTTCGGATTTTTCGGATTTTCGGATCGGATTGAAATTTTTCAAAATTTCGGATTTTCGGATCGGATCGGATTGGATTTTTTAAATCCAAAAAATCCGAAAATCTGAATTATATATAATTTATATATATAAATAATATTTTATTCAAATATGTTTAAATTTAATATAAATATATATAAGAATTAACAAAAAATGGTTTCGGATTTTCGGTTTTTTCATAATTTCAGATTTCTCGATTCGGATTTTTGTATAAAAAATTCGGATTTTCGGATTTCGGATTTTTGAATCGATTCGGATTAGGCAAAAATCCGAACCGAAATCCGAATGCTCATCCCTACTAATAATTTGAATTTGTACTCGTTTGTTCAATTAGGTATAGATATAATTTTAATTTATCAGAATTTTAAGACTTTTAGATATTCCAAAAATAATTTGAAAGAAGAGACAATTAGACATTGGTTGATGGACCCATGGTCTATTCGTGGAATTCTGAAGAGATGGATTATTGGCGAATCAATATTTTATACAAATATGTGTTTGTTTCATCTACCGATTTTCCTGTAATATGACCCCTACCAATTATTCCCATACCTATTACTAATTAATGATTGCCTTATAAAGTTAATTTTTTTTGGTAGGGATTTGTTCTATATATGGAGTAGGTGTTCATGCATCTCAACTCACCATCTGCTAATTAATTCATATACATGAAAAAAATAATTATAAACATTGACACAGTAAAAGTTTCGTGCATGTCTTAGTATAAACAATTAAAATTGTTAGCAAATGAAAATACGCCATGTGTAAATCATGAATTAAATAATTAATTATATTTCTATTTTATTAATGGAATTTATTCCAAAATAAATAGATATATGGTTAATATTTAATTTTATCAGCAAATAGGAGCATGACATGTGGCAACGACACCTCGGAGAGGAATAATCACTCAAATTATGTCAAATGAGCCATAAAAGGCCCATAAGCCCAAGCCCAAGCCCATAAAGCCCAAGCCCATAAGCTCAAGCCCAAGCTCAAGCCCACAAACTCAAGTCCAAGCTCAAGACCATGGTTTGATGGCCCAAAAGGCCCAAAGCCCAAGCTCATAGCATGATGGGCCCAAAAGACCCACAAGCCCATAAGTCCACTAGCCTACATCTATAAATAGGCCTTGAAGGCTCTCATAAAGGAGAATTGGGGAATTGAAGTGAAGAAAGTGAAGAATCGAAGAGCTCAAGACACTCGAAGTATCCTCGGCGGAGTCTTCAAGAAGCTTCGAAGTCTTCTTCGACATTCAAGGCGTTCTTCGTGCAAATCACCACGTTCTTCGCCGAGATCATCCTCCAAATCAAATCAAAGATAGCCTTCAAGTTGGAAATATGGTGGAAACCCTCCACAATATTGGCGCTCAAACTTGAAGATCTTCAAACGTTCTTCAACATATCAACCCAAATCCGACAGTCGATCTGAAAACAAGGACGAGGTCCTTCAGATCAACATCGTCAAGTCCAAATTTCAAGTTCAAGGAGATCAAGGAATCACATCCACTCCAAACAACTCGAAGAACGTCAAGATCGTTCAAGAAATCACATTGAAGAAGTAGAATCAGATGATAGATAGAGATCGAACTCATCTCAAATTTATCAAATCCAAATTCAATTAATTTTTATATACAATTTTGTATTTATAAAAATTTAAATATAAAAATTTGTGTTACACTTAGTATGTTGAATGTATCAATTATAGTTTACTAATACAATCATACTTTATGTGTGTGAATGCTTCACAATTTCATGCATGTCATAATATGTCGAATGTATGAAATATAGTTTTATTAATATACAATCATATATTTATATAACTAAGCTGGATTATCTACGTTTCAAAAGTTCACCATGCGTATATTAGATATATTTCAAATATTTCGAAGCAGTAGTAAAAATTAATATAGGATGAATAGGATAATGGGTTTGAATTTGGGGTTCTTTTTTTTGGAAAAAAAAAATAGGAGTAATATCTTAAAAGCATGATAGCTTGACTTCATTTTTGAATACTTGTAATTTTTTATGAGAGAATAAGAATATCCAGCAAATCATGATTTCTTTAAAGTTTGCGTATATAGTTAATTATTTTACTCCTGTCTAATTATATTAATTATTTGGGTATTTTAATAGTGGTATAGATCAAATAATATTTCATTTTTATGTTTGAATATTTGTTAGAATGGATTAAGTCATTAATAGTTAATTAGCATTCCTCCTATTCAATATACGGCTATCATATTTTGTAGTATCGAGTAATTTATTATGCAAAAATGGTGATTATAATGAAACAAAAAAAAATGTACAAAATTTTATACATATTATTGTGTGATATAAAATCATCAATCAATATTTACAACTATACAAAACATTTATAATCATCCATATATATATATAAATAGTTCCAATAATTAATATTTATAATTTTAGAATTATAGTGCTTATTTATATTGATAATATTAGAGAAATATATAAATAAAAGAATAAGTTTAATTTATTTAAGATTATAGGGGTGTTTGGCTAAGCTTATTTTAAAGAGTTTATAAGATGTTTCAAGAGCTTATAAGATGTAATGTTTCAAGAACTTATAAGTTGTTAAAGTGTTTGGATAATTGATCTTATAAGTTAGAGAAAGAATCGTGAGTTAAAGAGATAAAGTTGACGAAATGAAGTTGGTAGTGTATATGTAGGAAATAACGAACTATAATAAGATTATTTTGATAAATTCATGGTTGTTTATAAAACATGAAAAATAAGTTGGTTTTGAGCAACTTATTTGTAGCGACTTATAAAATTTGTTGGAGCTTATTTTCACATTTATATGTTATTGGAGCTTATTTTCACGAACATTATGTTCGTTTATGAAATTTTATTTTGTCAAACACTTTGAACAAACTTATAAACTTCTAAACAACTTATAAGCTCAATAAACATCTAAAGAGATTATAATAATCTTAAATAAATTAATCTTAAATAAAGAGCAACTTTATTATAGTTTATGATCTGAACTTTTTAGTCCATGGTGACTGATGCCGTGGCAAAATGCAGGAAGTGTATGGTGATTGGTGCCGTAGAAAAGGCTGACATCCACGGTGAAGATGACTGGTGTGGTGGCAAATTCAAACATCCATGGTCAAGTCCACAATAACTGGTATGTAACAAAATGGTAACACTTAATAGTATGCATCTAGAACTAGAAGTGATTTACGCATAAAAGTCCATTACTATTAGCCTAATATATAGAACATCCATGGTCAAGTCCACAATAACTGGTATGTGACAAAATGGTAACACTTAATAGTATGCATCTAAAACTAGAAGTGATTTACGCATAAAAGTCCATTACTATTAGCCTAATATATAGACTATCCACTTTCATATTCAATGAGCTCAAATTCCATAATGTCAACAAAATAAATTAAAAATAAAAATAAAGAAATTGAGTTTCTATGCTTTGTTTTCATTTATTTAATACTATGTCCATCTCTTATTTATTTCTATATTTTCTTTTTGATACGTTCTCCAATTTTGTTCATTCATCGTTTATAAAAATTACTCCACAAAATATTCATCACTTATTACTTGCAACAATACCAGTTATTTACATACTTATTACTCATGGTTTATTGCTAATCCTTACTTATTATCATTGATAACACTATTTATTTACACATTCTAGTAACATGTCACGTGAGACATTTACTCCACTCACAATATGCTCCATAACTTTTACTAAAACACGTGACAAAGATTTTTAAAAACATAAATGGAGGACGGATAGGAGTAATTGTTAATTGTAATTTTTAATCGTGTAAATTAAGAATTCATATTTTAATTTATACTTATTATGTTTTCTATCATGTAACTGACATCATATAATATAAAGTTATCATTTTTAAACATGAAAAAGTTAAAAACATAGTTGACTTTATACATAATATAAGTATAATCTTGTAAATCGAGTCTTTATATAATTTCAAAAAACAAATTGTTGAAAACAAATTAACATCAATCTACTAAAAAATATCAATTGTAAAATATATAAAATTTATAGGAATTAAAATTGAAAATCCACATAAAAACATTTTATTGATTTAGTTTCCGAAATGATATGCTAGCTACAAATCAATAATTTGGAAAAAAGAATTATTAGTTTAGGATATAATAATCAAAATTTTGATTTTTAGACTTGAGAAGAAAAGTGTATTTTGATTTTATAAAAAAATAGTTATTGATTCTCCTTACAAAAAAAAGTGGCAAGAGAAGAAGAGAGAGAACAGAACTACAAAACCGTACAACGAACGGATACGCGACTTATCATTGGCAGTAAAAGATTCACGGGCACTGAACTCAATTCCCGTCATTGACCGTTATTTACCACTTAAACACCGCCGCTCCGCCACCGCCACCCTCCACCGTTGGGGACTTCAAGATCAGTATGCTGTCGAGATCACGACAGAATGGGTATTTTGAAATCTACTTTTTTAACTGCTCTGTTACTCCTGCTGCCTACCACTCTTGATTTCGCCAGCACCTACAATGTGGGAGATCTCGTGCTCCTTTTAGTCAACAATTCACAACCCGAGGTACTGATTCTTCTAGACCGTCGCAATTAGCCCATTTTTAGGTTTATGGGTGGATATTCTTTGGCATTCATTTATTCTTGCTGATATTAGAGATGGACTGCATGAATCAGTAGTTTGTCCTTTGTTTTTTGAAATTGATTGATTGGTTAAATTTTATGCACATTTTGGTGCTATTTTCTTGTTCCAAAGATTAGTTAATAATATATTGTTTCATCATGGTTTGGAAGTGGAGATCCGAGCTTAAGGAATCCAGTTTTACTTGCAAAAAAATTTAGCTTGTGCCACTTGAACCGAATTAGGTTGAATAAGGAACTTTAACAATCAATGTTGGTTGTTTTGTTTCTGGCTTATGTTTTATTAAGATTAGAAACCATGTTGTTTCCATATTTCATCAATTCTAAGCTTCTGTTTACTCTGAGAATTCTGATAGGCTTAATCCTTTTACATTCAACTTGTTCTAATATCTTTTACTGTTGACTTGCTTACAGTGAAACTTATGAATATTACAAGCTGCCCTTCTATTGTCCAGGTTCGCTTTGACACTTGTCAATGTATATCGTAGAAGAACTCTTAAGCTTATACTCTTTTTTTTCCTTCTTTTCTTTGACAATAGTTTTTCAGTAATCGTTTTTTTATTGGATTATACATGCACATTGCTAAGAGCCAATACATGCCATCGGTTTGAAGCTTGATCATTTCACTAAAAAGAAAAAACTGATAAAACGAAAAATGAATATTGACATGAGTTGAAGCATTGAGTTTTCCTCGAGACGAAGGATACTACTAGCTGTGGCATTTTGTCTGTCCCTTTTCTATTGAGGAGATGGGGGGATGGAGTTGTTTAGAGTCTAGGCTTTGTAGAGAATACCACTATTGGCATATAGAGCTCGTTCATCTTTATTTTTTTCCTGAAAGATAGAATCCTCCTTTTCATGCACTTGGTCTTGAGAGCCTACTCGGTCCATAATGTAAGAATGCATCTTTCTTAAAGAGATCTTATATGTTCCGTCTTCTAGACCTTCAAAAAACTGTTGGTGATTTGTTGCAATGTAAGACGTTCTTGCATTTTCAAGTTTATTCGATCCCTCTGCTGTGAACTTACCTTTACAAGAAGATTCATAACTCACTATTTATCTCATTGTCAAATCAGGTGATTGAAAAGAAGGAAAACTTTGGGGCAATTTTGGTTGGTGATTGATTAGCAAATGCTTTATATGATCTGAGATTTGCTGTGAAGAAAAAACCGAAGCAGTTGTTTGCCAAAAAAAAGCTCAGGTTGATATTGATAAATTCAGGGATGTCATCACTAATGATTTTTACTATTAGATGTATTATGACATCTTCCACTTTTGGCATACATCAGCAAAGTTGAGGACGGGAGCTGGAAAGTTGATGGCAAGGGGAAAAAGTTTTTCCTACCCATGCTCACTTTGATGCTCTTTACAATGGAAATCAAGTAATAGAAATACACGCCTTCAGCGAGCCAAGTCATATGTTAGATGTAACAGAGGATGTTGATTTGTCGAGTTCACCTATTTTATATCTTGGAATGGAACCTCCATGCCATACGAGAACAGAATGAAGAGATACTCGAGAGCTTCCTTACTGCATATTCTCCATCAAAGTCACTGCTCTGGTTTGTTAATTCTGTCGTCATAGTTATTCTGCTCATGGGACTGCTTACTTTGCTCTTTCTGCGGCATATCAAGAATGACTTAAGAAAGTAACTCTTGGCGCTGTGGTACTCGTTGGTTTTTGCTCCTATGTTTGTGCTTGTATTTTAGTGCAAGTTTCTCAATACATAGCTCTAAATTCAGCCATCTATTATTAATTTCAGATGGTCGATTGGACATGAAGACGAGGAGAAAGAGGTCGGATGGAAATACATTCATGGGGACATGCTCAGATGCCCAACAAATCTATCATTGTTCGTTGCAGTTTTGGGCTGTGGTACCCAGTTTTTCACCATGTAAGCCGCCTTTTTTCATTAATTTTCTTATATCCTCTATCATAACATATGTAATTGGTGGCTGTCATATATTTGCACTTCCACAATAGAACTTCAAATTTAAATTTGTAAAAGTAATGCGTAGTTTCGTTCATGTAGCTGCTAAGATACCATACATAAATTTAATAGCCTCCTGATACTCTTGTCTCCCCTCTTTATTACTCGGTACTAGATGAGTCGGCTAGTTCTTGTCTCTCTTCAGACTTTTGCTACGACAGGAAAATGAAAGAAATTTCATATAATAAGAAATCTGATTTTTCATCTTTATATATTTCAAGCTGGTTCTTTCTTAGTTCATAATTTCTCTATGTTGCTACAGTGCTTTTAATATCGTACTCCTTGACAAAGTTTCAATTAGGCACATTCTTCTACTAACTTGATTGTATCATCCAAGTAATCAATTTTTAATATTGTACTCATCGACAAAGTTTCAATTAAGCACCTTCTTTTACTAACTTTGCTTGCATCATCCAAGTAATCAAATTTTTTCCTGTATACAGGTTTTGCATCTTATACATTTTTCGCATTTCTGGGAGTCTTCCAACCGTTCAGCCGCGGTGGTCTATCAAGTTATATTTTCATTTCTTACATTCTTACATCCTCAATTGCTGGCTAGCGATCTGTATCATTGTATATTCATTGTGCTGAAACTGGATGGGTATGGATGCTTTTTCCTTACTACATTAAGCCATTCTTTGTTAAATCCAATAAAAATGGGAAGGCAATGAACAGTTTTTGCAGGAAAAAGGTTTCCACCTCTCGGGATACTGGTCTTAGGTCCTTTGCGCTGCACCTCCTTCATCCTCAATTTACTAGCTGCATCTTTCGAGGTGAATGTGGCTCTTCCTCTTGGAACGTTATTCGTCACTATGTTCGTATATCTACTAGTATCAGTCCCTTACTTGCCTTATGCGGACTGATGGGATATACCAACCGCTGAGCCCATCGACAGCCCAAACCGGTGGGCTCGACATTGTGTGACTCACGCGGTTAAGCCCAAGGCCCAGCCTTCAAAGCCTAACCAGCCCCCAAACCCTAATCAGGCGCCACCCTGCACAGAAGGCCAAGCGTCCCTACAGGCGGAAGGCTAAGAGTCCCTAGGGGCGGGAGGAACAATCCCTATAGGCGAGAGGAAGAGTCCCTCCATGGGAGGGGATCAGATCCCACCTTAAGGGTCCTCAGATATGTATAAATAGAAGTTAGATCGAAGGTAGAAGGGTTAGCAACTTGTTGAATACTAAGAGCTTTTAGCTACACTCACTGTAATCAAATCATAGTGAAAGTATTGAGGAATCACTCCTCCGTAGACGTAGATCTCATTAACGATCGAACCACGTAAAGCCTTGGTGTTCTTTATCGCTTTACATAAATCTTGCATACTAGCATATACTAGATTTATCATTGGCGCGCGTCTGTGGGAACTTGAACAAAAGCTTCGTTTTCCTACAAATTAATGGCAAGGACGCGTCTGACCGCCGTCGATCTTGGCAACAACCGTCTTGAGGACGACCGGTGGTCACCGCATGAGGAAGAGATTGCGACGCCGCCAGCGGTCACACACCGAGGCCACATGGAAAACGTTTCCATACACCCGGGATCGCCGCCGACGAGGTGGAAGATGCCGACCTCATCGCCAAGTGAAGCAGCGGTTCACGGTCTCACGAAGCCCGCCGAGCGGCGTATCGAGTTCCTCAATGCCAATCTCGGCCAATTCGAACTTCTCCACGGAGGACAAATGGGCAGGCCTCTCGAGTGCCCGAATCGGCGAATCTGGCGCCGAGGTCGCCACCCCACCGGCGGTCAACGCCATCTCGGCCTGATGCCGAGAACGCGTGACACCAATCCGCGCGAAGTCAATCACCCGCCGAGAGGTCGCAACCATTCACCACCTGTCGCCCGTGAAGCCGCCTCAACCTCGGCATGTCGCCCAGAGCCGAGCAAAGAGAGAGAGAAGGACGGAGCGAACTCCCCGGAGAGATGATGACGCCAGTTATCGGTCTCCCACCCTCCAAAGAGATGGCAACGATCTCCGGGGTTCGACGGAACGGAAGAATCATTCTCCTTTCTCCGAGAGATTACGGACACGCCTTGCCCGTGATACGGGACACCCAACATCGGCGCCACGATGGCCAGGGGACCCTCCGACTTCCTTTTCGCCTATACCACCAATATGGCGAATCGAGGAATGGAAGATTTTCACATGTGCAAAATCTTCCACGAGTCTTGATCTCCAACGCCCGACCTGGTTCACCTCGCTCGCGAGCGGTATACACCGCTTCCGAGGACCTCGTGGATCGGTTTAAGTGGCGCTTCATCGGAGATGCCACCTCGCAGCCTTCGTCCGACACGCTCACAATCCGCGAGGGCGGACGAGCGATGTCGAATTTCGTCTCGCGATTCATCAAGGAATCTCTCAAGATTGATGATAGTAACGATCTATACATCATCAATGCATTCAAAAACGGGATCCGACCCGGCGCACTGAACAAAGAAATCACCAGGGAGAAACCAAAGACGGCGAGTAAACTTTGGAACCTGGTAGACAACTTCGTCAAAGGAGACGAGTCGGATCGGAAGAGGAGATCGGGACGAGCGAAAGTCGAGAGAAGAAGCCGGATGATCAAGTCGAGTCGGCGATCGCGAAGCGCATTCGATAGAATCGAGAGGCCATTGGGTCCGTGCTCGGACCTCGGCCAAACCACAGCGAAGCGCCTCCTCTGCTCAAATCGAGGCGAGATATTGAGCTCACCGAGCTCTTTAAAGCCCTCCTATGAAAGGAGGATCCAAGAAGAGGTCAGAGGAGTATTGTGACTATCACCGGGGGTATGGTCACGATACGAGGGGCTGCGAAACACAGGCTCGCAGATTGACGAGCTCGTCGAGAGCCCTCAAAATACCTCACCGAGTGGGCCGAGGAAGCAAGGCGGGGGAAGAATAACGGTGGCAACAAGCTGCGGGCCGACCTCGACGGGCGACCCAACCCGAAGATGATGAGGACGAAGGTCCCAACGCTATGGAGCAGTCATGCCATTACTGGGCTCGTAGGAAGGACGAGGTCGTCGTTAAAGAATGAAGCTTCGGAGGTCGGCCCCAGGAGCCGAAGAACAGCGACTCGGGATGGTGAGGACATCGTGTTCTCCAAAGACGACCCGGTGCCCAAAATCATGCCCCACCAAGACGCCATCACGATACAAGCCGTGGTGGGCAACAAGAACGTCCACCGGGTCTACATCGACATCGGTGCCTCCGTCAGCATTATCTTCCAGAGCTGCCTGGATAAACTTGAGGTCGGAGGGATTCAAATACGTCCCGCACCATCCCAGTTGCGGAGCTTCACTCAGGAGGCGGTTCAACCCAAGGTATCATTACCTTCCAGGTTCTGCGTAGGGCGTCTCCCTGTGTCGGTCACAAAGTCCATTCAATTCTTCGTCTGAGCTCCTCTCCGCACAACATCATCCAGGCGAGAGATGGCTACTCACGCCACCAGGCCGTCTGCTCGGTGTACCGCCTCACAATCAAAATACCCACCCGGTGGAAGTCTAGCATCCGGGGTGACCAAGCGGCGACCAAAGAATGCCTACGAGTCTCAACCCGGGATGTAGCCTTACCTCGGGCATAGCAATTCTGAGAATCCCGAAGCGCCACCTCGGGACGACCGACCGAGAACCTTCACTATCGACGACGACCCTCCAAAGTTGTCAAGGTCGGCGTCGAGGCCCGGTGATGTTGGCGGCATGTCATGCGACTTCCGAGGGAATACAGGGACGTGTTCGCATGGTCCCCACTCGACATGACCGGAGTGTCACCCGAGCTCATAACTCATCACCTCAACATTAACCCGGCCACTAAGCCAGTTCGGCAGAAGAAAAGAGTGTTTGGCTGAGCGCAGCGGCGGTCATAAGAGGCAAGTGACTCGACTCGAAGGCGAAAATCTTGTTCGAGGTTAAGTACCCGACTGGATGGCTAATCCGATCGTGGTCCAAAGCTGAGGAAGGGGTGGCGCATGCGTTGACTACACCGACCTCAACAAGACCGATTGTTACCCTCCCGACATTGACAAGAAGGTGGAGGCACGGTAGGCCACGAGATCTTGATTTCCTCGACACTGCTGAGGGTACCACCAAATCGATGAGTCGGGAGGACGCCCAAAACAAAGATTCATCACGACTTGAGTCTTTGCGTGACGGAAGATGCCTTTCGGCTAAAAACGCCGGAGCTACCTACGGAGGATGGTGGGCGCAATATTCGAGGACCACATAGGGAGATCGCAATATTGATATGTCGGCGACATCGTAGTCAAAAGTCGAAAACGGAGGCTGCGCCGGCGACCTCGGAACTATCCTCCAGCCTCCTCGGGTCGGCCAACCTCAAGCTCAACCCCGTAAGTGTACCTTCATGGTGAAGGCGGTAAATTCACGGGATCTTGGGTTTCACGAAGAAGGCTCAAGGCAAATCCACTAAGGTTAAAGCGGTGCTCGACATGCGGTGCAAAGACCATCCGTGAGATCCACAAACTCACGGGTGCCTAGCCGCCTCAGTGATTCTTATCTCGGGCTGCCGAGAAGCGGCTTCCTTCTTCAAGATCTTGAGGGAGCTCGGGACTTCGCTGGCGGGGAAGAACATCAGTCGCCGCAGACAATCGAAAGAGTATCTCGCCGACCTGCCGACCTGTCAGGTCCAAAGCGGTGAAATCCTCTCTTTATATCGCCGCCTCGGACGAGGCAATCAATGAAGTCTTGATGCGAGATGAGGTGGGACGTCAACTCCCATCTACTTACGTAATGACCGCCAATCTAAAGTGCGGATTAACGGAATTTGTTACTATTAAACGAGGATTAAGAACATAATTACCAACAACCTTTCAAGACTTCAATTTGTTATAGATAAACACAAAGATTTCATACAAACTAGACCAACAGATCATCAACAAAAGATTCAACGATCGAAGGTAACATAAGTAATATTAATACAACTAAGTGTTACGAGCAATGGAAAGCATGTGAATGCATATATGACGATATACATTCAAGGTAAACTATATCGACAAAAACTCCGATCGCTCAACACTTGTCCATCCTATCACCAGACTCAACTCGCAAATTTAAAACAAACATGCGGGGCTAAGTACAAGATTGCACTTAGTGGACTCATGCCAAAATCATTTCATTAAATTACATCGCCCGTTAGTATAACACGAGGATTTTAGTTGAAATAACTCGTGAATACCAAAACACTTTATCATTTCTCAAAAGATTAGCTGGCCGGGCATTTTCGATTCGTATGATCCGTATCGTTTACATAGCATTCATAAGCGATCTCACGCCGTAGAAGTAGGCCTCTTCTCTGACGCCGTGATCGGCCGAAGATGTTGCTAACGACTCACAATCACATAGTCGTGATTCAAGACATCGATAGGATCTATACCGTCGAAGATGTTGCTAACGGCTCATGGTCGTTTAGGTGTACACGTTAACCTGGCTGTGAATTACGCATCGACTAGGATCCGATATAGATTTTACGATAAAGTTGGGAGCTACCCAACAACTGATTTACTTTCATAGTTGGCTCGCCCAACAACATGATAGGATACATACGTTAAAACATAAATACTTTGGGCATGTAATTGAATCACAGTTCATAATCATTTCTCAACTGAAAGCTTTGTAAATAAATACTTTTCGAAGAAAGCATCGTAAATAAAAGGGTTTTCGAGTAAAGCCCACCTCGTATACGAAGGTCTTTTCACTACGGTTTCCTTTCTACGTCGAATGCTCAAGTCCACGTATCACCTTAACGTAAGAATTATTTTAGTATGTCGGTCACGTTCGATAGAGACGAACATAGTCTATAACGTTCTACGCGTCAAATAAGGCTAACGCCGGACTTATTTTGACGTTTCCTAATCAATTAATGTCGATTATGAATTTTCTCAATTTATAAGAGATATTCTACCTTTTAGTATATAATGTACGTTTTAATGTACTTACGTAACGTAAGTTACATTGTTACTAAACGTCTTCGTCACATAGATCACGACATCGAATTACGTGCCCTTTGACATTGGTCGACATTTTGGTCAACTATTTTGACTTAGTCAACATTTAGTCAACAATTTTGACTTTAGTCAACTCAAAGTCAACATTTTGACTTTTCAATTTCTTATGAAATTTATTATTTTATGTGCAATTCTTGTTCCAAAAATTCCTATAAAATCATACTATGTCTAAAACATTATGTTAGAACATTTTATGTAATTATACTTGATAAAATAAATTTATAACATTAATACTCATAAGGTATGATTTTTGGTTATCTTAATTAACCAACTATACATTTTTCAAAAATTCCAATAAATTCATATAATACTTAATATCATCCTTAATTATCCTTATTATAACATAATTGTTATTTATTATGAACTATTGAATTTAATTTACCTAAGTCATATTCAAATTTTTGACTTAGGTCCAAATAATTTTATAAATTTCAATAAATTCCTACAACCATATATTATGAATCTACATCATCAATATGATATGATAACACTTAAACATGGTTTATATCACAACCTATTATCATATACTATAATTTTGAAATTCATGAACTTAGGTACTAAAGTTTTCCAAAATTCTATATAAATTCATATAAGCTTATTTAATACTCTAGATTATTATTTCATGCTCAAATCAACAATTAAAATCAAAATCATCAACATATGGCACTCCTATGTTTTCGGTCCACATGAAATTTTAATACCATGCTTAATTTTGTGATATAATTATAATACATGCTTAATAACATCATATAAACATGATATCTAAACATATTAGCATAGGTTATATAATTTTTGAAAATTACACAAGTAACTAAGCTTATAACATAAATTCTAACGTATATATGAAGCTCGTAAGAAATCTAACCTCTTAATCGGATTAGAATTGATCGGTGAACGTTTATTTGTTCTAAGCTTGGGTTTGAAGGATTGGAGAACACTCTCTCTTTTCTCTCTATATTTTCGATCACTTGTGGTTTGAATAAGAAATGAAGAGCTCCTATCTTATATTTATAGGCATGTGCAAGTGGTACCATAATTATTACATGAAAATATCTAATGTACACTTGTGCAAAATCTTATTTTTATCCTTATCATATCTTATCTAAATCCTTATCATATCTTATCTAAATCCTTATCATGTACAACTCATCATGTACCTTATCCCTTAATTATATTCATTGTATCATAGTTGTCATTTAATTAAATAATTTGTAACATTTTAATATATATGTGTAGGTGTCGGCTATATCACATAGCCTAGAATTAAATTTTATTTTATTACTATATTATATACCTTATTATGTTATATTATTACTTAATTAATAAATTGTATCATAAATATCAAGAATTAAAGAAATTATTACATTATATAATATTTGTGACATTCTCGGCCATGCCTTAATTAATTAGGTTTAATTTTTATTTTTTTCCTATTATATATTATATCATTATCATATTATAAAGTTACTTTGGAAAAGTTAAATATTTCAACTATACAAGTGGCCTTATCATATAGTATGAAATTAAACATTTTCAACCCCAAATTTCAAAGATTTCGGCCCCCCCTCTTTAATTACCCATGGATTACTTGTTCCACTTGATAATGATCTCCACTTTACACCTAATACATGATAAGATTATAATCATAACCCTCATTAATTGTAGTAAGATATTTGTACATAAAATCATACTAAAATCCTCCAAAATTGTCGCCACTTTTGGCACAAGTGTACCTACACTTGTGCAAGTTGTAATACACTTCATTTTATCCTTAATGATGTTATAATGATATAATAATTATCATATATCATTAATTGAATAAGAATAAAAATTAATTTGTACTTAAGAAACCCTAATTTTCGATAATTACTAAGGAAATTCCAAACATTTTATTTCCTTGTATAAAATAGATACTACATAGTTATGTGACATATTATATGTCTTAGATAATAAATTTAATCATAGAAAAGTATTAAAAATAATTTTAGACCTTAAAACCCTAATTTGAAATTTTAGGGTTTTCGAAACCCATAACAATAGGTACATTGCATTCTTAAATTTTCTAGCATTATTTTGATGATAAATAATGCTCTTATATTATAAAATAATCATAGGAATTTGAATTTTATAATTCCAAGATCATTTGCTAAAGTTATCGCATTATCTCTAAACGTAGACATTTGAAACGTCTCTAAATTCTCATAGTTTAATTATCTCTAAAACATTCAAAATAAAGTTGTAACAACTTTATTTATTCCTATAATAATAGGAATTTCAAAATTAAACTTAACAGCTTAATAATACTGTGAGACGTAACTGTCGGATTTATCCGACGTTAGAACATTAATGTTCGAAGGAATATCAGAATTTATATTCCTTAATTCACTAATCATTAGTGAATATCACACAGAAATTATCCAATTATGCTTGGTCAAAGTCAAGAGTTGACTAATTAAGATTTTAATTATCGAATTAATAATACTAATTACGAATTTATCATCGTAATTCATTATTAAAATTACGGATATTACAACTTCATTATCCGGCTCTCGAGGACCGGAGACGAGGTACACTAGCCTCGAAAAGGTATGCAGCCCTAGTGAGCAAGCGACGCCTCGACCCTACTTCCAAGCCCATTCCGTCTGTCTTGGTGACTTACCCTTGAGACAAGTCTTGTCAAAGCCGGAGTCATCCGGACGTATAGCTAAGTGGGCGCTGGAGCTCGGCGAGCACGACATTTCATACTCCCCCAGGCCGGCCATAAAAGGGCAAGCTCTCGCTGACTTCCTGGTGGAGGCCAAATTCACCGAGGTCGGCTCTACCAGCGAAGTCACTCCAACTCCCGCCCCCACTGCGGAGGAATCTATCCTTGCACCGCCCGATGGTTGCTGGCAGATGTACGTGGACGGAGCTTCATGCAAAACGGGCAGCGGAGCAGGCATCCTCCTCCTCGGCCCAGACAAACAAGAAGTGACCTACGCCCTCCGGTTTACCTTCCCGACCACAAACAACGAGGTGGAGTACGAAGCGCTGATCTCAGGACTCCGCCTCGCAAAGGAATTAAAAGTGGACAAGATCCAGATCTTCGGAGATTCCCAGGTCGTGGTAAACCAGGTTCTAAGCGGATCTGAGACCAAGGAGGATCGAATGAAGCAATACTTGAGAAGGCAAATGAGATCTTGACCTCATTCATGTACTTCAAGATTCATCGAATCCCAGGAGAAAACATCCGGTGATATCCTCGATAAGTTAGTGCGTCTATCAATAAATCCACCAGTGGAGGAAGTTCATTCCAGAAGCATCGTGGAGTCCCACATCGGCATCATCACCGAGATAGAGCTGAACTGGATGTCTCCCATAAAGGCCTATCTGGAAGACGGCGCACTACCTCAAGATCGGCTCGAAGCCAAAAAGATGATGGCGAAATCCTGAGTACCTCATACATGAGGCGCTCTCTACCGGAAGTCTTACCTTCAACCCCTCCTGAGGTGCCTCGGGCCAGAAGAAGCCGACTACGTGCTCAACGAGATTCACATAGGATCTTGCGGAAGCCACATCGGGTCACGAGCTCTATCAAAGAAGACGCCGAGGTCGGGATACACCGCCTACCCTCATTCAAGATTCGCCGAGCTCGTCAAAAGTGCCCGGTGCGGCTTCACTCCACGGTCGAAGCTACCCGCACCGATCTAAGCGACCTCTGAGTCCATGGCCTTTCATGCGGTGGAGGATCGACATCGTTGGTCCGTTTGACCGAGCACCAGTCGCCGATACTTAGTCGTAATGAGACTTCTTCACAAAATGGGTCAAGCCGAGCCACTTTCGAGCCTCACGAGCGGAAGGATTCAGGACCGTGTGGAAAAACATAGTTTGCCGCCGGCATACCGCACATTCTCGATCTCGGACAACGGCACCCGGTTAAATCGACAAAATTTTAAGGAATGGTGTGAAGAGCTCCGGATCGAACAACGTTTCACCTCGATCGCACACCCGCAGCGAATGGTGGGACCGAGGTGACGAACCGCACGATCGTCATAAGGACCGAAAAGAGGTTAGACCGAGTTAAGGGTGATTGGCTGAAAATCTCCCCAAGTCCTCGGGTCCTACAGACAACACTCGGACTTCGCACGGAGAAACCCCTTCGGTTTGGTCTACGGGACCGAGGCATGTCATCCGCTAAGATCGGCGCATCGAGCAGCGTGCTCTTCACTTCGATCGAACGGAACGAGGAGGACTCAGTGAGTCAACCTCGATACTCGAGGAGAAGCGAGCTCGCCTTCATAAACGAAGCTAAATCTGAGTGCCGGTCGCACGGTACTACAACAAAAGGTGAAAGCCTCCACACTCCAAGTAGGCGACCTCGTCTGAGGAATAATGAAGCCCGGTGGAGCCGCGTCTTAACAAGCTAGATCGGACATGGGAAGGTCCATACCGCGTTCACGAGGACCTCGGCAAAGGGCTCACAAGCTAGCTCACCTATCCGGTGCACTTATCCCCCGAACCTGGCATATCATTCATCTAAGGAGGTACTTTACATAGCTTCGATTTCAGATCAGCATCATGTTAGTCCTCTTATTGCTTTGCCGAAGTGCGATGTTATTTACTACTCAATAACACATTTGTTTTTCTGAATAAGTATTTCACTTCGTCTCATCTTATGCTTATGTGAACATCTGCTCTCAAGTCGGATAACACATAATTAACCTTCACAAGGGGACGCCCTTACGAAGATGACAAACCCACTAAGTAGGGTACTCGACTAAGCGTGCGCCGCTTTCGCAGATTACTCATTGAATTGAGCGTCTCGGTGCAGGCATACAGACTACTCATTAAATTGAGCGTCTACATGCACGCATACGCACTACTCATTAAATTGAACGTCTACATACACGCATCTGATTACTCATTCGGTTGAAACATCTACATGCAAACGGCGTCCACATCGGATCTCGTCAAATTATGCCCCTTTATTTGGGAAGATATACATCATATACGATCTAAATACATTTACGACTAAAACCAAGTCCTAAGCTATATTTGTACCTCTCGAGGGGAAAATATACACTTGCACATACCTAAATACATTTACGACTAAATACAAAGTCCTAAGCTATATACAACTCATTCGGGCTTCCGAGCTCCACCTCGTCAAGTCTGGCTGAAGCTACACCAGTTCGAGACAAAATCCCCGGGTCGGCGATGAACACCCGGGATGAACTGATGCCTCCACCCAGCCAACAAGGTCGGCGCCACCACGCCCACCCGGTGCACTTTGAGCAGTAGCGCAGCGGGTTCACCCGAGGGGCATTCCCAGCGCCGAGGTCACACCTCGGCCCTCGAGCTGACGCGGGCGGGATCACGACCTCATCCCCCGACTGCCGCCCTTCCACGCCGACTGAAGTCTGGGCGCTTCCCACCTGCCGACAACCGCCCCCTAGGCGCTCTCCTCTCGCGGGGCCCATCAAGCTGAAGCACTTGGCATGATCGGCGAGCCGCCTCCTCCTCGGGTTCTTCTATTATTGGACCGGTGGAGCCCGCGTGGACTCGGCTGCATGGCTGGGGCATCGTCGTTCTGAGCGATCTCGCATATCTGCATGTCTTCACGATGGAGTCAAGGCGGTCTTTAAACTTTTTGTTGGGCCCTCTCATCCCTCAAAGCACCATGCCCTCTGCCAGCAAGCTCTGAACTCGATCATCGGCTTCTGATATGGTAGTTCCACCAGATCGGTGGATTACCTTCTCAGACTGCATGCCTCCGATATCCGAGCGCCTTCTCCGCCGTAGCTCGAGCCTTCTCACATTGTATCAGACGCCCATGGATCACATCGGCAGATAAGTCCGTCCCATGGACTTCGAGCTGTATGATCCTTTGCTTTAGAGCCTCGTTCTCAGCCAGGAGGCGGGCCACTTCTCGGTCGGACTCTTGCAACTTCTTCTTCAGGTCGGCGGATGACGCCGAGCTGACGTCCATACTGGCCAAAACCTGGGTCAGTTCGATGGACCGGCCCCTCCAAAACGACATCTCTTTGTCCTTCTCAGCCAAGACACCTCGGACCTCTTTCAGCTTGGTCAACAACTCATGATCAAGTCCAAGGTATTGAGAAGCAAAGTGCTAAAAATAAAAGATCAACACACATTTCAGAAGTTGCAACTTTTATTATTCATAAGTGGAAATGTTTACAAGGCTCGTGGTCTATCGACCCCGGCAAACGTCCCACTTTTGCATGCATTAATTTGCTTTAAATTTAAATCTTTTGTGTTGGATTTGTGAGTATTTGACGTGCTAGAATTTGTATTGGACTTGAGGGAGTCCGTAGTTGCGCCCCTAACTAGAAAACAGACTTCATAATTTATTTTCGGGCCTTCAAATATTACGTTACAGATATGGGCTAAGTAATAAAATAAAATTTTTGGGCTTATGGAATTATCAAAGTATATTATTTATTCTCAAATTGGGCTTTGTAGAATATTTTTTTTTTGTTGAGCCCAAGTTCTATCTTATTTTTATCTAGGATTGAGATTTAATTAATAAGAGTTTCAATAGAAGTAGGATTCTTATTAGGGTTAGCTTATTTACTCTATATATATATACATGTACACATGCACACACACATTTAAACACACATACAAAAATAAAAGAAAACAAAAATTTGCTAAAGTGTAAAACCAGCGGAAGCTAAGTTCTTCTCGGTATGTTTCTTTTCTTTCTTTGTTCAAGATCCTTATTTGAACATTAGCATAATTCTCAATGTTTTATGCCGGAGTTAAACAATTTTTGATTAAACAAACCATTTTATTAAAGAATAGTGATCCCTCATATTCCACATGCTTCTGTTTCTGAATTTGAGTAATTAACAACTCTAGATAATCACCATGCCTCCGTTTCAATTTGTATATAATTCTAGTAATTGGACATAACCATGTGATCGTTAAAATATTTTAAATAATAAATGTTGAGATGGGTAACTTTTGGATTAAATATTATTTTACACTAATTGATGGATAAGAAGAATGTTTTGAGTTGTATTCTTGTATGTATATCATTTAAACTACTAAATGCAGAAAATATTTTATTAGTTATGCTTACGGGATTTAGTGGTTCTTGCGTCGATTCTATATATTTGTAAGATAATTCATAATTGTTACAAATTAATTAGTTATGTTTAACTATTTAATTAGGTTCTCCTAGGGACAATTAGTCTTTCTAATTAAATTGAATTGATCGTACCAACTTAGTTACCTAATTGTTACTTTGTAGTGGTTGATTAAATTCGAATTAAATATATTAGTTAATCAATTTAAAGGGACTTTCGAATCTTCGTAAAGCATCACATAAGAAATTTAATTACGTTTTGATTTTGGGACTAATTACGATATTGTATTACATGGGTGGTTTTAGCACGTATTTTGGTTGGATCAATTAATCCTACCGGTTTATTTATAAATTGTATAGTTAATTTAGAAAAGGTTATGGTTAGACCCTTATAAGATTTTTTTATATTTATTGAATTAGGTGTGGTGCAACTAGGACTCTCGTCCCAAAATTGATTGATATTGATTTATTGTGCTCGACAAAATAAGGTGGGTGAAATCATCTTTAACTTGCAAATATGTTATTTGGAATAAACATATTTATTGTGGAATTTACTTTATCCGTAAGTTTATGATGATAATCATTGTTGTGTTTTGTTACATCTATGATGAAAGCCCGTGGTATATCATGGCGCATCAATTGGCGATCATGTGGCATAGCCTATGTGGCGATCATAGCCGTGGCGATTATCGATCAATTGCTAGCCGTGGCGAATCATAGCCGTGTGTGGCATAGCTCGCGTGGCGAATCATAGCCTGTGGCATAGTGTGGCGTATTATGCACGTGTGGTATACCGTGTGGCGAATCTTGCTGGCATAGTGTGGCGAATCATAGCACTGTGTGGCATATCATTGCGTGGCATCGTGGCGAATCATAGCACGTGTGGGCATAGCACGTGTGGCGTGTGGCATCATAGCTGTGTGGCGTATCATTGCCTATGTGGCGAATCATAGCCTGTGTGGCGTATCATTGCTTGTGTGGCAGGGATTTTAATCCGGTGAGGTTGAATATGATTGACTATTACTTTCTTGCGATATATACACGTTTTGACAAATAAAATAATGATATTCCTTGTTCCCCACCACTGAGTACGTTTTTGTGCTCACCCCCTTTTTATCTAAAATATTTTCGTGTCGTTGATCATGGAGGCGTGATGACGGTGTGGGTGTGCTAGTGGTGTCTTGTCGCTTTTAATTTCTTCCAAGACTTGTGTTATTTTTTGTTTAAATTCTTTTCCTTTATTATCGTTGTTGGATTTGAGTTATTAGAACTCCAACTTATCTCATGCTACTAAGCTTCATGTTGTTTACTTTGGATCGTTGGTTGGCGTCAGTTCTTTTGCAAAGTTTAGACTTGAGTTTGTTGGATTCATTATTTGATAATTTTATTCAAGAGATTTTATATATTTTATAAAAAAAAGACATGCTTCCGCTTATAGCTATTTTATTTAAGAAAATATAGCATTTTAAATTATGAATTTAGGGTGTTACATTTAGTGGTATCAGAGCGGGTCTACGTTTCTGTAGACTTTAAAATTTTGGAAAATTTGTTATATGATGTTGTTATGACAAAGGGCACCACCCATTCCTGGCACGCGCTCCTGATCGAGGTAATTTACGTTTTTTTGATATGATAAAATATCTTGGTGAGCACTTATTAGTGGAGATTCTCTCTCAAATATTATGAGATGTGGTGGTGTTTTGTATGTGGCATTATATGAGAGTTATGCTTTCTTTTGCGAAATTATTGTTGAACTTGAGCATGAGTTGATTGAAATTTTTACTTATTTGTGTCCTCGAAAATTAGAAGGGACTTAGCTGCTTGATTATTAGGCCTCCTTTGTGTAGGTCCGATGGAGAATAACAATAATATACCTCTAGTTTATGAACATGCTCTTACCGTAGTCCGATTCTGCCAACGTTGTAAAGTGAAATTTAATTTTATAGGAGATGGCCCGTGGACCCCAACGCAACCCCATTAATGACCAACAGACTGCGAATTTGGTGGAAACACTGGTTGTTGCACTGCACGAACTCATACAGCGCCAACCTCATACAACGCCTGCTCTGCAAAATAATACACCACCCCCGCCGACTACTAGCAAAGTGATTGAGCAATTTCGTCGATACGCACCACCGAGGTTCGATGGTAGGAGTGGACCTCTGATTTTAGAGGAATGGATAATGGAGCTCGAGAGAATTTTTGAGCACATAGAGTGTACTGATGCCCACAAAGTGTCGTGCGCGGTCTTCCAATTCACTGAAGATGCAGGCCACTGGTGGAAGTCTTATAAAATGGTTTGACCGAAGCGAGCATCAAAACTAACATGGGAAAGGTTCAAAGAAGTAGTTATGGAGAAATATTTTCCACGCTCCTATCGCAATCGAAACAAGCGGAGTTCCTCGACTTAAAGCAGGCGGTATGACGCGTGATCAATACGAGAGGAAGTTCAATAAACTTGCTCATTATGCTACACGACTGGTCGATACTGATGACCAAAAGGCTGATCGTTTTCTTCGTGGGCTTAAACCTGAGATACGGGGCATCCTTGCAGTTCACGAGATTGTAAGTTATGGGATTGCTGTCAGAAAAGCGCATGAAGTAGAGGCTGGACTCGAAGTTGATAAGAATACAAGGAATGTGGATCATCCAGCAAAGAGGAAGTGGGACAACCGAAACCGGGGAAACAACAATGTTCCCTATAAGAAGGGGAGAATGATTAACACTCAGCATGCTCATAATACGTCGACGCAGAGGCCCATGTGTCAGCAGTGCAAGCGACCACACTTTGGAAGATGTCATGGACAAGTCGGAGTATGTTATATGTGCCGCGAGCCGGGACATTACGCTAACAATTGTCCAAAGAAGGGAAGAGTTGAACAGAAGCAAGGAGGTAATGCTCGACTATATGCATTCACTCGGCAGGAGGTTGGTGAAGGGAGTGGTACTATGTCAGGTATGATTATCGTTTCTGGATTACCTGTTTTAGCCTTATTCGATTCTGGAGCATCACATTCTTTTATATCTGTTGGGCTATGTGAGAAAACAAGAATTACTGTAGAAGTAGAGAATCTAACCCTTGATGTTAGGATTCCCTCAGGAGAAACTCTAAGAACTAACAAGATGGCACGGAGTGTGAAAATCGTGTTAGGAGGAAAAACATTAGAGGCGGATCTTTATGCTTTAGAGATGCGTGATTTTGATTTGATCTTGGGGATGTATTGGTTAAGTAGCAATCACGCCACTATAAGGTTCCATGAGAGAGAGGTGATTTTTCAAAGACCGGAAGAGAATGAGTTTACGTTCTACGGAGCAAGGATTGGAAAACCACTGGAGATAATATCTGCAATGGAAACAGTGAAGCTGTTAAGAAAGGGAAATTGCGAAGGATTCTTGGTAAATGTATTGGGATCAACACCGATGGAGACAACAATAGAGAATGTGGAAGTGGTTCGAGATTTTGTCGATGTGTTTCAAGAAATACCAAGTTTACCACCGAACCGACAAGTGGGTTTACCATTGACCTTGTGCCCGAGCAAAGACCAATTTCTAAGGCTCCATACCGAATGGCACCAAAGGAGTTAGAAGAGTTGAAGGCGCAGTTACAAGAATTGTTGGATAAAGGTTATATCCGACCGAGTGTTTCACCATGGGGAGCACCAGTTTTGTTCGTAAAGAAGAAAGATGGTAGCATGAGGATGTGTATTGATTATCGAGACCTGAATCAACTTACAATAAAGAACAAGTACCCTCTACCGAGAATTGAAGACCTCTTCGATCAACTACAAGGTGCAGGAGTTTTCTCAAAGATAGATCAACGATCCGGATACCATCAATTGAAGGTGAAGGAAGATAATATTCCAAAGACGGCATTTAGGACAAGATATGGTCACTATGAGTTTGTAGTAATGCCTTTTGGATTGTCCAATGCCCCGCAGCTTTTATGGATTTGATGAATATGGTGTTTTATCAATATTTGGATAAGTTCGTGATCGTCTTCATCGACGACATCTTGATATACTCTAAAAATCAAGAAGAGCACGAGTCGATCGCGCACGATCTTGGAGACACTAAGGAAAGAAAAGTTGTATGCCAAGTTTACAAAGTGTGAGTTTTGGGTGAATCGGTTGGATTTCTTGGACACGTGGTGACCTCGGAAGGAATTGAAGTGGATCCGAGCAAAGGTTGAGGCGGTAAGTAATTGGAAAGTGCCGACAAGCGCCGCAGAGATACAAAGTTTTCGATGGCGAGGTTATTATAGAAAATTTATCAAGGTTTTCAAGGATTGCAGGACCACTCACTCGGTTGACACGGAAAGGAATACCATTTGAGTGTACGGAGAAGTGCGAAAGAAGCTTTCAAATATTAAAAAGAAGTTGGTAATCGCTCGGTCTCGACTATCCCCGATAGTTCTAAGGGATACATAATCTATAGTGATGCGTCAAACAGGGGTTTGGGATGTGTGCTAATGCAAGAAGGAAAAGTGGTGGCTTATGCATCTCGACAGTTGAAGCCACATGAACTAAATTATCCTACACACGATTTGGAATTGGCAGTGAGAGTTCATGCTTTGAAGATTTGGAGACATTACCTTTATGGGGGTAAATGTGAGATTTATATCGACCACAAGAGTTTGAAATACTTTTCACGCAAAAGGAGCTAAACATGAGACAACGAAGGTGGTTGGAGTTGGTCAAGGACTATGATTGTAAGATTTTGTACCACCCCGAAAAGCAAATGTTGTGGCGTATGCACTTAGCGTAGGATGGATGCAAATCCTATAAGAAGGTTAACTCAACAAGAGAAGTTGGTGAAAGATTTTGAAAGATTGAGTCTTGAAGTAGTACACCACACGAAGAAGCGGATGCTATTATCTCGACTTTGGTATTACGTCCGACTTTGCATGATAGAATTCGAGAAGCTCAAAAGGATGATGAGTTCCTACAAAGGATGCTAGCTAAGGAGGTGTCGATGATCCAAGAGGATTTTCAATTACGTATGATGGGACACTTGCCTATAATAAGAGAATTTGTGTGCGGTGGATGAGGAGTTGAGAAAAGAGATAATGGATGAGGCACATCGAATCGTGTACACAAAGACACCCGGTAGCACCAAGATGTACCAAGATTTAAAATGAGTTTTGGTGGTATGGCATGAAAAGATCAATTGCAAAGTATGTAGAGAGATGTCGGCTTGTCAACAAGTGAAGGCTGAACATCAAAGACCATCGGGATTGTTAAAGCCTTTAGAGATACCAGAGTGGAAGTGGGAACACATCACTATGGATTTCGTAGTTCGACTTCCAAGAACTTTGAGAGGTAATGATGCAATTTGGGTGATTGTTGACCGTTTGACTAAGTCAGCGCATTTCGTACCAGTGCATATGACATTTTCGATGGACAAGTTTGCACAGTTATATGTTCGGGAGATAGTTCGACTTCATGGGGTACCGACATCCATTATATCTGATCGAGACCCACGTTTTACGTCGAGGTTTTGGGGCAGTCTACACCTTGCTTTGGGTACAAAGTTAAAGTTTTCAACAGCGTATCATCCTCAGACAGACGGCCAGTCAGAAAGAACGATTCAAACTTTGGAAGATATGTTAAGAACTTGTGTTTTGGATATTGGAGCAAGTTGGGAGACACACTTGCCGTTGATAGAGTTTGCTTATAACAATAGTTACCACTCCAGTATTGGTATGGCTCCTTATGAGGCACTCTATGGGAGAAAATGTAGATCACTGCCTTTTGGGATGAAGTAGGTGAAAGAAAATTTTGGGACCCGAGATGGTGGAAAAGCTGCTGATGTTGTCAAGAAAATTCGAGATAGGATCAAAGTTGCTCAAGATAGACAAAAGTCTTATGCTAATAAAAGAAGAAAGGATTTGCATTTTGAAGTTGGTGATAAAGTATTTTTGAAGGTAGCACCAATGAAGGGAGTTTTGAGATTTGGTAAGAAAGGAAAGTTAAGACCTCGCTCATCGACCATTTGAGATTTTGGAAAAGATTGGAGATGTTGCTTATCGTTTGGCGTTATCGCCCGAGTCTGTCATCCGTGCATAATGTTTTCATGTTTCGATGTTGAGGAAGTATATGCATGACTCGAGTCATGTGGTTTCTTATGGTGGTATATCGCTAATAAGGATTTAACCTACGAGGAGGAACCCATCGCAATTTTAGATCGAAAAATCCACGAGTTAAAGAATCGACGAGTGACTTTAATTAAAATACTGATGGAGTCGCCATGGCGCAGAGGAGGCGACTTGGGAGCGTGAGGATGAAATTCTAGCTAAGTACCCGTCCCTAATAGCACTGGTAAGACAAATTTCGAGGACGAAATTTTTATTAAGTGGGTAGAGTTATAACGTCCCCTTTTGCATGCATTAATTTGCTTTAAATTTAAATCTTTTGTGTTGGATTTGTGAGTATTTGACGTGCTAGAATTTTATGACTTGAGGAGTCCGTAGTTGCGCCTAACTAGACTTCATAATTTATTTTAGGGCCTTCAAATATTACGATATGGGCTAAGTAATAAAATAAAATTTTGGGCTTATGGAATTATCAAAGTATATTATTTATTCTCAAATTGGGCTTTGTAGAATATTTTTTTGTCGAGCCCAAGTTCTATCTTATTTTTATCTAGGATTGAGATTTAATTAATAAGAGTTTCAATAGAAGTAGGATTCTTATTAGGGTTAGCTTATTTACTCTATATATATATACATGTACACATGCACACACACATTTAAACACACATACAAAAATAAAAGAAAACAAAAATTTGCTAAAGTGTAAAACCGGTGAAGCTAAGTTCTTCTCGGTATGTTTCTTTTCTTTCTTTTGTTCAAGATCCTTATTTGAACATTAGCATAATTCTCAATGTTTTATCTGGGAGTTAAACAATTTTTGATTAAACAAACCATTTTATTAAAGAATAGTGATCCCTCATATTCCACATGCTTCTATTTCTGAATTTGAGTAATTAACAACTCTAGATAATCACCATGCCTCCGTTTCAATTCGTATATAATTCTAGTAATTGGACATAACCATGTGATCGTTAAAATATTTTAAATAATAAATGTTGAGATGGGTAACTTTTGGATTAAATATTATTTTACACTAATTGATGGATAAGAAGAATGTTTTGAGTTGTATTCTTGTATGTATATCATTTAAACTACTAAATGCAGAAAATATTTTATTAGTTATGCTTACGGGATTTAGTGGTTCTTGCGTCGATTCTATATATTTTTAAGATAATTCATAATTGTTACAAATTAATTAGTTATGTTTAACTATTTAATTAGGTTCTCCTAGGGACAATTAGTCTTTCTAATTAAATTGAATTGATCGTACCAACTTAGTTACCTAATTGTTACTTTGTAGTGGTTGATTAAATTGAATTAAATATATTAGTTAATCAATTTAAAGGGACTTTCAATCTTCGAAAGCATCACATAAGAAATTTAATTACGTTTTGATTTTGGGACTAATTACGTATATTGTATTACAGTGGCTGGTTTTAGCATGTATTTTTGGTTGGATCAATTAATCCTACCGGTTTATTTATAAATTGTATAGTTAATTTAGAAAAGGTTATGGTTAGACCCTTATAAGATTTTTTTTTATTTATTGAATTAGGTGCGGTGCAACTAGGACCCTCGTCCCAGAATTGATTGATATTGATTTATTGTGCTCGACAAAATAAGGTGGGTGAAATCATCTTTAACTTGCAAATATGTTATTTGGAATAAACATATTTATTGTGGAATTTACTTTATCTGTAAGTTTATGGTGATAATCATTGTTGTGTTTTGTTACATCTATGGTGAAAGCATACCGTGTGGCATGGCGATCAATTGCGCTCGTGTGGCATAGCCTATGTGGCGATCAATTGCACGTGTGGCGATCAATTGCTTGCATGTGGCGAATCATAGCACGTGTGGCGATCATAGTCTGCGTGGCTAATCATAGCACATGTGGCATATTATCGCTGTGGCGAATCATAGCATTGTGTGGCTAATCCTGGCGATTATCGTGTGGCGAATCATAGCCCGTGTGGCATATCATTGCTCGTGTGGCGAAATCATTGTGTGGAATCATAGCCGTGTGGCGTATCATTGCACATGTGGCATAGCTAATCATACCGTGTGTGGCGATCATTGCTATGTGGCGAATCATAGCCGTGTGGCGATCATTGCTTGTGTGGCAAGGATTTTAATCGGTGAGGTTGAATATGATCGACTATTACTTTCTTGCGATATATACACATTTTGACAAATAAAATAATGATATTCCTTGTTCCCCACCACCGAGTACGTTTTGTGCTCACCCTTTTATCTAAAATATTTTCAGGTCAGTGATCATGGAGCGGCGTGACGGTGTGGGTGTGCCTAGTGGTGTCTTGTCGCTTTTAATTTCTTCCAAGACTTGTGTTATTTTTTTTGTTTAAATTCTTTTCCTTTATTATCGTTGTTGGATTTGAGTTATTAGAACTTCAACTTATCTCATGCTACTAAGCCTTGCGTTGTTTGCTTTGGGTCGTTGGTTGGCGTCAGTTCTTTTGCAAAGTTTAGACTTGAGTTTGTTGGATTCATTATTTGATAATTTTATTCAAGAGATTTTATATATTTTTATATAAAAAAAAATGACATGCTTTCGCTATAGCTATTTTATTTAAGAAAATATAGCATTTTTAAATTATGAATTTAGGGTGTTACATTTAGTGGTATCAGAGCGGGTCTACGTTTCTGTAGACTTTAAAATTTTGGAAAATTTGTTATATGATGTTGTTATGACAAAGGGCACCACCCATTCCTGGCACGCGCTCCTGATCGAGGTAATTTACGTTTTTTTGATATGATAAAATATCTTGGTGAGCACTTATTAGTGGAGATTCTCTCTCAAATATTATGAGATGTGGTGGTGTTTTGTATGTGGCATTATATGAGAGTTATGCATCTTTTGTAAATTATTGTTGAACTTGAGTATGAGTTGATTGAAATTTTACTTATTTGTGTCCTCGAAAATTAGAAGGGACTTAGTTGCTTGATTATTAGGCCTCGCTTGTGTAGGTCGATGGAGAATAACAATAATATACCTCTAGTTTATGAACATGCTCTTACCGTAGTCCGATTCTGCCAACGTTGTAAAGTGAAATTTAATTTTATAGGAGATGGCCCGTGGACCCCAACGCAACCCCATTAATGACCAACAGACTGCGAATTTGGTGGAAACACTGGTTGTTGCACTGCACGAACTCATACAGCGCCAACCTCATACAACGCCTGCTCTGCAAAATAATACACCACCCCCGCCGACTACTAGCAAAGTGATTGAGCAATTTCGTCGATACGCACCACCGAGGTTCGATGGTAGGAGTGGACCTCTGATTTTAGAGGAATGGATAATGGAGCTCGAGAGAATTTTTGAGCACATAGAGTGTACTGATGCCCACAAAGTGTCGTGCGCGGTCTTCCAATTCACTGAAGATGCAGGCCACTGGTGGAAGTCTTATAAAAATGGTTTGACTGAAGCGGAGCATCAGAACCTAACATGGGAAAGGTTCAAAGAAGTGGTTATGGAGAAATACTTTCCACGTTCCTATCGTAATCGTAAACAAGTGAGTTCCTCGACTTAAAGAGGCGGTATGATCGTGATGAATACGAGAGGAAGTTCAATAAACTTGCTCATTATGCTACACGACTGGTCGATACTGATGACCAAAAGGCTGATCGTTTTCTTCGTGGGCTTAAACCTGAGATACGGGGCATCCTTGCAGTTCACGAGATTGTAAGTTATGGGATTCTTTGTCGAGCGCATGAAGTGGAGGTGGACTCAAGTTGATAAGAATACAAGGAATGTGGATCATCCAAAGAAAGAGGAAGTGGGACAATCAAATCGGGAAACAACAATGTTCCCTATAAGAAGGGGAGAATGATTAACACTCAGCATGCTCATAATACGTCGACGCAGAGGCCCATGTGTCAGCAGTGCAAGCGACCACACTTTGGAAGATGTCATGGACAAGTCGGAGTATGTTATATGTGCATGAGGGACATTACGCTAACAACTGTCCAAAGAAGGAAGAGTTGAGCGTAAGCAAGGAGGTAATGCTCGACTATATGCATTCACTCGGCGGGGAGGTTGGTGAAGGGAGTGGTACTATGTCAGGTATGATTATCGTTTCTGGATTACCTGTTTTAGCCTTATTCGATTCTAGAGCATCACATTCTTTTATATCTGTTGGGCTATGTGAGAAAACAAGAATAATCAGAGAAGTAGAGAATCTAACCCTTGATGTTAGGATTCCTCGGGAGAAACTCTAAGAACTAACAAGATGGCACGAGTGTGAAAATCGTGTTGGGAGGAAAACATTAGGCGGATCTTTATGCTTTAGAGATGCGTGATTTTGATTTGATCTTGGGATGGATTGGTTAGTAGCAATCACGCCACTATAAGGTTCCATGAGAGAGAGGTGATTTTTCAAAGACCGGAAGAGAATGAGTTTACGTTCTACGGAGCAAGGATTGGAAAACCACTAGAGATAATATCTGCAATGGAAACAGTGAAGCTGTTAAGAAAGGGAAATTGCGAAGGATTCTTGGTAAATGTATTGGGATCAACACCGATGGAGACAACAATAGAGAATGTGGAAGTGGTTCGAGATTTTGTCGATGTGTTTCCTGAAGAAATACCAGGTTTACCACCGAACCGACAAGTGGAGTTTACCATTGACCTTGTGCCTGGAGCAACACCAGTTTCTAAGGCTCCATACCGAATGGCACCAAATGAGTTAGAAGAGTTGAAGGCGCAGTTACAAGAATTGTTGGATAAAGGATATATTCGACCGAGTGTTTCACCATGGGGAGCACCAGTTTTGTTCGTAAAGAAGAAAGATGGTAGCATGAGAATGTGTATCGATTATCGAGACCTGAATCAACTTACAATAAAATACAAGTATCCTCTACCGAGAATTGAAGACCTCTTCGATCAATTACAAGGTGCAGGAGTTTTCTCAAAGATAGATCAACGATCTGGATATCATCAATTGAAAGTGAAGGAAGATAATATTCCAAAGACGGCTTTTAGGACAAGATATGGTCCCTATGAGTTGTGGTAATGCCTTTTGGATTGTCCAATGTCCCGCAGTTTTTATGGATTTGATGAATATGGTGTTTTATCCATATTTGGATAAGTTCGTGATCGTCTTCATCGATGACATCTTGATATACTCTAAAAATCAAGAAGAGCACGAGTCGCATCTGCGCACAGTCTTGGAGACACTAAGGAACGAAAAGTTGTATGCCAAGTTTACAAAGTGTGAGTTTTGGCTGAATCGGATTGGATTTCTTGGACACGTGGTGACCTCAGAAGGAATTGAAGTGGATCCGACAAAGTTCGAGGCGGTAAGTAATTGGAAAGTGCCGAAAGCGCCCGAGAGATACAAAGTTTTCTTGGGGCGGTGTTATTATAGAAAATTTATCGAAGGTTTTCAAGGATTGCGGGACCACTCACTCGATTGACACGGAAAGGAATACCATTTGAGTGTACGGAGAAGTGCGAAAGAAGCTTTCAAATATTAAAGAAGTTGGTAATTGCTCGGTCTTGACTATCCCCGATAGTTCTAAGGGATACATAATCTATAGTGATGCGTCGAAGCAGGGTTTGGGATGTGTGCTAATGCAAGAAGGAAAAGTGGTGGCTTATGCATCTCGACAGTTGAAGCCACATGAACTAAATTATCCTACACACGATTTGGAATTGGATGATGAGTTCATGCTTTGAAGATTTGGAGACATTACCTTTATGGGGTAAGGTGTGAGATTTATCACCGACCACAAGAGTTTGAAATACTTTTTCACGCAAAAAGAGCTAAACATGAGACAACGAAGGTGGTTGGAGTTGGTCAAGGACTATGATTGTAAGATTTTGTACCACCCTGGAAAAGCAAATGTTGTGGCAGATGCACTTAGCAGAAGGATGAATGCAAATCCTATAAGAAGGTTAACTCAACAAGAGGAGTTAGTGAAAGATTTTGAAAGATTGAGTCTTGAAGTAGTGGCCACACCTGAAGAAGCGGATGCTATTATCTCAGCTTTGGTATTACGTCCGACTTTGCGCGATAGAATTCGAGAAGCTCAAAAGGATGATGAGTTCCTACGAAGGATGCAAGCTAAGAAGGTGTCTGATGATCCAAGAGGATTTTCAGTTCTGTATGATGGGACACTTGCCTATAATAAGAGAATTTGTGTGCCAGTGGATGAGGAGTTGAGAAAATACATAATGGATGAGGCACATCGAACTGTGTACACAGCACACCCTGGTAGCACCAAGATGTACCAAGATTTAAAGAAGAGTTTTTGGTGGTATGGCATGAAAATGTCAATTGCAAAGTATGTAGAGCGATGTCTGGCTTGTCAACAAGTAAAGGCTGAACATCAAAGACCATCAGGGTTGTTAAAGCCTTTAGAGATACCAGAGTGGAAGTGGGAACACATCACTAAGGATTTCGTAGTTCGACTTCCAAGAACTTTGAGAGGTAATGACGCAATTTGGGTGATTGTTGACCGTTTGACTAAGTCAGCGCATTTCGTACCAGTGCATATGACATTTTCGATGGACAAATTTGCACAGTTATATGTTCGGGAGATAGTTCGACTTCATGGGGTACCGACATCCATTATATCTGATCGAGACCCACGTTTTACGTCGAGGTTTTGGGGCAGTCTACACCTTGCTTTGGGTACAAAGTTAAAGTTTTCAACAGCGTATCATCCTCGCATGCACGGCCACCGAAAGAACGATTCAAACTTTGGAAGATATGTTAAGAACTTGTGTTTTGGATATTGGAGCAAGTTGGGAGACACACTTGCCGTTGATAGAGTTTGCTTATAACAATAGTTACCACTCCAGTATTGGTATGGCTCCTTATGAGGCACTCTATGGGAGAAAATGTAGATCACCTGTCTTTGGGATGAAGTAGGTGAAAGAAAAATTTTGGGACCCGAGATGGTGGAAAGAACTGTTGATGTTGTCAAGAAAATTCGAGATATGATCAAAGTTTCTCAAGATAGACAAAAGTCTTATGCTAATAAAAGAAGAAAGGATTTGCATTTTGAAGTTGGTGATAAAGTGTTTTTGAAAGTAGCGTCAATGAAGTGAGTTTTGAGATTTGGTAAGAAAGGAAAGTTAAGACCTCGCTTCATTGGACCATTTGAAATTTTGGAAAAGATAGGAGATGTTGCCTATCGTTTGGCGTTATCGCCCGAGCTGTCATCTGTGCATAATGTTTTTCATGTTTCGATATTGAGGAAGTATATGCATGACTCGAGTCATGTGTTGTCTTATGGTGGTATATCGCTTAATAAGGATTTAACCTACGAGGAGGAACCCATTGCGATTCTAGATCGAAAAATCCACGAGTTAAAGAATCGACGTGGCCTTAATTAAAATCTGATGGAGTCGCCATGGACCCGAGGAAGCGACTTGGGAGCGTGAGGATGAAATTCTAGCTAAGTACCCGTCCCTAATAGCACCTGGTAAGACAAATTTCGAGGACGAAATTTTTATTAAGTGGGTAGGGTTGTAACGCCCCACTTTTTGCATGCATTAATTTGCTTTAAATTTAAATCTTTTGTGTTGGATTTGTGAGTATTTGACGTGCTAGAATTTGTATTGGACTTGAGGGAGTCCGTAGTTGCGCCCTAACTAGAAAAGCAGACTTCATAATTTATTTTAGGGCCTTCAAATATTACGTACTGAGATATGGGCTAAGTAATAAAATAAAATTTTTGGGCTTATGGAATTATCAAAGTATATTATTTATTCTCAAATTGGGCTTTGAAGAATATTATTATTTTTTTGTTGAGCCCAAGTTCTATCTTATTTTTATCTAGGATTGAGATTTAATTAATAAGAGTTTCAATAGAAGTAGGATTCTTATTAGGGTTAGCTTATTTACTCTATATATATATACATGTACACATGCACACACACATTTAAACACACATACAAAAATAAAAGAAAACAAAAATTTGCTAAAGTGTAAAACCAGCGGAAGCTAAGTTCTTCTCGGTATGTTTCTTTTCTTTCTTTTGTTCAGTATCCTTATTTGAACATTAGCATAATTCTCAATGTTTTATGCCGGAGTTAAACAATTTTTGATTAAACAAACCATTTTATTAAAGAATAGTGATCCCTCATATTCCACATGCTTCTGTTTCTGAATTTGAGTAATTAACAACTCTAGATAATCACCATGCCTCCGTTTCAATTTGTATATAATTCTAGTAATTGGACATAACCATGTGATCGTTAAAATATTTTAAATAATAAATGTTGAGATGGGTAACTTTTGGATTAAATATTATTTTACACTAATTGATGGATAAGAAGAATGTTTTGAGTTGTATTCTTGTATGTATATCATTTAAACTACTAAATGCAGAAAATATTTTATTAGTTATGCTTACGGGATTTAGTGGTTCTTGCGTCGATTCTATATATTTTTAAGATAATTCATAATTGTTACAAATTAATTAGTTATGTTTAACTATTTAATTAGGTTCTCCTAGGGACAATTAGTCTTTCTAATTAAATTGAATTGATCGTACCAACTTAGTTACCTAATTGTTACTTTGTAGTGGTTGATTAAATTCGAATTAAATATATTAGTTAATCAATTTAAAGGGACTTTCGAATCTTTCAGAAAGCATCACATAAGAAATTTAATTACGTTTTGATTTTGGGACTAATTACGTATATTGTATTACAGTGGCTGGTTTTAGCACGTATTTTTGGTTGGATCAATTAATCCTACCGGTTTATTTATAAATTGTATAGTTAATTTAGAAAAGGTTATGGTTAGACCCTTATAAGATTTTTTTGTATTTATTGAATTAGGTGTGGTGCAACTAGGACCCTCGTCCCAGAATTGATTGATATTGATTTATTGTGCTCGACAAAATAAGGTGGGTGAAATCATCTTTAACTTGCAAATATGTTATTTGGAATAAACATATTTATTGTGGAATTTACTTTATCTGTAAGTTTATGGTGATAATCATTGTTGTGTTTTGTTACATCTATGATGAAAGCCTGTGTGGCGTATCAATTGCCTGTGTGGCATAGCCTATGTGGCGTATCAATTGCCTGTGTGGCATAGCCTGTGTGGCGTATCAATTGCTTGTGTGGCGAATCATAGCCTGTGTGGCATAGCCTGCGTGGCGAATCATAGCCTGTGTGGCATATTATTGCGAATCATGTGGTATGGCATTTGTGTGGCGAATCCTGGCATAGCACGTGTGGCGAATCATAGCGTGTGGCATAGCGCGTGTGGCATATCATCATCATAGCTGTGTGGCGAATCATGTGCACGTGTGTGGCATAGCCTGTGTGGCGAATCATAGCCTGTGTGGCGTATCATTGCCTATGTGGCGAATCATAGCCTGTGTGGCGTATCATTGCTTGTGTGGCAGGGATTTTAATCCGGTGAGGTTGAATATGATTGACTATTACTTTCTTGCGATATATACACGTTTTGACAAATAAAATAATGATATTCCTTGTTCCCACCACCGAGTACGTTTTGTGCTCACCCCTTTTATCTAAAATATTTTCGTGTCGATGATCATGGGCGGCGTGTGGCGGTGTGGGTGTGCTAGTGGTGTCTTGTCGCTTTTAATTTCTTCCAAGACTTGTGTTATTTTTTGTTTAAATTCTTTTCCTTTATTATCGTTGTTGGATTTGAGTTATTAGAACTCCACTTATCTCATGCTACTAAGCCTTGCGTTGTTTGCTTTGGTCGTTGGTTGGCGCCGTTCTTTTGCAAAGTTTAGACTTGAGTTTGTTGGATTCATTATTTGATAATTTTATTCAAGAGATTTTATATATTTTATATAAAAAAAATGACATCTTCGCTTATAGCTATTTTATTTAAGAAAATATAGCATTTTAAATTATGAATTTAGGGTGTTACATCGCCGCCTCCACTTGCACTTCTTGCTCTTTGCTGCGCAAGGCCCCTTCGGAAGGAAGCTCCGAGCTCGGTTCCTCCTCCTCCTCCTCGGCCCGGCTCGCACCTCGGCAAGCTCTTGGAGTTCGTGATCTTCGTCCTCCTCAGATCGGGCAACGGCCCCGCCGTCAGCGGAGGAGGCTGGACGCCAAAGCTTCCAACACGGAAGGACCCGACCCCGAGACCACCCGGCGACGCTTATTCATTCGCGGTTGGCGACCTCGACCCAACCATGCTTGACCTTGTCAAAGTTAGGCATGGCGCCGCCAACCCTCCGGATGGTCCGACACCACCTGGGCTTGAGTACGGCGGCCGGTCGGCAATAAAAAGCGAGAAGCTCTCCGACTCGACGAGCTTGGTAAAGGCCCTCGGCAGGGTCCCCGATCGGCCACCGAGCACCTCTCGCCCACGAGCTCCTTCTTCGCCCGGCCGCCTCGCGAGCCTCTTCGAGCTCCCCTCGGGCGGCCTCCAATGCCCAAGCCCTCTTCTTCAGGGCGGCCTCAAGAAGAACCCGCGGCCTCGGCGGCAACCTCGGCCTCGGCCTCCGCCCCGCGGCGGCCACGGCGGCATCAACATCCGCCCACGCCGCAGCAAGCTCCCGCTCCAACGCCTCATACCGGGCTGAGCTCTCAACGACCAGCCCGGCGACAAGTTGCAGGTCCCCGGTAGCACGTTGCAGGACCCCCATCACCGAGCTCGCATCCTAAAAAAGCAACACAAGTTAATACAGATCGCAGAGCGGATAAAGCCAGATGTGGAAGAACTTTATACCTTGGGGAGGGGTGCGACCGAGTGGGCGGCACTGCACTCGAGGCGGGCCGAGGTGCGTCTCCGAGCGGGCTCGACCGGGGCGGTCCCATCATCGATTGACTAATATCGTCAACCTTCTTCGCGCCGCGTTAAGCCCGCCCGCTTTTTCTTGGGAGAGCTCGCTCGGTGATCGTGAGCCCTTCTCTTGCTCCGCTAGCTTCACCGCATGACGAAAAAGTCGCGTTAGCACAAGAAAGTCGGACTTATAAGGAGTAAGAAGACGGGATGCCTCACCCCGCTCGCACCCGATCCGGTGCCTCCGACCTATAAACACTCATCCCGCATTCTTGGTCATCCTCGGTGAAACTAATGGATAAAATCTCACCAAAGGTGTTGACTCTTTCTCCATATAGCCTGGGGCTTGACTTTCACGTCCATCATCTTACCGAGGTTCTACTCATACCTCGGATGACCATCGGCCCGCAAGAAGAAATACTTATTTTGCCAATGGGACACCTTCGAGGGGGCCGCTACCTTAAACTTCAGCCGAGGAGACAGATAATACACTCCTCCTATAGTCTTGACACTAAAAAAGCGCATCAAAACCTCGAAGGATAACTCCTCGGCAATGCCATAGCAGGAGAGCCCTAGCCCCACCACCGACCTAATGGAATTCGAGGTCAGCTGACATACAGGGATCTGGAAATACTCCTGAATACTAAGGTAAATTGGGGCTAAGGAAAACTAAGGCCCGCCTCGGGCGCCTACATATCTGGTAATAAAGCCCTCGGTGGGGCCATAGCCTATCATCGTCGCGGCAGCACCACCACGCCTCTCCGAATCCCAGATTCCTTCGCAATCTCAAAAAGCTCCTCCAATGTCAAGCAAGACTTCGCTAAACCCACCCTGCATCCATCCCACACCGATGATACTGGCGGAACCCTAGCGCTAATTCCTATAGACCTACCCAAAAGGTTATAGCACATATAATCCTTGATATATTGGGACTATCGGGCGGGAAGGCGAACGGTTAGAGACCGAGCGCGTAACCGAATTTTCGAACGAGAAGACGAAGGAGAAGACGAAGAATACATACTTACTTTTTGGGCGAGATATCTGGCTTCTTCAACAAGTTTGAAAAAAGTTGGGAAATTTCTGAAAATGCGTTCTCTGAAACAAAGTGCGGAAGGAGAAAGTGAACAGTTGCCTTACTTAGGGCCTATTTATGGTACAAATGGGCGCCTAAAAACTGCCGTTTCAACTACACACGTGCATATCCACGATTTGATGTGGAGTTGACGCGCGCACACGGTTCGAGCGCCCAACTACCGTCTGGCGCGTATGACGTACTCTAGGGGAAGACAGACCGCCAGTCTGACCGTGCAATCATCACTCGGGCCTCGGCACCCTCCAGAAGGCGGCGCACTCAGGTCGAACCTCGGCACCCTCCAGAAGGGCGGCGCACTCAGGTCGCACCTCGGCATCCTCCAGAAGGGCGGTGCCACTCAGGTCGCACCTCGGCATCCACCAGATAGGCGACATACCTCCGAAGGCGGTCCACTCAGCTCGGACCTCGGCGCCCTACCAACGGACATCGCACCCTGCCATCAGAAAATTCAGGTCTGACCTCGGCATCCTTCCAACGGACATTCACAGATAAGAACGGATGGCTCCGATCCATGGGTCCCGCTAGGAAAGGCGGTCGCCCGCCAGATTCGAGACTGGGAAAACAATCAGACGTCTCAAGTCGGACCTCCGTATCATCCAGAAGGATATCTCTATCCAGATCGGACCTCGACATCACCTAAGCGGGTATCGCTATCCAGGTCGGACTTCGACATCTTTCTGTCGGACATCTTTGTCCAACGACAGGTGACTCTAGTTCGGTCTTTGGCAAGCTGTGCGTACCCAGAACGGCAGCCTGCCCAACTCAGTTCGAACCAAGATCGCCTAATCAGACCCTGACATCAAAGAGATCAAAAAACCTTCGACAACAACCTCAGCCGAGCAACACCCCACCTCGGCAAAGCGCATTCTTCACTTCACCTCGGCCTGGCTGTTACTCGACTATTCGGGGCTATGATGGGATATGGCCCAACCGCCAGCCCACCGACAGCCCAAACGAGCTGGGCACGACATTAGTGTGCCAGCGGTTAAGCCCAAGGCCCACCTTCAAACCCTAACCAGCCCCAAACCCTAATCAGCGCCACCCTGCACAGAAGGCCAAGCGTCCCTACAGGCGGAAGGCTAAGAGTCCCTAGGGGCGGGAGGAAGAGTCCCTACAGGCGAGAGGAAGAGTCCCTACATGGGAGGGGATCAGATCCCGCCTTAAGGGTCCTCAGATATGTATAAATAGAAGTTAGATCGAAGGTAGAAGGGTTAGCAACTTGTTGAATACTAAGAGCTTTTAGCTACACTCACTGTAATCAAATCATAGTGAAAGTATTGAGGAATCACTCATCCGTGGACGTAGATCTCATTAACGATCGAACCACGTAAAAGCCTTGGTGTTCTTTACTGCTTTACATAAATCTTGCATACTAGCATATACTAGATTTATCACGGACCGTTTGGATACTGCTACAAATCTGCTCCCCCTCGTCACCTTTTGCTAAGAAATTTCCACAGGAGATTCCTGTTGGCTTGGTACCGAAAAACCCCCGCCCAAATGTTTCTTGTCGGTCTTCTGCCTTTCAGTGCTGTTGGCCTTGAGTTACACCACTTTTACACTACAATGTGGGGCTATAAAGTCTATAGCTCTCCCAGAGTTCTATTCTCCACGTTTCTAGTCCTCATCTTAAATCACCCCTATGTTAAGTGTCGGATTGACGTTTTCACAACTGGCTGTCAAAGACCACGAATGGTGGTGGAGGTATTTTGTCCAACCTAGTTCTTGCAAGGTGTTCAAAAACATGTTTTTTTTTAAAGGCTGCTTCGATGTTTGGTTATCGTTCGTGACATTCTCATTGACTGTATATTTTCCTCATCACATAAAAGGGTCTGCTCTATATCGTTTCCCTTACTACCGCCAATGCTCTTAGAATTTTTCAGGTTTGTAATGCGCGGGGGATCAACATCTATCTTCATGTTATGCTATTGTATATACTATTACCTGCAATCGGTATGAGCGGCTAGGGATGTCAATGAGTGGGTTTTATCCGGACCGATCCAGAACCGTTCAAAATCCATTAAATTTTAAAACAACGGTTCCGGTTCCGGTTCCGGTTCCGGACCCGCTTTAAACCCGGACCGTTTAGATCCATAGTTTGATGGTCCGATCCGGTCTGGATCTGGTTCTGATTATAGAACCAGAATCAATATTTATTTATTGGTTCTGATCCGAGTAAAACTCGTTTATTGACAAATCTAAGTTTAAATAGGTTTGTTAATGAGCTAGTTTTATCCATATCGATTCGAAATCACTCATAGCTCATTAAATTATAAAGCAACGGTTTCTGTTTCAGTTCTTGTTCGATTCTGGTTCCAGATCCGTACAGATCCGGACCGCTTAAGACCCATAGTTGATGGTCCTGGTTCGGTCCGGATCCAATAACTAATGGGTCGGTTTTAGAACCAAAACCATTACTCATTTATTGGTTCTAGTCTGGATAAAACTCACTCATTGACATCCCTATGAGCGGCCTCTTGTAGACAGCCTTCTTCTTCGGCTACAACGCCTGCATTTGCTATGCGCTCTACTTGATGCTGGGCTCCGTTAGTTTTCAAGTGTCGTTGCTAGTTATCCGCCGCATATACCATGCGATCAAGAGTGAGTAAGCTTCACTGTACTTGTACTCTTACACATTGGAAAAGTACAGTCAACCCAAGCTAGACTTTGTTGTTTGTATACATCAATTATTTGTTGGAGTCTTCGGAAAGTATATTAGAAAAATTAGAATTTACGTTGGCAAATGGCAATGTAAAGAACTCAAACCACAAATGTTTTCTCTTTTCAACCGAATTTCTGCACAGTTCGGCTTGGCGAGTCTCACTACCCGACTCGGTCGTGGTTCGGTTTCTCCGTTTCATCCCATATTTCACTTTTTTTTTTGATATCACGAACCCGCCACCGCTACCTTAGGTGATATTTCACTTTATTATTATTACATGATATGGTACAACAGTGTTGTATTCGGTACACGTAATACGTAATATGCATTGATAGTAACAGAAGACGAACTCTAGCCATATGAATTGTAGGTCACTTTTGTTTCTTTCACCTTTTTTTTTTAATTTGTTTATCCTGAGATTAGGTAAGCGAATACACTTAAAACTTTTAAGAATTTTGTACTAAGGGTGTGCAAAATATCCAGACTTTGATTACCCAGATATAAATATAAAATAAGGTTCATATTTTTTGGATTTTTGGATCGGATGATATTATTTTATCTCCAAAATTTGGATTTTTGATTCGCATCCGAAAATACGAATTATATATAATTTATATATAATAATAATAATATTTTATTTAAATATTTCTAACCCTAATATATATATAAATATATATATATATATATATGAATTAAAAAAAATTGGTTTCGGATTTTCGGATTCTTTTGGATTTTTTCAGAATTTTTGAATTTTTCGGTTCTGTTAAGTTTTTGTTATAAAACTTTTGGATGAATTCAGTTTCGTTCGGATTTTTTCTTTTCAAAATTTAAATTTTCGAATTGATCAGGATTAGGTAAAAATTTAAATCGAAATCTAAATGTTCATCCTATTCTACAAACAACAGAAAAAGGAATAAAGGAAAGTGTAAAATGACTATGTTGGGGCTGCCAATTAGGTCACGGACGAATGTATTCAAAAGGGCAAGATCGTGATTTATGGTAGTAGGAGAACATGGCCGATGATAGCCGATAAGTGGTGTGAATTCAAGGACAAGAAACATGAAACGTGGTCGAAATTCTAAAATTTCTGAATTCCTTGTCGTAAAATGTCCACAACTTTTGCAATCTTAGAAGTAATCCTAGCCTTCTCTCTTATGATGTAATTACACGTTTGTCCAACTACATGGTGATTACTTGCACTTTCTACCCTCCTAGTACACATGCTCTGTCCAATGTTTATGGTTACGCGTAGTTTCATTTCAGCCACTCCTTTTAGGTCTACCTCAAGCTTGAGCTCCAACTACTGATTATGCAATGCTAAAGTAATACTAATTAACTTTTAGGAGAATGTGCGGAGACTCGAAAAGAAGGATACTGGTGAGGACGTTGATATTTGAATATTTTTGTTGAATGAACAAGATTAACTAGAATATCGTTGTCCTCTTGCAATATTACTTTGGCAAACCTTAACCACAATATAAGCAACCTTGTTGAAGTCTAATAAAATTAAAATAATCTGGCAATTACTCCAATTAAAAACCGACACATTTTCCTGTAATATTTAAAACTACATTTCATTACACCACTATTTAATTCCATACTTAATTACATATTGCTCAAAATTAAAAGTAGCTACAAAAATATTACATATATAGTTTTTCCATCGAATATGATTGGACAGAGCCTCATGTTGTAGCTGTGGCCGGTAGCTTATTAAATTTCAATCCAATCATATACTATGTCACGCGCTTGACATAATAATAATAATAATAACAATAAAAAAACATAACATAACATTCCAGAATAGAATAAATAATTAAAATATCATATATGACCCTAAAAAATAAAAAATAATAACACGTACGCGTGCAAATTCGCAAGCCACCCAAACAACACTCTTTTAAGGCCTAGAAAGCTAGAGGTGTACTTCACCATGCATTTTCGCGCAACAAAATACACACACCAAACCCACCATTCTCGCACCTCAAGATAAATGGAGCCCTCCACCACAAACTCAAATGAAATTCATCAGAAAACCTTCACACCATCAACTACTCATCATCGTGATCACGATCACGATCACGATCGAGCTGTTAATGATCGTGAACGTGATCACAAGAAGCCGCTGATCATTTCTTGCGAGATCATGCCTCGTCAAGAGACCAACAGCACGTTTTTGATGGGTAAATCGGGCTCCCGGCTCGAGAGTGAGCCGTCGGGCCGGGAGAAGCCGGGGAAGGAAGTGAGTGGGGTGGTTATACCGGAGAGATGGGGGCAGGAGGATTTGCTAAAGGATTGGATGGATTACTCCACGTTTGATGAATTGCTGGCTCCTAAAGAAGCCAGCTCGGCACGCCAAGCCCTAGTAGCCGAGGCTCGATCAAATGTATGATTTAGGTCGCAATTACTATTATTTTATGTATGTACTCTTAGATTATATATATGAGTTTCGTGAAGTCCTTTTTTTTGGTGACTTTGTTTACTGGGGGTTTGGATTTGCACATCGGAATAAATTTAAGGTTGATTACTCGTACTTGTTTTTCTATTTTTGGCCTTTTTAATGTATATATATAATTTGTTTGTGTTCGATTTTTTGCTAGTTAGGGAAGGAGAAAATGGGTTTTATGATTGCCTTTGATTTTGTTTTACTTTTTCCGATAAAAGTACGAGCAATGAATGAATTAGATTTGGGCTAAGTATTAACATCAAAATTTTGATGAATAATATTTTGCTAGAGTGTAAGGTTAGTTTAGCCCCCTTTTTCTTGCTTTTTAAAGAACTAATTTCTTTACATCAACATGGCATTAATTTATTAGCATAGTAGTATTATTTTTAAGGAGCTGATATTTATATTAGTATTTTATTATCATTTTATATGTAATGGATTAGTTCTTCTCGTATTTTCCAAAGCAAAATCTCCCCTATAATACCTTTTCCTCTCTTTGCATCATACACGAGTCAAAAAATATGTCTTCATTCTCTCTCATAATTGTATATTTTCATATATACTACCTACATTTTACATTTCGATTCACTTGATGGTTTGTACTTGTCCTAAAAGAAGAAGTTCTCTCTATGGGAGCCCCTATAACTCAGTCCCATGAAAATATGAGAGGGTAAATCACGATAACTCAATAATTAAGTAGTTATAAGAACCTTTACATTATGGTTTGTACTTTTATGAATTATCGATTGCTTTTATATATTGCTATTATCACCTATCTTCCACATAAATATAAAAGATAAATCATATTATAAGTTTTTTGTGCTCGATTATTAGTTTTTTGAGGAAAAGTTAAAAATCTTGCAAAGTATTAACATTTTGTTATACAATAAAGTTTGATCAAACTACAATTTAGTGTTTATCCAACTTTTGAAAAGTGTAAAGATCATGGCTTTACTAATATTTTGATAAATTGATCGTGTACACTTAATTAATGTAAGGATGTTATTATTAATATGTATTTAAGGGTTAATGAGAATAAAGGAATCAAGCCTTGTAAAAATCAAAATGTACAAATCCAAAAAATGAAACAATTTTTCCACATGCATGCAAAGAGAACAAAATGATGGGAATTTGTGTTACTTAGCCCCTCTCCAATGGGGGAAGTTAGTGGGGAAATTGTAGGAAAGTATGAGGAGAAAGGGAGAGTAAGAGCATCTCCAAAGGAGACTGTTAAATGAAGGAAAACTGGTGTTTGACGGAGGTCATCCTTCCAACCATCTCCGCGAAAGCACGGCAAAAGGGTGAAAATGAACAGCACCACTTTACAAATGCCGTGACTGTAGAACGCTCCGCTAAGAGTATTTCTTGTTTTTTTGCTTTTCTTTTTTCTTTTTTGTAATTTATGTTTTGTCAAATATTATGTAATGTTTGTTTTTATAAATTAGTTGCTATTATCATGTAATTTAAGTTGTCTAAATATTATGTAATGTGAGTTTTATAAATTAATTTTCACGTGGTTGAAATTAATTAATTATTTTAAGTATTTAAATACAATAATTTATTAAATAATTATATCTTAAATATATTAAATTTAATATAATTAATTATATATATTAAGCTAAAAATATATACAACATATGATGATTATATATAAAAATTAATTTGATATAAAAGCATAAAAGTAGAATATTCTATTGTAGAGTGAAATATAAAGTTGATTGTTGGAGATGAAAATGTCATTACTCTACATTTCTTGTATAATAGTGTAGATGAAATTTTAAAGTAGAGTTTGTTATTGGAGATGCTCTAGGGGAGAAAGGAAGGATAGATGATAGAGGTAGGGATGTCGTCAGGCGGTGTTTTTACTGGGACTGTAACCAAGAATTTAGTATTGGTTACGGTTGCCTGAACCGCCCATAGAATACTAACTCGGACCGGATCCCACCATCAAATTATGGATCCGGATCGGGTATTACCCATTTCTAACAGGTTACCCACCGGCCTTATTCTCAATTACCCTAAATCCCCAATTCTTCTCTCAAACCTCTACTTTCTTCCTCACAAACCAACGACTACATCTCCTCCGTGACTCGTCGCTTGTCCGTCGCCTCCTCAAGTGTTCATCGTTCGTCGCGTGTTGCGTCGTAGTTGAGAATTATTTAAAGCTAAGATAACAATAACAACAAAATGGGGCAATGAGATGGACCAATCCCTTGGCTTAGAAGTTGTATTTTTCGATCTATCACCTTTGGGGTTGCGTGCTTGCCTTATTTCAATTGGAACATAGTATTATCATATCCAATTAATATCTTGAAACATAAGATGTTTTTGTTTTCTGTCGAAATTTTTTAAAACGAAAGAAAATGGTGGCCACGTTTGACAAAGTAGAAAATTCGATTTGATCATTATTGCAAGGATATACCAAGTGGAAATTATTTTAATTCGCCATACATGTTGTCATCCAGCTGGTGTATTCATCAATTTTCCCAGTATTATTTTGATTATTTAAACTAGATATAAAATTATAATATCGTGAAACCATGTTCTTTTTTTTGTTATGATTTTTTTAACACAATCTTATATATACTGATTTTTATAAGACGTAAGCTATAGTGACTTAGGGTTTCAGACTGTCGGTCATTATGGAAATGACTTCATTAGTAATGATTCTCAATACAAAAATGCAATTCACAAAATTAAGAATAAGGTTGGTAGTTATATTTTATAATTATCTATTCCTCGCATATCAACCATTACCTTAGGATTAGATCATCAATTGAATTTGTGGAAATATTGGTGAACAAGATTATTAGATTTTGTAAAAATTTATCGCTTTAATTTACACTTTTTGGTAAATGATAGTGTTAATAAATTAATTAATATTTCAGTAATTGCACTCAAATGTAAAATACTCTTACGAAAAAGTGGATATGTAATGCTCAAATTAAATTTTTGTAAAAAAAAAAAAAAGTCGATCGGTCGGACCGAATCGGACGTAACGGTCGGGTCTTGACCGGTCAGGTCCAGCGGTTCGAACCAAACCGAACCGAACCGTTGTTTTAAAATTTAACGCTGAACGATCCCAGGATCGACACGGAAAGACCGCCCGTTGACATCCCTAATAGAGAGAAATAATTTTGTTTCCCCATTTCTTAACTCGATGCGGGCGCCACCAACAACAGAAAAGACACGCGCATGCAGCCCATTTTGTTAGTAGCCGCACAACAAAGGGAGCGTGCAACGCATGCACCAGCTGCGCAAATGGGGATGCCAGAGGAAGCTTTTTCTGGCGGGTCCTACTACTCATTTCAATTAATTTTTGTTTACTTTTCTCTCTCCTATCTTTTGTTTCTATTTGCTTTCAATTTTTTCTTCTTTCTTCTTTCTTTTTGAAATTTTACCGTTCATTTGTTTGCTTTGTTCTTTTTGTTTATTTTTTTTTTTTTTTAAATATGACAGTTTGAGTTTTTATTTTTATTTTTTGTAATGTAAATTGATCCGTTGCATAAACTGGAGTGTTTTTTTTTTTTGGTAATGTGAATTGATCAGTTGCTTAAACCAACGGTCATCTTTTATCGATTTTTTTTACTCTATATATATCAATACAATACATTTTTCTTCAACATCATTATTCTCATTTCATACATCTTTTTTTTTCATTCAAATTTTTTTCACCTTTATTATATATGAATTTTCAAATTGGTTTGATCCGCATGGATCAAATTTGGCATCGCAAAATTCCAACATTCATTCTCAAAATTTTGATGTTCGCTCGTTACGAAGATTTTTCGTGATCAAATATGTCTTATCCTCACATACTTCCTAACAATCTGATGAGTGTCCATATTGTTAGAGTTGGTTAACTCTGACTAACTCTTGATTTCAAGGAGTTAGTTATTGTATATTGTTTTGCCGCTTTCCTCCTTAGTGTGCGTGTTACGACATGTTTCGCGGGACGCGATGGTAACACATTGGGAACACGTAAACAGATCGCTACATATCGTGAGGACTAAGTTTGTTGGGTTCCTACTTTCCGTGAGCAAGTCATTCAACTAATCGCCATGACTTAGTCACTACCTAGTGGGCCAAATCGTGGACCACTACTTGCAATCGAAGGCCTCTTAACGCCTATAAAAGCAGAGGCAAAGCGACAAAGCAAAGATGCGATTTTATCAAGAAAATCTGGAGATCTGTTTATGTTGTTGAGTCTTTTGTAACATTTCCAATATCACACGAAGTGTTGTAACTTCTAATGGTGTTAGAAGGTTGTCCTTTTAGTACACGAGTGTTGTGAGGAAATCTTTAGTGTTTCATATATCTTAAGAGATAGCTTCAGCTTTTTCATAGATCTCGATAGATAGTTTTAGTACTCAACTTTCCGACTTTATCTTGTGGTAAAGTAGTGAGTTTTGTAACGTCATTTGTAAATTTTATAGTGAATCATTTCGCCATATTGGCATCTACTGATTATAATTATAATCAGAGAAAAATTTCTTCGTTGTTCTTCAAGATTTTAATTCATTGCTTTACTCCGTGTGTGGATAATACTACATGCGATTGTGTGTTTAGGCGAAGCAACACTTTCAATTGGTATCGAGCTCACACTCGATACATCGAGTGAGATCCCGCGGTATCTTCGCTATAATTTCGCCATGGATTCAAACAATTACGGTATTATCGACCACCAATTTTGGATGGATCGAATTATTCATCTTGGAAGACCGAGTCGCTCATACATCAAGTCCATTGATGTCAAAGCACGATCCGTGGAGAACGGATGGTCATCCCAAAGACCACCGATGTTCGTGGCGATGTTACCCAACACCGCCTCGCACGGTGGACACGAGATCGCCGACGACGCAAACTTCAACGAGAAGGCCCTCAATGCCATTTACGCATCCGTGGACATGACAATGTTCAAATTGATCAAGAACGGTAGCGTGCGAAAGATGCGTGGGATGTTCTTCAACGGCATTGTGAGGGTGATACAAGCATAAAGGAGTCTCGACCGATTCTCACTTCCAAATTCGAGAATATGAAGATGGGAGAAGAAGAGAACATCAACGACTACACCAAGAGGATATCGATATTGCCAATGAGTGTCAAGATCTTGGTGATGCGATAAGTAACAAGTTGTTTGGTGTCGAGCTCTTGAACCTTACCCGCAAGATTTGAGATGAAGGTCACGGCTATTGAAACGTCTCAAACAGTTCTGACCATTGAGTTCATGGATCTCATGAATTCACTCAAGACATACGAGATGAATCGGAGGAGAAAGGTGCAATCAATAAGAAGCCGATCGTTGCCTTTCATCACGGGCGCAACATCCAAATGGAACATCGCGGAGATAATTGAGTTGGATGATGAAGAAGAGTTGCGAGGAGATCAAAGTTGGCGATGATGTTGCTCTAATCACCAGGAAATTCAACACTATGGTAAGGAAGATGAACAAGGAAAAAGCTCAAGCCATGCCTATGGATCAAAATCATCGAATGGTAGAATATCCGTCTTCAAAACCACAAAGCTTCACTCCACCAAGACCAGTGAGGAAGTCTTTTTCCTCGCACACGTTTAGGTATGATTCCTCCAACATTGAAGGTATCCAATGCCGTGAATGCAAAGGGTATGGTCACTATGCAAACCAATGTGCAAACACGCTAAGAAAGAGAGAAAAGTCGTACTGGGTATCATAGAGTGATGACGGTCGAGTTCTTCAAGAGGTAAATAATGACAGCGATGTTGCGATCAGCATCGCACAAAGACTCCATGTCGCAGCTTGCCAAAACATTGTCGATCGACGAGGGAGATGCGATCGGTTTTGATCCAAGATCAAACGGTATGGTCTCGACTATTATTCAAGTTTGTTTTGCTTAAATGCTCTTGTGAAAGATACAGATTGTGAGGCGACACGATGAAGACTCTATCGCCATAGTACAAGAGTTGAAAAGCTATACGACGAGCTACTTGAAAATGGAAAGGACAAAGTCGAGATCTTGAGCTCACATCAAGAGAAAACACGAGGTCGAAAGCATCTTTGGCTAAGCTTGAAATCTTAGTAACACAAAGGAAGTCGAACTAAACAAGGTGACATGTCAACTTGAAGTGGCACAAGGCACGCTCGAGAAAGTGGAACATGTGTACGCCTAAATTAGATGATGCGTTGTTAATGAGTAAATCGACATCGCTTGGTTTAGGTTTTACGATGTTCCTAACATCGTTGTTCCCACAATTGTCGCCAAAATGGAAACCATTCGTTAAAGAAGGTGAACTGTAAAAGGGTAAAATGACACGAAGAAAACATAGAAAATACGTATGTCATTATTGCTCTACACCGTCACATTAGCCTTTCGTTATAAATTGAAGGTGATTTAATGGACATAGGATGATGCTTAGGTCATGTTATATGAACACTCGCGTACGTATCCAGTAATCGCCGTCACACACCGCAGCAAAACACGACCAACAAGGAACCGACTCAAAAGAGTTTGGGTCGGGAAAGATGATATAAAATGCCATGTTGTTTATCTCGCATTGAAAACTAACATTTCGTGTTCATGGTATTTTGATAGCGGCCGCTTCTCGTCACATGACCGGTAATGTGTCGCCTTGCCAACTATGAGTCGTATGATGGAGGTAGTGTATCATTGGATGTGGTTCTAAAGGAAAAATCATAGGCAAATGACTTGTTTCAATCAAAAGTATACTCTTAATTGACTCACAATCGAATGAGGTGTTGTAGTAGGGAAAGTTAACCCTAGTCGTCTCTCAAGGAAAACTTAACAGGGCCATTGTTCGTGTCTCACACAGAAAGCGATTAAATCCTAAACATTCTAATACCAACAAGGGGGTTTGAAACATGCAGGAATCGAAATACGAGAAATAAACAGCATCCTAAGCTAGGGGTTGTCAATCCCGAGCTAAACTAATAAAGCAATAAATCTAAACCAGAGGTTGTCAATCCCTAGTTGATAAACTATTAAAACAGTAAAATGAAAACGATAAACAAAAGCAATAGCAATCCAATTCATAGGGTTTGTCAAGCCCTAATCTAAATCTAATTGCAAATAAATCATACTCATCAATCAACCAACAAGAACAGGAATTAAACGAAAGCAGAATAAATCAAAGCAATATAAATCAACAAAGAAGAAATCATTAAATAAGAACAAGGAATAGAATTGAAATGGGGAAGAAATTGAACCATAGAAATCCTTACAATTGAAATGGAAGTAAATGAGCTTCTTGAATCTATGTTATAGGATCTCCAAATGACAAAGAAATTAAAGAAATAAATCAAGGAAGAAAAACTAGGGGGAATGACGTCCCCAAAGGAGAGAAAAAACTGAAGAAAAATAAAAGGGAGCTAGGGTTTCACGCGTGAATTTCTATATTTATAGCGCAGAAATTTTCGCACCCAGCGCCGGACGCGACGAAGCGCCGGACGCAGGAGCTCACTGGACGAACGGTGAAATCAGACCCAGCGCCGGACGAACCCAAGTGCCGGACGGAGGTGCTGCTGGGCGAGCGTTTGCACGCTGGGTGGAAATGCGTCGCGCGACGGAATGGAGCGTTGGGCAATGCAGCGTACGCCAGGAGAGGAGCTGGATGCATGAGGTGCGGCCGTGGCCGCGGTGTGGCCGTGGCCGTGGCCGTGGCCGCATTGTGAAGACCGCGGCCGTGGCCGCGTTGAGAAGAATGGGCGCTTGAACGCTGGATGCGTGAGGCGCGGTTGTGGCCGCATTGTGAAGATGCAGGAGGTGCGGCCGTGGCCGCGTTATGAAGACCGTGGCCGTGGCCGCGTTGTGAAGACCGTGGCCATGGCCGCGGTGCGGCCGTGGGCGCATTGTGTGGAGTGGGCGCTGGCCTCGCTTGCGCTTGCGCTCGCGCACGCGCATGCGCGACTTCGGTGTTTCGTTCCGTTCTCTCTCGTTCGAACTCCGAATTGAGATCCGTTTGCGTCCACAGACTCCTATCGAGATGCTCTTCAATATAGATAATTATTGATAGATAAATTTTATCCTATTTAATGTCATTTTTCTGCAAAACATCGAAACAAACCAAATAAGTCCGAGTCGATAAATATTAATCAAACCAACGGCATAAATAGGAAAAACCACTAAAAACGACATGTAAAACAATACCAAGAATTAGCACAAATTCATACTAAACAGGACTCCTAAATGTTCAAGGTTTACCTAGCCTCAAGAATGTCTTGCACGTACAAGGTTTAATGGCAAATCTTATAAGCATAAGTCAATTATGTGATGAAGAGTTGCAAGTTAAATTTGACAAAGATTCTTGTGAGGTCTATGATGGTAAGAACACATTTCTCATGAAAGGACAGAGGTCATCCGATAACTGTTATATGGCCGACGAACCAAAGTGCAATAAGGCACAAATTGATGAGAGTGTTTTATGGCATCAAAAGTTAGGACATACTAACTTTAGAAATCTTGACAGGTTAAACAAAATGGAAGCAGTACGTGGACTACCCAAGCTGGCAGAAGCTGGAAATGTGGTCTGTGGTGATTGTCAAAGGGGAAAACAGACCCATGTTCCTCACGCTGCTGTACAACACCGCGAGCAACATCATGGTACAACACGTTGTTTTGAGCTGCTTCATATGGACCTAGTAGGACCTGTCGAGATCGAAAGCTTGGGTGGAAAGAGGTATACGTATATTATTGTAGATGATTTTTCAAGGTACACATGGACATTCTTTTTACGAGAAAAATCAGACACATTTGAAACGTTTAAAATCCTCTTTGCTAGAATTTTAACATGTTTGGTGTTCAGTGTCAAGGATCCGATCGATCATGGGAGAGAGTTCGAGAATATATCTTTCACAATTTTTTGTGAGAAAAAGGGAATTTTCCAAGAATTCTCCGCGCCAAAGACACCTCAACAAAATGGGGTAGTGAGCGCAAAAATAGAACTCTAATAGAAATGGCACGAGTTATGTTAAGCTCAAAGGTCTCGTCCAAACGCTTCAAGCGAGGTCATAACACCGCATGTCATATAAACAATCGCGTGAACATTCGACCAGGTTCCTTCAAAACACCATATGAAATTCTGAAAGGAAGGAAACCTAATCTCAAATATTTTCACGTATTTGGGTGTGTTTGTTACATCCGGAATGATAGAGAGTATCTTACCAAGTTTGATGAGAAGAGTGATAAAGGAATTTTCGTAGGTACTCTTAATAGTCAAGCATACCGTATATATAATCGAGATTACGGACCATTCAAGAGTCCGTAAATGTTGTTTTTGATGATCTTGCTAATCTCGCAGAAAATGCGGGATGAGAATGTGGTGAATTAATAGAAGATCCCGTCCAACAGATGCTAGCGGCGATGATGTCACAACCGCCGAGGCCACAAACCATCGGAACAGCCTACGCAAACATCCGAGGGTTACAAGGACACGGAGGATGAAGTCAAACAGATGTCCAACAACAAGAAAGATGAGATCCTCCGGGAAGAATACGTAAGAATCATCCAATCTCTCAAGTCATAGGTGATGTTCAAGACGGTATTCGAACACGAGGTACAGCACCATGAACTACGAGAGATGGTATGTTTTTCATCCATATGTGCTTCAATGCCGTGTTTTATATGCTTCGCCTCTAAAATCGAGCCTAAGAATATAAAAGAAGCTTTGGGTTATGAGTTCGGTAGTTGCTATGCATGATGAACTTAACCAATTTGTTCGAAATGATGTGTGGTATCTTGTTTCGAGACCTATTGACAGGAATGTTATCGGAACAAAGTGGATTTTCAAGAACAAATCGGACGAATTTGGTGTCATAATTCGCAACAAAGCTAGACTTGTCGCACAAGGATACACTCAAGTGGAAGGCATAGACTTTGACGATACATTTGCACCGGTTGCACGCATTGAGTCCATAAGGTTGCTCCTAGCCATTGCATGTTATTTGAACATCAAGCTATATCAAATGGATGTCAAATGAGCGCCCTAAATGGTGAACTCAAAGAAGAGATATATGTTGAACAACCCAAGGATTTGAAGATCCACATAAGCTTCAACCATGTTTTCGTGTTAAAGAAAGCATTATACGGTCTTAAACAAGCACCGAGAGCATGGTATGGTCATTTAACAAAGTTCTTAATTGATTTCGGTTTGTTCGAGGAATGCCGATGTAACATTGTTTATAAACGAAGTCAAGATAACATTCTTATCACACAAATTTATGTGGATGATATGATTGTTGGATCTACCTCACAAAAAATGTCGGATGAGTTTGCAGGTGCTATGTCGCCTAAATTTGAGATGAGCATGGTAGGAGAACTAACATATTTCTTAGGTCTCCAAGTCAAGCAAATGGATGATGGAATTTTCGTGTCCCAAAGCAAGTATGCACGGATATGGTGAAAAATTCGAAATGGAAGGAGCAAAGCATATGAAAACGCCAATGGGGTCAAGTGACAAACTGACCAGAGATGATGCTGGAGAAGATGTTGACCCAACACTCGACATATCAATGATAGGAAGTCTCCTATATCTCACAGCCACACGACCGATTTAATGTTCGTGTGTGTTTGGCGTCAGTACCAAGCTGCTTAAAATGTCACATTTAAAGGATGTCAAACGTGTTATCGTGTATGTTTCGGAACACCGGACCTCGCATTTTCTTTTCAAAAGACACGAACACTAATTTGGTTGGATTTAGTGATTCGATCAATGGAGATAGGGATGATAGAAAGAGTACAGAGCAATGCTTTTTATCTTGAAAATAATTTGGTGTCTTCGCATAGTCGTAAACAAAACTGTGTGTTCTCATCTCATCGCCGCGGCGATGCGTAGTGTGGGTAGTTGTTGTACACAACTCATTTGGTTGAAACAAATGCTTAACGACTATGGTATTGTGAGCACCGAGCTATTGGTATATTGTGATAACATAAGTGCAATCAATATCTCTAAAACCCCGCTCAACATTCTAGACAAAACACATAGATATCGACACCATTTTATAAGAGATTTGGTGGAGGATGAGGTAATCGAGTTAGATTATGTGAAACCGAAACCAAATCACCGATATTTTCATTAAGCCCCTAGATCACGAGAGATTTATGAGTCTTCATAGATCTCTTGGTCTTTGCTCTTGCCAATAAAGCTTGAATATATTTGTTCGTATCATAAAATGTAATATCCGGAAGGTGATACAACAGCTTTGATAACACTTCACGTGTCGACGTTTGTTATCTAACATGTTCTCCCAATGCATTTCAATATGATGAAGAATATTTAGTAATACGAAAAACACCAAAGTAGTTTGGGGGCACTGCTGTCGCAATGACGATGCTACCTTACAAAAACTGCAGACCATGATTGCTTTCGAAAGCCCGACAATAGTGCAATCGAATTTTACATAATGATTTATATGTTTTATTCGATTAAAATGAGCTTATGTTGATGGAGATGTTGTGATGACATTCGTAATACCGAAAAATCCATGAGTGAATCCCCATTTTTTGATTTTATGTCCGATAAATCCCTATTTTTGGAGATATCATGAAATTGGTTAAAGAGGTATCACATTTATTAAATCTGCTTTTATCTCAACAAATTCCATATTTATCTCCTATTTTAATGGTACCGTATGATGTGGTGTTAGTTCCTTTAAATTGGGTTTGCAAGATATTTTTGGATTTAAATCACATCAACTCGCATGCCTATCCTCTCGCTCACAAGACCGCTTATAACCGCCGCTCGACACAAGATCAAATCACCGAGCCCTTATTCATTGCAAAAGTCTGTGGAACACTTCATTATTATCTTTTTTCATCTACTTTGGTGCGTTTAACCTTGTTTTTTTCTCCAGAAAAAGAAATGGATCCAGCGACCTCTGCTCTCCTCGCCGGTCTTGCCAAGTTTTTGGAAAATTCTCCAGAATTCCAACAAAGCGTTAGTGTCGACACCAAAGGCGCCCACGAGCCAAGCCCAAACACGACGCGTAAATAGATCGAGAGGACTCTATCGCTTCCATTGGAACCGCTGAAGCCAACACTGCTCAAGTCGTGTATCCCGAGAAAGGCGAGCCTCTAACCCTAAAGAGACCGGAAGAAGAAAAGATCGAGTGTTCCAACGAGGAGATCGAACGATACCTCGCCAACCACGGGTGGGAGGTCCGGTTCACCAATTCATATTGATATTATCTGGTGACACACCGGTGGTTTCAAAACCCAAAGAAAAGGACGCCCACCGCCCGAGAACCTTCTCCGAGCCGGTGACCGCGTGACGGCCAAACAGCCCACGGAGACATCCTCCCAATCGTAATCGAAACATTGATATCCCGCAATGACTCTTCGACACTCGAAGAAGATGATGGTTCGAAATCAAAAGAGCGTGGCCAATCAGATTCACACTCTAGTGATGATGACATTTCACTTGGTGAAATTTTAAAAAGGCTGAAGCGGACGATGATAAAGAAAGGAAAGCAAAAGGAAAGTGTGCCAGAACCTAAGTCCAAGTCAGATGCCCCACCGGTTGTTCCTGAGACAGTGGACGCAACAGTGCCTCCAACACCTCCTAGCCCGTATTCCAAGGAGAAAGATTGGGACTGCAGCTCGGAAAATCCCTCAATCTTTGCAGATTCGATGTCGAAGTTGAGAGCGATCTCCTTCAAATTCTACTCGAGGGAGGCTGAAAGAGATGGGAACAATTAAAACATCTAAAGTGTTTGAATGAACGAAGGATCGACGAGGTAACTTTTGCCAAAGATAATCTTATCAATTCTTGAAAGAACGTTGTCTATTTGAACTGTCTCAGCTATTTATCCCTATCCTAAGAATGTGATAAGGCATGTGTATGCAAACATGGATAAATCCTTCGCTGAGTGTACTTCAAACAAATATTGTAAGGTGTACTTTAGGCGTCGGGTTTTTCACATTACTGCCTGTGATATCAACGCCTTTTATGGGATTGATGAGCTGACTAACGATGTGGTGTTGAGGATTTTGACATGGTAGCTGACGAGATAACAGGTGGAAGAGTCAGAAAGTAGAAGAATCCAATGTCAAGTGGTAACCTGACATATCTTCATTATGTTCTCTATAAAATCATGACTTCGAACTGGATTGTGTCCTCCAATAACACAGTCGTTACAATGCCCCACGGTGTTCTGTTATATAAGCTTGGAAAATGGATTCGATTTAACCTCGGGAAATTGATTGTGGAACAAATTGGATCGATTGTCGCAAGGTCGAACCTCGGATTATCGCTGCTTCCTCATCGATATACCAACTGTTGAGCAACAAGGCCTTCCCGATGGAGCACGAGATGCACTCTTCAAGATTTTCAGAACTTCACCATAAGCAATACCTTATTTACAGTAACAAGCTCCCAAATCTTCCATGGACTAATCCTTCTAAAGGAATCGATGAACAGGTTTCGGACACGGCTTCCAAAGAAATGGTGACGCTCTCGAAGTCTACGGTTCACTCCATGCTTGAGCGCATTACAAAGCTGGAGCAAACCCTCTTAGAAAGCCTTCGGAGTGTGCGTATTGACATGAATGATTTGATGATCGAATTACTGGACCTTCTTTCTTCCCAAAAAGGGGGAGTAAAGACAGGGGGAGCAGCAACATGGGATGATGATATGGGTGCAGACTGACTGAATTTGAATCTGTTTTTATGAACTCTTGAACATGTTTTTAATTTTGTTGTTGGTTGGTTGATGATGCGCGGACATCTTATTTTTTGATGAACATCTGATGGTTTCTGTTTATGGATTACATGTTTTTCATATGATGCCTGTTACTTTAAATGGTTGAATGGTTTCTACTGTGATGGTGTCATTGTTTGGATGATTGTTGATGAATGTGTGACAGGAACTGTTATGATGTTATTTCCGTAAACAGGGGGAGATTTGTTACAGGGGAAGTGTATTCTATGTATATTTGGGATTCAGGGGGAGTACTGTATATATATACTATACATTATGTTGTATATACAGGTTTTGTGAAGAAAGGCAAAAAGGGGGAGTTTGTTAGAGTTGGTTAACTCGGACTAACTCTCTTGATTTCAAGGAGTTAGTTATTGTATATTGTTTTGCCGTTTCTTCTCCTTAGTGTGCAGGTTACGACATATTTCGCGGGATGCGATGGTAACACACCGGGAACATGTAAGCAGATCGCTACATATCGGAGGACTAAGTGCATTCGGTTCCTACTTTCCGAGAGCAAGTCATTCAACTAACTTCCATGACTTAGTCACTACCTAGTGGGCCAAATCGTGGACAACTACTTGCAGTCGAAGGCCTCTTAACGTCTATAAAAGCAGAGGCAAAGCGACAGCAAAGATGCGCATTTTATTGAAGAAAAATCTGGAGATCTGTTTATGTTGTTGAGTTTATTTTCGTAACATTTCCAATATCACACGAAGTGTTGTAACTTCTAATGGTGTTAGAAGGTTGTCATTTTTAGTACACGAGTGTTGTGAGGAAATCTTTAGTGTTTTCATATATCTTGAGAGTTAGCTTCTTAGCTTTTTCATAGATCTCGATAGATAGTTTTAGTACTCAACTTTCCGACTTTATCTTGTGGTAAAGTAGTGAGTTTTTGTAACGTTCATTGTAAATTTTATAGTGAATCATTTCGCCATATTGGCATCTACTGATTATAATTATAATCAGAGAAAAATTTCTTCGTTGTTCTTCAAGTTTTAATTCACTGTTTTACTCGTGTGTGGATAATGTCTACATAATGATTGTGTGTTTAGGCGAAGCAACACTTTCACATATACCTCCATATGGATATTCACCTCAAGAGTATCAATCATAAGGATATCAACCCTCTATGTCGTGTTATCCATTCCAATCTCTAGAGTATCTCTCACATTTAAACTCGTCAGGAAGAACAACATAGAATGAGTGAGCATAGACTAAGTGACGCTATCTTTTGAAAGACGTCTCTTTACTCAAAGACATTGTTCTCTACAAGGTTTAGAGGAAGAGTGCAATGTTCTTGCATAATGTTGGATCAATATTAGTGTCGATTTAGTGATTGAGAATGCTCAAACATGTGATCAAATGTGGCAAATAATTGAATAAATCTACAACACAAATTGTCCTGCCAACACACTAGAGAGACATTTTTCGTCTTTAAAAACATATTTCTACAAACTTCAAAAACTAACTAAAATGTTTTCTGAAGTTTATAATAGGAATGTGCAAATGTGGGGAAGCGGAAGAAGCAATGCTGATATTGTTGAGAGGACACAAAAGGAACACAAGCAACATCAAAATACACAACAAGGTTTTGAATATCTTGGGGTATGGAGAATTCTCATGGCATGTCCCAAGTTTGCAAATGTGAACGATAATGTTCAAGCCTCCAAAAAACAAAGATTTCTGCTGCAGGAACCTACAATTCATCTTCCAACAATGATGAATCTGCCTTGAGTCAATCAATAGGGCGTAAAAGAAAGTGGAAGGCAAAGGGAAAACAGAAAAAAGATGACGATTTGAGAATTGCGGTAGATCTGATGGCTTCGAAAATGGAGGTTGCAATGCGATTCAGTATGGCAAAGGAGTATGACATTGTCATATAGTTCGTGTTCCAGATACTTGAATAAATATATGACGAAGTAGAACCATCTTTGTGCATCCCAAATGTAAGCCGATTCGGGCTGATTTATCAGATTCTAATATTATTGACCAGAATAAATAATCTTAGTCCTAAGAAAACAAGTTATAATGCTAAAAGATTTGAAAAATGGCAAATATTAGTTGTACTACAAGATGGTGAAGAAAAAATGAGAAGATTTTAAAAATAAATTAGTCGTCGCTTCAATTTTAATTTATGTTGTTTTGTGCAAATCTCTATTTATTATAATTTGACAAATGTGTTATGTGTCGTATTTAGGAATGACAATGGACGTGATTTTGTTATGTCCAGATCCAAATTTGAAATTTTTTGCTTGGGTTCGAATCCTGTCCCAGATCCATTGGGTCCAAAAAAATTAGACCCAGTCCATGAGATCCTCAGGGTATAGACCCAGATCCACATATTTTCTCTTCTAAAATAAATCCTAAGCCAACTATAATTTATAGTAACACCATAATAATAATCTAAATTTACAATAACACTAAAATAATTATTTAAAATTTCTACAATCATCATTATACAAGAAGATGTTAGTTACAAATTCACTTTTGTTTTCATAACAACGATATTACAATAAGAATAGAAGTAGCACACATATCTTAACAAATAGACCACTCATATCTAATTCATATACATTTTTTTTTCAAATTCAAGGTATAATTTTCTAATGTTATTGACCTATCATCCAATTCTATAACCTAATTTATCCAACTTCGACTAGAAAGAAAAATAATATAATATACTTATAAATAAAATAATAATTATATGTACATGAATCCATGGACTGGATCTGAATCTCAGAAATCAAGATCCAGATTCATATTCGAATTTTAAAGAAATGGTCTGGATCCGATCCAGATATGTTGGATCCTTTTTTTGAAGATCCGGATCCTGAAAAATGGATCTGGATCTACGGATCTGGACCGAATCCAGGATCCATTGTCGTCTCTAGTTGTATCAATTTCTCTTTCAATAAAAAATTGAGTTTTTTACAAAATTTTTATTCTTATTTTTAGCACAGTTGTTTTATTTTTTAATATAATTTATTATTTAAAAGTATCAATTCGTTAACATAAAATTAAAATTTATTCAAGGTAAATATAAATATAAAATTAAGATATAATAAAATATATAAATATAATAAAATATGTAAAAATAATTGAGGTTATGACAATGAGGTCCATGAATAGTTAAATTTGGATAGAAAAAAATTTGGGTTGAGAAAGATACGAGAATGATGCTAACGTACAGAAAAATAAAAATAGTTGCACTATTGTGAATGCTCTTACTTTCATAGGTCAAAATTTATAGGCCTGTGTGTATATTTAGATTTTCAAAATGTGGCCATTTAATAGAATTATAAATATATAATATGCCACAAAATATGAGATTATACTTGTGTATCTTACGAATGTCTTACAAAGTGTTCTTGCATTTTTTCATGTAATTAGACTCACTTGAAATTTTTGTGACACTATATTAATTACTTATAATATAAATAGCATGAAACTAGTAATTTCAAAAATAAAATAAAATGAATGGTTGTATACCAAAACCACGTTTATCAACATATTTATGATGAGTTAGATTTCCATTTGATTTTTTTAACCATAATTTGATATCATATCCCATAGTTAGTAATATATGACATTTACAAAAAGTTCAATTATCAATGTGTAAGTATGCTATTACGATACTACTTGCATAAAATTTACATAGACTGTGGAATTAATACAATTATACACTAATATAGTGGAAGTATATTGCAATAATAAAAATAATATCTCTGATAAAAATGTGCACTTATAAGTTACACGCTAAGGACCCGTTTGGTAGCCAAGATAAACTCAAGATAGGGGACATATCTGACCTAATTTATATGTTTGGTACACTATATTCCTATCTTGGGAGCCCGTTTTAATTCACTGTTACACTTCAGAAGACACATCTTCCCTTCTCCAGCAGATGGATAATCCAATCTGCACAGTAACAAGCAGATTATGGCTTATTTTACTGCCCTACCCTCCAGTTCAAGTGAAACAGGGTGCTTTGCCGACAGGTGTCGTGCCCCACTCTCCGATATTGAAAAACGCCATTAATTTGAGCTTTATTATTTTATTTCTTTTATTCGTTTCGCTTTTGTGACTATTTGATTGACCACAAGACTATGAAAAGCATATTCTTCAGAAACAACATGAAGTTTTAATTATTTCATAAAACAAAACATTAAGTTTTAATGTGGTTTGATATTGTTTTAGCATTTTCTTTGTAGAAGCGCAATAATATTGACATAATAGTATTTAATATTTCGATTTGGTTTTAGTTTTAGACCGGATCAATTTTTTAGGTATGAATAATCGCATTGATAACAAAAATTCATTGTGTAATTAAACTAAATACTACGTTTCTAATTGTCATGGAAATTAAAATAAAAAATAAAAAATCAACCGTATTAGTTTTATTTGAATATTAATTACATTTTGATTTTCAGCTACCAACAAACTTTCTTGTGCCGAAAAAGAAGTTCGATTTAGATTGGGCACCAAATCAATTTATTAAGTATTACTTTTTTTATTTAAAATATCTCACTTTTTTCATTATAAATGTTTTATTCTAATTTTTAAGAAATAATTGTCTTTTCAAAAAAATTGGGTCACACTTACTTTTAATCTTTTTAACTATTTTATATAATTCTTCTAAATATCCATGTTCAAAAAAATAAAACATTTTAAATGAGAAACATGAAATATATCAAAAGTGTTGTTTGTGTCATAAAAATTAGCGAATTTTAATTTGAAAAAATGATATTATTTGTTATTTTGGTGAGACCACGTCAATTCTCTAATGATCAAAACAATTTGGAATTGTTGGTTTTGTAACAAATTAAAACATAATGAATTATTGTAATATTTTTAATATTGTATCATAATTATTGAAAATTCGATAGTTAGCTGGGTAGAAGTCTAAGCTTAATAACTAATGTGATATTTAGTTCAGCGACATGTTAATATGGTGTCACAACAAGACCACTCCACACAATTTAATCGATTCAATTACGGAAAAGAGTCAATTTTTGGCAGTTTTTGAGCTAGAACAGTGTCCGAATCCTTGTAATCAATTTCATTAGGCAGGAGAGTAATAATATCATTATATTAGGTTAATCGACCCAGATAACTTGGATATCAAACAGCAGGATAAGTTATCCAGGTTTTCTATGAACTATATCAAACAACCACATTGCTTACCCATCTCAAACTTTATCTATCCCCTATTGTATCTTACATTATCCTATTCAAGCTATCAAACGGGCTCTAAAGGTTATTACAGTACTACGGGCCTACGGCTGCATCATATTTCATAGGCCCAAATTGTACTGAAAAATGGGCTGAGCCAATTATTTTTCTCAGCATGGCCGAAATTTCGGCCCTGCCCACCAACCCAACAAACTCGAAATCTGCGTAGAAAAGTTTTAGGAATAGATCAATCATTCGCAGCTTCTCCATTTCTCCTTCATCGCATCGTAGAGATTGACGGATTAGAAAAGTTTCGCCCGCTGCCTAACTTTTGTTGCAAAAAATCATCGATCGGAAATGGACCCGGCGGTCAGGAGGAGGGGTGGCGGCGTCTGGGAGGGTATGTATAGATTGGTCATGCGCCGCACTCCGGTGTATGTTACCTTCGTCGTCGTCGGCGCTTTTCTCGGTGAACGCGTACGTGTCTTCTTTATAGATTTATCTCTTGCATATACGTGCTTTGTTTGTGTGTGTTTTTTACGAGTTTGTGATTGCTGGATTAAATTGGATCTGAGAAATGCCGTACTGACTCATTCTGATCGTGGAGGGGGGATGAGAAAAGATGGGGATATCTGTTAGAATTTATACCTGGATGACGGTTTTTCTGGCTATCCTTCTTCAATTTGATTGGACATTTGTGATTCTGAATTTTAGGGTTCCTGATCCTGTATGTTGTTTCTTTGCTTTGATATAGGCTGTGGATCGTGGAATTCGTGCACTATGGGACCACGTCAACGCTGGGGTATTAATTTTACTTATTTTTTCTATTTTAACTAAATATAGCTGGTTTTATGGTTTAATCGCGTAACTTCGTTTCTCCGTTGTTTATATTGATTGAGCTGGTTTTAACGGGTTTTGTACAAGTACAAGAGGTTGTGCCGTTTAAATTTGGCAATTTGATAGGGATTGATGGTAGTTCAATTCTTGCTTTTAAGGAACTGCTGAACTACATTAAAGAGTCAATAAAAGGACCCAGTGCGTCTAAGAAGATGCTAAATCGTCATAACATTTATATGGGCTATTTGTATGTTTAATCTGTCTGCGATATAATGTTTTCTTGTATAGATATCAATATATTTTATATGAAGTCGACAAATAGACTTTTGTGTGGCAGCAAACTGATTGGAATTTAAAAGTAGTCTTGTAAATCTGATACTTGCATCATTAATAAGATTGTAACTGGGAGCTACTTTAATGGATTATATTCCTTTAAGCTTTTGTAGGGCTGAATTTGCTTTAGAGTATTGATAATAAAATGTGAATTATGGCTTTTGAGATGTTTCAGGATCGTGTTTCCATGCATTTTCAAGCTTTCTCATTTGAGTTTTACAAAAAAGATGTTTGTCTATTGTATTGATATTCCTTATGGAGCTATTCTATGGAGTTAATGGTGATTGTTCAATTATCATGAGATCAAATTGAGAGTTTGGACCGGGATTAGTTTCTAGTATTTGCTATTATCAGAAAACAAGGTAGCTTGAAACTTTGGGATTTATTGAGGGAGTTGAAATGGAATTAGAATCCTTAAGAGTGTAGAAATGTAGCAAGAGAAAAGAAAACAGAGTTAGTAGTAGTAAGTAGTTAAGTATTAACTTATACTGTATAAGTTACAATATGTTGAATTTCTGTTGAGTATTGGTGGATTTTTGAAAACGCCTCTAAATGAGCAATGCTTAGCATTGATCTAAGAGTTACGGGTTACTTCTGTGACTTTTCGATGTTTATATTGATCTTTGGTAGTTAATCACCTTATAAGAGTAATCTATGTATAGAGAAAGCCTTATGCTCTCCAGATAAGTTTAGGATAGATAAGAGTTTTACTTATGTTTTTGGAGCCAGCCATGAGCTATTGCGGACTTGACATCTTAGGAGGATGTAAGATCTTGCTCCAATAAGAATGTGCATACTAATCTAGATATAATGGTTTTTGCAACGGTATATATTGACAATTATGTTGTTAATTTAGTTGTCTTGGCACATGATATGACATAAAGTATCTACTGCCCTCCCCTGTAATGGAAATTTCTGTTAAAGACTGGTGCTGGAATGAATTATATGAACATTTAAAGCCTCTAAACTTGAATGACGTGGTTTTGTCCTCCTTGCCTTTTTGTTCTGTAGTTTATCTTGTGCAATTTTACTCGATGATTCTCATGATATCATAGTTTGCTTAAATGCTACATTTATGAGTGAGGAACCTGTTTTATAATTTGTAGTAATTTTTTGTTAACGGAACTGCAGAAGCGGTATGAGGATATATCAGTTCTAGGTCAGAGACAGTCTGAAGAGTGAAGGACAACGATGAACAATTTGCCTCTGGCTTCCTTTTGCTCTCCATAGACTCGAAGATGCATTTTGATGTTCAATAATTGTTACCCTGTTTCTCATTGCGGCTATCAACCTGCAGTTTTCTTTAAAACAAAATCACAGGCAAATTTGCAGTTTTAGCTTTTTTTTTTTTTGCTTTGCTGTCTTATAAGTTTGATGTTATGAGTCGTCCTGGTCCTTTTGAACATGATTTTAACTCAAGGTGAAATATTTCACTAAACAATATCCGATGCTGCATTACCGGATTGTCATTTATTTTTCTTGAGTTGTAAAAATTAATCATTTATTTTTCCTGAATTCTATTGAAATTTCAGTTGCTGCCATGTCCAAGCAATTGGTGAAGCAGATCAGAATTCGTATCATTCTATTTGCAGAAATTCACAAAACAATCAAATAAATAAAAGAAAGCCTCAGCATTGACATCTGAAAAAAAATAATAATCTATGCGACATAAAAGGTTGTGCCTTTTATTTAAAAGTTATAGGTAATAATTTTTGGCAGTAACAATCTGTCTAAATTCAACCAGTATTAGCGAGTTTGTGGCTGAAAGTCATTATTTAAAGTCAAAAAGCAAAAGGAATAGAAAAAAATCCAACACTAATCCTGTTGGACTGACTTTGTAGGGGTGATTATTCGGGTATTTGGTCGGGTATGGTAAAAAAAAATAAAAAAATATCCGAATTAAATATCCAAAATTTTAGAAAATGATATCCGAACCAAACCGAAATAATTTCGGTTAACAAACCAAAATAACTGAAAATTATATCGGATATTTTGGGTATTTCGGATAAAATCGAATTTTTGCCCTGATTTTGAATTCTAAACAAAAACATACAAAAAACATTCAACACTCAACAAATAACTAGTTTGCAATATTCATAAATAACATTACCAAATACTAAACAACTCAATGTGCGTGTGTTGGCCTAGTGGTAGAGTGGTTAATGCCCGAGGTCAAAGGTCTCGGATTCGAGTCCACCGTGACGCGGCCTTTAAATTTCTGTATAAAATTGACAAAAAAACAACTCATTACCAACAATCTTTACAAGTTCAAAGTTCAAAAAACATTACCAAATACGAACAATTCATAACAATGCTACAATCTTCTCAAAACATCAAAGTTAAAGTTCAAAGCACTGAAGCGACGACGTGGCGTAGGCAAGGAGTGGCGGACCGAAGGTGGCAGCGCGTAGGCGGGCAACAACGGTGACAGCGTGGCGAGATGGTGAGACTTGAGAGTTGAGAGAGTCTGATAGAATGAGGATGGAGCGGCGCTGTGCATGAGTGAAAGTAGATTTAGGGTAAACAAACTCAAATTATGTATATTATAATTATGATATCAACATATTGTATATAAATATAATTTCGGGTATCGGATATTCGGGTAAAAAATCTCATACCCGATCGAAAACCATACTACTTAAATATATTTCGATTATAACCGAATTATCCGAAATAACCGATTTACCCTAACCAAATTAGATTTTTCGGTTCGGTTCGATTCGGTTATTGGATATTTTGCTCATCACTAGACTTTGTCTTCTATGATTTGTGGGAGATTTCGTATAATTGTGAAAATATCTCATAACTATGTATTGGGCAACTTAGTGTCGACCTAAAATTTTTAAAGGAAAAAAATTATTGGTAATTGCTACCAATGTAATCTCCCTAAAGAAAAAATAATCTCGAGAGTTGGTACGAAATGAATCCCTCAATAGTCAATTCCATATAAATAAATACTCTCTTCCTCTCCCATTTATTTTCCTGAGAATATTTTGCATGAGTTTTAATAAAACTTATGGAGTATATTGTGAGTGAAGTAAAAAATCATACCTTATATAATGTAAAATTAATTAGTGATGTGCTATAAGTGGCAAAATATGTATACAAGTAATATTGTTGAATGTAATAAATATGGATAGTGGTTGGTCGTGTGTAGTAAAATATATAAATAAAGGGTATTGAATATAATAAGTAAATAAAATTTTATGAGTTAATTTTCTTAGACAAAGAATCAAATTTGGAGATGTACCAATTTTTATTTTTTTATTTTTTTGTTTTGAATAATTATGGGGGAGTTTTAATTGAGAGTAATTAGTTTCTAAATCAGATGCCATAATGAAGTCCCGAACCCGACCGAGCAAAATAAGCCTTTTTAGTTGTATTATCCATAATGTGGGCTATTAATCGGGCTATAATTTAAGGCCCAACAAGAATCCTTGTTAGGGTTTGCGCGTCAATATTTATGCTTCTGAATCTGCGCCACTCTCCCTCACCTACAGTCATTCCAGCCACCGTCTCACAACCCCTGGTCTAGGGTTTTTCTTCAGGTTCGCCGTTACGCTATTACGCCGTTTCTCTCTTCACCATATATTGGTGCATCTGCATTTCTTCCCTTCTCGCATTCCGTTTCATATTTTAGCTGTACTGCTGAGGTTAATTTTGGCCTTTTATTTTGTGCGTGTAGTGATTCGGGAAGCTGATTGACCGTGAACGATGAGGTAAGACGAATCACTGTTTTTGTATTCAGATGTTCTGTGGGAATTTTGTTCCGTTTTTTGTTTAATTATTGAGTTTAGCTTAGAAGGAATTAATCTGATCTTGTTTTTCGGTTTTCGGTTTTCGATTGTAATTCGTAGGCTCGTAGCGACATGCTTCCAGTTTACACAATGACGTAAATTAAAGACATGAATAATGATCTAATATATGCTTATTAGCTCATAACTATAATATAAACGTTTTCGACTTTTTACGTTCATATCTCAACATAAACATAAAAACAATCGACCATAACCTTTTAAATGTGTTCATAATAATATCATAACCATCGGAATCCGGTCCGTTGTGTCTACGTGGCATGTCCGAAATCCTCCTAAGCCCAAGCCCAGCCTGCGTGGCAGCAGCCCAACCCCACCTCAAAATGATCGACCATGGTGAGCGCCCTTCCGTGTCATTCTTTTTTCTTTATATTAATACACATTATGAAACAATTGTAAACATGAGATTCCAATTTTTTTTCAATTCCCGAATTATATACCATCTGTATGCCATCCAAAGCCCCAAAGGGTTAAACACAATCATGTACGAGTAATGTACTCTTTGTATTGTAAACGTAAAAATTTTAACTAGCAAAATAAATTGGAAGGTGACGGGCTTGATTACTATACCGACCAGAGTAAACAGAAGGCTCGAATTCGAATCATCACTTCCTTTGGAGTTTGATTCTTCCCCATGAGATGCATTATCATCGTTATTGATGATTTCTCTTCGCTTATCTCATTTTTCTGCAAAGCAAGTTTTATATCTTTCAATCCCTTTTCGTATTCCTTGATTTTCTGAGAAAGCAATACCGTTCCGTCTCTCAAGTAATTGTCCACGCTTTCCGACGTGCCGATCTTCGTTGAGTCATCCTCGAAGAATTTTGTACTCGACCGAGACCTACAGCGGTAGAGAATTGCCGGCAGTGGGGATTTTTCTTCAAGAGGTGGTTTAGGGCTAGGATCAGAGATTGATTCATCACAATTGGATGACAATCGTAAAACTTGAATTAGCTGTGCATCGTGAAATTCTTCTTCGTCATCGTCGGATTGCGTGCTCGATTTTGTATCCTCCATTTTCCAAGTTTAGTGCCTGAAACTTTTATTAATTAGTGAAGATTCCTTTTTCGTGAGTTGTTATATATTGTGCATTAGGAGTTGTACATAGAAAGTCGTGGAAACCATTTTTTAACAATATAATCTAATCAGGCCCGAACTACTACGCCACATAAACAAATTAGGCCCGAATTTGTTCATCAGGACACGTATGTTAAAAATCTGTAACGATTATGGTCTAATTTGTTATTATGTGTTATTTACCCTAATATATATGCTTCATCAATGTTATTGTGATTTTAGCTCCACATTTTTGCTATTAAAAGTGTGTTTTTAGAACAATTGTCCACTAGCTTGATCCAGTTTTATGTGCTGAGAGCTGTACTTTCCATTAGGTGAATCATGTTTAGGCTTTATGATTTATAGTTGGTCGTAAACATTTGTTACAAGTAGCCTTGTACTCGAATAGTATCATGAATGAGTATGATGTTAAGCCCTCAATACCTTTTCCTAGCTCCCTAAAAGTAGAAACATAAGGTGTTGGAACAATATGCTGATGTTATCTCTTATTGTAATTACAGTAAGCTTCAGAGTGAGGCGCTGAGGGAAGCCATCACTGTGATGGTTTCAGATGCTAAGGAGAAGAAGCGCAACTTTACAGAGACCGTTGAGCTCCAGATTGGACTCAAGAACTATGACCCACAAAAGGACAAGCGTTTCAGTGGTTCTGTGAGGTTGCCTCATATTCCGAGACCCAAAATGAAAATTTGCATGCTTGGAGATGCCCAACATGTTGAGGAGGTACGGTAGTAAGTAGTATTTAAACTATGCTTTACAGCAGTAAAGTGGATAAGGATTTATTATTGCGGTAACAGTTGATAAGGTTTCTGTTGTGATGAAATAGAACTGATTGGGATTTCTTTTTTTTTCCTTACACGAGGGTGCTTGTATATGGTGTTTGGGTTGTAATTGTGCTATCGCAATGCAAGCAAACCTTCCATTTGCGTGTTATAGATTTTTAATGGGAATTCTTTTGCTTGGTCAAAATCAATTCTGTTTTTGATGTGTTTGAAAATTGTTTCTTCAGGCGGAGAAGATTGGCCTTGAGTCCATGGATGTGGAAGCACTGAAGAAGTTGAATAAAAACAAGAAATTGGTGAAAAAGCTAGCGAAGAGGTACCATGCTTTCTTGGCCTCAGAAGCAGTTATTAAGCAGATTCCACGTCTCTTGGGTCCTGGTCTTAACAAGGCAGGCAAGTTTAAAATTGTTCATTATATTATAACAAGGCAGGCAAGTTTAAAATTGTTCATCATATTATATTTGTGTGACTTATGGTGCACAGAGGAATACTTGCTTGTACTGTGTTCAAATTATCGATAGTATGCATATGTAGAGATTTAGTTCATTTTGGCGCCATCATTTGCCTCCTATAGATGCTCATTCTTTTGTATGCTTTATTGTTCTAGAAAATTGATTGATCAAGCAAAGATTGCAAAATTGAATGATTTGAGTTGAAGGGGGCTTTTTCAGATGTCTTACTGTAACTCCATTGTAGTTTACATGTTTCATAGTTCATTCAGATATCCAGTTGCTCAGTTGTGATAGGTCTGACTTGAATTATCTTATCTGAAAACATGTAGTTCCAACATTGTGAATAGTTTATCTTTAACACAGTTTAAGCCTCATGGGAGTGATTTGAATTCTCTTTTATCGTTGCTTATTTTGACTATTATGATGCAGGTAAATTCCCTACTCTTGTGACTCACCAGGAATCGCTTGAAGCCAAGGTGAACGAGACAAAGGCCACCATTAAGTTCCAATTGAAGAAGGTGCTTTGCATGGGTGTTGCTGTGGGTAACCTCGACATGGAGGAGAAGCAGATCTTCCAAAACGTGCAAATGAGTGTCAACTTCCTTGTTTCCCTTTTGAAAAAGAATTGGCAAAATGTAAGTCCCATTACCTGCTATTGTTGATAGATGGGATTTCGATCTAGTTTCATACGTTTCTTTCCTTATACGGTGTTTTTGTGATGGCATCAGGTGAGGTGCTTGTTCTTGAAGAGTACCATGGGAAAGCCACAACGCATCTTCTGAGAAGTTTATAAACTCTTGTTATTGAAGTCGTAGAAAGACTAAGTTGTGAGGGAGCAGAACCTATTCAAAACTTCCCAGAAATGGGAATTTTTTGGTTTTTTCTTTTTTTGTGACGTTGTACTCGGATTTATTATTATGGATACTCTTTTTTGGTTCATCTCAAGATTAATGCCCATAACATGTTCTTTCGGATTGTTAGTTTCCGACTTTTGCTCAAGTAGTTGTTACATCTATCTAATTCTGGACATGCTTTTCTAGATATCTTTTCCCCAAGTATTGTAATTAGGGATGTCAATATGGGTCGAAGTTTCATGGCCTACCCGATAAATTACCGATAAAATTAGAGGTTAGGGTTGGATTTTATAACCGAAAAACGTCAACCCGAATAGCCCGACAACCCGAGTGGGTTAGCCCGAACTCGAAGCGGGTTGGCCTGATTAACATCCCTACAACTATACAAGAAATTATAGAATATATTCATAGTGTTGTTAAAAGTTACAAAAAATAGTGAATTAATTATTATGGAATATGAATATTCAGATATGTTAAAAATAATTTAGTTGTGAGCATTATTTTCTAATTTTGATATTGTAATATATTTTAAATATTATTATATTGAATTAACTTATTAAAATTTTTCTAGATATTAGTTTTAATTCGCTATAATTGTATTATATTATTAGAGATCATTTAGTTACATGGAATGCGGACATTAAAGATATTAGAAAAAAGAATTTAATTATGAGCACTATTTTTAATTTTATTGTTTGCTATTCAAAGTTAGTATAATAAGATTAAAAAAAAGAACTTGTGGAATGTATTATATTTATTTTTCAATTATTTGTTTTACTCCAACGCTTAATATAAAATATTTGATATATATATATATATATATATATATATATATATATATATATATATATATATATATATATTTAAGCTTTCGCCCGATGGGTTAGCCGAAACCCGAGAGTTTAGGGTTAGGGTTGAATTTTTCTAAGAAAAAATGTCAACCCGAATAGCCGAACCGAATAGCCCGACAACCCGAATGGGTTAGCCCAACCCGAAGCGGGTTGGCCGATTGACATCCCTAATTGTAATCCATGTAAAAATTAACGGAAGGTTAAGTACTCCAGTTTTTCGTGATGATATAAGAATGATCACTTATTGAGAAAAGTATTACTCTCTTTGTTCGTTATAAGTTTATTATTTGTGAATACTATGAATTTAATAAATTTTTTGGTGGGTTGTTTGAGTGAAAAAAGGATAATAAGAAGTAATGTCTTTAAAATGAAATTAATAATTTTTTTTTGTAAACATCGAATAAGCAGTTGTAATATATTTATAGTAGATAGAGGAAATATTTTTTTTATTTTGCATTTTCCCATAAACTTTTGCTAAATAAAAAAGTCAAAAACTTCGGTGAGCTCAATCTCATCGTGAGCTCACTCTTGTTTTTTGTTAAAATAATATATTAATTATTGTCAATAAAGATTAGATTTTATTAATTTATAATTATAATTTATCAAAATTAGGATATATTAATTCATAATTAAGATTTATTAATTTATAATTAAGCTTAATTAATTTAAAATTAGGGTTTATTATTTAAAATTAGGGTTTATTAATTCATAATTATGGTTTATTAATTTAAAACTAAGATTTATTATTCAAATTAGGTTTTATTAATTCATAATTATGATTTATTAATTTAGAATTAAGATTTATTATTCAAAATTAGGATTTATTAATTTCAATTAGAGTTTATTAATATCAATTAATTAATTAGGGTGGTCTCACTGTGCGCGCGCACAGGAGACCACCCCAATAATAAAGAGCCCTCGGAATTGACTCAACATATATGAGATGTCGACTATCAGTTCGAGATTAACGTGAATTCAGATCCCAATTCATATTGTAGTTGAAGAAATTCAGAAGTGAATTGGTATTTCTGTAATAAACGTGAAAAGTAAAATCCCGAAAGATGAATCTCTCTGTAATTTATAAACGAAAATTTATTAATTACCCTTTATGGCTGATAGTATGCTGCATTTTAATTACGATGTGCTCCGTATTTGTTGTTTTATTGGATATGAGAGATGTAAAATGAAATGGTTTACACAATTTTAATTTATAGCATAGGTGACGCCTCAAAATATGTACTAATAAAGTAGGTATATGTCATTTAGAGAGACTATAAAAGTTTATTAAGCGACTTGCGAGGGTTTCTATAAATAATCCCAGGTCCCATAAATTACTTTGCGGGACGCCTAATTTGAAAATTTGCGACTTACACACTTTCATAAAGTTGTTTTCGTGTCTTATTGTTTATTTTGGTATTATGAATTAACAAGCACAACGAATATATTTAAATTTTGTCAATGTCGTACATGTGTGAATTTTATAAAGAAATTTAACAATAAAAAATGAAATGAAGTGGAGAAAATTGGCAAATGAGATCTATTTACATGATATTCTCTATTGCATAAATAAATATTCTCTAAGAATTTAAGATTACTAAATATTCAAATGTATATTTTAATTATATAAATTATAAATTCATATTACTATATATCTATTATCTACGAATACAATAAAAAAAATCATACTCAAAGTACAATAGAGAATCTATATTCGAATACTGGCGCGACTACCAAAATTAAATAGGTCGCTTTGTCGTAGCCGTGGCGTGGGGTCCACCAGACCTAAATATAATTTTCCGTAAACGAAAAAAAGGGGCTGAGCTAAGCAGGTTGGCGGCACCTTTTTTTAATACCAAGACAGTAGTGTAGTGTTAGGGTATTGCTCTCCCTCTCTCTCTCTCTCTCTCTCCTCTCTATCATAAATAGTAGCGGCACTGCCTGCTGCACCAAACATCGCTCGACTCAAACAGGCGTTGCGGCTTTCTCTCTCTCACTTCACAGGTTCAGGTAAAAATTGCTTGCTAGTTTTTCCGCTCTTGTATATACCTCGGCATCTCCGCCTCGATCTCTGATTTTCAATGAACAATTGTATTTGTTTGTTTTTTGGATGGATCGGGGCTGGATCTCGAAAGCCTGTGAGGTTTCGTTATTGTTAATTTTTTTTGAAGATTTATATTTGGTGTTTGGTTTTGTGTTTATTAGATTGACGATTTGCGTGTTTTTTGTGTTTGTCTCTTTGTTGGTTGTTGACTTGTATGATCGGATTGCGATGTTTGGTTATGCAATGGGAGTTTTTTCTTCTTCTTTCGGACTGATTATTGCGCGTCTTTTTTTTTTTATATAAAAAATTAGGCTATAGATAATGTTTTGACTGCTCCCTTTTCATGGTGAAGTGATATATGTATCGTAAAGAATTGGAGAGGGTGTAGTGTGAATTCTTATCATTACTCATTAGAGTTGAGCATACACCGCAACCTTGTTCTTCCTTCGATTTTTGAAAAGCTTTGATTTCTTGATATAGGAGTAAATTGTAGGCTGTACGAACTCTAGAGTCTTGTATATTTGGTTTGCCAAGAAAGTAGGAGACGTGTGTATGGTATGATGCTTTGAGTTTGGATCAGCTAATCTTTTGTAATGGAGCTTCGAGTGAAGGGCGTGGCGCCCTGTCCTCGCTCTTCTCATAATGCTCCAAACATGTAACGCTTCGTCTCTGTGAAAATGGATAACCAAATACGGCTTCCGCCATTGTGGCCATCTGCGACGGGCATATATAGCTTATATATTGCCATAATCAGTCCTTTTATGACATTGCATAAACTGAAATGCTTCTGAAAAGAAGGCATTTGATTTTAGTACCGTGTAGTTACACACACGATAGCTTTGTATTTTCTTGATTACTCTCATTTTGATTCAACTAACGTGATATGAGACTATCTTGGGGAACTATAAATATTTGATACGATTTTCATTTCATCTTGTCATCAACGAGCTGAAAGTGCCCTTTTGCAGGAGAACAGAACATGGCAACTGCAAGGCTTCCCACCGTCTCCATCTTTGGAAGTGCGCCTCAATGCCAAACCACGAGCGCCTTTGCCAAGATCCCGACCTCTATGGGTTCTGTAAAGAGAACCTCTAGAATCTTTGGCTTGAAAGCAAAGCCCGATTTCAGAGCAACTGCCATGGCTGTGTACAAGGTGAAGTTGGTCGGACCAGATGGTGCCGAGTGCGAGTTTGAGGCGCCCGATGATTGCTACATCCTTGACTCTGCTGAGTCAGCTGGAGTCGAACTCCCGTACTCATGCAGGGCTGGAGCGTGCTCCACCTGTGCTGGGAAAATGGTGTCGGGGCTGTCGACCAGTCCGATGGCTCGTTTCTCGACGACAAACAGATGCAGGATGGTTACCTGCTGACCTGCGTTTCCTACCCGACTTCGGACTGTGTGATTCACACACACAAGGAGAGTGATCTGTACTGATTGATCATCATCATCTTTTTTTGTCAGACATAAACAAGAAATTATGTTTTCTGGCTGTAGGGTTGAATGCCCAGTCGTGCTTCTTGATCAACTTCGGTTAGCAAACTTATGTCCGATGTTTATGTTGATAATATAGGTGGGGTGTTCACTATGGTTTAATTAATTATATGTATCAAATTTATAATAGTTGTCAAAATAAAGTAATGGAAGGCGATTGAAAGACGTGTATAATTTCATTTATTGGATTGACTAATTTAAAACAAAAATCAATGAAGTTAGTATTACAATGTCAAGAATCTGCCCAAATGACTGGGAAAACATAGTTGATTGATTTTATGGGAAGAAAGTTGATGTAAAAAAAAAAAAAGTTTAAAAGAAGATCAATGTCTGTAGAAGATATAAGACAATAACCAATTTTGGAAATATAGGCCTAATTCGGAAATAACTTTAAATAAACCGTAAACCCTAAAATATTACTACAACCTACCAAAGCTTTCTACCTTTAAAGTCAAAACTGTAACTAAATAAAAGCAAAATATGTATTTAAGTCGAATATGGAAAAATATATAAAAGTTGGAAATTGATTTCAAATAGTCAGATTTTGAAAAATAAAAGAAAGAAAGTAGTGGCCTTTTACAATGGATTATTCTAAACGTAGCCCCCTATTTACTTACTATATCTCTTTAAAATATTAATATATTTATTAATAAATGTACTATTTTATACTTGTATCCTCCAAATTAATTCCTCACAAATAATCTTTCCACCACCGTAGCCCCTGAAATTTGAAGAAGTAAAACTACGCCGGAGTTTAGGATTTATTTTGCTGAACTCTTGTTACTGTTTATTTTGCTCAAGTCATCTGCGGTTGTTTCTTATTCAGATTTCTGGAATTATACGGTGTTTTTGAAACTTTTTTTTTCTTTGAATGAGAGCTATAGGAGTACAATAGTACATGTATTAATAAATTTATTATTATTCTAAATAAATAGTTATAATGAGTAAAAGGGTTGTATGTTTAGAATCACCTTTTATAATACATTTTCAAATAATAGAAGATATGCCGACGGGCCCATATGTAGGTCCCGTGAACTTTATAGAAGGAAGTAAGAAGAATAAGAATAAAGGGGCCGTAATCCGGCCCTCCGCAAAAAAGTTTCCCATATTTGCATTTTTTTTTGTCATCTTTTTGTGACGATAAGAAAATTTTGAACTTTTAGGTGTGGGAGTATTCACCTCTTTATGCATAGAGGATCTTGTTTCACCTAAAATTCTCTCATCACCATCTATATCCCCAAAAAAAAAGAAGAAGAAAGAAAGCCTATAATTTTGGACCGTGCATCTTATACAATTGGTCACATATATATTATAATAAAATATATTATGTCTTATTTCATACTGTTTACTATTTAGCAAATAAGCTCTGATAGTATATGATATGAACTCAATGAGATAATCAGGAATAATTCATGCATGATTAGCAGACAAATTTGAGGAGGAATGTAGGCTTGAATTTCAAAGGATTAGTCATTCCATAAGCTAGAGAGAGAAAAAAAACCCCTCATTTCAAGAACACGTCTTATTCAGTGATATAAAATCTTTGACTTAATCATATATAAAAATAATCTTGTCTATACAAATATTCTCTCCAGACTCCAGCCATCCATATATACATAATAGCAAAGTAATAATTGAGAATCTTGAATATCAAAACTTAGAGGGTGTTTGGCTGTTTATAAGCTCTTTAAAATAGTTTATAAATTGTTTAAGAACTTATGTTCGTTGAAAGTGTTTAAAAATAGTTTTTAAACGATTTTATATGTTTGTGAAAATAAGCTCCAACAAATTATAAGTTCCCTTAAAATAAGTTGGTCAACCCTAACTTATTTTTTCATAAACTTATAAACAATCATGAATTTACCAAAATAACCTTATTATAGTTTGTTATTTCCTACACATACACTATCAACTTCACATCTCGTCAATTTTATTTCTCTAACTACGATTTTCTCTCTAACTCACGATTATTTCTCTAGCTTATAAGATCAATTATCCAAACACTTTAACAACTTATAAGACTTGAGACATTACCTTTATAAGTTTCTTGAAACATCTTATAAGCTCTGAAGCTTATAAGCTCTGTAAAATAAGCTTAGCCAAACACCCCTTAATATAACATACATCTATAAAAGTAAACTTATATTGAAATATACCTAAACAATAGATTTGTTACTACCAAATGACTATTTCAGTTTTCAATGTTGTGGTTTATATCCTAGAGTAAATATTGAGTTTAAGTTGGGGATAATATATATATGGGATGGATAAACTTAAACTCAATGTTTTTTAAGAAGAATTAAAATAGAAATTTAGTATTGCTAGTTTGTTAATCACCGCATATTCTAAAGAAAGACTTAAAACAAAAGGCAAATAAATTCTTGAAAATGGACCAAATCGAAAAAAATAAATAAAATAAAAAGTGGATTCTTGATGTCAGGGCTATTTCCGGGAATCCATCTGTATTGCTCTCTTTCAATCTGCCCAACTGTGAACAGGTGATTTATCTCATCATTCAATTATGATTAAGACTTCAAAAAGTTGGGAAGAAACAAAAGAAAATGGGAATCTGATTTCATTACAGAAACAGATGACTCCAGTTTTCTTACGTGGAAATTAACTATTGGAAAACATGTTAAAAAAATCTTGGCAACTATGCAGCTTTCTTTCATTTTAATTTGATGGCAAATTTTGCACCAACTTCACTTTCACACACTGTCCCCTACTCAGCTGTGTGAATTCTATTTTTGTTATTAAAAAAATGTTTCTAAATTATTATATTTGTGTATATATACAGACATCAAACAGCAAAGCAGTGTCGTGGCAGGAATTTCAGAGAGTTGGCATATAGCTATGGCCACCCTTTGCAGGGTTCTTCTCCTCCTCATTTTTTTAGGTTCTTCTCTTCTTTATTACTAACTTTTTCATTTCAATTTCAAGAAAATTAGTTCCAGTTTGTTGAAATCTTGAGTGTCTGAGTTTTGCATGTCAAGGTGTTTTCTTTTTCTTTTGCCGACGAATTATGTCATTGATGATTAAAATCAGTAAGAAAAGAGGAAGTGAATTCTTGGATTTTCATGGTTTTAAGGAAATCTATCAACCATAGTTTTTGTTTTTGAAGTGATTCTCTGAGTGTTTATTCTCAATTTTCAGAATCATAAGCCAATGAAAGATTTTATTTCTTTATTTATTTAAATAAGTGATTATTGTGACAGTAGATTCTAGTTACAAAAATGAGAAAAAATTTGTTTCCATGATCCTAATGTGATTGATATTTGCAAACAAATAATTTCATTGATTTTCTGTTTTTTCATAGTGTCTCTGATTCATTGCTAGTATTTGATTCTGTGTTGATTAGGAAGTGAAGTGATTGATGATAACAATATTCTAAATTAAGCCACAAAATCTTACAAAGTATACGTTCTTTTTTTTTTTTTTTTTGGTCAATTAATACAGAAATTTTAAGGCCGCGACACGGTGGACTCGAACCCGAGACCTTTGGCTTCGGGCATTAACCACTCTACCACTAGGCCAACACACACACACAATATATACGTTCTTTCTTCATGTCTTTTCCTGTCATCAATATTAATATGTTAATTAGGCTCTCGACATCTCTTAGATTCATTCCATTTGCTAAATTTACCAAGAAAATCTTGCAGAGTTGACAGTTTTTGTTCATTCGTTTTCCTCCCATCAAGATTAATACACTTATTACTCTCTCTCTCTCTCTCTCTCTCTCTCTGTGTGTGTGTGTGTGTGTTAGATTCATTCTATTTGCTAAATTTTACCAAGAAAATATTGCAAAGTTGACAGTCTTTGTCCATTGCTTTTCATGTCATTAAGATTAGTATGCTTATTACTCTGTGTGTGTGTTAGATCCATTCTATTTGCTAAAATAACTAGAAAATCTTGCAAAGTTGACATCTTTGATTATTCCTTCTCCTGTCATCAAGATTAGCATACTTATTAGTCTGTGTGTGTTTGTGTGTGTTAGATTCATTTGTTAGTGTCCGCGCCTCGGAGTGGGAATCAACTACGGCCAGATCGCCAACGACCTGCCCGCCCCATCACGTGTCGCCTTCCTCCTCAGCTCCCTCAACATAAGCCGAGTGAAGCTCTACGATGCGGATCCTGCGGTGCTGTCAGCATTCGCCAACACGGACGTGGAGTTCGTGATCGGCCTAGGCAACGAGTACCTCCAAAAGATGTCGGACCCGGCCCAAGCCCAATCCTGGGTCGAGCAGCATGTGAAGCCCCACATAGCCCAAACCAAGATCAACTGCATCACCGTGGGCAACGAGGTCCTCACGGGCAACAACACGCAGCTCATGTCGTACCTCCTTCCAGCTATGCAGTCAGTCAATACTGCAGTCTCAAATCTTGGCTTAAACAAGGAGGTATACGTGACAACGGCTCACTCGTTTGGAATCTTGAGCAGCTCCTTCCCGCCCTCTTCAGGTGCATTCAGAGAGGATGTTGCAGAATATATCCAAAGCATTCTCAATTTCCACACACAGACTCACTCACCCTTCCTCATAAATGCTTACCGTTTTTCGCTTACAAGGATAGCCCTGACGAGATCTCACTTAGCTACGCTCTTCCAGCCTAACCCAGGAATGGTAGACTCGAACACGAACTTGCACTATGACAACATGTTGTTTGCACAGATTGATGCTGTGTATGCAGCTATCAAAGCAATGGGGCATAATGATATAGTAGTTAAGGTTTCTGAGACGGGATGGCCATCTAAAGGATGCAGACGAGGTGGGGCCACCCTGGAGAATGCTAAGTTGTATAACGGGAACTTGCTGAAACGGATACAGCAGAATCCAGGCACACCGGCTAAGCCATCATTGCCAGTCGATATCTATGTGTTTGCACTGTTTAATGAAGATTTGAAGCCCGGCCCTGCCTCTGAGCGGAACTACGGGTTGTTTTACCCGGATGGGACTCCTGTGTATAATGTTGGACTACAAGGGTATCTTCCTCGTATGGAATATTCGTCCTCGAAGAGGAATGTGAGTTTAATATTGGTTGTGTTCATGTGTGTGATGCTATAGTTGGCATGTTTGGATTGATGGAACGATTCTTGTTTTCTTTCTTGCAGGAGATATGTTTCTTGAACTTGTTGCTCGTTCACATTCTGTTATTTCTGCGTTTTTTATAGCAAGAAATGAAGCTATCGTGTTACCTACAAGTTCGAAGATGATGGAGAGAGCAAGGAAGGTTTGAAAATCCTTTGCCTTGGATAACTTTGGAGGTAATGAGGTTTATGTTCTTATACTATTGCGTTTACAAACGAGTTTGAATGATTTAGAATAGCTACTGATGCAGTTGATATGAAAATGATGAGCCACAATAGATTTATTTCATGACGTAAATGATAATATAAGATAACTTGACATTATGATCTATTAGATATATATGTTGAGGGGTCTTTGTCAATTGTCATCCTATCTGCACTAATGCAGGTTTGAATTTTAGTGTGATAGGTTCCTATCTTTCACCATAAAAGTCCATTTGATGTTGCATCAAGATAGATGCATCAATCACACAGCATTTCTTGTTTGATGTTTTGTTTCTATTAATGAGGCTGAGGCTCCCAACTTGGGATGTCATTTTGTGTGTTTCTCTTTATCCTCTTCTGCAAAATGGAATGTGTTGCATCAACTTGACTGTGGAGTCTCATCTTCATGTCGTCTGTGCATTGGATCATGACACGACTCAGTTAGGGGCGAGTATTCGGTTAATTTGGTCGTTTTTGCCCGGAAAAGCTACCAAAGCCGAATAATTGAAAAACCAACCGAATTGAACAAAACTAGGTTGGGCAAACCTGACCTAATTAACCGAACTTCCTTTTTTCCTGATTTTTTTCTTGAATTCTTATCCAAATGTGTACATGATTAGATTCGACATGGTAGTTTCAAGCCATATTTGGTGGTACTCAATTTTTCGTTTTTGCAGGTGAAAAATACGAGCTGAAGAGATTTTTGTCACTACTGCATTATACAAGAGAATTGGAGATTTGTATACTATATGATTCAGATACACTTTGATTCAAAAAAGTAATTCATTCATAAATAAAAGTCATCTTTGTAACTAATGGTGATTTACAGCATTTCACTATAGCATAAGAACATTCTGTCCTCGATCTTCTTGTTCTGTTGATGATTATTCAGTTGACATCATATATTCATTGATGATCACCCCAATATTTTTTACCCATAAATTATTTGGCTGCTGCTGAAATCTGAATATTAGCAAGGGCTCGTTCATAGTCGATCTTTTAGTATATCATTTTCGACTTGGTATGGGCACTCAATTTGTGTGTTGAGTGACTGTGTGGTCGTATCTACGTCCGACTAGAAAGGGAAGTCTTGTATCAGACAATCCACCACACTCACAATTGAATATATTGTGGAACTATAATATATTACATCGTAGTCTAATTCTATTTTTGTGATTTAGTCGCATAATTATATCTAATCTACCATTTTATCTGTATTTATGATGCAATTTAATGCAGGTAGTAGCTGCAACTGCTCTATTAATGTGAATGGGAAACAGCTTTAGATATGAGCTTGAAAAGATGATTAAGACAACGATATCCTTATGCAAATTGTTTTTTCTGTTACATCAATGAACGATGAGTGAACATTTTTGTCTTATGATGTGATTCGACAAAGTTGTATAATATTTAATATATGTTGCATGTAATGATGATGATAAATTATAAAACACAGTATCAGAAATTCAGATTTTAGATTAGTTGCCAAAGGAGAATATAAAATGGGAAGAGAAGATGCAAGCAAACACAATTCTGTACCAAACACAATTTTCAAAGAAAAATAAACCATGGAAGAAGGGTAAAGACAACGCAAAACATGCTCTGTTTACACATGTACAAAGCTCTAGCAAAAAACCTATGCAAAACCAAATCAAGAATAGTGCAAAAAGAACTATATGAATGAGATACTAATCTGCAACGAGGAAAGGGAGGATCATGCACATGAACGTCTCGTAAGTCAGCGTTGCTGATCCCGTGTAACGCGTATCTTTCTCCTTGAATTTTTCTGTCAAGCCCTGAAAATGGATTGAAATACTATATAAAATAGCATCTCGTGTTCAAGAATCAAGTTTGAAGAGAAGATCACAATGAAGATTCACTAGAATTGTCGCTCACCTTTACAATCATCCCTCCTCTGCACCAAAAAAAGAAAAACCAATTAAGATACAGATGTAATAGGAAGAACAAAAGCAATTGTTTCTTATCAACTAAGCACAGGAGCTTACTCTATAAAGCTGTCGAAACTTAGCTCTACCGTACGCTTGCTGCCATCATCATATCTGGAAATCAAGACTTGCAGAACAGAAGGTGGCACTGCATACCCAAGACTATATAGGGCATCCCTCAATTCCATAGCATCGATTTTCCCACTCCTATCTCGATCAAATCTTTCAAAAATTGCCTACAAATAGTGGAGAAAAGTCAAGAATTTCATCAAGCAGCCCAATCTCCAGCCCACCCTGGGGGATTTCCAGAAAAACAGTCTTGTAGTAGTTGAATTAACTATTAGACATCTGCATATAAAGTTAAGCTCAGATGTCGAGAGAGATTATATTTGATCAATCATCGCATCTATTTCCCTGGATGCTTTCTAATAAAGAATCATCAATATGCATTGTGAATACCACTATTTTGAAATTCCTTTATTTAAAAAAGAGGTATGTACAGGAATTGGACGAAGAAATCATGTGCAAACTAGTACTCCCTCTGTCCCATTATTGTTGGCACGTTTTCATTTTTGGGTTGTCACATTAAGTTGGCCCGTTTCCAAAAAAGGAAACACTTTTTACACTAAAAAGTAGCTCGAATTTCGTATCATCCACTACTTTACACACAAAACACAACTCTCATTAATCTACGTGCAAAAAAGAAAGGAACCATCATTATTGGGACGGAGGGAGTACTTAATCTAATTCTCTATTTGCTCAGAACCAGCTCCTATGTATGTATAATGTATTTATATGGAGATTTTATCAAGCCCACAATTACACTCAGAAGTAAAAAGTTTCTGATTCCTTAACTCATTTCATTGAACCTTTAAGCCAAAGATTCATTAGGCAAAAACAGATTGAACCATAATTTCATAGATTTCAATCAGAAAAACAATGGGCAAGCTTGTGTAACCTCTTCATCCTGCAATTTTTTCTGATTACATCAGATATACAATGAAACAAATCCATTTCTATTATGCCCATAACTTTTCGAAATTTATACCGACGCATGCATCTGATCCTAGAACTAAGCAGCTATAGTTAGTGAGAAAAGTTCGGTCAAATTTAACAGTCACGTGTTTCTTCATTGAAATCACAATGAGCAAATCCTATAACAGACACAAAATCATCCAAACAGACACCACAAAAGCATATTTAGTCCGTACAAAACATTCAATCGCCAAAACAGAATACAAGTTCAAGCACGGACGCAGAAACCAGTGAACAAGAATCACCAAAACAGACGATTAGGAATTCAAAGGTTACTGAATCACAAGCATAAGTAATGACAGTTCTCATGCCATTATTACGAACCTTCCTTGCTTTACTCGGTTAAACAAATACTATCTCGAGCAAACCATAACGAAACTATATCATACGAAGTCTGATTTCAGTACATTTTCATAATATATCTACTAACCCGCCATTGGCCAAGGCAACTCCAAATATCTGCAAATTCTTTCGGTCCTGCAAAGTTTTACCAAGAACCAATAGATGATGAAAAGATCGTTATCACTAAATCAAAATATTAAATACACAAAATAAAATTAAAAAACCCCCAAGATTGTAGCAAAAGTAGCATATTGACAGTAGTGACAAAACCAAATATGCAATAATATCTAACTCAGACAATTTGCACAACTAACAGTTACACTGCTCTTCACATGCTCGATTCATCCTCACAAATTAACATTAAATGAGCAAACTTTTGCTTTCCGGAAATAGCTAATATCAAACAAATTTCTGAGAAGGGAAATGAAACAGACACTGAAATTATCGAAGCTAAGACTCCAGAAATTAACGAGAAAGAACCAACCAATTATAGAAGAAGATTCCCGCGGATTCCTGAAGAGAAAAATAAGCAAACGCAGGGTGCTAGGGCTGAATCTCTGGTAATTCCAAGCGAGTGCTTCTTGGAGCTCCTTCTCCTCAATGTACCCGTTTTGGTTCCTATCCACCATCTGGAAGCTCCGGATCACATCCGGGTGGGTCCCCGGGGGAAACAAGCTGTAGGCGTTCGACGTCGGCTGCGGCGGCGGTGGAGGCTGGTAATACCCGAACCCTTGAGGAGGCGAACACGACCCGAAGGAGCCGCTGTGGGTGTGGGCGATCGGAGCATTGTGGGCGATCCGAGCATTGGGCGGGGGCGGCTGATACGGGTAGGAGACCCGCGGCTCGTCCGGGTCGGGTACGGGTGGGGCAGATGGTTTGTTGCCGGAGTAGGACGACATTTCTGAGAGAAATTTTCTCAAATTGATTTATTATTTTGCCTTAAATTAGTTTTCGAGGACATTGTCGCGAAGAAAGATTAAAACAACACTAAAATAGTAGTAGTACATTTTTTCAGCTATAAATAATAAAACAATACACTCTTTACAAATTCTAAATTTTAATTACAAAGTTTCTAGTTGTTCACTCTCATATGTATCATGATTTCAACATGTATGCATCACAAAACAAAGTGGTAAATTCTTGAACTTACTTTGTGAAGATGGTACGAATGTCCGTGAAAATTCTGACGGGAAAAGATCATAAACGAATAAATATATATTCTTAACCTATAATTTAGTACGATTGCAGTTTGATTAATATATAAAGTAATGCTTTAATTATATCGTAATTCTTTAGCCTTCGATTTATATTATTAATTTTACTAAAAAATATTCAAAATCATATAAACATATAGTAATATTGTAAGTTGTAACTTGTAAGAATTCACACAGAACAAATTTCAGTTATTTAAAGTTGGTTTTGGTAGAGAAATATATAGTTATGATATTTTATTTTAGTATCCACGTGTCTTTTAATATTTTTGCAAAGATAAATTTGACATATTAAGTTCGGTTTATTCCTCGTAACATTTTTCAACTACTCGTTACCAATTAAAAACCGTGAAAACATATGATTTAACATCATGATTGCATAATCTATACAACAAATATTTTATTTTTATTTTATTTTTCGAAGAAAAAAACCGTGGCGACCATTCGACATGCACACCAAATATATATATCGTATATATGTAATATTCTGCAAACTTTATTTCTACATCACATGGAAGCTAGCCAAGGTCAAATGGAATTATGAGAACGTATCAATCATGAAATAAATTAGGTCGTATGAATCTTTCCCCCAAGCTTATGTTATCGTTGAGTTTTTGCACCACAAGAACAAAAGCTTTTTATATGCATACATGTAATATTTGACTATTAACACCAACAATTTGATATCATTTACGAGAACAAGTTGACAATTTGTCATGATTCGAGGGCAAGTTTCGATTATCAACAACTCAAACCACCTTCTATGAATAGTCTCATTCACATAAACAGAGACTAAAAAAACAACCAATCAAGATTCAAAAGTGATAATGAAGGAGAGAAATATGGAGTTATTTCAATGGATTCTGATTGTGAAAAGATGAACAGAATGAGAAGTTCTTGGCACAGCGCTGTTGCTCTTGCAGGATTGCTTTTAGCACTCAATTTGGCAGCATTTATCACATAATTATCACAAGGTATACTTCACTTTCAAATTCCTTTTGTGGGTGTGTGTTCTCAAAGTGATCAAGATTTCAAGAAATGTCAAAAGGCTCGAGCTTTACTTACATAAGGCGAGTTTGCTGTGAGAAGAAGCGTGAATGAGTGCCTCGTCAGTCTGGGAGTCGAGTTTCTCAACTTCTGCATTGCCAAATCCGTGCAGTTCAGATGTGCGGTCCTCTGCAACATCAGCCATCGTTCATGCCACTCGTGTTCTGTTACATGTTCGCACTGTCTGTCTCGTCTTTGTATTCTTGATAGCTGCCGGTCTGCAATATATATGTATAGAAAACCATCATCTGCTCAACCAATAAGTTTAGTCAGATTTCAATCTTTATCAAATCTTTTCAACATTCAAGAATAGAAGATGTAACAAGATGTAACAATTTCCAAAATGTCACTGAAAAGTGCATAGAAGAGCAAACCTCATTTGTTACAATTTTAAGACATAAACCAGTAACATAAATACAGGCTTCTATGATAAAGTTAAAGATCAATTCATGGCCATATCCCACCAAATTAGTAAGTTTCCTAATTTTGACAAAAATAAAAAGCTATCATCAATGGGGGCGACCCCTATCATAGGGTAGAAGCTCTCTTTATCAGCTAGCATCCATTACAGGAACTCCAGCATTTTCTACATGACAAGTATGTGTACTGCAAGTATTCGTTCCCGAATCTCCGTGGGAACTCACGATAATGGCTACACCCGAATCTTGCCTTTGGCCGTCCTTATGGATATCTGAACCACCATTTGTCTTGCCTCTTGGGACAACAGTATCAACTGCATCCGCTTGCATTCCTCCCTGTCCAACCGTATCGACCCCAACACCAACAGCCGCATTAGGCTCAGAGCTCACAGCATCTGTGACAGTTGTGACAGTTAACTTAACTCCAGCCTGTCCATCTGCATTGACCTCCAAATGAGGCATACCTCCAGCAGAGTCATCTTTTTTTGCAGGCCGCTTCCTCTTTCTATATTGTTTCTTGATCTGGCCTTTCTTTGGTTTCAAGGATGACTTAGTCTCCTGACTGCTGACTGCAAGATCGGATGCCTTCTTTTTCTGTGGAATAACGGTGTAAATGCAGCTGCCTGTGTGATTTTCAGAGATGGGCACGGCAGTCTGAATGGCTAGCAAGGCTGTCCGGGCAGCTTTTATTTCAGCTTCTTTCTTTGTGCTGGCTGAAGCTCCAATATACTTGATACTCCCGATTTCAACAACGCAGGAATACATGGGCATTCTGCCTTCTTTCTCTTCCTTACGGCACTCATACAGAGGAATAGCATAGTTCATCTTTTGGGTGTATTCTTGCAGCAAGTTCTTACACAAGCCCGTCTCATGCTGAAATAATTGAGATACAAAAGCATAAAGGAAACAGACAACAAATCATCCATTTTATGCAGACATGAATATAAATTTTGAGAAATTTAAGTTGTAAAAAGCAATATAAGACAAACAATTACCACAGGTTGGGAGATTCCACAATTCATATTGTTGGATTTGGCGAGCTCTAAGAGAGCAACTTCAGCAGCTGACTGCTCTGCTGCCTTCCGGTTGAAAAACCCAGGTAGAGAATCATATCTGACATTGTTCACGACAACAGTTGATCTAAAAATAGGCTCGTGAGAAGGGCCTTCCTTGATAGTTTCGTAAACTGGAGTAGTGAATCCTGTTTTCTGACAATATTCTTGCAGTTGACTCTTAAAGACGTAACAATTTGAGACACCTGGCAAAACATTAGGGAACGTGAGAACCGGATCATTATCAAAGCATGAAATTCAAGAGTTTTGAATTGCATGAGTCACCTAAAATTGCTATGTCAAACTCATGAAATGCCAAGAAGAGTGTACATTACTTGGAGGTTTATCTTTCTCTTGAGACTCCTGATTGGTACCCTTGTCCTTCATCTTCGTAGACGGTGCTCGGCTAGGATCAATTTCCTCCTGAGCAGCAGGGGCTGGAGGGATGGAAGTTGTCTCAGTCATAATCCCAATACTACCATCAACATCAATCTGACCAGCTTCCATCTGAAATACTTTCAGTGTCCTGACCAATTTACCACTACTCCCTTTTCTATCTGCGATTCAATCGACTATTAAAGACCCATCATTCTTCAACTACTCAAAGTTTGCTAACATCCTTGCTAACATTACAAAACTAAATAAAAATCAAATGCATTTTTCACAACAGTTCACTTAATTTGGACCTTGCAACATAATCAGAGCAAACAACCGAGATGGAATCAACGACAACACTAAACTCTTTCCTAAAGTGCAGACACCAAATTTCTCAAAATCACGACGAAGAACTGAAACAAATACTTTGCTATTAGATTTCCCCAAACATCAACATCCTTAATTTTGAACGAAGGGCTTATGTAAGAGGCTCCAATTACTCAGAAAAAAATGGAGAGAGCCTGAATTTCAAGACTTCTGCACCAAACTGAGACTTCTTCAAAAGTTGATTCTATACTTCAATCAGCTAAATCACTTCAACTCATCCACAAAAACAGAATAACAGCATTAGAAATAAACAAAAAAAAGGGGGGGAAAGAAACAGAAACTCTTTGTTCCCGAGCGAACACAACTTTTTAACCTATTCATAACCCTTAATAACAAAGAAGCATCATTTACAGAAAGTAATACTCAACACGAACGCATATGCGTCTGTATAGACACGCTCACACAGAGAAGTAATGATAGCACAAGCAGAAGATAACATTTGTCACAATTTTCTACTTCATAAGATACGAGCGCCCCCAAAAAAAAAAGAAGGAAAGGATCAAAACGAAAACACACAGATACACAGACAAAACAAGCTGGGAAAATGCGATGAACTCAAAATTACCAGAGAATAAGAGAAGTTGGGGGTCGACGGAGGCTGAGATGAAAAGGGCGTGGCGTAGCTAGTCCTCAGACTTTGGGCATGGCTATGACAGAAATTGCACTGAGTAGCAATCAAACGGAAGCACCTATCTTTCACCATTAAAAGCAACGAGCTTTTTCTGTGTAGTTTGTCTAAGCAGATTCTATATAGGCCCAAATGCTGCACTCGACACAGTTGTTTTCTTTAAGGCCCAGCCACTACACATAAATATATTGCTCATTTTCCTTCTTTTTAATATTAAATAACTAAAAGTGTTTAAAATATTATTGCTATCCTTTCGTTCTTTTTTAATTCATGTCACTGATCCTGTACAATAATCAGTAAACTATATAAGATAATAAATAATATTTGAAAAATAAAATATAACATGTTCAAATAAGATTTGAATTTGTAATCTTTTAATCACAATAACCCACTTTAATATTGAACCGTCACAAAAGAACATATTGCTAGTATCCTTTTTTCTTATCAAAATTGTCTCTATCTTTATGAAGTACAAGCTCAGGTTTTTTTTTTCCTTTTTTTTTCTTTCTTGTAAATGTACCGAAAAGCGAAAAGGTCTACTGCAGTTACCAGTTCGGCCAATTATTGGCTTACCTAGTTACCTCTTAACGTGTTTCTTTCACAAGTTTTGAGTGTTTTCAAATTTCGAATTCTATTTTTATAACGTCATAAAAAATGGATATCTGGAAGTACCACAAAGATCCTTTTCACTATCTTTTGGTTATCTAGCAGAACTTCATTTCTAAACAAATTTTAACTAAAAATACTTTTCTACAAATTCTCAAACGTGTTTCTTGTTCTTTCTACTTTCAGTTACTCAATGCAAACACGATACATTTTAAAAGCGATTATTACAAAACCATATCTTATTAATTTACTAAATGCACATAATGGACACCAAACACTCAGATAATCTTAAACTTCAATAGCAAGAGAAAAGCTGTGTGCAACATACGCATATACATACACAAAACTGGAAATAGATAGCACAACAATGAATAGCTTCAAGGCAGGATGTTGCGAATTAAAGAATTCCTCAACAAATGATTTGATGGTAAAATATAGCAGAATGATGTTGGGAATATAGAACAGGAGCAGCAACCATCTGCTGCATCTTGCTTGTGATAGACGTGAGCAAAAACCTGCCTCAATCTGAATTATCCTCGTCCCCATTTTCAACTTCCTGTCGTTTGTTTCGATCTTCACTGGGTGCAGGTGAGGGTGGCTCTTTCCGTTTGGTTTTCGTGTTTGTTTCTTTTGCCTTAGACTGCTTCTTCCCGCCATTCTTTTGTCTAAACTCTGCCATAAGATATGATGATATAGGTGATCAATAGAGCAAATATATATATATATATATATATATATATAGAGAGAGAGAGAGGATGGTTCACGTAAGAATGCAAATATTGGTGAGAAATAAGAATGCAGCATTTAACGTATAACGCTGTTGCACTAAATGTATAAATTTGTTGCACCAAATTCTGTACAACAACTTTATATTAAGTGCTACGCTTTATATGTTAAATTTGATGCAACAAATATATACATTTAGTGCAACAACTTTATACGTTAAATGTTGTATTCTTATTTCTCACCAATATTTGCATTCTTAGTGATCCATCCCATATATATATATATATATATATATATATATAGGAGTGGATCAAATGAGAACACATCTTTTTTGCGACTGCGAACCATGCATAAGGCGTTGAGATGATGCAAAGCGGCATAAAGTTGTGCATAACTAACACTTTCTAAAATTATTTGTTATGCAACAATTTTAGAAAGTTTTCGTTATGCACAACTTTATATTGTTTTGCATTATCTTCAACGTCTTATGCATGGTTCTCAAGTTCTCAAAAGATAAGTTCTCATGGATCCAACCTCTATATATATATATATATATATATATATAGGAGATGGATCAGGTAGGAATAGATAATTTGATAGGAAATAGGAATGAATCTGGGCCTTTGATTTGCTATATCAATGGTTGAGATTTAATTTTCGTGTGTGCTACAGTTTTGTGTTTTGTGTGCTACACGGATTATTGTGCAACACTATAACTCTTCTTGTGCTACGCTGCAATGAAAGATGTGCTAAACTAATATATTTAGATATGTGCTACGAATTGATGAAATATGTGCTAAACTTTCATGTGCAATACATTAATTCTGATTGTGCTACACAATATGAAAGATATGCTACTATTCCTACTTTCGTACATTAAGGAGCTTTCTCACCATAACCAACCCCTATATATATATATATATATAATAATTGTAACAGGAAGTAAATTAGATAATGCAGGTCACATTTGCAAGTATACATGTGCAACATTGTAGTCTGGACTTGAACATTTTAGCAAGCTATAAGAATGTTTAACTACGCACAGAAGCTCATGCTTCTACCAGAAGTCAGCCTAGTCTAGACACAGCAAATGCAATTACATAAGCCCAAAGCAACCGAGTAAACTGAACATATTCAAGCAATGTTTAAGATTGCATCAGATTGAGTTACTTTCAGCTAAAATTTCAACATTGAGTCATTGCCTTTTTCTGGGAAGACAGAAAGATAAAGATGCAGGTCTTTGAAGCACCAAAGGTGTGTCATTTCCAAATTCCATAATACAAGTTAAAGTCCCCATAGGAGTCTTCACTTGCTGAACGCATACCTTCCTACCCTTCTCCAAAATTTGAAACTAAATATGCCTAGGATGATAGTCCCCCAATGCAAGCTCATTAATCATGCAAACAACCAGATAGATAAGTTGACATAACCAGCCAACTATAATATCTCCTGATGATTGTCATAAAATTCCTGCTGTTTGGAAACAGTAAAAAAATGGACATGGGGTGTAAGTTCAGCAGATTTGTAATAATTATCGAGTTGTTTGATTTGATGGAGAAGAAGATATATTCCAGCAAGTTCAAAGAGTAAAAGTTGTGATTAGGTAAGTTACATAGAGGGTTTTTGCATAGATTTAACTGATCATGTCTACTAGTTAATAACATAAAATCATTTATGAGAGAGGAAGACCGATATTTTTATCCCCAACTATCTTTTCAATTGTAGGGATGGAGATAGTAAGCAAGGCTTCTACTTCATTTAGTTTTTCCTTCTACTGCAGAGATGCCATAAACTTTTCGTTCCATCATTCTGAAAGGTATGCATGACATAAAGTTATCATCATTTGCATATATAGCGTGCAGTTTATATCCACCTCTTGTATGGTGGAGTAGAATAGGACTGGAAACACTATTAACAGGAGATCAAAGTGCTAAAGGAATTTCAGAAGAGGAAACAAAAAAAGCAAATAAATTCTTCTGTAACTTGTGCTAACCTTCAAGCGAGTCCCTTAGAGGCCCAATGAACTCTGGAAACTCTATCTCTTCCAGGGCCTTGAATACATCTTCTGCATTGATTAATTGTCTGTTTGACTCCTTACATATATCATTTGCTCTGCATATATCGGGAGATCATACACTATAAATCATATGACATAGAACAGTTGATTTGAAAATAAATTCAAAAACCATGATACTTGACAATCAAAAGAAGAGCAACTTGTCATAAGAAGCTGATTACAAGAGGAAATAAACAACCAACAAACACGAGTTGAGAAAAGGAAAATCAAAATTATGTTGAAACAAAAGGGATCATCACAACATTATTTAATGACAAGGGGAAGTTGATCTTGATAAAGGTCTTTGCAAACTAAAGTAGACAAGCCAATAATAAGAGACTAATGTGCTATGGCTCGGTAATAAATCCATAGAAGACGTTAAAAATGGCCACTCAATTAATATACTCAGATAAATAGAAGCCAGAAGCTTAAGAACTCCAGCTCAACTTTTGGAAGTAATAATGCAATTTCCTCAACCTACTTTTTCTGCTCATTTTCATATTCTTGTTTACCCCATTCTGTTCTCTTCCCAGTATATTCCTTCAGCAGTCCTCGGCAATTTCCTTAAGACTTGGCTTGAAGTGAAGTTATTGTGGTTTGTAAAACACCATTCAATAATCAGATAATCACAAAGTGAACCACAATCTAAACAGCACAATTCCTAGAGAAAACTTAAAGAGCTGCAGAAACACTAGCAAATCGTGTCAATAAGCTGACATACTCCACAAATCAAATGAATCAAGAAACCAAAATTCAAAAATAGATAGAGAAATAACGTGCTCAACCAATTTGCTATGTCGCTTAGGTCAAATTACAAATGAAATTTCCGCCGAGCAGTCTAGATTATACACATATTGAAACATCACATGTTTAATTAAGTCATCACACATGTTGGGAAGAGAGAGAGAGAGAGAGAGCATGGAGGGGGCTTACGTGGCGGAGAGGTAGTGGATGAAGATGCGGGCGCTCTCGGAGAAAGCGAGGAGCGAGTCGCGGAGAACGTTAATCTCGGAGACGGTGGAGAGCTGGGAAAGCTTATCCTTCACCACCCGACGCACGACAGTCTTCGGCAGCGCCTCCGCTTCCGCGACCACAGTCTCCGTCGCCTCCTTATCTTTCTTTCCTTCCGCCATCTCACTCTCTCTCAAAAGACAGCGCTTTGATTCTATCTGGCTATGGACGATGGTGAGTGCGCGAATTGCAATTGTTCCAGGTTTTTATTTTCCCGCCATCCACAGTAATGTATGTATAGATGTTTTAGGAAAGCCGTATCTTTTTTATTTTATATTTTCGCATTATAATACGGAAAATTTAAATAAGGCTGATTATTTATTTATTTTTAGAATTTTTAATATTACAATAGTTCAATACACATTCCTAATTAGATTGTCATATACAAGAAACTGACACACGAAAACCCGTCGAAAAGTAGGCTCGACAAAACTGCCATCTTTAATGACTAGTCAAATACAGTAAATTTTAAAATGAAAAGTGCAAAACGAAAAGAAAATAATTAACGGAAGAGATTAATCAAGGGTGTTATATCCGTCATCTATACGAATGTCATTCTGAAAATATCAAGTGATAAGACTTATTGCAGAATTTAACCAGATATTTCAGACTCGAGGATTCCAAAGGTGCAGTACGTTCTTTTTTTTTTCTTTTTTTGAATTGTCAAACTTTTATTTTTTTATTTTAAAGTAATACAGTAGAGATTTAATGGGAAAAATTCCAAACGTTTTCTAAAAATTCATCATAGATGAATGTCGGAAAACAAGCAACCTAAACATGACTAAATAGCCTGAGCAACTTCTCAGTGCAGATTCAAATCGCCCTGTTGAAAATTCAAAACAGTAAATGTCATTAAAGACGATTAAAATCTATAAATTCAATCAATCCATACAATGAACTAAGTTTTCTCGAACCATATTTTCAGCAAAAGATCCGAAAAGAAAAACAAGCAAAACTGCATGCTATATTCGAAGGTGTTCAAATCACCTAAAACCGAATTGCCTCTGGTGACAGCCCAGTTTGAAGATGATACATTATAGATAGGATCAGTAACTTCTTCCCAGTAGGTCCACTTTTAGCAGGCTTACCGGATGCAAAGCACAAGGTACCTGCATAAGAATAACACGATATTATAGGAATCGGGTTTGAATGTGTTTACTAAGTACTAACCACACGAATCTCCTTCTACCAAAACATCATTTGTAAAAGAATTGTATGAGATAGTACCTTCAGGGAGTGCAGGCTGTTCGAATGGAGAACATAGAGACTTGGCTGCACCCATTTCTCCTTAGTGCGTGCCTTCACATCCTTCTCCACCTCCTGAGGCAAGCAAAACAGTTAACGAAGATCGTATAGAAGTAGTACCTATTTTGGGCCGTTGAAAGTAAAGCAACATACCTCCTCATCGCACCATGGGGCCAGAATCATCTTCTTCTGGGAAAGTGCTTCAGCGAATTCTTCCCAGGTATATACAGTTTGGATGCAGATATCTCGTTTTGTGTGGCAGCATCAAAGAGAATTTGTTGGATATTATTGAGCATCACTTTAACTTGCTCGGCCAAATCAACCATGGAATATCATTTTAGATGAATTATCACCGGACAGCACGGACCTGACAAGATGAGTGGCTTATACTTAGCATGAATGGTTAGGAGGCTAGCAGCTGGGGTATAGCAACAATAAATATAAAACAAGAGCAAGAAGCAGCCTCTGCATACCTGATTGTTTGCTAAGTCCTTTGGTCCTATTTCGATTCTAAGAGGAACACCTTTCATTTCCCAATGAGAATACTTCCATCCAGGTGAATAATTATCTCTATAATCAGCCTCAGCACGAATTCCTGCTTCATTCAAGGATTTTACGGTGGATGCACATGCATCAAAGATCCCTGAGTGTTGGCGTCCTTGTAGGGCACAGGGATTACAATTACTTGGAGAGATGCTACTTTAGGAGGCAGCACCAAGCCTTTATCATCCCGTGAACCATTATCATCACCCTATCTGTGCCATAAATTCATCACAAAGAAACAGGTGTGAAACTTCAAATTTGCAAAAATTAGTGTACAGATACAATGTGTAGGAACTCAAAACTCAGATCCAAAATTTCCTCCATCTACGATTTCATTGCTATAACTCTTATTTTTTGTTTCAGGTAGTACTTTCTTGAGGATTTTCTGTTAACAGAAATGAAAACCCATTATATTTGGGAGAAGAGACATGCAGAAGCAAGCAAAGGGAGAGCAACTGTATTTCTAAAATAGTTCCTATACACATGCCAGAGGAAATGTTGCCTCAAGTGGCAGAAGGTCACCAGCACAAGCAGTTAGTTATATGCTTTAGCAACATAGGACGAACATATCAATGAAGAGACAAAACAGAAGCCGTTAGACTTGCGCGAACAAATAATAGAACTCACTATTACAAGAACATAACAACAGTGGAGAGTTACACACTGGACCAAGATATGCATAAGATAGAATACAGAAGACTCCTGTACAGCACTTGCAATTATAAGAAAACTACAAATCATCAGACCATTTACCGTTCTCGTAGTGTAAGCCCACGAATTCTGCCAGACCATAGCCCTTTCTCCTTTCTCATTCTCAAAGTTAATCTCAAACATTTTGCAAAATTTTGACCCAGACAGTGTGAAGTTGCCCTTGCACACCGCGACCAGTATTTGGGACAAATGCCTGTCATGAAGGAAGCCACCACTCAGAGAATAGTAGGGAAGTCTCCTTCAAGGAAAACTTGAAACCAAATATTTTGGAAGAGTAATATCCAATAACAACATTATAATGACCTCAACAGTAGTGGTATAAAGTCCACCAGCAAACTTCTCATGCTCACTTTTCTTGCCCTTGATAACTGGAACAGCCAAGAACTCTTCATATATCGTCTATAGAGTTCCAAGATGGCGAGCACCTGCACCCAGAGAAGAGCTATATCATGACAAGAACCCACATCTCTTCACTCAGAAGACGAATTCAATAATGAAGACAAATCGAGTAAAAAAGGAAAATAGAACCCCTCATTGTCAATTTGTACACATGAACTATAAATGTGTAATAGAAAAGACCACAATGGGATATGATTTAGAGTGAAAAAGAAAAATGAATCCTCTCTTTGTTTCCATTATTTCCATCTGCACCATAAATGGAAGTGTTGACTGAATCCCATGTGATTCAGAGGAGAGAAAACTCAAAACATCAGAAAGTGCACTATGCTTAAGAATCAGTTATTAGAACAAATACCTCAGAGCAATTAGGAAACATCATGGATCAAATAAGAAACTTTATATTCAACTTACTTCATAGCATGCATGCAAATAGCACTATCTATCAGATGACTCGAGAAAAGTATTTCCACAACCTATTGAAGCATTATGCCTGAGGCAATAAAGTAAGACCTCGCAGCTTGCATTTAATAAAATATAGATTCCTATTGTCCCTGGATCCATTAAACCATAAATTACCTCAGCATCAGCTTCCTCCTTTGTTGCAAAAGCAGTATGTCCTTCCTGCCAAAGAAATTCACGGCTCCTACAAAATTGCAAGATATCAAATATATATAGAAGAAAAGGCAGCTTCCAACAAGATCCTATAGTCTCTTTGTCCATCACAAGGTAGGAGCTGTGAGAATTCACACAAATATAATAGTATGTCACATATAATTAGCAGCCAATAGAAAAAAGGTTGAAACTCAAAACGTGAGCGATATAGAGTAGAATACTAATTTTGTATAACCAGTTAAACCACTTTCTAGAAATAGCATACCACCAGACCATCATCAAATACTCAAAAAGATTAAATCATCTCATCGTATAAGACTCTAAGAACCTGATAAATGGTGTAGGATTGCTGAATTCCCATCTAACGACATTACACCACTGGTTAAGTCTTAAAGGTAAGTCACGGTGCCCCTAATCCACTTGGAGAAATATGGGTACATAACTGTTTCACTAGTTGGACGGATTGCAATTGGCACTTCTAGCTCAGACTCTCCCGACTTAGTAACCCATGCAACCTGCAGACAATTAAAAAATAGTTCTGACAAAAAGAACTCATGCACAAAATTTAATAATTATGTGGACTGCGAAAACTAATCTTAGCACCTTACCGGGATTGACCAGTCTGTTAATTGGTCATTGTGGTATTTAGCCGAAATAGATATTGTTCCAAAAAGTTTAGTGAACTGAATAGTGCATGCATTTCCAACATACCCACATACAAGAAAAAGTTTGGGCTCATGAAGAAAAAACAAAGTAATCTTACCTCAGGAGCAAACCTCTATATGGTCCTTCTCCTTTGTAGGACAGTCGATGAGACAAACAGAGGAAGTAGCAGTTCTTAATGTTCATTTTCTTGATTTCAGCATCAAAGAAATTCTGCAGAGAGTTATATTAGAAAGAATTTGACATAGGATGTCATATCGAACATGAGAAAATTAAATGAATATCAATTCAGGCAGGGTGACAAATAAACCCCATCACTCGAGATACCAACAATACACAACTATTATCTTCAATTAAATTTTAAAGGAGGATAATGTAAGACTTACGTGCATAATCTCCCAAATTGACATTGCCCATGGTCGCAGAATGTAACAGCCTGATATGTCATAGTATTCAATCATTTCCCCATTAACAACAACCTGTACACAACTCAAAGCAATAAAAATAAATATCACTTTGGTGTCATAGTACCAGTGCACAAGCAACATAATTTCTAATATATGACATGAACACAAATTACCAAATCATATGCACAAGCAATGTCATACTAGTACTACTTGTGCACAAGCAACATTTTTCTGCAAGATTATCCTTCATATCCATTATACTTTTCCCCATATATGAAAGAACCAGAAATTTGGTGTTTCATATTCGAATCAACATCTAAAATCTCAAAGTACATGCAAGCAGGTCGTATGAACTGAAAACAGAAACACAGATATACTAAACTAGAATGTCTCTGCATTCCTACCTCAGAGTACCATTCCCCAAAGTTCTCATCTTTCTTATAGGAAAGACCCAATCCAGTTTCTTTCTTCACTTCCTTCTTCTTCCCTCTGCATAAATCACTAACAATTTCAGAAGAAAACCAAACTAAACCGCATTTGGGAAGATTAGCTACGTAGATTTGAATTATAATTTCACAACACTCACTGGCGCCAGAACTATTAGCGTCCTTGGAACCCTTCCCATCTTTAGAACTCTTCACATCCTTAGAACTATTCGCATCTTTACCGGCCATGAGGTAAGACCTTCAAAGCTCACACTACAGCTCCTAATCATAGGATACAAACGGAAACTAATTCAACGTTTGAAGAAATGCGAAATAATATCAGCATTCAAAATCCACTACGGCAAGTGGAAACATCAATTAGAATACACAGGAAAACGCAAGCACTGCAGAAGTCAAATTCCAAGCCGCAAGCAGTAAATGGTCAACATAACAAGGAATATATGAAATGAAATCGGATATCATAGAGCGAATAAAATACGTACAAATCGTGGTCTCTGAACAACGGCCGATGCCCGCCGCGCGCAGTGGAGTAGAGGAGGCGATAGAGAGAATAGGGTTTAGTTTTCAATCCTTATTCTTCAAAAGTCAAAACAGAAGTGTAGCTATTTTTATTTAGATCTTTCCTATCGACCTATTTACTATATTGATCAATAATCCAACCCCTACTCAATCTTCTAATAAAATATTATCTACGTTCTATCCAATATGACTTGTATTCATTTTTTGTTATTCCATCTAAGATGATATTTTATTTTTTTTAGAAAATAATATCATTCTCCTAAATAACCTTGTCGAAAAGAAATTGATCGTCTTGAATGGGACAGAGGGAGTACGAATTTTTTTCTTTCTCACATCACAACTCACAGGTCACAACCTAATTCAATTTCTACTTTCATCAATAACATCAACTCAATCTAAATCACTTTTTTTTGTTTTATTTTTAACTAAGTAAAATCTAACAAAAAATATAAAATATATTTTACATTTAAAATTTATAATAAATTAAAATATTATCATATAATTAAAAGTTGATGCTTAACTTAATAACAAAACGATAATTACATGAGTTGGAATATAGAATTGAAAGAAGATAAAATTTTAGTTTGTTGGTATAAATATAGCAATATTATACTCTATTTATAAAGAAAAATAAATATAATTTTGATATAACTTTTATTATTTTATGATGGATAATTAACTATCAATATTATTATCTCTATAAAATCCATGTGAATCAATAAAAATATTATTTATCAATACATAATTGGTCCACAAATATAAAGTAGGATGCCTTTGGAGTGTGTTGACACCCAAAGCCATCAATTAACATGAATTTTTCTTTAATTCTTAAAATTTTATCTTTGTGTGCTATGTTGGAGATATCATGGATGGAATAGTCTAAAATTATCCTCATTCATGACACCACCCTAACTCTTAAAAAAAGACAAAACTCCAAAAATAAAATATAAAAAACATGTTTATTGGTGACCCAAGTCGGTCAACACATCCAATGATACGTTGTTGCTCATGTAATCTTAGTTTTTTGCATATGTTATCATATTTTAATTTATTGTTATGTTAATATAATTCATGTTTTTGTATATATAATCGTAGTGATTGTGCATATGTGAACAGTTACCATAAATAAATATATAAAATCTATTGATTATATGACTATATAACATTAAAATATGAAGATAATAAATGGTTTATAATTAATAATCTTGACCGCTATATATTAAATAATGGATGGATCACATTATTACTTGGTTCTCAAAAGTTGGAGTTCTCATTTGATTCGCTCTATATATATATATATATATATATATATATATATATATATATATGTTTAAATGATAACCATTTTTATTCAATAACTTTTCTTACGGATTCATCAATTTTCACAATTAATTCATCATTTTTTGTTCTCACGATAAAATGATTTTTACGTTAATCCTCCATATATATATATATATATATATATATATATATATATATATATATATATATATATATATATATATATATATAACAATTCATCATCATTTTTTGGTTCTCACGATAAAAATGATTCTTACGTTAATCCTCCATATATATATATATATATATATATATATATATATAGTAGAGAGAGAGAGAGAGATTGGATCAAATGAAAAGTCATCATTTGAGAACTTTAACTATTCACGACATATAAAGTTGATTAACAAAATTTATAAAGTTGTGCATAACAAAAATATTATAAAATTATTGCAAACAAAATAATTTTAGAAAGTTTTCGTTGTGCACAACTTTATACCATTTTATACATAATCTTTTCATATGTTACATAGTTCGCAGAGTACGCAAAAAAGATGTAGTTCTCGTTTGATAAATAAATAAAAATTAAAACTTTCTTAAAGCATCTCCAACCCAACTGCAAATCTTATTTTGTAGTTAGTATTCATCTCCAATGTAATCGCAAATTCAAACTCAAATGAGTTTTCATGAAGTTTTCTCTCCTCTAAACTCAAATATGCGTTGACATCAGAATCGAACGTATACGTTAATTATATTGCACAATAATCCTCTAGATATTGATAGTTTGTTGTGTATCAAAATTTTCTCTCTTTTTTTGCAGAGGATGAAGAACTGAAACGGCAGATATAATGGAGAAGAAGATGCTTAATGACAATTAGGGCAATTTTATATTAATTTATTTGGGCTTCTTTTCATATTAATGATAATATGGGCTTTTAATATTAATCGGCCTCTCGTTTTAAAACATAAAAATTGTTTACATTAGTGATGCTGTTGGTGATGCTATTCATGTTGACGTTTTCATTTTTTTTTGAAGTATATTAAATAATATTGTATAGTTTTATTTATATTTCTTATCATTTTATTCTTTTTTCATTCCAAAAATAAATAATTAAACTTTGATTATTTTACTTATTTTAATTTATAATTTTAAAATATTTATATAGCAATTATTAATTCATGGAAAATAAATAATAATACTAATCTCTTTTTCTTAAATAATATAATTTTAAAATGTTTATATTAATTGATCATTTGTGGGTGGAATCTACCAATTCCGAGGATTGAATGACAATCTCTTTTTGTTTTCTTAAAGTTTATATGTATTATTATTATTATTATTATTATTATTATTATTATTATTATTATTATTATTATTATTATTATTATGTTTTAATGTAATATTTTTAATCAAGTTATGTAATTTTCTCTTATTAATGAATAAATAATTTAACTATCTTTATTTATTTATAAATAACTAATTTATTTAATACTAGCTTATTTCATTTTAAATTATTGATTGAAATTTTTTAATGAATTTAATGTGTAATATTTAAAATATAAAGGTCTATTTTGCAAAAGTATAAAAAATGGTATGAGAAGGAATATGTAGAGAATATTCTTTTGAGTTAGAAATTGAGTTTTTGTATTGAAGATGAATTACTGTTTGATGTGACAATTACTGCAAAACAGAGTTAAGTTTAGCGTTGAGTATTATTGGAGATGACCTTAATGATGAAATTGTGTTCAACGAACAAAACAATGCCAACCGTTTTATAGTCATTGAAACACATAATATTCGTGATAGTAAAATGTATTGATAACGAAGAGCACAAGAAACAAGTCTTGATTATCTATTGCTGATAAAGTAAATTAATTATAGCTACTCGAACTTAGTTTTGGAGTACAACCACCAAATTCTTCTTGAGTTAGTAGGTATGCTATATATTTATATTATTTTAGAACTATCTTAATACTTCACATTATAGTTATATTTTCTTTTAATTTCTCACGTCAAACTTCCTTGACTCAATTATCAAATAATCGGAAATTCGACAGCAAGACTGAAAGCATGGGCGAGCAACTCAGATAATGTGGAATTTAAAAACCATTGATCAAATTTGAATTTCAAAACCTCTTTCAATATTCCGATAATAGAATCGACACATATAACAAAAATCAAGATAAATTTTACTTTTTTCATAAATTGAGAATTGTCACAGAAAGTGAGATTAAGGTAGAGTTTATCGAAAAGGAAAAGCAACGAAGAGAAATCTGCAAAACAGCTCCGACTAATAAAATTTGACTATTTGAGCCTCTGAAAATTTCATATGCTGCAAGAAAATTGAAGCCAACTTATTTTCTGCAAATGGAAACTTAGAACAACATGATTTATGTTTTTATTACATCTGGAGCATCATCAATGTATAGCCCAAAAGCAAAATTAGCAATTTAAAAACATACATAACTACAAACATCAAATTAATTTATGACAGTGGAAACAGCAAATCTTTGGAAGCGCTCAAGCCTCTTTAACACTAATCTTCTTCGCTATAGCAAAAATAGCGCCAAGAACCGCCACCACCGCTCCCGAAATCAAAAGCGTAGCTTTCAGTTTATCCGCGCCGCCTTTCCCACTCTCCTCTGCTTCTTCCTTCAACCACAGAAATAATTCTCCAGCTCAATTTAAATAAATTAAAAAATCAGTTTTGTAATAATTTTAAATAACGAACCTTGAGCTCTTTCGAGGTGACGGGTTCCGGGTCGGGTTGAATCGGGTCGGTGTTGGTTCGGGTCCGACCATTTCTCCGTCGGCGAGAACCTCTTCTGCATGAGTGAAACCTTCGTCGCTTGCCATTTTTGGGGGTCGAGAAGCTTCTGAATGATTTCTCCTTAATATATGCCAAGTGAAAAGTGGTCTTATTTTTATAAATTTTTAAGGATGAAGGAAAAATTTGAGAGGCTACAAGAGGATAACAATTCGACTCCCGACACGTTAGCTTTGGGTGTCACATGTCACCGCGTGAGGGTTGGCATGCCACACATCCTGTCTGAAAACGAGCATTATGTTCTTATTTGGCTCTCCCCCTTTTTGTTTTATGCATAAAAAGAAAACAAATAAATTCAACATAGTTAACTGGACCAAAACGGAAAAGACATCTTTTTAAGGTTCGCATTAATTGATTTTAGTACACTATTACTCATTTGACTAATTTTGACATATTCTTTGGTAGTTGATCATCTTAAAAGAATTCATATTGGATGTAACACTAATCAAAATAGATATCATTCTGTGTATACGATAAATAATTTATTATTTATTTAAGATAAGAGGGTATACGGATTTAAGTTATTGAGGGTATCTCCAACCCAATCGCAAAACCTATTTTGCGATCAATATCAATCTCAACATACCAGAACTCAACTCAAAATGAGTTTTGATGAAGTTTTCTCCTCCAAACTCATTTTGCGTTTAATCGTAGCTAACTCAAATCACTTTTTTGTACTGATGATATTGCAAAATAATCCACCTAAATATTGATAATTTATTTTGTGTATCTGAAAAAAAAAATGTAGAGAAGAACTGTAGCTGTAGCAGTCGCCGGAAACAAATGGAGAAGAAGACCATTAATGTTAATTAGGATAATTTTTTATTAATTAATTTGGGCTTTTCTTGGGCATAGGGATTGGATATATTAAATAGTTGTTTACAGCCCATTAAATGGATTAACTTAATAAATGGTATTCACGTTTTAGTTGCTGCTCTTTCTTTTCTCTTTTCTTTTCTTTTTATTTTTTTGAATTATGGTACATTAAAATATTGATAGTATTGTTTATTTGTTTTTTATTCTTATAATCTTGTTTCATTTTTATTCTAAAAATGATTAAACTTTAATTATTTAACTTATTCTAATTTGTAATTTTAAAATATTCATATAGTAATTATTAACTCATAGATAATAAATAATAATATTAATTATGGATTTATTACAATTTATAAGTTTTGAAAGGTTTATTTTGCAAAAATATAAAAAATGGTATGAGAATAAATATAGAGAATATTCTTTTGAGTTAAAATTTGAGTTTAGTTTATGTGTTGGAGATGGATTACTGTTTGATGTGACAATTACTGCAAAATGAAGTTGAGTTTAGTGTTGAGTATTGGAGATGGCCTGACAAAATGAACCATCAGGTCCTGAAAGTTGTTGATTCAAATGCAAGTAAATTGATGGTTATAGAAAATGTATAGAAAGAGAAATAAAATAAGAGTTTGTATCGTCATGTACTTTAATTAGTTACGTCATTCAAAAGTTTGGGAAGATCGGACTTAGGGGGTGTTTGGCTAAGCTTATTTTAGAGAGCTTATAAGTTCCAAGAGCTTATAAGAGGTAATGTCTCAAGTGTTTATAAGTTGTTAAAGTGTTTGGATAATTGATCTTATAAGCTAGAGAAAGAAACTAATAAAAATTAATAAAAATTAAACTATACATATGCCCAAAGGTAATAATAAAATATTTGTCTAAATATAGAAAGTGAAGACTGATATAAATAAAAGAATTTTTTAAAAATATAAAAAATTTAAAAATTGTATGAAAAGTGTGACTTTGAAATTATTACAATCTATGGAATCCGTCTATAATGTATATACATATTTATATGTCCCAACCTTCGAATAAAAGTGATTTTACTACTCGTTTTCATACCAAATTCTTCTAGTAATTATATCTTATAATTATTTTAATTAAAAGAGGTCATGTATGTAGATATAAAAATATTTTTAGCCACCTTGACATGTCTTGAATGTATATGCATGTATAGTTCTGTCCCAAACTCGATTATAAAGTGGCTTTACTTTCTTGTCTCAAACTCGTATAGTGATACTCATAATTATTCTAACTCGTTTAAGTTTATATAGATAAGTTGTTATAATAATTGGTACTATCGTTCTCGTACCAATTCGTATAGTAGTACCTGCTAATTGCCTGAGTTAAAGAGATAATATATTTAGAATTTATATGTTCATATTCATTCCAAACTTGATTAAAAAGTAATTCCACTATCTGTTCTCATCACAAATCTGTATTATAATACCTGCTAATTATCTAAATATATTTAAATTTATAAATATAAATAGTTATAAATTAGAGTTGTGAAAGGACTCAAATCCTCTTGTTGAGGTGGGACTGTTGTTATTAACGAATATTTGCACTAGTCGGACCTAAAAAGAGTACGGCCCAGTCCGATCTAAAATATGGCTGGTTCGCGCCACCTCCCAGGCCATATGCATGTTTTGGGCCGAGAAAGGCCCGACTCCAATCAACGGGCCGAATGGAGACTACATATCTAAAAGTCTGGCAAATCCAAGCTAAAATCAAACCGAATTAATTTTAAATTCTAGACATAATATGCCGCGCAATTATAATTAGGGGCGGTCTCCTATGCATGCGCGCGCACAGTGAAGCCACCCCTAGTTAATTAATTAATTAACTAACTAAATTAATTTTAGTTAAAATTAATTAGTTTAATAAAATTTAATTGTAAATTAATACATAATAATTTTGAATTAATATAGCTTAATTTTGAATTAATAAACTCTAATTGTGAAATAATAAACTCTAATCGTGAATTAATAAACCCTATTTGAATTTTATAAACCCTAATTTTATATAATATACCCTAATTTTGAATTATTAAACCCTAATTGAAAATATAAACCCTAATTTTGAATAAAAACCCTAATTGTGAATTAATAAACCATAACTTTGAATTAATAAACCCTAAATATGAATTAATAAACCCTAATTATGAATTAATAAACCTCAATTCTGAATTAATAAACCATAATTATGAATTAATAAATTCTAATTTTGAATTAAAAATTAATAAATTTAATTATACATTAACAAAATATAATTATACTTACTCACCATAATTAATATATAATTATTTTAACAAAAAATAAGGGTGAACTCACGGTGAAGTGGAGCTCTTCGCTCACTCAAGTTTTTGTCTTATAATTATAATCGAGATTCCTTTTTATATGTTCCACTTCACAATTATGTTATTTTCTGTTTAATTATTGGGCTTTTGGAGTGTTGGTTATCATGATAAGATCATAATCTGCTCTGATTTTGTTTTTGTTGCTTTTTTTATCACAAAAGTATTCATTGCACCGCTAGGTGACTAATGTATAAAATTTTAGTGGCTGACGAGTAGTATAAAAATATATTAAGGGAATTCAGGGGTGATGTCACATTTTTAGAGTTTATTCGGCCACTTCGTTAAATGATTGATAAAATAATTCCAAGCATACGTAGAGTGTTTGTAAGAAAATTATAATCTCATTTATTTATCTATTACCATAATAGAAGGGTACTAACTATTTAGAAGTTCGTACCATCCGCAAGAGGCACTTATCACCAATTACAGGACTCTTAAATAGCAATTGTATTTGTGTGTGTGTTGGCCTAGTGGTAGAGTGGTTAATGTCCGAGGCCAAATGTCTCGGGTTCGAGTCCATCGTGACGCAGTCTTTAAAATTTCTGTATTAACTGACAAAATAAAAATAAAAATAAAAATTGTGTGTGTGTTTACAGTGGTAGAGTGGTTAATGTCCGAGGCCAAATGTCTCGGTTCGAGTCCACCGTGACGCTTGACCTTTAAAATTTTGTATTAATTGACCAAAAAAAAAATTGTATGTGTTATATCGGTGCATCGTGTAAATTGCTTACAAAAATTATAGACAACTTAATCGTTTTGGATGCCTTTACAATACATTAGTTAATTTTTCAAAATGTATTTACTGGTATTTTCATAATATTGTAATTTTTATTTATGAAAAAAGAAAAAGGAAGAGAATGTTATTAAACATATCTCAGTATGGTAAATTATATGTATGACAAGACTTATAAATTCAATATAAAAATAACTTGATTTCTAAAATATGAAAAGAAAAATCTCCATCAGACGAAGTTGCAAATGAGGCAAGTGCCAAAAGATCCCATGCTTTTATAATTTCCAAGAACTAATCTCTACTTCTTCTAAGTTCTAACTTGATTTCGACCTTATCCTCGTCTCTGTATAATTTTAATCATCAAAATTACTAGGTACGATTAAATTACAGACGCGTCGTTATCGGATCGATACGATAACGACACCAAGACAATAAGGTCAAACACGAACACGATCCGTTAAGGATCTGTCCGACACGAACACGAACACGAACACGACACGAAATGTATTGACACGGACATGACACGAGCACGACACGAACACGAATATGACACGACACGATATCGACATGACACGAAACGATAAATTAAAATTAAAATGAGAAAATAAATTAATAAAAGAAATAAAAATATATAAAATTAAATTAAATTAATATTAAATATTTGTAAATATTATTGAATTATACAAAAATAACACGATCCGACACTAACATGAATGCAACACGAAAATTATCGTGTTACACGAACACGACACGACATGAAATTATCGTGTCCTTATCGTATCGGACACGATAAGGACACGAACGATACGATAAGGACACGAACACGATAAGACTGAACACTAACCCGTTAATTTCGTGTATATTCGTATCGTGTCAAAAATTGTGAGCCCTAAAAATTGCTTGTTTGATTCATCCATCAACACTGACTTCTAATTTATATTTCCGACATCAAAATCTTTACCCCATATTGTACTTGCAAACTTTTTGAGAAATTATAATTTTTTTTATATATTTCGAAAATCCAACCATCTAAAACTCGGCCCAAATTTCGAAATCTCTATCTCAAAATTTGTTCATGGTTTTTTATATATCTTCTAAATTATTATTTCCGGCATCAAAATCTTTACCCCATTTTACCATTAATGACTAATCACTAATTAATTTAAAGTGTAAATATCAATTTAAACCCTAAACAATACATGTTTTATCGAAAATATCCGAACTTTCAAAATATCTATAAAAACCCCAAACTATCATATTTGATACAAATTAAAACCCCAAAATATCATATTTTTGATACAAAATATGATAGTTTGGGGTTTTAATAGATATTTTTGAAAGTTCATGATATTTTTGATAAAACATGTATAGTTCAGAGTTTAAATTGGTATTTATCCTATTTAAAACTATAGTAATATAAAACTTTTACCTTATTCATAAAAAACTCAACAATATTTATTAAAACTTATATCAAAATTTTTTAGAAATGCATCTTAGGAACAGAGAAAAATGTATCATTTAATTGTACCTTACACCTAATAAAACACTATACATCCCACCATAGGCTGGGGGTGCAGTGGGGGCACTAGGCCCCATTGAATTTTTAAAAAAGAGTAAGGATATATTAGTAATTTCATATTTAATAATTTAAAAATAATAATATTTTTATCAATTCTATACATATATATTTCATTTAAATTTATTTTCTATGGATATTGCTACAAAAACAATAATTTCTTAAAGAACAGGCCCAATGAATGAAAGATGTTTTTTTTTGAATCGTATGTGTCGTTGAATCATTGGAGGCAAGAAATGATTCACTTTGTTTGTTTTATTTCTTTGGGAGAAGTGTGAGAGGCAATGAGAGAAAGGCAACATCGACGGCGAGACGACGACGGTGAGGCTGTCGTCAGCTCTTGGGTTAATATGAGAGGAAGGTGAGGGAGAGAGAGATGAGAGGAGGTTGATTGACGCTATCATTGACGGCGGTGGCATGAGAAATTGAAAAATGATAGGAATATTATGTGTGTGTCGTGTCACATAGAGAGAGGGAGATAGACGAGGAAAAAATGGAGATAGAGAAACCGACTGAGATGGCGGGGACCGAGGCAAAGATGAACACCGAGAATAAGAGGAGATGAAGATAGTGATTTAGAGAAAGAACAAGGAAATACGTTTGTGAATATTCAGTAAAAATAAAAACGCATGAGAAAACAGAAAAATTGAACCAACCCAAATAAAAAGTCAGGATCCACCACAGTATCCCACCGAAAAATCATGGTGGTATGCGTCCACATGAAATACCACCAACCATCCGACACACCATTACTTACAGCATATACATACAACAGATACATATAGCACCCCACCCCTACCCACCCAGCACCCGGGTGACGACACAAATACCATATCCCCTCTTTACTTTTCCACTTCAATGCTCTAATTAAAACCAAGAACCATCTGCAGAGAATACAGTGTGATTAAAAAATTGCCAGCTGAATAAATTAATCAGTTCATGATTCCCACGTCTTCTTCTTTTCTTTACCATTCCTTCAATCCAACTCCACTCAGCAGCAATAAATAAATATAATTCTTGTCAATTCCTCCAAACCCAGCCCCAATTCCCACCAAGACCATATCTTTCTTTAATTCAATCCCACCACTTGTAGATTCTCCAAGAACTCAGTTTCTCGAATAAAAAACTTCTCGAGGAGAAAAAGAAGTAGAGGGTTTGTGGAAAGATCCCATTTTTGGTTGATCCGTTCAACACTTGTTTGCAATGACAGAGGTGCTCCACTCCCCTTCTTCCTCCTCCCCCACTTCAATATCTATGCCCACACACAATGCCACGTTGTTTCACCAGACCGAGTCATATGTGGGGATGGGGAGGGATTTGCTGACGAGTTAGAGAGAGGGGGAAGAGATTAGAGTGAGAGAGAGAGAGAAGGATAGAGGGATCAATTGTCTCTTCTAGCACTCCTGCTGACCCTCTTTAGGAAGAGGTTTAGGCTGGCTTGCAAGACGAGAGAGACAATTTTTCTGGCGGTGGTGGTAGTGGGGTTATGGAGATAGGTTGGCCTACCGATGTGCAGCATGTGAATCATGTCACATTCGATAGGTTTGATGGGTTCTTGGGCTTGCCTGTTGAGTTTGAGCCTGAGGTTCCGAGGAGGCCTCCTAGTGCTAGGTACATTCCTCATTTTCTTGAATCCGAAAATGTGGATTTTTCGTGATATTTATGTGATATGACGGGTTTCTTGGTGTTCTTGAATCTTAATAATGTGGATTTTGCAGTTATGTTTGTGTTGGTTTGTGATGATCTTTTCTTATCTTGATTAGTTGATGTTTGGGCACTATATGATATGATAGAGTTCTTCTTGAATCCTATAATGTGGATTCCCAAGTTATTTTTATTTCAAGGTGTGATAATTATATCGAATCTTGATGTTTGATTGGTTAGTAAGATAGGGTTCTTCGTTTTCTTGCATCCGCTTTTCCAGTTATGTCTGTGTCAAGGTGTGATAATCGTTTCGTATTTTAAATCTTGATGTTTGGTTCTATATGATGGTGATAAGGTTCTTTTTCTTGAATCCGATACTGTGGATTTTCCAGTTATTTTTGTGTTCAACACGTGATAATTGTTTCTTATCTTGATGTTTGGTTTCTATATGATATGATAAGGTTCTTTTAGTTCTTGAATCTCTGGTTCGTGTTGTAATGTTTGATGAGAGGTTGCTTTGTCGAATTTTTCTTTATGATATTCTATTATAATTTTTATTTTTTTTACCATATTGAGTGTTAGTATCTTCAGGTTTGTGCTCTCTGGTGATATTAGTGAAAAGGAGAAATTGGTTTCGGATTTGAAGTTGTGGTTTCATGAAGTTCAATTGATTTCCTTAGTAAACTGGCGAATTGTTGTTACGACCGCACTTTCAAACAATTAAATCTCATTTATTTCTAAATTACCTAATGAGCTGGGGAGCTGGTCTTGCTTCTTACCTTTTTAAAGCAATCTGTTGTGTGTGTGTCACCATCTCAATTAGTATGGTTGAATTACAATGTAGTTGGAATAGATACATGAATTATAAGAACAAATCCTCATAATGCAACTCAATAAATGTCCCCGCCGCTAGATTAGATATTTTAGTCTTACATGGAATTTGTAATGAATTAGATCTGAAGTATCATGCACCATTAACTGTTGTAGAATATGACATCTTCATTATGGTCTCATTATGCGTTCTATTTCAGCTTCTTGTCATTCTTCCTGTTGCCTTTGTTGCATCCCTACATATTAGAAGACTTTTCTGCCTATGTAAAGAAGAAAAGCCGATTACTTGGACAAACTCAGTTGTTGATTTACTATGGTGTCTATTTCTGCAAAATACTCTGCATGTTTTAATATTGTCATTGAATTCCACTTTAAACAAGCGACTGATTTTGTGAAACTCCACACTTAATGAAATTTCTTGTTTGGAAATTCATGGATAGTGCCACCGTTTTTGGAGTTTCGACTGAATCAATGCAGATGTCTTATGATCCACGGGGCAACAGCATTCCGACGATCCTTCTGCTTTTGCAGAGGCATATGTATTCCCAAGGTGGCTTGCAGGTGTGTCGTTGCGTTTCAGTTGGTGTTTTTGAGTACTGCACCCCAACAACTTAAATGAATGCTGGCAAAATTTGTTGATGGCTGTATCTACTATGCGTACGATTGCCCTCCTTTCTTACGGGTCAAACTCGATATGCATATTTGCAGGCTGAAGGAATTTTCAGAATAACTGCAGGAAACAGCCAAGAGGAGTATGTTAGGGACCAATTAAATCGAGGAGTTATCCCTGAAGGAATCGACGTGCACTGCTTGGCTGGCCTGATCAAGGTAAAAGTTCTTGTTGTGTTGTGGAATGCATGTTGTTTTCTGGCTCGCATAAACATAGAGTATTAGCATATGCTGCTTTGATCCGTTTAGGCTTGGTTTCGAGAACTCCCCCGTGGGGTACTGGATTCTCTTTCGCCCGAGCAAGTGATGCAATGCCAGGTGGAAGAGGCGTGTGACGAACTAGTTGGGCTTCTACCCCCGACTGAAGCCGCTCTGCTGGACTGGGCGATCAACCTAATGGCCGATGTCGTCCAAGAGGAACAATGGAACAAGATGAATGCCCGCAACATCGCCATGGTGTTTGCTCCCAACATGACTCAGGTGATGACTTCATGCTGATTTCCTTCTTAGACGCATGATATGTCAATTGTCACACAGTCTCATGGGTCAAGATTTGCCTGAGTTCATATCTGGAGGCATATTTGTAATATTATAGGTTTTTGATAGTGTTTAGTTCCGGATGTGGCCCCATCAGACTGTCAGACCGTCTAACACTAGTGTGTCCCACTGTGCCAGACAATCTGATGGGTCAAGATTCGTCTAAATTCATACCCGGTGGCATATTTGTAATATTCTTGATGTTTGAGTGTTCGGATCTCAATCTGACCCCATCAGACCGTCTCACACAAGACTCTCCGTATCAGAGTTTCAACACATCCGTCCGTTTTGTTAGTGTCCTTCGTCACCCTAATATTCTCCATGTTTCTCGAGCAGATGGTCGACCCATTAACGGCATTGATGTATGCGGTACAAGTGATGAACTTCCTCAAGACTCTGATCGAGAAGACTCTGCGAGAACGAGCCAACCGTGTCGCCGAGCATGCCTTCACGCCCGCACGAGGCCTTTGGACGACAACGCCACCAGACCCACGCACATGTCTGCCACGAAAACCCTCTCGAGTCATATGAAGAGACGAGGCAAACCTTTGTCGTGGAGGATCCACGCTCAAAGCGTGGCCACGGAGCTAACCAAGTCGAGAACATGACCGATGAGGACTACTTCAGCTACTCGACATCTACTGAAGAATCTGATGGAAGTGAGTCTTGTGAAACTCCTGCTCAAGAACACAAAGCAAGAGCAATGAACGTTATTCAGAATCAGTTCGAAGAGAAGAAGACGAGTAAATCAAGCCAATCGAACAGCTCCAACCAGCCGAGACCCGAATCAAGGAACGGTGCCCAGAAGCAGGCCGAGGATGCTGCAGCCACCAAACTCGACTACCTGAGCAAGGGCGTCAGCAACCTGAGCCGGATAAATTCAATAACGGAGCGATGTGAAGCATGGTGTTGAAGGGAAAAGGTCCATGGTTTCTATAAACCTTTTAGATTCTCAAATCTCTCTCTCTGTGTTTATGTGTGTGTGTGTTTATCTATTTACTGTTTTGCTCTTTGGTTTTCACTTAATTCTAAGATCCATGTATGTATTGTTAGAAAAGAAACCTAAGATGTGATTCCTATGTGTCTTCCTTGAGTACAAGCAAAAGGGCCGTCGTCGCCCCATCTCAAACATCTCGTTAATAATTGGTTATCGACCCGTCCGGGCCAGGACCACAAACCCAGATTGCATCAAATCCACTAGGGCTAGACTTTACAGTCTGTGTTGCTGTCAATCGACATCTCCGTTTGCTTTTAAAATCCACTTTACATTACATCGCTAAAAATTGAATGCTTTGGTTCCATCATTTTCCATAAATATATGGAACAATCAAGAAGGATCAACCACGAATATTCCCAATGTGTTTGAGATCTTTATTACAGATCATGCAAATCTTGTACAGATTTTGATGCAGTTTAAGGTCACCTCACTTGAAACTGACCCTCTTAAGAAAAACAGTTTCCTGCTAGTTTGAAAAAACATGCCAAAGGTGGAAATATTACAGCAACATCATTAAATGATGACGGTGTGCTGGGCTTATCTTCCTCTCCCAATCACATTAACTTGCTCTCTAATAACATGGATAACCTCGATTAGAAAACTATGAAAACTTTTAATCAATTAGGGAGTATTTATTTTTCATGATTAGCAATTTAAATGATTGAGTATTTGATGGATTAAATACATAATAAGATAAATTTTTATCTATTAATTCTTTATTTATTATGAAGGATTAAAATTGAGATAAATAACTCTTTATTCCTTTGGAAGATTATTCCACTCATATCTATATTGATTAAATTAAAATTAGTGAAAAATAATCAAATGATTAAAATAATCCCGAATTTTGGAATATTTTTAAATGTTAATCCTTAAAAGCAAATATTGATTAAGTTAGATTAATTTTATCTATCCAATATAATCATGCAAAATAAATATATCTTTATCTTTATTGAATTATTACTAGAAAGATAAAATCGAGGGAGACTGGGAATTGGGTATATATTTAATCAGATGTAGTATTTAGATTTCACCGATTTGGCATCTAGAAAATCGAGCTTAATTTTACTGAAAAAAATTAAAATAAGATAAAAAGATAAGGTGGGCATGAGGAATTTTAAAAATTGTGACCACCAAAAAATCAGAAAAGGGTCTAATAACCACCCATCCTGTTTCCACTGTCAACTTTGAGAAAGCAGCTTCCGCCAATAAATAATTCACATTTTTCTTCACTTTATCACCAACAATCTCATGCCCTTCGTGTACATTTCACTCTCCAAATCTAACACACACACACACACACTCATACATACTTGTGTATGTACAGTTCTTGATCATATATAGCCGAGAGAGAGCAGAAGAAAAATCTGTAGAATTGATAAGCATGGCAGCCTGCGGCGGCATAGAACACATCTTCAAGAAGCCATTGTCGGAATCTCCGAACTTTCTAGAAGCCCTTTCGCCATGCAAGCACATCAAAGCCTTGAAGCAGCCCAATATCGATGACTCATCCTTCACTGAAATCTTCGGCGAATTGCATTTCAAGGAAAACCATGCTCACAATCACATCCCCCCTTCATCATCATCGGATGCCGGAGAAATCTCGGCCGTTGATCAAGAGAGAGAGAGGGGCTACTACACTTCTAGTACGAGAAAGCAATACAAGCATAACAAGAGCTTCTCCTCCGACAGCCTGTCAATCTGCACGGAGGGTCTAGGGTTCGAGAGCTTCGACGACGTGGAGGAGACGTCGAGCCACGACGAGTTCTCTAGTAAAGAATGGCAGCATGGAGACGGAGATAGAGATAGAGATAGAGAGAGGAATTTTGCGAGGAATTCGTATTCGGAGAATCAACGGAGCGAGGGGTCGAGGGCGAGTAGAGTGTCGGCATTTCCGCCGCCGATTTCTTGTATAGGGCGGAGCGGGAAGCCGTGGGTGTGCTTCAAGTCGTACAGGGAAGACGGGAGGTTTATTTTGAAGGAAGTTAGGATTCCGACACAAGAATTCTTGCATGCATGCCGCGAAGACGGGCGTCTGCAGCTGCACTTCGTGCAGTCAGACGACGAAGAACAGGACAAGATCGAGACCGAGGTCGTGGACGAGCACGAACATGTTGAGGAAGAACTAGCGGAATAGTTCATAGCAATGTAGATACCCCTAGTAAAGAAGTTTTTTTTTCCCCTCTTATAAATTAAGAAGATGGTAATGATAAAATGATAATAACAGTTCTTTCTTTCCATTGTGTTACTGTTAAAAATATGCACTAATTAGATTATGGATTGAATTTTTATCAGAATTTTTTGACTTAATTTTATATCAGATATTGGATAGAGGTCCCACGGTTGCCTCCCGTAAAGTTGGATCCTCTACTGCAAAATCTAAAGCGGTGATTCAAATTTTATTCGTCTGTAACATGTAAAACTCAGATTAATGAAGGATTAAAGTTGAAATAAATAATTCTTTTATTCCAATTCTATCTATAGTTGAATTTAAATTAATAGAGAATAATTTAAAGGATTAAAATAATCTCAGATTTTGAAATATCTTCAAATATTAATCTTTAAAATAAACACTTGATTAAACATGATTAATTTTATCTATCTATCTATCTTAATCATATAAATAAACATTCTTTTATAGTTTTATACAAAAATCATATATGATGGGAATGGTTGTTTAGTTATATTTGAATTTAAGTTTCATATACAGGCATCAGATCTTGAATTTATTCAGAGGGTCTGTCTGACATAAGGCGCACGAAATCAAATTGTAATTCAAACTCGATTTAAGAGGCTTCATTCATGCGGCACAATACTTTCCTATTCAGGCGAATTGTTTAATATGAATTGAATACTAAGAATAGGGTGTCCTATTTTTAGCTAATTTGCCTTCTGCTTTTAGTTTATAGTTATACTTTAGATTTTCGATTCTTTATAATTCGATTTTCAACCGTAGCTCGCCACGAATCCAATCCAATGAATATTTATGTTAAAATTTAATTAAAAGGAAACCAAGTTGATATTTATCCAAATAAAAATATCAGCAAGTATGTTTAAACTTTTCCTGCATTTAGAAAGGACTGACAACTGGTTGACATGCATGATTTCAAGTTCATAGATCTACACCCTTCGAGTTTTTGCCAGATGTAAAGACTAACCACAAGTAGCCAGGGTTTCTGTACATTAACCTAAAACAGTTGGAAAGGCCACAACACATAACAAATCATTATTAAACATGCAGGTTCTGATACATGTCATCGAAATTTGCGTCAATAAGAAAGGAGCTAGAATTGTAAGAATAGAAAGAGGAACGTGGTCTGTGTGGTTTGTAGGCTATTGCATAGAAACGTGAGGTTTATTCAATGCACATTTAAAGTAAAGAATATGGCTTCCATGATACAAAAAAGAAGAAGAAGAGGACATTAACTTATGTATTTATAATTAAATTGGGCGGACGAAATTACACTTTATAATAAAAAGGCCCACACGATTGCCAAGGCTAGCCTACGAGCAACTTATCTATTCAAATTAACAAACAAATTGAAATCTATTTGGAGTTGAAATTTTGTTTCTGAATTAGTGTCACATTGTAAAATTCGATGGCGATAGGATGCTAAACATTTCCTTTTTACTCTTATTTTCAGAACAAATTCTTATTTTTTAGGTTCTTTATGAGTAAAAGGAATAAAAAAGCCTCTAGGAGCAATTGGAGTGGATCAGATCCCATGATTATGTCCAGCACAGAATCTTGGAACAATTATAGGCTTCCTTTAGGAACCAAAACGGGACACATAAAGTGTAATGAAAAGTTTCAATTGTTATTGATCAAAATCATTTTCAAAATCTCAGACAAAATCTAATGATGCACATATATGCCATGGAGATAGAGGGATAAAATACCTTTTTCTTGTAGACAACTGACTCAGTAAGGGCTGAAATTCTGAGGCCATTCATCTTCCAAGTGGTTGTGGAATTCACCCAAGACTTTTCACAAACAGTGGTGTGCATCTATTCCATCACAAGATAAGACACCCAACTAGTCATATGAGTGAAGAGATATTTATTTTTGCTCTCTTTTATAAGAATATTCGTCTTTTTCATGATAAAGAATCTACCCCTTCTGGTTAATTCCACTTGTCTTGAAAACAAAAGGCAGATGTCACTTCGTTATTATTTTTCATTTTCAGTGTTTTTTTACAGTAGATGATGTCATTAGATTTTTCATCAAATCTAGATATATTTAGTTCCATTTCACAAATATGTAGATGGTGATAACAACAAATAAATTATTAGCCACCTAATATAGCTAAGTTGCCCATGGAATTTAAATTCACCATAAACACATGCCAAAAATTTGTGTAGAGATTTTGGCAGATGGAATCTTCTAGAATAACATCTAAAAGGGAAATCGGAAGGACTAAATTGTGTAAGAGACTCTTGTAACAACATCTATGATATACAACAATATAGTAAAGTCCGAGATAATATAAAGAATAGGTAATAAATATATGTTGCTTTTTTGCTAAACTATTAATATTTGCACTAGAGACTCTACAAGGACGATTGACTATTTTTTAATATTTTTAAGTTGGGTAAGATGAGATTGGCGAGGTTTAAAAACGAAATATATCTTTTTACATAGGGAAGATTTCCAAAAAGCGACTTCACGATGTTTATTAACTCTACTAAGATACGTAACATTTTATATCTTTAAGTTTCATTAAATCTTTTAGCCATTTTAAGAGTAAAACAAAGTACTAGGAATTGGCCTGCACCTCAAAGAAAGAAAAAAAGAAAAAAAGGTAGCCAAACTACAGGTGAAGGAAATTAATATACAACTATTATTCATTCTAAAATTAATATTAATTCTCACCGAATGAAAAAATGTTTGCTATATATATTTCACTTCCTTAAACATCGAAGTGATTAATTTTGTATTGATTATCAAAATAGATTAATAAAATTCTAAACTCCTCTCTTGATGGTGGTTACTGATTACTGTGGATCTGCCGAGTTTCAACAAGATAAATCGATGCAAATCGAATTATTTTTTCTGAAAACGTCAAACACCTAGTCAAAAAGAAAAAGTATCAATTATATTAGATATAAAGAGAGGAAGGTCCAAATAAAAACTTTTTAAAATGTGAGAATATGATAATCATTTTTAGTTCTTTGATTGTGAAGATCTACGGTGGATATATCACTTCGTTGGATGAATGCATCATCTATGTTAGAACATAAGAGGGGAAATTCTATATTTTTAAGGTTCTCACGTTTGCACAATAATAAAGATTTTCAGAATAACTACTTCCTAGATTTCCATACCCATTAATTATAGACAAAAACTTGGGTGAGCTCCGCCTCACCGTGAGCTCACCTTTGTTTTTTTGTTAAAATAATTATATATTAATTATGGTGAGTAAGGACAATTAGATTTTATTAATGTATAATTAAATTTATTAATTTTTAATTTAAAATTAGAATTTATTAATTCATAATTATGGTTTATTAATTCATAATTGAGGTTTATTAATTCATAATTAGGGTTTATTAATTCATAAGTAGGGTTTATTAATTCATATTAATTCAAAGTTAGGGTTTATTAATTCACAATTAGGGTTTATTATTCAAAATTAGGGTTTATTATTTTCAATTAGGATTTATTAATTCAAAATTAGGGTTTATTAATTCCAAATAGGGTTTATTAATTCAAAATTAGGGTTTATTATTTTCAAGTAGGGTTTATTAATTCAAAATTAGGGTTTATTATTTTCAAGTAGAGTTTATTAATTCAAAATTAGGGTTTATTAATTTAAAGTTAGGGCTTATTAATTCACAATTGGGGTTTATTATTTCACAATTAGAGTTTATTAATTCAAAATTAAGATATATTGATTCAAAATTATTATTTATTAATTTACAATTAAATTTTATTAAACTAATTAATTTTAATTAGAATTAAATAAATAATTAATTAAGATTAATTAATTAATAAGTAATTAGTTAAGATTAATTAATTAATTAATTAATAGTGTGGTCTCCACCTGTATTGCCGCGCACGTGAGACCATCCCTAATTATAAAAATGATAAATTAACTTATCGAGTTTAGATACACACATTTAACTAGAGTAGGTTTCGTGAATATTCGTAACTAAAATTTCGCAACTATGGGCTGCACGTTTTAATGGAGAACACCCCTCCAACGTGCAAACAATGCACATTTTCATTCTTATAAATAGTCCAGAAATATGCCAAACAGTGGCGGAGCCACGTTGGGGTTTGGGGGGCCCTTGGGCCCCCAACTTTTTTGAAAGTATAGATATATATTTGATATGTAAAAATATTTTAAAGAGATGGTGTAGTCTGATGGATAAGGAATCCTTTGTTATGTGAAAGGTCCCGTGTTCGAAACTGGTTTTCGCGTGCTTCTTTTTTCTTTATTTCTTCCTTCTTTTTCTCTCTCTATTTCTTCCTTCTGTTTTTTCTCTTTATTGGCGTTACTTTCCCTTTTTTTCAATCTTATCTCTCCCTTTTTTTTCCTTTCTTTCTTTCCTCTTTTTTCTCTTCTATTTCTTTCCTTTTAGTTTGTGTCTTTTTTTCCACTCTCTATTCTATTTCTTTTCTTTATTTTGGGATCTTTTTTCTTTCTTATATAATTTATTTTATATTGATAAAATAAAAATATGTATGTAAATAATAATACTATATATGTGAATTAACTCTTAACTAAACATGTGTGATCTCTCTATAGATATTTAACATTTAATAATTAAATCTATTGTAATATAATAGGTTATGATTTTCATCTCTCATTTATGAGATCGTGGTTGCACTCTTAGTTACATATTTTCATTTTTTCTTTTCCTATACTTATTTTCCTTTATTTTTCTTTCATTTTTTTCCTATAATTTGTTTTATGTCGACAAAATGTTATTTCTTTTCTTTTCTATAATTTATTTTATATTGATAAAATAAAGATATATGCAAATAATAAAGTTTTATATGTAATTAATATTATCAATCAAATTTCTAAAAGGATTATAATAAATTCATTATATTATTTAAATTATTATTATTTTATAATTTTATTTTATTACATTTTAAAATTATTATTAATTGGGCCCCCAGAAAATATTTCCTGGCTCCGCCACTGATGCCAAAGCACCAAATATCAACCACTCCCAAGAGAAATCCAATCCCAATATTATACATAAATAATACAAATCTTTTTTATTTTTTTAAAAATGTCGAACTCAAGCTTGAGCTTTATTATAATAATAACAGCCTTAGTCTTGGCCGCACAATATGGCCAGAGTCAGGGCGCTGCGGCACCACTTCAAGTAGGGTTCTACAAAGGAAAATGCGCCTCGGCCGACGTCGAGGCCGTCGTGGTTAAAGCATGGTCCGCCACCAAGGATAACACCATTGCAGCTGCTCTTCTACGCATGCAGTTTCATGACTGCTTTGTCAATGTGAGCTATAATTTTAATATATATATATATATATATATATATATATATATATATATATATATATATATATATATAGGGTTGGGTTCCGTAGTATCCGGTCCCTAGATAATATGTAGTACTCAATCTAGACCACACATTTTGAACATGTGGACGCACCGAAATTCGACACGTGGCAACCCATTTTTCGCTCAGTGACAAAATGGGAAGGCACCCAGCGGGCACTGGATAGGGGAGTCCGCGAACGTTGGGGTCTCCGCGGGCGCTGGGTTTGGGGTGCTGCATTCTTAATAACATGACACTGCATTCAAAACAACATGACACTGCATTCAAAATAACATGACAATGCATTATACCCAACCGACGCTGGGTGCACGCCGAAGTTGGGTAGGGGCGCTGGGTGCGCGTCGACGCTAGGTTTGGGAAGAGCCACAATAAAACATAAATAATGCATATGAAATAACATACCACTACATTTAAAACAACTAAATACTGCATTAAAAACAACATAACACTGCATCGCACCCAACCGGCGTTGGGTGCGTGCGAGAGGGTGCTGGGTTGGCTGCTGCGCGCGAATGGCGCTGGACGCGCGTGTGAAGGCCGAGAGTGCGTTCTGAGATGCATTAAAATTGAAACTCATATGCATGTTTGTGTTCAAGTGAATGCATTTTTGTGTTCATTTGAATGCATAGTTCAGTTCAACTATATGCATGGTTTATTTTCGAAATCACATAATAAATCAAATTACTAATCTACCCTTACTAACACAAATTAACGTGTAAAACTTTTAAAAATCAGGCGTGAATCTCAGCCACACGATTAATAGGATGAATGGATGAGATTGAGTACTACATACTATCTGGGGCTCGGGTACTATTTGATCCATCCTCTATATATATATATATATATAGGGGTTGTATCCAGTGAGAACTCATCTTTTTTGAGAACTTGAGAATCATGCATAAGACGTTGAAGATAATGTACAAAATAGTATAAAGTTGTGCATAACGAAAACTTTCTAAAATTGTTGCACAACAAAATAATTTTAGAAAGTTTTTGTTATGCACAACTTTATGCCGTTTTATGCATCATCTTCAACGTCTTATGCATGGTTCGCAGAGTTCGCAAAAAAAATGTGGTTCTCATTTGATCCACTCCATATATATATATGTATATATATATATATAAGAGATGGATCATGTAGGAAATGATAATTTGGTAGGAAATGAGAATGAATCTGGGCCTTTGATTTGTTGGATCAATGATTGAGATTTAATTTCGGTTGTGCTACAGTTTTATGTTTTGTGTGCTACGCGGATTATTGTGCAGCACTAGAACTCTTCGTGTGCTACGCTGCAATGAAAGATATGCTAAACTAATATATTTAGCATATGTGCTACGAAGAGATGAAATATGTGCTAAACTAACGTGTGCAACATAGTAATTCTGATTATGCTACACAAATATGAAAAATATGCTAGACTTATATATCTATTCTTATTTCCTACACTTATTTCCATTCTCACATGAACCATTCCCTATATATATATATATATATATATCATGAGAAAGTGAAAACGTGAGAACTAAAAAAATGAGGAATTCTCTGTGCAAGTTGATGAATCCGTCGAGAATGTTACTGAATCCAAAAATATGAATTTATTCGATCCCAGGTGAAAATTTTCAAATTTTTAGATTCAGTAACTTTCTCGTCGGCTTCATCAACTTTCATAACATATTTATATGATTCTTATTTTTTAGGATAAAAATAATTATCATTTGAACATATATATATATATATATATATATATATATATATATATATATATAAGAGAGAGAGAGAGAGAGAGATGATGAATCTAATAGTATGGAGAAGATTAAGCAATAGAACCAGAACCATTAAGACAAGTAGGAGGGCACTATTGAATGAGCCTATTGAGGAATGCACCGATCGAAGCAGCCATTTACGGTGAAACCTCCGAGTTTGAGGTAGTATGTAGTACTCAATCTTTTTAATCTACTCATCTCATAAATTCTATGGTGGAGATTTTTTCGATATTTTAAGCTTATTTTCATTGATTTTCTACAATAAGTGTAGATTAGTAATTTGATTTGTTATGTAATTTCGAAAACAAACCATGCATATAGTTGAACTAAACTATGATTTAAATGAACACAAAAATGCATTCAGTTGAACACAAACATGCATATTAGTTTTGATTTTAATGCATACGGGAAACACACTCCCAACTCGCTCGCGTGCACCCAGCATCGGTTGGGTACGATACTGTGTTATGTTATTTTAAATGCAGTGTTATGTTATTTTATATACATTATTTACATTTTGTTGTGGCTCTTCTCAAACCCAGCGTCCCTACCCAGCGTCGGCGCGCACCCAACGTTGGTTGGGTACGATGTAGTGTTATGTTATTTTAAATGCAGTGTTATGTTATTTTGTATACATTATCTGTATTTTTTGTGGCTCTCCCCAAACCCAGTGCCCGCGGATACCTCAACGCCCGCGGACTCCTTTATCCAGCGCCGACGGGCACCCAACGTCCCCCGGGTGCTATATCTCATTTTGCACCTGAGCGAAAAATGGGCTGTCACGTATCAAATTTTGGTGCCTCCACTTGTTCAAAATGTATGGTCTAGATTAGTTACTACATACTACATGAGGACCGATAACTACATAAACTCAACCCTATATATATAAACCTATTTTTTCGTAAAAACTTAAAAATCAATGCATTTACATTATAAAGTTAATGCACTTGATGTATAAAACTAATGCAACCTTGAGTTCTGGTAAAAGATAATACTATTCATCAATATTTCGTAGAAAGTAATTTTATACATAATGTGCATTAACTTTGTACTTAAAGTGTATTAATTTTTAGGTTTTTATTTAAATTCTTGCCTATATATATGGGAGATTTAACGTAAGAACCATTTTTTCTTGAGAACTTGAGAACAAAAAAATGATGAATTCACTGTGAAAGTTGATGAATCCGTTGGAAAAGTTAGGGAATCCAAATAAATGAATTTTTTGCCTCTCATGGGATTCGAATCCAGGTGAAAATTTTCAAATTTTGAATTCAGTAATTTTTTCAAATGATTCATCAACTTTCATAGTGAATTCATTTGTTATTTAGTTTTTAGGATAAAAATGGTTTTCAATCATATATATAGTGTGATTCAAATAAAAATTATTTTTAACGTGAGAACTAAAAATAAAAAATTTTGTTATGAACAAAATAAATTCGTTATAAAAGTTAATGTATATGTTGAGAAAGTTACTGAATTCAAAATTCGAATATTCACCTGTGGTTCGAATCTCATGAGGAGCGAAAATTTACCTTTTGGATTCAATAACTTTTCCAGCGGATTTATCAACTTTCACACATAATTCATTATTTTTTAGTTCTCACGTTCTCACGATAAAAATAGTTCTCCCGTATAAAGTTGTTGCATTAAATGTATAAGTTTGTTGCAGCAAACAAAAACTTTATATTAAGTGCTACGTTTTATATGTTGAATTTGGTGCAATAAATTTATACATTTAGTACAACAACTTTATACTTTCAATACTGCATTCTTATTTCTTACCAATATTTACATTCTTACGTGAACCACCCCTATATATATAGGGGTTGGTTATAGGAAGAACCACCACTAAGATGAGAACTAAGAACTAATTATGGCCCTAGATTTCATCTGATCTAATGAATTATATTAAGTCATGCTTAAAAATGAGTTTTACTATTTTTATACCGTTTTTATGGTTGTAAACACGTTAGGGGCACTAAGGTCATTTTAAAGATTCGTCATATCCCCAATCTTTCACAACCTCTCTCTACAATTCGATTTTTTCCCGAAAATATTAATTGTGCATATGATTGTAATGATTATGCATAAGATCGTTAGTAGTTATACGAAACATAACATGAACTAAGAATCAAACTTATAAAATTGAGAATTATTGTTGGAATAATAATTAATGTAAAAATAAATTTATAAAATTACCTTAAAATAAAGATCACACATAAGAATTTAGTACGGCAAATCCCTCAATTCGTGAGTGAGAAAATAAATGTTAGATATATAACTATGATTATTCTTGTGATTTAGGTAATATGCATAATTATATAGCAATTGTGCATAAGATAGTAGTTGCACAAATAAATGGATTAATATGCATATCGTTCAGTATAGTGTGCACACACAGAGTGATATAAAGCATAAGCGTGTGAAGTCAACTGGTTATAATATAATTACTTTCGATAATCTATTACAAAATAAAGAATTAAAATCATTACTTTCGATAACCGATACTTCAAAATCAGATTAAAAAATAATTATTGATGGACTGATTATTATTTGATGATTTGATGGATAAAAATATAGATAAAAAAAGATATACAAAATCAAAATACCATAAATATAAAAGAGAATCCCTCAAAAAACTCACAAAGCGGTTACACAAAAAAAAAATTTATAATAATATCCTTAATAATAAAATCTAAAAATCAAATACCTAACAAATCTAAGAAATCGTGACCATTAGATTACAAAAAATAAACGCACTAGATTAGTTCTTAGTTCTCAAAACATTATGGTTCTCATTTGATCCATCCCCTAGCTAAATAGACGTTTATGCGTATATTTTTATGTTCTTGTATGTCATATCTCATAGTAGATTAGTGTACACTTATAACAGTGAAATGTGAGATTTAACAAGAAAATGCATTAAATAGCAAAATGCATGCCTGCATATGATTACATTTTAGAGGAAAATGAGATATTTCGTTCAAATATTTTGTATTTAAGGGATGTGATGCATCAATTCTATTGTATGGGGGAAATACTACTGAGAAAGCAACGATCCCCAATCTGAGCGGCCGAGGACATGAACTTATCGATGCAGCAAAAGCTGTGGTGAAGGCCTTCTGCCCGTCGTCGTCTCGTGTGCTAACAATCATCGTCATGGAAACACGTGATGCGGTCGCCTTGGTTCGATTTTTCTGTCGCATTTTCATGTTATATATATTTTATATTTAATTACTACTATTAATATAATTGAATGCCATCATAAATATTTATAGAACGGAGGAGGACGATACATCGTGGAGACGAGGAGAAGGGATGGGATAATATCCCAAGCTAAGAATGTGGATCTCCCATCTCCCTCAACATCAGTCTCCAATAGCATCCAAGCATTTGCAAAGAAATGACTCAATGCCACATACATGATCTATCTTCTAGGTACTTACACAAATACCCTAATCTATTCATCCTCAAACCACTCGAGTCTGATATTCTACTGTACCTGTACAATATCTCTATTGCATCTACAAAGTACGTGCCTTAAACTAGGACAATCATACCTCATGAATTCCATAAACTAAATTTGGTAGGTTTTTAAATTTCTCAGACATAAGGCGATCATCCGTAGATGCACTAGCAAATGTTACATGCACAATGCTGCAATAGAACATCTGAGTTGCATATGACTACTCTTTATAAGATTAAGTTTTAAATCAAGTATTTTGTCACCATGAATGCAAGCGGGCACAACGTCGGGATTACTCATTGTTCCCTCATTCGGGACAGCCTCTACAACTTCGGGGGCACCGGGCAGCCTGATCCAACCATGGACGCTGCCCTGCTCACGACATTGAGGGCACAGTGCCCTCAAAATGCTAAGGTTGACAATTCTGTGAATCTTGACCAAAACCCCTTGAGCTCAATGGTTGTTGACAACTCCTATTACAAGCAAATAGTTAAGCATAGAGGGATTCCGCAAATTCATCAAGATTTGGCCCTTGATCAACTTTTAAGATCAACCGTTGCAGCCATTGCTAGTGGATTCGACTTCAATACAAGCTTTGGCCAAGCCATGATCAAATTGGGGGTCGTTGAGGTCCTCACCGGAAAACAGGGTGAGATCAGGCGCTCGTACCGCGCAATCAACAAGCGTTGAGAGCAATACTATTATTGGGTTCTATACGAGTTTGTAGTCTTAATATGGAAAACGTTTATACATACAGAGTAATGTTATCCTACACACAATGTATCGTGAAAATTTCGTAAAACACATGATTAATGTCCACAAGACATTTGATGATACATGTCACATGCCATACATATGGAACATGTGTTGATAAAATAAAATACGAGATTTGGACACAGAAAATTGGCCCTTGATCAATTTTCAGGAATAATTTCCTTTGTGGTTTCATCGTTAATTTGTGATCGATGCACATGTTTCACCTCGATTTCTACCAAGTTGTGATGATCTTTGTGCTTTTGATTGCTCAGTATATATTACATGCTATTTCAACCATCAACGTCTAGTCTAGGACAAAATGTCCAAGGTTTTGATCATCAGAAAACATTCGCAGTTGAGGGAATTTGAGATGAAACCGCAATATTCATCTTCTTGTTTTACACTTCGGGAGTATAACTGTTGAGAATCAGTCTAGATAGATAAAAAAAATATAGGATAAATCATTATTGAGTTATTGGCGCATAAATACACCAACTTTGGATCAATTTTGATTTTTCTCACGAACTTTAAAAATTGTCACAAAATACATAAACTTAATGACTCTAGTGATTTTACCACGATTTTAAATTTAAGCCAAATTAAATCTGATTTGACATCTCAAAAATTACCATAGACAAAATGATCAGTGATATAAACGATATCGTAAAGAGAGAATATCGATTGTTTTGATCCCAACTAGAACCAGGCGATGAAATAAACGAGAAGACTTAATCCTAGAAAATAAAAAATCTGATTTATTTTGATAGAACAACGATATTTTATATCATCTCTCTACGATGTCGTTTATATCACGAATCGTTTAGTCTATAGTAAATTTTCGAGATACCAAGTAAGATCTAATTTGGCCTGAATTTGAAATCGTGGTAAAAACACCAAAGTCATTAAGTTTGTGTATTTTATGATAATTTTTAAAGTTTGTGAAAAAAAAATCAAAATTGACCCAAAATTTGTGTATTTATGCGCCAATAACCCATTACTATTTACTAAGATGGATTACAATTTTGAAATATCCTTATGATTTCTTGATTGTAAACTTCATGATTTATAGGCTAATCCATCGAAATAAATTAATTACTTAAATTAAGCGACACCTTTTAAACTTTTCGGTTTCTAGATTATGATACTGTATACTAATTATACAAATTTTATTATATAAATATACATATAGGAAGAAAATCAAATCCAAATCAATCTTAAACTAATAACTATAAATCAATTATAACCTTTTATCTTTTTATAGCTATGGACAAAAATAATACTTTATTTACTTATTTTTTAATTTAATTTGGTATTTAAAAGGTTATTTTTTTCGTAGATTTTTTTTTAAATATCGTAGTTCCTTATTTTAAGGGATTCAGTTACTTTAATCATATCTCTACGATGTCGTTTATATCACGAACCGTTTAGTCTATAGTAAATTTTCGAGATACCAAGTCAGATCTAATTTGGCCTGAATTTGAAATCGTGTTAAAACACCAAATTAAGCCATTAAGTTTGTGTATTTTATGATAATTTTTAAAGTTTGTGAAAAAAATAAAATTGATCCAAAATTTGTGTATTTATGCGCCAATAACCCATTATTATTTACTAAGATGGATTACAATTTTGAAATATCCTTATGATTTCTTGATTATAAACTTCATGATTTATAGGCTAATCCATCGAAATAAATTAATTACTTAAATTAAGCGACACCTTTTAAACTTTTCGGTTTCTAGATTATGATACTGTATACTTATTCTACAAATTTTATTATATAAATATACATATAGGAAGAAAATCAAATCGAAATCAATCTTAAACTAATAACTATAAATCAATTATAACCTTTTATCTTTTTATAGCTATGGGCAAAAATAATACTTTATTTACTTATTTTTTAATTTAATTTGGTATTTAAAAGGTTATTTTTTTCGTAGATTTTTTTTTTTAAATATCGTAGTTACTTATTTTAAGGGATTCATTTACTTTAATCATCATCTATTTAATTATTTTAAATTTTGTGTATGACATATAGATCTTCGTCTTCTTATCTGAACATTAAATTAATTTTTCGTGGATGTAGCTCATGGGTGATAGTTCGGCGGGTATGTAATTGTTTTTTATTTTGGTGTTTATTTGTTCATGACCAAAGCATAGTATAACATGCGTTAAAAGCATTTCACTAGTATTATTTTCATTTATTTTTTTGTTTAACACTTGAAGTGAGCGTGGATAAGAACAGTGACTAGATTCCCTCATGTGTATCCATAATCCAACGCATGATTTTTGATAACAAAAGCATATGCAAGTAATGTTGAAATCATGCATATATATATATATATATATATATATATATTATATGTGGTCAAGTTTTCAGGAAGCTACTTTGACCAAGATTTTGAGTAACGTAACTTTAATTTTGTGAAATTAAACGGCATAGGATCGATCTACGTTTCGAGTAGATGATCGTGGTGTATTCACATTCTCAAACCGATTTCCGTGAGTGAGAAATAATGGATCAAAGTTGGTCACTTAAACATGGAGTTATGTGATTAAGGGGATAAGTATGGATTAATTAATCCTCATCCCACATTGATTAATGTACCTTCATTAATTGTCTATATAAGTGGTTCATTGAACACTTAGTATAATTATGTGCACAAGTGATGGGTGGAAAGCCCACGCGCGCCGCCGCCGCCGCCCGCGCCGCGGTGCCGCGCCCGCCGCCGCTCGGGCCCGCCCGACTCCGGCCCGGTTCCATGGTCCGTGGTCCTTGGATCTTGGATCTTGGATCTTGGTCTTTGGGCTGTTGCGTGGGCTTGCTTCGTGGGCTCGATTCGTGGCCCATCGCTCGTATATTTTGGATCAATGTTTGATCGAGCCCAAAGATGGAGTTGGTCCGAGGCCCAACTCGTGTGGCCCAACCGTTGGCTCTTTGTGCACTTGAAGAGACGTCCGGATCGCCCAATGAACCTGGACGACGTGTTGTCAGATTCGTCGAATCGCTTGAACGTTCGGCATGACGGTTTCACGGAAACGTGCCCACGTTGTCTCCGTAAACCGCCGCAGTAACCTCTCGCACTCAATGGGTGACATAACTCGTAACACCCGACATCAATGCGGGTGTTGACTCCAAGATGCTCCCGTGAGGGACGACGCCTATAAATAGGACATGTCATTAGTCACCTACTGTCTAAAGCATTCCAGCATCTTCCAAGAGCACTTTTTGCATACATTGTTCATGTCCAAGCTCTGTCCTCGCCTCCGTCCATTTCGCCGGAGCTCGTTGGTTTGCGGTGCTGCCACCTACGAGACGCTGCCGTTTCATCTTTGGGGACGATACGCCAGAACCGAGAGCACTACCGGGGCGTATTTCGTCTTGCGGAAAGAGGCCTCCTCGACTCGGCATTAGAATACGGTTTTCAATTTTCTACTGTTGTTTCTTGTTTTAATTCATTGTTAGTTTTGATCATCTCCTACATTTCTGTTTCAAGTTGTAATACGCCCGACAAGTTGTACTGTTCTGTACACATTTTCCAACAATCGCAAGACGAAATATTACTTGCCACGAAGGAGTTGAGACATTAATTAACTTAAAACTTTCGAAACTAATACCTTTGCTTGGAGATGTCGACTGTTCCTGCCACCGACTCTGTCTCCGCCGCTGCCACCGACTCTGCTTTCGTCGCCGCTGCTGCCGCTGCCTCTGCTGCTGCTGCCGATTCTGGCACTATGGCTTCGGTCATGTTTGGTTCGATGCCTTCGGGATCAACCATTGGGCCATTTGGGTCGACTGTTGGTTCCACTTTTAGTGGTTCAACAATTGGTTTCACTTTTAGTGGTTCAATTGGTTCGACGACTGCACTTTTCAGTGGGTCGACTGTTGGATCCATGAGATCTAACACTGGTGGTTCTCATTGGAGTTCCATGTTTTAGCACACTTCAAGTGGTGCTGGTGGATTCGGTTTTGGATCGATCTCGGCGCCTGTTCATACCGCAAGGATGATGCCGCCCGCCGAGAAGCCGTCGAAGTTTGGAGGATCCGAATTCAAGAGATGGCAGCAAAAGATGTTGTTCTACCTCACGACGTTGGGCTTTGCCAATTTCTTGGTGGAAGATGAGCCCGCCGTTCCGGGGGCCGAAGTGACGGACTTTCACGTCCGAACAGCATATGACAACTGGCGCACTGACGACTATCTTTGTAAAAACTTTATACTTGGTAGTTTAGAAGATAGCTTGTATAATGTTTATGCTGTTGTAACGACATCCAAATGTATGTGGGATGCGCTAGAAAAGAAGTATCGTAGTGATGATGCATGTACTAAGAAGTTCATTGTAGCCAAATATTTGGACTACAAGATGGTCGATTCCCTACCGATCATGGACCAAGTGCAAGAGTTTCAACTCATTGTACACGAGGTTCAAGCCGAAGGGCATACTGTTTCAGACGACTTTGTCGTCGCTACAGTTATTGAGAAACTACCCCCAGGGTGGAGAGACTTCAAGGTCTACCTTGAGCACAAGCGAAAGGATATGACGCTTGAAGACTTGATCGTCAAACTGCGATCGAGTCGATGTGAAGAAGCAAGATTTGAAAGCGAAAGGTCGATCGATGCGAAGGCCAACTGTTGGAGAGGCGTCCTCCAACAAGCGTGTTCGTCCCAATGTCAAAGACAATGGCAAAGGGAAGGTGGTTGCCCGTATGTTTGACGGGATCGTTACAATTGTGGCAAGCATGGCCACACGAGTAGGGATCGCCGTCACGAAGAAGAAGAAGGCTAAACAAGTTGCCAACGTTGTCGAAGGACTTCGACAAATGGGACAAGGATGACTTGGCTGCTGTGGTGACCAAGAAGTCAACCACGCCGAGAATCAAGGTGGATGGTTCATCGACACTGGTGCAACCGCGCGCACGTAAAGCGCCGAAAAGATGCGTTCTCCACCTACAAGGTCGTTGAGGGAGGAAGCTCAACATGGGGAACCAAGCTTCGTGCGAGGTTGCCGGAGTTGGTGATGTGGTGCTCAAGATGTCGTCCGGCATTGAGATCACGTTGAAGGATGTCTTTGCATGTCCCGCATATTCGTAAAAACTTAGTGTCGTGCCTCATTCTAGTTAATAAGGGTTTTAGACTAGTTTTGAGTCGGACAAGTTTGTCTTGACTAAGTTTGGAAAGTTCCTTGGTAGGGGTTATCTCACGGGGTCTTTTCAAACTAAATGTAATGGTTTGTCGTGTACCAAAAATTATGATGAATGAAAATGCATCTACTTTCTCTTACTGACCGAGTGCTCGATTTATGGCATTGTAGATTAGGACATGTTAATCTAAATGCAATAAAAGATTAGTAAATTTAGATTTACTAAAGTTAAATGAAGTGAATACACAAACGAAATGTGAGGTTTGTGTGGAAGCCAAAATGGCTAAGTTACCGTTTCATTCGGTAGAACGGAGCACTAAACCTCTAGAACTTATTCACACTGATGTGTGTGATTTAAAGTTTGTACAAACTAGAGGTGGTAAAAAGTACTTCATCACGTTTATTGATGACTGTACAAGATATTGTTATCTTTACCTTCTAAGAAGTAAAGACGGGCTATGAAGCTTTTAAAACTTCAAGAACGAAGCCGAGAATCAACTAAGTTGTCGAATTAAGATGCTCGAGTGATAGAGGGAGAATATGTAGCTCCGTTTGAGGCATTATGCAACGAAAGTGGTATAATACATCAAACGACAGCTCTTATTCACCTCAATCTAATGGTGTTGCCGAACGAAAATCGAACACTTAAGGAGATGATGAATGCTTTGTTGATTAGTTCGTGGTTGCCAGAGAACTTGTGGGGAAGCTGTTTTGACGACCAACTACATACCGAACAAAATTCCTTTGAAGAGTAGGATGTCACTCCTACGAGTTGTGGAAAGGAAGAAAGCCATCGTACAAATATCTCAAAGTGTGGGGTGTTTGGCGAAGGTTGAGGTGCTCTTCCTAAACAAGTTACAATTGGACCTAAAACAATCGATTGTATCTTTATTGGGTATGCTCAACAGCAGCGCTTATCGTTTCGATCCACGGTCGAGGTGACCGGATATGATCGTGGGGACGACGATTGAATCAAGGAATGCTATATTCTTTGAAGTGTTTATCCTGTAAAGACAATGATAAAAGTGAAGCCACTCAGCAATAGAGTCGATGGTGGCTTTCGAGTTCTAAACCTTTGGAGGAAGAACCGATATCGCATAAGCGATCGAGGTCTCGATCCGCAGAGGTCGAACCGAGACGAGGCAGAGAGTCGAACGCCAAAGGATTTTGGTCCCGACTATATTTGCGTTCATGTTGGACGAAGAACCAACTTCGATCAAAGTAGCCTATGCTCGGCAGACGGAATGCTCTACGCGAGAGGTCGCTCAAAGCGAGATTGATTCCATTCGCAAAACCACACTGGGTCTGGTTGATTTGCTGAAGGTTGTAAGCCCTTAGGATGCAAGTGGATCCTTAAAAGAAAGTACAAGGCAGATGGATCAATTGAAAAGTATAAGGCCCGTTTGGTTGTCAAATGGTTTAAACAAAGAGAGTGGTACAATTTCTTCGATACCTATTCACATGTGACGAGGATTACGTCTATTAGGGTGCTTCTCGCAATTGCTGCTTTGCACAATCTTGAGATTCATAAAATGGACGTTAAGACTGCGTTTTTGAATGGTGACCTCGAGGATGAGGTATATATAGAGCAACCCAAAGGGTTTGTTGTACCTGGTCAAGAGGGCAAGGTATGCAAACTCGTGAAGTCTCTATATGGTTTGAAACAAGCGCCGCAGAATGGCATGAAATTTGACAATGTAATGTTGACAAATGGTTTCAAGATCAACGAGTGTGACAAATATGTCAACGTTAAGAACACCGATAATGGTTATGTTATAGTGTGTCCGTATGTAGATGACATGTTGATCATGAGTAGTAATACTTAAGTCATTAATGACACAAAGCGCATGTTAAATAGAAATTTTGACATGAAGGACATGGGTTTAGCCGATGTGATTCTTGGAATCAAGATTCTAAGAAGATCGGACGGAATTTTCGACACAATCTCACCACGTCGAGAAAGTGCTTAAGAAATTCAACGCGTTTGATAGTTTGCTGCTAAGACCCCATCGAGCTCAATGTTCACTTGGTAAGAACGAGGGTGAACTTTGTTGGGCAAGAAGACTATGCTAAGGTCATCGGGTGTTTGATGTATCTTACAAATTGCACCCGACCCGACATAGTCTTACGCAGTGAACAAATTGAGTCGTTACACGAGCAATCCAAGCAAGGAGCATTGGAAGGCTTTAGTGAGAGTTTTGAGGTACTCAAGTATACTCAAAATCATGGGTCGATTTTACGAGATATCCCCTAGTACTTGAAGGTACCGTGATGCCAATCGATATCCGACACGAAAGATTCACTTTCTACAAGTGGGTATGTGTTCACGATTGGGATGTCTTTGTTTCTTGGAGATCCACGAAGCAGACGTGTATAGCCCGATCCAACATGGAATCGTAATTCATAGCTTTGGATAAAGTGGTGAGGAAGCGAGTGGCTCGTAATTTTTGGAAGATATTCCATGTTGGTCTAAACCGTGCCACCGTTGATGATTCAACGTGATAGCAGCGGCTATGGAAGGCGAAAAGTGGTTTGTATAATGGTAAGTCTCGACATATACGTCGACGACGTATACCGTGAGGCATTTGATCTCGTGGGGTTATATCAATTGACTATGTCAGTCAATAGATAATCTGGCGGATCCGATTAACCAAAGGGTTGAACAGGGATCAAATGATCAAGTTGTTAGAGGAATGGGATTAAAATCACATCTTAAGAACAATCATAGTGGTAACCCAACCATGATGATTGGAGATCCCAAGAACTTGGTTCAATGGGAGAACTAAGCTATAGGAGTTCGTGTGTAAACACTCGAGTTAGTCTGCTCCTAGAAAGCAAACGAGTGTTGAAAAACTTGCTTAGTGGTGAGGTTGAGTCGTTGACTCTTAATGATTCCTAAGATACCTCGGGAGGTTGAGTATGACAAGATACTCGGAAAGAATCACCTATGTAAGTGCGGTGGGGCCGCTTCAAACAAAACACTTATGAATCCAAAGTGGATGTCCATGGCCAAAATGGAATCAAACGTGAGAACGGATGAGGTTGAGGTGTTAAAGTGTTAATACCATTGTCTCGAAGGCACGTTGTGGGGAATAGTTCAAGGCATCGTGTCCACTAATCCGCATGTGTACTCGATGGTACTAACTATGGAAGGTTGAGCCATAAACCACTGTCCAAATATTTTAACATCTCTTGAGGACTGAGCTGTGTCTGGCATACATGCATATGGCTATTTCCACTCATGTGGGGGATTGTTGAAATCATGTATATATATATATATATATATATATATATATATATATATATATATATATATATATATGTGGTCAAGTTTCCAGGAAGCTACTTTGACCAAGATTTTGAGTGACGTAATGTTTAATTTTGTGAAATTAAATGGCATAGGATCGATCTACGTTTCGAGTAGATGATCGTGGTGTATTCACATTCTCAAATCCGATTTCCGGTGAGTGAGAAATAATGGATCAAAGTTGGTCACTTAAATATGGAGTTATGTGATTAAGGGTATAAGCATGGATTAATTAATCCTTATCCCACATTGATTAATGTACCTTCATTAATTGTCTATATAAGTGGTTCATTGAAAACTTAGTACAATTATGTGCACAAGTGTGGAAAGCCCCTTGTACAGCACACAGCGCCGCCGCCGCCGCCCGCCCGCGCCTGCCCGATGCCGCCGCGCCGCCCGCCGGTTCGGCCCGGCTCGGTTCGGTTCGGTTCCGTGGTCCGTGGTCCGTGGTCCTTGGATCTTGGATCTTGGATCTTGCAATTGGCCTGGGTGGTCTTTGGGTCGTTCTTTGGGCTATTCGTGGGCTCGGTTCCGTGGCCCATTGCGTATATTTTGGATCAATGTTTGATCGAGCCCAAAGTTGGAGTTGGTCCGAGGCCCAACTCGTGGCCTAATCCGTTGGGCTGCTGTGCACTTGAAGAGACGTCCGGATCGTCCAATGAATGCGACGCACGTGTTGTCGGATCGTCAATCGTGGCGCGCCGGTAACATACCGACATGATGGCTCTGGGAAACGTGCCCGTTGTCTCGAAACCGCCGCGTAACCCCTCGCACTCAATGGGGACATAACTCCGTAACACCCGACATCAATGCGGTGTTGACTCGGCATGCTCATGAGGGGACGACGCTATAAATAGGACATATCTCCCGGCATTAGTCACCTCTTGTCTAAAGCATTCCACCATCTTCCAAGAGCACTTTTTGCATACATTGTTCGTGTCAAGCTCATCCTCGCCTCCGTCCGGTTCGTGGAGCTCGTTGGTTTCTTGGTCTTGCCACCACGAGACATTGCCGTTTCATCTTTGGGGACGATCGCCCGAACCGAGAGCACTCTACCAGGCGTATTGTCTTATGGAAAGAGGCCTCCTCGACTCGGCATTAGAATACGGTTTTCAATTTTCTCTTGTTGTTTCTTGTTTTAATTTATTGTTAGTTTGATCATCTCCTACATTTGTTTGAAGTTGTAATACACCCGTGAGTTGTCTTTATTACGCACACATTTTCCAACAAGTAACACACCAAAACCTATGTTGTGAAAGATTTGAATCAATAAACAAAGCATACACCTATAATAAAATATACACTGTAACGAAAGCATACATCGTAATCGAAATCATACACCTTCGTCCACGGAGGACGATTTCTCGAACATTGTTTGGTAGAATTCTTTCCCATTTCAACACCCACTACAACAAAAAACAGATATTGGGACACTTATTTAGAGTCACTATTTATTAAATGCCTCTAAGATATATTATTGGGGCACTTAGATATATTAAATTTAGAGGAAAATTTTAAAATAATCTAAAAAAATAAAAAGTGCCCCCAAAGACACTTAAAAGTACCCCAAACTCTTTTGGGACACGATACTTAGCAACACTATGATAAGTGCCCCGAAAATCAAAAGTGCCCCCAAATACAATATATTGGGGCACTTCTCAGTGTTTGAAAAAGGCTTTTTTGTTGTAGTGACCATTGCGCTGTATTGCATTCTATATCGGTACATTAGATTTATATTTCTCAAATGTGCAGCAATGGTTTAGGATTATGGATGAGATTGTGGAGGAAAATCTGAAATTTGGAAATTTTATTTTTACGATGTTGGTATAATTTGCATATCATGGCTCTATATCCAAGTTCGCTATTAAACAAAAGCGTGCTTGTTTAGGCTACAAAAGCATATTCAAGCAACGGTTGAAGCATATGCATACCATTGTTGTACATGCATGTGCTATTCAACGTGTGACCGCATAAACACATAAAAAAAAGAAACATCCCACTTTTTACGTAGGGCTATAGATGAGCCAAGCCTTTTGTTAGCTATTCAGAGCTCAACTTGAAGAAAACTTGTTCTAAATTCATTCGTTTTGTAAACGAGCTGAATTCGAGCCTTGAATTGAGCTTAATAAATTTTTTGAGTTGAGCTCGAGCTTAGGGATGTTCAGCTTGTAAGCTCACGAACATGTTTGGTTCAAACTCAAACGAGCCAGTTCACGAACATGTTCGCGAGCCCATTCCCTAATTAAAATGTCCCAAAATTCCTTTAATCAAACCAGTCTATTAGTGATGGCATTAAGCCCAACTAACAATTACTTATATTTGAGTCCAAAATAAGCCCAAAGCTCCAAACCCTATTTCTTTTCCCCCTACATCCCACCCGTCTCCATCTTCCCCTCTAACACACACAGATACACAGTGCATTTCTCATCTTCCATCCAACAGTAGCACTGTTGCTGCCACCTTCTCATCCTTTCGGTCAATACCGGCAACAACCAAGCTGCAGTTGTCATCGCCCGAGTCAGATCTCCACCGAACATGAAGTAGCACCGCTGCTGTCTTTATCGTCGTAGCTCCTCCGCGACAACAGAGCGGCATCACCGCAAACGTCCCTTCTCTATAGTTCTTCTCGATCGAACAGTGACAACCAATATTTTTGTGAACAACATGGCTCTTTATTTCTTCAAGGATTTATTTCAGAATTCACTTTTATATTTTTCAATTCATATTTGTACAAGGTTGGAGCTTTTACAAAAAGAAGGCCGATTATTTGGTTGTGGGTGAAACCTATATCCTTGTGATGCTTTTTTTTCCTTCTGGGAATAGATTATGCTATTTATGTTGGAAAAATCTTAATTGGACTTACATATGTTAAATTAAATATGCATAGCTGTCTTTAGTGATCCAATTAAAGTGGTCTATTAAGGAAATATTATGGATTAAAAGGATATTAATTAATCATGAAATTAATTGTGTAGATACCATAAAGAGATTTGTATTTTGTTGAGGGACCAAATTACAAATCTAGTTTTAATTACTTATTATATAAGTAGGGTTATGGTCCCCAAACGACGGTAGAGAAAATCTGAGAATCTGCGTTCCTTACAGAAGCGTTCATACGTAAACCCTAAAGAAATCTTGTTCGTTTGGAAGATCCATACAACCACAATCAAGATTCAAAATTTCTATATGGATTCAGACGCTCCGCTTTAGTTATTGTTTTTCGGATTATTATTATAGAGTTATGAATTTAGGGTATAAATTGATGATTGAAATACTCTATTATGTGTAGAAAATCTAACAAGTGATATCAGAGCCACTCTATACATGATTATCTGAGAATTATGAATTGCAACCGGCAGTTATTATTAATTTCACGTGCATTCATCGCCGAAAATATCGCAACATGTTTACTGATCTTCAATTCATGCGTGAATATATGTTTAATTAATGCGCCGCATGTATTGAATATTCATGAATTTGTTCAAATTGTGGATAAGTTCAAGTTTCAATTATGTCTCGATATGCGTGTTTTGAAAGTTATAATATGTGGTTTTAATGGATTCAGTATGGACGAGAATGGGATTTTGTGCCCAACTGTGATTATAGTTGATTCTATATGGATTAAGCCATAAATGGTAGTTTGCTGTGGTTTTCGAAATATGCTTGCTGTGGTTTTATGAAATCTGTTTTCTATTTCCACATGTTTATCAAGATGAAATGATGTGATTTGGATTTAGGCTATATTACAGTACTTGCGAATTGTGGAAAAGTTTAATGGTATGGCTTTTAAGTTTGCTGATATGAATGAATTTGGATTCATAGTTATCTTTATTAATCAAGATGAATTTGAATTCTTAATTATTTGATCTGAATGTCGAATAGCTTATATATGCATCTGTGATGTTGTTTTGATGTTTATATTGAATAGAGACTTTGAATAATTATTTGAATTACATTGAACCCGAAAATTTTCGGTTATTCAGTTTTGTTTCCCCACATTACAGTTTAAAAATTGATCATTTAATTTTAAATTTGTTTGATACATCTCATGTTCCTATTTGATTTATTAATATTCGAGATAAATAAATTGAAATAAGATGTCGCCACAGTGACCTCTCTTGTAAAAATTTATTTATTAAAAATATTAAGATGGTTGTGTGAGTGTATATTCATGCGGGTATTAGCCGGCCTACAGGAAGGTTAATGCTTGGCTGAATTTCATAAACACTTGTGGTGGTAAATACGTGACAATTTTATGGTAATCCATGTGAATAATTTGTCATTCCACAGGATGACAATTATTTGAGGACTTATTGTCGATGTTGATCACTACAGAGGACCTATTTATAAGTTAATATTCGTCCACGGACTTGATATTAATGTTATCTTGGGTTTCTCGAGATGTTATATTCTTATTTGAATTTTATGATTAATTGTGGTTTAATTATGTGAGCATAAAGTTGATTTTGTTTTTGTTCTCTGTTCAACTATGATGTACGCTACTTTATATATCGCTAATACCAACAACATTCCCATGCTTAATGGAATTGAACTTCAAGGATTGGAAAGAAAATGTTACGATCATTTTGGTTGCATGGATCTAGACTACGCACTAAGAGTTGAAAAACCGCTTCTCGGCGGATGCAAGTTACTGAGGAAGCAGAACTTTGAGAAGTGGGATCGCTCAAATTACGTTAGTCTAATGATCATTAGCGCGGCATTCGAAGCCTTCGAGGCACGACACGATGAAATTACTACGACCGGTGAGTACCTGCGGAGATTGAAAAGCGTTTTGTAAAAGCGATAAAGCCGAGACAACAATCGTTTTAGCTAACTTGATCTCACTAAAGTATAAGGCGAGGAAACATAAGGAGTACATCTTACGGATGTCTCGCATTGCTTCAAAGCTAAAGGCACTAAAGCTCGAAGTGTCGATGACTTACTCGTGCATTTAGTTTTGATATCTCTTCCGCAATTCGGTCGATTTAAGGCCGTTATAAGCGCTAAAAGGAGAAGTGGACTCTTAATGAGCTCATTTCATATTGTGCGAAGAAGAAGAAAGGTGAAGCATGATGTAGGCGAAATTGCTCAATCGGCTAGTCTTAAAGACGAGGCAAAAGAAATTTTGGCGTTGGGAAAAGTGCTAAAGTTGATGGTCCACCACAAAAGAAACAAAATGCCGACAATTGATTCTAAAGGTTGTTTCTTTTGTGGCAAACTCGACACATGAAGAGAACAACGTCGAGGCCTTTTGCTCTTCCCCAGAAATGTGGAATTATCCACGAGACACCATGCGGGAACACCTAGCATGAATGGTGTTCTTGAAAGGCAAAAGAACTCTAAAGGATATGGTGAGAAGTATGATTAGTCATTCGTCTCACGAATCACTCTGGGAGAAGCACTAGAGACTGCACTTATATTCTCAGCAGGTACCAACTAAGCATTGCTAAAACACCTTATGAACTTTGGAATGGGCAAAAGCTAGTCTAAATCATTTGCATGTATGGGGATGTCCGGTGAGGCTAGGCCTTATAAGCGAATGAAAAGAAACTGGACTCCAAAACAATTAGCACTATTTTATTGGTTACCCAAAGAGATCAAAGGGTTTCAAGTTTTACGATCCCACTAGAAAAATTATTTTGAGGCGGGAGCTGCGGTATTTTTGAGGATGTTGAGCTTTGGGGAGAAATACGATTAGAGACATTACCTTTGAGGAGGATTCATTTCGACTCCTACTACGCTTCTAGTAACGTGCGGGCTTTTATTCTGTCGTTACTCGAGAAGCTGATTGAACCTCAACAGGGATGATGTTGAAAATATCCTCTCACGAATGATCAAGTTATCAAGAAGATCAAACTCCGATTGATCAAGTTATTCAACAAGATCAAACTACGGTTGATCAAGTCATTCAACAAGATCAAACTCAACAACCTCGGGGCAATGCATTAAGAAGATCCACTAGAGAGAGGAGAAATGTCATTCAGAATGATTACGAAGTATATCTTCGAGAATGTGAGGAAAATAATGGATTGATGATAAATGATCCTATCAATTATCGGCAAGCCATGCAATCTCAAACTACGAAATGTGGAATGATGCTTTGATTGAGGAGTGCAGTCGATGTTAGAAAATGATGTATGGGATATCGTTCCATTACCTCCAGGTGTGAAACCTATTGGTTGCAAATGGATTTTTAAAACCAAGAGGGATTCAGTAGGCAATGTGGAACGATATAGGGCTCGTCTTGTAGCAAAAGGCTATACTCAAAAGGAAGGCATTGATTTTCAAGAGACTTTCTCTCGGTTTCCTCGAAGACTCTTTGAGAACAATTATGGCATTGGTTGCACATTTTGATCTTGAGTTACATCAGATGGATGTGAAAACCGCGTTTCTCAATGGTGACATTGAAGAGACAATTTATATGGAGCAACCAGAAAACTTTGTGGTTGGAGACCCAAGACTATGGTTTGCAAATTAAAGAAATCCATCTATGGACTCAAGCAAGCTTCGTCAATGGAACCACAAATTTCATCGGTAGTAGTCTCGTTCGGTTTGAGGCTAATATTGCTTGATGATTGTGTGTACCAAAGTTCTATGGGAGTAAGTGTATTTTTCTGGTTTTGTATGTGGATGACATTTTGCTTGCCTCAAATGACAAAGGATTGTTGCACGAAACCAAGGGATTTCTATCAAAGAATTTTAAGATGAAAGATCTTGGGGAAGCTTCTTTTGTATTAGGAATCCAAATACATCGAGAACGTTCTCGAGGTATTCTTGGATTGTCACAAAAGGGGTATATTGAAAAAGTGCTACAAAGATTTGGCATGCAGAATTGCAAACCAATTGATAACCCTATAGCTAAAGGAGACAAGTTTAGTCTCAATCAGTGTCCTAAAAATCATCTGAAAATTAAGGAAATGGAAAAGATCCCATATGCTTCAGTTGTTGGGAGTCTAATGTATGCTCAGGTCTGCACAAGGCCAGATATAGCATTTGTTGTTGGTATGTTGGGCAGATATTTAAGTAACCCTGGTATGGATCACTGGAAATAGCCAAACGGGTTTTGAGGTATTTGCAGAGAACAAAAGACTTCATGCTTACATATAGAAAATCAGATCAGGCTGAGATCATTGGGTATTCTGATTCTGATTTTGCTGGATGCCAAGATAGTAGAAGATCTACTTCGGGTTACGTTTTCCTATTGGCTGGGGAGCCATTTCATGGAGAAGTGCTAAGCAGACACTTGTAGCACCTTCTACCATGGCAGCGGAATTCGTGGCATGTTATGAGGCATCCAGTCAATGAATATGTTTGCGAAATCTTGTCACTGGGCTGCGCATAGTTGGAAATATTGAAAGACCAATAAAGTTATATTGTGACAATAACTCAGCAGTACTATATTCCAACAACAACAGGAGTTCTACTAAGTCAAAGCACATTGACATTAAGTACCTGGTTGTGAAAGAAAGAGTACAGTGGTCGATTGCTATAGAGCATATAGGAGCAGACTCGATGATTGCGGATCCGCTAACAAAGGGATTGACACCCAAGGTCTTTCATTGGCACACTACTCGTATGGGTGTGTTATTGCTTGAGGATACTTTGGTTTAGTGGGAGTCTGTAATATATTAATGCTTTATAGTTTATTTTGGAATCATTTGTATATTTTGGTATTTTAAATATGACATAAAGTAATTGATTATTGCACTCTGTCATTTTATTTATTATTATTGATCTCACTAAGGAATAAGGTGGACCAATTGGAAATAGATATGTTAGATCACATTGCATATAATATCGATGCTACGCATCTATGATTGATCTATGTCATTTGATTATATTAGTATTCGTGATTACTGATGGGTCTAGTCACGCTTAAAGTGATTATGGCCTCTTTAGTCCTATACCAACATGATCAATGGACGAGATTGCTTTAGAATATCCTTATATGTGACAGCAAAGTTTGAGCTCATAAGATGATGCATGTTTGTTCGGTAACATATGTAATCCAAGTGGGAGATTGTTGGAAAAAATCTTAATTGGACTTACATATGTTAAATTAAATATGCATAGATGTCTTTAGTGATCCAATTAAAGTGGTCTATTAAGGAAATATTATGGATTAAAGGATATTAATTAATCATGGAATTAATTGTGTAGATACCATAAAGAGATTTGTATTTTGTTGAGGGACCAAATTACAAATCTAGTTTTAATTACTTATTATATAAGTAGGGTTATGATCCCCAAACGACGGAGAGAAAATCTGAGTAATCGCATTCCTTCCGCGTTCTATCTGAAACCTAAAGAAATATTGTTCGTTTGGAAGATCCATACAACCACAATCAAGATTCAAAATTTCTATATGGATTCAGGTAAGCTTCCGCTTTAGTTATTGTTTTCTCGGATTATCATTATAGAGTTATGAATCTAGGGTATAAATTGATGATTGGAATACTCTATTATGTGTAGAAAATCTAACAATTTATTGATTCTCGTAATATTGTGGTGGATTTAGTTGTTTATGTTGCCCGTAGAAAAATAAACACATTATGTACAAAGCTCAACTAGTCGTTCTTATTTTGAGCGATCTGTTGCTACTCTATCTTTTTCTTCATGCCACCTTTCTTGGCCAAGCTCGAGGTCGGCTTGTGAAGCTTGCTAAACGAGCATGTAACGAGCTCAAACCGTTCGTGAGCCAAGAAAAATTTGAACGAACTGAGTTCGAAATCAAATTAAAGCTCGAATTTGAGCTCGAGCACAATAAATTTTTCACGAGTATTTGGCTTGACTCGGCTTATGTACATCCCTATTTTACCGATTTTGGGGGAAGTGATGTGTCGTTTTGTTCATGTTTTTACTAATTTAACCTTTTCTATTTTTTATACATTTTCAACATGGGAGGAGTGAGAGAATATATCTAATTAATTTTTTAGTTTTCTTTAGCCTTAATGAAGGCCACCGAATCGATCACTATTCTCGTTGAAGGACAAATTTTGTCGGTCGGTGAATTTAGTGTTGAAGCTCAACATGTATGCGAAATATGATGGAGCAGTTGCTAAGGGTTTGAAAACTCGAGAAAGACTTTAGTAACACATAGCATAAGATCGGATGCATGTGGATACGATAGTGAAAAGAGTGATTAGCTAGAGTCTGAGTTCATTGTGCAGAGTTATGATCAGAAATGAAAATCAAATAACAAACAACAAAGTAGTAAATGACATAAGGATTTAACGTGATTCAGAAAAATTCCTCCTACACCAGGAACCTGCCAACATGTGAATTCCAATTAAGCTTAGAAATTCCTTGTTTCATAATTCCAAAGGAAGTAATTTCATATCCCACTTGTTAGAGATAATTCGTCCTAGGGTTATCAGGTCAGGACCTCACATTGTGCTTTCACCCAGTTAATCTTAAAGCTACTCGCTACGTTTACTTTCAATCAGCTATCCATGTTAATTTATATACTATTAAGTATTACTTCATATGTTCCCAAAATTTATTTCCAGTTTTCCTTTTTGATTGGTCTTCCAAATTTGTTTCCTTTCTATTTATGTAAAATACACCATAAAATACTTCTTATTTATTACCCTTAATCACTCCCTTTATTTACATATGTTACCACATAAGTTCACCATTATCCCTATTTATTACCCTCAACAACATAACTTATTTATATATTTTATCACTCATGTTCCATTATTAATTAATTTAATACTACACTAATGTGGGGCTCATCCTTCCAACCAAAAAACACTTGACAATTTTTATTAAAACCAACATCGAAGATTCCCAAGAATATATTTTGGGGAGGTGGGAGTAATAAATTATCATTAAAGTTAATTAAGCTTACTTAGCATGAAAATCTCCATGACCATGAGTAGGGGTGGGTCAGTACGATTTATCGATTTTTTTGTTATACCGTATCAAAAATTACGGTATGAAAAAATTCATATTGATACCTTACCGAATCGTTCGACATATCGAAAGTCGCTATACCGAAGATTACAGTATGATAAAATTTCATACAATTACCTTACCGACTTTTACGGTATACTGTACCGGAATTCGGTATACCGAAATTAACGAAAATTACCGAAAATTATCGAAATTATAAAAAATTATCAAAATTACCAAAAATTACTTAATTATAATTATAGGTATATAAATATGACAATATGACTCGTACTTATATATATATATATATATATATTTTATTATACTTAGCTATAGTGATATTCTAATTTAAAAAAACACTTAGTAAATCATGTAATTACTTCTCAAGTTTTATAATTAACTATGATGATATTATATTATTCTAATCTAATGTCATTAACTAACTATATTGATATTATAATATACATAAAATATATATTAAGGTTTGATTAAAATATAAAATACATATATAGTTATTGAAAGTTTGAAGTATATATAGAACATAAGTATTTTTCATTACGTACTAATAATATTGATTATACAATGCATGAATTAAATATTATATTTAATATAATTTAATTATATTTATCTCATTTATTTTTCAAAATTTACTTATGAATTATAATTATTATTAGCTCATTGTAAATTAGTTATATAAGTTAGATATAACTTATTTATCGATTATAATTATAGATATATAAATATAACTATATAACTCGTACTTATATATTTAATTTTATAACTATGTATGTTGATATTATAGTTTCAAATAATAACTTCTAGATCATGTAATTTTTATTTGAGTTTAACCAATTGGTATCTCATTGCATTAATTTTATTTATTTTACATCACAATGTACATGAAAATATATATTAAGATTTGATTGTCATTATGTAATAGTAATATAGACTATACTCTAAATTGAATATACCATTTAACATAAAGTATATAATTTATATTTACTCCATTTATTCACTTTTCAAAATCTATTTAAAAGACTAAAACTCATCATAAATTAGTTATATAACATAGATGTGACTTAGTTGATAAATATAATTTTATTATGTATAAAGTTCTTATTCATTTTAATTATCAATAATAACATATTTTGTAATTTATAATTAATTATGAATAAATTTATATTTCTAAAGTTATTACTAATTATATATAATAAATAAGTATTATATTTCAAGATGGTATCTGAAGTACGTGGTACATACAGAAAAATTCAGTAAATACCGACATACCGGTATGTCTTGATATACATATATAATATAATGCATTATTCGAAAAATTGATACTGTCCAAAAATTAACGGTACAATATCATATCATACCGAAAATTTGATATTTTTCTATATTTTTTCGGGACGGTAAGTCTGATATACCAATTTTTCAGTATTTTTTCTCACCCCTAACCATGAGATGCGTCAAGTCAAGTCATAAACAGAGAGGAAACACAGTTATGAAAACAACAAAAAATAAAAAAACTCAAGAATAATTCAAAGCATATGCCAAAATTAATCTCTCTTCAAATACAATAAATTAAACCGGCGAGGCAATGTCTCCACATTGTAATAATCTCAAAACTAAGGTTTGTCACATTCATCTTCACGGCGGATCGCACAAGTCTCCACCCCTCAACTATTTAGGTATAAAATCTCGGGTTCCATTCCACCTATACACAGAATCAAAATCTTAAAACGCGAAACCAAGGAAAACAAATAAACAGACCAGAATGATGAAACACCTCTTCCTCCTCGCAGTCACCCTCGCCTCGTCCACACCGCCACTGCCGGGATCCCGACATCCTCACCGATTCCTCCTCCCACTCAACACTCCGGCCCCGATCAACGGGAGCTTCTTCACCTTCACGGGATGAGGGCCCTTATCACGGCCCGTTCCTCCAACATTCAAGGTGTTCAAGGCGGGATGGAGCAGTTCCGGCCCTGAGCGGGCAGAGTGTGTCCTATGCCGTCCTGATGTACCCGTCGGGCACAGTGAACCCGGTCCACACGCACCGCGGTCGGCTGAGCTCCTCTTCCTTGTGCAGGGGTCGCTTGAGGTCGGGTTCGTCGACACCACAAACAAGCTCTTCACACAAAGCCTCCAGCAAGGCGATGTTTTTGTGTTTCCCAAAGGGCTGGTGCATTATCAGTACAACGCCGACGCAAAGAATCCGGCAGTCGCCATCTCGGCTTTCGGGAGTGCGAATGCCGGAACCGTTTCGTTGCCCAACACTCTGTTCAATTCCACCATTGATGACACTGTTTTGGCTCTGTCTTTCAAGACAGATGTTGGCACCATTCAGAAGCTCAAGGCTGGCTTGCACGGGTAGAAACAATTTGAGCTGGTGTGTGCACTGTCTATTTGCGTGTGTGTTTGTTGATTTTGTTGTGGAATAATTGAAGCTGTGAGGCCTTCTTTTGGATGAAGCATAACACAATAATTTTGATTAATTCTTGACTGTCTATTGAATTATCTGTATGTTATATGCATTTGATGATTTATAAAAGCACTATTACTCCATCCTAACATGAGTTAGTTCGTACCCAACTCGAATCAGTTACTGTTGACAGCCCTTATTATAAGAAACTAGCCTTCACATAGAGGGATCTTCTTGCAAATTGATCAAGAAATTGGCTCTTAATTTCTACCAAGTTGTGTCATAATTGTGCTTTTGTTCGACTTGTTATTGTTCTGTAGATATAACAGAATTGCATTCAGTTATGCTATTTTCAAATTTCAACCTCAGCGTTGACATCTAGGACAAAAGTCCAAGGCTCTAATCATCACAGAACTTTCTGAACTGCTGATTAATGCAGTTTCTGTCCAAATAAGGGAATTTGAGATAAAAACCCATAATTCCTATTCTTGTTTTTCACTTCTTGTATGTTTCTCAAATCTTTAAATACTTAGTCTACATTCATATGTCACTATTATAAACTTGCGTATTTCTTACAATTTTCGTGTCACTACTCGTTTTAATTTGTAGGGATTTAATAATATAAAATAATGAATTCTTTTGTATCTATAATTAATCCTTCAAAATTTTAGTAAAATTTATACTATTTTTATATTATTTAAATTAATAACTTTTCCATAGGTCACATTTACCGTTCACCTAGTTCATACAAATGAAATGAGTGCCCAAATTCAATCAAACATCTGTATATAACTCTTGTTTTGTAGCTCGTGAACATATGAAATCAAACAAGTCCAAGAATGGGAGTATCATAATTCATAAGGATCAAGGATCGAGTCTTAGTAGCTGTGTATGAGATTTTTATTCTCTTTAAGGTGACACATTATAGACATTAGGCAAAGTATTCCTAGCTTTTTAATCATTGTCATCATGATTTAACCTCTCATATTCTTATAAAGCTGACATGTGAAGATTCTCGGAGGGAATGCTTATCCTTTTAGACAAGAGAATATCGTCAAATATGTCTGTTCTCTTTCAAGCATAAATGGTCGACGTGCATCATCTCCTCAGCACACTCTCAAATCAAGGTTGTCATTATTTATTTTCTCGTGAATATTGATGAGCGAGATGAACAGACAAGTTTTTGTAATATAAAATAATTTGACGATAAGATGTCAGTATTTGGCAAAAACTATATAAATTTTCTTCAAGTACCCAAATGGATAATTGAGTCTCATTATGGGTGGTGAAATGTTTATTGGATATCGGTTATCACTGAATCAAATCGATTCTGAATTATCGGCATTCAATAACCAATTAATTTGATTATTGGATCGGTATTGGTTAGTGATTTAAGGTTAATTTCGGTTATCGGGCATAACGATAACTGAATGGGTATACCCGAATAACCGAAATTATAATAATTATCATAATTTATTATTATTATTATTAAATTAAAAATAAGTTTAATTAGTCAAATAGGGAAAAAAATAATTTTGATAATTTTGGTTATTCGATAATCAAACCGACTAACCGATCGGTTAATTGGATAACCGATTAACAGATCGATTTCGATATCGGTTATTGAATTTGGGAAATTTTGGTTTCGATTAATCGAAACCGATCCGATAAACATCCCTAAGTCTAACAGAGTATTTATCCATTTTAAGTGATGGAATAACCATTAGATAACTAAATGGATAAAATTTATTTAAAATTTCTTTCAATTAGGTCGATTGGTATAAAAATACTTCATCAAGGAGATGCTCAATCTGCAGGTCGAGATAATACTTAATTTTACCTAAATCTTCGAACTTCGTCTTTATGAATGAGTTATTATTCACATATCATCTTCAAGAGGAATTCACTTAATCGGTTGCACCATCAAACTATTTCTAAATTGATATAATACATGTTGCAATTTTTTAATTTTTCTTTTGTTTTAAGAATCTTGAATCATTCAGGGACTTTCATATAGATATTAACTATATTAGTTATATATCTATTAGTTATTAGTTATATATCTATATTCATGATTATTACTATAGATATTAAACATGGAACATAATATCAATCAATTATGAGAGAATATTTTTATCAAAATTTATTTCGGGCTTAAACCCTTGGGCTACTAACCTCGGTTGATTTCTCACAACCTTATTGTTCACATTTAGCGAGTAAGGCTATACTTGATTGTTTTCTATATTAGCGGTCTTCGGCACTTAACTATAATTTGTTCTATATCTAGATTATCAATTCAAATTGAACAAATAATTTATTGAGGCAAAAGTCTTGTCAACAATTACAATTATACATTTCTTTCATATTCGAAAGTTCATAAAACCAAATTATCATAATTTCCTTCATATTTTGATCGATTGTTCCGTAATCTCAATGTTATAATTATTTGATGCATGTGTAAATATATTGGATTCTCTTCTTCATACGCTCCTTTTGTGAGGTATTTGGAGTGATATAATTTATTTATTTGATTTTGTATACATGAAATTTTTATCTTTACCACTAATAGGTAATAATCTCCTACACTTCAAGGCCGAGGAATATCAACAAATTTATTTCGTCCACAATGGACTTCAATTCTTTGTGGTGCATATACAACTTGTTAAACTTAGAGTTCATAGTGCGGAAGTATACGAGATTTTATCATTCCTTTGACAGTCAATAACTTGTTGAACTTCGAGTTCATGGGGTCTAAATTTAAATGGTTAATCCAACTAGAATATTTCATTATTCTCACATTCATATTTCATATCTCTCCCTAATGTCGGGGATAATTTCAGTTGAATTATAAAATCAATGTACAAATTTATAAGTTGATCCCCAATTATTGGCTCTATGTATTTATGTTCGACAGAGTATGCATATAATATTTCGTAGAACACATATAGGTGCGTTTTAGTGGTGATAAAAGAATTAGTTAAATGGAAAATCCTCTTCTGGAGGTATTATAATCACACACTAATTGTAAAAGGGGAATAGATCCAAAATAATTTAGGTACTTGAATTTGAAACTCAATGCAACATGATTATTAGATAATACATCATGTGTAATTGATTTGATACTCATGTGGAGAACCAATTAAAGCTCTTCTAGAACCGACAATAAGAATATTGTCATTTAAAATTATAGCAATCTTTCATGGATTCTGTAATAAGATATTTCAACTCAATTTCAATATCATTTAACAAGTAATAATTGAGCAAATCAATGTCAATATGACATAAAATTTTTCCATCAGGGATAAATATATATCACCTAAAATATGAATTACTCTTCAAGAGCATGTAATATTCTTCAAAAATATTAATTGTGCTACTTCGGGATCAACAAATTTAATGCAATATAATGACAATGAATAAAAGCTATTTAATAACGAGAGTGAATAATAAAAATACTTGAAATAAAACTTAAAAAATTACAATCTAAATGTTTTAATATTCTTCAATAATACTAACTTTATCTCATGTGTTAATCAGAAGCACATCATATTTAATAAAACTATTATGAGAGATATCGTTGTATTTCATCAAGAACTCCAACGATTCATTTTTAATAATCTTTAAGATTATTAAGAATTACAAATTGTTTCTTCAAGAAACTATAAAATATATTGATGCAATGTATACATGAGTCATTACAAACAATGTCCATACAAATAGTCATATATTATTTTCATAATCAATAAATAAAAGCAATTCTTCGAGAATTATATTAATAAGACACTAATAAAGCAAACCACCAAAATATCGATAATTTTAAATTATTAGCAATTGATAATTAGATGAAAGGAAAGGCATCCCAAATTCTTGAAAAAATCCAAGATTTAACTTAATATTTTTTTATAAAATTATGTGACTAACCAAATTTCAATCTCTGCTTAAAAATTTCACAACCACTTAAAAGCCTTAGAAACATCAAACTCAAGAAGAATCATGAAAATAATCGCCACCATATTAAAAGCCGCAGATAAAACTCAAAAACTTATAATCATGGTATCTAGCATCAACAAATATTATATTTAGTTGACACAGTGCAGTTCTCATAAGGGTTGAAAAAACCCCGGCCGACACACCATACTGAGATCGTATCGAAAATGAGGTTAACCAAAACGATTTATTCAAAATTTTAAAAATCGCGAATATCAGTTCGATTTTAATTTTTAATTATAAATATTCACGGTTAAATCAAACCGAACTTGTACTCTTAAGAAATTATAAAAAATATAATTATATATATTAAATATAATTAATGGACTTAGGTAAATTTATTTTCATGTATTGCTTAATAATTATATATAACTTTACTATATTTTGTTACGTACTTTTGTTTGTTTTGTAGAAGAAAATCATTCATCTTTTAACATTAATGTTTCGCTATAGATCCACAACCAATTGGAGATGGCTTGATTGTTAGTTTAAGAGGATTAGAGGATTACCGTTTGAGATGATTTAATTAGAATTACATTTTCTTATCATTTGTTCATGTTTGATATTGTTACTTGTACGTTTCTAAAAGAAATACAATAAAACATTGTAACTTTCTTTTATTTTATACCTTACCATTGGATAATTGATTAATCGAACCGATTTTTAGATTAATCGATAAAAATCGTATGATCAATTTTTTTGCATGATAAATTGTCGATTAACCGAAGCGTGTTTCACCCCTAATTCTCATTCCATATTGAATCCATGATAAAAGTTCCACAAGTAGGATAATCAAAGTTGGGAAGGTGGAAGGAGTCGATACAGCACGCATGCATTTCATATTAATTCAAATATTATGAATCAAATATTTTGTGTCAAAATATAATTATCTTCTGAAATATATAATTTTTTCCTAGAGTATACCACGAATCTAAAACAAACGTATTTATAATATATTATAAAGTAGAGAGAATGATATAGAAAAATAAATGAATATCTATTAATATAAGGATTAAAAATCTCTATTTATAAAGAAATATAGAATTAGAATCACTACAAAATCACGGATCGTGACGGATTAGCGGCGGCCAAAATCTGGTCATGCGTCGATGACGGATTAGCGACGGCCAAAATCCGGTCGTGAATCAGCGACGGAATAGAAAGGAAATTTTTTAGCGACGGATCAGCGACGAAACTAGGCGGGAATATTCTCGCGCGAACTGATAACGACGGACTACCCGTCGCTATTCCGTCGTTATATATACCGACGGAAACTATCCGTCGTTAAAATTAATTTTTTTTGTATTTTTTTATTGGATTAACCTTATTCCGTCGCGGATCCGTCGTTACATAAACGAATTTCTTTTATTTTTTTTAATTTATTTAGCGCGAAACAAATCAGTCGTTAATTTTATTTTGATTTTATTTATTCCCAAAAATTTCTGATGGAATTTCGTCGTAAAAGTCGCTAAATTTAACGACGGAATACGATCCGTCGTTATATTAAAGTTTTTATTTTTTAATTACGCACGTAAATTAACGATGGATATGTGTCCGTCGTTAAATTTTTCGTCGTTAATCCCTTTATTAGTCGTTAATCCGTCGTTAATTATAACGATGCAATTTTCCGTCGTTAATCCGCCGCTAAAAATTTAATATCGACGGCTTTCTTCCCAATTTCATATCGAACCTAATTAACCTCTCTCCTCCCTCCCCTTTGACCCCCCGCGCCGCCATGACACCACCCCACTGACCACCCCCACCCATCGCTGAACCCACCCGCCTCCCCACCCCATCGTGAACCCACCCTTTCGCCCGCTGCCCTCATTGCCTCTCCGTCCCATTGCCTCCCTGACCCGCTCGCTTTGCCCCCGCCTAGCCTCATGCCCCCGCCCACCACCCGCCCCCCTTTGCCCGCCGCCCACCGCTTGCCGTCCCGCCGCCCGTCGTCGCCCGTACATCCAGGTTATATTTCGATTTTTTATTGATTTGTATTTCAATTTTTTGATTTTGTTGTTATATATTTGTTAATTATGTTAATATGCTAGGATGTGTTGAATTTGTTAATTATGTTAATTATGTTAATATATTTGTTAATTATGTTGATATATATTTGTTAATTGATAAGCTTAGATGTGAATTGGGCTTGTGATTTGGGCTTGTGAAATTGTCAACAGTTAGTCTTGTGATTTGGGCTTGTGAAATTGATAAGCTTAGATGTGAATTGTGATGATAAATTCATCATTTCGTGAATATGTTTAGCTTGGATGTGAATATGTTTGGATGTGAATTGGGATGATAAATTCATCATTTCGTGAATTAAGATGTTTTGAGTTATTAAGTGTATAATTAGGCATATGGTGATGATTTGGTGAAATTTGGATGAGTTTGGTTGAATTGGGAATGAAATTATGATTAATTTTATAAAACTTACTCTGCCGAAATTTTGTTAGAATTTGTATATGAATAAGATGTTTTATATGTAAGATTTGCTCACTTCATGCTTAGGTTAAAATTAAGTATATGAAACTTGAATTATGGTTTATGTTGCCTTGTAGATAAGAAACCAATAATTATAAGTAAGATTTGATCATTCCACTCAATAAACTTATGAGTGTATAATTAGTCTATATTGTACAACTTATGTTGAATATGTTTAATTAATTATTTATAATTAGGAGCTTGAAGAATGAATGACAATCGTGAGTGGATGTATAAGAGGTTTAGTTCGGTTGGTGGATTAAATATTGAATTTCGAGAGGGACTTGAAAGTTTTATTGAATTCGCTAGTGCTCAGTTTTTATTCGCGGATGGAGAGAAAATCAAGTGTCCGTGTAAGAAGTGTAAGAATATACCTTATCAGAAGAAAGATACTGTGCGATATCACTTATCAAAATTTGGATTTGTTCCAAATTATCACACATGGATATTTCAAGGAGAGACAACCACAAGTAGGGACAATGTTGTGGATTCAGATGTTAGCCGTCAACCAAATACGTATCATACGATGGTAGTGGATCTTGCTGGTCCTGATTCAACTTTCACGAGATCGAAGAGGGCAAATTCGATGCACAAAATTTTACGACATGTTGAATCTTGTCGATAAACCTCCGTGGCGGGTTGCTCGAATCACACACAATTGTCATTTGTGGCTCGGCACGAGTTGGAAAGAGAACAACATTCTCGAGAAGGGTTTTGATCAAATATCGGGCGATGAAAGAATCGCATCCGGATGGAAATTGCGTGCTGATGACTTCTACAAAGACGAAGAGATTGTTGCGTGGCATGGGGTTGCCCGTACACAAAATTGATTGTTGTCCATTTAATTGCATGATTTATTGGCGAAGATTACGAATTAACGAGCTGCAAATTCGTAACCATCCTCGTTTCAAGAGCAATACTCGGTGGTGGAAGTCGACGGAAAGCACAAGTAGCATATAAAAGATGTATTATTTTCCTCTAACTCCTCGACTACGTAGATTGTATGCATCCAATGCTACAGTGGAAAATATGCGTTGGCATGCATCCTCGGTCGATGATGGGGTCATCGTCGTCAATGAGACTCGATTGCATGGAAACATTTGAACACGAAGTTTCCTTATTTGCATCGAAATTGTAACGTGCGATTGGGACTCTCAATCGACGGTTTTCAGCCATTCGATCAATCGGAAAGCAATATTCATCATGGCCCGTTATCTTGACCCTTATAATCTTCCCGTGGTGTGTATGAAGGAGCAATACATGTTTCTTACGATCTTAGTGCGGACCGCGTAATCCGAAGGAGAAGATTGATGTGTTCTTGCAACCATTGATAGCGAGTTAATAGATTTGTGGGATGGCGTTCTTACTTATGATGTATCGTTGAAGCGAAATTTTAAATGCCGCTGCATTACTTTGGACAATTAGTGACTTCCCGCATACTCTATGTTATGCGGATGGATACATTTGGAAGATTAGCTTGTCCGACTGCATGAAGTATCTGGATGCTTTTACTTTAGCTAAAAGTGGTAGCGATCATGGTTTGATAACCATCGTAAATTTCTAGCTCCTAATCACCCATTTCGAAGGATCGAAGATGTTTGAGAAAGAACACGGTGATTTACTAACGATCCACGAAGCGCGATCGGAGATGAGCTTACATCACTAATTATGGGTATGAGACTAGTCTCGTAATGTAGATTGTGATGATGAAATAAATAGCGAGAATATCGAGCATTTTGGAACCGGATGGAAGAAAAAAGTATTTTCGGGATCTACCTTCTTGGAGTTCTCTTTTGATTCGGCATAATTTGGACGTCATGCACATAGAAAGAATGTGTTCGATAATGTCTTCAACACGATCATGAATGTCGAGGAAGACAAAAGATACGAGCAAATCTAGAGAAGAACTTAATTTATCTTTGCTGCAGACGAGTTGACGATGCATGAATCAACAGGAAAATATCCAAGGCTTCTTATATACTTGACAATCGTGAGAAAAAGTCTTATGTGAGTGGGTAAGAGGTTTAAGATTTCCGGATGGGTGCGTTTGAACATGGGTAGATGTGTAGACATGACAAAAGCGAAGATGTTTGGGATGAAGAGTCATGGTATCACATTTTCATGCTGTGAATTCTACCGATTGCATTTCATGAACTTCTCCCACCCAATGTTTGGAAAGGCATGTGTAATTATCTTTATTCTTCAAAGATTTAACTTCTCGAAACATAGGGCTTGATGATGCATGCGAGACTCAAGAAAATATTCCGGTGATTTTATGCAAGCTTGAGCGCATCTTTCCCTAGTTTCTTGACTCCATGGAACATCTTCCGGTTCATCTAGTGATGAAGCCCGTATTGCGTGGGCACTGTTCAATACCGATGGATGTATCCATTTGAAAGTCTTGCCGTACATTATCACACACACACACACACACACATATATATATATATATATATATATATATATATCAATTGAAGAACAACGTTCTAAATTTTGTAGATACTACGTAAGTTGAAGAACAACGTCGAAATAAAGCCGTGGTTGAGGGTTCTATCGCAATGCTTACTTAGTAGAAGAAGCATCGACATTTTGCTCGTATTATTTTGATGATCACGTAAGAACGAAGTTCGAGATTTGCATCATGGTCAAACGAAGATTAGGCACGAAGACTATCGGATATGCTTCAAATCTTCAAGCAAGATGGCGGACCTTTTGAAACATGTCAACGAGATATTTGGATAGTAGAGAATATGATCTTTGCTCGTTTATACATGTTTCTCAAGCGTGTTGAAGTTGCAGACATTTACATGGCGTAAGTGTCGTGTTTTTCTTAAATTCATTGTTAATTATTATTATTATTGTTATTATTAACTAGGATCGTAAATATATGTTGATGTAGTTTATTCATCGACGATGTGAAAAGATCAAATCCACCGATCTCTAGCTCGATATTCAAAGGTCGATTGAAAGAGGCTTCCGTTTGGTTTGAGGCATATGTGAGTGTTCTGATGATTATTAGTAGGAAATATTTAATATGTACGTTTAGTCATTCTAATCGTTTTTTACTAATAATAGGTCAAAGATCATACTAACAACATTGTGAATCCGTTCATATTGTCTCTTGCCAAAGGGCCTTCAGCTCTAATTAAGACGTACCCAGGGTATTATATAAATGGGTACAAATTTCACACATTAGAACATGAGTCACAAAGATCAACTATGAATAGTGGAGTGTGCATTAAAGGTGAAACCTATGGTACAGACACGCAAGAACTCGACTTTTATGGTCGATTATTGGAGGTTTGTGAGTTGGAATATCCTGGGCTACCAACGAAGACCACAACATTGTTTAGATGCGAGTGGTTTGATCCTTCACGATTGGGGTTATCAATTCATTCCGAGTACAAGTTGGTTTCGGTAAATCATACGCGAAGATATAACAAGTTCGAACCGTTTATCCTCGCCAATCAAGCCATTCAAGTATACTATTGTGCATATCCAAGTTTAAAACAATCTATGAAAGAGTGGTGTGAAGTATGCAAAATTAAAGCTCGATCTAATGTGGAAGTCTCATATGAGAGTTCTGCATCGATAGTACCTCCCCCTTTTCAAGAGGATGCATTAGGTTCGATTACTAATGTCGTTGTGGATGAGGACACGACACTAGTTCATCCTGACGGTACACTCATAGACATTGAAGAGACATCTGATGATGAGGATGATGAAGTTGAATTGTCAGAGTCAGAAGACAATCATACATTGGATGATGATGATGATGACGACGACGATGAATAGGGTTTGAATTTATTATATAGTATGCACAAAATCGTTTTATTTTCTAGTATGCACACAAAACGTTATGATATGTATTATTTGTTAAATTTTAATACAACATTTTTTACCTTTGTTTGCAGATGTCTCACAGTGGACGAGGTGCCTCGTCATCACGTCGGAGGCACTCGGGATCATACATGCCGTCGCCTCACCGCCAAACTAGAAGAAGGCATGGAGCACTATCTCATGATCCGTCCCTCGAGCGATGAGTGCGGTGCCATCTAGAGAGGGATGAAGAAGATAACCATTGTGAATGAGTATGTTATCTCAGATGTCTCGGTTTAAATAAATTATAACATTCGATGTCTTTATTTCACGTAAATTGTAGCATTTTGTGTCCGAGCAATGATATAGCCCACGTGATTACGGAGTCATTCCGTAAATTCATGAATCACAACGGCTTCAATTGAAAATTGGTGCCTCAAGAGTTCAATGATTTATTTCGATGAATTCAAGGTTCGTCTTGTTTATACGAAGTCATTTATGATTTGACCTTTGCATATTGTAATCATATATTTTTGCAGAAATATTTTTATTGGGATGATACGATGGACGAGACCATGGTCTACTCCTACCGGTGCGCAAAGGCTGTCGAACGCTATAAAGATCTTGTTCACAAGATCAAGCGGTGAAGGACTCGCTTAACCCACCTCCATTTATCCCCGAGCGAGATTGGGATAATTGGAAGCATATTGGGCTCGGACGACGCCCAAGAGAAGACGGCAAAGGCCCGCAGAATGGATGTCCGAGCCGGATGACGAGGGTCTTGGGATAGTCAGCATCGGGGTGGCTCACGCTATGCATTCGAGTACGAGAGAGCTTGTAAGTACTTTGAAATTTTAGATCTGAGATATTTATTTAAGAATCGTGATACTTGTTAATTATTTAATTTGTTTGACTTATTTATAGGCAAGAGGCGTGGAGTAGCCATAGAAGATGTCCAATGGGATGTATTCCAAGTATCATGCCACCGACGACGGAGCTATCTGAGACGGAAAGCCTTGAGTATCGCGGTAAGTATATTCGTTAGCACAATAACGAGCATTTAATTAAATAATAATTGTGCGAAATTATATTACGAGGCAGTTGAGGAACATGTCACTCGGTTGAGCCAATCTAGGGAATGATGAGGCGACACGTAAATTGATAGGACTAAAATTCTCAAAATGTCCTTGGGAGCTCCTCAAAGAAAAGAATAGGATGTTTGGTCGGTTCTCTATCACGGACATACATGCGAGCGAAGTGTCGTCTCATTCAATGGAGAGTGCCCATCCCATCGATGCTGAGAGCTTATCAACAAACTATTGGAGATGGAGGCCGGATGGCAAGTCGAGCGGGAGCAACACGAGGCGAGATTGATAGGCGGCGAGCAGCAGCAGCAATACGAGGCATACGAGGCGTAATGCAAGTCGAGCTTGAATCTGAGGCCGATTGCAAGATGGTGAGAGAGAGATAGCGTGCAAAGACAGATTCAGCTCGATTCTTGGGCCGCAGGAGGCCATAGAGCGCTTCATGGCCGGCTCCCGCTTTCCCCACCGTGAGCTCCGCTTCCCCACCGTGATATCGCTCTCGCTTCCCTCACCGTGATATCGCCTCGCTTCCCCTTACCTCGTCATATTTGGGTTGTATTATAAATTTGTAAACTTATCGTATGATTTCGAATTGTTTGGTTTGTTTGGATAGTTTCGAATTGTTTGGATTGAATTGGTTTGTTTGGATTGACTTGGTTTGTTTGGATAATTTGAATTATTTGGATAGTTTGAATTGTTTGGATTGAATTGGTTTGTTTGAATAGTTTGAATTGTTTAAATTGAATTCGTTTGTTTGGATAGTTTGAATTGTTTGGATTGAATTGGACGGAATTGGTTTGTTTTGATTGTTAGGATTGTTTGAAAACAGGTTTGTTGTTTGTTGTAAATGGTCGCCCAAACTACAAATAAACCCGACCAGATTGTGCACTTTAGCGACGGAGTTCTGACGGACTAGCGACGGATTTACAACGTGAAATAATCGAACAAAGCAGTAACTAGCGACGGATTAGAGGCGAATAGTTACGAAAAGCAGTTCTGACGGGTATATTACGCGAAAAAAAAAAAAAATTAGCGACGGAAAACGTCCGTCTCTAATTAACGACGGATCAGAGACGGAGTAGCGTCAAATTAACGACGGTTTGGCGACGGTATTTTGTAGCTACGGCAAAGTTCCGTCGTTAAATACGACGGATTAGAGTCGTATTAACGACGGATTGTATTTCAGACGACCTTTTTCGAGGTTGTCTATTAGCGACTGATATGTCCGTTTTTATTCCGTCGCTAATAATTAGCGACGAACATAAATCTGTCGCTAAAAGTTTGCCAACCGGGTTTCCAACGACCCCATAATTCCGTCGCTAATCCGTCGCTACTCGATTTTAGCGACGGATCCGATATGATTGGGCGCGGAATTTTTGTCGCTATTCGTGAATTTTGCAATTTTGTAGTGAATTTTGATCATCATATATATATATATATATATATATATATATATATATATATAGGAACTACCTCTCAAATAAGAACTAAGAACCAATACCACCGTTAGATTGAATAAATCAGATGACTTATAATTATTTAATGAAAAAAATAGTTAAATCCTTAAATTTTTGCTATTTGAATATTTCATATTCAATTCTTCATTGTTCGTGTAATTCATGTTGTTGTTCATGTAATCGTAGTTATTGTGCATACTATCACATTCCAATTAATTGTATGTTCATATAATTCATGTTGTTGTGCATGTAATCGTAATTCTTGTGCATATGAAAACAATTACATAAATGAATATATACAATCTCTTAATTATAGGGTTAAACGGTTACCATTAAAATTTAAAGATAATAAACAATTTATAATTAATCTTAATCGTTAGATTATAACAAATGGATGAACCATATTATTTCTTAGTTCTAAAAAATGGAATTCTCATTTGATCAATTCCTATATATATATGTGTGTGTGTGTGTGTGTGTGCATGTGTTAATTATAGTTTATGGCCTCAACTTTCAGCGTTTTTCAGTTTATGGTCTCAACTTTCAAGTTTTTGTAAAATATTCTGAACTTTGAGAAATGTAATAACTGATGGTCCGAAAATATTTTTCGACACTGAAATGCTGACTAGGACGACAACTAATTTGAAGTGGATTTTATTTCTCACATATACGTGAAACGACATTTATTAGGTCTTCTAGGTTAAATATAGTTTATGACCATTTTTAAGTTTTTCTATAATGTCATGAACTTTGAGAAATGTACTAACTTATGGCTCGAATTTTTTTCGGTACCGGAATGCTGACTAGGACGACAACATAAATTGAGGTGAGTTTTTTTCGCTTATACATTCGAAACAACATCATTTTTGTCATGCGCTTTGGAGGAGTCGTTCGGCCGACGTCTTGAATAAGATGAAGATGACATCGTTATAGGTGAGCGACAATGGATGATATTGGATCTGGAGATGGAGCAAGATTTTTTTTTTTGTTTTGAATTACTTTGTAATGAAGCTCGCCATCCTATAGGCAAAGCAATTCAAAACAAAAAAAAATCTCGCTTCGTCTCCAGATCCAATATCAATCCATCGTCGTTCAGCTGGCAAGTGACGTTGTCTTCCTCTTATTCAAGACGTTGAAGCCGAATGACTCCTCAAAGTTGCATGCCAAAACGACATTGTTTCGAATGTATAAGTGAAAAAAAATCCACCTCAATTTATGTTATCATCCTAGTGAGCGTTCCAGTGTCGGAAAAATTTTTGGGCAATAAGTTAATACGTTTTTCAAAGTTTAGGACATTATAGAAAAACTTGAAAGTTGAAGGCATAAACTAGAAAACTTGAAAGTTGAGACCATAAACTAAAAATCCTGAAAGTTGAGACCATAAACTATAATTAATCTAAAAGGTCAAAACATCATCGTTTCATGTACACGTAGAAAATAAAATTCCACTTCAAATTAGTTGTCGTCATAGTCAGTATTTTGATGTCGAAAAATATTTCGAACCATAAATCAATACATTACTAAGTTCAGAATATTTTTAAAAAAAACTTAGAAAATTGAAACCTTAAACTGGAAAGGGCTTAAAGTTGATACCGAAAACTATATTACAACAGTCATGACAGTCATGATGCATATATGATTGTAGATATAAATGTTGCAAATTACAATATGATATTATTGATAAGTTCCTTTCTTTGACTTTACTTGTCCAATAAATACCGTCCGTACAGAACATAATCTTGAGCTCTGACACACCGGATTCCTCCCCTCGGGAGCATAATTACACTTCCCTGCCCCCCGCCTTGTTGTGCTCGCCCCCTGCTGCCGCACAAATTCCCCAATTCCCCAAGATCTCCAATGGAACAAATTGGCGGCGGCACCGCTGCCGCCACACGTTTCCGCCGCCATCACCGCCACAAGCCGGCCGAGAGATTCCTCGGGGTGCTGCAGCCTCAATTCCCCTCCACCGCGCCACCTATTGAGCTCGCCGAGCACGATATTTTCAGCACTCCGTCGGGCTGCTCTTCGCTTCCTCCGCCAACTCACCGGAATCTCAATCCCGCCGCCTCCACCCCCCACAGCATCCATCGCAACCACTACGGCATCGGGGCGGCTCTGAACGGCAGCATCAGGAGCCGATCCGGATCCGAGCACGACATCCAGCCCGTGTTCAACCACAAGGCCTCAATTGCGGCGTCTCTCTCCTCCTCCTCCTCCTCCTCGTCGGCCTCTCCCGCCACGCCGGTCTCTTCTCGGATGATGATTCCACGGCCGCCGCAGAGGCGAATGGATAGGATGAAAGTTGGCCATCAATCGGCGCCAGTGAATATTCCGGTGATGCCGGAGGCCCTACGGAGGAGGGCGAGGGAGCTGAACGACGCCGTTTCTGAAGGAGAGGAGGAGGAAGATGATGATGGAGTGAGATTGCCGCCGCACGAGGTGGTGGATTCTAGGCACTCACCGATGCTCGCGTGCTCGGTGCTGGAGGGTGATGGGCGGACTTTGAAAGGGAGGGACCTCCGGCAGGTGCGCAACGCTATTTGGCGAAAGACCGGTTTCATTGATTGATTAGTTCATGCGTTTACATACATATATAGGACTTAGTTGAGACATGCTGCGATTCCATTGTATATAATTAGTGCTTAATTGTAGATAGCCATCATAGAACTGATAGCCAATTAGTCGATTATCCACATATCGTTTTATATTTATATATATATCCTTTCTTGTGGGGAAATGATGTTTTTGTTGATCTAATTCTTGTTGATGGTAGAAATTCTCTCTTATCATTAACATGAGATGCTTGAAAGCTTTTTTGTTTTTCTTGTTCGAAATGGATAATGGATAGGATGAAATCTGCAGTGAGCTATATTTTTACTTACGTATTGGATAAGTTAACTTACGCTTGAGATTAAGTGATTGCCCATATTACTAGGCCTTTTAAAGGTCTGAGGCATTCTATGATCTTGATTACTGTAAATTATAAGTGAAAAATACTGATTGTGTCAGTGATACTTACCTCCTGATTCTCTTGAATCATTGACTGGAAATATTGCCATGCTATGTGACCTATGTCCTACATGGTCCGGTTTGGTTTCCATAGACATGCATGGAATAATGTTGAGTTTTCTACTGAAAGTATTTCTGATTTTCAAGTTTCGAGTGAACCATTCTTTAAGGGCACCCACCCTGTTCATGTATCTAGTTTGGATACCAATAGGCTGAACAATATATATAGAGCGTGGGCTTTTCTACTTAATGGTCGTTAGACATGCTTCTTGTTGACTGATTATTGCTTTGAAAGATATCACCAGATATTGATATTTTGAAGTCGTTTACTTTCTGACACATCTATGTCTTATCAATTATGCTTTGCAACAGTGTGATTGTTGTTGGGCTGCGGGTGTAACTGTAGTCATGCTTCTTAAGCATATACTCTACAGAAGTGGTGTTGTTGTTGTCTTCATGCAGCTGCCACTGTGAACTCTTCTACCAAATTTCATATACCAAATTTCATACTCCATTTGGTCTAATGCATGCTTTTGAAAAGTATGACATGTTTGTTATCATTTCCGGCAATAACACCTTTCTTCTCCATACGACTAGCGGACTAGGAGAAGAAGTGCAAAGGATCTGGTTTTCTAATCAGTGAACACTGTAGAGATATGCCAACTCATTGATGAATTATTAGGTAGGGAACCAGAATAATGGACCTGTCTTAATTTGCCTTAAGAAATTTGTGCTATCAGTAACCACTTTGTGGACTAGTTTCTGTTAGTTATATTCAGGTTAGGCCCGAAGACATTACATGTTTTCTTTGCAAAGATCACCAAATTGGTTAGGCCTTGATGGCTTGATTGCTTCCTGTAACTGGAAGGCACAGATCAAATATAAGAATGTGAAGTTTCTTATTAAGGCAATCCTACTCCACTAGTACCCACAGACGGCATCAGGAAAGGATAAGTTTTTTGCTATTGATGGTGCCTATAGTTTTGCCTTGAGCTGAAACATACCTAGGATAGCAAATTGGCCTGATCAGCAATCTTGCAATTTTTTTCATTAAAAAGTAAGAAACTCATACCCGATATGATGTCTTGGCTTTTATTTGATATCAATGAGACAGGTTTATCAGATATCTTAATAGTCTTAAGGATAATCGGCATAGCTTTAGCAGAACAGCACTAACTTCGTAGAAGTTGCTGATTGTTATCAGATATCTCATATCTTGAATGACTTGTTTCTGTTGGTATATTATCAAATTCAAGAACTAAAACTTGAGATACACTGTTTCAGTGGTAAGCCTTTCCCAAGACATGTGTTGCCTTGAATGGTACTGCGAAACTGATATTCGTAGAAGTCTTTCTCATTGTTAGCTGGAAAGTTTGTATCTCTGATTGCTAATCCCTGTCTGATTTACTTGTTAACTTCTATTAAGAGAGCCATAATCTTTGGTTTGAGTTTGAATCGCAGTAAATGCGTTGAAAGAACTTGTCCAAATTGGGGTTTCCAATGTGACTTGGTATATATATATGTTTAATTTGAAAACTGTTTTAGCAGGAGGCGACCCTAATCTTTATTTTACTGCTCAATAAGAATAATCCTTCTTTCATGATTAGTAGAGTAGTGTTCGTGTGTTTAAATGATTGGCCATCTACAACTCTTACCCGATTGAAGTTGAAGATTCGCTATTTCAGGTTGCCACTTCACTCAACAAAGCACAATAGATCGATTTTTAACTGTCTTGACTTTTTTCTACTGATCTAGAATTGAACTTTCATTCTGGATCAGGTCGATCTCATTTACTTTAAAGCTGTACTATTAGAAAATGCTATTTTTGGTGAATTTGGAAGCACTAATTATCAGGATAGAAATATCAGCTAGAAAAACTGGCCCTTAAATTTAGTTTGCAAGCTTGAAGGCAACATTTATCAAGATTATTGGCATTTAAATTGCTCCAAGCAGGAATTAGAGACATCCTTTCTGGACGTGACGTGACGGTTCCCTCTTTCAGAAAATGCATGTAAGTATTGAACTTTGCATGATTATCACTTTTCTCCTTCATATTTGATCGTGTTCGTGTTTTAAAAATGCCAGTGTGGGCATACCCACTCGAGGTTTCTTAGACTGTGATTTGTACCCGGGGGGTTAATACATAGAATTATGAGACCCTTTCCTGGCTTCAGCTGCTGCAAGTACTATGTTGCAAGCATTCATGTGTAGGGAATGTCATTCATTTCTTACACAGATTTAATTTCTAAATCGAATTATGTTGTCGTGTTGCTTGGCCTTCTCTCTCTCTCTCTCATGGCTGAGACAAGAAGATGAAATGAATGTTTTCCTTGAAGAGAAAATAGGTGGCCAACTACCAAAGAATTTAATGCCATGCTGAATGAAGTATCTCTGATAAAAATTTACTCTCAACCATCTGGGTTGTTGGAAATCTCATGGTCTATGATCTTACACATTATATGTTTTACCAAGATAATCTCTTTAATGCCACTAAGTAGATCTTCTACAAGCTAGTTTTGTAACGAATTGAATCTAGTTTGCCAAGTTTGATCGCGAGAATTGTTATCGAGAATAAAATAATTATTCTAGGTTGTTTGTGAGTAATTTTACGCTTATCTAAACTTACATTTGTTATATAGACGGAGGTGACTAGAGAGGGGCAGGTAGGGTTCCCAAGCATTTTTTTTTAAATAAAATCATGAAGTTATTAGCATTTGTGTGAATCGCTGTGAAAGTCCCATTATCTTGTTTTTCAAATTCTTGAAATTTAAAAACTTTTATCCCGATTAACAACGTTTTCTGCATCCACTTCAGCGTCAAAAAAAAAAAAAATTATCTATTTGAGATAATTCAATGGTAAAGTGGGTTTATGTAGTAAAAAGTTATAGGTTCAAACTCCACTAATAATTCTATAGATTTGAGTATGTCACGTCTAGATTTTCAAGTATAGTTCACCCGTAGTTTGTATGTTATTACACAGAAACGTAGAGTTTATCCAATATACACCGAAAGGTAACGACAGTGAATTTTTCATGAATTTTTAAACGAAAAAAGAAAAATTGAAGACAAAGGCGAAAAGGATACCAAATTATAGAAAAAACTAATAATGTGGCGTTATGAATAGGGTATGGGCGTTGGGGTTTATTAGGCTGACTTTAATTTTCATCAACTGATAATGCTACTTTCTTCGACTTTTGACAATTTGAAATTGTAGAAATTAATGAGGTACGGGAATTTAGGTGACGGTCTAAACTTGGATTCTTGGAATAGTGTGTTACTATATTTTGGTGACATCTACTATTAGATTGATACACACTAAATTAAATTATTATTATTTATTAGTCCCGACTCTTACTTTCCGAAGTATTATAATCGGATCATCATAATATATAATTGATCATTTTAACCAAATAGAGTACGATTCTTGCGCGAAATATTTTCTTTTTGGTTGCTATATCGAGTTACTGCTAACTTCGGCACATCAATTGCACTTTATAAAACGCTAGTTTTCTTGCGTTTATTATGTTTTATTTAGTGAAGCATCGAAAACGATTGAAATTCGACGAATCAAGTTTTGTTTTAATATGGACAAGATTTGGTATGCGCTTTGCTAGGACGACAATTGAGAGTGTTTGGTTGAACTTATAAATTCTTTAAAACAACATATAAAATATTTGAGAGTTTTCAAGCTCTTTTAAAGTATTTGACAAAATATAATTCTAAATAAACATAAATTTGTGAAAATAAGTTTTAATAGTTTATTAACTCTTAAAATATAAGCTCTCTAATTCAACTTATTTTTCATAAGTTTATAAGAAACAATGAATTTACTAAAATAACTTTACTATGGTTCGTTATTTTCAAAAATACCCTATCAACTTCACTCATCCTCAATTTTCTCTATCTAACTATGATTTTATTTCTCTAACTCACAATTTTTTCTTTAGATTATAAATTTAATTATCTAAATACTTTAACAATGTATAACTTTTAAGACATTACATCTTATATACTTTCGAAACATATTATTCACTCCATCCACTACATTTGATCATTTAATTTCATTTTGTTATGTCAACAAAAAATATTCACTTTCATTTTTCAGAAACATCGACTTCGTATTTTTATCCTAAACCTACACACTTATTTACAAAAAAAAATCACTCATGGCTCATCTTTTAATCTCACTATCCATTAATATATTCATTTATTATCCATATATCATACCTTTTAATTCCATTATCTATTAATCTATTCATTTATTACATCCATTTACTTTACACTCATCATAATTTTTTAAAACTCGTGCCATCAAAATCAATGAACACAAATTTTGAACGGAGAAAGTATAAATTATTGAAGTTTATAAGTTCTCTAAAATAAACTTATTCAAACCCCATAAGGTTAACTCCAATGGTAATTTTTTTTTTAATTTTTTTGGGTTTAAAATAGTTGGAATCCAACTTTTATACCATCGGAAAAGTTGATAAAAGTTAAAAACAAAAAACCAACTTCTTAACAAAGAATTTGGCTTCTTTCTTTTTTTCTTACTTTTTAATTACTTTTGTCTTTGTATGTATATTTTCCTTTGTTTATATTTATATATAGATATAATCATTATATATTATAGTGATTCATATAAAAGTTGATTTTGTAGGTATATGGTAGAGAAAAAATAGAAAGAAGTTGTAGGTTTTAAAAACTGATGTGCGTGATAATAAAAAAAATTGAGTTTTATAGATATATATGGTTGAAGGCACCATAAATATTTTGTTATTTGTCCACGTGTGGTTTCACCACTAACATGTAGTTGCGGTTTGTAATAACTACAAATAAGACAGTAGTGCAAATAATAAAAATTGGATAAATAGTAATTATTATAACCCAATAAAAGCGAGTAATAAATAAAACTTTTTTTTTTCTTTGCCTTTACCTTGCTTGCTCCCAAATAACACCAATTCCCAAATAACGCCAAAGGATCAGTCACGATTCATAAACGAAATTGAACGTAGTGCAATGTAAGTGGGAACAAATGGTAATTAAAACTCTTCAAAAACCACCTAATATTAGATAGATCACATAATATCATATATGTACAATTACCAGCACATATATGTACATAATAAAGTTTACAGTATGATTATATGAAACATTGAAAGACTATGATTCTAATTCAACGATAAATTTTTTATATCTAGCTACTTAGAACATGCAGATAAACCCTATATAGGGGTTAGTTATAGTTTATAATGGTTGTGCATAGTATTGTTAGTAATTATGCAAAATGAAACATGAACTAAGAATCAAACTTATAAAATTGAGAATTATTATTTGAATAATAATTAACGTAAATAAAAAGAATTTATAAAATTACCTTAAAATAAAGACACAGATAAGAATTTCGCACCGCGAATCCTTCATATGATTTGGGTAATATGCATAACTATATATAGTAGTTGTGTATAGGATATTAGTTACGCAAATAAATTATTAATGTTGTTCAGTATAGTGTACACAAACAGAGTGATTTAGTGAACCCGACTGGTTATAATCTAATTACTTTCGATTATCAATTGCAAAATAAAGAATTGAAAAATCATTACTTTAGATGATCTATACTATATAATTAGATTAAAAGAATAATTATTGACGGACCGATTATATTGTTTGATGATTTCATGGATAAGAATATAGATACAAAAAAAGATATACAAAATCAAAATGCCCTAAATATAAAAGAAAATAACTTAAAACACTCACAAAATCGGTCACATAAAATAGAAAAAATTACGATAATATCCTTAATCTGAAAATCAAATACCTAACAAATCTAAAAATCATGATCATTAGATGACACAAAATAAATACACAAAATTAGTTCTTATCTCAAAACATATATGGTTATCGTTTGATCCATCCCATATATATATATATATATATATATATATATATATATATATATATGGTTGAGTTATAATAAAGCTATTTTTTGTAAAACCTAAAACCAATGCACTTTATTATAAAGTTAATGCATTTTATGTATAAAACTAATACACACTTGAGTTCTTTTAAAAGATAATACTATTCATCAATATTTCAGTAGTGCAAAGAACTTTATACATAAAGTGCATTAACTTCGTAAATAAAGTGTATTGGTTTTAGGTTTTACTAAAAATAGGTTTTATTGAACTATTCCTATATATATATATATATATATATATATATATATATATATATATATATAGAGAGAGAGAGAGAGAGAGAGAGAGAGAGATGTTCAAATAAGAATAATTTTAACGTGAGAACCAAGAATCTACGAAAATTGCCATGAACAAAATGAATTCGCTATGAAACTTAATGCATTCGCTGAGAAAGTTACTGAATCCAAAAAATCGAAAATTCACCTAGGTTCAAATCCTATGAGGAGTGAAAATTTCCATTTTTTTGGATTCAATAACTTTCCAACGGATTCATCAATTTTCACAGTGAATTTATCATTTTTTTGTTCTTACGTTCTCACGATAAAAATGGTTCTCACATTAACCCTCTCCTATATATATATATATTCAAACAAGTGCCATCATAAAATGTATGTCTAAAATTATCAATAATAATTGATTGGCGGCAACCAAAAGTCCAAAGTTTTGAAGATTAAACCAGCTAGCTTCTCATGAATGACTTCAATCATATTTTGAAAAATTAACCTTACTCGAGATTGAGAGATCAAGTTATTAGCATATATATTAGTATACACAGTTAAAATAAATTAGAGTAATTTGAGTTTCGAGACAAATGGGGAACGTTGGTTGTGAGAAAGAAAAGGAAACACATGATATGCACAGGAAACTTGAAAATTTGTATGCTACAATAAATTGGAGTAAAACGAATGACTCAAATTGTATTGTACTACACATCTTTATTGATACCAACAACCTACTCACGCACTTGGCCCCCTCATTTACTGTGCTTTCAATACTCTCTCCAATATTTATATGAACTCATTTGCGCTGCAGTTTTCGCATACTAAAAAAGTTGTTTCACATCTTCAATGGCGATAACTCCAATCCTGCTGGCATTCCTCCTCGCTTTGGCTCTCGTTAGAGCTGACCATGAGCTCTACACGACCCAAGTCCTTAAGGGATCGGTCAACTGCCTCGACTGCGCTCGAGGCTCTCATGTCTCAGGTTCTATCATAATATTAATTCATGTATTTTACTTTTATGTGCCTCACTTCACTTGTATACAGAGGGCTTTGGTTTTTTTTTTTTCAATTGAGTCATCAAAGCAAAATAAAATACAATATATGAAGTTAGGTTAAAAAATTCGTTATAAGCATGATTTGTGGGCTACTGCGTATAGTTGATGTCATATACAATAGTCTCTCATGAGGAACATTAGTCGCAATTCCTATCATTATCAACAAAAGTACTTGAAGTGGGCGCTTTAATTTCTTCCCATCTGCATCAACGAATATCATTTTTGGTAAATCATCGTTCACCAAACATAGCATCCACTGAACCCTAACAAAATCACCACTTCAAGCAACATAATTTCAATTATGACACACACACCCCACCACCACCACCACAACAACAAACTATGTCATAATTAATTATTAACCATATTGTTTCCCTCTTCTTAGGGCTTCAAGTCTTGGTGAAATGTGACAAAGTGAAGAAGCTGACCATGGCCTACACCGAGGATGACGGCGGTTTCACGACGGCGCTTCCATCCGACGGCAGCCCGGCTGTGGCGGCGGCTCCCTCGAACTGCATGGCCAAGATCATGGGCGGGCCCCACCAGCTCTACATCTCGGGAAAGGACTCCTTCGTCACAATTGCTAATGCCAAGGAAAAGTCAGGCCATTTCACTACCTCCACGCCCCTCAACTTCTACAAATCATGCCCTTCAAAGGGAGGTGTGGAGGCAAAGACATGGGATTTGCTTCTTCCAAGACTGTGGATGTGCCTTTGCCAAGAGAGTGGGGTCTAGCACCATCTAGTTATTACGTCCCATTTGTCCCCATAATTGGGATACCATAATTAATTAGATTTGATTAATTAGTGTTTGTTTTAATTAAGATAAGAAACAAAGAAAACATATGTTTGTTGCCTTTTTGTTTTCATATGTTTGATTAAGTGTTTGATTCGGAGAAAGAAGATTGAGGGGAGTTTGTCTGTGTCTGTGCGCGCTATAGGTATGAATAAGTTTGTTCTGTGTATGTAGGATGTTTGTAGCTACTTTTGTAAAGTGGTTTGCCCTAATCTTGAATTTGCTTCTTGAAGTCTTTGTCGTCGTCAAATTTTTTTATGTTGTTTCTCGATATTGTATCAACCCTATTAGTAGATAAAGATTAAAAAAATTGTTTAAATAAAAAGAATTAATTGGGCATAGTGATTTTTCAATAGGGTCCATGTATATATATTTCTCATGTGTCTTTTAATATAACCAATGAAATGATGAGATGAACCATAAATCGTGTGCATGCGGTTTTTAAAAATTTTTTTATCCAATCAAAAAAATATAAATCATGAGATAGGAAAAAAGTCTCTATTTCTTTTTAATTAGTCCCAAATTTACTTTTAATGAACTTTTGAAGGAAAAAAAATCTACATTTTACAACAAATAGTACTTATCTCGAGTAAAATTCAGCATTTTTGACGGCCCAATTTAGAATGGGTCAGGTTGTCGGGTAGGACCGTTAAAAGTCATTCGAGGGCCCAATATAGGCCCAAATCAAATGATATTGCTCCCACTTATAAATGATAACTATCTGAGCATTATTCTAAACTGAGATGGACTGTCTTGTTTCATACATGATACCCAGAATCATAATTATTTCAACAAACTATTCATCTATCAAAATCAGAAGAAATAAACTTAACTACGCCGTCTGAAATGACCCTGCTATGACCGAATCGATAATCTACGATAAGCTCGTGAAATGCTCCAATCCCTATAATAATACAATCCCAAAACCCTAAAAACATTTAAATATGAATATTATTGATTGATTTCCTAAATAGCAAGAGTACATAACTATATTTGTACTAGTTACGACTCCTAGGCAGAAAGATCTAATTCTACGGCTTTATAATATAATCCCAACTCAATAATAACTAATAAGATAGAGATAATTAATAATTAAAATAATAAATATATAAATATTTGAAGTCGTATCTCTGTCATTACTGTGATAACAGAATCTCTAACATATTTTTCGTAAAAAATTAGGATCCACGAGGATGAAATCGCAAACAGTATGTACTTTATGCAGCGAAAGGTGCACTTTGTATTACCCTTAATATTATTGACTATAAATATAAGAACGCGGAACAAAATAAACACCCCAGGTGGATTTACTCTGTCTAAGCAGCGCGTTGTTATCATTCTTTTGATTTGCTTTTATTAAAACTTTGTGATTCTTCTTTTTTTAATTTTTTTTCTTAATTTCATGAACCAACGTTGAAGTTAGACATGTATAGCTCCTTTAAATTATTGATCCGTTGACTTCACTTGACTTTGGAACTTTCCCCCACTCAAAAAATATAAAAATAAATGAATGTACAAACAAAGTAAGGATACATGTGTTTGTTTATTTATTTATTTTCCGTTCTTTCTTTTTTCTTGAACATACAAAGTAACCCAAATTTACATATTAGAAAGTCTTCACCATTTGAATATCTCTGAAGGGACTTAACCCTAATTAATTTTATTACACTATATTTAGTGAACAGGACCAAACATTCAAGCTATAAACATTACATATAAAGAGACAGTGAAAGACGGGTGTAGAGTAAAGTAAAACTATAGAAAATAGATTTCAATTTGGATCTTTTTTGTATTTTAGTATTACATCTCATGATATTACATTCGTGGATGATTAATACATGACAACATTAAGAATTTTGGATATATAGTTTATATCAGAAAAATAGTTATCTCAGGTATCTTGAACGATCCACACACATGGGTATATGGTTAACGGACTAATGATATTTCTGTAGTATATGATTCAATGTTTAAACCCTAACATTTAATTATCCTTAACCGTTAAAATTGTTATATATTCTCTATCTATTTATGTAATAAAGAATATTACATGAATAGGTATAAAATCTCACTAGAGTAAATTTATGATGCAAGTCATCATAAACCCCTTTGACGTGAAACATTTTCTTTCATAAATATAAGGCATTTTATCATCCTAGGTGGGTACAACATTAAGTTGACCGGTTCATTATTATTGTATAAACCATTTTCTGCCAAAATAAAATAATATAAAGATATGATTGGACAGCATCTATATTTTTTCTCCCACACCGCGTGCCAAGATTCACTGAATCACCATCTCCTCATTTTCCAATTTAACACGGAATTAATCCAACCTATTCAATAACTATATCATAACCACAACCCCCCAAATTATCTACATTTCTTAAATCCCAACATACCCTACTAAAAAAAATCCGAACATACAAACACACACAAATTAAATATGGAAGAAATGGCAACCGGATTTCGTTTTTTCCCAACTGAAGAAGAACTCATCTCATTCTATCTTCACAACAAGCTCGAATTAGAAGAAGATAAAACTAGAAACATTCATCGTGTCATACCAATCCTCGACATTTACCAGCTCGATCCGTGGCTACTCCCAAGTACGTATTTATATATCATTCATATACACGTGACATGTTAATTACTTTAATGTTTGCAGCGCATTGCGGGGAGCTCTGCCATGGGGACACGGAGCAGTGGTTCTTCTTCATGCCACGGCAGGAGAGGGAGGTGCGCGGGGGGCGGCCCAGCCGCACCACCGCCTCCGGCTACTGGAAGGCGACGGGGTCGCCGAGCTACGTCTACTCGTCGGAGAACAAGGTGATCGGAGTGAAGAAGAGCATGGTTTTTTACAAAGGGAAGGTGCCCACTGGGAGGAAGACTAAGTGGAAAATGAATGAATATAGGGCTATTAAAGAAGATCTCACCACTTCGATGCCTACGGTACGGACTCACTAGTTGCTATGTCTAATTTAACTATTTAGTACATTCTTTTAAAATTGCAACACCACTTTTAATTATTTAATTTAAATTGTTTTGGCAGTTGAGACACGAAATGTGTTTGTGTCGAGTTTATGTCATATCCGGGAGCTCGAGGGCTTTCGATCGCCGCCCGACTTTTGTGGCAGGGACGTCCTCAGCCGGAGATGTCAAGTGAAAGAGTGGCTTTAGCCATGGCGATTTTACGGGGAGAAATTAGCTCCGGCGGTAATAGAGAAACCCGAGGGAAATGCAGGTTATAGTGAAATAGAAATTTGCATGGTCTCACACTGAAATTCTTGTATCTTGTCTTATAGAATAAATTGTGTTTATAGTGATGATCTAATTTATTAGACAGGTTATAGGTTGATGGCATTAACTATTTTATTTCTTTATACTCGTCAAGAGAAGTTGGGGTGTGATGTGAATTGAAATATGTTTAGGAATACTGCTTATTGAGGCTGATGATTTGTACTATAAACAGTTGTTCATTAATGCTATGTATTTTTTTACTTTTGCCATTGTAAAATAACAATTTTCTTTACTTGTATACTTGTCTTCTTTTCTTTTCTTTTCTTTTCTTTTCTTTTGAGAATTGATTTTTCCTGCATTTCTAATTTATATGTAAATATTTTGGCACACACCTCTACATGGCATGATCGATCATATGATGAATCTGGCATACACCTAGACGAGACAATAATAAAAAAAATATGTTTGTTTAGTATATTAAAAAGTTAATACGGATATAGTAAAACGTTAATATATACAATATTTTTTATGTAAGAAAACGTGTCTCATAAGAAAAAGTGTCTGAATCTATTAAATCTTGTCACGACGAAGAGAAATTAATCTATCCCTCTAAACAAATACCATTCCTCTCTCTTTTTTTTTTTTAAACAAAACTCTGTTCATGTCAATAAAGATAATAGCAGGTAAATTATTGAACTTTGAACGAATTCTAGTTTGCATACCAGTCTAGAAACATATCTGATAATAATTAAATTTTTAATTTAATCTGAATTTGTGTATGCTGGATGCCGACAAAACTAGAAAATAACATATCGTTAACGTGACATAAGTATGGATATGCGGTAGAAGCTTGGCATCTTCTTACTTATAAGACATTCAAACATCACATCAAACCCGTGAAATTTTCACACTTTAATTCAATTCAAACCTTAATCAAAACACCACTATCATACCCCAAACAACATCAAATTTCTTCAGCAATGATGTTTATTGTTCAAATCCAACATCAAATACCAAAAACGACGTTGTTTTATTCGTCGGTCGATTTGATCATCTTTAGAATTTTGGCAGCCAAGTCTGCATCTGTTGGGCAGAATTAGTTTATTGGCAAAAATCGATGAAATTGAAAATTCAGTAATTATCAAATAGATTTTTGAGTTGTGTACAAATTAAAATTCAATAATTTACGGTATTAATCCCTTAATATATAAGAAAGGCAAAATAAATTTGAAGTGTTATATGAATTGGATTAATTAAACCCTAATACAGTATTTGAATTGGTTGAATATTAAAATATAATTGCAACAATTCTCCTTTAAAGTGGAGAGTGTATGTAATTTTGAGAAAGTAAGATTTAAAATATAATAATATTTGTGGAAGATTGCATACTAAATGGCAGAAAAGAACCTCTTGTCATTTGCTATGGTAGTGCAATCGCTACCAAGACTTGCTCCTCAAAGTCAGTTTATTACTCAAATTCTTTACTTAATTTTCCATCACTTATGGTTTATTGGACTTTTGAGAAACATACCAATCAAATGGCACAAAAGAACTTTTATGGAAAGCGATAGGACAAATTCCGATGCTAATTTTCAAGCAAATGAAAATAGTGATAAACTTCAAAATCTTCGACTTAATTCGTCCACAAAAAATGTATCACTTTTGTCATTTTTATATCCACAAAAAATGTATCACTTTTATTTTTAGAACATCACTTCTTATTATTCAAACTCACAACCACTCATTATTTACAAAAAAATCATTCAAAATATTTTTTATCATAATTTTTGTTATTTTTATTATTTTATGTGCTTATATATATATATACCATTGAAATAAATTATAACATTGAAATAGCTACAACATGATAGTATAAGAGTGTATGTGGCTTACCGACAATATGTATGTACCATTGAAATAAATTATAATACCACTAAAATAAATTATAACACCACTAAAATAAATTATAACATTAAAATTAGCTACAACATGATAGTATAAGAGTGTATGTGGCTTACCGACAATATGCATATATATGTACGGTGTACCATTGAAATAAATTATAATACCATTAAAATAAATTATAACATTGAAATAGCTACAACATGATAGTATAAGAGTGTTTGTGGCTTACTGACAATATGTATATATATGTACCATTGAAATAAATTATAATACCATTAAAATAGCTACAACATGATAGTATAAGAGTGCATGTGGCTTATCGACATATATATATATATATATATATATATATATATATATATATATGTGATCGATCTTAATTTCGTAAGGAAATAAATGCGCAAGAACACTAAAGATTTACGTGGTTCGATCCGTGAATAAGATCTACGCCCACGGGCAGAGAGAGAGTATGTGTATTGAGAGTGTAAAGGCGATTACAAAGAGAGTGAATGAAATATTTCGCCTAATCTAGCCTCTATTTATACACAATGTATCGACTCAGATCTTGAATCAAGTCTTCTCTAACTAGGATTCGAGATCCTATCCCTCTCGAATTAGGATTCTTTTAGATATGGTGAGCTTTCGAGCGCTCCCACCGACTTTAGGAATCTTCATGGGCGAACTTGTCCGGCCGAGCTTGATGTCGTGGTTACTTGTATTGGGCCCGATGCTTGGGCTCAGTAGTTGGGCAGATCCTATCATTAACCCCCAAAAGACGCAGTAAACGAGGTCATGCCGGATTGGGGTTGTTTGTGACGGCGGGGTTTCGACGATCTTTGACATTCTTTTCATTGTCCGACTTTGTGTGTGTCAATGCTTCGACGTCAGATATCGATCTTTGTGCTCGCAGAGGCGCCTGCCGAGGTCTTGTTTGTTGTTTGTATCTCTGGCGAGGTTTCGGCTCGCAACGAGGCGTTATGCCGAGGTCTTCGACCGCTTCACCGACGTTAAGTCGAGGTCTCGACCGCTTCACCCGACGGGCGTTGTCAAGTCTTCGACCGACTTCACTTGCGAGGCGTTAAGTCGAGGTCTCCGACCGGCTTCACCCGACGAGGCGTTAAACCGAGGTCTTCGACCGCTTCACTTGTCGAGGTGTTGCCGAGGTCTTCGACCGACTTCACCCGACGAGGTGTTGCCGAGGTCTCCGACCGGCTTCACCCGACGAGGCGTTAGTCAAGTCTTCGACCGACTTCACTTGGCGCAGGCGCGTCAAGTCGAAGACGGATTTTTCGTTGCTGCAGATCGACGCGGGATACGCACTTAATGCGCATTAAATGTGGCACCGGTTGGATTCCCGATAAAGTGCATATTGGGGAATATCTTCCTCGATATCAATATCTCCTATCACTTTGCCTTCCACATTATTTCAATATTCAAAATTCCGCTTTTCTGCGAAGACGGTTATTCTTCGCCATTGACGTCCCGAAGCTTTCGCTTCTTCATTGATAAGCAAAAGTAAGTAATGGCTACTTCTTCTTATAACGAGTCGCCTGAGCGTCAAATCGTGTCTGTTCCCCCGTCTGATTCGTTAGTGTCTCTGCCTGTTTTTACCCGTATTCATATGCCTCTTTCTGAGTGTAGTCTGCGATTCCCCTCAGTGGGGGATTGCGGTAAAGTGTCTTCTTTTTCTTCAATCTTAGGTATTTCTGATATTAGGGATATCTGTTTTCAATATAGTATTCCTTCTGATATTGAGTTCGTTGCCCCCCGTCCGGAGGATAGGGCTTGTGCCCCTCCGGATGGTTTTGTTGCCGTGTATGAGGACAGCCTCAAGGCTGGTCTTCGTCTTCCTTACCCTTATGTATACGTTGAGTTCCAAGAGATGTTGGCATATCTCGCCCAACTCGCCGAACTCATTCCGGCATATGATCGTTCTAGGTGTCTATGCTATAGCATAATTTTCCTTTGACCTTGGGGCTTGTCCTTGCTTTTTGAATCGAAGGCGGCTCGGGGTGGTATTATCTATCACCCCGTAGGAAATTCAAAGCAAAGATTAAATCGAAGATCTCCAACTGGCAGAAGAAGTTCTTCTTCTGTCGGTTTCAGGGACATATGGAGTTTCCATGGCGATCTGATAAGATCGCCGATGTGTTTGTCGACAAGGGCTTCGGTGACCTGGAGGAGGCGCTGGACAAAATTGACCTTGTTGACGAGGTCTTCTCCGAGGCCGAGCTTGCAGCGGCGGGGCTTAGCCCTTATGATCCTACCTCCAGGGTGGAGTCGGTGAAGGGTGAGGCCCCTTCTTCTCTTTTCTCTTTATTCCATGATTATACGTGTTGATGCTGACCTATGTATTTCCTGGTAGTGAACCTTCTAAGGGAAAAGAAGAAAAGGAAGGAGCCGATCTCTGCGGCCGAGCCGCCGTCTCTGACCTTGAAGGATGTCGAGGACATGCCCGAAATGAGTGTGGAGCCTTCGAGATCCCCTTCACCGCAGCCCACTCAAGCGCCAAGAGGCGGAAGCATGTAATCCCCGAGTCCTCGGTCGCCGAGGGTGAAAAGAGATCATTGGTTCCAAGTCGGTGCCTCGCCTCTTCCCGAGGTTTTGTACTTGTCCTTATACTTTGTGTATAGTATAAAAATTGTGTTCTTCCGACCGATGTATATATTGTATAGGGGTCGAGGACGTGGCGGCCGAGGTGTCTAAAGTATCCGATCTTATATCGGATTACTTTGGGCGCCGCACGCATTTGACGGGTGGCCCGGATGCTCGGGAGGTGGAGGAGGAGAATACCCTCCTCGCTCAAGAAATTTCCGAGGCCGAGGCTAAGATCCGGACCTCGTCAAGCGTAGCGGCGGACGCGATGGCCATCGAGGCACGTGGCAAGGGCAGTCGTGAGGCGGCTGTGGCGGAGGAGGCGGCAGGGCAAGGCGGCGAAGGCCGAGGTTGCCTTGATGAAGGCCGAGGTGGAACAGTTCGCCGTCGGGAGGCGGACATGGCGAGCTCGCAGGAGAAACGCCGTGCCTTTGCGAGAGGTCGTTCATGTCATGAAGCCCGAGATGGTTTCGGACGCTACCGAGGTGCTTAATAAGCGCCGCCTCGGATGCAATCAAGAGGTCGCCGAGGACTACCTGCACTGGACAAAGCCAAGTATGGGTACGAGGAGATCGAGGATGATGTCCCGAGACGGCCTATTTTGATGTGCTTGTCCGCGGCCGAAGGAGCTTCCGTCTTTGCAGCAACCTCGCCTCCTCCCGGTTCTTTTGTCCGTGGAGTCTGTTCGCGCCGTGTCCGTGGATCGGGATCCCCGATCGACGCTTTTGTGTCCGATCATGCAAAGGGGTCGGGGAGGCACTGATGCTCGAAGGCGCCGAGATTCCGGTGGTTCCCAAGAGGCGAGGTCGAACGGGCCAAAATAGGCGTAAGAGGTCGAGGCTATCCAGCTTGGAGGCGGATGTGGACATGGCGAAGCTTCGGAGGGTCGATTGATCCCCATCTTTTCACTCCTTTTTTTTTTTGAATGTAAATGTATATTGATTTTTGCTAAGGCATGTTAATAAAATCACAAGTTTATGTTAAGAAACTTATCTTTTTTTTATTCATTGTCTCTCGAATGCTTGATGCTTCTCCTGGTTGAACCGAATCAAGACCTATCGCGGGCTCTTGAGTTGAAAGAGATCGAACTCCTCCATATAAAGGGACAGCTTGGTCGTATGCGGTGGTCGATGTCACATAGAGCCGCTCAGAGAGCCGTGACGAGCTCCGTGCTTGCCTTTTGAATTGGAGGGCGTTCGAGGTCGCCAGGAGAAGGCCAAGGTGATAGCCGAGGAGCATGCCGAGTACGAGGAGGTTATCCACCGAAATGGTGGGATGACGATCCGGAAGTTGAAGCCAAGGTTGTCGAGGTGCCGCCCGTTGTCAGGCGAGGTACCGCCGAATATGGTCGGACCTCCCGGCAATTCACGAGCAAGACGCTGAATTAAAAGGCTCGAGCATATACAAAAGCGTCATCGCCGACAACCACACTCGACGAAATGCTTCGACGGGATGCAGAGGCCTCTTCTTCTGCGGAGCTTCTCGCCTAGGATAAATGAACCGAATTATGACGATCCCGAGTGGCGCGCCAAGAGAGGCGTGCTATTGCCTCGAACGACGTGGATCCTCAAGGGGTCGAAACCAAGCGCCCTCGAGTGTCCGAGGTCGAGTTCGCAGAGCGGCATCTTCAAGTGACCGAGGTCGCGCTGGCCGGGCCCGTAATGTAGACCGAGGACGAGGTAGAGGTAGGATTAGTATAGATGAGAGTCAATCCCGATTTTTCTAGGATTGGCTCGCCTTTTCCCAATCCGCTCCGTCCTCGTAAAATGTAACTGTACATCTTTTATTTAATAAGAATGATTTTTTTTGACTTTGTATTGAACAAAAGTAATATCTGAAGGTAGTTCGTCTCAGAGAAAATTCCGCTCAAATAAACGAAGGAAATCGTTCTGCACGAAGGTAGGGGTTCTGTTTTTGCCGAGGTCGTCGGGAGGGGTGGTCCCCTTCATCTACATAGAGAGAACGGCTTCGAAATAGACGAGGGTAATCTGATCTCGTATGTAGGAATGGTTCCTGTTTTTTGCCGAGGTCGTCGGGAGGGGTGGTCCCCTTCATCCACATAGAGAGAACTGCTTCCAAATAAACGAAGAAAATCTGATCTCGTATGTAGGAATGGTTCCTGTTTTTTGCCGAGGTTATCGGGAGGGTGGTCCCTTTATCTACATAGAGAAGCGCTTCAAATAAACGAAGGTAACTGATCTCGTATGTAGGCATCTGCGTTTAAATTTACATTCGTATGAAACGAATGTAATCGACCTCCGTCGAGGGAATTTTTCCTCCGTAGAGGGTAAATAATAATGTGAAGATTAATTATGCATTAGTGACGAGTAGAACTTGCAAAAATAATATTTTATTGATAAAAGATGACGCGACCACCAAATAAGACTCGGACTCTAAACAGACTTTAAAGACACGACCGAACAAGACCGACCGACACTTATGCATAATATCTCTTCGATGAATGATGTGCCATGCGTTGGGTAATTGCTCACCGGACAATTGAGCGAGCTTATAGGCGCTTGCCGAGTCACTGCTGGCTTTGTCGACTTCATTATTTGAGTACGAGGTCGCCCACTTGGAATTGTCGGGTTTTAACACGTTGGTTGTAATACCGAGCTACTTGTTGCTTGTACCGAGCTTCCTCGATGTAGGCGAGGTCTCTTTCTTCGAGTAGGTCTAGATCACCGTAGATTTTCCCCATTTGCTTCAAGCAGAGAAGTCAATGGTCCGGGACTCAGACTCGATCTCGCAGGATCATCGCTCGGTTCCATACACCAAACCGTAGGGTGTTTCTCCGCTCGAGGTCCGATGTGTTGTTCGGCACGACCATAAGACTGTGGTAAATTTTCCACCCGAGGCCCTTAGCTCGGTCGAGACGAGTTTTTGACCCTTTACGATGGTCCTGCTGGTAACCCGGCCCCGACCATTTGCTTGAGGATGGGCCACCGAGGTGAACTTTTGTTGGATCCAAAGCTCGACACCAATCTTTGAATGTCTTATCCGTGAATTGTGTTCCGTTATCCGAAAGGAGGATATGGGGATGCCAAGCGACACACTATGTTCTTCCGCACGAAGTTGAGGCGTTCTTGCTTGTGATTTTCGCCAAGGCTCGCTTCCACCCACTTCGTGAAGTAGTCGATCGCAACAATTAAGAATTGGAGCTGTCCTGGTGCTTTACAAAAGGGGCCCACAATGTCGATCCCCCATTGCATAAACGGCCAAGGGCTCTGTATGGAGGTGAGGTCGGTCATGCGGTAGCCTTGGCACGCTCCCATGGATTTGACACCGGACACTTTTTACGAGGTCCATCGAGTCTTGGAACATTGTTGCCAATAGTATCCCCATCGCATGACTTTCTTTGACAAGGCTCGGGTCCGATGTGACTTCCGCACGAACCTTCGTGTATTTCTCGTAGAACGTAATTAGCTCGGTTCGGACCCAAGCACCTTAGAGAGGTTGGAGATATGACTTTCAGATAGGACCCCCGCTCAATTGTATATCGCAGAGATTTGTTCAGATCCTCCTAGCCTCAAACTTGTCATGGGCGTTCGCCTTCTCCGTGTACTCGAATGGGAGTCATCCAATTGGGTTCTTCATCCGAGACTACGTTGACCTCGGCTCCGCCTTCGCATCGTCTATGCTTCGCTTTGACTTCCTCTCTTGGCGGGCTCGTTGATGACGAGGCCAATTTACTTAAGATGTCAGCTCGGCTATTTTGCTCCCTTGGGATGCGAACTATCTGGAAGTGTGAGAAAGTCCGTTGCAGGCTTTTTGCTTTTTCAAGATACTTCTTCATTCTGTCGCTTTTTGCCTCGTATTTTCCCAACATTTGGCTTACGACGACTTGAGAGTCGCTGTGAACTTGCACGGCTCGTATCTGGAGACTTTGAGCGAGGCGAAGTCCTGCGATCAGTGCCTCGTACTCCACTTCGTTGTTCGTATTTTTGAATGTGAACCGAAGTGAGTAGGCGATCTCTTGGTCGTCCGGGCCTAGGAGTAAGATACCTGCTCCGCTACCCTTTTTTCCCGAAGCCCCGTCAACGTAGAGTTGCCAGCACTCCCTCGGTGTTTCAACCATGGGTTCGGCCGACATCGCCCCGACACGGACTCGGTGGGCTACGGTTTTTCGACGGTTAGCCTCGGCAAGGAAACCGCTAGGCTCGACCTTTGATGGCTGGCGGGCGAAGGATATATCGTGCTCGCCAGCCTCGATTGCCCATTTCGCGATTCTCCACGATGCTTGGGCTCGTCAATACTTGCCAAGTGGGTAGTCATGAGGACTTGTATGGGATGTGCATGGAAGTATGGACGTAGTCTCCTCGCGGCGCTTATTAATGCTAAGGCAAGCTCTCCAAGGGTCGATACCTCGCTTCCTTTTAGTGCTCGGTGATGAAATACACCGGAGCCGACGTCCTTCTCCTCGCATCAGATCAGACTTATGGATTCGTCCGAGACGGCGAGGTAGAGGAAAGGACCTCTCCTCTTCGGGACGGATAGAGTGGGAGCTTGGCGAGGTAGCTCTTGAGGTCTTCAAAGCGGACTGTACCTCATCCCATGAGAATTTCGGGGCCTTTTGAGTATCTTGAAGAAGGGTAGTCGCTTATCCGCGGCTTTTGAAAGAAAGCGGCTTAGTCTTGGCTATGCACTGTCACCTTGTGTACGTCATGGATGGTCTTCGCATCTTCATTTCCAAAATGGTTTGGACCTTGGACGGGTTTGCTTTTAGCCCTTCTTGTGAAACCCAACACCCTAAGAACTTTCGCATCGGACCGCAAACGTGCACTCGGGATTCGTTTTAGGTTGATTTTCCGAAGAAGGCCGAGGACGATCCGGAGGTCGGAAACACATGCGCTTCTTCCTTGCTTTTGACGACGATGTCGCTCACGATACCTCTACATTCGACCTATGTAGGGTTGAAATATTTTGTCCACCATCCTTTGATAGGTGGCCCCGCATTTTTAAGGCGAATGGCATCTTTTATACGCAAAGACCAAGTCGGTAATGAAGGTCGTCTTGGCGCGTCTTCATCATCCATCGTGACTTGGTGATACCTTTGTATAAGTCCAAGAAATCAAGACTTCAGATCCGACCGGCCGACCTTCTTGTCAATGTTGGGAAGGGATAGCAATCCTTTGGGCAATGCTTGTTGAGGTCGGTGTAGTCAATACACATTCGCCATCCCTCCTCCTTTCTTCACCATCACCGGGTTGGCTATCCGGTCGGATATTTGACCTCGAACAAGATGCGGCTTTTAATAGTTGGTTTACCTCGTCATTAATGACTTGGTTCCGCTAATTGCAAGATTCTTTGCTTCGCCGAACCGGCTTTATGTTCGGGTCGATGTTGAGCCGATGAGTGATGATACTCGGCGAGACTCCGGTCATGTCGGGGAGACCAAGCAAACACGTCCCGAATTCCCTTAGAGTTGGATGATCTGATCCCTCACTTCAGGTGCCGTGGTGAAACCAACCTGGACGACCTTCAATGGCTCATCTTTGTACAATGCGACCTCTTCCACCTGACTGTCAGGGAGTGGCGATGTACTTCCTGACTCCAACTCCTCGGGTTTCTTAATTGCTATGCACATGGGTGCTTTGGACCGAGGTCCCGCACTCGTAAAGCGACTTGCATACATTCCTCGCTTGCTTTTGATCACCTCGGATCACGGCTGTTCCCCTCGTGGTGGGTATCTTTATCGTCAGGTGGTACGTTGAGCATACCGCCCTTACAGCGTTCAGCCAATCTCGCCCTAGTATGATGTTATACGGCGAGTGGGCCTTCACTACGAAGAACTGCACCACCTTGGTCGAGGTCGTTGGTGCTTTCCCCACCGTGACGGGTAGCTCGATTATTCCCTCCGGGCGTGTCTCTTCCTGGACGAAGCTTCGGAGTGGCGGTGCCTGTGCGAGGTGTGCTTCTTCTACTCCTAGCTTGTCAAAGCATTCCTTGAAAAGGATGCTCACCGACGCGCCGCTGTCAATGTAAACGCGTTTTACCAACTTATTTGCGACTACTACCTGGATCACCAACGCATCACGGTGGGGCATCGTCGCAGTACGGGTCGCCCTCGGAGAAGGTGATCGCTCATCCTTTCTCGAACCTCTTGTTGGTAGGTTCGCGGTTTTAGGACTTCAAGGCGTCGGCCTTCAGGAGGACTTCGTGACTCCACGGGGAGCCCGTAATAGTGGAGATCACCCGTCATATTGGGGTTCGTCGTCTCCTTCCTCGTCGGTGTTGCGCTTGCTTTATTGTAGGGGCGCAATTTCCTCTTCCTCGCTTTTCTTCTTTTGACTTTGGTCGGCTTGGCGACTCTGTCCTCGATATTTCTTCAGGGATCCGTCCTGAACTAGCATCTCTATTTCACCCATGAGCTCTTTGCACTCTTCGATGTCGTGCCCGTAATCCTCATGGAATGAGCAAGATTTGTCCATAGGTCGGCACCTCTTCCTCCCGCCATCGGTCGAGGCTTCTCGAGCGTGTTCATATGGAGCGAGATTTCGCCTCGGTTTTGTCAACGGGGTGTATTGAGGTCGCCCGAGGCGCCACGCGGACCGAGCTCGGACCTTATCGGGCGATGTAATCTTTCCAAGGCGCTCACGCCTTGGTTCCGATCTTCCTTCCTTCATCTCTTCTTCCTTTTCCGAGGGTCTCGCTTGTTCGCTTCGCTTTTGTCGGCCTCGTCCGCTTTGGCGAACCGGTTGGCTATCATGCGCGGCTACTGTCGCAGACGGGTTCGTGATTGACGATCTCTCAGTATAAGGCCCCGCAAGATGCCGTTTTGAAGGCCGAGATGACTAACAGTCGCTCACGTCTTCGACCTTCAAACACTCCTTGTTAAACCTCGTCATGAAGTCACCGATGGGCTCGTTACGGCTTTGCCTTATGGTGAGGAGGTGTGCCGACGATGTTTTGACTCCGCTTTTGGAAGAACCTTCGATGGAAGGTCGTCATCGTCGCTATAGGAGCCGATGCTTCCGTAGGTAGACCGTCGAACCACTGCGGGCGTTGTCGACGAGTAACTCGGGAAGAGTTTACATATGAACCGAAGGTGAGACGTTGGTTGATCATGTTGTATTGAACCGAGAGAAGTTACGTGGATCCTCACCGTCATAGGGGCGATGCTTGGTACCGATATTTATCCGGAGAGAAGTGTTGAGTATCCTATTTGAGAACGGGTGACTATCTTCCGTATCCATCAAGCCGCCCTCGGTGATTGGGACGGAGTTCGACGATCGAACTCGTTTAGGTGACTCGGATCGACTTCACGGCGGCCCCGATGCCTTTTCTCGCGCCGCCGTCCCTCGGAGATCGGGCGGAGTTCGCTGGATGGATTTATTCCGCGATCGAGGTCGGCTTCGCGGCGATCACGACGCCCCTCTCCGCGTTGCTCGCTCGCTCGCGCGGTCGGTTTGGGCCCCGACCTCGTTGTGATGCCTCGATCTACATGAGGCTTGGCGTTCTTCGGGACGTGGCCGACCCCTGCTTCACCGAGGTATCGGAGAAAGCTCTCCTTATTTTCTCGAGAAATCCTTTGACGGCGTCGTCAGGTTTACTTATGAGCCGGATGTTCCCCGGATTATTGCTACGATTTCCTTCGCTATGGTAACCGCCTCCCGCAGGCGGGGTGTCCGTGCTCGTCGAGACTTTGGATATGTCCTTGGGGTTTCTTCTCCGATTGGGCTCTTCCCGAGTCGAGCTCGGCCCCTTCGCCATCAGCGTTGTTGTTGCCGGCGACGGTCCGGATGATGGCTTCCGTGTACCGGTCATGATTATTTCCAAACGGTGGTTGATCGAAAACACAAAATTTCGCTTCCCACGACGGCGCCAAATGATCGATCTTAATTTCGTAAGGAAATAAATGCCAAGAACACTAAAGATTTACGTGGTTCGATCCGTGAATAAGATCTACGTCCACGGGCAAGAGAGAGAGTATGTGTATTGAGAGTGTAAGCGATTACAAAGAGAGTGAATGAAATATTTCGCCTAATCTAGCCTCTATTTATACACAATGTATCGACCTAGATCTTGAATCCAAGTCTTCTAACTAGGATTCGAGATCCTATCCCTCTCGAATTAGGATTCTTTTAGATATGGGTGAGCTTTCTGCTCCCACCGACTTTAGGAGTCTTCATGGGCGAACTTGTCCAGCCGAGCTTGATGTCGTGGTTACTTGTATTGGGCCCGATGCTTGGGCCTCGTAGTTGGGTCGTATCCTATCTATATATATATATATATATATATATATATATATGGGAGGTTAACGTGAGAACCATTTTATTGTGAGAACGTGAGAACCAAAACCGATGAATTCACGGTGAAAGTTGATGAATCCGTTGGGAAAATTAATGAATCCAAAAATAGAATTTTCGTCCTCATGGATTCGAACCCGGTGAAAAATTTCAATTTCAATTCATTAACTTTCTCAACGGATTCATCAACTTTCATAACTAATTCATTGGTTCTTAGTTTTAGGATAAGAATGGTTCTTATTTGAACTAAACTCTATATATATATATATATATATATAAGGAGTGAATTAAATGAGAGTTCCAACTTTTTAGAACTAAGAACTAATTTGGTCCATTCATTTTATAATCTAACGATCAAGATTAATTATAAATAGTTTATTATCCTCATATTTTAGTGATAACCGCTTAGCCCTAAAATCAGGGATCCTCAGATATTGATTTTCGTAATTATTCTCATATACATAATTACTACGATTACATGTACAATACCATGAATTACATGAACATAACAATGAATTGGAATTGATAACATACACAAGAACTACGATTACATGAACAACAATATGAATTATATGAATAACGAAGAATAAAATGTGAAATATTCAAATAGTGAAAATTTAGGGATTTGACTATTTTTATCATTAAATAATTATGAGTCGTTCGATCTTATTTAATCTAACGGTGGTTATTGGTTATTGGTTCTTACCTAAGAGGTGATTCTCTCTATAACCAACCCCTATATATATACACCATTGCAATAAATTATAATACCATTAAAATAAATTAGAACATTAAAATAGCTACAAAACGATAGTATAAGAGTGCATGTGGCTTACCGACAATATATAGGGGATGATTATGGTGAGAAATGTGTTAAGTGTAAGAAATAAGAATAAATCTCATCCATTGATTGTAATATAATCAATGGATGAGATTTGTGCTTAAATATGGAATTAAAAAAATCTGAATCTCAACTTCCTTGCTGTAAAAATCGTGCAAGGGTAAAAGTGAGAAATGCAAGATAATTATCCCACACAATCAATTGCAAGATATGAAAATCTTTTCAACTTCCTGGAAAAGCGGATATTAATTTTCGACTGATACAATGGATTGACACAACATCAAATTAACACAACATTTAATTCTAAATCTTTCATTTCCCGTGCATCAATATTCGGTCAAAAAAAAAGGATTGGATTAAAACTCCATCCGTTCAGAATTTTCTCACAAATTCCCATTTGCATTTTAGTATAGCACATGTTTACTAGATATGTAGCACATTCTGATATTGCATATATAACTTGATTACAGCACATGTGTAAGAGGCATGTAGCACATGTTGACTAATATAACAATTCTTTTGTAGTATGTTTAGTGTGTAATATATTTGTAGCACATTATTTGTAATAGGTTTGTAAAAACTATGATTGATGCGATAAATTTATCACAATGTAATATGCTCATGGGTATTTCTAATTATGAAATTAACACAATGTAGCATATGTTATTTTTGAATATTGCATACGGAATCAATGTATATAGCACATTATTATATTTATCATCTTATTTATATATGTGTATCACTTTTCAAATTCGTATATCATATTTTGATATATAAATAGCATAAGATTAATATATTTGTAGCATACGACATTAACTATAAACCTTTTATATAACATATTGCACATCTATGTTATTTTGAATATTACATATAGAATGCATGTACATTGTACATGATCAGATTTATATATCATATCGTGATAAAATTGTAGCATATGATCTATATATGTAGCATACGATAGTGACCTTAAACAATTCATATACTTGGTCAAAAAAATCTTGTGATATATGTAGTTTTATGAATATAATTTTTTATTGCATAATATATCATATTTTGTTGCACATATATTGTGTAAATGTGGTCCAATATTTAATATTGATATATAATAACAACATAGATATTATTTATCCTAGTTAATTATATCATGAAACCAGTATTCTGATGTGTTTCATGACTATATTTATTTATTGCACAATATAACTTGTTTGTTGCACATATAAAAAACAAAATAACGACGCACATTAAAGAAAATCACAAGTTACAAATTTATTGCAAAGATGATATGATTAAATGCAACAAATATACATTATACGTGCAACAAAAATCAAGCGAAACAATGATACATTATAATATAAACATGAAGCAGAAAACACGATGAAAGTTATGAAAAAAAGAAGAGATTTCAATTTTCTTGCAATGTATATTTTTCTGTGCGGCAGTAAAGATATCGTGAGAACAAAAAACTGATGAATTCACTGTAAAAGTTGATGAATCCGCTGAGAAAGTTACTGAATAAAAAATAGAATTTTCACCCTCAATGGGATTCGAACCTCGGTGAAAATTCCAAATTTTGAATTCGAGAATTTTCTCAACGGATTCATCAACTTTCATAATGAATTCATTTGGTTCTTAGTTTTTATGATAAAAATGGTTCTCATTTGAACATATATATATATATTTATTTATTTATCTGTTTTTGCGACTAATATGTCGCAAATCATTTATAAGAAATTACCGCGGGAACTGTTTAAGAGTAGTCTATTGTTAATATTTTTCTTCTTCTACACAATATTATAAGAAATTATTGTAAGCATCGTTTAAGTGTAATCTATCATTAACATTCTTCTTTCTTTTCTTATACCTTGTTAAGAATGAAAGCTTCTTCAATGTATCAAATCACAAGATCAATTAGAAGATGAATTAATCTGTGAGACACCAATGAAAAAGAGAGTTTTATTCATCTGAAAGGATTACAACGAAACCAAAATGATATTCAAGACTCCTACAACCATGTGTGAATCTCCTATTTATATTTAGTCGACTAACTAATCCATTAACAACTCTAATGACTTTGTAACCGCCGCTCACGTGGCATGTTCACTAACTCACCCTCCTTTACCTACTCCCTCTCCATACATACGCACTCTCGTGTATACGCACTCAACATTCCTCTCCCTTACAAACGACTTGTCCTCAAGGCGTGAATAGAAACGGATAGCGAGACTCCATCGTAGTATAGCTCTCCCACATCGCTTCTTCCTCCGGTAAATGGCCCTATTGAATGAGCACCTATGCTTCCTGGATGATTATTTTTCTTGACAATGCGTCGCACAAGTACTTTAACTGGTTGCAAGAAAACCGTGTCCTCTGTATCAAACACCGACAATGTTGCTGTTATCAAAGCAGAGTTTTTGATGCCCTTCTTCAGTAGTCCCACGTGAAAAACAGGGTGAAGCTTAGATTCCGTGAATCAAGCTCGACGCCACTTTGTTTGATTCGCCTTATCACCTCAAAAGCCCAAGATATCTTGGGCTCAATTTCCACACCTTGTGCAGACGTAAAGAGCGCTGCTTGTAGGGTTTTAATTTCAAGTACACCCAATCACCTACTTGAAATTCTTGTGGCTTTCTCTTCTTGTCTGCAACTCGCTTCATATAATCTTGAGCTCGCTGCAACGAAGTTCTCAGCTTAAGATGAATATCTCGCTTCTCCTGCACCGTGGTCTCTACTCCGATCACCTGGGTTTGGGTATAGGAGGATAAAGCCATTGGGGTTGGTTTATACCCATATAATGTTTCGAACGGGGATAATTTCAGCGATGAATGGTACGAAGTATTGTACCAAAACTCTGCAAGAGGTAACCACGTACCCCACTTCTTCGGACTCCCACTCACCATACATCGCAGATAAGACTCCAAACATTGGTTTACCCGTTCGCATTGCCCATCCGTCTGAGGGTGGTATGTTGTGCTCAAATGTTGTTCGATACCCAAAGTCTGCTGCAGATCCTTCCAAAAAAGGCTTGTAAAAATCTTGTCTCGATCAGATACAATACTAGAAGGTAAGCCATGTAACTTGTAGATGGTATTCAAGAATTCCTGAGCACACACACTTGCTGAGAATGGATGCTTGAGTGCCAGAAAATGAGCATGCTTCGTAAACCGATCTACAATTACCCAAATCGTATCCTTACCTCCTGACTGTGGTAATCCTTCTATGAAGTCCATTGTGATGTGCTGCCATGCTTGGGAAGGTACGGGTAAAGGCTGCAGCAGCCCAACACTTCTTGTGGTCTCATGCTTGCTCAACTGACACTGATGACAGTTCCCTCCCGCAGTTCTAATGCCTGGCCAAAGAAATGTGTTACTGGTTCTTTGATATGTTGCATTGATCCCGGAATGCCCCCCTAGTTTGAACAATGCATGAACTGCAGAATATCCTTTCGCAAATCCCCAGTACTCCCTACATACAACTTCCATTTCAATCTGATTAAGCCACTGTGGTAAGAGAATAAAGATAGGTTGTAGGGCGTTGCACTGCACTCCAGGATGGTCTCCTAAGCTATTTCATCACCCTTATAGCTCTCAATTAATTCCGATACCCAATGGGGAGTGCACACAGTGATCCCAGCTACACTGCCCCCTTCTTCTTCTTGCCTAGATAAAGCATCTGCAACTCTATTCTCTGTACCCTTTTTATACTCAATCTTGTAGTCATACCCTAAGAGTTTTGTGAGGTATTTGTGCTTAGTAGGAGTTGACAACTTCTGCTCCAAAAGAAATTTGAGACTCTGATGATCAGTCTTAATAATAAACCGATTATGAAGCAAATATGACCTCCATTTTCCTACTGCCAGTACAATTGCAAGCAACTCTTTTTCATAGGTAGATAATCCCATACTCCTTGGTGCCAATGCTTTACTAAGGAAAACAATAGGGTAATTCTCTTGCATAAGTACTGCTCCAATGCCTTTGTAAGATGCATCAGTTTCTACTACAAAAGGAATGGAGAAATTTGGCAGCTTCAACACTGGTGCCGATATCATAGCCTGCTTGAGCTTAACAAATGCTTCCTCCGCCTTTACTGACCACTCAAACCCTCCTTTCTTTGTAAGCTCAGTTAGAGGCTTAGCTATAGAACCATAATCTCGGATGAACTTCCTGTAATATCCTGTCAACCCAAGGAAGCCCCTCAAAGACTTCAGATTAGTTGGTGTGGACCATCTAGCCATGGCCGCAAGTTTATCTGGATCTGCTTTAACCCCTTCCTGATCAATTATATGCCCAAGATACTCAACTCGAGATTGCCTAAAGCTACACTTAGCTGCCTTGGCATATAGAGTGTGATCTGCTAGCTTATGGATCACCTGCTCTTCCATGGATTTGCTGTAGATTAGAATATCATCAAAAAAAACTAGCACAAACCTGCTCAAATATGGTTTGAAAATAGAATTCATTAATGCCTGGAAAGTTGCGAAAGCATTGGTGAGTCCAAACGGCATAACCTTGAATTCATACAAGCCACTTGAAGTCACAAAGGCAGTCTTATAAATGTCAGATTCTTCCATTTTGATCTGGTGGTAGCCAGCCCTTAAATCCACCTTGGAAAACACCACTGCACCTCCCAGCTCATCTAACAAATCATCAATGAGAGGTATAGGAAAATTATCTTTAACAATGATTGAGTTTAGTCTTCTATAATCAATGCAAAACCTCCATGTACCATCTTTCTTCTTAACAAGCAACATTGGAGAGGAAAATGAACTTGTGCTTGGCTATATTACACCTGCCGTAAGCATCTCTTCCACTAACTTTTCTATTTCTCTCCTCTGAATATAAGGGTACTTTGTAAGGAGCTTGTTTAAAAGAAACTGCTCCCTCCTTCAATATTATTTTATGATTGTGACTTCTCTCAGGGGGTAACTGTGAAGGCGTATCAAACACATGCAAGTACTTCTCAATTAATGGCTGTAGAGAAGAATGAGTTTTACTTTCTGTACTGACTTGCTCAGCAGTAACCATGCACAAGCACCCCACTATAGCTCCATTTCTTTTCTTTAAAGTCCTCTTGAACTGCTTCCCAAGAATCATTTTCAATGTCACCTCTTCTTTTATCCTCGTGATACTATCGCTTACATCCCTTCACAAAGCTTACACTGTTGTTGAAGTCAAATGTTATAGCCCCAACTGCTTTAACAAATCCACTCCAACCACCATGTCACAACCCCTAGCTTGAGTATTCCGAGGCGATTAAATCCGCATCCACTCATCTCCCATTCTACTTTGGGGCATCCGTGTTGACTCAACTTGCCACCATCGCCATCGTGACTAATAAGGAGTTAGTTTACTCCATTTCACACCGCTCTTCTTGCACTAGCCTCATCAATGAAGCTGTGAGTGCTTCCAGTATCAATCAATACTGTGATATGCTGCTTTCCCAATTTTCCTTTTAATTTGATAGTGTCTGCAGCAGCTTGTCCAGCTAGAGCATTGAGAGACACATGAAATTCACTCTCCTCATTTCCCACCTCTTCTAATATCAACTCAGTCGTATCCTCTTCTTCACACACAATAGTGAATAGTTCCTTGCACTTATGTCCCAACTTGTAGGGCTCGTCACAACGAAAACACAATATGTTCTTCATTCTCTCCTCTATTTCACTAGGAGTTAATCTCTCACACTCGACATCGATTGTATTTGAACTCACTGTGTTCTCATTATTATTCTTCCATCCTTCAGTTGTTCTACTGAAATGTTTTGGTCCCCTTCCCAATGCTATAACCTGCATCTCCTGTTTCCTTGCCAGATTAATGACATGCCCCAACTTCACTGGACTAAACATTTACACCACACTCGCTATTTTCTCCTTCAATCCCCCTATGTAACATTTCACAAAGTATTCTTCCTTTAGACTTCTATTTTCTACAGCCATAAAATCCTTCAGCTCTTCAAATTTGGTTGTGTATGCAGCAACATCAGTTGTTTGCCTCAGTTGATTAAATCTACTCACTAAACTTTTCCCATCCACTGCTGCAAACCTTTCTACCACCATCTCTCCAAATTGTCTCCATGTTATCTCCTTAGTCCTTCTACATATTCTAAGTACCACAGATCTGCCTTCCCTTCCATATACATTGCTGCGGTGAAAATCTTCTCATCGTCCTCCATCAAATTCACCACAAAATATTTATTACATTTACGTATCCATTGCATCGCATTATCCCCATCGAATTTAGGAAACTCCCATTTATGCATTTGTGAATTAAAATTCAAGTGATTGGATGATTTACCTTGCGTTCGCGATACACTGGCATGTTTTCGCGATCCACTGTGTTCTTCCTCCTCCTCCTCCTCTTGTTGTTCATTCTCCCCATCTCCTTCCCCCTCTACCGTTTGATTTCCTTTATCCAATCGCAATTCTCTTCGCAGTTGCCTGCTCAGCTCTTCGAATTGAGATTGAATCCCCGCCATCAGTGAACTACTCAGCTCGCTTTGTTTCCTACTCCACTCCACCTGCTGTTGTTGCAATTGCAATTGCAATTGTGTCAGCTGCGACTCCATGTTATTGATTCGGTTCTCCATTCTAGTACTCCTTGGCATACAGCGATCGTAGAATCACTGCTCTGATACCAATTTGTTAAGAATGAAAGCTTCTTCAATGTATCAAATCACAAGATCAATTAGAAGATGAATTAATCTGTGAGACACCAATGAAAAAGAGAGTTTTATTCACCTGAAAGGATTACAACGAAACCAAAATGATATTCAAGACTCCTACAACCATGTGTGAATCTCCTATTTATATTTAGTTGACTAACTAATCCAGCTAACAACTCTAACAACTTTGTAACCGCTCGTCTCACGTGGCATGTTCACTAACTCACCCTCTTTACCTACTCCCTCTCCATGCATACGCACTCTGCGTGTATCGCACTCCAACATACCTCAAAAATTATCATAATAATTATCAAATTACATAATATTGAAAGTATTATTTATCAACTTTTAAGGAGATGAATAGACTATGAAATATTGATTGTCACAAAAAAAATACTATATATTTTTATCTACTTAAAGAAAACATGACTCCTAGAGCATAAAATTAATGTTCATACTTAAAAGTATTACTTTTTTTTCTTTTTTTTTTCAACAGAGAAGAAAAGTGATAAAGCATTGAACTCGTAACTAGATTGTGATTTTTCGCTAACAAATATTTCTTAGTTGTAATCATACTTTTGTGATAGATAGGTTTGCTATCATATATCTAAGGACATATCTTATTATTATAAAAAAAAAAACGCCACCAAATTACAAATGTCATCCAACCGGCACCCTTAAATGAAGCATGTAATTAATGTGTTTGTTTAGCAAATATTGCTACTTGTACTTTAAATTTAAGATGTTTTCTCCAAGTAAGTATTTATATTTGATAGTTTTATTTATTGGAGTTTGCTAATGGACATCATTAACAGTCAACACTGAGACTAGAACTAGTCAATCAGAGTTTCATGTAGATGACGACAAAATAATTAGCTTCGAAGATTTTTTTTCCTTCTAAATAACGTGCTTTGAATATTTCAAAGAAGCGGATAGATGTCAGCTGTCGTTCTTTTTAATTCCAGAATAATCTGTCAGTTCCTATTAGGTTAAGGATAAATATTATTTTAAATCTTTTAGGGAGTGTTTACTTTTCATGATTAGCATTTTGAAGGATTGATTATTTGATGGATTAAATGTGTGATTAGATAATTTTTATCTATCAATCCTTTGTTTACTATAAAGGGTTAGTGAATGATTAAAATTGGGATAAATAATTCTCCCTTTATTTGGAGGATTATTTCAATCCTACCTATATTAGTTGGATTAAAATTAATGAAAAACAATTCAAATGATTAAAATAATCCCAAGCTTTGGTATATCCTCAAATATTAATCCTTAAAAGTAAACACTTGATTAAGTTGGATTAATTTTATCTATCCAACCTAATTATGTAAAGTAAACACCACCTTAAGTTATTGTGGCAGGGCTAGTTATATCTCATATTATTGAATTTTATGTATTTATTTTTGAATTATTGATTTTATCTCAATTATATCTCTCTCTTTTTTTACTCTGGAAAGTTGACGTAGCTTGTCAGATTATCTGGTGTATTTAATAATCCGACGATATTATTTGTATCATTAGATTTTTTTTAAAATTAAAATTATTAAATACACGTAGTAATCAAACGAGACATGTCAACTTTATGTAGCCCAAAAATAAATGGATGAACATAATTGATACAAATTCGATAATTCAAGATCTAAAAGAATATTTTCAATAATATAGTATATAATTGATAGGGAAAAATTAGTTTTGGGTTTAAATGATATTTAATCTCAGGTTAAAAGTTCCAAAATATATTTATTTTACTTTGTTCTTCTCTCATTTTTTTTTTATTTAGACCATAAGAAATTCTCTGTCCTATATCTTTCATCGCAATATTATATTGACATTACAGTATTGTTCATTTACATTAAACATAAATTCAAAGCAATCCCTATCATTTCAAAGCAATCATTATAACCAACCAAATATATGTTCATTTTCATGCATGTACCTATAATCAATTTTTATAAAGAGCCAAAACTTAAATCTAAAATATTCCAAAAAGAACTGCAATTTCACGGACAATTAAAAATGACAAAAGTAGTAACAAAAGAGAAGGAATTTGATAGGACCCTTCAATTTAATTCGAAGAAAATAAAAGTTTTGTGTGCAGATATTTCCATTTGCGTTAAAAACTCGGAAAATGGCTAAGGAGTTCGTATTTAAACAGGCCGGATACAATTTAATAGTCCAAATTGCAATATGTAGGATAGTTGGGCTTTTCTTTGAAGACCACCAAATTTATCATGAATTTATTTAGGGTTTGGGGTTGAGTTGGCTCAATCATTCTTAGTGAACAAACTTTTATTTTTTAGTTTTTGAATTGGAGGATTGAAAAATTAGAAATTCTATAGAATATGTAGCTAAATTATACTCACTTCTTACATGTTAATATTTTATTAGTTTAATTTATATTAATAAATTATTATCATACGAAAGAAGATATAGTGTATCTATATATTTATAAAAAAGTTCGAAATTGTGGTTAATACTCTAATCGTCTATCATTGTGGTTAATACTCTAATCGTCTATCATTATTAAAAAGAGAAATACTATCGAATTGCACTGTTCAATAAATAATTTAATAGAGTGATATTTATTGAAGCTGTGATTCACCAAAAAAGATAGTTTAATTGTTCTCTCGAAGGGGAATTATTTAATTGTTTTTGTACTCAAATATTGCAATGAAATTCAACTATATCTTTTAGGCTCGCCACTTGAATCGAATATAACCAATATAAATTTAAATTATTATCTTCATAGATTTAGCTCAATTAATTAAAAATTAATAGATTTAACTACGAATCCGAATCCTCCTCTCTCAATTCTTATATAAAAAAAAGAAAATCTAAAAAGAACCAATCTTAAGAATTAACCATTAATAAATGATCGATAGTTTGACACCACGTGAAATATCTAAAATTTCCTCTTTTGACTCGCCCGAACAGCTCATCGCCTCTGCGTCGGAGCTCAACAATCAGTAATCCCGTGTCGTAAAATTTCCGTCGGAATTTGGTATGGCGATTCTGTACGGTGTGGTGGCTCGCGGGACGACGGTGCTGGCGGAGTTCAGTGCCGTGACGGGGAACACCGGCGCGGTGGTGCGGCGGATACTCGAGAAGCTCAGCGAGTCCGATTCGGCCGAGTCGCGGCTGTGCTTCTCTCAGGATCGCTACATCTTCCACATCCTCCGCTCCGATGGCATCACGTTTCTCTGTATGGCCAACGATACCTTCGGGCGTAAGGCTCTGTTCCAAATCGAGGGAATTTGATTTTATTTTTAATTTTTCGTTCAGGGTACTAGCGCCTGCCTGGTTGTGAATTAGGTTGCCATATCGATTTTAGGGTCTCGTAGATGCTGAATTTTGTGAAGTAAACTAGGTGATGATGTATTGTAGATTTGCACAGCTCTATATGATTTTGTGTGTATAGATACTGGGAAATGAAGTTGATGTGTTGGTTTAGTTGAACTTTACTTGTATGCGATGGAGTAGTGAGGAAATATTATGTTCATCTTTGATTCTGTATTCATTTGAAACGTGGTTAAGTTTTTAATGCTTTGATCCAGGAAGGATACCGTTCTCGTATTTGGAGGATATTCAGATGAGGTTTATGAAGAATTATGGGAGAGTGGCTCCTTATGCGCCTGCATATGCTATGAATGATGAATTCTCAAGAGTGTTGCACCAGCAAATGGAGTTTTTCTCCAGTAATCCTAGTGCAGATACGCTCAACCGTGTTAGAGCAGAAGTTAGTGAGGCAAGTATTTATCATCTTGAGAAACAAAGAAAATGTGGAAAGATTTTACTTATGGGCTTCATTATTGAATTGCCATGTAAATTATGTGGTTGTGTGTTTTGACTTTTGAGTATTGTAGAAAAGATGTTGCTCTTCTCAGTTCTCACCCATTAGGAACCCAGCTGCATTTTTGTTATCAATGTTGACTGTAATTCAGTTTCAAGTTTTGATTAATTCGTCTAGGCCTGATTTTCTGGTAGTAGAAGGTCTTGAAGTGTGTTTCATTTTGACTTTGATTTACAAGTTCTCCTTGTTTCAAGTCAATTAGCGTATGTGTCCTTTTTTCTATGTGTCCTTTTTTCTACAATCTGGTTGTAAATGGATTTAGAAAAATGAGTAATGGTATTTTTTTTTTTTTTGGCTTTATAAAATTGCTTTGAGATCTAATAGCTTTGGCTGCTATTACCTTCCCAACCATGAATATTTGTTTTTAGTCACTGCACTACGAAGTCTGGAAGCAATAAGAAACTATCTTTTGCTAGGTGTAAAAAATATAGTAAGTGAAGAACCAAATTCGTAATTTTATTTTTTCCTTCTTTTCTGCAAAAATTGTGCTTTAATGTGAAAAATGTAGAAAGTTGTTAATTAGCAACACCATCGTTTTGTTTTGACATGATTTGTCTTTGATATTTTTATATTTCTTCATGGAACATTTTTCTGGATATTTATTTACCAAATACCATATTCGTGAGGATAAAAGTAGAAATCTACAGATGTTGTTCTCATAGAGAAAAGCTTTCATCCCCTTCAGTGCTGAATGGGAAATAAGTGTTAGTTCAGCCGGAACAGTTAGTGGAAGAAGATTCCTAAAATACCTTAAAATAATTGTCAAAATAGAACATCAACCAGTGTCCATGCTATTTGAAATCCAGCTTCTATACATATGATACCCAATTTTCCTATTTATAGCTTGTTGCATCTTTTTATGGTCATCCTATGTCAATAGTTTTTTGTTTTTAATCTAGGAGTGGTCTTCATAAAAGTTCCATTATGCTTCTTTTTATGTATATATGAATCCAGTGGGCTCTAATATACTTCTCATTCTGTATTTCAATCTTCCTCATCCTTGTCATTGCAGTTCTTGTCATGACACCTTAATTTTGGTTCAGGTACGTACAATCACGGTGGACAACATTGAGAAGATTCTAGAGAGAGGTGACAAGATCGAACTTCTTGTTGATAAAACAGCAACCATGCAAGATAGTGCATTCCACTTCAGGAAACAATCAAAGCGCCTTCGTCGCGCTCTATGGATGAAGAATGCCAAGCTATTGTGAGTTTATGGTGCTATCTATTGAGTCCAATTTGTATCTTAAAAATTTACAAACTTCTTTTTCTTGGTATAGACTGCATTGTTAATTTATCAAAGCAAAATGGCAATGTGTTTCATTGATCTTGACTTGATGCAAAATCTTGTGTGCTTCATAGGGCCTTGCTCACATGTTTGATTGTTCTGCTCCTGTACTTCATAATTGCGGTTGCCTGCGGAGGCATCACTTTACCTTCTTGCCGGTCAAAGTAAACAGCTGTGGTCTACATTGGTAATCCCATTTGATATCCAAACCATGACAGCAAGAACTCCAGGTGCCTTACGGTTGTGATATCAGAATGCCAATGGAAAATGTGTCGTTTTCAGATAATTATACTTGATTTCTGCTGTCGTGGCTGTAAAGTAGTGTGATGCACAAGCATGATACTATCTAGTAATATCTGTGATGCAGTTCGCTTCCTCTTTCTTCTGTCTGCAAAAAATGGTGGTCTTTTTCTTTCCCTTTCGATTGTGTGCAATGTATCTAGAGAAGAACAGAGAAAGCCTACAGAATAAAGTATAAGGGGTCTACTTGTTTGTGAATATGGCGGTGGGAGTGAATATCTTGAAATTCATCTTAGCAGAATTTCATTATTGGATCATCAGGTCGAGGTTTTAACGTTTGAAATATAAGGCTTTCATTTGTGTGCAATTTTTAGGATCTTGATCTATGGAGCTAACTTTAATGTCAATTATATGTGATGGAGAAGTGCATGTTCTCTCTCTCTCTATGACTTGTATAGTAGGTTTAAAGGAAATTTGAAATTCTGACCTCCTAAGTAGAGGCAATGCATAGATGTAGAGCATACCTAAATATTTGGTGAGAAATTGTTGCAGTAGTAATAAATAACTTCTCGTTTTATATAAAAAATTTAAGGGAAAATTTATAATTTTAATCTAATAAATTGATTTTACGATAATTTTAGTCTAATAAATCAATAATATCTTAGTCAAACCTAATGAATTGATTTTGTGATAATTTTAGCTCGTGAGTATTTTTTTGGTAGCGAAAGCATAATTGGTATCGGAAATAACATGTAACGCATAAGTCTTTTCTAAAGACGTTTCTAATTTGTGTTTTCTCTATGTTATTTTCTACTGTTGATTGTGTCTTTTGGTATCAAAAATCACTTATGAGTTAAAATTATCACAAAGTCAATTTATGAGGCTAAAATTATATAATTTTTTCAAAATTTAATTGATAGCCAGTGGTATTTGTTCGGTAAAGAGATCAATGAAGCAAACACTTAGCCAAACTCTTGGCTCGGAATTTTATCATAAGGACAATCCAAAGGATTTAGGTTTAGTTTGTGTTTATTTAATCTATGGAAAACAATCTGTTTATTGCTGTTAAAAGTTTTGGTTCTAAAAAATTAGAATATGTTGGATAAATTATTACAGATAAGTAGGGGTGAGCAACAGTCGGTTTCGGTCAAAAATCGAACCGAAACGATTCGACCGATCAACCGAAAAAAAATTTCGACCGAATCGAATCGCTACGTATCTTTGAACCGAACCGAAACCAACCGAAACCGAATGGTTTCGGTTCGGTCGGTTCCGGTCCAAACCAACAGCATTATTTCTTTTGAATTTTGCCATAATTTTATTCCATTTTGCCCTATTTTTGCTGTATCAACAGTAAGAAATAATACCTATATATCAACTCATAAGTTATTAACATTACATAAACAAAACAAAAAGCTACAAAAATTCCATAAAGTTCATATTCCAACTTCAAATCAAAACCACCAAAAACAATAGGTTTAAATATTCAAAGTCCTAAGTCCAAACAACCACAATTGTTAAAGACTTCAATGATCCATAAAACAATAAGTTCAAATATTCAAAATAAAACTTCAAAGTTCAAATTCAAACTCCAAACAACCATGTAAATAATAATGGTTCAAGTCTCTGTTGTTGATGGTGTTGGATTGGTGGTCTTCGTTTGAACCACTTCACTAACCTCATTTAAAGTAAGATTTTTAAACCTACAAAACAAAAAATAAAAGTAACAATTAGTGTAATTCAAAAGAATAAGAAATACAATTAATACATAAAAAATGAAATGTTATGAATATTAATAGAGGCTATAACCTTCTTCATGCTTCAAAAGAGCATTCAAATCTTCTTCAATTGATATTAGATCGTTAGACCTACTCAACCAATCTTGAGTGCATATGAGACACTCGACAATTTTAGGAGTTAAAGAACTCCTACAAGGATCAAGAACTCTTCCTCCGACGCTAAAAGCGGATTCGAGAGGCAGCTGAGAAATAGGCACCGTCAAGATATCTCGAGCAAAGATGGAAAGAATGGGAAATCATGTTGGTTTAGCTTCCACCAATACAAGATGTCAAAGTCTTCTTCCGCCCCTACAACGACTTCTTTGCAATATACATCCAATTCATCAATTGGAGAAATTGCTCCCTCATTGACCTTTTGTTTCTTTTATTTCTTAACCATAACACGATTCTTCCCAAACATTATTGACGATGATTCTGTTTGCTGTGAAGATTGGCTCGTTGCACTACTATTTGGAACATCATGCAATCCTTTGTAAACTTCGTACAACTCATACAAACTATCAAGGACACTTTGAGCCAATTGTTTTCAATTTCTTCACCTCATTCTTCAATAAGTACAAACTCAAGAAATTTATACTTATATCTAGGGCAACAATCACACTCAAGAAAATGATACTGTTCATTTTAGTTGGATCTCCCCAGTATTTGTGAAACTTTGCCCTCATTTTAATTCCCATTAATTTGACATTTTCATCGTCACTATCAACCCACTCCTTCAACAGGTCACTAACCATAGTGATCTCATGTAAGAATTCGTTACAAGTGACATACAATGAGCCTGAAATTCTTATTGTCAATTCATAAAAAGCCTCAAGTAGGTCTCTCATCATCCTTGCGTTGTGTCAATCCATACCCATCGGAACCCCATCATCAAGATCTAGCTTAAAATAAGGATCTTTGCCATCATACTGCTCAAATGCTTTTTCAAACTTACAAGCCACACTCAACATTAGGTAAGTCTAATTCCATTTAGTAGGCACATCCAAACATAACTCTTACACGAAATGTTTTCTTCTTTACAACATTCCTTAAATTTTACTAATCGCGCAGGAGACTACCTAACATATCTCACAGATCTCGTATTCTCTTAATTGATGAACCTACTTCTTTCAAGCCATCATTAACTACTAAAGAAATAATATGAGCCACACACCTCATATGAAGATATTTCCCTTTCACCATACTACAACCCCGAGAAGTCAATCGTGTTTTCAAATAGTTAAGACAAGTATCATTAGAAGCAGCATTATCAACAGTGCATGAAAACACCCTAGCAATACCACATTCTCGCAAGCAATTATCAATTAATCTACCCATTTCCTCCCCCTTATGTGTTTCAATGGTGCAAAAATTGATAATTATTTTGTTTAACTTCCAAGATCTATCAATGAAATGTGTAATAATACATATGTAATTCAACTTTTGCAACGAAGTCCAAGTGTCTGTTGTAATACATACACTTTGACATGTTTCAATGAAAAGATCACGAAGTCTTCCTTTTTCAGTCAGGAAAAGTTGATAGCAATCTCTAGATATAGTCCACCTTGAAGGGATCTTAAACTTAGGTCGCAATGTGCTAATAAACTCCTAAAACCCTCACCTCAACAATTTTAAAGGGAGTTCATCCTTAATTATCATCTCATTCAACTTTTTCTGCATAATTCCCGATCAAATCTCAAGAGGTAAGACTACCTATATTCTCATCACCCCTCACTATAGGTTGCAAGCTCAATTGAGCTTGTTTGACACCAATAATAATGGATTCTTTTGCAATTATTACGATGAGCCCAAGTGACGAAGTCCCATTTTTCTTTGGATCAACAAAGTATTCGACACTACAATAATTATATTTACCTTTTTTTGCTCCATCCTCATTAAAAAACTCAGTGAAGTGATCCCACACTTCAGAACGTTGCCTTCCAGCTTTCTTCTTTGCATTGGTTGCCGTTGAAGAACCACCTTCAAGGGGAGACTCACCTGTGATAGGTTGAACACTATCACCTTGAGTTTTATTTTGACTTTCAGACATCTGAAGAATAACACAAAACAACAATATGAATTAGTCAAGAATACTCAATTATTTAAACCCAAATTAAGCATAACATAAAATCCAAATAACACAATAAGTTAAACTAGTTGATATATGCACACAATTTGTAAGAAACATTGTTAGATCACATTAAAACACATAATGGGGCTACTGATAGATAGTCTTATCGTATAAATATAAATTCTTAAATATTCTGATATCATTTAGTTTAAAAAACAGTTATCCATAATTTAAGAACCAATTTACACGTTTTCTCTTTATACAACTTTATCTAAAAATCAATTTATAACAATCAAATATAAAAAGTCTATTCATGAGAATCAACTTTATCTATAATTTAAGAATCAATTTGGACTGTGTTGTTATTTATTATATGTTTGTGTACACATATTTGATTTAGGCAGGAAGTTTCCACAAACAACCATCAATTTTAAATTTTTCGATAAGTGATAAAGCATTGATATGTACTTACAAATTTTCTGCCAATTCCATTGATATGTACTTACAAATTTCAAAATTAAAATTGCACAGAGAATAGTCCTCAGAATACATCATATGCGCACAGAAGATAGAAGCAAAAAACCAAAATAAAAATTGCACAGAGAAGACATAAGCAAAAAACCAAAATAAAAATTGAACATAAAAAATAAAAACTTAGAGAAGACAGAGGGAGAGAAACGAAGATGAAGAATGATAAAGGGCAAGGTACTAACCATGGGCTACGGCAATTTGGCTACGACAGAGGAGCAAAGAGGCGCGCATCGTAGCGGGAACCACCGTGGACGTGCGTCGCAGTGACGCATAAAATTACGAGCACCGGCTCCGGCACCGGAGAAAGCCAGATTAGAGGAGATGAAAGTGCTGGTCAGCGCCCCAGCGTGCTGCATCACCTGCGTGACTGGTGAGTGTGGTGTGGTGAATGAAATTTTCTAACCCTAGCCGCCAGCACAAGAAACAAAAGTTAAGTGGATTAAAAAAATAAATCATTAACTTGAATCCTAATCGTTCAGTTCGGTCAAGACCGATATCCATGCTCTGAAAACCGATGACCGACCGAACATATTTCGGTTTTATGTTTTTTAACCGAACCGAAACCGAACTCCATGCTCGACCGACCGAATTCGACCGAAATCAATCGGTTCGGTGCGGTTTTTCGGTTTCGGTTCGGTTATGCTCACCCCTACAGATAAGGATCCAACTGACACTGAATAGTAAAGAATAAATATGGAAAGTAAATGCAAATAATGGAATGGTTTTTGTTTACGAGTTACTCCTTCCGTCCAATAAAAGTGACAAATTCCTTTTTTGAACATTTTTCTTTATTTAATCTCATAATCACTTATTATTTATCAAAAAATCATTATTTTCTGATCTTTATATATGAGTAATCACAGTAGAGATCAAAGTAGATTGAATTAATCTTCTAAAAAAAAGAGTTCCACTCATAATTTATCACATGGTATGATCTTTTCTCAACTCAAATAATTTTCACCAACAATTTTATTAAAACTCGTATCACAAAAAATGATACACTTTTGGTGAATTGAATTCATTAAACTTGTGATTTGTGAGCAATTGCAACAGAGTATGAATCCATCCTTACAATTGTTGTAACTAAACAATAGAGATAGAAATCCCTTCTATATTTATTGTTAAAAGATGTTACTACTTATTGAACAAAAAGATTGAACAAAAAGAACTTATAGAATGTCCACAACAAGATCTTATACTATCATACTCTAGAACTATAAGTATCACACTCTAGACTAACCAAGCATCTCATTTTGGAGTGAATGTTGAAGAAAATATTACACAAAAAGCTTAGTAACAATTTGCTACTTCAGGGATAGACTTTATGTTCTGTGAATTGGACTAATGGAATCGTCAATCCCCCCTCTATTTATAGAGCTCGAAAGCCTTGATGGCCAAGACTCCACAGCACGTTGAGATCCCCTCAACTAACTCTAGATGATGACTTTTCTTGCACCTAAAAATCAGTATCCCACTGATTTTTACTTGATTGATAAGTTCAAACTTTCTCACACTTTTGCAACAAATGTCCCTATTAATCTCCAGACTAAAAACATTTCAAAGCATGATTAATAGATATGTATGAATAAGACAAAACTTATAATTTAAGAGTTATTCCAACTCTTATATTTAGAGTCATCCCGACTCTAACAATTGTTATTATTATTATTATTATTATTATTATTATTATTATTATTATTATTATAGTAGTGAATGATCATGTATGAAAAATTGAATTGAGAAATCGTCTATTTGAGCCTAATGATTAATTAATAGTACGGCGTGTATGTTATTATTATATCTTCTCTCTCGTTATAGGCATTATTACATGCAACATTTAATTATCAAAATTAAATCCATAGCGGATCAATCCTACTGTGTAAATTTAAACGTGTATTTTCCTTAATCCAAAAAATAATAATCGATCTTTGGCGGGCTAAGGTTGGGCTGTTTATGCATTTTCATAAACGAACCTCATATTATCATATATTTCAAATGTATTATGTTAAAGGACAGCATGGGCTACCCAATTTTATTTTATTTTGGTATTTCTAAGAAAAATCGCCATAAGAAATGGCCGTTCTGTTCATTTATTGGCATTTGCCGCTTATAACAATAATCATGGGCCCACCGAAAAATTAATTTAATAATAATAATAATAATAATAATAATAATAATATTATTATTATTATTATTATTATTATTATTATTATTATTATTATACAATTTAATCACGGTGCTAGAGTTAAATTCAAAGGTGATGTCTCGTATGAGAGAGTTTCGCCCTATCCGACATCTTATATATAAAATTCAAATCCATAATCATAGAATCTCAATATAATTTTGTGCAAGACATAATGAATTTAAATATGAATTTTACTGTAATTTAATTAATTGGGGGAGGTTTGCTGATTGGCCATCAATTGGTATAAGCCAAATTTTGTTTTCAACAGCATCTATTTTCATCAAATTTCGGGTCAGTTTCTGGGATCCTTTCTCATCAGTTGGTTAAAGATTCTTTTTTTCTTTGGCAGCATTGAATTTTTGTGATTCTTTCCGCACATTTAGTTCAAGAACCTGTTTTATTTGCACTGTCTCAGCCTCCCTCCCTCCCACTCTTTCTCTCTCTCTCATGGCGTCTTCTATCAGTCTCACCCCATCACTCCTGCTCTCCACTTCAAACCCAAGTTCATTCCCAGCCAAGATTCCAACTTTACATCCAAGCGCTCACACCCTCCGCACAAAACATCGCCAAACAGTTCAAAGCAGCAAATTCGACAGCTTCCTTGATTTGGAGCCCAAATCAAAACCAGAGTCTTTGGCTTTCGACATTCCCTGGTTCAATCAAGCCGACCGTCCCCGGTTCGACGTCATCGTCATCGGCGCCGGTCCTTCAGGTCTCCGGCTGGCGGAGCAAGTCGCCCGGCGCGGGATGAAGGTATGCTGCCTCGACCCTTCTCCCCTTTCCATGTGGCCCAACAATTACGGCGTGTGGATTGACGAGTTTGAGAGCTTGGGTTTAAAGGATTGTTTGGATGCAACATGGCCTATGACTTGTGTACATATTGATGATCGAAAGACTAAGTATTTAGACCGTGGTTATGGTAGAGTGAATAGGAAGGATTTGAAGTTGAGGTTGTTGTCTGATTGTGCAACATTTGGTGTGAAATTTTATAAAGCTAAAGTTTGGAAGGTGAATCATGAGGAGTTTGAGTCCTCGATTTCGTGTGACGATGGCACCGAGTTGAGGGCTAGTTTAATCGTTGATGCTAGTGGTTTTGCTAGTAGTTTTACCGAGTATGACAAGCCAAGGAATCCCGGCTTTCAGGTTGCTCATGGCATTTTGGCTGAGGTTGATGAGCATCCCTTTGATTTGGACAAGATGGTTTTGATGGATTGGAGGGATTCCCATCTTGGAAATGAGCCTTATTTGAGAGTTAGCAATTCAAGATTCCCAACTTTCTTATATGCGATGCCCTTTGATTCGAACTTGGTGTTTCTTGAGGAGACGTCGCTGGTGAGCAGGCCGGTGCTGTCGTATGCAGAGGTGAAGAGGAGGATGGTGGTGAGGCTGAGGCAGCTGGGGATACGTGTGAGGGCCGTGATTGAGGATGAGAAGTGCTTAATCCCGATGGGAGGGCCTCTTCCAAGGATGCCTCAGAGTGTGATGGCCATCGGGGGGAACTCTGGGATTGTGCATCCTGCAACGGGCTACACGGTGGCTCAGACAATGGCACTCGCCCCTGTGCTTGCGAGGGCCATTGCTGAGTGCCTTGGCTCGACCAGGATGATTCGAGGGGCTGCCCTTTATCAAAGGGCTTGGGATGGGTTGTGGCCTGTTGAGAGGAGGTGTGCGAGGGAGTACTACAATTTTGGGATGGAGACGTTGTTGAAGCTCGATTTGAATGGGACGAGGAGGTTCTTTGATGCTTTCTTTGAGCTTGATCCTCACTACTGGCATGGCTTCCTTTCCTCAAGACTCTCTCTTGGTGAGCTTGTTTTGCTAGGGTTGTCCCTCTTTAGGCATGCTTCGAATCCTACTAAGTTGGATATGGTCACAAAATGCCCTGTGCCCATGGCTAAAATGGTGGGGAATTTGGCCCTTGAAGCCATTTGATTGAAATAGTTTTTTTCTTTTTTCTTTTTTCTTTTTTATGATCTTGATTATCTTTGGCGATGTATACTTGCAAGAAGTGGGAAGTTATGTGGAATTTGCAGTTTCTTTTGTTCAGTGTTATTAGTTTTTGAAATGTGTTAAAAATGTTACTCACTGAGAGATGTAACCATGAAATAAAACTTATATGATTTGACAAGGTGAGTACAATAATCTCATGCTTATTTTTGTAGAATTTTACAACTTGAAAGATAAGGAAAACATAAATAAGCATAAACAACCTCATGAAGCTACTAGTACAAGCTCAATTGAAAAGATTGCTCATGAAGATGGTGGCGTTGGAGGAAAGCCATATGCGGAGTGGGCAGCCGGGCTGGCAAATAGGCGTTGATGGTGGTGGATTATAGTTTGGAGTTGATGGTGGAAGAGTCGGAGGAAGTGATGACGGAGGGCTTTCGGTACACTTGGTGTAGGAGTGTAAACAGGAGATGGTGGAGATTGATAGGTTGGCGTTGATGGTGATGGTGGTTGAGGCAAGGTTTGTGGTGGAGTCGAGGGAGGGTTGTAGCTCGGAGTTTGGGGTGTATGGTGGTGGTGGTGCGGAGGAGGAGGAATTTGTGGTACACTTGGTGCAGGAGTGTACGTTGGAGTTGGTGGTGGAAGAGATGGAGGAGATTGATAGGTTGGTGGTGATACTGGTGGATTATAGACCGGAGTTGGTGGTGGAAGAGTTGAAGGAGATTGGTAGGTTGGCGGTGATGGTGGTTGACTATAGATTGGAGTTGGTGGTGGAAGAGTCGGAGGAGATTGATAGGTTGGTGGTGATGGTGGTGGACTATATACCGGAGTTGGTGGTGGTAGAGTCGGAGGAATTGATGGCGGTGGACTTTGTGGTACACTTGGTGCAGGAGTGTAGACCGGAGTTGGTGGTGGAAGAGCTGGGGGAGATTGATAGGTTGGTGATGGTGGTTGAGGTGGTGTTTGTGGTGGAATCGAGGGAGGGTTGTAGGTCGGAGTTTTGGGTGTGTGGTGGTGGTGGTGAGGAGGAGGAATTTGTGGTACACTTGGTGCAGGAGTGTACACTGGAGTTGGTGGTGGAAGAGTCGGAGGAGATTGATAGGTTGGCGGTGATGGTGGTGGACTATATACAGGAGTTGGTGGTGGTAGAGTCGGAGGAAGTGATGGCGGTGAACTTTGTGGTACACTTGGTGCAGGAGTGTAGACCGGAGTTGGTGGTGGGGGAGATTGATAGGTTGGTGATGGTGGTTGAGGTGGGGTTTGTGGTGGACTTGAGGGAGGGTTGTAGATTGGAGTTTTGGGTGTGTGGGGGTGGTGGTGAGGATGAGGGTGAGGGTGGGGTGTATAAGGTGGTGGCGATGGACTAGATTGAGGAGGGTTATATGTCGGAGGCGGGCTTTGTGGTGGTGGAGAGTAGGTGGGGAAGGGCAGAGGAAGAGTAGGTATTGCCGGAGTGAATGTGGGAGATGGTGGGGATTGTCGGGAGTAGACAGAGGAGGCGCGGTTGTGTCCGGTGGCGGTGGTTTATGGAAGGTTGAAGGTGAAATGGTGGTAATGGATTGAAGTAATGTTTCCAATTTGTCCATTTGAAGTGACAAAAGGATTTGTTGCAGCAACAAAACCAGGCAAGACCACAAGCACTGCAACAATGAGATTCAAGAAAACCTTCACACAACTCATGATGAAGAAGCTGTGATGAAATTGCAAGTTTTGTTGATGGCATAAAATGTGAGATTTTGAAGCTGCATTTATAGAGGGATTGCAGCATTGATTTCAAGAATTCGTGTCGATGGAAAATTTGGTGATGAAAATGGCTCTTTCTGCATGGCTTTGAACAACTGTGAAAATCAAGGTTGATGGTTGAGCAATTGTCTCTACATTTATAACTAGTTTCGTATTCATGCCATTCATTAGAGGAATTTACAGTTCATCATCTCATTGCACAGTTGTGGCATTACTGCTGCAGCATATTCCTGTACAATGGTGAAACTATTGTTGCTGACTTTGCTCCTAATTATTTTTAGAAAGATAATTAATTCTCCAGACCTGATTCTATTTGGATACTCAATTGCAGTATTGAAGTATCATTTTGTCCGTATTTTCATATGCATTTACACCTTATATGGCTGATTCATTGGGATTATTCAACGTATATGATTCGACATTAATCGTTAAACATTATTCATAAATGGGGTGACTGGTGATGAATTATGAAGATAGTGTGTTATTTTCTTATTTCATTTCGACTCCTCCGTTTCGAATTATGTAATGATATTGTCTTCTGCTACTATTTTACACGTGACACGTATTAGTAGTAGGAAATTGAGCTTGAATATCTAGAATATTCCATCTAAAGACCGTACAGAAAATTAAATCTGGAAATCTTTGGTAGCCAAACTTTGCTCAAATACAATTTCGAATTTTATAGGAATTTGATACTTAACTTGAATAAGATATATTGTACAATTCGAGTCGTGTCATTTACATGTAAATAAAAATGACAGGCGCAAGAATTACTAGACACTTATACACTGTACTAACTACAAATGAAAAGTGTGAACAACTATTTAAACGTCGGGATATTTTTTACCTTTGTCAACTGAAAATGGAATATTGATTAAATGATTGGATGACAAATATAAAATATTATTATGGTATTGGTGGTGGTTGAATAAGTCCTATTAAACAAAAAAACTTAAGGAGGACTTACAATTATTTTTAGTTTATCCATTTTCCAATAAATGGGATCAAACATATTGATTTGAGTTTTTCCAAATTGTAATCGCATATTTTATTTTCATATTTCATAATCAGAGAGTATTAAGTGTATAATGATTGTTGAATTAAGTTACTTGATTGTTGAATTAAGTTACTAAGTACCTAAGTTACATGAACTAAAACATCGACTTCCTAAACAGAAGTAATCACATAATTTGAAATCAGATGAAAATTCCATAACTCACACTGCCAATTAAGCTATCCAAGTTAATTTGGTATTTATTTATTTAAGAAGTATTTATTTGTTTTAACTTATATATTTATATACTTATTGGGCTTAACTGAATCAGATAAGCCATTTATGGGAATTTCCACAGAAACGTGAGAGAGGATATAGTACACCCACATGTTCTATAGAATTTTTCGCCATATATATAGCTCTTCTTTTTCTTTTTCTTTTTGTGACTCCTCGTTATTTGTGTAGAGAAAAGTTACCTTATTTTCAAACTTATCAAGATGAGATTAGTATTATATCATGGGCATCAAAAGCATAGTTAAAAGATAATTAACAGAGTTGTTACTTATTAGGGCTCATCCACTAATTAATAAGGCCAGCTAGATTCTATATAAGTACCAATTAAATGAATTAGTAATAATTTACATAGTTTTGACTTTTGAATAATGCACGAATTATAGATTTGAAAATTTTATCCGACATGAAACCATATGAAGGATCCTCAGTTTCCTACATTGTTAGTGTTGCATCTTATTTTTCAATTCATATTTTGATAAATTATGAAGGCTCTATAGTCTAGGTATCGCAACTATATCTTGATTAATTTTGAAAGCAAGCGGTCTTTCTTCACATATATTTGCAAGGTGAATTCAAAATTTCATAATTATTCTTATGATGAATTAAAAAGGAGAAAGCTCCAGAAAATTGAATTAATCCAAAATATCTAAGGTGGAGCAAGTTAGCCACAACTCCTCCACACAAAAACTTAATCTAATTAAAGTGATCAAAACTAATCCATTTTCATTCCAAATATTCCCTCTTCCTCTGCGACTATAAATCCTTCACTAATTCATCAACACAAAATAATCCAATTATCTCACCTTCTCAATATCTCAACTAATTATACGCACACAAAAAAAAAAATCACGATTAATTCGACAAAAAACAGCGGCGAAGCAGCCATCAACATGGGCGAATCCAAATCTACCAAAGCAAAATCTGTTGCTTACGCAAATCGGCTCCCGCAAGCTCCATGGATGAGAGGCGCCGCCATATTCGACTTCATTCTAAGGCTTTGTGCCGCGGCGGCCGCGCTCGCTGCCGCCGCCACCATGGGCACCACCGACGAAACGCTCCCTTTCTTCACTCAGTTCTTCCAGTTCCAAGCCAGCTACGATGATCTCCCGGCTTTCACGTAATTCCACAAAACATGCACTATTTTAATTTTCTGATAATTTCTAATTCGAGGCAAAATTCGAGCAGTTCCACTTGTATGTTGCATGCATAATGTATTTTTGTATGTTATTAATTAATATTCCGATATAACTGAAATAAAATGCAGTTTTTTTGTGGTGGCAAATGCTATTGCTAGTAGCTACTTGGTATTATCTTTGCCTTTCTCCATTATTGGAATTGTTCGCCCTCAAGCAGCAGGAATCAAGCTTCTTCTTCTCATTTTCGACACGGTAATTAATATTCTGATTATAAATGATACTTCATCTTCTATTTCTATGCATTCGTAAATTATATTATTCTTTATAAAATGAAGTACTATTTTAAATAGAAAATAGATTTTGAATCGGAGGAACCTAGTAAATATATTTAGTGGATTTTTTTACTAAAACAGGCGGTGGCGGCTTTCACGACCGCGGCGGCGGCAGCGGCGGCCATTGTGTACCTAGCCCACAACGGAAACTCCAATGTCAACTGGCTAGCCATCTGCCAGCAGTTCACCGATTTCTGCCAGCGCGTGAGCGGCGCGGTGGTGGCCTCGTTCATCGCCGCCGTAATCCTCATCTTCTTGATCGTGCTCTCGGCGGTGGCGCTGCGCAGCCACTGAACATGAGCTCGTGAACTCGAATTTTCAGGATTAAGCTTGCTTTGTTTCCACATTTTTTTTCAATTTCAACTTCAATTTCGAAATTTGTGATTCTGATATTGGTGGAGAAAATACCATGTAATTATTTGGAAGACTTTAATATCTGTTAAATGTGAAAATGCTTCTCTGTCACCTACTTTTTATTTATTTTCTAACTTAAAAAGTTTTTGGCTTATCATTGGTTGAGACAGATCATAGAGCACTTGGAATTACTGATTGGCGAAGTTAGTTGGAATTTATAATCCTTTTCAAGACATAAAATTGGGTATCGGTTGTAGGCTTGTAGCAATAAGTCGTTACGTATTAATTGATTAATAAAGATAATAGTCAAAAAAGGCAATTAAATATGAGATATTTCATATAATAAATTTTTTGGAGAAAATTTCATACAATTATTTCAGATGTGCTAGAATGGAATATATGTCACGCATATATTATGTTGGTGATATTAGATGCAAAACTAAAAATTATTTTTCCTCATTTTTGGGATGTTCCCATAAGTAACAACTCTCTTTTGAGGGGTGCTATAGTTTAAGTTTAACATTAACTTTTAATTTCAGTAATTAAATTATAAGCTTAAGAAATTATTACTCTCTCTGTCCCCCAATTTCTTCCAAAGAATTTTGGACACGAGTTTTAATAAAAATTGTTGAATATATTTTGAATGGAGTAAGGTCTCACATTAGTATAATGCTAAATTAAAAAGTGATAGGTCATAGTAGGTGGTAAAAGTGTAAATAAATTAGGGTTGTGCACGAATTGAATTGAACTGAAAAAACAGACCGAATCGATAGCTTTCGGTCGGTTTCAGTTTGGTTTTTTAAGAGCATGGATTTTCGGTTCGATTGAATTTTTTTTGCTAAAGTTGGTTTTCGGTTTAATTCTCGATTTTAGATTTTAGGTTCCACCGGTAATCGAATCGAACCGAAATAATTTTTTTTATATATTTTACATAATAATTAATTAATACTTTAATTAAAAAATTATGATACAAATATGTTTATTTAGAAAAAATAAAAAAATATTTATATATAAAATATACTTCGATCGGTTTTTCGGTCTGATCGAAACCAAATGATTTCTTCAATTCGGTTTTCGATCGATCCAAAATTTCTATTCAGTTGATTCGTCGGTTCAAAAAAATACATTCGATTTGATTTTTGATTTGAAGAATTTTGATCGATCAATCGAACCGACCGGTCGATGCACAATCCTAAAATAAGTAGTGTTGTTGAAATAAAAATGAGAAATAATGATAGGTATCTCCTCAATCTTATGTGTCAGATATACCAACTATTTTGGCATAAGAAATGATTGACACTTTGAATTAAAAAATTTCAAATTTTCATGATTAAATATTTGAATTTGAGATATCAAGGATGATTATAGTCGTATTCAATAGTTATTTGAGAATTATATAATTGATTTAGCACTGTATTATATGGAAGTACTATACGTCTGTTTTTCAGACCGGGATCAAATTATCTTGGCTATTGAGTAAACACATATTCATTATTAATTCACTTACCTTTTTCTAACATAAAATACACTTTATGTGTATATAGAGGGATATGATCCACTAGAAACCAACCTTAAACTAGTAACTAAAAACCAATATTAACTCTACATTTTTTCAATATAAATATATATTTAAACATATAAAAATATCTGAAAATAATAAAAAATTCGAAAAAGTGAAAAATAGTAAAAAAAACATTAATTTTGAGACGCACTATTTTCACTACTTCCATAAAAAACTGGATTCCCTAATTATTCAATTTCCTCAAAAATCACAACCAAAAACATAAACCCTACGCATAAAAAAACTGAAACATAGAAACTATCGGCTGCTATCTACTGTAGTACCGAGCAATTGCATTGAACCATCGATGAATTGAATCAAACAATGCCTGATAAATTATACGGTGAAGGTATGCTTTCTTGCACAACGATGACAAGTTTTTTAAAATTTAGATTTATCATTTTTAATCAATGTCTGAGAATTCATGTGTACAACGATTGTCTCATTTTTGTATGTGTGTTGGAAGTATGAGATTCACTTTTGTAGTATACTTTCAGTGTGCAATTTACATATGCATTTTGACTTTATATAACATGTTTTCGTTTAGTATTATGTTTTATTGAATATTGATTCAAAGTCATTACAACATATGCTTCAGTGTGTTATTTACTTATGCTTTTTGTCCTTCAAAATTATGCTTTGAATTAATTATTTCCATATGAAGCCATTATAGCCGTATGTTTTGGTTTGTTATTTGCGTTATGTTTTTTGATTTTATAAATCATGCTTTAATTTGTTTTTTCTTTTTTGTGTATGTTTTGTAACTTCATAAAGTCTATTATGCTTTATATTAAAGTTTCGTTCATTGCATGTTTATTTGAAGACATGACCAAATTTAGACACAATAAACATCCAAGAGAGTGGTCAGCCCGAATCGCAAACAAAGATCATTTGAGTGATGACGATTTCGAAAGAGAACCCAGATGAAAACGAGCTTGCAAAGTAAAATTTGGTTGTAGCAAAGCTATTGCTGTATTTAACTTTTAAGACATGCAAGCTTGATATCGACACTAATGTGCAAGGGGTGAAGTTGGTTGGTTGTTTATTTTTGAATTTGGTATTTTCATTTTATCGATTGAGGACATGAACTTTTTATTTTAATTAATGATATTGTTATGAGACCTACTAATAAATAATTTTTATTGCTAGGATTTACCAAGAGTGATATTGATATATTATATTTTGCAATGTTGTAATTTCTTGATTTGTATGATATGTTCTTGATTTTGTAGTGATATTATAATAACTCTCCTAAATGCAATGTTATTTTTTTATTTTGTTTCAATTTCAAAATTTTCTATTTTCTCAAGTGATATATTTTCCAAATACAAATGTACCAATGTCACATTTTAATATATAAATGAAAGCGTCAAAATTGCGTTACGTACATTATAAAACACCACCTGTATATTGTACAAAATATTCACGTATGCAAAAGTTAAGTTACCGTTAAATATGTTGGGCTTCTTATAACTAACACGATATGTTTTTTGTAAAGTTACGTCATACTTTTCAACAAGTTTATAAAATTTTAATAGTTTATGTTATGCTTTCTTCTGGTGTCCATTATGTTTTTTACGTAGTTTTAATATGCAGAAGTTTGTGGTAGTAGTTAAATCTTCTATTGTAGTTGTTTGTGTTTTTCATTATATTTATTTTGGCCTAAAACATGGTATGAGTTGTGGTTTCAATATTAATTCGTGATGATATATATATGATTGGTATTTTAAGTTATATCTCTATAAATTTTGTTGCATAATATGTTATGCTTCATGTAAGTTATAGAGTATGTTTTTGGTTAATCTGTGTTATATTTTTTTCTATTCGATATACTATGTACTTTTTATAGTAAATATAACAAAAAAAAATCAAACAAAATAATAATAAAAAAATTGTGAAAAATCATTTGGAATTAGTATAACAATGTTGGGAAAACTATGTCTGAATTATGTGTTTTGATTAGATCCCAAAACTCGCTGATGATTGTCCTGCTGATGTAACATAGGGGGGGTGCTCACTTTCTAGGGAGCCAGCTTTTTGTTTACAATTTTTAGTAGAAAAACTAACAGTTTGGACATGCCCAATACTGATGGAGTTCAAGAAGTACTGAAGCCATTCGTACTGAAAGAAGTTTAGTACTAACTCAACTGAAGAGAAACACTAATGAGAACCGCAAACTAAATAATGAAAACTGAAGTCAAGCAAATTGAACACTGAAGACTTAAGTACAACTATGCTGATGAATAGTGCTATTGAAGAGTGAAATCAAAGACTGTAGACTCAGTGCTGCTGAAAACAAAAATACATGATCAAGCGGAAACTGAAGCGACGGAGAAGGCCAGAGCTGAAAAGAAGAAGAAAAAGCCACCGAGGAAGCGGTTGCAGAGCTAGCCCAAGTCCTAGCTAAAGAAAAAGCAGCTAAGGTTATCGAAGAAGCAGAAGATGCTGAAAAAAGGACCAAGAAGGCACCTGACAGCTAGCCCAAGTCCTAGCTCTGAAGAAGCAGCTGAAGCTCCTGAAGAAGAACCAGTTGAAGCTGTTGAAGAAGAAGGGGCTGCTGAATGAAAGACCAAGAAGGCAGTTGACTCCGCCAGAAGAAAACACTCAAATATCCCAAGGCATAAGACACCTCGTCCTACTTCTGTCCCCTCCTCCATTGATGTCCTGTTTCAACAAGCTAAACATACAGAAGCTCTCTTGGAAGCTTCTTTGATGTCGCTGCGATATAATTTCTATCAGACCAAAGGAACATCGATTCCTGGTGGTCATAGAAGAAAGCCAGAGAAGCTGAGAGACTCATGACATCAAGAAAGTGGTGACATAATTGATCGTGCAAGAAACGAAGAGTGTCTGAAACTCTATGGAGAACAGTTGCTGATGTTGCAAAGGAGATGAAGGAACGGAGCAGGAAAAATTACCTCGTTTCTAAAGAAGCGAGATGCAAGGAAGAAAAAGCAATCTAACTTAGGACTTAGGCGCCATGTGGATAGATGGGTGCCTAAGTACCTCAACGAAGAATGGGAAGAACTCAAGGATGATTTTGTGGAATGATATTACTACTGGATGAGTTTCCTAAAGATCAGGATGTAGCTACTGACACCTTTCGCAGTTATCTCAAGAATACCATGATGTTGCCTTCATCAAGGGTACTGTAAACCTAGCGCACCAGAATAGAGTGGACATTGTTACACCTATGAAGAAGACGTTTTCTCCATGCCGATAAGGAAATTTTGTTGATTGAGCAGCAATTGAAGCTGAAGCTCACCAAGCCGCCTCAACTCTTGAACTAGATCCTGTGAGACAGCTTGAAGAATTCAATGCGAAGTGGACCACATTTTTGCTAAGTATGGTCAACAGTCTGATGAAGAGAAGTCAAGAAAGAAAAGATGAAATGATCAGTATATCAAATGTAACAAATAATATATAGGTTTGATTATTTTAAACTCAAAATAATGTAACTTGTAATCTCTGCAACCTATTCATGTATAAATTGATTCAGTTCACCCTGACGACAATGACTCTTTGTCCAGATTCTATACGTTCTTTAACCTTATTATGCTTAATTGACCCTTGTTTTGTAGAGAATGATGATCTTTGTAAGGAGAATCATACCCTTCTGTCGAAACTGATTATATATCTAACTGGTCCATTTTCAGTGTAATAGGCATTATCAAAAAAAGGAAAATTGTTGGGAAAATTATATCTTACCTATGTGTTTTGATTAGATCTCAAAAACCTGCTGATGATTGTCCTGCTGATGTAACATAGTGGAAATCACTTGTTAGGGAGCCAACTTTTTGTTTACAGGTTTTAGCAAAAGACCTATCGTTTGGATTGGCCCAATACTGAAGTAGTTCAACGTGTTGAAAGAAGTTTCGATGCAGAATCGAAAAGAAGCATGCGAGAATCGCATGGCGAAGAATGAAGACTTAAGTCAAACAGACTTAAGACTGAAGTACAACGATACTGATGAAGAGTGTAACTGAAGAGTGAAGTCGGAAACTGAAGACTCAGCGCTGATAAAAACAAAGAAGTCAAGAATATAACTAAGTGTCTTACCAGCAACTAAGAAGTCAAAGCTGTTAATAACTACATCAAATTGAAGTTTCAACTGAAGATTTAGAATCACCATACTGATTGAAGACGGAGCCCAGCTTGTTAATAAAACATGGAGTTGACCTAACTGGTGGAACCCAATGTTAACGTACTGAATAAACACGGAGTCAACTCAACTGAAAACACACATAAATATTTAAACCTTAAGTGTTTGACTTTTAACCTGTCAGAGCGAATCTGTAGAAGATCCTGACGTGCCAGAGCCTATTTTTAGAGTTGCAGAGCTCAGATGTATGATGTTGCAGATTTCAAATAACAAATGAAAAATGACATATAAGGATTCAAAAAGGCAGATTTCAAATGACAAATGAAATTAATGTGATTGGTGTTCCCTTCAATGGCACTGTTCATCGTCCGTTCTATAAATACGGGCACAATCCAATATTTGAAGGTTTCCGAAATGCTACATAGTCAAACGTTCAAAAGCATCCGGAGCTTATATCTCAAGAACCTTATCCAGCGTTTTCGAAGAAGGGAGTTCTAAAAGTGTTATCAGAAAATCCTCAGAGCTCAAATATATTTATCAGCTCAAGATTTCAGTATACACTTTCTTATATTCTAGGATATTTTCTTCTAATATTCTAAGCCTATAAATATTGACTTGTCATATGTGATAACTCAAACCCTAATTGGAAAACCCTTTACTCAAAATCTCATTTGAGTAGAAGTTGAACAAGTAAGCAACGAAGTGTTAGTTGCTGAAAGCTTGGTTATCTTGCATTTGTAAACAAGAGATTATATCGACTACACCCGTAAGCAGTCAGATGTTTCCTAACACCAGTAAGGGTAGAAAGATATGCCAAGTAAGGTGAGATATTGATAAGGTGAACTTCAGTGTCTAAGTTTACTCTTGTACCCTAAACAAGACTTAATCACAAGTAGTTGATTGAATATGTTATCAGTCCATGGACCTATACGTTGATATCTCTGAACTACGTAAAAATTATTCTTTACATTCAGCTCCTTACTTTAAGTATCACATTTACTTTACATATTATTGAACTGAGTGTTGGATTTGTATACTGAAAGCAGTTTTAGTTGAGCTTGTATACAATGTTTCTTGTTACCACTATTATAATCTCCTATCTGAATTGTTTACTTGATGGCATATTGACGAGCCCAAGTTTTGTGCTCTTTTTCTGTGTCTTGTCTAGGTCTAGATCGAGTCTTTCGTGTTGTGTTTTGTGTCTGGGAGGACACAATGGTCTGCAGGGGCAAGACAGGGCTGAAATGGGCAAGACGGAGTGGTAAACTTGTATGGCGGATGAGCTGAGATACGATGGCATCCCGAGGGCACAAGAGCTTCGATCACAGTCAGGGCGTTCACCCAGTGGCTGTTCAGTATAAGGCATGACCTCCTTACAAACCGCACAAGTTCAATCTCCGAGAGGGTATCTAATGGGCAAGCGGAAGTAAAGAAGGCGAGCAAAGATCAAGAGGAAGAAGGAGGGCAAGAGAAGACGGAGAGAGAGGTGATGGGCAAGATACGCGAGATCGGGGTGGATCTCGCTAAATCCGGAAAGGATGCGCGCTCAGCCTAAATCCCCTGAAATTCGGAGGAGATCATCCCAGATCCATCTGGGCAAGGAAAGAGCGTCGATCAGCAAGGAAACCCTAAGGATTTCCAGCCAATGGGCCATCACCATCGTGGATCCCTCTCTCGGCCTATATATATGGATGAAGGCGCGACTTGTGCGTCTCTCCTCTTCCGCATTCTTGTTCCTGTTTTCTTAGCATCAGAATTATAATCACACCCCACCACCACATACATTAAGTCCCTTCGGGGCAAACACTTTTATTTGCTTTTTCGTATGTTTTGCTGGCGGCACTTTGGGCTCGCCGTCTCTTTTTCGTTCAAGTAATAGTAAGTTGGTTCCGTTTAATTATGGTTTCAATTAGCTGTTGCATGTTTATTTATTTTATGTCTAGCTAAGTCTTTATTCTGGTTTGGGCGTGACTAAGTGGAGCATGATTAATATAACTCGAGAGGTCTAAGTAGGGCATTACGATCAGATGCGTGTGTTCCCAAGCACTAGGTCCCGGCATTATATAACTTAACCAAACTCGGTGTGTTAGTTGCAAATAACATAGTGGGTAAGGGAGGTTGCAAGTAATAATTGGATTAAGGTGTCGGGTGTCCCGCACCCCAAATAGTCTGTTGGTGTGGGCGAGTTGGAGTAGTCCTAGCAATGCCTTTGCCAATACCGGTCCATCTAGAACATAACTTATTTAGGTCTCGCAGTGCATGTCTTGAGGTGTCCTCTCGCGTGGGCATTACGGGTTAGATAGTTTGCATAGGGTGTCCCTTGCTTTCTTTACACGAAAGGATAGATTTGGAGGGTGCGTCGTGGGCGTGACGCGTGACAACGAGGTCACGACGTATGTCTCTTATAACCGGTTGATGCATGTCATGTAGAAAACCTTTGCACCTAGGACCGAGTGTTAATCGTCTTCACAAAGTTGTTGCCCAAGCCGACTAGTCTTATTATTTGATATCTCTTTTGAGTTCGTTTGAGTTATTTTAGTCTATCTATAGTGACCAAGATAATTACACCACCTCATTCCTTTTAAGTGACATCGTGACATCGTAGATTGCTACACCAACTCCCGTGGGATCGACCCTATACTTATCGGCGGCTACTGTGATGGGCAATAGGTTATAAATTTATTTTGAACGCTAAACGACGACATGTCGAAGGTGGCGCATTGTCGGGAGTTCACGCATTCAAAGAGATATCTATTTCTTGAGTTTATCTTGCTCTTTATTGTATGCTACGACCTAACCTTATAGGTGAGAACGGAGAACTGTTGTACGATCCTGAGATCGAAAAGCACGCATGGCGGAGGAGAAAGCAAGAAGACGGAGGGCACGACAAGTAGCGTAGGCTGCTAACCGAGAGAAAACCCGGAGGCAATACGATAGGTGAACAACCGCTAGTGGAGCGGACATTGAGGAAATGGTGTTCCTAACAACCGAACTCGAGGCCAACGGGCATCACTTTGCCCGCGATCAATGGCAACTGGGAGATGAAGCATTCCTTCATCCAAATCCTCCCCCGATTCAGTGACATGCCCGGGGAGGATCCACAAAGGCATTTACAAGACTTCGAGATGGCGTGTGGGACTATCCGCGCCAATGAAAACCTTGGAGAGTATGTGAGATTAGTATCATTCCCTTTTTCTCTACATGATGGGGCAAGAGAATGGCTCTACACCTTGCCCGTTGGAAGTGTGACCACGTGGGCACAACTTCACCAGAAGTTCCTCGAGAAGTACTTTCCTGCCGCCCGTATTCAGAACATGAGGAAAAGGATAAGCAGCATCAAAATGGGCACGGGAGAAACCTTTTATGATTACTGGGGAAGGTTTAAACAGCTGCAGGCGAAATGCCCTCAACATCAAATTCCAGATCACGATCTGATCCAATATTTCATGGCCGGGTTGAGGCAGAGAGAAAATTTGGGTGAATGCGACTTGTGGAGGATCAATCTTGAATAAAGTTCCAGTGAGGCCTTTAGATTGGGTGAGATGGTAGAAGAAAGCGAGGCGAAGGAGGAGAAGTTCTAGCAAGCCGCCGCTACTTCTTCAACCGTGGAGACCAAGTGGATAAACTCGTAACTGCTCGACAAGTTCATAACCAACACGGGACTAGGACCGGGACCGGGACTGTGGCAAGGGCAAAAGAAAGCTAAAGTTTGCCAAATATCAGGCGCCGTGACACATCACACGATCAATGCCCCACAACCGTTTTGAAGAAGAAGTCAATGCGGTGGGTCAAAATGGTAATGGGCAATACGAGCAGAGGAGATATGATCTAAACTCCCCACCTACAACCCGTGATGGAAGAACCACGAAAACTTGGTGGTCTAACAACCAAGAGGCGGGACAACAACAAGATGCGGAGGCGGGACAACAACAACAGAAGAAGCAGGAATAGTCGGCGTGACCACGGTGGGCCATCTTTGGCGAACTTGTGCATACTATGGCACGAGAGAATGTGAAGGCTCAACAAGAGAACGAAATTCAAAGTTGAGACAAGAGGAGCCCTCCAGAGCCTTGGGAACCAAGTCTCCCAATTGACGGTCGCCGTAACTCGTCTTGAGAAGAAGCAAGGAAATTTACCTCCTCAAGTAGAGGTAAACGAGTTAGCCCAACTGAATGCTGTAGCCCTAAGAAGTGGGAAGAAACTACCAGAGAAAGTTTTCATGCCTAAGGACGACGCAGACATACCTGAAGTGGAAGATCTCACAGAACACATTGGTCAAGACGACGATGATCATGTGGAACTGCCCAAGGAGAAGACAGAAAAAGAAGAGGCAATCATTGAGCCAACCTATGTCAAACCTAATCCTAAGGTTTTACCTCCCTTTCCAGGCAGATTGGCCAAGAACAGGAGAGAGGAAGAAATGAGTGAGATGTATCGCGTGTTTCAGAAGGTGGAGATTAATATACCGCTCATCACTGCTCTGGGCACGATGCCAAAATGGGCAAAGTTCATGAAAGAATTGTGCACGAGAAAGGTGAAATACAAAGATGATGCAAAATTCCAAGTGGGAGAGAATGTATCCATGATCCTACGGAAATTGCCGAGAAGTGTGGAGATCCGGGGATGTTTTCATTCCTCGCGTAATAGGCAATCTGAGGATCGAAAGGGCCATCTTTGGATTTGGGGCATCTATAAACGTCATGCCCTTGTCAATGTTCAATGAATTAAAGGTGGGAACCACGAAGCCAACAGTGGTTATTCAATTAGCGAGCGGTCCAATGTCTATCGAAGGAATCATCGAAGACGTATTGGTCAAAGTGGAGGAACTCATATTTCCAGCGGACTTCTACGTTTTGGATATGGGCACGATGGGTAACAAATCCTCAGTTATGCTCTTGGGTCGACCATTCATGAAGACGGCCAGAACTAGGATTGATTGCGACACGGGCAAGTTATCATGTGAATTCGACGGCGAGACGGTGACCTTCAACATCTTCAAGGCCATGGAGCATCCGATTGATATTGAGGTCGTGGAATTCATTGATCACATTGAACCCATGGTGGGAGACATCCTGCCCGAGATAGGTTTACAAGATCCGCTGGATGCAGCAATTCAAAGTGGTCTTAAGGAGGGAGACACTCGAGGAGGCGACTACGGACAATGTCGGAGGCCTACTTTATTTTCGGAGCGAACCCAGGGGACTCAGTGGTCAATATACCAGAACATGCCCAAGCTGAAGGAAGAAGAAAAGCTCGTTCCGTCCCTTATGAGAGCACCGAAACTCGAGCTAAAGACTCTTCCTCACCACCTGAAGTACATCTTTCTAGGGAAGGACGACACCTTGCCCGTGATCATCAATGCTAAACTTAGTACGAGTCAGGAGGAAGCTGTGAGGAGTGTTGTTGGGCAATACAAGGAAGCTATTGGATGGACATTGGCCGACATCAAGGGCATCAGCCCTTCCATATGCGTCCACAATATTCTGATGGAAGAAGAAGCCAAACCAGTACGCGATCAACAAAGGAAGTTGAACCCAGCTATGAAGGAGGTAGTCATGAAGGAGATCTTGAAGCTTCTCGACTTGGGCATCATATATCCCGTATCAGACAGTAAATGGGTCAGCCCAGTACACGTCGTGCCCAAGAAGTCAGGCATTCAGGTAGTGAAAAACGAGAAAGGAGAGCTGATTCCAACAAGGCTCCAAACAGGTTGGAGGATGTGTATTGACTATCGAAAGCTCAACACGGTGACCCGAAAAGATCACTTCCCATTACCTTTCATTGACGAGATGCTGGAGAGGTTAGCTGGAAACAAATTCTTTTGTTTTTTAGACGGATACTCAGGCTACATGCAGATATGGGTTGCCCAAGGTGATCAGGATAAAACCACTTTCACATGCCCATTCGGGACATTTGCCTACAGAAGAATGCCTTCGGCATGTAATGCCCTGGGACGTTTCAACGATGTATGATGAGCATCTTCTCGGACCTATTGGAGAAATGCATCGAGGTCTTTATGGACGACTTTACCGTCTACGGAGAATCATTTGAAGAGTGCTTAACGAATTTGGAGGTAGTCCTACAGAGATGTGTCGAAAAGAATTTGATCCTCAATTATGAGAAATGTCATTTCATGGTACAAGAAGGGATTGTTCTTGGGCACGTGGTATCTGAAAGAGGGATAGAAGTGGATAAAGCTAAAGTAGAGATCATCGCTAAATTGCCCTATCCGACGATCAAGAAAGCAGTCGAGGTTTTCTTGGCACGTTGGGTTCTCTGAAGATTTGTGAAGGACTTTGCAAAGATCGCCCGACCCATGACACGACTACTCGAATGATGTACCATGGGAATTCGATGAAGAGTGTAAGATAGCTTTTGAAACTCTGAAGAATAACTTAATTACAGCACCGATCATTCAACCCCCGGATTGGGGAATGCCGTTTGAAGTTATATGCGATGCAAGCGGATATGTTGTGGGAGCCGTCTTGGGACAACGAAGAGGAAGGGAAGTCATGCCATATACTATGCCTCGAGAACTCTCAATGCCGATCTGACAACTGACTGACAACCGAGAAAGAACTCTTGGCGGTCGTCTTTCGCCTTTGAAAATTTCGATCATATCTCATCGGGCCAAGACAATCGTGTACACCGATCATCTTATACCGAGGTACCTAATGGCCAAGAAGGAGTCAAAGCCACGATCGATCGGATGGATCTTTCTCCAAGAATTCGATGTAGAAATCAAAGACAAGAGTGGAGCACAAAACCTTGTGGCCGACCACTGAGTAGGATATTGAAGGAGAAGACCGGTGCCCATTGCGAGACCTTCCCCGAAGAACATCCATTTCATTCGAGCACGACGGAGTTCGAGCCATGGTATGCAGATTTGGTGAATTACAAAACCACTGGAGAACTCCCTGTTGGGCTCACTACGTATCAAAGAAACAAGATCAAGGCAGACTGTCGAACCTACATATGGGATGAACCCTACTTATGGAGGAAGTGTGCTGACCAAGTCCTGCGACGTTGCGTGCCCGAAACTGAGATCAAAGATATCCTGAATCATTGCCACTCAAAAGAATGTGGAGGTCACTTTGGGCACAAGAGGACAACGAAAGGTTTTAGGCAATAATTCTTACGGCCCACGATATTCAAAGATGCTTATGAGTTGTGTAAGCAATGCAAGAGTGTCAGCAGGAAGGAAATATCACAACGAGGAATGAGATGCCCATGATACCTATCCTTGGGTCGAAATCTTTGATGTATGGGGATGGACTTTATGGGACCATTACCAGAGCTCGAGGCGATCGTGCATCCCGCTTGCGGTGGATTATGTCTCGAAATGGGTTGAGGCCAAGGCAAGTGCCACTAATGACTCAAAGGTAGTTTCGACTTTTCTTAAAGCTAATATCTTCAACGAGTTCGGCGTGCCCAGGCAATTATCAGCGATCGAGGAACCCATTTACGCAACACTACTATCACTAAATTGTTAGAAATATGGTGTAACCCATCGGTGACTACACCTACCATCCATGAGCTAATGGGCAAGCGAGTTGTCAACGAATAATCAAGACTATATTGAGGAAGGTAGTGGGACCTACATACTAAGGGCTGGAGCACTCGTCTTGATGACGCTATGGGCATATAGGCGCATACAAGACCCCATTGGGCATGTCACCATACCGAATTGTGTTCGTGAGATGTGTCACTTACGGTGGAACTAGAGCCTGAGGCATTTTGGGGCGGTGAACAAGCTCAACTTTGATTGGGACCGTGATGGCCAAGCTAGAAAGCTTGACTTCAAGCTGGAAGAAATAATTTGAGGCATATGACAATGCCGTTCTATATAAAGAAAGACTAAAGAAGGCACATGACCGTCTTATCAAAGCCAAGTCGTTCGAGCGAGGACAATTAGTGCTTTTATACCGTCTCGATTCAAGTTGATGTCGGGCGAGTTAACAAGCGAGTGGTGCGGACCATATGAAGTCAAAACTCAATTTTGAATGGGTATCGAGATCGCGGATCACGAAGGCGAGAAAAACCTTCAAGGTCGATGGGACATCGAAGGCTTACTATGGGCATCACGAGGTAGATCCGGGAATTGCATCAGTGCAAGCCCTCGATGGGGAGAGTAATAAAGAGGTCTGGTCGAGCCACGGCGATAACGAGACATAATCGCGGCGAGGAAACCTTTGGTATTTTTAATTGCTTCGTTGTGGTTTTCTTTGTTTTGTTTTTTCCCCCGTTTTGCGTGTGGTGTCGTGTTGTTCAATCTATAGGAACAGTTGTGATCATGATCGAAGAGGGCAAGATGAGACGCTAGACATTCGCCGTGGGCAAGAGGGTGAGTTCTGGAACAAGTGGCAGGCGGTTGTCAGGAGAAAGGACGTAACGTCCCTTATAACTGGCCACTCCATAATTACCTCACCCACGTCGCCTCAACCTCTGCAAATTCCCTCTCTCACCGAGCCTTAAGAAGAAACCCAGTGGGAAAAACTCAGGGCACCACCACCTTGAGAAAGAAGCCTCGTCGGGCTGCTCCACCTTGAGGAAGAGAACTCGGGGTACCTTGCGAAGATGGCATCACCCTCCTCTGAAAAAGGGAAAGCCGTCTTGGCCACGGAGAGGCCACCCCTAAGTTCACCCTCTGGACCATTGATGAGGGGCATTGTGAAGCCCAAGACGTTAGACATGGAGGTGTTGGAAAGTGGGGTTAAGGATGAGGTGAAGAAGTTTTCGCAAGGATTGGATGGGGACCCTTTTGGAATGGCCAGACGGCTATACATCATATTGGCGAGGGAGTTTATTCAAACTCTCGAAATAAAGAACCCGCAAAGTGAAGTCGACAACGTGATCGCATCAAATTTAAGGCGATGGGTACGAACTTCCGTTCTCGTGAGCGACTTCAACTGCGCACAGGGCATGACGAAGTGTTTGAGGCGAAGACCACGAGAATCAAGGAGGCTTTCACCTCGTCCCCGAGCACACACGAGGAGTGGAATGAAAATGGTCATCGATTGGTTTGGGCACAACATTCAAGTCGGGATACACTAAGGGCAATGAGTGAGAGCAGCGCTCGGGATGTGCCATCGCCTCCTTTCCTCTGGTTTCTTCGGGAAGGTGGGCGGCAACTCCATCTCCCAGCGAGAGTTGTTCATTCTCAGGTGCATGTGGCATGGCCACAAGATCAATTCGCCGCGTTTGCGGCAGAGCCCACTTCAAGGACATCGACTCGTCCTAAGCGGAGGATCTTCGCCCGCTTGGTGGCCGTCTTGTACGGTGAAAGTATTGGACGAAGCGAATACCGATCTGGAGGTAGAGCCCAGCTGTATATCGACACGGCTATCTTTGGAGCGCATAAAGGACATCTACTATGACCGGGGCGGCAAACCGGTTTCAGAGCCACCGATGACGAGACACCTTCGCGGTCCCAGGTCGGCTAGGAGGAGAGTCGGAGATAGCCAGGAGGAAGATAATGACATCAAAGCCCGCTTGACCAGGATAGAGGAACAACGAACGACCCATGATGCCACGATAGCTATTTTTGCCTCACGGATTGGTATCCAGCCCCATGACCTTTGTCCTCCCTTTTGTTTTTGTTTTTGTTTTACATTTTGTTGTTTTGTTTTATAGTTTTGTTGTGTTTTTTGTTTTTGTTTTGTTGTTGTTGGTGGTCAACCTTTTCACCCACTTTGCCCAGGCAAAGTGTGTGATGAAGGGGTTCTTCTGCCTGTTTGTTTGAGTTAAGAGTTGGTCCCCACTCGACCCACTTTGCCCAAGGCAAAGTGTGTGAAAGTGGGGGGCCTACTACCCTCGATTCGTTTCGTTGTTTTGTGTTTGTGTTCCTCCTTGTTCACCCACTTTGCTCAGCGCAAAGTGTGTGAGTGAGGAGGGTTTTCGATTTTGTGTCGGTGGGCATGTTTAAATTGGTGGGATTGATTGTCCTGTATTTTGCTTTGTTGTGAATAATGCTAGTAGTTTTAGAAATTACATTTGAGCATGACCGTATGTAAATAAGGATGATTGAATTGAATTTGAAACGCATGGTGAGTTTTGAGCTTAAGCTGTTGTATCTTGATCAACACAGTTTCCTTTCTTGTGTGATTATTGACATCTTCATTAGGCTTTTGCTAGAACTTGCGTGCACTCTTATGTCGAGGCCTTATTGACTTAGTTAAAACATTTAGATGACTTAGGCATATTTTTCTTTCAAATAGCCCATGAGCAAAATGTCCTACTACTTGTTAATCCCTCGTTCACCCCTTGAGCTTAATAATTTCTTTCACTCACTTAAATTAGCACGGAAAAAGCTCACCCCGGTCGATTAGACTCGGGGAGCTAATAGAAGAGAAGGCGAAGGAAGAGCATGAGTCTCTTAATGGGCGAGAAAAAAGGGTTTACAATTTCAAAGAAATGGGCAAAATGCCCAATATAAAAGAAAGGTACCGAATTGAAAGAAAAGGACTTGAAATAAAGAATATATATTGATGAAGTCCTAAAATGGTTGTCTTGTGGCCCGTAAGAGAAAAGCGAAGGAAATCCATGGAGGACAAAATAAATTCCTCTAACACGAGTCCATGATGACCTTAGCCTCGTTCCAAAATTTCCCACCTATGTCTTAAGCCCATTACAACCAAATAAAGACCTAAGGATGAATGTTTAAAACTTTGTCTAAGCGGTGGAGATGGTAGAGACACACGAGCTCATGGCATAGTCGAAATGAAAGATGTCTGAGCGTATACACTAGCCCGTACAAAGAGTGCAGAGTGTTGGTAGGAAAATGCCCAATATACTCAAATTCGTATTTTGACTTGTTTGATGGTCGTTGCTTGAATGGAGTCAACTTGAATTGCTAGTTTGTTACGATGAAGCTTATATTGGCGAGATATCCTGGCGGTGGAAATGTGCTAACCTTTTACATTTTGAGTCTTTTCTTTCTTTCTTTTGTCTTGGGCAAATTCGGCATGCTTGAGGACAAGCATGTTTAAAGTGTGTGCGTGTGTGAGCCCAAGTTTTATGCTCTTTTACGTGTCTTGTCTAGGTCTAGATCGAGTCTTTCGTGTCTTCGTGTTGTGTTTTGTGTGCGGGAGGACACAATGGTGCGAGGGCAAGGCAGGGGCTAAAATGGGCAAGGCAATGGTAAACTTGTATGGCGGATGAGCTGAGATCGATGGCATCCGAGGGCACAAGAGCTTCGATCACGGTCAGGCGTTCACCCGGTGGTACATTGGTATAAGGCATGATCTCCTTACAAACCGCACAAGTTCAATCTCAGGAGGGTATCTAATGGGCAAGCGGAGTAAAGAAGGCGAGCAAAGATCAAGAGGAAGAAGGCAAGAGAAGGCGGAGAGAGAGGTGATGGGCAAGATACGCGAGATGGGGTGGATCTCGCTAAATCCAGGAAAGGATGCGCTCGGCTAAATCCCACGAAATTCGGAGGAGATCATCCCGGATCCATCTGGGCAAGGAAAGAGCGCCCGATCGAGGAAAACCTAAGGATTTCCGACCAATGGGCCATCACCATCGCGGATCCTCTCTCGGCCTATATATGGATGAATAGCGCGACTTCGTCTCTCTCTTCCGCATTCTTGTTCTGTTTTCTTAGCATCGAATTATAATCACACCCACCACCATACATTAAGTCCTTTCGCAAACACTTTTATTTGCTTTTTAGTATGTTTCTTTGGCGGCACTTTGGGCTCGCCGTCTCTTTTTCGTTCAAGTAATAGTAAGTTGGTTCCGTTTAATTATGGTTTCAATTAAGCTGTTGCATGTTTATTTATTTTATATACAGCTAAGTCTTTATTACGGTTTGGGCGTGACTAAGTGGAGCATGATTAATATAACTCGAGAGGTCTAAGTAGGGCATTACGATCTGCGTGCGTGTGTTCGAGAAGCACTAGGTCTGGGTATTATATAACAACCAAACTCGGTGTGTTAGTTGCGAATAACATAGTGGGTAAGGGAGGGTTGCAAGTAATAATTGGATTAAGGTGTCGGTGTCCCACCCCAAATAATCTGGCGGGTGTGGGCGAGTTGGAGTAGTCCTAGCATTTGCCTTTGCCAATACGGGTCCATCTAGATCATATGTTGCTGTAGGTCTGCATGTCTTGAGGTGTCCTCGTGCGTGGGCATTACGGGTTAGATAGTTTGCATAGGGTGTCCTTGCTTTCTTTACAGAAAGGATAGATTTGGAGGGGTGCGTCGGTGGGCGTGGCGCGTGACAACGAGGTCACGACGTATGTCTCTTATAATGGGTTGATGCATGTCATGTAGAGAAAACCTTTGCACCTAGGACCGAGTGTTAATCGTCTTCACAAAGTTGTTGCCCAAGCGGACTAGTCTTATTATTTGATATCTCTTTTGAGTTCGTTTGGGGTTATTTTAGTCTATCTATAGTGACCAAGATAATTACACCACCCTCGTTCCTTTTAAGTGACATCGTGACATCGGAGATTGCTACACCAACTCCTCGTGGGATCGACCCTATACTTATCGGCTCTCGCTTTGTGATGGGCAATAGGTTATAAATTTATTTTGAGCAGCTAAGCGACGTGTGTCACATATGTATGTCCTTTATCTCATATATAAGTTAGATCATACGATTGTGTTGTAGATCCTGAAGTGCATATGATTGGTCGAGCTTAATGAGATATAAAAGAATCACGGTGAGACAACTTGAGGATGAGTTGTCGGTATGAAGCTGCTGGTGTAGATAAGAAGTGACTTGACTTGATTGCTTGTCTATCTTGATGCGTCTCGGCGTATTGATGGATCACGATGAGATGTGTTCTTCTATCGACCGTCATGAAGAACCTAGATCTCGGAGACTTCACGATGATCTAAACCTCGATAAGGTATTAGGTGAGTATAAGTTCTTGACCATCACTTTGACTTGCTATGGGTGATGGTTACATGAGATAACCCAGATTCTCTGCATCTTGGGTGATGGCGGTCTTGTATGTCATGCTAGTTCGCGTAGCCGAGTCACCGTATCCGTTCGGGATGATGGCGTCCCATAGGAGCTCGAAATGTTTATTGTACTAAACCACCGGGTTGAGTTAACTCAGTACAATAATAAGGTTGAGTGGTACTACTTAAGGAATTAAAGATATTAATTTTAAGCGGTCGAGCAGCGTAAATAATTAATGGACGTCTGATATCTTAAATACGGGGATTCGTAATGTCTAAGTGCAAGCTTGACTACGCCCGGTAATAAAGGGATAAGTCGGCATTTATTCTCAGTGGCATGAATAAATATTTATGAATTAATTTATGTTACGGGGTGAACATTAGATAATTAATTTATTTGAGGCCCGTCTTTATTCCTTGCATTTGATCCATGGGGCGGCCTTCCAGGCTGTTAGCTTAGTGATTTTAGTCCCCTCCATGGAGAGTCCTCTTGGGACTCGAACGATCATCTCTATCTTAAGTGATAAGATTATATTTATTAGATATGCATAAATCCTAACAGTAGGGTTTAGGGTTGCATTATAAATATAAGGTGAGAGAGAAAATCAAGGCTAATGCTTAATCATAATTTTAGAATTCTATTCGATAGGGTGATATTTTGGCGTGTGAGGAAGAAAGAGCGATTTTCTATAGCATTCTCCATAGATTGTCCTCGCTCGACATTGGAGATTAGGCAGCGGGATACGGTCAGGAAGATCAAAGCACGAGTCACGATCGTTCATCCCAGCAGTTCGCGGGTAAACACGAGAAAACTCCTCGTGTTGCAATTAATTATATAGGTGCATGCTAGGCGTATAATCGATGTATGGTGAATTAAACATCGAGATAGATCCTCGGGAGAGGGTTAAATCGATTTCCCTACAATTGGTATCGAGCACGGGATCGGTATCTTGGCTCTATTGGATTAATTCACGTTTGATTATAACGTCGCGTAATTAATTAATTGTGAATCTGTCGTTCATAAATGGCTCGTTTTATTTTTTATCAATTTTTTTTTCACCACGAGAAAATCCGTGGTTAGATTAGATTTTTCTTGTAAATCTTATACGTAAAGAAGCGAAAACAAAAGCACGAAGAAACGAGAGACGGGGGAAGCAGCGGAAAAAGCGGGCCTTACGGTGACCGGCATGCGGCGGCGACGCATGCGTCTGTGGCCTTCGCGACACACCGCCACCCGGCGCGCGTGTTTTTCTCGGCGGTCGGCATCGGCGGGCGGGGAGGCGGGCGCATTGCTCGGTAGCTGGCGGTGCAGGCGCGCCACAGCGCTGTGTGAGCGCCCGGCACCGCTTCGGCGGCTGGCGTGCGAGCTTCAGCGGCCACGGCGACCACCTATGGAAACCTCGGCGTCTATCGGCACAGACGAGGAAGCGCAGCGTGCAGGCTCGGCGGATCCGCGGGCCCAGCTGGCGAAGTCTGCGTGTTTAAGCGCCGTGAAACCTCAAAGTGCGGTTTTCTCGGTGAGCGACCGCGGGCGCGCGTCGAGAACACGGATTTCGGCGGTGCTCGGTCTTACCGGCACGACGAGCGCGAGGAACCTCGGCGTGTTTTCGGCGGCGGGTGGCGTGGGCGTCCGGCGGCGCTCGGCGGTGTGCAGGCGTGTTGGCGGGCGACCAGTGCGACTTTCACGCCGAGCGTCCGGTGGCACTCGGCGGCTCGGCGGTCGCGCGACCACATGCGATCTTCTCGGTGGGCTCGGCGATGACTCCTCGGCGGGGCGTAGGCGCTGAGCCTGAGCGGCATGAGGCAGTGGCGGCGGGCGGCGCGGTGTCTTTGGGCGCGCATGGGTTGTGCCCTAGCAGCCCGGCCACTGTGTTGACTCGGCCCGTTTGTGACCTCGAATTTTCGGCCCGGATCCGTTTTCGACCGGTTGGTCCGTTCAATGATCCGGCCTGTTTTCGATTTTTTTGCCCAAATTTAGTGAATTCGGTCCGTGCCCGTGCACGCTTGAGCCGTTCAATTTGAAGATCTCAGACTTTGCAAATTTATGTAATAAATTAGGCGGGAAATCTGGGATCCACGAGTGGGCAGCGATGAGCGATTTTATTTTATTTTTATCGTTCAAAGCATGTAAATGGATGTTTTAATTATCGATAGCATGCTATGTATGTTTAAATTACGTGAACAAACATATTATATGTTTTACGTGATTGGATCGCATAGTAAGCATGCTAGGTTTATCGCATTTTCAAGCATATTTTAGAATTACTGCGAGCATGTTTTACATGTTGAGTTCTATAGAAAAGCATCTTGGGATTACGTGATCTGCATGGACAAACCTTTTGAAACAAAAGACTAAGCAAGTAACCCGACATATTAATTTTTTAATTAAAATGTCGAGACCTCCCTTTTGATCCTAAACAAGTGATCGCATTTGTGAAATGGCGATCCACCGCGTGGCTTGCTTGCCTTTGTTTTGTCGTAAGTTTGTTAGATGAGATTTCTAAATAAAACATTTTAATCTATTGAAAGTGGGAGTTTCATGTGTGGCGTCCACAGCGTGGCTTGCATATGTGATTTTTCATAAGTTCTCTAGATATAGATTTAAAATGAGATAACAAAAGAATTTGGATTGGGCGGTATGGTCTGAGTGAGTATACCCAATTCTAAGAATTCATTTTATAACTTTGTTAAAATTGTGGTCATTGCTTAGACATCACCTCAGTACAACTTCCATGAAGTCCCTTCTTGCGATAGTGATGTGGTCTAGTAAGGTCGATCATTAATTTCATTTGTCGTAAGGATAAGTTGACATGGATTGAAATTAAGCGACTAAAGGTTTATTTTAGTGCAGTCGGGGGTTCGTGTGGCGATCACACGCGTGGTTTGCATGTGGGATTCCTTTGGCGATTGGAAGTTTGATTAATATTGTTTATCAAAATGTTCTGATATTATTATTCACAATTATGTCGCGATCGTATGCTTATGTGTTTACATTCTTTTTCGGATATGTCTCTTACAGATTATCGATATGCTCGCACAAAATCCTCTATCGGTCCAAATTTTATCAGTGGAAGCGAAACATGGAGTATGTTCTTATCATTTGAAGAACACATGTTTGTTCTCACTACTCCTAAACCCGATGCCCTAACTTGACACATCGACTAGTGGCGGTAGTCAGCGGACTTTAGTAAGTCGAACAATATGGCCAAGTGCTATATGATGACTACTGATGTCCAAGGCTTGCGGGTATAACATCGATCGATGGTAGGCGCGGTGAAATATGGTGAAGTCTCGAGAGTAAGTTTGGGCGATCGGATCGGACGATCGACTTCCACACAATGAGAGAAATCTTGGCGTGTAAGATGGAAGAAGGAAGTTCGGTCCATGAACATGTCTCGCATGACTCGTCTCATGGATAGTCTTGATCGGTTGGGATGAGGTATTAGCGGTGAAGCAAAGGCCGATATCATCCTCAATACTGCATGAAGTCTTTTGAAATTTTAAGCAGATCGATCATGAGCAAGGCCGAGTATACATAGTCGGTTACTTAATGATCTCGTGGCCGTGGAAGGTCATGGGCAAAGGCACATGCCCTTGCTAGCACATCGAGGGGCCCAAATTTTCCGTTGAAAATGGAAGAAGAAAAGGGCACCAAGGTGGTAGAAGCGAGGAAGCAGTGGGAGCGGTGAGGCAAGAGAACATATACGCCGTCGGAGGTTTGAAAAAGCGAAGGAGAGGCGAGTGCTTCAAATGCGGCAAGATTGAGCATTGGGCAAGTGCCCTATGCTCAAGGCTCAGTGCGCCATTTGCTTTAGTAATGGAAACATGTTTAGCAACTTGTTCTACTCATTCATGGGTAGTGACACGGGTCTGTTGATTATGTTTGTACACCTGCGGGGTTCTGCAGACAAGGGCTGCATGATGGCGAGATAACGATCTCCATGGGCAATCGGCGAAAGTCGAGGCCGTTGCAGTTGGAGATGTTACTTTATGTTTTGATAGGCTGTTTTAGTTTTAAAGGACGTTTTATATGTGCTGGAGTTTAGTGGAACCTTATTTCGTTCCAAACTATTTATTCATGGATATTCGGTTATTTTTGATAGTGGTGTTTCTATCATGAAATGGCGAAGTTATCTATGGTAGCACTTTATATAATTCACTTTATACTATTACTTGAACATAATACCTATAACTATGTTGCATCTACATCAACCTTAAAAAGAAAGTTTTCTTAGCAAGAATGACCACGTTTCTACGGCGTCTTAGATTAGGTCACTCAATCTAAATAGAATCCAGTATGAAATGGGCGTTGGGTGATCTCACGGTTACTCGTTCTCGATCTGTGAATCTGTATAGAAGGAAAGATTTGACCGGACCTTTCAAGCGAAGGGTTATAGAGCGAAAGAAGTGTTGGAGCTAGTCCATTCGACTGTGTGGACTATGTCAACCTGAGCTCGTGGAGAATGCAGTATTTTGTCACTTTCATTGCGATTACTCAAGATGCGGATACATATCACCTTCACCACAAAGATGCTTTGAGAATTCAAAGAGTTTAAGGAAGTGGAGCGAAGCTTGGTAAAGATCAATGTCAATCGTGTCGATCGCGTGGCGAATACCTCGATAATGAGTTTATGGACTATTTGGTGCGGTGTGGGATTACCTCACAGGGAAAACATATGTTAACCCTAGCCCGAGGATCCATCTTGGGTGTTTAATTCACCATACATTGATTATAAACCTAGCATGCGTCTATATAATTAAATGCAACACGTGGGGTTTTCGTGTTTACCTTTGGATCACGAGGGTCGATGGAGGGATTGAGCGGATCGAGCGGATCGGACTCGTGCTTTGACCTTACGGGTATCCCGGTTGCCCAATCTCAGCGTCGGTGAGGGCGATCTATGGAGAATGCTTGGAAAATCAGCCTCTCACAAAACTCACGAAAATTTTCTCTCCAACATGAGATGCCGAAAATTCTGTGTTAATATGTGAGCATTAACCAGACTTTATCTCTACCTTATATTTATAATGCCTACCTTAATCATATGGAATGTACCATAATCTATATGGATACCATAATCCTATATGGAAATTACCATAATCTTATGATTATTTCCATACTCTCGTGGATTATTCCATACTCTCGGGATTATTACCATAATCTTATATGGAAAGGATCTGTCATATACATAAATATAATTATATCCTTGTGGGATAAAGAGAATAAAATCTTGCCATTGAGAGCATGAGGGGCGATTTTCCTTGCTAAAGGGCACGGATGGGCCGACCAGGATCAAATCGAGGAATAAAGATGGGCCTCAAATAAATTAATTATCTTATGTTCGAGGAACATAAATTAATTTATAAACATTCGATCATGCCACTAGAGAAGAATGTTGACTTACCCTGCAAGTTGAGTCGGGCTTGCACTTAGACATCTGAATCCCGTATTTAAGATATCGAGCGTCCATTAATCATTTATAGCAATCGTAGCTTAAAGCGATTAAACTTATTTTCTTAAGTAGTACCACTCAACCTATTATTGTACTGAGTTAACTCACTGCGGGTTTAGTACAATAAACCTTTGAGCTCCTTAAGGGGCGTCATGTCCCTAGCGGATACGGTGACTCGTCTGAGATAACTAGCGTGCTGACCTGCACCACCCAGATGCGGAGAATCTTGGGTTAGAACTATCAACCTCACCATAACAAGTCAAGTGATGGTGTTCATACTCCCTAATACCTTATCGAGGTTTAGATCCGTAAGTCAGGATCTTGGTTCTTCACGAGGGAAGAAGAACTCTCTCACTTTGATCCTTATACGTCGAGGCGTACCGGCTAGACAAACAACTAAGTCAGTCACTTCTTATCTCTTGCGCTAAACGACAACTCGTCCTTAAGTCGTCTCGGTGAGAAACTTTTATATCTCTTAAGCGACCATCATACGGACTTACGTGATCTTCTACACTGTAGATCTAACATATATGAGATAAGGGGACACGAGATATATGCAATCAAGTATTCAATCGGATAGGAGATTGTAATAGTGGTAACGGAAACATTATCTGTTCACCAAAGCGCTCGATGTCTGAAATCCAACAATCTCCCACTATACTAAAGCAAACTTTTGTATACATGTGTCTTTCTACTAGCTATTACAACAACCATCACTTTGCTTCTCCTAATACAAAGTTTCCTTTCTAAGTGGGTGCCATCAAAGCGCAATCGAGTCCTCTAACGTGTCCATCGTAGACTTTTCGGCGGGCTCTTGAGTGAATGGATGCTTCTTGCGTCGATGAGCTTGTCGAGGTTGGGATATCTCTACTATGCCGCATAGCGGATATGGTTCGTGCTAGCATTGCGTCGTGAGACTTCCTCGAGCGTGAACTTGTCCATTTTATCTCGCTGGTCATGGTTGCGTTTTGAATAAAGGGCCATGTTGAAAGGTAGCAATCCTTGGCGGTTTGCATACTAAAACGGTAATCAGTATCATTGGCGCACGAGATAAGCTCAACATTTTCTTCTTGCGATCTCGGAAAACCGATCCCAAGAATTTTTGCTCTCCTAATCTTTCTATGGCGATCGGATAGCACTCTTTCGTCGATTGACTTGCGTTGTTGCCAACTAAGGATGTCGTCTACATAAAGTGAAATACCCAGTTGACCACTAACCACCTCCAAAGTGGGTAAATCCGGGACTTTACCACCTCAAAGCGTAAGTTCCATGATCGGGAGGCCTTGAATCCGTAAATGGACTTCTTGGCTTCCCTAGATCTCTTCACCACCATAACCCGGGTTCGCCATAATTTACCCCTTGCCAAGGTAGTTTAAAAGCGGTTTTAACGTCCGTTGCCAACCTCTGGGTTCAGTGGGCTATGGGGAAAATTGATGGACTTGAGCATTGCTCGGTGAAAGGTCTCGAAATCGATGCCTCGATCAGTGTCCACTTTGCCGCACGGGGCGAAACCTCTCCATGAATCTCTCTTCTCTTGTATCCCTTACTGGGCTTGCCCCATCGGGAGTGTCTTTTATTCGTCCATGCCGTTATGGACTCGTTTCTAAGTCCATTGAAATCTTGCATCAATAATGCCTCCTTGTATGTCCATGGGAATTATTGCATTTTCTGTGGGACTAAATCAGAAGATTCACGAACTTCGCTCGGGTTGGAACAACCTCCCTCTGACAGGTTCTGGTGATAGCGGCGGTGGTGCGGATACTTGTGGTTTTCGCAACTTGTAGGTACCTTTGCGGTCGTATCTCGGTGGAACTCGACCCTTAATTTCTTGAAGTATCGGTGTCGATCCCGCTGGACTCGACATCTGCCTTTGGTCGGTGGTGGAATGTGTCTTTAATTGAAGAATGATTTTTTGGACTTATGATTTTTATTAGTCCTCTTTAAATCGAGCATTAGTCTATAATGACCCGATCCTTGGGACTATAGAATAAACCCTTTTCGTTCCTCAGGATAGCCGATAAGGACCTTTGCGTCGGATCTAGCCTCAAACTTTCGGCCCGGACATGTTGGGCCCCCTTTATTGGGCCTGCGCCCCCCAACTTCGAAGGGGTCTTTTGTGACGGGCGGTGCTAGATTTGCAAGTATGCCGTCTCGGCATCCCGAGCGAAATAAATGTATAACTTCATAGATCTAACCATTTCGAAAGGTCCTTTCTTGCTCGACCCCTTTTTTGTGGTGTGCCGGTGAAATCGTTTGGGATGTAATCCCACCTTCCTAGATAGTTCATAAACTTTCTTGAGGGTACCCCGCGATCGACATGATGACTTGATACTCTTACCAAGCCACTTCCAAACTCTTTGAATTTCTCAAAGCATTGGAACTGCGGTGACGGTATATTCGTCCTTTGTCGTATGAAAGTGACAAAATACTCGTACCCTCCACGAGCTTGTGTGGACATCGGTCCACCAGTGAAATGGACTAACTCAACATTTCTTTGGCTCTTAACCGCCCGGCTGAAGGGTGGGTCGCTTTTTCCCTTCGGGTTGCGGTGGGGCGGATAGCATGAGATCAAACTCCATTCTTAGCGGTCTTTGGATCTATTTAGATTGATGTGACCTAATCTAAACGGAGAAAAGTGGTCATCTTCGAAGAAAACTTTCTCTTTTAGGGTTTGATGAAGTCTGACATAGTTATAGGTATTATGTTTTGCGAAAATAGTATAAAGCGAATTATATAAAGTGCCACACAGATAACCGTCATTTCTTATGATAGAAACACCACTATCAAAAATAACGAGAATATCCATGAGTAAATAATTTGAAAGCGAAACAAGGTTCCAGAAAATCCGGCACATATAAAGCGTCTTTTAAAACTAAAGCTTGTCCCAAAACATAAAAAACATCTCCAAGCGCAGACCGACTTTCGCGCGTTGCCCATGGAATCGTTATCTCGCCATCAAAGCGACTCCGTCCGCGGGAACCCGCAGGTGTAAAAACATGATCGATTCGCCGTATCTACTACCAGAATGGGTAGAACAAGTCGCTAAACATGTTTGTTACTAAAAGCAAGCAGGCGTACCTTGAGCCGAGCATGGGCACTTGGTTCCAATGCCGGTTTACCCCTGAAGCACTTGCCTCTCCGCCTTGAGCCTCGGTGGACCATGTTCTTGCTCCTTCCACCATTTCCTTGCCTTTACCACCTTTGGCACCTTTTCTATTTCCATTTTGTTGAAAATTTTGGGCCCTTAGATGTGCTGCAAGGCATGTCCCTTTTCATAACTCCTTCCAGCGAGATCATTAAGCAGCGGTAAGTGTGAACTCGGTCTTGCTCATGATTGCATTACGAAAGTTCTCAAAAGACTTGGGCGTGTGTTGAGGATGATATCGACCGGCCGCAGTCAATACCTCCTCCCAGGATCAAGACTATCCATGAGATGAGTCTGTGGGAGACATGTTCATGGACCGAACTTCCTTCCATCTTGTGAGATTTCTCTCATTGTGTGGAGCGGTTGTCGATCCGGCCGAACTTACTCTCGAGACTTGACCAAATATCGGTCGCGTCCGCCATCGGTGATCTGCTAAAACCTTTGGACATCGTGGTCATCATATAGCATAGCCTATTGTTTGACTTATTCCAAGTCGCTTGACTCCGCTCATTAGTCGTCGTCGATGAGACATCGGGTTTAGGTAATGAAACAAACATGTGTTCTTGAGATAAGAACATATTCCATGTTTCGTTTCACTCGATGAAATTTGGACCGGGATAGCGGATTTTTGCGAGCATATTGATAATCGGTAAGAGCTATACGAAGCGATAATGTAAACACATAAGCATCGATCGCAAATAATTCGTAACAATAATATTGAACCTTTTGATAAAACAATAAATTGAAACCTCCATCGAGGAATTCCACATCACGCGCGTGTGGGCGTTTAATGAACCCTCGACCGGACTAAAATATACCAGTGGTTTAATTTCAATCATGTCGACTTATCCTTAATGAATGAAATTAATGATTGGACATACTGAACCACATCCTTATCGCAGAAGGACTTGGCGGGAAGTTTACTTGAGGTGATGTCTAAGCTTGACCACATTTTAAGAAATGAATTCTTAGAATTGGTATACTCACTCCGGACCATACCGCTTCATTCAAATTCTTTTGTTATCTCTTTTATATCTATCTACAGAGAACTTATGAAAATCGCACTCGACGCGCGTGTGGGCGTTTACATAAACTCCACTTCTCGATAGATTTAAAATGTTTTATTTAGAAATCTCATCTAACAAACTTATGATAAGCAGTGCAAGCAAACCCGGCGTGTGGGCGTTTACTCACGGTCGTCTCGCTGTTTAGAGATCGAAAAGTGGAGGTGCTTGACATTTTAATTTGAAAAATTAATTTGTCGGGTTGCTTTAGTCTTTTTATTGAAAAGGTTTGTCCATGCAGATCACGTAATCCTAGCATGCTTTTCTATAGAACTGACATGTAAAACATGCTCGAAATTCTAAAATACTTGATAAGGCGATAAACCTAGCATGCTTCTATCGCGTCAATTCGTTAAAACACAAGGTTTGTCAGCGTAATATAAACATACATAACGTACTCTTGCATAATTTAAACATCCACGCATGCATTTTTTTTAAAAAAATTTTTTTTCCCCGGGAAATTTTTTAAGGGGAAAACCGGTTTTTTGGGGGGGTTTTTTTTTTTTTTCCTTTTTAAAAGGGGGTTTTGGGGTTTTTTCAAATTTTTCCCCCCCAAAAAAATTTTGGGGCCAGTTTAAACCCCCTTTTTTCCCCCCCCTTTTTTAAAAAAAATTTTTAACAAAAAAAAAGGGATTTTTCCCAAAAATTTTGGGAAAAAATTTTAAATTAAGGAACCAAAAATTTTTTTGGGGGAAAAATTTTTTAAAAAAAAGGGGTTTAAAAAATTTTTAAAACAAAAAGGGAAAAAAATTTTAAAGGTTGGGGGGAAAACCCAAAAAGGGTTTTAATTTAATTTGGGTTAAAAGGGTTTGAAAGGGGGGAAAAAGCGGTTAAAAGGGGTTTTAAAAGGAAAAACCCCCAAAAAAAAGGGGGGAAAAAAAAAAAAATTTTTTTTAAAAAAAAAGGGGGGGTTTTTTTGGGGAAAACCTTGGGAAAATTAAAATGTTTAAAAATTTTTGGGGAAATTTTTTTTTTTTGGGGGGGGAAAAAAAGGGGGCCCCCAAAATTTAAAAACCCCAAAAAAATTTTTTAAATTGTTTTTTTCCCCCCGGGGTTTGGTTTTTTCAAACCCCAAACCTTAAAAAGGGGGTTTTCCCCCCCAAAAAACCCCCCCAAAACGGGTTCCAAAGGGGGTTTTTAAAAAAGGGGGGGAAAAAAAAAAAGGGGGGTTAAAAACCCCAAATTTTTTTAAAAAAACGGGGGGGGAAAAAAAAAGGGGCCCCTTTTTTTTAATTTTAAAAAAAAATTTTTGCCCAAAACCCCCCAAAAAAAAGAAGGAAAAAAACCCAAAAAAAGAAATTTTTTAAAGTCCCTTTTAAAGTTAAATTTTTAAAAAAAATTTTTTTAATTGGGTTTTTGAAAGGGCCCCGGGGAAAATTTCCCCTTTTTTTAAAAATTTTTTAATTTCCCCCCCAAAAAAAAAAAAATTTTTAAATTTTAAAAATTTCCCAAAAAAATTTTTTTAAAAGGGTTTTTAAAAAACCGGAAAAGGAAGGGGGGGAAAAAAAGGGAGGGGGGTTTTTTTAAAAATTTCCTAAAAAAAAAAACCCCCCCCCCCAAAAAAATTTTTTGGGGCCAAAGGGTTTGGGGGAAAAACCTTTTTTGGGGGGTTTTTTCCCCAATTTTTTCCCAAAAATTGGGGAAAAATTTGGGAAAAAAGGGAAAAAATTTGGGAAAGAAAAAAAAAGGGGAAAAACCAAACCTCTTAAAAAAATTTTTTTAAAAAAATTTTTTTTAAAAAACCCCTTTTTTCCCCTTTCCTTTTTTCCCCCCCAAAAAATTTTAAAAAAAAAAAGGAAAAAAAAAAACCCCCCCCCAAAAAAAAAAAATTTTTGGAAACAAAAAAAAAAAAAAAAAAAAAAAAAAAAAATTTAAAAAAGGCCCAAAATTTTTAAAAAATTTAAATTTGAAATTTTCCCAAAAGGCCCTTTTTTTGGGTTATTTTTTTTAAAATTGGGAAAAAATTTTTTTTTTGGGAAAAACCCCCAAAAAATTTTCCCATTGGGGTTTTTTGGGGGGGAAAAAAATTTTTCCCTTTTTGGGGGGTTTTTAAAAAAAAAAAAAAAGGGGGGAAATTTTTAAAAAAGGGGTTAAAACCCTTTTTTTAGGGGGGGTTTTTTTCCAAAAACCAAACCCCTTTTTTTTAAAAAAAAGAAAAAGGGGGCCAAAAAAAAAAATTTGAAAATTTTTTTAAATTAAAAAAAATTAAAAATAAAGGGTTGAATTTTAAAAATTTTTTTAAAAAAAAAAAAAATTTTAAAACCCCCCTCTTTTTTTTAAAAACCAAAAAAAAACCCCAAAACCAAAAAAAAAAAAGGTTTGGGGGAAAAAAAAAGGAAATTTTCCCCCCCCTTTTTAAAAGGGGGAAAAAAACCCTTTCTTTTTAAAATTTTTTAAAAAAAGGGAAAAGGGGTTTAAAAAAAATTTTTTTGGGGGCCCCCCAAAAAGGGTTTTTTTAAAAAATTTAAAAGGGGAAAAAAACCCCCAAGAAAATTTTTTTTAAAAAAAGGGGGGTTTTTTAAAAAAACTAAAAACCCAAAGAAAATTTCCCCTTTAAATTTTATCCCAAAAAAAAAATTTTTAAAAATTGGGGGGGGGGGTTTTAAAAACCAAAAAGGAAAGGATTTTTTTCCTTCCTTTTCCCCGGGAAATTTTTTTAAAAAAAATTTTTCAAAAAAAAAAAAAATTTTTTAAAAAAAAGGGGTTTTTTTGGGGGGGGGGAAAATTAAATTTTTTTGGGGGGGTTTTTTTTCCTTTTTTGATAATGCCTATTACAATGAAAATGGACCGATTAGATATATAATCAGTTTCGACGGAAGGTATGATTCTCCTCACAAAGATCATCATTCTCTACAAAACAAGTGGTCGATTAAGCATAATAAGGTTAAAGAACGATAGGATCCGGACAAAGAGTCATTGTCGTCGGGGTGAATGAATCAATTTATACATGAATAGGTTGCGAGATTACAAGTTACATTATTTTGAGTTTAAAATAATCAAACCTATTTATTATTTGTTACATTTGATATCTTGATCATTTCATCTTTTCTTTCTTGACTTCTCTTCATCGATCATTGACCATACTTAGCAAAATGTGGTCCACTTCGCATTGAATTCTTAATCGTCTCACGGGATCTAGTTCAAGAGTTGAGGCGGCTTGGTGAGCTTCACTTCAATTCTTTGCTCAATCAACAAAATTTCCTTATCGGCATGGAGAAAACGTCTTCTTCATAGGTGTAACAATGTCCACTCTGTTCTGGTGCGCTAGGTTTACAGTACCCTTGATGAAGGCAACATCATGGTATTCTTGAGATAACTGCGAAAGGTGTCAGTAGCTACATCCTGATCTTTAGGAAACTCATCCAGTAGTAATATCATTCCACAAAATCATCCTTGAGTTCTTCCCATTCTTCGTTGAGGTACTTAGCACCCATCTATCCACATGGCGCTAAGTCCTAAGTTAGATTGCTTTTTCTTCCTTGCATCTCGCTTCTTGAGAAACGAGGTAATTTTTCCTGCTCCGTTCCTTCATCTCCTTTGCAACATCAGCAACTGTTCTCCATAGAGTTTCAGACACTCTTCGTTTCTTGCACGATCAATTATGTCACCACCTTCTTGATGTCACGAGTCTCCGACTTCTCGGCTTTCTTCTATGACCACCAGAATCGATGTTCCTTTGGTGCGATAGAAATTATATCGCGAATACATCAAAGAAGCTTCCAAGAGAGCTTCGATGTTTAGCTTGTCAAACAGACATCAATGGAGGAGGGATGTAAGTAGGACGAGGTGTCTTATGCGCTGGGATATTTGAGTGTTTTCTTAAGTGAGTCAACGCTTCTTGGTCTTTCATTCAAGAGCCCTTCTTCTTCAACACTTCAATCGGTTCTTCTTGAGAGCTTCACCGCTTCTTCGAGCTAGGACTTGGGCTAGGCGTCAGGTGCCTTCTTGGTCCTTTTTCAAGATCTTACGCTTCTTCGATAACCTTAGCTTTTTTCTTTAGCTAGGACTTGGGCTAGCTCGCAACCGCTTCTCGGTGGCTTTTTCTTCTTCTTTTCACCCGCCTTCTCTGTCGCTTGGGCCTCCGTTTGATCATGTATTTTTGTTTCGGCAGACCGAGTCTACGCTTTGATTTCACTCTTCAATAGCACTATTCATCAACATAGTTGTACTTAAGTCTTGATGTTCAATTTGCTTGACTTCGCCATTATTTAGTTTGCGGTTCTCATTGATGTTTCTCTTGATTGAGTTAGTACTAAACTTCTTCAAGACGAATGGCTTCATTCTTGAACTCCATCAAGATTGGGCATGTCCAAACTGTTAGTTTTCTACTAAAAATTGTAAACAAAAGGCTGGCTCCCTAGAAAGTGAGCACCCCCCCTATGTTACATCAGCAGGACAATCATCAGCGAGTTTTGGGATCTAATCAAAACACATAATTCAGACATAGTTTTCCCAACATTGTTATACTAATTCCAAATGATTTTTCACAATTTTTTTATTATTATTTTGTTTGATTTTTTTGTTATATTTACTATAAAAGTACATAGTATATCGAATAGAAAAAATATAACACAGATTAACCAAAAACATACTCTATAACTTACATGAAGCATAACATATTATGCAACAAAATTTATAGAGATATAACTTAAAATACCAATCATATATATATCATCACGAATTAATATTGAAACCACAACTCATACCATGTTTTAGGCCAAAATAAATATAATGAAAAACACAAACAACTACAATAGAAGATTTAACTACTACCACAAACTTCTGCATATTAAAACTACGTAAAAAACATAATGGACACCAGAAGAAAGCATAACATAAACTATTAAAATTTTATAAACTTGTTGAAAAGTATGACGTAACTTTACAAAAAACATATCGTGTTAGTTATAAGAAGCACGACATATTTAACGGTAACTTAACTTTTGCATACGTGAATATTTTGTACAATATACAGGTGGTGTTTTATAATGTACGTAACGCAATTTTGACGCTTTCATTTATATATTAAAATGTGACATTGGTACATTTGTATTTGGAAAATATATCACTTGAGAAAATAGAAAATTTTGAAATTGAAACAAAATAAAAAAATAACATTGCATTTAGGAGAGTTATTATAATATCACTACAAAATCAAGAACATATCATACAAATCAAGAAATTACAACATTGCAAAATATAATATATCAATATCACTCTTGGTAAATACTAGCAATAAAAATTATTTATTAGTAGGTCTCATAACAATATCATTAATTAAAATAAAAAGTTCATGTCCTCAATCGATAAAATGAAAATACCAAATTCAAAAATAAACAACCAACCAACTTCACCCTATTTGATGTAAACGTAACTGTGTAAAATATGAAAGGAAAGTTGCATTGTATTTCATCTTCACTGTCATTATATACATATTACAAACAGTAGTAACTTATCCTAACAACCGTCCACGTCAGCTAACAACAATCTAACTAACACCTAACAAACTTTAAACAACTTAGCTACCATATAACAGAAACAAATCTAATACAACCCCACAAACAAAGAACTATATAAAAAAACTAAGAATGTATAAAAGGAAGCCTACTGACTAAAAACATGAAACGTGAAATTACAACTGGCCGTTAAAATATCGCTAGCTGATCTGAGAAGAAATATGCGAACCTCAATTTCTTTCTTGATAACCTTGTCACGAACAAAATGTACATCGATTTCTATGTGTTTGGTGCGAGCATGTAGTACAGGATTGGATGCCATTGCTGCCGCTTTGATTGTCACACCAGAGAGCAGGAGATTGAGAAAGTGTAGCCAATTTCATGTAGAAGCGAAGAAATCCAGATAACTTCCATAGCGAGTGTCGCAAGGGATCTGTACTCAGCCTCCGTTGAACTGCGAGATACCACACTTTGTTTCTTAGAGCTCCAAGAGAGAATATTGTTACCCAAGAACACAAAGTAACCCCGGTAGATTTTCTATCATCAATGGAGCCAGCCCAACAAGCATCGAATAAGCCGTGAGAGTAAGAGACGATGAGCTGAACGAAGACTTATATGAAGAGAACCCTTGAGATAACGCAGAAGCCTCTTGCAGGCTTTCCATTGCCTTCGGTAGGAGCTTGCATGAACCGACTAAGCTTATTTACCATGAAGGAGATGTCGGGTCTAGTGATGGTGAGATATTGAAGTGCCCCAATCACACTACGATAGAGAGTAGGCTCAGAAAAACAAGGACTATCATCTTTACAAAGTTTTATTCCAGACTCATAAGGAGACAACTGTGGTTTGCAATCAACTAAATTTGTTTTGGAAAGCGGTCACGAATGTATTTGGCTTGGGATAGATTGAAGACTGGTTTTTCCGAGTAACCTCAATACCTAAGAAAAATTTACGCTACCTAAGGTTTTTAAAGCAAAATGTCGACAAAGTTTTAATAAAGCGACTCACAAGCAAAGAATCTTCTCCTGTAATCAAAATGTCATCCACATAAACTAATACTAGAAGAAGTTTTCCGAGATTTCGCATGTAGAAGAAAGAATGGTCGAGGTGGAGTATTTGAAACCAAACTGAATGAGATGATTCTTTAATCTGTCATACCAAGCTCGAGGAGCTTGTTTCAAGCCATATAATGATTTCTTCAAACGACACAACCAGTGAGGATGAGTGGAATCTTCAAACCAGTGTGGTTGCTTCATGTACACCGGACGATCAAGGTAGCCATTTAGGAAAGCATTATTGATATCAATATGTGAATATCCCACTTATATGTCGCCGCCAAGGAGAATAGCAACCGCACGTATACGAGCTTTACCACTGGATGAAGGTTTCTAAAAATCCAAGCCGACTAATCTGGAACCCTTAGCAACCAACCGAGCTTTAAGTTTATCAAGAGTATCATCGGTGTGGATGATGGAGAACGATATCCCACGTGTCTTTAAGTTTGATAGCTTCAATCTCATCACCATAGCTTTATACCGAGGGATGATTTAGAGCTTCTTCATCGAAAGTGGTTCAGATATTTTAAGAGAGTTGATGTGCGAGTCGGTGGTGGTGGTGGTATTTTTAAGAGAGGTTATGAGGTTAGTAGGTGATATAGAGGAATGGTGATAAACGCGCTTTTACGCTTATAGTTGATATTTGAAGATGAGTTTAGCTCTTTAATGTGCTTTTATGTATCGATTCTTAATGTTTTATCTTTTCTAGAAGATATCGCTTGGGGTTTCTCTTTGGTGTTTTGTAGGTTTTTCAGTGATAATCGATGCATAAGGCAAAGATGTAACCAAAGATGATTAAATGGATATGAAAATATGGATGTGAAAAGTTTACAATGTTAAAGAGCATCTCGATAGGAGTCCATAGGCGCAAACGGATTGCACCGGAGTTCGGACGCGAGAACGGAGCTAAACAATGAAGTCGCGTAGGAGCCGGCGAGCGAGCTCATCGCGGCGCGCGCCGCGAGAAACGCCTGAACGCCCAAAACCTCGCGACCGCTGATCGCGCCGCGAGCCCGAGGCGGCAGACCCCAAAATTAGGGTTTTCAGCCCTAATCTATAAATAGGCTTCACCGCGCCCAACGTAGCTTCAGCGATTTTGCACGCTTTTCCTCGCTTTTATCTGCTTTTCATTTATTTTCGCTTTAGCTTTGATTTAGATTAGTTCTAGCAATAGTTATCCATCGTTTACATTAGTTCTTCGCATTGGTAACGATTTAGCACGATTTCGTCCAAGGAATTCCATCTTTTCCCGTTTTCCGTTGGATTTGGATACGAACCCAACCATTGTTCTTCGACGCTTCCTACGGGTTTTATCAATTTAATTTCCGTTTTATGATTATTGCGTACTTTATTCCGCTTATTATGTCTCGCTAGTTTTCTGCTCTAATCCTGGGTTTGCATGATTCGATCCTATATGTTGTGAGTTCTCGCTATTGTTATTTACCTTCCGCATTGATTCATGATTCATGGTGCTTATTTATATGTGTTGATTTGATCAATCTTGATGCATATCTAGTTGCCGATTAATGACGAATCGTATTAATTGTCAATCGATCTTGAATGCATGATACGAATAAGCCTCGAGTCGAATCGAGATAGGATATTCGTAGGAAGCATATTCTTAGTGATCCATTTGGAGTTGCTTATTTTCCTCTAGAGACGTAACTATGATAGGGAAAATTAGTAATCAACTGCCGCAATTGTCGTAACTGAAGTTGTTGGTTATATATGTGATCTTCCGTCTTGTCTGGATTAAAACGGTTAATAATAAGCAGGATAAACATCGTTGTGGATAGGATTGGTGCATCCCTAGGGTTAGTCTTTCTCCATAGTTATCTTCCGTGAGTTTTATTGCTCTATTTTATATTTCTGCATGGTTACTTTTGCTTTGGATTAAATTCCGAAGCCCTTAAACCTCTCATCCTTTATCTGTGCTTGAATAATGATGAATTGTCGTTGAGCTAGCTTCTATGTTTTCGTGATACAATCTCTGTGGATACGATACTTCGCTTACCCTATACTTACACTTTTTGCGTGTGAAAAAGGAGCGATCAAATGGCAATGTACACTTTTGGCTTAAAAATCCCACACTTAGATCTTGTGGCCATCGGATGAGTGTTAGAGATGTGAGGTTGGGGAGTGGATGAATGAGTGTGAGAATCTGAAGCAGACCTAAGACTATGATTATGTGAGCTGCCTTGTGCAGAGTTAGGAGAAGCTGAAATATGCTGAGATTGAGATAGGTGATCTGGAATCGGTGAGATGTGAACCGGAGATGAAGAACTAAGAGAAGATGGAATAGACTGATTGCTAGGAGTAGGAGATGACTGTGGAGACATTGAACCAGAAATTAAGGGATGCAGATTTGGATTTGGTAATAAATGTGGTGTGAACAGTGGAGTGGATATGGAAGCAGTGTCCTGAGAACTTGATGGATTGAACAGGTGAGTATATGGAAATTCCTTCTCATTAAAAATAATTGTTCGAGCAATATATAACCTACCCGATGGATGTAAACATCTATATCCCTTGTGCTTAGGACTGTAACCTAGAAACAAGCATTTGGATGACCTAAACTGTAGCTTTGAAGAATTATACGGACGCAAGTAAGGAAAACAGCTGCACCCAAATGTTTTGAGAAAATTATACTGGGTAAGTTTTTGAACAGAACCTGAAAAGGAAACATTCTTAAGAGATGGTGTAGGAAGTCTATTTATCGATAGACGGCTGTGACAAAAGCATCCCACCAAAATTTCTGAGGAAGGAAGCTGCTGAGAAGAGTTATGCCTAGTTCACTGATATGTCTATGCTTTCTCTCGGACTTTCCGTTTTGTTGATGCGTGTGAGGACATGGATGCTAAACTCAATTCCTAGAGAGCAAGAATAGGTTGTAAAGGCTATATTCCTCCCCAATCCGATTGTACCACTTTATTTTAGTATCAAACTGACGTTCTACGAATGTGAGGAAGGTTTTGAATGTGTTTGTGACTTCAGATTTTGCAGACAGAGGGAAAATCCAAGTGAATCTAGAATAATCATCTACAAAATGCACATAATACTTGAATCCATCAACAGAAATAGTAGAGCTCGGACCCCAAACATCCGTATGAATAAGCTGAAAATGAGCTGTGGTTTTGATTTTTATTGAGGGAAAACTTATTGAGTGAATTTTGCCTACAACACAGGCATTACAGAAATGTAAACTTGACACATTCGAAGGCAAATTCATAGCCTTAAGAGTTGTACTAAGAACTTTATTACACGGATGCCCTAGTCTAGAATGCCAAATGTTAAAATCAGTGTGAGATTGAACATTGAGACAGGTTGAGGAGTGGATAGGTTGAGCTATTTTATCAGCAGAAATGGACAACTTCACCTTCGAGAGATCCAGATGATAGAGTCCCTCTCTAAGTGTACCCTCCAGCAGCACTTTGTTCGTAAGATTGTCCTTAACAAAACAAATGTTTGGATGAAATTCAAAAAACACATTGTTATCACATGTGAATTTTGATATACTGAGCAAACTTTTTGTAATGTTAGGGACGAACAGAATATTACTCAGCACTATAGGTTTGACAGAATTTGAACATAGGAAAGAAGATGAACCAATATGAGAGATGGAGAGTTGTGAGCCATTACCTACAGTAAGAGTATCATTTCCATGATATGGAGTATGAATCTGAAGGTTGCCTAGATCAGCGGTCACATGCGCCGATGCTCCAGAATCTAAGTACCAATCCAAGTAGCTTGAGAAGGAGTAGCTGCAGTAGCAGTGTAAACCTTTGGATTTGCTTGAGAGTGAATGGCTGATGATGCAGTATACCTGCTTGAACTTGGCTGAGATTCCTGTGGATACGAGCTTAGGTTTGAGATGTGAGAATGATTTTGAGAGTGAGGTACAGTAGGCTGATTTGTGACCATATTTGCTTGAGGCTGGGAAGGAGAAATGGAAGATATATTTTCTGGACCAGTGAAATGCACATCAAACCTCTTAAAACATTTGTAAGCTACATGATTAGCTTTACCACATAGCTGACAAATAGGCTTGTTTCCATTTTGATAACGACCTCCAAATCTTCCACGGCTTGATCCTCTTCCCCGAAAACCTCCTCGACCACGATGAGATCCATAGGATTGCTGATAAACAGTATTAGCCTGTGGTTGAAAGGCCAAGTTTGCAACAGTAGAGTGTGAAGTAGCCGCCTGATTTTGTAAACGAAGTTCGTGAGTTTGCAGAGCAAACTGGACTTCGTGCAGCGACATGTCTTCACATTTGGATGAGAGTAACACATTGATGCTCTCGAATTCAGATCCTAATCCTTGCAGAATGTAGGAAATAAGATCTGCATCAGATATTTGCTTACCAATATTGTAGAGTTGATCAGAGATCTCGAAATTTGAAGATGTATTCATCAACACAAGTATCGCCTTTCTTCATGACTTGGAGTTGATGTCTCAGTTGCATAGCTCGAGCTTTTGACTGAGATTGAAAAAGTGTTTGGAATGTATTCCAAACTTGAGTTGCAGTAGAGCACCTGCCAATATAGCTCATCATTGGAGGAGTTATTGAAGCTAGGATCCAGCTGAACAAGAACTGGTCACGTTTCAGCCATGTGAGATATGCAGAATCCGAAGTTGAAGAGGATGAGGAAGACTCCATAAGTGGAGAATTTGGAGGCTGTTGTAGAAGGATATCCTCAAAACCATATGCACGGGCTGTAGCAAGGACCTGTATTTTCCAGAAATTGTAGTTTGTGCGGTCGAGCTTTAGACTTATTGGATGCATTGATGGAAGATTCGTTGAAGACTCCATTGATTTATCAAAAAAAAATGAAGATTCAGATGAATCGCAGAAGAAGAAGGAGCAGATTTTAGAAAGAGGAAGCAGATTTTTAGAGAGAGAAATTCATGGCTCTGATACCATATTTGATGTAAACGTAACTGTGTAAAATATGAAAGGAAAGTTGCATTGTATTTCATCTTCACTGTCATTATATACATATTACAAACAGTAGTAACTTATCCTAACAACCGTCCACGTCAGCTAACAACAATCTAACTAACACCTAACAAACTTTAAACAACTTAGCTACCATATAACAGAAACAAATCTAATACAACCCCCACAAACAAAGAACTATATAAAAAAAACTAAGAATGTATAAAAGGAAGCCTACTGACTAAAAACATGAAACGTGAAATTACAACTGGCTTCGTTAAAATATCTGCTAGCTGATCTGTAGAAGAAATATGCCGAACCTCAATTTCTTTCTTGATAACCTTGTCACGAACAAAATGTACATCGATTTCTATGTGTTTGGTGCGAGCATGTAGTACAGGATTGGATGCCATTGCTGCCGCGCTTTGATTGTCACACCAGAGAACAGGAGATTGAGAAAGTGTGTAGCCAATTTCATGTAGAAGCGAAGAAATCCAGATAACTTCCATAGCAGTGTCAGCAAGGGATCTGTACTCAGCCTCCGTTGAACTGCGAGATACCACACTTTGTTTCTTAGAGCTCCAAGAGAGAATATTGTTACCCAAGAACACAAAGTAACCCCGGTAGATTTTCTATCATCAATGGAGCCAGCCCAGTCAGCATCGAATAAGCCGTGAGAGTAAGAGACGATGAGCTGAACTGAAGACTTATATGAAGAGAACCTTTGAGATAACGCAGAAGCCTCTTGCAGGCTTTCCATTGCCGCCGGTAGGAGCTTGCATGAACCGACTAAGCTTATTTACCATGAAGGAGATGTCGGTCTAGTGATGGTGAGATATTGAAGTGCCCCAATCACACTACGATAGAGAGTAGGCTCAGAAAAACAAGGACTATCATCTTTACAAAGTTTTATTCCAGACTCATAAGGAGACAACTGTGGTTTGCAATCAACTAAATTTGTTTTGGAAGCGGTCACGAATGTATTTGGCTTGGGATAGATTGAAAGACTGGTTTTCCGAGTAACCTCAATACCTAAGAAAAATTTACGCTACCTAAGGTTTTAAAGAAAAATGTCAGACAAAGTTTTAATAAAACGACTCACAAGCAAAGAATCTTCTCCCTGTAATCAAAATGTCATCCACATAAACTAATACTAGAAGAAGTTTTCCAGCATTTCGCATGTAGAAGAAAGAATGGTCGAGGTGGAGTATTTGAAACCAAACTGAATGAGATGATTCTTTAATCTGTCATACCAAGCTCGAGGAGCTTGTTTCAAGCCATATAATGATTTCTTCAAACGACACAACCAAAGAGGATGAGTGGAATCTTCAAACCCAGTGGTTGCTTCATGTACACCGGACGATCAAGGTAGCCATTTAGGAAAGCATTATTGATATCAATATGTGAATATCCCACTTATATGTCGCTGCCAAGGAGAATAGCAACCGCACAGATACAGAGCTTTACCATCGGATCAAGGTTTCTAAAAATCCAAGCCAGCTAACTGTTGGAACCCTTAGCAACCAACCGAGCTTTAAGTTTATCAAGAGTATCATCGGCTCTAAGTTTGACACGGTACACCCATTTGCAATCAATCGGGTTCGGTGTGGATGATGGAGGAACGATATCCCACGTGTCTTTAAGTTTGATAGCTTCAATCTCATCATCATAGCTTTATACCGAGGGATGATTTAGAGCTTCTTCATCGAAAGTGGTTCAGATATTTTAGGAGAGTTGATGTGCGAGTCGGTGGTGGTGGTGGTATTTTAAGAGAGGTTATGAGGTTAGTAGGTGATATAGAAAATGGTGATAAACGCGCTTTTTACACGTTTATAGTTGATATTTGAAGATGAGTTTAGCTCTTTTAATGTGCGTTTATGTATCGATTCTTAATGTTTTATCTTTTCTAGAAGATCTCGCTCTTGGGGTTTCTCTTTGGTGTTTTGTAGGTTTTTCGGTGATAATCGATGCATAAGGCAAAGATGTAACCAAAGATGATTAAATGGATATGAAAAATATGGATGTGAAAAGTTTACAATGTTAAAGAGCATCTCGATAGGAGTCCATAGCGCAAACGGATTGCAATTCGGAGTTCGGACGCGAGAGAACGGAGCAAAAGTGAAGTCGCAGAGGGAGCCGGCTGAGCGAGCTCGCGGCATGCGAGCGGCCGCCGAAACGCCTGAACGCCCAAAACCTCGCGACCGCTGATCGCGGCCGCGAGCCCGAGGCGGCAGACCCAAAATTAGGGTTTTCAGCCTAATCTATAAATAGACTTCACCGCGCCCAACGTAGCTAGCGATTTTGCACGTTTTTCCTCAGTTTTTATCTGTTTTTCATTTATTTTCGCTTTAGCTTTGATTTAGATTAGTTCTAGCAATAGTTATCCATCGTTTTACATTAGTTCTTCGCATTGGTAACGATTTAGCACGATTTCGTCCGAAGGAATTCCATCTTTTTCCCGTTTTCCGTTGGATTTGGATACGAACCCAACCATTGTTCTTCAGACGCTTCCCTACTGGTTTTATCAATTTAATTTCCGTTTTTATGATTATTGCGTACTTTATTCCGTTTATTATGTCTGGCTAGTTTTCTGTTCTAATCCTAGGGTTTGCATGATTCGATCCTATATGTTGTGAGTTCTGCTATTGTTATTTACCTTCCAGGCATTGATTCATGATTCATGGTGCTTATTTATATGTGTTGATTTCGATCAATCTTGATGCATATCTAGTTGCCGATTAATGACGAATCGTATTAATTGTCAATCGATCTTGAATGCATGATACGAATAAGCGCTCGAGTCGTGGCGAGATAGGATATTCGTAGGAAGCATATTCTTAGTGATCCATTTGGGTTGCTTATTTTCCTCTAGAGCGTAACTATGATAGGGAAAATTAGTAATCAATCACCGCAATTGTCGTGAATCAAGTTGTTGGTTATATATGTGATCTTCCGTCTTGTCGGATTAAAGCGGTTAATAATAAGCGGGATAAACATCGTTGTGGATAGGATTGGTACATCCTAGGGTTAGTCTTTCTCCATAGTTATCTTCCGTGAGTTTTATTGCTCTATTTTATATTTCGCATGGTTACTTTTGCTTTGGATTAAATTCAAGCCCTTAAACCTCTCATCCTTTATCGTGCTTGAATAATGATGAATTGTCGTTGAGCTAGCTTCTATGTTTTCGTGATACAATCTCGTGGATACGATACTTACTTACCCTATACTTACACTTTTGCGTGTGAAAAGGAGCGATCAAATGGCAATGTACACTTTTGGCTTAAAATCCCACACTTAGATCTTGTGGCCATCGGATGAGTGTTAGAGATGTGAGGTTGGGAGTGGATGAATGAGTGTGAGAATCTGAAGCAGACCTAAGACTATGATTATGTGAGCTGCCTTGTGCAGAGTTAGGAGAAGCTGAAATATGCTGAGATTGAGATAGGTGATCTGGAATCGGTGAGATGTGAACCGGAGATGAAGAACTAAGAGAAGATGGAATAGACTGATTGCTAGGAGTAGGAGATGACTGTGGAGACATTGAACCAGAAATTAAGGGATGCAGATTTGGATTTGGTAATAAAGGTGGTGTGAACAGTGGAGTGGATATGGAAGCAGTGTCCGAGAACTTGATGGATTGAACAGGTGAGTATATGGAAATTCCTTCTCATTAAAAATAATTGTTCGAGCAATATATAACCTACCGATGGATGTAAACATCTATATCCCTTGTGCTTAGGACTGTAACCTAGAAACAAGCATTTGGATGACCTAAACTGTAGCTTTGAAGAATTATACGGACGCAAGTAAGGAAAACAGCTGCACCCAAATGTTTTGAGAAAATTATACTCGGGTAAGTTTTTGAACAGAACCTGAAAAGGAAACATTCTTAAGAGATGGTGTAGGAAGTCTATTTATCGATAGACGGTGTGACAAAAGCATCCACCAAAATTTCTGAGGAAGGAAGCTGCTGCGAGAAGAGTTATGCCTAGTTCACTGATATGTCTATGCTTTCTCTCGGACTTTCCGTTTTGTTGATGCGTGTGAGGACATGGATGCTAAACTCAATTCCTAGAGAAGCAAGAATAGGTTGTAAAGGCCTATATTCCCTCCCAATCCGATTGTACCACTTTATTTTAGTATCAAACTGACGTTCTACGAATGTGAGGAAGGTTTTGAATGTGTTTGTGACTTGATTTTGCAGACAGAGGAAAATCCAAGTGAATCTAGAATAATCATCTACAAAATGCACATAATACTTGAATCCATCAACAGAAATAGTAGAGCTCGGACCCCAAACATCCGTATGAATAAGCTGAAAATGAGCTGTGGTTTTGATTTTTATTGAGGGAAAACTTATTGAGTGAATTTTGCCTACAACACAGGCATTACAGAAATGTAAACTTGACACATTCAAGGCAAATTCATAGCCTTAAGAGTTGTACTAAGAACTTTATTACACGGATGCCCTAGTCTAGAATGCCAAATGTTAAAATCAGTGTGAGATTGAACATTGAGACAGGTTGAGGAGTGGATAGGTTGAGCTATTTTATCAGCAGAAATGGACAACTTCACCTTCGAGAGATCCAGATGATAGAGTCCCTCTCTAAGTGTACCCTCCAGCAGCACTTTGTTCGTAAGATTGTCCTTAACAAAACAAATGTTTGGATGAAATTCAAAAAACACATTGTTATCACATGTGAATTTTGATATACTGAGCAAACTTTTTGTAATGTTAGGGACGAACAGAATATTACTCAGCACTATAGGTTTGACAGAATTTGAACATAGGAAAGAAGATGAACCAATATGAGAGATGGAGAGTTGTGAGCCATTACCTACAGTAAGAGTATCATTTCCATGATATGGAGTATGAATCTGAAGGTTGCCTAGATCAGCGGTCACATGCGCCGATGCTCCAGAATCTAAGTACCAATCCGAAGTAGCTTGAGAAGGAGTAGCTGCAGTAGCAGTGTAAACCTTTGGATTTGCTTGAGAGTGAATGGCTGATGATGCAGTATACCTGCTTGAACTTGGCTGAGATTCCTGTGGATACGAGCTTAGGTTTGAGATGTGAGAATGATTTTGAGAGTGAGGTACAGTAGGCTGATTTGTGGCCATATTTGCTTGAGGCTGGGAAGGAGAAATGGAAGATATATTTTCTGGACCAGTGAAATGCACATCAAACCTCTTAAAACATTTGTAAGCTACATGATTAGCTTTACCACATAGCTGACAAATAGGCTTGTTTCCGTTGTGATAACGACCACCAAATCTTCCACGGCTTGATCCTCTTCCCCGAAAACCTCCTCGACCACGATGAGATCCATAGGATTGCTGATAAACAGTATTAGCCTGTGGTTGAAAAACCAAGTTTGCAACAGTAGAGTGTGAAGTGGCCGCCTGATTTTGTAAACGAAGTTCGTGAGTTTGCAGAGCAAACTGGACTTCGTGCAGCGACATGTCTTCACATTTTGATGAGAGTAACACATTGATGCTCTCGAATTCAGAACCTAATCCTTGCAGAATGTAAGAAATAAGATCTGCATCAGATATTTGCTTACCAATATTGTAGAGTTGATCAGAGATCTCTCGAAATTTGAAGATGTATTCATCAACACAAGTATCGCCTTTCTTCATGACTTGGAGTTGATGTCTCAGTTGCATAGCTCGAGCTTTTGACTGAGATTGAAAAAGTGTTTGGAATGTATTCCAAACTTGAGTTGCAGTAGAGCACCTGCCAATATAGCTCATCATTGGAGGAGTTATTGAAGCTAGGATCCAGCTGAACAAGAACTGGTCACGTTTCAGCCATGTGAGATATGCAGAATCCGAAGTTGAAGAGGATGAGGAAGACTCCATAAGTGGAGAATTTGGAGGCTGTTGTAGAAGGATATCCTCAAAACCATATGCACGGGCTGTAGCAAGGACCTGTATTTTCCAGAAATTGTAGTTTGTGCGGTCGAGCTTTAGACTTATTGGATGCATTGATGGAAGATTCGTTGAAGACTCCATTGATTTATCAAAAAATGAAGATTCAGATGAATCGCAGAAGAAGAAGGAGCAGATTTTAGAAAGAGGAAGCAGATTTTTAGAGAGAGAAATTCATGGCTCTGATACCATATTTGATGTAAACGTAACTGTGTAAAATATGAAAGGAAAGTTGCATTGTATTTCATCTTCACTGTCATTATATACATATTACAAACAGTAGTAACTTATCCTAACAACCGTCCACGTCAGCTAACAACAATCTAACTAACACCTAACAAACTTTAAACAACTTAGCTACCATATAACAGAAACAAATCTAATACACCCCCACAAACAAAGAACTATATAAAAAACTAAGAATGTATAAAGGAAGCCTACTGACTAAAAACATGAAACGTGAAATTACAACTGGCTTCGTTAAAATATCTGCTAGCTGATCTGTAGAAGAAATATGCGAACCTCAATTTCTTTCTTGATAACCTTGTCACGAACAAAATGTACATCGATTTCTATGTGTTTGGTGCGAGCATGTAGTACAGGATTGGATGCCATTGCTGCCGCGCTTTGATTGTCACACCAGAGAACAGGAGATTGAGAAAGTGTGTAGCCAATTTCATGTAGAAGCGAAGAAATCCAGATAACTTCCATAGCAGTGTCAGCAAGGGATCTGTACTCAGCCTCCGTTGAACTGCGAGATACCACACTTTGTTTCTTAGAGCTCCAAGAGAGAATATTGTTACCCAAGAACACAAAGTAACCCCCGGTAGATTTTCTATCATCAATGGAGCCAGCCCAGTCAGCATCAGAATAAGCCGTGAGAGTAAGAGACGATGAGCTGAACTGAAGACTTATATGAAGAGAACCTTTGAGATAACGCAGAAGCCTCTTGCAGGCTTTCCATTGCCGCTCGGTAGGAGCTTGCATGAACTGACTAAGCTTATTTACCATGAAGGAGATGTCAGGTCTAGTGATGGTGAGATATTGAAGTGCCCCAATCACACTACGATAGAGAGTAGGCTCAGAAAAACAAGGACTATCATCTTTACAAAGTTTTATTCCAGACTCATAAGGAGACAACTGTGGTTTGCAATCAACTAAATTTGTTTTGGAAAGCAGGTCACGAATGTATTTGGCTTGGGATAGATTGAAAGACTGGTTTTTCCGAGTAACCTCAATACCTAAGAAAAAATTTACGCTACCTAAGGTTTTTAAAGAAAAAATGTCAGACAAAGTTTTAATAAAACGACTCACAAGCAAAGAATCTTCTCCTGTAATCAAAATGTCATCCACATAAACTAATACTAGAAGAAGTTTTCCAGCATTTCGCATGTAGAAGAAAGAATGGTCAGAGGTGGAGTATTTGAAACCAAACTGAATGAGATGATTCTTTAATCTGTCATACCAAGCTCGAGGAGCTTGTTTCAAGCCATATAATGATTTCTTCAAACGACACAACCAGTGAGGATGAGTGGAATCTTCAAACCCAGGTGGTTGCTTCATGTACACTGGACGATCAAGGTAGCCATTTAGGAAAGCATTATTGATATCAATATGCTGAATATCCCACTTATATGTCGCTGCCAAGGAGAATAGCAACCGCACAGATACAGGCTTTACAAACAGTAGTAACTTATCCTAACAACCGTCCACGTCAGCTAACAACAATCTAACTAACACCTAACAAACTTTAAACAACTTAGCTACCATATAACAGAAACAAATCTAATACACCCCTTGCACATTAGTGTCGATATCAAGCTTGCATGTCTTAAAAGTTAAATACAGCAATAGCTTTGCTACAACCAAATTTTACTTTGCAAGCTCGTTTTCATCTGGGTTCTCTTTCGAAATCGTCATCACTCAAATGATCTTTGTTTGCGATTCGGGCTGACCACTCTCTTGGATGTTTATTGTGTCTAAATTTGGTCATGTCTTCAAATAAACATGCAATGAACGAAACTTTAATATAAAGCATAATAGACTTTATGAAGTTACAAAACATACACAAAAAAGAAAAAACTAAGCATGATTTATAAAATCAAAAAACATAACGCAAATAACAAACCAAAACATACGGCTATAATGGCTTCATATGGAAATAATTAATTCAAAGCATAATTTTGAAGGACAAAAAGCATAAGTAAATAACACACTGAAGCATATGTTGTAATGACTTTGAATCAATATTCAATAAAACATAATACTAAACGAAAACATGTTATATAAAGTCAAAATGCATATGTAAATTGCACACTGAAAGTATACTACAAAAGTGAATCTCATACTTCCAACACACATACAAAAATGAGACAATCGTTGTACACATGAATTCTCAGACATTGATTAAAAAATGATAAATCTAAATTTTAAAAAACTTGTCATCGTTGTGCAAGAAAGCATACCTTCACCGTATAATTTATCAGGCATTGTTTGATTCAATTCATCGATGGTTCAATGCAATTGCTCGGTACTACAGTCAGTGACGGAGCCAGAAATATTTCATTGGGGGCCCAAATAATTATTATTTTAAAAAATAATAAATGTATTTTTAAAAATAAAATTAGACACTAATTATAGCAATTTCAATAATAATTTAATATTATTTGAATTACATGATAACGTAAAAAAATTTAAAACACGATCATCTCATAACGTGGATCATAAGAGCAAATCCAACGATAACGTTATTTTGATATGGATTTTGCATCGAAATTATGCATTTCGTACTCGTAAGAAGTTTAGTATAAGTGAATAGTTTTACGTAAAATGTATGATTGAAATAAAATATGATGAAAATTACATAACATTTAGAATTTTAGTGTAGTTTAAAATTGGACTAAAACGATACATATTCAATAAAAAGTTGGATACAGAATGATAAATTTTATTCTTAGACTTTCCGAAAAAAAGAACTTATGATAATAAAGATGTGATCAATACTTATATCTCTAAAATAATTCTCATATATTCGATCTATATTTTGATTGTTCTATCATCGACAACATCTTTAGGGTTTAAAATAAAATTCAAATGATTTGTATGTCTTCAGTTGTTGTTGTTGTTAGAATAAGTTTATCATAATTTAAAAAAAAAATTGATTGATCATAATAATCCAGATATAAAGCTTTATTATTTGCATATATATTTTATTTTATCTATATAATACAAATTAAAGGAAAAAAGAAGAACACAAAGTAAGGAGAGATTTTGAAAATTGGACAAATTAAAGAAAATAAATATATTTTATTTTATCTATATAATACAAACTAAAGAAAAAAAGAAAAGCACAAATTAAGGAAAATTAAAGAAAAGAAGAAGAGTTGAAATAACAAAAATAATTGTTGCTGCAATTAAAGAAAAGCAGAGCTGAAATAACAAAAATAATAACTGCTGCAGAGTTGAAATAACAAAAATAATAACTGCTGCAGCCAAGAAGAATCGAACCCGGTGTCTCTCGGTTGGGAGAGAAACTCTCAACCATCTAGTCTAAGTCATGTGTATTAATAATTGCTGCAGAGTTGAAATAACAAAATAATAACTGCTGCAAAAGAAGAATCGAACCGTGTCTCTCGGTTGGGAGAGAAACTCAACCATCTAATCTAAGTCGTGTGTATTGTTATAAATTGGTTCCTATATACTAAGACTTTATTTTTGAAAAGTTAGGCCCATGGGCCCCTGCGCCCCATGTGGTCTGTCCCGACTACAGTAGATAGCAGCCGATAGTTTCTATGTTTCAGTTTTTTATGCGTAGGGTTTATGTTTTGGTTGTGATTTTGAGGAAATTGAATAATTAGGAATCCAGTTTTTATGGAAGTAGTGAAAATAGTGCGTCTGAAAATTAATGTTTTTTACTATTTTCACTTTTCGAATTTTATTATTTTCAGATATTTTTATATGTTTAAATATATATTTATATTGAAAAATGTAGAGTTAATATTGGTTTTTAGTTACTAGTTTAAGGTTTAAGGTTGGTTTCTAGTGGATCATATCCTCTATATACACATAAAGTGTATTTTATGTTAGAAAAAGGTAAGTGAATTAATAATGAATATGTGTTTACTCAATAGCCAAGATAATTTGATCCCGGTCTGAAAAACAGACGTATAGTACTTCCATATAATACAGTGCTAAATCAATTATATAATTCTCAAATAACTAGTGAATACGACTATAATCATCCTTGATATCTCAAATTCAAATATTTAATCATGAAAATTTGAAATTTTTTAATTCAAAGTGTCAATCATTTCTTATGCCAAAATAGTTGGTATATCTGACACATAAGATTGAGGAGATACCTATCATTATTTCTCATTTTTATTTCAACAACACTACTTATTTTAGGATTGTGCATCGACCGGTTGGTTCGATTGATCGATCAAAATTCTTCAAATCAAAAATCAAATCGAATGTATTTTTTTGAACCGACGAATCAACTGAATAGAAATTTTGGATCGATCGAAAACCGAATTGAAGAAATCATTTGGTTTCGATCGAATGAAAACCGATCAAGTATATTTTATATATAAATATTTTTATTTTTCTAAATAAACATATTTGTATCATAATTTTTAATTAAAGTATTAATTAATTATTATGTAAAATATATAAAAAATTTATTTCGGTTCGATTCGATTACGGTGGAACCTAAAATCTAAAATCGAGAATTAAACCGAAACCGACTTTAGCAAAAAAAATTCAATCGAACCGAAAATCCATGCTCTTAAAAAACCAAACTGAAACCGACTGAAAGCTATCGATTCGGTCGGTTTTTCATTCAATTCAATTCGTGCACAACCCTAATTTATTTACACTTTTACCACCTACTATGACCTATCACTTTTAATTTAGCATTATACTAATGTGAGACCTTACTCCATTCAAAATATATTCAACAATTTTTATTAAAACTCGTGTCAAAATTCTTTGGAAGAAATTGGGGATAGAGAGTAATAATTTCTTAAGCTTATAATTTAATTACTGAAATTAAAAGTTAATGTTAAACTTAAACTATAGCACCCCTCAAAAGAGAGTTGTTACTTATGGGAACATCCCAAAAATGAGGAAAAATAATTTTTAGTTTTGCATCTAATATCACCAACATAATATATGCGTGACATATATTCCATTCTAGCACATCTGAAATAATTGTATGAAATTTTCTCCAAAAAATTTATTATATGAAATATCTCATATTTAATTGCCTTTTTTGACTATTATCTTTATTAATCAATTAATACGTAACGACTTATTGCTACAAGCCTACAACCGATACCCAATTTTATGTCTTGAAAAAGGATTATAAATTCCAACTAACTTCGCCAATCAGTAATTCCAAGTGCTCTATGATCTGTCTCAACCAATGATAAGCCAAAAACTTTTTAAGTTAGAAAATAAATAAAAAGTAGGTGACAGAGAAGCATTTTCACATTTAACAGATATTAAAGTCTTCCAAATAATTACATGGTATTTTCTCCACCAATATCAGAATCACAAATTTCGAAATTGAAGTTGAAATTGAAAAAAAATGTGGAAACAAAGCAAGCTTAATCCTGAAAATTCGAGTTCACGAGCTCATGTTCAGTGGCTGCGCAGCGCCACCGCCGAGAGCACGATCAAGAAGATGAGGATTACGGCGGCGATGAACGAGGCCACCACCGCGCCGCTCACGCGCTGGCAGAAATCGGTGAACTGCTGGCAGATGGCTAGCCAGTTGACATTGGAGTTTCCGTTGTGGGCTAGGTACACAATGGCCGCCGCTGCCGCCGCCGCGGCGGTCGTGAAAGCCGCCACCGCCTGTTTTTAGTAAAAAAAAAATCCACTAAATATATTTACTAGGTTCCTCCGATTCAAAATCTATTTTCTATTTAAAATAGTACTTCATTTTATAAAGAATAATATAATTTACGAATGCATAGAAATAGAAGATGAAGTATCATTTATAATCAGAATATTAATTACCGTGTCGAAAATGAGAAGAAGAAGCTTGATTCCTGCTGCTTGAGGGCGAACAATTCCAATAATGGAGAAAGGCAAAGATAATACCAAGTAGCTACTAGCAATAGCATTTGCCACCACAAAAAAACTGCATTTTATTTCAGTTATATCGGAATATTAATTAATAACATACAAAATACATTATGCATGCAACATACAAGTGGAACTGCTCGAATTTTGCCTCGAATTAGAAATTATCAGAAAATTAAAATAGTGCATGTTTTGTGGAATTACGTGAAAGCCGGGAGATCATCGTAGCTGGCTTGGAACTGGAAGAACTGAGTGAAGAAAGGGAGCGTTTCGTCGTGGTGCCCATGGTGGCGGCGGCAGCGAGCGCGGCCGCCGCGGCACAAAGCCTTAGAATGAAGTCGAATATGGCGGCGCCTCTCATCCATGGAGCTTGCGGGAGCCGATTTGCGTAAGCAACAGATTTTGCTTTGGTAGATTTGGATTCGCCCATGTTGATGGCTGCTTCGCCGCTGTTTTTGTCGAATTAATCGTGATTTTTTTTTGTGCGTATAATTAGTTGAGATATTGAGAAGGTGAGATAATTGGATTATTTTGTGTTGATTAATTAGTGAAGGATTTATAGTCGCAGAGGAAGAGGGAATATTTGGAATGAAAATGGATTAGTTTTGATCACTTTAATTAGATTAAGTTTTTGTGTGGAGGAGTTGTGGCTAACTTGCTCCACCTTAGATATTTTGGATTAATTCAATTTTCTGGAGCTTTCTCCTTTTTAATTCATCATAAGAATAATTATGAAATTTTGAATTCACCTTGCAAATATATGTGAAGAAAGACCGCTTGCTTTCAAAATTAATCAAGATATAGTTGCGATACCTAAACTATAGAGCCTTCATAATTTATCGAAATATGAATTGAAAAAATAAGATGCAACACTAACAATGTAGGAAACTGAGGATCCTTCATATGGTTTCGTGTCGGATAAATTTTTCAAATCTATAATTCGTGCATTATTCAAAAGTCAAAACTATGTAAATTATTACTAATTCATTTAATTGGTACTTATATGGAATCTAGATGGCCTTATTAATTAGTGGATGAGCCCAATAAGTAACAACTCTCTTTGTTAATTATCTTTTAACTATGCTTTTGATGCCCATGATATAATACTAATCTCATCTTGATAAGTTTGAAAATGAGGTAACTTTTCTCTACACAAATATCGAGGAGTCACAAAAAGAAAAGAAAAAAAAAGAGCTATATATATGACGGAAAATTCTATAGAACATGTAGGTGTATTACATTCTCTCTCACGTGATAATATTATATTAATAAAATATTATCACGTGAGAGTTAAGCCCAATAAGTATATAAATATATAAGTTAAAACAAATAAATACCAAATTAACTTGGATAGCTTGACAGTGTGAGTTATGGAATGAAACTTGAATTTTCATCTGATTTCAAATTATGTGATTACTTCTGTTTAGGAAGTCGATGTTTTAGTTCATGTAACTTAGGTACTTAGTAACTTAATTCAACAAACAAGTAACTTAATTCAACAATCATTATACACTTAATACTCTCTGATTATGAAATATGAAAATAAAATATTCGATTACAATTTGGAAAAACTCAAATCAATATGTTTGATCCCATTTATTGGAAAATGGATAAACTAAAAAGGTAAAAAATATCCCGACGTTTAAATAGTTGTTCACACTTTTCATTTGTAGTTAGTACAGTGTATAAGTGTCTAGTAATTCTTGCGCCTGTCATTTTTATTTACATGTAAATGACACGACTCGAATTGTATAATATATCTTATTCAAGTTAAGTATCAAATTCCTATAAAATTCGAAATTGTATTTGAGCAAAGTTTGGCTACCAAAGATTTCCAGATTTAATTTTCTGTACGGTCTTTAGATGGAATATTCTATATATTCAAGCTCAATTTCCTACTACTAATACGTGTCACGTGTAAAATAGTAGCAGAAGACAATATCATTACATAATTCGAAACGGAGGAGTCGAAATGAAATAAGAAAATAACACACTATCTTCATAATTCATCACCAGTTACCCTATTTATGAATAATGTTTAACGATTAATGTCGAATCATATACGTTGAATAATCCCAATGAATCAGCCATATAAGGTGTAAAAGCATATGAAAATACGGACAAAATGATACTTCAATACTGCAATTGAGTATCCAAATAGAATCAGGTCTGGAGAATTAATTATCTTTCTAAAAATAATTAGGAGCAAAGTCAGCAACAATAGTTTCACCATTGTACAGGAATATGCTGCAGCAGTAATGCCACAACTGTGCATCCTCTAATGAATGGCATGAATACGAAACTAGATATAAATGTAGAGACAATTGCTCAACCATCAACCTTGATTTTCACAGTTGTTCAAAGCCATGCAGAAAGAGCCATTTTCATCACCAAATTTTCCATCGACACGAATTCTTGAAATCAATGCTGCAATCCCTCTATAAATGCAGCTTCAAAATCTCACATTTTATGCCATCATTCATCACAGCTTCTTCATCATGAGTTGTGTGAAGGTTTTCTTGAATCTCATTGTTGCAGTGCTTGTGATCTTGCCTGGTTTTGTTGCTGCAACAAATCCCTTTTGTCACTTCAAATGGACAAATTGGAAACATTACTTCAATCCATTACCACCATTTCACCTTCAACCCTTCCATAAACCACCGCCACCGGACACAACCGCGCCTCCTCTGTCTACTCCCGACAATCCCCCACCATCTCCCACATTCACTCCGGCAATACCTACTCTTCCTCTGCCCTTCCCCACTTACTCTCCACCACCACAAAGCCCGCCTCCGACATATAACCCTCCTCAATCTAGTCCATCGCCACCACCTTATACACCCCACCCTCACCCTCATCCTCACCACCACCCCCACACACCCAAAACTCCAACCTACAACCCTCCCTCAAGTCCACCACAAACCCCACCTCAACCACCATCACCAACCTATCAATCTCCCCCACCACCAACTCCGGTCTACACTCCTGCACCAAGTGTACCACAAAGTTCACCGTCATCACTTCCTCCGACTCTACCACCACCAACTCCGGTATATAGTCCACCACCATCACCGCCAACCTATCAATCTCCTCCGACTATTCCACCACCAACTCCAGTGTACACTCCTGTACCAAGTGTACCACAAATTCCTCCTCCTCACCACCACCACCACAAACCCAAAACTCCGACCTACAACCCTCCCTCGATTCAACCACCATCACCAACCTATCAATCTCCCCCAGCTCTTCCACCACCAACTCCGGTCTACACTCCTGCACCAAGTGTACCACAAAGTCCACCGCCATCAATTCCTCCGACTCTACCACCACCAACTCCGGTATATAGTCCACCACCATCACCACCAACCTATCAATCTCCTCCGACTCTTCCACCACCAACTCCAATCTATAGTCAACCACCATCACCGCCAACCTACCAATCTCCTTCAACTCTTCCACCACCAACTCCGGTCTATAATCCACCAGTATCACCACCAACCTATCAATCTCCTCCATCTCTTCCACCACCAACTCCAACGTACACTCCTGCACCAAGTGTACCACAAATTCCTCCTTCTCCGCACCACCACCACCATACACCCCAAACTCCGAGCTACAACCCTCCCTCGACTCCACCACAAACCTTGCCTCAACCACCATCACCATCAACGCCAACCTATCAATCTCCACCATCTCCTGTTTACACTCCTACACCAAGTGTACCCGAAAGCCCTCCGCCATCACTTCCTCCGACTCTTCCACCATCAACTCCAAACTATAATCCACCACCATCAACGCCTATTTGCCAGCCCGGGCTGCCCACTCCGGCATATGGCTTTCCTCCAACGCCACCATCTTCATGAGCAATCTTTTCAATTGAGCTTGTACTAGTAGCTTCATGAGGTTGTTTATGCTTATTTATGTTTTCCTTATCTTTCAAGTTGTAAAATTCTACAAAAATAAGCATGAGATTATTGTACTCACCTTGTCAAATCATATAAGTTTTATTTCATGGTTACATCTCTCAGTGAGTAACATTTTAACACATTTCAAAACTAATAACACTGAACAAAAGAAACTGCAAATTCCACATAACTTCCCACTTCTTGCAAGTATACATCGCCAAAGATAATCAAGATCATAAAAAGAAAAGAAAAAGAAAAACTATTTCAATCAAATGGCTTCAAGGGCCAAATTCCCCACCATTTTAGCCATGGGCACAGGGCATTTTGTGACCATATCCAACTTAGTAGGATTCGAAGCATGCCTAAAGAGGGACAACCCTAGCAAAACAAGCTCACCAAGAGAGAGTCTTGAGGAAAGGAAGCCATGCCAGTAGTGAGGATCAAGCTCAAAGAAAGCATCAAAGAACCTCCTCGTCCCATTCAAATCGAGCTTCAACAACGTCTCCATCCCAAAATTGTAGTACTCCGCACACCTCCTCTCAACAGGCCACAACCCATCCCAAGCCCTTTGATAAAGGGCAGCCCTCGAATCATCCTGGTCGAGCCAAGGCACTCAGCAATGGCCCTCGCAAGCACAGGGCGAGTGCCATTGTCTGAGCCACCGTGTAGCCCGTTGCAGGATGCACAATCCCAGAGTTCCCCGATGGCCATCACACTCTGAGGCATCCTTGAAGAGGCCCTCCCATCGGGATTAAGCACTTCTCATCCTCAATCACGGCCCTCACACGTATCCCCAGCTGCCTCAGCCTCACCACCATCCTCCTCTTCACCTCTGCATACGACAGCACCGCCTGCTCACCAGCGACGTCTCCTCAAGAAACACCAAGTTCGAATCAAAGGGCATCGCATATAAGAAAGTTGGGAATCTTGAATTGCTAACTCTCAAATAAGGCTCATTTCAAGATGGGAATCCTCCAATCCATCAAAACCATCTTGTCCAAATCAAAGGGATGCTCATCAACCTCAGCCAAAATGCCATGAGCAACCTGAAAGCCGGGATTCCTTGGCTTGTCATACTCGGTAAAACTACTAGCAAAACCACTAGCATCAACGATTAAACTAGCCCTCAACTCGGTGCCATCGTCACACGAAATCGAGGACTCAAACTCCTCATGATTCACCTTCCAAACTTTAGCTTTATAAAATTTCACACCAAATGTTGCACAATCAGACAACAACCTCAACTTCAAATCCTTCCTATTCACTCTACCATAACCACGGTCTAAATACTTAGTCTTTCGATCATCAATATGTACACAATTCATAGGCCATGTTGCATCCAAACAATCCTTTAAACCCAAGCTCTCAAACTCGTCAATCCACACGCCGTAATTGTTGGGCCACATGGAAAGGGGAGAAGGGTCGAGGCAGCATACCTTCATCCCGCGCCGGGCGACTTGCTCCGCCAGCCGGAGACCTGAAGGGCCGGCGCCGATGACGATGACGTCGAACCGGGGACGGTCGGCTTGATTGAACCAGGGAATGTCGAAAGCCAAAGACTCTGGTTTTGATTTGGGCTCCAAATCAAGGAAGCTGTCGAATTTGCTGCTTTGAACTGTTTGGCGATGTTTTGTGCGGAGGGTGTGAGCGCTTGGATGTAAAGTTGGAATCTTGGCTGGGAATGAACTTGGGTTTGAAGTGGAGAGCAGGAGTGATGGGGTGAGACTGATAGAAGACGCCATGAGAGAGAGAGAAAGAGTGGGAGGGAGGAGGCTGAGACAGTGCAAATAAAACAGGTTCTTGAACTAAATGTGCGGAAAGAATCAGAAAAATTCAATGCTGCCAAAGAAAAAAGAATCTTTAACCAACTGATGAGAAAGGATCCCAGAAACTGACCCGAAATTTGATGAAAATAGATGCTGTCGAAAACAAAATTTGGCTTATACCAATTGATGGCCAATCAGCAAACCTCCCCCAATTAATTAAATTACAGTAAAATTCATATTTAAATTCATTATGTCTTGCACAAAATTATATTGAGATTCTATGATTATGGATTTGAATTTTATATATAAGATGTCGGATAGGGCGAAACTCTCTCATACGAGACATCACCTTTGAATTTAACTCTAGCACCGTGATTAAATTGTATAATAATAATAATAATAATAATAATATTATTATTATTATTATTATTATTATTATTATTATTATTATTATTATTATTATTAAATTAATTTTTCGGGTGGGCCCATGATTATTGTTATAAGCGGCAAACGCCAATAAATGAACAGAACGGCCATTTCTTATGGCGATTTTTCTTAGAAATACCAAAAATAAAATAAAATTGGGTAGCCCATGCTGTCCTTTAACATAATACATTTGAAATATATGATAATATGAGGTTCGTTTATGAAAATGCATAAACAGCCCAACCTTAGCCCGCCAAAGATCGATTATTATTTTTTTGGATTAAGGAAAATACACGTTTAAATTTACACAGTAGGATTGATCCGCTATGGATTTACTTTTGATAATTAAATGTTGCATGTAATAATGCCTATAACGAGAGAGAAGATATAATAATAACATACACGCCGTACTATTAATTAATCATTAGGCTCAAATAGACGATTTCTCAATTCAATTTTTCATACATGATCATTCACTACTATAATAATAATAATAATAATAATAATAATAATAATAATAATAATAATAATAATAATAATAATAATAACAATTGTTAGAGTCGGATGACTCTAAATATAAGAGTTGGAATAACTCTTAAATTATAAGTTTTGTCTTATTCATACATATCTATTAATCATGCTTTAAAATGTTTTTAGTCTGGAGATTAATAGGACATTTGTTGCAAAAGTGTGAGAAAGTTTGAACTTATCAATCAAGTAAAAATCAGTGGGATACTGATTTTAGGTGCAAGAAAAGTCATCATCTAGAGTTAGTTGAGGGATCTCAACGTGCTGTGGAGTCTTGGCCATCAAGGCTTTCGAGCTCTATAAATAGAGGGGATTGACGATTCCATTAATCCAATTCACAGAACATAAAGTCTATCCCTGAAGTAGCAAATTGTTACTAAGCTTTTTGTGTAATATTTTCTTCAACATTCACTCCAAAATGAGATGCTTGGTTAGTCTAGAGTCAGAGTGTGATACTTATAGTTCTAGAGCATGATAGTATAAGATCTTGTTGTGGACATTCTATAAGTTCTTTTTGTTCAATCTTTTTGTTCAATAAGTAGTAACATCTTTTAACAATAAATATAGAAGGGATTTCTATCTCTATTGTTTAGTTACAACAATTGTAAGGATGGATTCATACTCTGTTGCAATTGCTCACAAATCACAAGTTTAATGAATTCAATTCACCAAAAGTGTATCATTTTTTGTGATACGAGTTTTAATGAAATTGTTGGTGAAAATTATTTGAGTTGAGAAAAGATCCTACCATGTGATAAATTATGAGTGGAACTCTTTTTTTAGAAGATTAATTCAATCTACTTTGATCTCTACTGTGATTACTCATATATAAAGATCAGAAAATAATGATTTTTTGATAAATAATAAGTGATTATGAGATTAAATAAAGAAAAATGTTCAAAAAAGGAATTTGTCACTTTTATTGGACGGAAGGAGTAACTCGTAAACAAAAACCATTCCATTATTTGCATTTATTCTTTACTATTCAGTGTCAGTTGGATCCTTATCTGTAGGGGTGAGCATAACCGAACCGAAATCGAAAAACCGCACCGAACCGATTGATTTCGGTCGAATTCGGTCGGTCGAGCATGGAGTTCGGTTTCGGTTCGGTTAAAAAACATAAAACCAAAATATGTTCGGTCGGTCATCGGTTTTCAGAGCATGGATATCGGTCTTGACCGAACTGACCGATTAGGATTCAAGTTAATGATTTATTTTTTTAATCCACTTAACTTTTGTTTCTTGTGCTGGCGGCTAGGGTTAGAAAATTTCATTCACCACACCACACTCACCAGTCACACAGGTGATGCAGCACGTCGGGGCGCTGACCAGCAGCTTTCATCTCCTCTCATCTGGCTTTCTCCGGTGCCGGAGCCGGTGCTCGTAATTTTATGCATCACTGCGACGCACGTCCACGGTGGTTCCCGCTACGATGCGCGCCTCTTTGCTCCTCTGTCGTAGCCAAATTGTCGTAGCCCATGGTTAGTACCTTGCCTTTATCATTCTTCATCTTCGCTTTCTCTCCTCTGTCTTCTCTAAGTTTTATTTTTATGTTCAATTTTTATTTTGGTTTTTTGCTTATGTCTTCTTTGCGTATGATGTCTTCTCTGTGCAATTTTTATTTTGGTTTTTTGCTTCTATCTTCTGTGCGCATATGATGTATTCTGAGGACTATTCTCTGTGCAATTTTAATTTTGAAATTTGTAAGTACATATCAATGGAATTGGCAGAAAATTTGTAAGTACATATCAATGCTTTGTCACTTATCGGAAAATTTAAAATTGATGGTTGTTTGTGGAAACTTCCTGCCTAAATCAAATATGTGTACACAAACATATAATAAATAACAACACAGTCCAAATTGATTCTTAAATTATAGATAAAGTTGGATGGATTCGGTGGAACATAAAATTGATTCTTAAATTATAGATAAAGTTGATTCTCATGAATAGACTTTTTATATTTGATTGTTATAAATTGATTTTTAGATAAAGTTGTATAGAGAGAAAACGTGTAAATTGGTTCTTAAATTATGGATAACTGTTTTTTAAACTAATGATATCAGAATATTTAAGAATTTATATTTATACGATAAGACTATCTATCAAGAGCCCATTATGTGTTTTAATGTGATCTAACAATGTTTCTTACAAATTGTGTGCATATATCAACTAGTTTAACTTATTGTGTTATTTGGATTTTATGTTATGCTTAATTTGGGTTTAAATAATTGAGTATTCTTGACTAATTCATATTGTTGTTTTGTGTTATTCTTCGATGTCCGAAAGTCAAAATAAAACTCAAGGTGATAGTGTTCAACCTATCACGGTGAGTCTCCCTGAAGGTGGTTCTTCAACGCAACCAATGCAAAGAAGAAAGTCGAAGGCAACGCTCAAGTGTGGATCACTTCACCGAGTTTTTAATGAGGATGGAGCAAAAAAAGGTAAATGTAATTATTGTAGTGTCGAATACTTTGTTGATCCAAAGAAAAATGGGACTTCGTCACTTAGGGCTCATCGTAATAATTGCAAAAAGAATCCAGCTAGCATTGGTGTCAAACAAGCTCAATTGAGCTTGCAACCTATAGCTGAGGGGGGTGATGAGAATATAGGTAGTCTTACCTCTTGGAGATTTGATCAGGAATTATGCAGGAAAAAGTTGAATGAGATGATAATTAAGGATGAACTCCCTTTTAAAATTGTTGAGGGTGAGGGTTTTAGGGAGTTTATTAGCACATTGCAGCCTAAGTTTAAGATCCCTTCAAGGTGGACTATATCTAGAGATTGCTATCAACTTTTCCTGACTGAAAAAGGAAGACTTCGTGATCTTTTCATTGAAACAGGTCAAAGTGTATGTATTACAACAGACACTTGGACTTCGTTGCAAAAGTTGAATTACATATGTATTATTACACATTTCATTGATAGATCTTGGAAGTTAAACAAAATAATTATCAATTTTTGCACCATTGAAACACATAAGGGGGAGGAAATGGGTAGACTAATTGATAATTGCTTGCGAGAATGTGGTATTGCTAGGGTGTTTTCATACACTGTTGATAATGCTGCTTCTAATGATACTTGTCTTAACTATTTGAAAACACGATTGACTTCTCGGGGTTGTAGTATGGTGAAAGGGAAATATCTTCATATGAGGTGTGTGGCTCATATTATTTCTTTAGTAGTTAATGATGGCTTGAAAGAAGTAGGTTCATCAATTAAGAGAATACGAGATGCTGTGAGATATGTTAGGTAGTCTCCTGCGCGATTAGTAAAATTTAAGGAATGTTGTAAAGAAGAAAACATTTCGTGTAAGAGTTATGTTTGGATGTGCCTACTAAATGGAATTAGACTTACCTAATGTTGAGTGTGGCTTGTAAGTTTGAAAAAGCATTTGAGCAGTATGATGGCAAAGATCCTTATTTTAAGCTAGATCTTGATGATGGGGTTCTGATGGGTATGGATTGAGACAACACAAGGATGATGAGAGACCTACTTGAGGCTTTTTATGAATTGACAATAAGAATTTCGGGCTCATTGTATGTCACTTGTAATGAATTCTTACATGAGATCACTACGGTTAGTGACCTATTGAAGGAGTGGATTGATAGTGACAATGAAATTGTGAAATTGATGGGAATAAAAATAAGGGCAAAGTTTCACAAATACTAGAGAGATCCAACTAAAATGAACAATATCATTTTCTTGAGTGTGATTGTTGCCCTAGATATAAGTATAAATTTCTTGAGTTTGTACTTATTGAAGAATGAGGTGAAGAAATTGGAAAACAATTGGCTCAAAGTGTCCTTGATAGTTTGTATGAGTTGTACGAAGTTTACAAAGGATTGCATGATGTTCCAAATAGTAGTGCAACGAGTCAATCTTCACAGCAAACAGAATCATCGTCAATAATGTTTGGGAAGAATCGTGTTATGGTTAAGAAATAAAATAAACAATAGGTCAATGAGGGAGCAATTTCTCCAATTGATGAATTGGATGTATATTGCAAAGAAGTCGTTGTAGGGGCGGAAGAAGACTTTGACATCTTGTATTGGTGGAAGCTAAACCAACACAGATTTCCCATTCTTTCCATCTTTGCTCGAGATATCTTGACGGTGCCTATTTCTACAGTTGCCTCTGAATCCGCTTTTAGCGCCGGAGGAAGAGTTCTTGATCCTTTTAGGAGTTCTTTAACTCCTAAAATTGTCGAGTGTCTCATATGCACTCAAGATTGGTTGAGGAGGTCTAACGATCTAATATCAATTGAAGAAGATTTGGATGCTCTTTTGAAGCATGAAGAAGGTTATAGCCTCTATTAATATTCATAACATTTCATTTTTATGTATTAATTGTATTTCTTATTCTTTTGAATTACACTAATTGTTACTTTTATTTTTTGTTTTGTAGGTTTAAAAATCTTACTTTAAATGAGGTTAGTGAAGTGGTTCAAACGAAGACCACCAATCCAACACCATCAACAACAGAGACTTGAACCATTATTATTTACATGGTTGTTTGGAGTTTGAATTTGAACTTTGAAGTTTTATTTTGAATATTTGAACTTATTGTTTTATGGATCATTGAAGTCTTTAACAATTGTGGTTGTTTGGACTTAGGACTTTGAATATTTAAACCTATTGTTTTTGGTGGTTTTGATTTGAAGTTGGAATATGAACTTTATGGAATTTTTTGTAGCTTTTTTGTTTTGTTTATGTAATGTTAATTACTTATGAGTTGATATATAGGTATTATTTCTTACTGTTGATACAGCAAAAATAGGGCAAAATGGAATAAAATTATGGCAAAATTCAAAAGAAACAGTGCTGTTGGTTTGGACCGGAACCGACCGAAACGAAACCATTCGGTTTTGGTTGGTTTCGGTTCAAAGATACATAGCGATTCGGTTCGGTCGAGAATTTTTTTTTTTCGGTTGATCGGTCGAATCGTTTCGGTTCGATTTTTGACCGAAACCGACTGTTGCTCACCCCTACTTATCTGTAATAATTTATCCAACATATTCTAATTTTTTAGAACCAAAACTTTTAACAGCGATAAACAGATTGTTTTCCATAGATTAAATAAACACAAACTAAACCTAAATCCTTTGGATTGTCCTTATGATAAAATTCCGAGCCAAGAGTTTGGCTAAGTGTTTGCTTCATTCATCTCTTTACCGAACAAATATCACTTGCTATCAATTAAATTTTGAAAAAAATATATAATTTTAGCCTCATAAATTGACTTTGTGATAATTTTAACTCATAAGTAATTTTTGATACCAAAAGACACAATTAACAGTAGAAAATAACAGATAGAAAACACAAATTAGAAACGTCTTTAGAAAAGACATGCGTTACATGTTATTTCCAATACCAATTATGCTTTCGCTACCAAAAAAATACTCACGAGCTAAAATTATCACAAAATCAATTCATTAGACTTGACTAAGATATTATTGATTTATTAGACTAAAATTATCGTAAAATCAATTTATTAGATTAAAATTATAAATTTTCCCTTAAATTTTTTATATAAAACGAGAAGTTATTTATTACTACTGCAACAATTTCTCACCAAATATTTAGGTATGCTCTACATCTATGCATTGCCTCTACTTAGGAGGTCAGAATTTCAAATTTCCTTTAAACCTACTATACAAGTCATAGAGAGAGAGAGAGAACATGCACTTCTCCATCACATATAATTGACATTAAAGTTAGCTCCATAGATCAAGATCCCTAAAAAATTGCACACAAATGAAAGCCTTATATTTCAAACGTTAAAACCTCGACCTGATGATCCAATAATGAAATTCTGCTAAGATGAATTTCAAGAAATTCACTCCCACCGCCATATTCACAAACAAGTAGACCCCTTGTACTTTATTCTGTAGGCTTTCTCTGTTCTCTAGATACATTGCACACAATCGAAAGGGAAAGAAAAAGACCACCATTTTTTGCAGACAGAAGAAAGAGGAAGCGAACTGCATCACAGATATTACTAGATAGTATCATGCTTGTGCATCACACTACTTTACAGCCACGACAGCAGAAATCAAGTATAATTATCTGAAAACGACACATTTTCCATTGGCATTCTGATATCACAACCGTAAGGCACCTGGAGTTCTTGCTGTCATGGTTTGGATATCAAATGGGATTACCAATGTAGACCACAGCTGTTTACTTTGACCGGCAAGAAGGTAAAGTGATGCCTCCGCAGGCAACCGCAATTATGAAGTACAGGAGCAGAACAATCAAACACGTGAGCAAGGCCCTATGAAGCACACAAGATTTTGCATCAAGTCAAGATCAATGAAACACATTGCCATTTTGCTTTGATAAATTAACAATGCAGTCTATACCAAGAAAAAGAAGTTTGTAAATTTTTAAGATACAAATTGGACTCAATAGATAGCACCATAAACTCACAATAGCTTGGCATTCTTCATCCATAGAGCGACGAAGGCGCTTTGATTGTTTCCTGAAGTGGAATGCACTATCTTGCATGGTTGCTGTTTTATCAACAAGAAGTTCGATCTTGTCACCTCTCTAGAATCTTCTCAATGTTGTCCACCGTGATTGTATGCATCTGAACCAAAATTAAGGTGTCATGACAAGAAGTGCAATGACAAGGATGAGGAAGATTGAAATACAGAATGAGAAGTATATTAGAGCCCACTGATTCATATATACATAAAAGAAGCATAATGGAACTTTTATGAAGACCACTCCTAGATTAAAAACAAAAAACTATTGACATAGGATGACCATAAAAAGATGCAACATGCTATAAATAGGAAAATTGGGTATCATATGTATAGAAGCTGGATTTCAAATAGCATGGACACTGGTTGATGTTCTATTTTGACAATTATATCAAGTTATTTTAGGAATCTTCTTCCACTAACTGTTCCGGCTGAACTAACACTTATTTCCCATTCAGCACTGAAGGGGATGAAAGCTTTTCTCTATGAGAACAACATCTGTAGATTTCTACTTTTATCCTCACGAATATGGTATTTGGTAAATAAATATCCAGAAAAATGTTCCATGAAGAAATATAAAAATATCAAAGACAAATCATGTCAAAACAAAACGATGGTGTTGCTAATTAACAACTTTCTACATTTTTCACATAAAAGCACAATTTTTGCAGAAAAGAAGGAAAAAATAAAATTACGCATTTGGTTCTTCACTTACTATATTTTTTACACCTAGCAAAAGATAGTTTCTTATTGCTTCCATACTTCGTAGTGCAGTGACTAAAAACAAATATTCATGGTTGGGAAGGTAATAGCAGCCAAAGCTATTAGATCTCAAAGCAATTTTATAAAGCCAAAAAAAAAAAAATACCATTACTCATTTTTCTAAATCCATTTACAACCAGATTGTAGAAAAAAGGACACATACGCTAATTGACTTGAAACAAGGAGAACTTGTAAATCAAAGTCAAAATGAAACACACTTCAAGACCTTCTACTACCAGAAAATCAGGCCTAGACGAATTAATCAAAACTTGAAACTGAATTACAGTCAACATTGATAACAAAAATGCAGCTGGGTTCCTAATGGGTGAGAACTGAGAAGAGCAACATCTTTTCTACAATACTCAAAAGTCAAAACACACAACCACATAATTTACATGGCAATTCAATAATGAAGCCCATAAGTAAAATCTTTCCACATTTTCTTTGTTTCTCAAGATGATAAATACTTGCCTCACTAACTTCTGCTCTAACACGGTTGAGCGTATCTGCACTAGGATTACTGGAGAAAAACTCCATTTGCTGGTGCAACACTCTTGAGAATTCATCATTCATAGCATATGCAGGCGCATAAGGAGCCACTCTCCCATAATTCTTCATAAACCTCATCTGAATATCCTCCAAATACGAGAACGGTATCCTTCCTGGATCAAAGCATTAAATACTTAACCACGTTTCAAATGAACACAGAATCAAAGATGAACATAATATTTCCTCACTACTCCATCGCATACAAGTAAAGTTCAACTAAACCAACACATCAACTTCATTTCCCAGTATCTATACACACAAAATCATATAGAGCTGTGCAAATCTACAATACATCATCACCTAGTTTACTTCACAAAATTCAGCATCTACGAGACCCTAAAATCGATATGGCAACCTAATTCACAACCAGGCAGGCGCTAGTACCCTGAACGAAAAAATTAAAAATAAAATCAAATTCCCTCGATTTGGAACAGAGCCTTACGCCCGAAGGTATCGTTGGCCATACAGAGAAACGTGATGCCATCGGAGCGGAGGATGTGGAAGATGTAGCGATCCTGAGAGAAGCACAGCCGCGACTCGGCCGAATCGGACTCGCTGAGCTTCTCGAGTATCCGCCGCACCACCGCGCCGGTGTTCCCGTCACGGCACTGAACTCCGCCAGCACCGTCGTCCCGCGAGCCACCACACCGTACAGAATCGCCATACCAAATTCCGACGGAAATTTTACGACACGGGATTACTGATTGTTGAGCTCCGACGCAGAGGCGATGAGCTGTTCGGGCGAGTCAAAGAGGAAATTTTAGATATTTCACGTGGTGTCAAACTATCGATCATTTATTAATGGTTAATTCTTAAGATTGGTTTTTTAGATTTTCTTTTTTTTATAAGAATTGAGAGAGGAGGATTCGGATTCGTAGTTAAATCTATTAATTTTTAATTAATTGAGCTAAATCTATGAAGATAATAATTTAAATTTATATTGGTTATATTCGATTCAAGTGGCGAGCCTAAAAGATATAGTTGAATTTCATTGCAATATGTGAGTACAAAAACAATTAAATAATTCACCTTCGAGAGAACAATTAAACTATCTTTTTTGGTGAATCACAGCTTCAATAAATATCACTCTATTAAATTATTTATTGAACAGTGCAATTCGATAGTATTTCTTTTTAATAATGATAGACGATTAGAGTATTAACCACAATGATAGACGATTAGAGTATTAACCACAATTTCGAACTTTTTTATAAATATATAGATACACTATATCTTCTTTCGTATGATAATAATTTATTAATATAAATTAAACTAATAAAATATTAACATGTAAGAAGTGAGTATAATTTAGCTACATATTCTATAGAATTTCTAATTTTTCAATCCTCCAATTCAAAAACAAAAAAATAAAAGTTTGTTCACTAAGAATGATTGAGCCAACTCAACCCCAAACCCTAAATAAATTCATGATAAATTTGGTGGTCTTCAAAGAAAAGCCCAACTATCCTACATATTGCAATTTGGACTATTAAATTGTATCCGGCCTGTTTAAATACGAACTCCTTAGCCATTTTCCGAGTTTTTAATGCAAATGGAAATATCTGCACACAAAACTTTTATTTTCTTCGAATTAAATTGAAGGGTCCTATCAAATTCCTTCTCTTTTGTTACTACTTTTGTCATTTTTAATTGTCCGTGAAATTGCAGTTATTTTTGGAATATTTTAGATTTAAGTTTTGGCTCTTTATAAAAATTGATTATAGGTACATGCATGAAAATGAACATATATTTGGTTGGTTATAACTTATAATGATTGCTTTGAAATGATAGGGATTGCTTTGAATTTATGTTTAATGTAAATGAACAATACTGTAATGTCAATATAATATTGCGATGAAAGATATAGGACAGAGAATTTCTTATGGTCTAAATAAAAAAAAAATGAGAGAAGAACACAGTAAAATAAATATATTTTGGAACTTTTAACCTGAGATTAAATATCATTTAAACCCAAAACTAATTTTTCCCTATCAATTATATACTATATTATTGAAAATATTCTTTTAGATCTTGAATTATCGAATTTGTATCAATTATGTTCATCCATCTATTTTTGTTACATAAAGTTGACATGTCTCGCTTGATTACTACGTGTATTTAATAATTTTAATTTAAAAAAAATCTAATGATACAAATAATATCGTCGGATTATTAAATACACCGATAATCGACAAGCTACGCCAACTTTCCGTAGTAAAAAAGAGAGATATAATTGAGATAAAATCAATAATTCAAAAATAAATACATAAAATTCAATAATATGAGATATAACTAGCCCTGCCACAATAACTTAAGGTGATGTTTACTTTACATGATTAGGTTGGATAGATAAAATTAATCCAACTTAATCAAGTGTTTACTTTTAAGGATTAATATTTGAGGATATACCAAAGCTTGGGATTATTTTAATCCTTTGAATTGTTTTTCATTAATTTTAATCCAACTAATATAGGTAGGATTGAAATAATCCTCCAAATAAAGGGAGAATTATTTATCCCAATTTTAATCATTCACTAATCCTTTATAGTAAACAAAAGATTGATAGATAAAAATTATCTAATCACACATTTAATCCATCAAATAATCAATTCTTCAAAATGCTAATCATGAAAAGTAAACACTCCCTAAAAGATTTAAAATAATATTTATCCTTAATCTAATAGAAACTGACAGATTATTCTGGAATTAAAAAGAACGACAGCTGACATCTATCCGCTTCTTTGAAATATTCAAAGCACGTTATTTAGAAGGAAAAAAAATCTTCGAAGCTAATTATTTTGTCGTCATCTACATGAAACTCTGATTGACTAGTTCTAGTCTCAGTGTTGACTGTTAATGATGTCCATTAGCAAACTCCAATAAATAAAACTATCAAATATAAATACTTACTTGGAGAAAACATCTTAAATTTAAAGTTCAAGTAGCAATATTTGCTAAACAAACACATTAATTACATGCTTCATTTAAGGGTGCCGGTTGGATGACATTTGTAATTTGGTGGCGTTTTTTTTTTATAATAATAAGATATGTCCTTAGATATATGATAGCAAACCTATCGATCACAAAAGTATGATTACAACTAAGAAATATTTGTTAGCGAAAAATCACAATCTAGTTACGAGTTCAATGCTTTATCACTTTTCTTCTCTGTTGAAAAAAAAGAGAAAAAAAAAGTAATACTTTTAAGTATGAACATTAATTTTATGCTCTAGGAGTCATGTTTTCTTTAAGTAGATAAAAATATATAGTATTTTTTTTGTGACAATCAATATTTCATAGTCTATTCATCTCCTTAAAAGTTGATAAATAATACTTTCAATATTATGTAATTTGATAATTATTATGATAATTTTTTGAGGTATGTTGGGTACGTATACACGGAGAGTGCGTATGCATGGAGAGGGGAGTAGGTAAAGGAGGGTGAGTTAGTGAACATGCCACGTAGACGAGCGGTTACAAAGTTGTTAGAGTTGTTAGCTGGATTAGTTAGTCAACTAAATATAAATAGGAGATTCACACATGGATGTAGGAGTCTTGAATATCATTTTGGTTTCGTTGTAATCCTTTCAGGTGAATAAAACTCTCTTTTCATTGGTGTCTCACAGATTAATTCATCTTCTAATTGATCTTGTGATTTGATACATTGAAGAAGCTTTCATTCTTAACAAATTGGTATCGAGCAGGTGATTCTACGTCATTGTATGCCAAGGAGTACTAGAATGGAGAACCAATCAATAACATGGAGTCGCAATGACACAATTGCAATTGCAATTGCAACAACAAAGTGGAGTGGAGTAGGAAACAAAGCGGTGAGTAGTTCATCGATGGCGGGATTCAATCTCAATTCAAGAGTGAAAGCAGCAATCACAAGAGAATTGCGATTGGATAAAGGAAATCAAACGGAAGAGGGGGAAGGAGATGGGGAGAATGAACAACAAGAGGAGGAGGAGAAAGAACACAGTGGATCGCGAAAACATGCCAGTGTATCGCGAACGCAAGGTAAATCATCCAATCACTTGAATTTTAATTCACAAATGCATAAATTGGAGTTTCCTAAATTCGATGGGGATAATGCGATGCAATGGATACGTAAATGTAATAAATATTTTGTGGTGAATCCGATGGAGGACGATGAGAAGATTTTCACCGCAGCAATGTATATGGAAGGGAAGGCAGATCTGTGGTACTTAGAATATGTAGAAGGACTAAGGGAGATAACATGGAGACAATTTGGAGAGATGGTGGTAGAAAGGTTTGCAGCAGTGGATGGAAAAAGTTTAGTGAGTAGATTTAATCAACTGAGGCAAACAACTGATGTTGCTGCATACACAACCAAATTTGAAGAGCTGAAGGCTTTTATGGCTGTAGAAAATAGAAGTCTAAAGGAAGAATACTTTGTGAAATGTTACATAGGGGGATTGAAGGAGAAAATAGCGAGTGTGGTGTAAATGTTTAGTCCAGTGAAGTTGGGGCATGTCATTAATCTGGCAAGGAAACAGGAGATGCAGGTTATAGCATTGGGAAGGGGACCAAAACATTTCAAGAAACAACTGAAGGATGGAAGAATAATAATGAGAACACAGTGAGTTCAAATACAATCAGTAATCGAGCTGTGAGAAGATTAACTCCTAGTGAAATAGAGGAGAGGAGGAAGAACATATTGTGTTTTCGTTGTGACGAGCCCTACAAGTTGGGACATAAGTGCAAGGAACTATTCACTATTGTGTGTGAAGAAGAGGATACGACTGAGTTGATATTAGAAGAGGTGGGAAATGAGGAGAGTGAATTTCATGTGTCTCTCAATGCTCTAGCTGGACAAACTGCTGCAGACACTATCAAATTAAAAGGAAAATTGGGAAAACAGCATATCACAGTATTGATTGATACTGGAAGCACTCACAGCTTCATTGATGAGGCTAGTGCAAGAAGAGCAGGGTGTGAAATGGAGTAAACTAACTCCTTATTAGTCACAGTAACTGATGGTGGCAAGTTGGAGTGCAACACCAGATGCCCCAAAGTAGAATGGGAGATGAGTGGATGCAGATTTAATGCTGCCCTCAGAATACTCAAGCTAGGGGGTTGTGACATGGTGGTTGGAGTGGATTTGTTAAAACAGTTGGGGCCTATAACATTTGACTTCAACAACCAGAGTGTAAGCTTTGTGAAGGGATGTAAAGCAGTAGTATCACAAGGGATAAAAGAAGAGGTGACATTGAAAATGATTACTGGGAAACAGTTCAAGAGGACTTTAAAGAAAAGAAATGGAGCTATAGTGGGGTGCTTGTGCATGGTTACTGCTGAGCAAGTCAGTACAGAAAGTAAAACTCATTCTTCTCTACAGCCATTAATTGAGAAGTACTTGCATGTGTTTGATACGCCTTCACAGTTACCCCCTGAGAGAAGTCACAATCATAAAATAATATTGAAGGAGGGAGCAGTTTCTTTTAAACAAGCTCCTTACAAGTACCCTTATATTCAGAGGAGAGAAATAGAAAAGTTAGTGGAAGAGATGCTTACGGCAGGTGTAATATAGCCAAGCACAAGTTCATTTTCCTCTCCAGTGTTGCTTGTTAAGAAGAAAGATGGTACATGGAGGTTTTGCATTGATTATAGAAGACTAAACTCAATCATTGTTAAAGATAATTTTCCTATACCTCTCATTGATAATTTGTTAGATGAGCTGGGAGGTGCCGATAAACACGCATTTTACACGCTTATAGTTGATATTTGAAGATGAGTTTAGCTCGCTTAATGTGCTGCCACGTATAGATTCTTAATGTTTTATCTATTTCTAGAAGATAACGCTTGGGTGTTCTTTTGGTGTTGTGTAGGTCCATATGTTGAAAATCGAGCAAGGAACGACGCACGAGCCAATATACACTGGTCGTTCCTAGCGACCAACCCAGCGGTCGCCAGGGATGGCCGCTAGGAAACACGCTACGAGAACCCAAAGAACCAAGCGATCGCGATAACGTGCCCATGAAGGCTGGCCTCCTAGCGCCGAGAAAGTCATCGACGATTTCGCGGCCGAATCGTAATTCCTAGCGACCACAGCCATGGCATGAGCCAACCAAGCGGGGCGCAAGAGGCGATCATGGGCGAGAGGGCACATGAGACTTACCTCGCGACCGCACCTAGCGATCGCGAAGGGTGGTCGCGAGACGCGGTGAAGGGAAATTAGGGTTTGGGGTGTGCTATATATATGGCAACACCCCATCGCGCCCCAACTTCGCACCTACGATTCCGAGCCTCTTTTCTCGCTTTTTTCATAAGTTTTTCGAGTTTTAGCTTTAGCTTCCATATAGTTTCATTCTAGAGTTGTTTTACTGATTGTTCTTCGTTAGTTTACGTTTTGTCTCACGATCCTAACGTTTCGTCCGGACGATCTTTGCAATTTTCCGTTTTCCCGAGGTCGATTCAGCCCAACGTGTTCATCCAACGCTACATCACGGGTTTTATATATTTAATTTCCGTCTTTATGGTTAAATCGTATTTCATTTCGCTTATTATGTCTCGCTAGTTTTCGCTCTAATCCTAGGGTTTGCATGATTCGATCCTATATGTTGTGATTCTCGTTATCGCTATTTACCATCCATGCATTGATTCATGATTCGATTGTGCTTATTTATATGTGTTGATTTCTGATCAATCTTGATGCATATTTAGTTGTCGGTTAATTACGTAATTGTGTTAATTGTCAATCGATATCGAATGCATGATACGAATGAGCCTTGAGTCGTAGCTGAGATAGGATATTCGTAGGAAGCATATTCCTTGTGATCCATTTGGAGTTGCTTGTTTTCACCTAGAGACGTAATAAATAATAGGAAACTAGTAATCTCTGACCGCTTTGTAATGTAAACCGCCGGTTATATATGTGATCTTTCATCTTGTCTGGATTAAAATTGGTTAATAGGAACAGGATAATCATACGTTGTGGATAGGATTAATGCAGCCCTAGGGTTAGTCGTCTTTCTCTGTTTTTAAACATCCGAGTGTTTATTGCTTTAATTTGCTTTCTGTTTTGTTACACTTGCTTTGGATTGAGTTCCGAAGCCCTAAAATCTCACAAAACCATATTTGTTGCTTGGATAATGATGAATCCTTGCTGAGTTAGCTTCAGATTTTAGATTACAATCCCTGTGGATACGATACTGCCACCCTATATTTACACCTTTACGTGTGAAAAGGAGCGATCAAAAGTGGTGTTTTCAAGGTGGATTTAAGGTGGCTACCACCGATCAAAATGGAAGAATCGACATTTATAAGATCGCCTTTGTGACTTCAAGTGGCTTGTATGAATTCAAGGTTATGCCGTTTGGACTCACCAATGCTTTCGCAACTTTCCAGGCATTAATGAATTCTATTTTCAAACCATATTTGAGCAGGTTTGTGCTAGTTTTTTTAATGATATTCTAATCTACAGCAAATCCATGGAAGAGCAGGTGATCCATAAGCTAGCAGATCACACTCTATATGCCAAGGTAGCTAAGTGTAGCTTTAGGCAATCTCGAGTTGAGTATCTTGGGCATATAATTGATCGGAAGGGTTAAAGCGGATCCGATAAACTTATGCCATGGCTAGATGGTCCACACCAACTAATCAAGTCTTTGAGGGCTTCTGGGTTGACAGGATATTACAGTGAAGTTCATCCGAGATTATGGTTCTATAGCTAAGCCTCTAACCGAGCTTACAAAGAAAGGAGGGTTTCAGTGGTCAGTAAAGGCGGAGGAAGCATTTGTTAAGCTCAAGCAGGCTATGATATCGGCACTAGTGTTGAAGCTGCCAAATTTCTCCATTCCTTTTGTAGTAGAAACTGATGCATCTTACAAAGGCATTGGAGCAGTACTCATGCAAGAGAATTACGCTATTGCTTTCCTTAGTAAAGCATTGGCACCAAGGAGTATGGGATTATCTACCTATGAAAAAGAGTTGCTTGCAATTGTACTGGCAGTAGGAAAATGGAGGTCATATTTGCTTCATAATCAGTTTATTATTAAGACTGATCATCATAGTCTCAAATTTCTTTTGGAGCAGAAGTTGTCAACTCCTACTAAGCACAAATACCTCACAAAACTCTTAGGGTATGACTACAAGATTGAGTATAAAAAGGGTACAGAGAATAGAGTTGCGATGCTTTATCTAGGCGAGAAGAAGAAGGGGCGGTAGCTAGGATCATCGTGTGCACTCCCATTGGGTATCGGAATTAATTGAGAGCTATAAGGGTGATGAAATAGCTTAGGAGACCATCCTGAGTGCGGCAACGCCCTACAACCTATCTTTATTCTCTTACCACGTGGGCTTAATCAGATTGAAAGGAAGTTGTATGTAGGGAGATCGGGATTTGCGAAAGGATATTCGTAGTTCATGCATTGTTCAAACTAGGGGCATTCCGGATCAATGCAACATATCAAAGAACCAAGAACACATTTCTTTGGCCGCATTAGAATCGCGGGAGGAACTGCCATCGTTGTCGGCTGAGCAAGCATGAGACCACAAGAAGTGTTGGTCATTGCAGCCTTTACCCGTACCTTCCCAAGCATGGCAGACATCACAATGGACTTCATTGAAGGATTACCACGTCGGGAGGTAAGGATACAATTTGGGTAATTGTAGATCGGTTTCACGTATGCTCATTTTCCGCACTCAAGCATCCATTCTCGCAAGTGTGTGTGCTCAGAATTCTTGAATACCATCTACAAGTTACATGGCTTACCTTCTAGTATTGTATCTGATCGAGACAAGATTTTTACAAGCCTTTTTTGGAAGGATCTGCAGCAGACTTTGGGTATCGAACAACATTTGAGCACAACATACCACCCTCAGACGGATGGGCAATGCGAACGGGTAAACCAATGTTTGGAGTCTTATCTGCGATGTATGGTGAGTGGAGTCCGAAGAAGTTGGGTACGTGGTTACCTCTTGCAGAGTTTTGGTACAATACTTCGTACCATTCATCGCTGAAATTATCCCCGTTCGAAACATTATATGGGTATAAACCAACCCCAATAGCTTTATCCTCCTATACCCAAACCTGTGTGATCGGAGTAGAGACCACGCAGAGAGGCGAGATATTCATCTTAAGTCGAGAACTTCGCTGCAATGAGCTCAAGATTATATGAAGCTAGTTGCGCATACAAGAGAAAGCCACGAGAATTTCAAGTAGGTGATTGGGTGTACTTGAAATTAAAACCCTACAAGCAGCGCTCTTTACGTCTGCACAAGGTGTGGAAATTGAGCCCAAGATATGCTGGGCCTTTTGAGGTGATACGACGAATCGAAACAAAGGGCGTCACGAGCTTGGTTATCGCCGGAATCTAAGCTTCACCGCTTTTCACGTGGACCATCAAGAAGCGTCAAAAACTCGCTTTGATAACAGCAACATTGCCGGTGTTTGATACAGAGGGCACGGTTTTCTTGCAACCAGTTAAATTACTTGTGCGACGCATTGTCAAGAAAAATAATCATCCGGAAGCATAGGTGCTCATTCAATGGGGCCATTTACCGGAGGAAGAAGCGACGTGGGAGAGCTATACTACGATGGAGTCTCGCTATCCGTTTCTATTCACGCCTTGAGGACAAGTCGTTTGTAAGGGAGAGGGAATGTTGGGTACGTATACACGGAGAGTACGTATGCATGGAGAGGGGAGTAGGTAAAGGAGGGTGAGTTAGTGAACATGCCACGTAGACGAGCGGTTACAAAGTCATTAGAGTTGTTAATGGATTAGTTAGTCAACTAAATATAAATAGGAGATTCACACATGGTTGTAGGAGTCTCAATATCATTTGGTTTCGTTGTAATCCTTTCGTATGAATAAAACTCTCTTTTCATTGGTGTCTCACAGATTAATTCATCTTCTAATTGATCTTGTGATTTGATACATTGAAGAAGCTTTCATTCTTAACAAGGTATAAGAAAAGAAAGAAGAATGTTAATGATAGATTACACTTAAACGATGCTTACAATAATTTCTTATAATATTGTGTAGAAGAAGAAAAATATTAACAATAGACTACTCTTAAACAGTTCCCGCGGTAATTTCTTATAAATGATTTGCGACATATTAGTCGCAAAAACATAAATAAATATATATATATATATATATATATATATGTTCAAATGAGAACCATTTTTATCCTAAAAACTAAGAACCAAATGAATTCATTATGAAAGTTGATGAATCCGTTGAGAAAATCACTGAATTCAAAAATTTGGAATTTTTCACCATGGTTCGAATCCCATTGAGGGTGAAAATTCTTTTTTTTTTTATTCAGTAACTTTCTCAGCGGATTCATCAACTTTTACAGTGAATTCATCAGTTTTTTGTTCTCACGATAAAAGTGGTTCTCATGTTAACCCTCCCCTATTATATATATATAGTTAGTTATATAGTTAGTTAGTTAGTTTCAAATGATAATCATTCTTATCATAAAAATTAAGAACAAAATAAATTTATTATAAAAGTTGATAAATCCATTGGGAAAGTTACTGAATTTAAAACTTTGAATTTTTTCACCTGATTTCGAATCTCATGATGGGCGAAAATTTCATTTTTTTTATTCAATAACTTTCTCAACGGATTCATCAACTTTCACAGTGAACTCATCATTTTCTATTTTCACATTATTCACGATAAAAATGATTCTTACGTTAATCCTCATATATATATATATGTATATATATATATATTCAAATAGAATAAAAATAGAACTCTTCACTTAAAAAAATTAAAGAAATACCATAAATGTGTTCCGATCTGGACTTCTAGTCAATCCCTCGTGCAATTATGTATTTCCTATATCCACTAAAAGTTTGCATTTAATTCATTTTTTGGGACATCCACCAAAACCTTGTATTTTTCCTTTTTAAAAATATCAACTATCATCAATCTACCACTTATTTATAAAAAAATCACACAAGGCCCATATTTTTACTCCCATAATTTATTAATATGTTTATTTATTATCTTCACTCACTTTACGCTCATTATAATTTATTAAACACTCATGTCATCAAAAGCAGTGCAAGCTTTTAGTGGATGAAAGAAGTAATTTATACTAAGAAAATGCAAGAGGGGCCTCACAGACTTAGCTCAATTGGTTAAGAGCTAGCAGAATTGGAATAAGGATAAAAGATCGAATCCTAGTAGCTGCAGTATGGAGTTTCACCCTCTTTAGGATGGCTTCTTGTGGGCACTAGACAAAGTACTCCTAACTTCTTCTACGCTGAGTTAACATGATTTACCCTCTCATATTTCATAGGGGGTGTGGGCTCTCCCAGAGAGAGAGCTTCCCCTTTTGGAACATGAAAATGCAAAAATAAAAATAAAAAATTGTTAGTGACGGACAACTAATTATACAATTATACATATTTTTCTCCACAAAATATATTTATTTTTAAAAATCATCTCTTTTACACTAAATGAAAAGTTCAAGTGACAATATGATATCAGTAAGCCACATACACTCTTATACTATCATGTTGTAGCTATTTCAATGTTATAATTTATTTCAATGGTATATATATATATATATATATATATATATATATATATATATAGGAAATGGTTCGTAGGAAATGATAATTTGGTAGGAAATAGGAATGAATCAACATTTGATTTGCTATATCAATGGTTGAGATTTAATTTTCGGATGTGCTACGCTTTTGTGTTTTGTGTGCTACACGGATTATTGTGCAAAGACTAGAACTCTTCTTGTGCTACTGCTGCAATGAAAGATGTGCTAAACTAATATATTTAACATATGTGCTACGAAAGATGAAATATGTGCTAAACTAACATGTGCAATATAGTAATTATCATTGTCACACAAATATGAAAGATATGCCACTATTCCTATTTTTGTACATTAAGGAACTTTCTCACCATAACCAACAACTATATATATATATATATATATATATATATATATATATATATATAGGGAGAGATCATATGAGAATAGATATTTTTGTGAGAAATAGGAATAAATCATGTCCATTTATTACCATAAATCAATGATCTAGATTTAATATAGGCGAACGTTATATAGATCTGTTAGGAATGTCAAATTATAGCACGAACATAAAATATCAAATTATAGCCAAATAGTACCAATAGTACCAATAGGACCAAATGGTCCTATCGGTACTATTTGGTGATAATAGTCCCAATAGACCAACAACTTAGCTATAATTTGACATTTTTATGTTCGTGGCTATAATTTGACATTCTTAACTGGATGGCTATATTAGTGTATTTCCACTTTAATATATGTGTGTAAACGTTAGTATTGAAAATGCTACTAATCAAGAATCCAAAATCATGCTTGAGGACGCTTTGTAAATTTTATTTATGTAAACCGTTACTACCGAAATTTATGGGATTATATATCTTCAATTTATGGATAAGTTTATATTTGATATATCTTTACTGCCGCACAGAAAAATATACATTGCAAGAAAATTGAAATCTCTTCTTTTTTTCATAATTTTCATCGTGTTTTCTGCTTCATGGAACATCAGGGTATTTTTTGGTTTATATTATAATGTATCATTGTTTCGCTTGATTTTTGTTGCGCGTATAATGTATATTTGTTGCATTTAATCATATCATCTTTGCAATAAATTTGTAACTTGTGATTTTCTTTAATATGCGTCGTTATTTTGTTTTCTATATGTGCAACAAACAAGTTATATTGTGCAATAAATAAATATAGTCATGAAACACATCAGAATACTGGTTTCATGATATAATTAACCAGATAAATAATATCTATGTTGTTATTATATATCAATATTCAATATTGGACCACATTTACACAATATATGTGCAACAAAATATGATATATTATGCAATAAAAATTATATTCATAAAACTACATATATCACCGATTTTTTGACCAAGTATATGAATTGTTTAAGGTCACTATCGATGCTACATATATAGATCATATGCTACAATTTTATCACGATATGATATATAAATCTGATCATGTACAATATACATGCATTCTATATGTAATATTCAAAATAACATAGATGTGCAATATGTTATATAAAAGGTTTAGAGTTAATGTCGTATGCTACAAATATATTAATCTTATGCTATTTATATATCAAAATATGATATACGAATTTGAAAAGTGATACATATATAAATAAGATGATAAATATAATAACGTGCTATATACATTGATTCCGTATGCAATATTCAAAAATAACATATGCTACATTGTGTTAATTTCATAATTAGAAATATGCATGAGCATATTACATTGTGATAAATTTATCGCATCAATCATAGTTTTTACAAACCTATTACAAATAATGTGTTACAAATATATTACACACTAAACATACTACAAAAGAATTGTTATATTAGTCAACATGTGCTACATACCTCTTACACATGTGTCAGAATCAAGTTATATATGCAATATCGAATGTGCTACATATCTAGTAAACATGTGCTATACTAAAATGCAAATGGGAATTTGTGAGAAAATTCTGAACGGGTGGAGTTTTAATCCAATCCTTTTTTTTGACCGAATATTGATGCACGGAAATGAAAGATTTAGAATTAAATGTTGTGTTAATTTGATGTTGTGTCAATCCATTGTATCAGTCGAAAATTAATATCCGCTTTTCCAGGAAGTTGAAAAGATTTTCATATCTTGCAATGGATTGTGTGGGATAATTATCTTGCATTTCTCACTTTTACCCTTGCACGATTTTTACAGCAAGGAAGTTGAGATTCATATTTTTTTTAATTCCATATTTAAGCACAAATCTCATCCATTGATTATATTACAATCAATGGATGAGATTTATTCTTATTTCTTACACTTAATACATTTCTCACCATAATCATCCCCTATATATTGTCGGTAAGCCACATGCACTCTTATACTATCGTTTTGTAGCTATTTTAATATTCTAATTTATTTTAATGGTATTATAATTTATTGCAATGGTGTATATATATAGGGGTTGGTTATAGAGAGAATCACCTCTTAGGTAAGAACCAATAACCAATAACCACCGTTAGATTAAATAAGATCGAACGACTCATAATTATTTAATGATAAAAATAGTCAAATCCATAAATTTTCACTATTTGAATATTTCACATTTTATTCTTCGTTATTCATATAATTCATATTGTTATTAATGTAATCGTAGTTCTTGTGTATGTTATCAATTCCAATTCATTGTTATGTTCATGTAATTCATGGTATTGTGCATGTAATCGTAGTAATTATGTATATGAGAATAATTACGAAAATCAATATACAGGATCCCTTGATTTTAGAGCTAAACGGTTATCACTAAAATATGAGGATAATAAACTATTTATAATTAATCTTGATCGTTAGATTATAAAATGAATGGACCAAATTAGTTCTTAGTTCTAAAAAGTTGGAACTCTCATTTAATTCACTCCTTATATATATATATATATATATATATATATATATATATATATATATATATATATATATATATATGTCGATAAGCCACATACACTCTTATACTATCATGTTGTAGCTATTTTAATGGTATTATAATTTATTTCAATGGTACATATATATACATATTGTCAGTAAGCCACAAACACTCTTATACTATCATGTTGTAGCTATTTCAATGTTATAATTTATTTTAATGGTATTATAATTTATTTCAATGGTACACCGTACATATATATGCATATTGTCGGTAAGCCACATTCACTCTTATACTATCATGTCGTTGTAGCTAATTTTAATCTTATAATTTATTTTAGTGGTGTTATAATTTATTTTAGTGGTATTATAATTTATTTCAATGGTACATACATATGGTCGGTAAGCCACATACACTCTTATACTATCATGTTGTAGCTATTTCAATGTTATAATTTATTTCAATGGTATATATATATATAAGCAAATAAAATAATAAAAATAACAAAAATTATGATAAAAAATATTTTGAATGATTTTTTTGTAAATAATGAGTGGTTGTGAGTTTGAATAATAAGAAGTGATGTTCTAAAAATAAAAGTGATACATTTTTTGTGGACGAATTAAGTCGAAGATTTTGAAGTTTATCACTATTTTCATTTGCTTGAAAATTAGCATCGGAATTTGTCCTATCGCTTTCCATAAAAGTTCTTTTTGTGCCATTTGATTGGTATGTTTCTCAAAAAGTCCAATAAACCATAAGTGATGGAAAATTAAGTAAAGAATTTAAGTAATAAACTGACTTTGAGGAGCAAGTCTTGGTAGCGATTGCACTACCATAGCAAATGACAAGAGGGTTCTTTTCTGCCATTTAGTATGCAATCTTCCACAAATATTATTATATTTTAAATCTTACTTTCTCGCAAAATTACATACACTCTCTCCACTTTAAAGGAGAATTGTTGCAATTATATTTTAATATTCAACCAATTCAAATACTGTATTAGGGTTTAATTAATCCAATTCATATAACACTTCAAATTTATTTTGCCTTTCTTATATATTAAGGGATTAATACCGTGTAAATTATTGAATTTTAATTTGTACACAACTCAAAAATCTATTTGATAATTACTGAATTTTCAATTTCATCTGATTTTTGCCAATAAACTAATTCTGGCCCAACAGATGCAGACTTGGCTGCCAAAAATTCTAAAGATGATCAAATCGACCGAAGAATAAAACAACGTCGTTTTTGGTATTTGATGTTGGATTTGAACAATAAACATCATTGCTGAAGAAATTTGATGTTGTTTGGGGTATGATAGAGGTGTTTTGATTAAGGTTTGAATTGAATTAAAGTGTGAAAATTTCACGGGTTTGATGTGATGTTTGAATGTCTTATAAGTAAGAAGATGCCAAGCTTCGCCGCATATCCATACTTATGTCACGTTAACGATATGTTATTTTCTAGTTTTGTCGGCATCCAGATACACAAATTCAGATTAAATTAAAATTTAATTATTATCAGATATGTTTCTAGACTGGTATGCAAACTAGAATTCGTTCAAAGTTCAATAATTTACCTGCTATTATCTTTATTGACATGAACAGAGTTTTGTTTAAAAAAAAAGAGAGAGGAATGGTATTTGTTTAGAGGGATAGATGAATTTCTCTTCGTCGTGACAAGATTTAATAGATTCAGACACTTTTTCTTATGAGACACCTTTTCTTACATAAAAAATATTGTATATATTAACGTTTTACTATATCCGTATTAACTTTTTAATATACTAAACAAACATATTCTTTTATTATTGTCTCGTCTAGGTGTATGCCAGATTCATCATATGATCGATCATGCCATGTAGAAGTGTGTGCCAAAATATTTACATATAAATTAGAAATACAGGAAAAAATAAATTCTCAAAAGAAAAGAAGACAAGTATACAAGTAAAGAAAATTGTTATTTTACAATGGCAAAAGTAAAAAAATACATAGCATTATAGTACAAATCATCAGCCTCAATAAGCAGTATTCCTAAACATATTTCAATTCACATCATACCCCAACTTCCCTTGACGAGTATAAAGAAATAAAATAGTTAATGCCATCAACCTATAACCTGTCTAATAAATTAGATCATCACTATAAACACAATTTATTCTATAAGACAAGATACAAGAATTTCAGTGTGAGACCATGCAAATTTCTATATATTTCACTATAACCTGCATTTCCCTTGGGTTTCTCCATTACCGCCGGGGCTAATTTATCCCCGTAAAATCGCCATGGCTAAAGCCACGCTTTCACTTGACATCTCCGGCTGAGGACGTCCCTGCCACATAAGTCGGGCGGCGATCGAAAGCCCTCGAGCTCCCGGATATGACATAAACTCGACACAAACACATTTCGTGTCTCAACTGCCAAAAAAAATCAAATTAAATAATTACAAGTGGTGTTGCAATTTTAAAAGAATGTACTAAATAGTTAAATTAGACATAGCAACTAGTGAGTCCGTACCGTAGGCATCGAAGTGGTGAGATCTTCTTTAATAGCCCTATATTCATTCATCTTCCACTCAGTCTTCCTCCCAGTGGGCACCTTCCCTTTGTAAAAAACCATGCTCTTCTTCACTCCGATCACCTTGTTCTCCGACGAGTAGACGTAGCTCGGCGACCCCGTCGCCTTCCAGTAGCCGGAGGCGGTGGTGCGGCTCGGCCGCCCCCCGCGCACCTCCCTCTCCTGCCGTGGCATGAAGAAGAACCACTGCTCCGTGTCCCCATGGCAGAGCTCCCCGCAATGCGCTGCAAACATTAATAAAAACATTAAAGTAATTAACATGTCACGTGTATATATAAATACGTACTTGGGAGTAGCCAGGGATCGAGCTGGTAAATGTCGAGGATTGGTATGACACGATGAATGTTTCTAGTTTTATCTTCTTCTAATTCGAGCTTGTTGTGAAGATAGAATGAGATGAGTTCTTCTTCAGTTGGGAAAAAACGAAATCCGGTTGCCATTTCTTCCATATTTAATCTGTGTGTGTTTGTATGTTCGGACCTTTTTTTTTTTAGTAGGGTATGTTGGGATTTAAGAAATGTAGATAATTTGGGGGGTTGTGGTTATGATATAGTTATTGAATAGGTGGGATTAATTCCGTGTTAAATTGGAAAATGAGGAGATGGTGATTCAGTGAATCTTGGCACGCGGTGTGGGAGAAAAAAATATAGATGCTGTCCAATCATATCTTTATATTATTTTATTTTGGCAGAAAATGGTTTATACAATAATAATGAACCGGTCAACTTAATGTTGTACCCCACCTAGGATGATAAAAATGCCTTATATTTATGAAAGAAAATGTTTCACGTCAAAGGGGGTTTATGATGACTTGCATCATAAATTTACTCTAATGAGATTTTATACCTATTCATGTAATATTCTTTATTACATAGATAGATAGAGGATATATAACAATTTTAACGGTTAAGGATAATTAAATGTTAGGGTGTAAACATTGAATCATATACTATAGAAATATCATTCATCCGTTGACCATATGTCACTGTGTGTGGATCGTTCAAGATACTTGAGATAACTATTTTTCTGATATAACCATATATCCTAAATTCTTAATATTGTCATGTATTAATCATCCACGAATGTAATATGAGATGTAACACTAAAATACAATAAAAGATCCAAATTCAAATCTATTTTCTATAGTTTTACTTAACTCTACACCCGTCTTTCACTCTCTCTTTATATGTAATGTTTATAGCTTGAATGTTTGGTCCTGTTCACTAAAGATAGTGTAATAAAATTAATTAGGGTTAAGTCCCTTCAGAGATATTCAAATGGTGAAGACTTTCTAATATGTAAATTTGGGTTACTATGTATGTTCAAGAAAAAAGAAAGAACGGAAAATAAATAAATAAACAAACACATGTATCCTTACTATGTTTATACATTCATTTATTTTTATATTTTTTGAGTGGGGGAAAGTTCCAAAGTCAAGTGAAGTCAATGGATCAATAATTTAAAGGAGCTATACATGTCTAACTTCAACGTTGGTTCATGACATTAAGAAAAAAAATTAAAAAAAGAAGAATCACAAAGTTTTAATAAAAGCAAATCAAAAGAATGATAACAACGCGCTGCTTAGACAGAGTAAATCCACCTGGGGTGTTTATTTTGTTCCGCGTTCTTATATTTATAGTCAATAATATTAAGGGTATGCAAAGTGCACCTTTCGGTGCATAAAGTACATACTGTTTGCGATTTCATCCTCGTGGATCCTAATTTTTACGAAAATATGTTAGAGATTCTGTTATCACAGTAATGACAGAGATACGACTTCAAATATTTATATATTTATTATTTTAATTATTAATTATCTCTATCTTATTAGTTATTATTGAGTTGGGATTATATTATAAAGCCGTAGAATTAGATCTTTCTGCCTAGGAGTCGTAACTAGTACAAATATAGTTATGTACTCTTGCTATTTAGGAAATCAATCAATAATATTCATATTTAAATGTTTTTAGGGTTTTGGGATTGTATTATTATAGGATTGGAGCATTTCACGAGCTTATAGTAGATTATCGATTCGGTCATAGCAGGGTCATTTCAGACGGCGTAGTTAAGTTTATTTCTTCTGATTTTGATAGATGAATAGTTTGTTGAAATAATTATGATTCTGGGTATCATGTATGAAACAAGACAGTCCATCTCAGTTTAGAATAATGCTCAGATACTTATCATTTATAAGTGAGAGCAATATCATTTGATTTGGGCCTATATTGGGCCCTCGAATGACTTTTAACGGTCCTACCCGACAACCTGACCCATTCTAAATTGGGCCGTCAAAAATGCTGAATTTTACTCGAGATAAGTACTATTTGTTGTAAAATGTAGATTTTTTTTCCTTCACAAGTTCATTAAAAGTAAATTTGGGACTAATTAAAAAGAAATAGAGACTTTTTTCCTATCTCATGATTTATATTTTTTTGATTGGATAAATAAATTTTTAAAAACCGCATGCACACGATTTATGGTTCATCTCATCATTTCATTGGTTATATTAAAAGACACGTGAGAAATATATATACATGGCCCCTATTGAAAAATCACTATGCCCAATTAATTCTTTTTATTTAATTTTTTTTAATCTTTATCTACTAATAGGGTTGATACAATATCGAGAAACAACATAAAAAAATTGGACGACGACAAAGACTTCAAGAAGCAACTTCAAGATTAGGGCAAACCACTTTACAAAAGTAGCTACAAACATCCTACATACACAGAACAAACTTATTCATATCTATAGCGCGCACAGACTCAGACAAACTTCTCTCAATCTTCTTTCTCCGAATCAAACACCTAATCAAACATATAAAAACAAAATGCCAACAAACATATGTTTTCTTTGTTTCTTATCTTAATTAAAACGAACACTAGTTAATCAAATCTAATTAATTATGGTATCCCAATTATGGGGATAAATGGGACGTAATAACTAGATGGTGCTAGACCCCACTCTCTTGGCAAAGGCACATCCACAGTCTTGGAAGAAGCAAATCCCATGTCTTTGCCTCCACACCTCCCCTTTGAAGGGCATGATTTGTAGAAGTTGAGGGGCGTGGAGGTAGTGAAATGGCCTGACTTTTCCTTGGCATTAGCAATTGTGACGAAGGAGTCCTTTCCCGAGATGTAGAGCTGGTGGGGCCCGCCCATGATCTTGGCCATGCAGTTCGAGGGAGCCGCCGCCACAGCCGGGCTGCCGTCGGATGGAAGCGCCGTCGTGAAACCGCCGTCATCCTCGGTGTAGGCCATGGTCAGCTTCTTCACTTTGTCACATTTCACCAAGACTTGAAGCCCTAAGAAGAGGGAAACAATAAGGTTAATAATTAATTATGACATAGTTTGTTGTTGTTGTGGTGGTGGTGGTGGTGGTGGTGGTGGTGGTGGTGTGTCATAATTGAAATTATGTTGCTTGAAGTGGTATTTTGTTAGGTTTCAGTGGATGCTATATTTGGTGAACGATGATTTACTAAAAATGATATTCGTTGATGCAAATGTGAAGAAATTAAAGCACCCGTACATTAAGTATAATGTTTTAAAGACCTTTTGTATGCGCCCACTTCAAGTACTTTTCTTGATAATGATAGGAATTGCGACTAATGTTCCTCATGAGAGACTATTGTATATGACATCAACTATATGCAGTAGCCCACAAATCATGCTTATAATGATTTTTAACCTAACTTCGAGGGTGTTTGGCTAAACTTATAAGTTTTAAAACAATTTATAATTCATTAGAACTTATAATTCGTCAGAAAGCGTTTAAACATAAGTTCATAAACAGTTATAAGCTATAAAAATAAGCTCCAACAGCTTAAAGCTCCCCTGAAAATAAGTTGGTCAACCCTAATTTATTTTTTCATAAACTTATAAGCAACCATGAATTTACCAAAATAACTTTATTATAGTTCGTTATTTCCTACACATACACTATCAACTTCACATCTCGTCAATTTTATCTCTCTAACTATGATTTTCTCTCTCTAACTCACGATTCTTTCTCTATCTTATAAGATCAATTATCCAAACACCTTAACAACTTATAAGCACTTGAGACATTACCTCTTATAAGCTCTTGAAACATCTTATAAGCTCTCTAAAATAAGCTTAGCCAAACACCCTCTTCATACATTGTATTTTATTTTGCTTTGATGACTCAACTGAAAAAAAAACTAAAGCCCTCTCTATACAAGTGAAGTGAGGCACATAAAAGTAAAATACATGAATTAATATTATGATAGAACCTGAGACATGAGAGCCTCGAGCGCAGTCGAGGCAGTTGACCGATCCCTTAAGGACTTGGGTCGTGTAGAGCTCATCGTCAGCTCTAACGAGAGCCGAAGCGAGGACGAATGCCAGCAGGATTCGAGTTATCGCCATTGAAGATGTGAAACAACTTTTTTAGTATGCGAAAACTGCAGCGCAAATGAGTTCATATAAATATTGGAGAGAGTATTGAAAGCACAGTAAATGAGGGGGCCAAGTGCGTGAGTAGGTTGTTGGTATCAATAAAGATGTGCAGTACAATACAATTTGAGTCGTTCGTTTTACTCCAATTTATTGTAGCACACATATTTTCAAGTTTCCTGTGCATATCATGTGTTTGCTTTTCTTTCTCACAACCAACGTTCCCCATTTGTCTCGAAACTCAAATTACACTAATTTATTTTAACTGTGTATACTAATATATATGCTAATAACTTGAACACTCAAACTCGAGTAAGGTTAACTTTTCAAAATATGATTGAAGTCATTCATGAGAAGCTAGCTGGTTTAATCTTCAAAACTTTGGACTTTTGGCTGCCGCCAATCAATTGTTATTGATAATTTTATACATACATTATATATATATGGGAGGGTTAACGTGAAAACCATTTTTAGATTCAGTAACTTTCTCAGCAGATGCATTAACTTTCATAGTGAATTCATTTTGTTCATAGCGAATTTTAGTAGTTCTTGGTTCACGTTAAAATCGTTCTTAATTGAACCCATCTCTCTCTCTCTCTCTCTCTCTCTCTCTATATATATATATATAGAGATAGATCATATAATCTCAATGCCCGAGATAGTATGTAGTACTCAATCTCATCCACTCATCTAATAGATCCTATGGTTCAGATTTTTCGGACTTTTTAAGCTTAATTTCGCTAATTTTCGCTTCATTAAGGGTAGATTAGTAATTTGATTTGTTATGTGATTGCGAAAACAAACAATGCATTTAGTTGAGCAGATAATGCATTGAAATGAACAAAAATGCATGCGCTTGAAGAGAATAATGCATGTGATTAGAGCTCGTGCCCGGCGCAGCGCGGGCGCGCCTACACGTGCGTTCGTTCTGTGCTCGCGCGAAACACACCAGCTCATTGCTCCCACCCAATACGGTTGGGCGCGTGCATTTTATGTTCAAGTAAATGCGAGGTTATGTTATTTCATATGCATTTTTTGTGTTTTGTTGTGGCTCTTCCAACCCAACGTCTCTACCCAACGCTGGCGTGCACCCAGCGCCCTTACCCAGCGTCGGAGCCCACCCAGCATTATTATCGCACCAGCGCGGTTGGTGCGATGCGATTTGTGTTCATTTAAATGCATTGTCATGTTATTCGTGATGCATTATCGTGTTTTGTTGTGCATCAACCCAAACTCAACGCCATGGAGACCCCAACGCCGCGACTCTCCTACCAGGCGCCGGACGGCACCCGTCGCCCGCAGTGCGTTCCCATTTTGCCCCTGAGCGAAAAATGGGTTGCCACGTGTCAAATTTTGGTGCGTCCACGTGTTCAAAATGTGTGGTCTAGATTGAGTACTACATACTATCTGGGGACCGGGTACTACGGGAACCCAACCATATATATATATATATATATATATATATATATATATATATATAGTTGGATCCGGTGAGAACTTATCTTTTTGAGAACTTGAGAACCATGCATAAGACGTTGAAGATAATGCACAAAACAAGATAAATTTGTGCATAACGAAAACTTTCTAAAATTGTTGCACAACAAAATAATTTTAGAAAGTTTTCGTTATGCACAAATTTTATCGTTGTGCATCATCTTCAACGTCTTATGCATGGTTCACGAGTTCAAAAAAGATGTGGTTCATTGATCCACTCCTATATATATATATATATATATATATATATATATATATATATATATAGGAGGTTATGGTGAGAAAGGTATTAAGTGTAAGAAATAAGAATAAATCTCATCCATTGATTCTAATACAATCAACGCTCCAAATTTCGTCCATAATTATAGTTGCTAAAAAACGATTCACAATTTCATCTTGAAAAAATCGTGCAAGGGTAAAATTGTGAATTGCAAAATAAATATAACACACAATCTATGAGAAGATATCTTGCAAATCTTTCCATCTTCCCGAAAAAGAGGAATCGTTTTAATTGTATATCATATCTTGTTTTAGTTATAGCATATAATTATATATATGTAGCACACAAAATTATATATACAAACCTAACAAATTTGTATATCATATATTATTTTAGTTATAGCATATTATTTATATATGTAGCACACAATATTGGTCCTATACAACTTATCAAAATTATCTATCATATCTTGATATAATTATAGCATATGATTGTATTTATGTAGCATATAATAGTAAGCTTAAAACATTTATAAATCCTCCATTGTCTTCTGTAATGAATTCTGAAATGTCACATGATATATCATTCTTAGCATATATGTTTTGTATGCATAACATATTTTCATATTATATGTTGCACGCGTAATACAACTAATTTGTAAATTATTTGAAGCCGTAATATGTGCTGTGTGGATTTGTTGCACAATGTCTATTATTTGTAGCATAACGTTTATATAATTTTGCACAAATGTAACAAGTTGAAATATATAGCTAAACGAGAAAAGGTATAAAGATACTAAACGAGAAATAAAAACTGACCATATCAAACCCATTAAATATCTAATCCCATAATTTTAGTAACTACCATTTTTATCTAAACGAGAAAAGGTATAAAGATACTAAACGAGAAATAAAAACTGACCATATCAAACCCATTAAATATCTAATCCCATAATTTTAGTAACTACCATTTTTATATCACCTAAAATTACAAAACTATTCTTATTAAAATCGATTAAAGCTTAAATATAGCATATGGAATGAAAAATTACAAGATTTACATGATTTAATCTAGACCATAGATCTAATTAATTAAAAGGTGAAATTATTCTTATTTCTCACACAAATAACTATTCTCATATGATCTCTCCTATATATATATATATATATATATATATATATATATATATATATATATATATATATATATATATATATATATATATATATATGGATGGATCAAACGATAACCATATATGTTTTGAGATAAGAACTAATTTTGTGTATTTATTTTGTGTCATCTAATGGTCATGATTTTTAGATTTGTTAGGTATTTGATTTTCGATTAAGGATATTATTGTAATTTTCTATTTTTATGTGACCGATTTTGTGAGTGTTTTAAGTTATTTTCTTTTATATTTAGGGTATTTTGATTATTATGTATATCTTTTTCCAATAAAGCTATGTGACCACATTATGGTACACCACACACCATTTTCCACATATTCTGAAAAATATTAATTATTAAATTTAAATTTAATTTTTTCATTCGATAGGTGCAAAATTGTAATTCCATAGGATGGTTTTAATGTAAAACCAATTTTTAATAGATCAAAATTAAATAAATGATTTTTCATTTAATAAAGTTGATTATACGGCCACATTATGGCCGAATAGCATCACTCATCTTTTTTTGCATCTATATTCTTATCCATGAAATTATCAAACAATATAATCGGTCCATAAATAATTATTCTTGTAATCTAATTATATAGTATCGATCATCTAAAGTAATAATTTCAATTCTTTATTTTGCAATTGATAATCGAAAGTAATTAGATTATAACCAGTCGAGTTCATTAAAATATCACTTTGTTTGTGTACACTATATATGCTGAACAATATGAACATTAGTAATTTATTTGCGCAACTAATATCCTATACACAACTACTATATATAGAGTTATACACATTACCCAAATCACATGAATAATCATAGTTGTATATCATCATATTTTTTTTCTCACTCACGAATTGAGGGATTCGCGGTGCGAAATTCTTATCTGTGGTCTTTATTTTAAGGTAATTTTATAAATTCTTTTTATTTACGTTAATTATTATTCAAAAAATAATTCTCAATTTTATAAGTTTGATTCTTAGTTCATATTTCATTTTGAATAATTACTAACAATAATATGCACAACCATTACAAACTATAACTAACCCCTATATAGGGTTTATCTGCATGTTCTAAGTAGCTCGATATAAAAAATTTATCGTTGAATTAGAATCATAGTCTTTCAGTGTTTCATATACTCATATTGTAAACTTTATTATGTACATATATGTGCTGGTAATGTACATGTACATATATGATATTATGTGATCTATCTAATATTAGGTGGTTTTTGATGAGTTTTAATTACCATTTGTTCCCACTTACATTGCACTACGTACAATTTCGCTTATGAATCGTGATTCGTGACTGATCCTTTGGCGTTATTTGGGAGCAAACAAGGTAAAAGCAAAGAAAAAATAAAGTTTTATTTATTACTCGCTTTTATTGGGTTATAGTAATTACTATTTATCCAATTTTTATTATTTGCACTACTGTCTTATTTGTATTTATTACAAACCGTAACTACATGTTAGTGGTGAAACCACACGTGGACAAATAACAAAATATTTATGGTGCCTTCAACCATATATATCTATAAAATTCAATTTTTTTATTATCACATCAGTTTTAAAACACACAACCTCTTTCTATTTTTTTTCTACCATATACCTATAAAATCAACTTTTATATGAGTCTCACTATAATATATAATAATTATATTCATATATACATATAAACAAAGGAAAATATACATACAAAGACAAAAGTAATTAAAAAGTAAAAAAAAAAAAGAAGCCAACTTCTTTGTTAAGAAGTTAGTTTTTTGTTTTTAACTTTTATCAATTTTTCCGATGGTATAAAAGTTGGATTCTAACTATTTTAAACCCAAAAAAATTTAAAAAAAATTACCATTGGAGTTAACCTTAGGGGGTTTGAATAAGTTTATTTTAGAGAACTTATAAACTTCAATAATTTATACTTTCTCCGTCCAAAATTTTTGTTCATTGATTTTGATGACACGAGTTTTAATAAATTATAATGAGTGTAAAGTAAATGTATGTAATAAATGAATAGATTAATAGATAGTGGAATTAAAAGGTATGATATATGGATAATAAATGAATATATTAATGGATAGTGGGATTAAAAGATGAGCCATGAGTGATTTTTTTGTAAATAAGTGGGTAGGTTTAGGATAAAAATACAAAGTCGGTGTTTCTAAAAAATGAAAGTGAATATTTTTTGTGGACATGACAAAATGAAATTAAATGATCAAATATGGTGGATGGAGGGAATAATATGTTTCAAAAGTATATAAGATGTAATGTCTTAAAAGTTTATACGTTGTCGAAGTGTTTAGATAATTAAATTTATAATCTAAAGAAAAAATCGTGAGTTAGAGAAATAAAATCATAGTTAGATAGAGAAAATTGAGGATGAGTGAAGTTGATAGGGTATTTTCGAGAATAACGAACCATAGTAAAGTTATTTTAGTAAATTCATTGTTTCTTATAAACTTATGAAAAAATAAGTTGAATTAGAGAGCTTATATTTTTAAGAGTTAATAAACTATTAAAACTTATTTTCATAGCTTATAAGCTATTTAGAATTATATTTTGTCAAATACTTTAAAAGAGCTTGAAAACTCTTAAATGTTTTATATGTTGTTTTGAAGAATTTATAAGTTCAAACAAACACTTTCAATCGTTTTCGATGCTTCACTAAATAAAACATATTAAACGCAACAAAACTAGCGTTTTATAAAGTGCAATTGATGTGCCGAAGTTAGCAGTAACTCGGTATAGCAACCAAAAAGAAAATATTTCGCGCAAGAATCGTACTCTATTTGGTTAAAATGATCAATTATATATTATGATGATCCGATTATAATACTTCGGAAAGTAAGAGTCGGGACTAATAAATAATAATTAATAATTTAATTTAGTGTGTATCAATCTAATAGTAGATGTCACCAAAATATAGTAACCCACTATTCCAAGAATCCAAGTTTAGACCGTCACCTAAATTCCCGTACCTCATTAATTTCTACAATTTCAAATTGTCAAAAGTCGAAGAAAGTAGCATTATCAGTTGATGAAAATTAAAGTCAGCCTAATAAACCCCAACGCCCATACCCTATTCATAACGCCACATTATTAGTTTTTCTATAATTTGGTATCCTTTTCGCCTTTGTCTTCAATTTTCTTTTTCGTTTAAAATTCATGAAAAATTCACTGTCGTTACCTTTCGGTGTATATTGGATAAACTCTACGTTTCTATGTAATAACATACAAACTACGGGTGAACTATACTTGAAAATCTAGACGTGACATACTCAAATCTATAGAATTATTAGTGGAGTTTGAACCTATAACTTTTTTACCACATAAACCCACTTTACCATTCAATTATCTCAAATCGATAATTTTTGGTTTTTATTTTATTTTTATTTTTATTTTTATTTTTTGACGCTGAAGTGGATGCAGAAAACGTTGTTAATCGGGATAAAAGTTTTTTAAATTTCAAGAATTTGAAAAAACAAGATAATGGGACTTTCACAGCGATTCACACAAATGCTAATAACTTCATGATTTTATTTAAAAAAAAATGCTTGGGAACCCTACCTGCCCCTCTCTAGTCACCTCCGTCTATATAACAAATGTAAGTTTAGATAAGCGTAAAATTACTCACAAACAACCTAGAATAATTATTTTATTCTCGATAACAATTCTCGCGATCAAACTTGGCAAACTAGATTCAATTCGTTACAAAACTAGCTTGTAGAAGATCTACTTAGTGGCTTTAAAGAGATTATCTTGGTAAAACATATAATGTGTAAGATCATAGACCATGAGATTTCCAACAACCCAGATGGTTGAGAGTAAATTTTTATCAGAGATACTTCATTCAGCATGGCATTAAATTCTTTGGTAGTTGGCCACCTATTTTCTCTTCAAGGAAAACATTCATTTCATCTTCTTGTCTCAGCCATGAGAGAGAGAGAGAGAAGGCCAAGCAACACGACAACATAATTCGATTTAGAAATTAAATCTGTGTAAGAAATGAATGACATTCCCTACACATGAATGCTTGCAACATAGTACTTGCAGCAGCTGAAGCCAGGAAAGGGTCTCATAATTCTATGTATTAACCCCCCGGGTACAAATCACAGTCTAAGAAACCTCGAGTGGGTATGCCCACACTGGCATTTTTCAAACACGAACACGATCAAATATGAAGGAGAAAAGTGATAATCATGCAAAGTTCAATACATACATGCATTTCTGAAAGAGGGAACCGTCACGTCACGTCCAGAAAGGATGTCTCTAATTCCTGCTTGGAGCAATTTAAATGCCAATAATCTTGATAAATGTTGCCTTCAAGCTTGCAAACTAAATTTAAGGGCCAGTTTTTCTAGCTGATATTTCTATCCTGATAATTAGTGCTTCCAAAGTCACCAAAAATAGCATTTTCTAATAGTACAGCTTTAAAGTAAATGAGATCAACCTGATCCAGAATGAAAGTTCAATTCTAGATCAGTAGAAAAAAGTCAAGACAGTTAAAAATCGATCTATTGTGCTTTGTTGAGTGAAGTGGCAACCTGAAATAGCGAATCTTCAACTTCAATCGGGTAAGAGTTGTAGATGGCCATGGCCATTTAAACACACGAACACTACTCTACTAATCATGAAAGAAGGGATTATTCTTATTGAGCAGTAAAAATAAAGATTATGGTCGCCTCCTGCTAAAACAGTTTTCAAATTAAACATATATACCAAGTCACATTGGAAACCCCAATTTGGACAAGTTCTTTCGACGCATTTACTGCGATTCAAACTCAAACCAAAGATTATGGCTCTCTTAATAGAAGTTAACAAGTAAATCAGACAGGGATTAGCAATCAGAGATACAAACTTTCCAGATAACAATGAGAAAGACTTCTACGAAGATCAGTTTCGCAGTACCATTCAAGGCAACACTTGTCTTGGGAAAGGCTTACCACTGAAACAGTGTATCTCAAGTTTTAGTTCTTGAATTTGATAATATACCAACAGAAACAAGTCATTCAAGATATGAGATATCTGATAACAATCAGCAAGTTCTAAGAAGTTAGTGCTGTTCTGCTAAATCTATGCCGATTATCCTTAAGACTATTAAGATATCTGATAAACCTGTCTCATTGATATCAAATAAAAGCCAAGACATCATATCGGGTATGAGTTTCTTACTTTTTAATGAAAAAAATTGCAAGATTGCTGATCAGGCCAATTTGCTATCCTAGGTATGTTTCAGCTCAAGGCAAAACTACAGGCACCATCAATAGCAAAAAACTTATCCTTTCCCTGATGCCGTCTGTGGGTACTAGTGGAGTAGGATTGCCTTAATAAGAAACTTCACATTCTTATATTTGATCTGTGCCTTCCAGTTACAGGAAGCAATCAAACCATCAAGGCCTAACCAATTTGGTGATCTTTGCAAAGAAAACATGTAATGTCTTCGGGCCTAACCTGAATATAACTAACAGAAACTAGTCCACAAAGTGGTTACTGATAGCACAAATTTCTTAAGGCAAATTAAGACAGGTCCATTATTCTGGTTCCCTACCTAATAATTCATCAATGAGTTGGCATATCTCTACAGTGTTCACTGATTAGAAAACCAGCGCTAGTCGTATGGAGAAGAAAGGTGTTATTACCGGAAATGATAAAAAACATGTCATACTTTTCAAAAGCATGCATTAGACCAAATGGAGTATGAAATTTGGTAGAAGAGTTCACAGTGGCAGCTGCATGAAGGCAACAACAACACCACTTCTGTAGAGTATATGCTTAAGAAGCATGACTACAGTTACACCCGCAGCCCAACAACAATCACACTGTTTCAAAGCATAATTGATAAGACATAGATGTGTCAGAAAGTAAACGACTTCAAAATATCAATATCTGGTGATATCTTTCAAAGCAATAATCAGTCAACAAGAAGCATGTCTAACGACCATTAAGTATAAAAGCCCACGCTCTGACATATATATATTGTTCAGCCTATTGGTATCCAAACTAGATACATGAACAGGGTGGGTGCCCTTAAAGAATGGTTCACTCGAAACTTGGAAAATCAGAAATACTTTCAGTAGAAAACTCAACATTATTCCATGCATGTCTATGGAAACCAAACCGGACCATGTAGGACATAGCATGGCAATATTTCCAGTCAATGATTCAAGAGAATCAGGAGGTAAGTATCACTGACACAATCAGTATTTTTCACTTATAATTTACAGTAATCAAGATCATAGAATGCCTCAGACCTTTAAAAGGCCTAGTAATATGGGCAATCACTTAATCTCAAGCGTAAGTTAACTTATCCAATACGTAAGTAAAAATATAGCTCACTGCAGATTTCATCCTATCCATTATCCATTTCGAACAAGAAAAACAAAAAAGCTTTCAAGCATCTCATGTTAATGATATGAGAGAATTTCTACCATCAATAAGAATTAGATCAACAAAAACATCATTTCCCCACAAGAAAGGATATATATATAAATATAAAACGATATGTGGATAATCGACTAATTGGCTATCAGTTCTATGATGGCTATCTACACTTAAGCACTAATTATATACAATGGAATCGCAGCATGTCTCAACTAAGTCCTATATCTGTATGTAAAGCATGAACTAATCAATCAATGAAACCGGTCTTTCGCCAAATAGCGTTGCGCACCTGCCGGAGGTCCCTCCCTTTCAAAGTCCGCCCATCACCCTCCAGCACCGAGCACGCGAGCATCGGTGAGTGCCTAGAATCCACCACCTCGTGCGGCGGCAATCTCACTCCATCATCATCTTCCTCCTCCTCTCCTTCAGAAACGGCGTCGTTCAGCTCCCTCGCCCTCCTCCGTAGGGCCTCCGGCATCACCGGAATATTCACTGGCGCCGATTGATGGCAAACTTTCATCCTATCCATTCGCCTCTGCGGCGGCCGTGGAATCATCATCCGAGAAGAGACCGGCGTGGCGGGAGAGGCCGACGAGGAGGAGGAGGAGGAGAGAGACGCCGCAATTGAGGCCTTGTGGTTGAACACGGGCTGGATGTCGTGCTCGGATCCGGATCGGCTCCTGATGCTGCCGTTCAGAGCCGCCCCGATGCCGTAGTGGTTGCGATGGATGCTGTGGGGGTGGAGGCGGCGGGATTGAGATTCCGGTGAGTTGGCGGAGGAAACGAAGAGCAGCCCGACGGAGTGCTGAAAATATCGTGCTCGGCGAGCTCAATAGGTGGCGCGGTGGAGGGATTTGGGGCTGCAGCACCCGAGGAATCTCTCGGCCGGCTTGTGGCGGTGATGGCGGCGGAAACGTGTGGCGGCAGCGCCGCCGCCAATTTGTTCCATTGGAGATCTTGGGGAATTTGTGCGGCAGCAGGGGCGAGCACAACAAGGCGGGGGCAGGGAAGTGTAATTATGCTCCCGAGGGGAGGAATCCGGTGTGTCAGAGCTCAAGATTATGTTCTGTACGGACGGTATTTATTGGACAAGTAAAGTCAAAGAAAGGAATAATTCCATGAGCTATATTTGGTGAACTTATCAATAATATCATATTGTAATTTGCAACATTTATATCTACAATCATATATGCATCATGACTGTCATGACTGTTGTAATATAGTTTTCGGTAATTTTCAAATTTTTTAAAAAGTATTCTGAACTTAGTAATGTATTAATTTATGGTTCGAAATATTTTTCGACATCAGAATACTGACTATGACGACAACTAATTTGAATTGGATTTTTATTTTCTATGTGTATATGAAACAATGATATTTTGACCTTTTAGATTAATTATAGTTTAGGGTCTCAACTTTCAGGATTTTTTAGTTTATGGTCAAAACTTTCAAGTTTTCTAGTTTATGCCTTCAACTTTCAAGTTTTTCTATAATGTCCTAAACTTTGAGAAACGTATTAACTTATTGCCCAAATTTTTTTCCGACACTGGAACGCTCACTAGGATGATAACATAAATTGAGGTAGATTTTTTTTCACTTATACATTCGAAACAATGTCGTTTTGGCATGCAGCTTTGAGGAGCCATTCGGCTTCAATGTCTTGAATAAGAGGAAGACAACGTCACTTGCGAGCTGAACGACGATGGATTGATATTGGATCTGGAGACGAAACGAGATTTTTTTTTTTTTGGAATTGCTTTGCCTATAGGATGGTGAGCTTCATTACAGAGTAATTCAAAACAAAACAAAAAATCTTGCTCCATCTCCAGATCCAATATCAATCCATTGTCGTTCAGCTCGCAAGCGATGTCATCTTCATCTTATTCAAGACGTCGAAGCCAAACGACTTCTCCAAAGCGCATGACAAAAATGATGTCGTTTCGAATGTATAAGCGAAAAAAACTCACCTCAATTTATGTTGCCGTCCTAGTCAGCATTCCGGTACCAAAAAAAATTCGAGCCATAAGTTAGTACATTTTTCAAAGTTCATGACATTATAGAAAACCTTAAAAATTGAGGTCATAAACTATATTTAACCTAGAAGACCTAACAGTCGTCGTTTCACGTATATGTGAGAAATAAAAATCCACTTCAAATTAGTTGTCGTCCTAGTCAGCATTTTAGTGTCGAAAAATATTTTCGGACCATCAGTTATTACATTTCTCAAAGTTCATAATATTTTACAGAAACTTGAAAGTTGAGACCATAAACTGAAAAACGCTGAAAGTTGATGCCATAAACTATAATTAACACACACACACACACACACACACACACACACACACACACACACACACACACACACACATATATATATATATATATATATATATATATATATAGGAATTGATCAAATGAGAATCCCATTTTTTAGAACTAAGAAATAATATGGTCCATCCATTTGTTATAATCTAACAGTTAAGATTAATTATAAATTATTTATTATCTTTAAATTTTAATGGTAACCGTTTAACCCTATAATTAAGAGATTTTATATATTCATTTACGTAATTGTTTTTATATGCACAAGAATTACGATTACATGCACAATAACATGAATTATATGAACATATAATTAATTGGAATGTGATAGTATGCACAAGAACTACGATTACATGAACAACAACATGAATTACACGAATAATGAAGAATTGAATAAGAAATATTCAAATAGCAAAAATTTAAGAATTTAACTATTTTTTCATTAAATAATTATAAGTCATCGATCTTATTCAATCTAACGGTGGTTATTGGTTCTTAGTTCTTATTTGAGAGATAGTTCCTATATATATATATATATATATATATATATATAGAATGATGATCAAAATTCTAATTCTAATTCTACATTTCTTTATAAATAGAGATTTTAATCCTTATAGTAATAATATTCATTTATTTTTCTATATCATTTTCCCTACTTTATAATATATTATAAATACGTTTGTTTTAGATTCGTGGTATACCCTAGGAAAAAATTATATATTTCCGGTAAGATAATTATATTTTTGACACAAAATATTTGATTCATAATATTTGAATTAATATGAAATGCATGCGTATCAGAATACGACTCCTTCCACCTTCCCAACTTTGATTATCCTACTTGTGGAACTTTTATCATGGATTCAATATGGGAATGAGAATTAGGGGTGAGCACGGTTCGGTTAATCGACAATTTATCATGCAAAAAAATTGATCATACGATTTTTATCGGTTATTAATTGTTAAAAAATAAAAATAAAAAATCATTATATCGGTTAATCTAAAAATCGGTTCGATTAATCAATTATCCAATGGTAAGGTATAAAATAAAATAAAAGTTACAATGTTTTATTGTATTTTTTTAGAAACGTACAAGTAACAATATCAAACATGAACAAATGATAAGAAAATGTAATTCTAATTAAATCATCTCAAACGGTAATCCTCTAATCCTCTTAAACTAACAATCAAGCCATCTCCAATTGGTTGTGGATCTATAGCGAAACATTAATGTTAAAAGATGAATGATTTTCTTCTACAAAACAAACAAAAGTACGTAACAAAATATAGTAAAGTTATATATAATTATTAAGCAATACATGAAAATAATTTACCTAAGTCCATTAATTATATTTAATATATATAATTATATTTTTTATAATTTCTTAAGAGTACAAGTTCGGTTTGATTTAACCGTGAATATTTATAATTAAAAATTAAAATCGAACTGATATTCATGATTTTTAAAATTTTGAATAAAAAACTAACCGATCGTTTTGGTTAACCTCATTTTCGATACGATCTCAGTATGGTGTGTCGGCCGGGTTTTTTTTCAACCCTTATGAGAACTGCACTGTGTCAACTAAATATAATATGGGGTGGTCTCACATGTGGCCAGCACAAGGAGACCATCCCTAATTAATAATTAATCTTAATGAATTAATTAATTCTAATTAAATTTAATTAATTAAATTAATTCTAATTAAAATTAATTAATTTAATAAATTTTAATTGTAAATTAATAAATGATTTTGAATTAATAAACCCCTAATTGTGAATAATAAATCCTAATCGTGAATTAATAAACCCTAATTTTGAATAATAAACCCTAATTTTTAATTAATAAACCCTAATTATGAATAATAAATCCTAATTTTGAATAATAAACCCTAATTTTGAATTAATAAACCCTAATTATGAATTAATAAACCATAATTTTGAATAATAAACCCTAATTTTGAATTAATAAACCCTAATTAGAAATAATAAACCCTAATTTTGAATAATAAATCCTAATTATGAATTAATAAAACTTAATTATAAATTAATAAACCATAATTATGAATTAATAAATAAAATATAAAATAATAAAATAAATCACAAAACTTGTGCGCGTTGCGTAAGCGCGCGCGCACACAAGTTTTTGTGATATAATATTTTTGTTGATGCTAGATACCATGATTATAAGTTTTTAAGTTTTATCTGCGGCTTTTAATATGGTTGGTGGCGATATTTTCATGATTCTTCTTGAGTTTTGTTTCTAAGGCTTTTAAGTGGTTGTGAAATTTTTACGCAGTAGATTGAAATTTGGTTAGTCACATAATTTTTATAAAAAAAAATATTAAGTTAAATCTTGGATTTTTTTTCCGAAGAATTTGGGATGCCTTTCCCTTTCATCTAATTATCAATTGCTAATAATTTAAAATTATCGTATATTTTTGGTGGTTTGCTTTTATTAGTGTCTTATTAATATAATTCTCGAAGAATTGCTTTTATTTATTGATTATGAAAATAATAGATGACTATTTGTATAGACATTGTTTGTAATGACTCATGTATATATACATTGCATCAATATATTTTTATAGTTTCTGAAGAAACAATTTGTAATTCTTAATAATCTTGAAGATTATTAAAAATGAATCGTTGAAGTTTTTGATGAAATACAACGATATCTCTCATAATAGTTTTATTAAATATGATATGTTTCTGATTAACACATGAGATAAAGTTAGTATTATTGAAGAATATTAAAACATTTAGATTGTAATTTTTTAAGTTTTATTTCAAGTATTTTTATTATTCACTCTCGTTATTAAATAGCTTTTATTCATTGTCATTATATTGAATTAAATTTGTTGATCCCGAAGTAGCACAATTAATATTTTTGAAGAATATTACATGCTCTTGAAGAGTAATTCATATTTTAGGTGATATATGTTTATTTCTGATGGAAATTTTTTATGTCATATTGACATTGATTTGCTCAATTATTACCTGTTAAATGATATTGAAATTGAGTTGAAATATCTTATTACAGAATCCATGAAAGATTGTTATAATTTTAAATGACAACATTCTTATTGTCGTTTCTAGAAGAGCTTTAATTGGTTCTCCTCATGAGTATCAAATCAATTGCACATGATGCATTATCTAATAATCATGTTGCATTGAGTTTCAAATTCAACTACCCAATTTTGGATCTATTCCCCTTTTACAATTAGTGCGTGATTATAATACCTCCAAAGAGGATTTTCCATTTAACTAATTTTTTTATCACCACTCGAACGCACCTATATGTGTTCTACGAAATATTATATGCATACTATGTCAAACATAAATAAATAGAGCCAATAATTGGGGATCAATTTATAAATTTGTACATTGATTTTATAATCCAACTGAAATTATCCCCGACATTAGGGAGAGATATGAAATATGAATGTGAGAATAATGAAATATTCTAGTTGGATTAACCATTTAAATTTAGACCCCATGAACTCGAAGTTCAACAAGTTATTGACTGTCAAATGAATGATAAAATCTCGTATACTTCCGCACTATGAACTCAAAGTTTAACAAGTTGTATATGCACCACAAAGAATTGAAGTCCGCTGTGGACGAAATAAATTTGTTGATATTCCTCGACACCAGAAGTGTAGGAGATTATTACCTATTAGTGGTAAAGATAAAAATTTTGCGGTATACAAAATCAAATAAATAAATTATATCACTCCAAATACCTCACAAAAAGGAGCGTATGAAGAAGAGAATCCAATATATTTACACATGCATCAAATATAACATTGAGATTACGAAACAATCAGATCAAAATATGAAGGGAAATTATGATAATTTGGTTTTATGAACTTTCTGAATATGAAAGAAATGTATAATTGTAATTGTTGACAAGACTTTTTGCCTCAACAAATTATTTGTTCAATTTGAATTGATAATCTAGATATAGAACAAATTATAGTTGAGTGCTAGAAGCACCGGCTAATATAGAAAACAACTGAAGTATAGCCTTACTCGTTAAATGTGAACAATAAGGTTGTGAGAAATCAACCGAGGTTAGTAGCCCAAGGGTTTAAGCCCGACATAAATTTTGATCAGAAATATTCTCTCATAATTGATTGATATTATGTTACATGTTTAATATCTATGGTAATAATAATGAATATAGATATATAAATAATATAGTTAATATCTATATGAAAGTCCCTTAATGATTCAAGATTCTTAAAACAAAAGAAAAATTAAAAAATTGCAACATGTATTATATCAATTTAGAAATAGTTTGATGGTGCAACCGATTAAGTGAATTCCTCTTGAAGATGATATATGAATAATAACTCATTCATAAAGACGGAGTTCGAAGATTTAGGTAAAATTAAGTATTATCTCGACCTGCAGATCGAGCATCTCCTTGATGAAGTATTTTTATACCAATCGATCTAATTGAAAGAAATTTTAAATAAATTTTATCCATTTGGTTATCTAATGGTTATTCCATCACTTAAAGTGGATAAGTACTCCATTAGACTTAGGGATGTTTATCGGATCGGTTTCGGTTAATCGAAACCAAAATTTCCCAAATTCAATAACCGATATTGAAATCGACCTGTTAATCGATTATCCAATTAACCGATCGGTTAGTCGGTTTGATTATCGGATAACCAAAATTATCAGAATTATTTTTTTCCCTATTTGACTAATTAAACTTATTTTTAATTTAATAATAATAATAAATTATAATAATTATTATAATTTCGGTTATTCGTGTATACCCATTCAGTTATGGTTATGCCCGATAACTAAAATTAACCTTAAATCATTAACCAATACCGATCCAATAATCAAATTAATTGGTTATTGAATGCCGATAATTCGGAATCGATTTGATTCAGTGATATCCAATATCCAATAATCATTTCACCACCCATAATGAGACTCAATTATCCATTTGGGTACTTGAAGAAAATTTATATAATTTTTGCCAAATACTGACATCTTATCGTCAAATTATTTTATATTACAAAAACTTGTCTGATCATCTCGCTCATCAATATTCACGAGAACATAAATAATGACAACCTTGATTTGAGAGTGTGCTGAGGAGATGATGCACGTCGACCATTTATGCTTGAAAGAGAACAGACATATTTGACGATATTCTCTTGTCTAAAAGGATAAGCATTCCCTCCAAGAATCTTCACCCTTATAAGAATATGAAGGGTTAAATCATGATGACAATGATTAAAAAGTTAGGAAGACTTTGTCTAATGTCTATAACGTGTCACCCTAAAGAGGATAAAAATCTCATACACAGCTACTAAGACTCGATCCTTGATCCTTATGATATTCCCATTCTTGGACTTGTTTAATTTCGTATGTTCACGAGCTACAAAACAAGAGTTATATACAGATGTTTGATTGAATTTGGGCACTCATTTCATTTGTGTGAACTAGGTATACGGTAAATGTGACCTATGGAAAAGTTATTAATTTAAATAATATAAAAATAGTATAAATTTTATTAAAATTTTGAAGGATTAATTATAGATACAAAAGAATTCATTATTGTATTTTATTTTAATTTATTAAATCCCTACATATTAAAACGAGTAGTGACACGAAAATTGTAAGAAATACGCAAGTTTATAATAGTGACATATGAATGTATTTAAAGATTTGAGAAACATACAAGAAGTGAAAAACAAGAATAGGAATTATGGGTTTTATCTCAAATTCCTTATTTGGACAGAAACTGCATTAATCAGCAGTTCAGAAAGTTCTGTGATGATTAGAGCCTTGGACTTTTGTCCTAGATGTCAACGCTGAGGTTGAAATTTGAAAATAGCATAACTGAATGCAATTCTGTTATATCTACAGAACAATAACAAGTCGAACAAAAGCACAATTATGACACAACTTGGTAGAAATTAAGAGCCAATTTCTTGATCAATTTGCAAGAAGATCCTCTATGTGAAGGCTAGTTTCTTATAATAAGGGCTGTCAACACTAACTGATTCGAGTTGGGTACGAACTAACTCATGTTAGGATGGAGTAATAGTGCTTTTATAAATCATCAAATGCATATAACATACAGATAATTCAATAGACAGTCAAGAATTAATCAAAATTATTGTGTTATGCTTCATCCAAAAGAAGGCCTCACAGCTTCAATTATTCCAAAACAAAATCAACAAACACACACGCAAATAGACAGTGCACACACCAGCTCAAATTGTTTCTACCCGTGCAAGCCAGCCTTGAGCTTCTGAATGGTGCCAACATCTGTCTTGAAAGACAGAGCCAAAACAGTGTCATCAATGGTGGAATTGAACAGAGTGTTGGGCAACGAAACGGTTCCGGCATTCGCACTCCCGAAAGCTGAGATGGCGACTGCCGGATTCTTTGCGTCGGCGTTGTACTGATAATGCACCAGCCCTTTGGGAAACACAAAAACATCGCCTTGCTGGAGGCTTTGTGTGAAGAGCTTGTTTGTGGTGTCGACGAACCCGACCTCAAGCGACCCCTGCACAAGGAAGAGGAGCTCAGCCGACCGCGGGTGCGTGTGGACCGGGTTCACTGTGCCCGACGGGTACATCAGGACGGCATAGGACACACTCTGCCCGTTCAGGGCCGGGAACTGCTCCATCCCGGCCTTGAACACCTTGAATGTTGGAGGGAACGGGGCCGTGATAAGGGCCCTCATCCCCGTGAAGGTGAAGAAGCTCCCGTTGATCGGGGCCGGGGTGTTGAGTGGGAGGAGGAAATCAGTGAGGATGTCGGGATCCCCGGCAGTGGCGGTGTGGACGAGGGCGAGGGTGATTACGAAGAGGAAGAGGTTTTTCATCATTCTGGTCTGTTTATTTGTTTTCCTTGGTTTCACGTTTTAAGATTTTGATTCTGTGTATAGGTGGAATGGAACCCGAGATTTTATACCTAAATAGTTGAGGGGTGGAGACTTGTGCGATCCGCCATGAAGATGAATGTGACAAACCTTAGTTTTGAGATTATTACAATGTGGAGACATTGCCTCGCCGGTTTAATTTATTGTATTTGAAGAGAGATTAATTTTGGCATATGCTTTGAATTATTCTTGAGTTTTTTTATTGTTGTTTTCATAATTGTGTTTCCTCTCTGTTTATGACTTGACTTGACGCATCTCATGGTTAGGGGTGAGAAAAAATACCGAAAAATTGGTATGTGAGACTTACCTTCCCGAAAAAATATCGAAAAATATCAAATTTTCGGTATGATATGATATCGTACCGTTAATTTTTGGATGGTATCAATTTTTCGAATAATGCAGTATATTATATACCGGTATATCAGTATATACTGGTATGTCGGTATATACTGAATTTTTTGGTATGTACCACGTTACCGGTATATCGGTATACCATACTGAAATATAATACTTATTTATTATATATAATTAGTAATAACTTTAGAAATATAAATTTATTTATAATTAATGATAAATTACAAAATATGTTATTATTGATAATTAAAATGAATAAGAACTTTTATACTTAATAAAATTATAATTATCAACTAAGTCACATCTATGTTATATAACTAATTTATGATGAGTTTTAGTCTTTTAAATAGATTTTGAAAAGTGAATAAATGGAGTAAATATAAATTATATACTAGATTATGTTAAATAGTATATTCAATTTAGAGTATAGTCTATATTACTATTACATAATGACAATCAAATCTTAATATATATTTTCATGTAACATTGTGATGTAAAATAAATAAAATTAATGCAATGAGATACCAATTGGTAAAACTCAAATAAAAATTACATGATCTACAAGTTATTATTTGAAACTATAATATCAACATACATAATTATAAAGTTAAATATATAAGTACGAGTTATATAGTTATATTTATATATCTATAATTATAATCGATAAATAAGTTATATCTAACTTATATAACTAATTTACAATGAGCTAATAATAATTATAATTCATAAGTAAATTTTGAAAATAAATGAGATAAATATAATTAAATTATATTAAATATAATATTTAATTCATACATTGTATAATCAATATTATTAGTACGTAATGAAAAATACTTATGTTCGACATATACTTCAAACTTTCAATAACTATATATGTATTTTATATTTTAATCAAACCTTAATATATATTTTATGTATATTATAATATCAATATAGTTAGTTAATGACATTAGATTAGAATAATATCATCATAGTTAATTATAAAGCGGAGAATTAATTAAATGATTTACTAAGTGTTTTTTAATTAGAATATCAATATAGCTAAGTATAATAAAATATATATAAATATATAAGTACGAGTCATATTGCCATATTTATATACCTATAATTATAATTAAGTAATTTTTGGTAATTTTGATAATTTTTTATAATTTCGATAATTTTCGGTAATTTCGGTAATTTTCGTTAATTTCGGTATACCGAATCTCGGTACGGTATACCGTAAAAGTCGGTACGGTAATGGTATGAAATTTTATCATACTGTAATCTTCGGTATAGAGACTTTCGATATGTCGAACGATTCGGTACGGTATCGATATGAATTTTTTCATACCGTAATTTTTGATACGGTATACGGTATAACAAAAAAATTTGATAAATCGTACTGACTCACCCCTACTCATGGTCATGGAGATTTTCATGCTAAGTAAGCTTAATTAACTTTAATGATAATTTATTACTCCCACCTCCCCAAAATATATTCTTGGGAATCTTCGATGTTGGTTTTAATAAAAATTGTCAAGTGTTTTTTGATTGGAAGAATGAGCCCACATTAGTGTAGTATTAAATTAATTAATTATGGAACATGAGTGATAAAATATATAAATAAGTTATGTTATTGAGGGTAATAAATAGGGATAATGTTGAACCTAGGTGGTAACATATGTAAATAAAGGGAGTGATTAAGGGTAATAAATAAGAAGTATTTTATGGTGTATTTTATATAAATAGAAAGGAAACAAATTTGGAAGACCAATCAAAAAGGAAAACTAGAAACAAATTTTGGGAACATATGAAGTAATACTTAATAGTATATAAATTAACATGGATAGCTAATTGAAAGTAGACGTAGCGAGTAGCTTTAAGATTAACTGAATGAAAGCACAATGTGAGAGGTCCTGACCTGATAACCCTAGGACGAATTATCTCTAACAAGTGGGATCTGAAATTACTTCCCTTGGAATTATGAAACAAGGAATTTCTAAGCTTAATTGGAATTCACATGTTCGCAGGTTCCCGATGTAGGTGGAATTTTTCTGAATCACGTTAAATCCTTTTGTCATTTACTACTTTGTTGTTTGTTGTTTGATTTTCATTTCTGATCATAACTCTGCACAATGAACTCAGACTCTAGCTAATCACTCTTTTCACTATCGTATCCACATGCATTTGATCTTATGCTATGTGTTAATAAAGTCTTTCTCGGAGTTTTTCAAACCCTAAGCAAATCTGTTCCATCATATTTCGCATACATGTTGAGCTTCAACACTAAATTCACTGACTGACAAAATTTGTCCTTCAACGAGAATAGTGACTGATTCAGTGATGCCTTCATTAAGGCTAAAGAAAACTAAAAAAAATTAATTAGATATATTCTCTCACTCCCTCCCATGTTGAAAATGTATAAAAAAATAGAAAAAGGTTAAATTAGTAAAAACATGAACAAAACGACACATCACTTCCCCCAAAATCGGTAAAATAGATCGTACACGAGCCGAGTCAAGCCAAATACTCGTGAAAAATTTATTGTGCTCGAGCTCAAATTCGAGCTTTAATTTGATTTCGAGCTCGGTTCGTTCAAATTTTTCTTGGCTCACGAACGGTTTGAGCTCGTTACATGCTCGTTTAGCAAGCTTCTGATCACACTATTTTCTAACACGAAAACGTGCAAGTAGATAGGTAAGTCGAGTATCGTATCCACATGGATTGTAACGCGAAAATACAGAAGCTAACTCAATAATCCTTCATCATTATCCAAGTGACAGATTTGATTTTGAAAAGGTTTTGGGACTTCGAATATTAAATTAAAAGTCAAGAGCAAATAAAACAAATAAAACAAGCAATAAAAACTCAAAGAGATAATAAGACTAAAAGACTAACCATAGGGATGCATTAATCCTACCCACAGTGCAAGTTTATCCTGCTTCATATTAACCAATTTTAATGCAGACAAAATGGAAGATCACATATGTAACCAACAATTTCAGTTACGACAATTGTGGCGAGATTAGTAATTTTCCTATTCATCATACGTCTCAAGGTAAAAATTAGCAACTCCAAAAAGATCACAAATAATATGCTTCATACGAATGTTCCTATCCCAGCTACGACTTAAGGCTTATTCGTATTGTGCATTCAAGATTGATTGACAATTAAAACTGTTAAGTATTTAATATGCATCAAGATTGATCAGAAATTAACACATATTATTAAGCACCAAGAATCACAAATCAATGTCTGGAAGGTAAATAGCAACTAGCAGGAATCACGACACTTAGGATAGAATCATACAAACCCTAGGATTAGAATAAGAATTTAGCTAGACATAGATATTGAAATAAAATATGAATTAAGCACAGAGATAAGAATTAAATCGATTAAACCCGTAATGTAGCATCAGAGAACAATGGTTGGGTTCGTATCCAAACCCAAGTAACAAACGGGAAAATACGGAATTCATTCGGACTAAATCGTTCCAAAACGATAAACAATGTGTAGAACAATGAAAATCTAAAGTCTAGATTAATCTAAATGAAAGTAAGAATGAAAGGAATTGAAAATATGTTGAAAAATATGTAAAAATAAGTATGGTCCGTCTTAGAGGCGTATGGGCAAGCCTAGGGGTATATATAGGCGCAGAGCTGAACCCTAATTCGCGCCCAGCCGTCACGCCTCGCGGCCGGGCTCGCGGTCGCGAGCTCTGCCCGTTACGTTCTGGGCACTTTCTCGCGGCCACCCTCATGGCCGCGAGGGTGGTCGCGAGCTCCTGCGCAGAATGCGCGACTTCGCTGTTTCGCTTATCACCTGAAAAACCTACAAAACACCAAAGAGGAACCCCAAGAGCAGTATCTTCCAAAAATAGCTAAAAACATTAATATCGACTATATAAACGCACTTAAACCAATCTAAATCATCTTAATATAACATTAATACACGAGTAAAAAATTCGTTTATCAGCTTCACAAGCCGACCTCGAGCTTGGCCAAGAAAGGTGGCATGAAGAAAAAGATAGAGGTAGCAACAGATCGTTCAAAATAAGAACGACTAGTTGAGCTTTGTACATAATGTGTTTATTTTTCTACAGTGCAACATAAACAACTAAATCTACCACAATATTACGAGAATCAACAACTAGCATAATCTATTCCCAGAAGGAAAAAAAAAAGGATCACAAGGATATAGGTTTCTACCCACAACCAAATAATCGGCCTTCTTTTTGGTAAAAGCTCCAACTTTGTACAAATATGAATTGAAAACAATAAAAATGAATTCTGAAATAAATCCTTGAAGAAATAAAGAGCCATGTTTTTCACAAAAATATTGGTTGTCACTGTTCGACCGAGAAGAACTATAGAGAAGGGACGTTTGCGGTGATGCCGCTCTGTTGTCGCGGAGGAGCTACGACGATAAAGACAGCAGCGGTGCTACTTCATGTTCGGTGGAGATCTTACTCGGGCGATGACAATTGCAGCTTGGTTGTTGTCGGTATTGACCGAAATGATGAGAAGGTGGCAACAACAGTGCTACTGTTGGATGGAAGATGATAAATGCACTGTGTATCTGTGTGTGTTAGAGGGGAAGACGGAGACGGGTGGGATGTAAGGGGAAAAGAAATCAATAAAGCTATGCAGTCACATTATGGTTGGCCACACATCATTTTTCCACCTATTCTAAAAAATATTAAATTATTAAATTTAAATTTAAAACTTTCAATAGGTGCAAAATTGTAATTTCATAAGATGGTTTTAATGTAAAACCAATTTTTTAATAGATCAAAAAATAAATAAATAATTTTTTCATTTAATAAAGTTGATTATGGCCGGCCACATTATGACCGAATAGCATCACTCAAAAGAAATAGGGTTAGGAGCTTTGGGCTTATTTTGGACTCAAATATAAGTAATTGTTAGTTGGGCTTAATGCTATCACTAATAGACTGGTTTGATTAAAGGAATTTTGGGACATTTTAATTAGGGAATGGGCTCGCGAACATGTTCGTGAACTGGCTCGTTTGAGTTTGAACCAAACATATTCGTGAGCTTACAAGCTGAACATCCCTAAGCTCGAGCTCAACTCAAAAAATTTATTAAGCTCAATTCAAGGTTCGAATTCAGCTCGTTTACAAAACGAATGAATTTAGAACAAGTTTTCTTTGAGTTGAGCTCTGAATAGCTAACGAAAGGCTTGGCTCATCTACAGCCCTAGGTAAAAAGTGGGATGTTTCTTTTTTATTTATGTGTTTATGCGGTCACACGTTGAATAGCACATGCATGTACAACAATGGTATGCATATGCTTCAACCGTTGCTGAAACGAAATGTTCCAAATGTTCCTGGAAATTCTTGCTCCCATTGGACCATTTGTATCTATATGCAGAATATGCTTTTGTAGCCTAAACAAGCACGCTTTTGTTTAATAGCGAACTTGGATATAGAGCCATGATATGCAAATTATACCACCATCGTAAAAATAAAATTTCCAAATTTCAGATTTTCCTCCACAATCTCATCCATAATCCTAAACCATTGCTGCACATTTGTGAAATATAAATCAATGTACCGATATAGAATGCAATACAGCGCAATGGTGTTGAAATGGGAAAGAATTCTACCAAACAATGTCTGAGAAATCGTCCTCCAGCGACGAAGGTGTATGCTTTCGATTACAGATGTATGCTTTCGTTACAGATGTATATTTTTATTATAGGTGTATGCTTTCGTTTATTGATTCAAATCTTTTACAATATACGTTTTGGTGTGTTACTTGCATATGCTTTTTGTTATCAAAAATCATGCTTTGGATTATAGATACACATGAGGGAATCTAGTCACTGTTCTTATCCACGCTCACTTCAAGTGTTAAACAAAAAAATAAATGAAAATAATACTAGTGAAATGCTTTTAAACGCATGTTATACTATGCTTTGGTCATGAACAAACACCAAAACAAAAAACAATTACATACCCGCCGAACTATCACCCATGAGCTATATCCACGAAAAAATTAATTTAATGTTCAGATAAGAAGACGAAGATCTATATGTCATACACAAAATTTAAAATAATTAAATAGATGATGATTAAAGTAACTGAATCCCTTAAAATAAGTAACTACGATATTTTAAAAAAATCTACGAAAAAAATAACCTTTTAAATACCAAATTAAATTAAAAAATAAGTAAATAAAGTATTATTTTTGTCCATAGCTATAAAAAGATAAAAGGTTATAATTGATTTATAGTTATTAGTTTAAGATTGATTTCGATTTGATTTTCTTCCTATATGTATATTTATATAATAAATGTGTATAATAAGTATACAGTATCATAATCTAGAAACCGAAAAGTTTAAAAGGTGTCGCTAAATTTAAGTAATTAATTTATTTCGATGGATTAGCCTATAAATCATGAAGTTCAATCTCGCAAGGTACTCACCGGTCGTAGTAATTTCATCGTGTGCCTCGAAAGGCTTCTGGAATGCCGCGCTTAATGATCATTAGACTAACGTAATTTGAGCGATCCCACTTCTCAAAGTTCTGTTTTTCCTCAGCAGAACTTGCATCTGTCAGAGAAGCGGGTTTTTCAACTCTTAGTGCGTAGTCTAGATCCATGCAGCCCAAAATGATCAGAACATTTTCTTTCCAATCCTTGAAGTTTGACCCATTAAGCATGGGAATGTTGTTGGTATTAGCAGATATAGAAGTAGCAGACATCATAGTTGAACAGAGAACAAAAACAAAATCAACTTTATGCTCACATAATTAAACCACAATTAATCATAAAATTCAAATAAGAATATAACATCTCGAGAAACCCATAACATTAATATCAAGTCGTGGACGAATATTAACTTATAAATAGGTCCCTCGTAGTGATCAACATCGATAATAAGTCCCTCAAATAATTGTCATCCGTGGAATGACAAATTATTCACATGGATTACCATAAAATTGTCACGTATTTACCACCACAAGTGTTTATGAAATTCACCAAGCATTAACCTTCCTATAGGCGGCTAATACCCGCATGAATATACACTCACACAACCATCTTAATATTTTTAATAAATAAATTTTTACAAGAGAGGTCATTGGCGACATCTTATTTCAATTTATTTATCTCGAATATTAATAAATCAAATAGGAACATGAGATGTATCAAACAAATTTAAAATTAAATGATCAATTTTAAACGTAATGTGGAAACAAAAGCGAATAACCGAAAATTTTCGGTTCAATGTAATTCAAATAATTATTCAAAGTCTCTATTCAATATAAACATCAAAACAACATCACAGATGCATATATAAGCTATTCGACATTCAGTATCAAATAATTAAGAATTCAAATTCATCTTGATTAATAAAGATAACTATGAATCCAAATTCATTCATATCAGCAAACTTAAAAGCCATACCATTAAACTTTTCCACAATTCGCAAGTACTGTAATATAGCCTAAATCCAAATCACATCATTTCATCTTGATAAACATGTGGAAATAGAAAACAGATTTCATAAAACCACAGCAAGCATATTTCGAAAACCACAGCAAACTACCATTTATGGCTTAATCCATATAGAATCAACTATAATCACAGTTGGGCACAAAATCCCATTCTCGTCCATACTGAATCCATTAAAACCACATATTATAACTTTCAAAACACGCATATCGAGACATAATTGAAACTTGAACTTATCCACAATTTGAACAAATTCATGAATATTCAATACATGCGGCGCATTAATTAAACATATATTCACGCATGAATTGAAGATCAGTAAACATGTTGCGATATTTTCGGCGATGAATGCACGTGAAATTAATAATAACTGCCGGTTGCAATTCATAATTCTCAGATAATCATGTATAGAGTGGCTCGATATCACTTGTTAGATTTTCTACACATAATAGAGTATTTCAATCATCAATTTATACCCTAAATTCATAACTCTATAATAATAATCCGAAAACAATAACTAAAGCGAAGCGTCACTCGAATCCATATAGAAATTTTGAATCTTGATTGTGGTTGTATGGATCTTCCAACGAACAGATTTCTTTAGGGTTTCAGATGAACGCTACTGAATGAACGCAGATCTCGATTTTCTCTCTCGTCTTGGGGACCATAACCCTACTTATATAATAAGTAATTAAAACTAGATTTGTAATTTGGTCCCTCAACAAAATACAAATCTCTTTATGGTATCTACACAATTAATTTCATGATTAATTAATATCCTTTTAATCCATAATATTTCCTTAATAGACCACTTTAATTGGATCACTAAAAGACAGCTATGCATATTTAATTTAACATATGTAAGTCCAATTAAGATTTTTTCCAACATAAATAGCATAATCTATTCCCAGAAGGGAAAAAAAAAAGCATCACAAGGATATAGGTTTCTACCCACAACCAAATAATCGGCCTTCTTTTTTGTAAAAGCTCCAACCTTGTACAAATATGAATTGAAAAATATAAAAGTGAATTCTGAAATAAATCCTTGAAGAAATAAAGAGCCATGTTGTTCACAAAAATATTGGTTGTCACTGTTCGATCGAGAAGAACTATAGAGAAGGGACGTTTGCGGTGATGCCGCTCTGTTGTCGCGGAGGAGCTACGACGATAAAGACAGCAGCGGTGCTACTTCATGTTCGGTGGAGATCTGACTCGGGCGATGACAACTGCAGCTTGGTTGTTGCCGGTATTGACCGAAAGGATGAGAAGGTGGCAGCAACAGTGCTACTGTTGGATGGAAGATGAGAAATGCACTGTGTATCTGTGTGTGTTAGAGGGAAGATGGAGACGGGTGGGATGTAGGGGAAAAGAAATAGGGTTTGGAGCTTTGGGCTTATTTTGGACTCAAATATAAGTAATTGTTAGTTGGGCTTAATGCCATCACTAATAGACTGGTTTGATTAAAGGAATTTTGGGACATTTTAATTAGGGAATGGGCTCCGAACATGTTCGTGAAGCCTCGTTGAGTTTGAACCAAACATGTTCGTGAGCTTACAAGCTGAACATCCCTAAGCTCGAGCTCAACTCAAAAATTTATTAAGCTCAATTCAGGCTCGAATTCAGCTCGTTTACAAAGCGAATGAATTTAGAACAAGTTTTCTTCAAGTTGAGCTCGAATAGCTAACAAAAGGCTTGCTCATCTATAGCCCTCGTAAAAAGTGGGATGTTTCTTTTTTATGTGTTTATGCGGTCACACGTTGAATAGCACATGCATGTACAACAATGGTATGCATATGCTTCAACCGTTGTGAATATGCTTTGTAGCCTAAACAAGCACGCTTTTGTTTAATAGCGAACTTGGATATAGAGCCATGATATGCAAATTATACCAACATCGTAAAAATAAAATTTCCAAATTTGATTTTCCTCCACAATCTCATCCATAATCCTAAACCATTGCTGCACATTTGAGAAATATAAATCTAATGTACCGATATAGAATGCAATACATGAATGGTCACTACAACAAAAAGCCTTTTTCAAACGAGAAGTGCCCCAATATATTGTATTTGGGGCACTTTTGATTTCGGCACTTATCATAGTGTTGCTAAGTATCGTGTCCCAAAAGAGTTTGGGTACTTTAAGTGTCTTTGGGGCACTTTTTATTTTTTAGATTATTTTAAAATTTTCCTCTAAATTTAATATATCTAAGTGCCCCAATAATATATCTTAGAGGCATTTAATAAATAGTGACTCTAAATAAGTGTCCCAATATCCGTTTTTGTTGTAGTGGGTGTTGAAATGGGAAAGAATTCTACCAAACAATGTTCGAGAAATCGTCCTCCGGGACGAAGGTGTATGATTTCGATTAGATGTATGCTTCGTTACGTGTGTATATTTTATTATAGGTGTATGCTTTGTTTATTGATTCAAATCTTTCACAACATAGGTTTTGGTGTGTTACTTGTTGGAAAATGTGTAATGAGCAGACAACTTGCGGTGTATTACAACTTCAACAGAAATGTAGGAGATGATCAAACTAACAATAAATTAAAACAAGAAACAACAGAGAAAATTGAAAACCGTATTCTAATGCCGAGTCGAGGAGGCCTCTTTCCATAAGACAATACGCCCTGGTAGGTCTTGCTCGGTGCGTATCGTCCCAAAGATGAACGGCGTCTCGAGGCAACCGCAAACCAACGAGCTCACGAACCGGACGGAGGCGAGGACGAGCTTGACACGAACAATGTATGCAAAAGTGCTCTTGGAAGATGGTGGAATGCTTTAGACAAGAGGTGACTAATCTTGGAGATATGTCCTATTATAGCGTCGCTCCTCACGGGAGCATCTGAGTCAACACCGCATTGATGTCGGGTGTTACGAGTTATGTCCCCATTGAGTGCGAGAGGGTTACGGCGGTTTCGAGACAACGTGGGCACGTTTCCCGAGCCATCATGTCGGTATGTTACGGCGACTTCGACAATCTGGACAACACGTGCGTCGCATTCATTGGACGATCCGGACGTCTCTTCAAGTGCACAGCAGCCCAACGGATTAGGCCACACGAGTTGGGCCTCGGACCAACTCCAACTTTGGGCTCGATCAAACATTGATCCAAAATATACGGCGATGGGCCACGGAACCGAGCCCACGAATAGCCCAGAACGACCCAAAGACCACCCAGGCCAATTGCAAGATCCAAGATCCAAGATCCAAGGACCACGGACCACGGACCACGGAACCGAACCGGAACCGGGCCGGAGCCGAACCGGCGGGCGGGCGGCGGGCATCGGGCGAGGCGGGCGGCGGCGGCGGCAAGGCAGTGTGTGTACAGTGGGCTTTCCACACTTGTGCACATAATTGTACTAAGTTTTCAATGAACCACTTATATAGACAATTAATGAAGGTACATTAATCAATGTGGGATAAGGATTAATTAATCCATGCTTATACCCTTAATCACATAACTCCATATTTAAGTGACCAACTTTGATCCATTATTTCTCACTCACCGGAAATCGGTTTGAGAATGTGAATACACCACGATCATCTACTCGAAAGCGTAGATCGATCCTATGCCATTTAATTTCACAAAATTAAACATTACGTCCTCAAAATCTTGGTCAAAGTAGCTTCGAAACTTGACCACTATATATATATATATATATATATATATATATATATATATATATATATATATATATATACATGATTTCAACAATCCCCCACATGAGTGGAAATAGCCATATGCATGTATGCGACGCAGCTCGATCCTCAAGAGATGTTAAAATATTTGGACGGTGGTTTATGGCTCGAACCTTCCATAGTTAGTACCATCAGTACACATGCGGATTAGTGGACACGATGCCTTGAACTATTCCCCACAACGTGCCGAGACAATGGTATTAACACTTTAACACCTCAACCTCATCCGTTCTCACGTTTGATTCCATTTTGGCCATGGACATCCACTTTGGATTCATAAGTGTTTTGTTTGAAGCGCCCCACCGCACTTACATAGGTGATTCTTTACCGAGTATCTTGTCATACTCAACCTCCCGAGGTATCTTAGGAATCATTAAGAGTCAACGACTCAACCTCACCACTAAGCGAGTTTTTCAACACTCGTTTGCTTTCTAGGAGCAGACTAACTGAGTGTTTACACACGAACTCCTATAGCTTAGTTCTCCCATTGAACCAAGTTCTTGGGATCTCCGGTCATCATGGTTGGTTACCACTATGATTGTTCTTAAGATGTGATTTTAATCCCATTCCTCTAACAACTTGATCATTTGATCCCGGTTCAACCCTTTGGTTAACGGATCGCCGAGATTATCTATTGACTGACATAGTCAATTGATATAACCCCACGAGATCAAATGCCTCACGGATACGTCGTCGACGTATATGTCGAGACTTACCATTATACAAACCACTTTTCGCTTCCATAGCGCGCTATCACGTTGAATCATCACGTGGCACGGTTTAGACCAACATGGAATATCTTCCAAAATTGCGAGCCACTCGACTTCCTCACGACTTTATCCAAAGCTATGAATTACGATTCCATGTTGGATCGGGCTATACACGTCTGTTCGTGGATCTCCAGAACAAGACATCCCGAATCGTGAACACATACCCACTTGTAGAAAGTGAATCTTTCGTGTCGGATATCGATTGGCATCACGGACCCTTCAAGTACTAGGGATATCTCGTAAAATGCGACCCATGATTTTGAGTATACTTGAGTACCTCAAAACTCTCACTAAAGCCTTCCAATGCTCCTTGCTTGGATTGCTCGTTAACGACTCAATTTGTTCACGCTAGAGCTATGTCGGGTCGGGTGCAATTTGTAAGATACATCAAACACCCGATGACCTTAGCATAGTCTTCTTGCCCAACAAGTTCACCCGTTCTTTACTCAAGTGAACATTGAGCTCGATGGGTCTTAGCAGCAAACTATCAAACGCGTTGAATTTCTTAAGCACTTTCTCGACGTGGTGAGATTGTGTCGAAAATTCCGTCGATCTTCTTAGAATCTTGATTCCAAGAATCACATCGCTAAACCCATGTCCTTCATGTCAAAATTTCTATTTAACATGCGCTTTGGTCATTAATGACTTAAGTATTACTACTCATGATCAACATGTCATCTACATACGGACACACTATAACATAACCATTATCGGTGTTCTTAACGTTGACATATTTGTCACACTCGTTGATCTTGAAACCATTTGTCAACATTACATTGTCAAATTTCATGCCATTCTGCGGCGCTTGTTTCAAACCATATAGAGACTTCACGAGTTTGCATACCTTGCCTCTTGACCAGGTACAACAAACCCTTTGGGTTGCTCATATATACCTCATCCTCGAGGTCACCATTCAAAACGCAGTCTTAACGTCCATTTTATGAATCTCAAGATTGTGCAAAGCAGATTGCGAGAAGCACCCTAATAGGCGTAATCCTCGTCACGTGTGAATAGGTATCGAAGAAATTGTACCATCTCTTTGTTTAAACCATTTGACAACCAAGCGGCCTTATACTTTTCAATTGATCCATCGCCTGTACTTTCTTTTAAGGATCCACTTGCATCCTAAGGGCTTACAACCTTCGCAAATCAACCAGACGCAGTGTGGTTTTGCGAATGGAATCAATCTCGCTTTGACGACCTCTCGCGAGCATTCCGTCTGCCGAGCATAGCTACTTTGATCGAAGTTGGTTCTTCGTCCAACATGAACGCAATATAGTCAGGACCAAAATCCTTTGGCGTTCTGACTCTCCTGCCTCGTCTCGGTTCCGACCCCTCTGGATCAGACCTCGATCGCTTATGCGATATCGGTTCTTCCTCCAAAGGTTTAGAACTCGAAGCTTCACCATCAGCTCTATTGCTAGAGCTGGCTTCACTTTTATCCTTGTCTTTACAAGGATAAACACTTTCAAAGAATATAGCATTCCTTGATTCAATCGTCGTCCCCACGATCATATCCGATCTCGACCGTGGATCGAAAACGATAAGGCGCTTGTGCATACCCAATAAAGATACAATCGATTGTTTTAGGTCCAATTGTAACTTGTTTAGGAAGAGCACCTCAACCTTGCCAAACACCCCACACTTTGAGATATTTGACGATGGCTTTCTTCCTTTCCACAACTCGTAGAGTGACATCCTACTCTTATGGAATTTTGTTCGTATGTAGTTGGTCGTCAAAACGCTTCCCACAAGTTCGGGCAACCCGAACTAATCAACAAAGCATTCATCATCTCCTTAAGTGTTCGATTTTCGTTCGGCAACACCATTAGATTGAGGTGAATAAGGAGCTGTCGTTTGATGTATTATACCACTTTCGTTGCATAATGCCTCAAGCGAGCTACATATTCTCCCTCATCACTGAGCGATCTTAATTCGACATTAGTTGATTCTCGGCTTCGTTCTTGAAGTTTTAAAAGCTCATAGCCCGTCTTTACTTCTTAGAAGGTAAAGATAACATATCTTGTACAATCATCAATAAACGTGATGAAGTACTTTTTACCACCTCTAGTTTGTACAAACTTTAAATCACACACATCAGTGTGAATAAGTTCTAGAGGTTTAGTGCTCTGTTCTACCGAATGAAACGGTAACTTAGCAATTTTGGCTTCCACACAAACCTCACATTTCGTTTGTGTATTCACTTCATTTAACTTTAGTAAATCTAAATTTACTAATCTTTTATTGCATTTAGATTAACATGTCCTAATCTACAATGCCATAAATCGAGCACTCGGTCAGTAAGAGAAAGTAGATGCATTTTCATTCATCATAATTTTTGGTACCAGTAGCGACCATTACATTTAGTTTGAAAAGACCCGGTTGAGATAACCCCTACCAGAACTTTCCAAACTTAGTCAAGACAAACTTGTCCGACTCAAAACTAGTCTAAAACCCTTATTAACTAGAATGAGGCACGACCTAAGTTTTTACGAATATGCGGGACATGCAACACGTCCTTCAACGTGATCTCAATGCGGACGACATCTTGAGCACCACATCCCAACTCGGCAACCTCGGATGACTTGGTTCCCCATGTTGAGCTTCCTCCCTCAACGACCTTGTAGGTGGAGAAAGCGCATCTTTTCGGCCTTAGCGTGCGGTTGCACGAGTGTCGATGAACCATCCACCTTGATTCTCGGCGTGGTTGACTTCTTGGTCACCACAGCAGCCAAGTCATCCTTGTCCCATTTGTCGAAGTCCTTCTACGACAACGTTGGCAACTTGTTTAGCCTTCTTCTTCTTTGGTCGGCGGTCCACCTCGTGTGGCCATGCTTGCCACAATTATGTGATCCCGTCGAACATACGGCAACCACCTTCCTTTGCCATTGTCTTTGACATTGGGGCGAACACGTTGTTGGAGGGACGCCCTCTCCAACAGGTTGGCCTTCGCATCGATCGAGACCTTTCGCTTTCAAATCTTGCTTCTACATCGGACTCGATCGCGGTTTGCGATCAAGTCTTAGCGTCATATCCTTTCGCTTGTGCTCAAGGTAGACCTTGAAGTCTCTCCACCGGGTAGTTTCTCAATAAGCGTAGCGACGACAAAGTCGTAATGAAGCGATATGCCCTTGACTTGAACCTCGTGTACAATGAGTTGAAACTCTTGCACTTGGTCCGTGATCGGTGGGAATCGACCATCTTGTAGTCCAATATTTGGCTACAATGAACTCTTAGTACATGCATCATCACTACGATACTTCTTTTCTAGCGTCGTCCCATACATTTGGATGTCGTTACAACAACATAAACATTATACAAGCTATCTTCTAAACTACCAGTATAAAGTTTTACAAAGATAGTCGTCGGTCTTGGTTGTCATATCTTGTTCGGACGTGAAAGTCCGTCCTCGACCCGGGCGGCGGGCTCATCTTCCACCGAAATTGGCAAAGCCCAGCGTCGTGGTAGAACAACATCTTTTGCTGCCATCTCTGGTCGGATCCTCCAAACTCGGCGGCTTCTCGTGGCGGCATCATCCTGCGGTATGAGCGGGCGAGATCGATCAAAACCGAATCCAGCACCACTTGAAGTGTGCTAAAACATGGAACTCAATGAGAACCACCGGTGTTAGATCTCATGGATCAACAGATCGACCGAAAAGTGCGTCGTCGAACCATTGAACCACTAAAGTGAAACGATTGTTGAACCACTAAAGTGGAACCAACGATCGACCCAAATGGCCCAATGGTTGATCCGAAGGCATCGAACCAAACATGACCGAAGCCATAGTGCGGAATCGGCGGCGCGGCGGCGGCGCGGCGGCAGAGTCGGTGGCGGTGGCGGAGGCAGTCGGTGGCGGGAACAATCGACATCTCCAGCAAAGGTATTAGTTTGAAAGTTTAAGTTAATTAATGTCTCAACTCCTTCGTGGCAAGTAATATTTCGTCTTGCGATTGTTGGAAAATATATGAACGAGCGAGTCAACTTGCGAGCGTATTACAACTTGAAGCAAATGTAGGAGATGATCAAAACTAACAATGAATTAAAACAAGAAACAATAGTAGAAAATTGAAAACCGTATTCTAATGCCGAGTCGAGGAGGCCTCTTTCCATAAGGCAATCGCCCGGTAGTGCTCTCGGTTACGGCTATCGTCCCCAAAGATGAAACAGCGCTCGTAGATGGCAGCACCGCAAACCAACGACTCCGTGCGAAATGGACGGAGGCGAGGACGAGCTGGACATGAACAATGTATGCAAAAGTGCTCTTGGAAGATCTTTGGAATGCTTTAGACGATGGGTGACTAATGACATGTCCTGTTATAGGCGTCGTCCCTCATGGGGAGCATCTTGGAGTCAACACCCGCATTGATGTCGGGTGTTACGAGTTATGTCACCCATTGAGTGCGAGAGGTTCTGTGGCGGTTTACGGAACAACGTGGGCACGTTTCCGTGAAACCGTCATGCCGACGTTCAAAGCGATTCTGACGAATCTGGACAACACGTCGTCCAGGTTCATTGGGCGTATCCGGACGTCTCTTCAAGTGCACAGCGAGCCAGCGGTTGGGCCACACGAGTTGGGCCTCGGACCAACTCCATCTTTGGGCTCGATCAAACATTGATCCAAAATATACGAGCGATGGGCCGCGGAATCGAGCCGAAGCAAGCCCGAGCAGGCCCAAAGACCAAGATCCAAGATCCAGATCCGGACCACGGACCATGGAACCGGGCGGGTCGGGCGGGCCCGGCCGGGCGGCGCGGGCGCGGCAAGGCGGGGCGGGCGGCGGCGGCGGCGTGGGCTTTCCGACCCGTCACTTGTGCACATAATTATACTAAGTGTTCAATGAACCACTTATATAGACAATTAATGAAGGTACATTAATCAATGTGGGATGAGGATTAATTAATCCATACTTATCCCTTAATCACATAACTCCATGTTTAAGTGACCAACTTTGATCCATTATTTCTCACTCACGGAAATCGGTTTGAGAATGTGAATACACCACGATCATCTACTCGAAGCGTAGATCGATCCTATGCCGTTTAATTTCACAAAATTAAAGTTACGTTACTCAAAATCTTGGTCAAAGTAGCTTCGAAAACTTGACACATATAATATATATATATATATATATATATATATATGCATGATTTCAACATTACTTGCATATGCTTTTGTTATCAAAAATCATGCGTTGGATTATGGATACACATGAGGAATCTAGTCACTGTTCTTATCCACGCTCACTTCAAGTGTTAAACAAAAAATAAATGAAAATAATACTAGTGAAATGCTTTTAACGCATGTTATACTATGCTTTGGTCATGAACAAATAAACACCAAAATAAAAAACAATTACATACCCGCCGAACTATCACCCATGAGCTACATCCACGAAAAATTAATTTAATGTTCAGATAAGAAGACGAAGATCTATATGTCATACACAAAATTTAAAATAATTAAATAGATGATGATTAAAGTAAATGAATCCCTTAAAATAAGTAACTACGATATTTAAAAAAAAATCTACGAAAAAATAACCTTTTAAATACCAAATTAAATTAAAAATAAGTAAATAAAGTATTATTTTTGCCCATAGCTATAAAAGATAAAAGGTTATAATTGATTTATAGTTATTAGTTTAAGATTGATTTCGATTTGATTTTCTTCCTATATGTATATTTATATAATAAAATTTGTAGAATAAGTATACAGTATCATAATCTAGAAACCGAAAAGTTTAAAAGGTGTCGCTTAATTTAAGTAATTAATTTATTTCGATGGATTAGCCTATAAATCATGAAGTTTATAATCAAGAAATCATAAGGATATTTCAAAATTGTAATCCATCTTAGTAAATAATAATGGGTTATTGGCGCATAAATACACAAATTTTGGATCAATTTTTATTTTTTCACAAACTTTAAAAATTATCATAAAATACACAAACTTAATGGCTTAATTTGGTGTTTTAACACGATTTCAAATTCGGCCAAATTAGATCGACTTGGTATCTCGAAAATTTACTATAGACTAAGCGGTTCGTGATATAAAGCGACATCGTAGAGATATGATTAAAGTAACTGAATCCCTTAAAATAAGGAACTACGATATTTAAAAAAATCTCTGAAAAAATAACCTTTTAAATACCAAATTAAATTAAAAATAAGTAAATAAAGTATTATTTTGTCCATAGCTATAAAAGATAAAAGGTTATAATTGATTTATAGTTATTAGTTTAAGATTGATTTGGATTTGATTTTCTTCCTATATGTATATTTATATAATAAAATTTGTATAATTAGTATACAGTATCATAATCTAGAAACCGAAAAGTTTAAAAGGTGTCGCTTAATTTAAGTAATTAATTTATTTCGATGGATTAGCCTATAAATCATGAAGTTTACAATCAAGAAATCATAAGGATATTTCAAAATTGTAATCCATCTTAGTAAATAGTAATGGGTTCTTGGCGATAAATACACAAATTTTGGGTCAATTTTGATTTTTTCACAAACTTTAAAATTATCATAAAATACACAAACTTAATGACTTTGGTGTTTTACCACGATTTCAAATTCAGGCCAAATTAGATCTTACTTGGTATCTCGAAAATTTACTATAGACTAAGCGATTCGTGATATAACGACATCGTAGAGATGATATAAAATATCGTTGTTCTATCAAAATAAATCAGATTTTTATTTTCTAGGATTAAGTCTTCTCGTTTATTTCATCGCCTGGTTCTAGTTGGGATCAAAACAATCGATATTCTCTCTCTACGATATCGTTTATATCACTGATCATTTTGTCTATGGTAAATTTTTGAGATGTCAAATCAGATTTAATTTGGCTTAAATTTAAAATCGAGGTAAAATCACTAGTCATTAAGTTTATGTATTTTGTGACAATTTTTAAAGTTCGTGAGAAAAACCAAAATTGATCCAAAGTTAGTGTATATATGCGCCAATAACTCAATAATGATTTATCCTATATTATTTTTATCTATCTAGACTGATTCTCAACAGTTATACTCCCGAAGTGTAAAACAAGAAGATGAATATTGCGGTTTCATCTCAAATTCCCTCAACTGCGAATGTTTTCTGATGATCAAAACCTTGGACATTTTGTCCTAGACTAGACGTTGATGGTTGAAATAGCATGTAATATATACTGAGCAATCAAAAGCACAAAGATCATCACAACTTGGTAGAAATCGAGGTGAAACATGTGCATCGATCACAAATTAACGATGAAACCACAAAGGATTATTCCTGAAAATTGATCAAGGGCCAATTTTCTGTGTCCAAATCTCGTATTTTATTTTATCAACACATGTTCCATATGTATGGCATGTGACATGTATCATCAAATGTCTTGTGGACATTAATCATGTGTTTTACGAAATTTTCACGATACATTGTGTGTAGGATAACATTACTCTGTATGTATAAACGTTTTCCATATTAAGACTACAAACTCGTATAGAACCCAATAATAGTATTGCTCTCAACGCTTGTTGATTGCGCGGTACGAGCGCCTGATCTCACCCTGTTTTCCGGTGAGGACCTCAACGACCCCCAATTTGATCATGGCTTGGCCAAAGCTTGTATTGAAGTCGAATCCACTAGCAATGGCTGCAACGGTTGATCTTAAAAGTTGATCAAGGGCCAAATCTTGATGAATTTGCGGAATCCCTCTATGCTTAACTATTTGCTTGTAATAGGAGTTGTCAACAACCATTGAGCTCAAGGGTTTTGGTCAAGATTCACAGAATTGTCAACCTTAGCATTTTGAGGGCACTGTGCCCTCAATGTCGTGAGCAGGGCAGCGTCCATGGTTGGATCAGGCTGCCCGTGCCCCAGTTGTAGAGGCTGTCCCGAATGAGGGAACAATGAGTAATCCGACGTTGTGCCCGCTTGCATTCATGGTGACAAAATACTTGATTTAAAACTTAATCTTATAAAGAGTAGTCATATGCAACTCAGATGTTCTATTGCAGCATTGTGCATGTAACATTTGCTAGTGCATCTACGGATGATCGCCTTATGTCTGAGAAATTTAAAACCTACCAAATTTAGTTTATGGAATTCATGAGGTATGATTGTCCTAGTTTAAGGCACGTACTTTGTAGATGCAATAGAGATATTGTACAGGTACAGTAGAATATCAGACTCGAGTGGTTTGAGGATGAATAGATTAGGGTATTGTGTAAGTACCTAGAAGATAGATCATGTATGTGGCATTGAGTCATTTCTTTGCAAATGCTTGGATGCTATTGGAGACTGATGTTGAGGGAGATGGAGATCCACATTCTTAGCTTGGGATATTATCCCATCCCTTCTCCTCGTCTCCACGATGTATCGTCCTCCTCCGTTCTATAAATATTTATGATGGCATTCAATTATATTAATAGTAGTAATTAAATATAAAATATATATAACATGAAAATGCGACAGAAAAATCGAACCAAAGGCGACCGCATCACGTGTTTCCATGACGATGATTGTTAGCACACGAGCGACGACGGGCAGAAGGCCTTCACCACAGCTTTTGCTGCATCGATAAGTTCATGTCCTCGGCCGCTCAGATTGGGGATCGTTGCTTTCTCAGTAGTATTTCCCCATACAATAGAATTGATGCATCACATCCCTTAAATACAAAATATTTGAACGAAATATCTCATTTCCTCTAAAATGTAATCATATGCAGGCATGCATTTTGCTATTTAATGCATTTTCTTGTTAAATCTCACATTTCACTGTTATAAGTGTACACTAATCTACTATGAGATATGACATACAAGAACATAAAATATACGCATAAACGTCTATTTAGCTAGGGATGGATCAAATGAGAACCATAATGTTTTGAGAACTAAGAACTAATCTAGTGCGTTTATTTTTTGTAATCTAATGGTCACGATTTCTTAGATTTGTTAGGTATTTGATTTTTAGATTTTATTATTAAGGATATTATTATAAATTTTTTTTTTGTGTAACCGCTTTGTGAGTTTTTTGAGGGATTCTCTTTTATATTTATGGTATTTTGATTTTGTATATCTTTTTTTATCTATATTTTTATCCATCAAATCATCAAATAATAATCAGTCCATCAATAATTATTTTTTAATCTGATTTTGAAGTATCGGTTATCAAAGTAATGATTTTAATTCTTTATTTTGTAATAGATTATCGAAAGTAATTATATTATAACCATTGACTTCACACGCTTATGCTTTATATCACTCTGTGTGTGCACACTATACTGAACGATATGCATATTAATCCATTTATTTGTGCAACTACTATCTTATGCACAATTGCTATATAATTATGCATATTACCTAAATCACAAGAATAATCATAGTTATATATCTAACATTTATTTTCTCACTCACGAATTGAGGGATTTGCCGTACTAAATTCTTATGTGTGATCTTTATTTTAAGGTAATTTTATAAATTTATTTTTACATTAATTATTATTCCAACAATAATTCTCAATTTTATAAGTTTGATTCTTAGTTCATGTTATGTTTCGTATAACTACTAACGATCTTATGCATAATCATTACAATCATATGCACAATTAATATTTTCGGAAAAATCGAATTGTAGAGAGAGTTGTGAAAGATTGGGGATATGACGAATCTTTAAAATGACCTTAGTGCCCTAACGTGTTTACAACCATAAAACGGTATAAAAATAGTAAAACTCATTTTTAAGCATGACTTAATATAATTCATTAGATCGGATGAAATCTAGGGCCATAATTAGTTCTTAGTTCTCATCTTAGTGGTGGTTCTTCCTATAACCAACCCTATATATATAGGGGTGGTTCACGAAGAATGTAAATATTGGTAAGAAATAAGAATGCAGATTGAAAGTATAAAGTTGTTGTACTAAATGTATAAATTTATTGCACCAAATTCAACATATAAACGTAGCACTTAATATAAAGTTTTTGTTTTTAACAAACTTATACATTTAATGCAACAACTTTATACTGGAGAACTATTTTTATCGTGAGAACGTGAGAACTAAAAATAATGAATTATGTGTGAAAGTTGATAAATCCGCTGGAAAAGTTATTGAATCCAAAAAGGTAAATTTTCGCTCCTCATGAGATTCGAACCCTGGGTGAATATTCTGAATTTTTGAATTCAGTAACTTTCTCAGCATATACATTAACTTTTATAACAAATTTATTTTGTTCATAACAAATTTTTTTATTTTTAGTTCTCATGTTAAAAATAATTTTTATTTGAACCACACTATATATATGATTGAAAACCATTTTTATCCTAAAAACTAAATAACAAATGAATTCACTATGAAAGTTGATGAATCATTTGAAAAATTCTGAATTCAAAATTTGAAAATTTTCACCGGATTCGAATCCCATGAGAGGCAAAAATTCATTTATTTGGATTCCCTAACTTTTCCAACGATTCATCAACTTTCACGATGAATTCATCATTTTTTGTTCTCAAGTTCTCAAGAAAAATGGTTCTTACGTTAAATCTCCCTATATATAGGCAAGAATTTAAATAAAAACCTAAAAATTAATACACTTTAAGTACAAAGTTAATGCACATTATGTATAAAATTACTGCACTATGAAATATTGATGAATAGTATTATCTTTTACCAGAACTCAAGGTTGCATTAGTTTTATACATCAAGTGCATTAACTTTATACGTAAAATGCATTGATTTTTAAGTTTTTACGAAAAAATAGGTTTATATATATAGGGTTGAGTTTATGTAGTTATCGGTCCTCATGTAGTATGTAGTAACTAATCTAGACCATACATTTTGAACAAGTGGAGGCACCAAAATTTGATACGTGACAGCCCATTTTTCGCTCAGGTGCAAAATGAGATATAGCACCCGGGGGACGTTGGGTGCCGTCGTACTGGATAAAGGAGTCGCGGGCGTTGAGGTATCCAGGCATCGGGTTTGGGAGAGCCACAAAAATACGATAATGTATACAAAATAACATAACACGCATTTAAAATAACATAACACTACATCGTACCCAACCAACGTTGGGCTGCTACGACGGTAGGACTGGGTTTGAGAAGAGCCACAACAAAATGTAAATAATGTATATAAAATAACATAACACGCATTTAAAATAACATAACACAGATCGTACCCAACCGATCTGGGTGCCTATAAGTATGTTGGAGTGTGTTTCCAGTATGCATTAAAATCAAAACTAATATGCATGTTTGTGTTCAATGAATGCATTTTGTGTTCATTTAAATCATAGTTTAGTTCAACTATATGCATGGTTTGTTTTCGAAATTAGATAACAAATCAAATTACTAATCTACACTTATTGTAGAAATCAATGAAAATAAGCTTAAAATATCGAAAAAATCTCCACCATAGAATTTATGAGATGAGTAGATTAAAAGATTGAGTACTACATACTACCTCAAACTCGGAGGTTTCACGTAAATGGTCGCTTCGATCGGTGCATTCCTCAATAGGCTCATTCAATAGTGCCTCCTACTTGTCTTAATGGTTCGGTTCTATTGCTTAATCTTCTCCATACTATTAGATTCATCATCTCTCTCTCTCTCTCTCTTATATATATATATATATATATATATATATATATATATATATGTTCAAATGATAATTATTTTTATCCTAAAAATAAGAATCATATAAATATAGTTATGAAAGTTGATAAAGCCGACGAGAAAGTTACTGAATCTAAAAATTTGAAAATTTTCACCTGGGTTCGAATAAATTCATATTTTGGATTCGAATAACATTCTCACAGATTCATCAACTTCATGAGAATTCCTCATTTTTTAGTTCTCACGTTTTCACTTTCTCATGATATATATATATATATATATATATATATATATATATATATAGGGAATGGTTCATGTGAGAATGGAAATAAGTGTATGAAATAAGAATAGATATATAAGTCAGCATATTTTCATATTTGTGTAGCATAATCGAATTACTATGTTGCACAGTTAGTTTAGCACATATTTCATCTCTTCGTAGCACATATGTTAAACATATTAGTTTTGCATATCTTTCATTGCAGCGTACGTAGCACAAGAAGGGTTCTAGTGTTGCACATTAATCCGCGTAGCACACAAAACATAAACTGTAGCACAACCGAAATTAAATCTCAACCATTGATCCAACGAATCAAAGACCCAGATTCATTCTCATTTCCTACCAAATTATCATTTCTACATGATCCATCTCTATATATATATATATACATATATATATATGGAGTGGATCAAATGAGAACTCACATTTTTTGCGAACTCTGCGAACCATGCATAAGCGTTGAAGATGATGCATAAAGCGGCATAAGTTGTGCATAACAAAACTTTCTAAAATTATTTTGTTGTGCAACAATTTTAGAAAGTTTTCGTTATGCACAACTTTATACTATTTTGTACATTATCTTCAACGTCTTATGCATGATTCTCAAGTTCTCAAAAAGATGAGTTCTCATCGGATACAACCCTATATATATATATATATATGAGAGGATGGATCAAATAGTACCGAGCCCCAGATAGTATGTAGTACTCAATCTCATCCATTCATCCTATTAATCGTGTGTGAGATTCACGCTGATTTTAAAAGTTTTACCGTTAATTTGTGTTAGTAAGGGTAGATTAGTAATTTGATTTATTATGTGATTTGAAAATAAACCATGCATATAGTTGAATCGAACTATGCATTCAAATGAACACAAAATGCATTCACTTGAACACAAACATGCATATGAGTTTCAATTTTAATGCATGTCAGAACGACTCGCTCGTCCACAGATCCAGCGCTCGCACAAGACCAAAGCAACCCAAACTCGCACGCACCAACGCGGTTGGGTGCGATGCATGTTATGTTGTTTTAATGCAGATTTAGTTGTTTTAAATGTAGTGGTATGTTATTTCATATGCATTATTTATGTTTTATTGTGGCTCTTCCCAAACCTAGCGCGACAGACCAGCGCCCTACCCAACTTCGGGCACCGCGTCGGTTGGGTATAATGCATTGTCATGTTATTTTGAATGCGTGTCATGTTGTTTTGAATGCGATGTCATGTTATTAAGAATGCACCTCAAACCCAGCGCCATGAGACCCCAACGTTCGAGGACTCCCACCTCAGGTTCGGTGCCTTCCCATTTTGTCACGAGCGAAAAATGGGTTGCCACGTGTCGAATTTCGTGCGTCCACATGTTCAAAATGTGTGGTCTAGATTGAGTACTACATATTATCGAGGACCGGATACTACGGAACCCAACCCTATATATATATATATATATATATATATATATATATATATATATATATATATATATATATTAAAATTATAGCTCACATTGACAAAGCGTCATGAACGCATGCGGAAGAAGCATTTGCAATGGTGTTATCCTGGTGGCGGACCATGCTTTAACCACGACGGCCTCGCGCTCGGCCGAGGCGCATTTTCCTTTGTAGAACCCTACTTGAAGTGGTGCCGCAGTACCGACTCGCCATATTTGCGGCCAAGACTAAGGCTGTTATTATTATAATAAAGCTCAAGCTTGAGTTCGACATTTTAAAAAATAAAAAGATTTGTATTATTTATGTATAATATTGGGATTGGATTTCTCTTGGGAGTGGTTGATATTTGGTGCTTTGGCATCGATATGAGCCAGGAAATATTTTCTAGGGCCATTAATAATAATTTTAAATGTAATAAAATAAAATTATAAAATAATAATAATTTAAATAATATAATGAATTTATTATAATCCTTTTAGAAATTTGATTGATAATATTAATTACATATAAAACTTTATTATTTGCATATATCTTTATTTTATCAATATAAAATAAATTATAGAAAAGAAAAGAAATAACATTTTGTCGACATAAAACAAATTATAGGAAAAAAATGAAAGAAAATAAAGGAAAATAAGTATAGGAAAAGAAAAAATGAAAATATGTAACTAAGAGTGATCAACCACGATCTCATAAATGAGATGAAAATCATAACCTGTTGGAGCGTGTTCTCCATTAAACGTGCAGCCCATAGTTGCGAAATTTTAGTTCGAATATTCACGAAACCTACTCTAGTTAAATGTGTGTATCTAAACTCGATAAGTTAATTTAATCATTTTTATAATTAATGGGTATGGAAATCTAGGAAGTAGTTATTCTGAAAATCTTTATTATTGTGCAAACGTGAGAACCTTACAAAAATAGAATTTCCCCTCTTATGTTCTAACATAGATGATGCATTCATCCAACGAAGTGATATATCCACCGTAGATCTTCACAATCAAAGAACTGAAAATGATTATCATATTCTCACATTTTAAAAAGTTTTATTTGGACCTTCTCTCTTTATATCTAATATAATTGATACTTTTCTTTTGACTAGGTGTTTGACGTTTTCAGAAAAAATAATTCGATTTGCATCGATTTATCTTGTTGAAACTCAGCAGATCCACAGTAATCAGTAACCACCATCAAGAGAGGAGTTTAGAATTTTATTAATCTATTTTGATAATCAATACAAAATTAATCACTTCGATGTTTAAGGAAGTGAAATATATATAGTAAACATTTTTCATTCGGTGAGAATTAATATTAATTTTAGAATGAATAATAGTTGTATATTAATTTCCTTCACCTGTAGTTTGGCTACCTTTTTTCTTTTTTCTTTCTTTGAGGTGCAGGCCAATTCCTAGTACTTTGTTTTACTCTTAAAATGGCTAAAAGATTTAATGAAACTTAAAGATATAAAATGTTACGTATCTTAGTAGAGTTAATAAACATCGTGAAGTCGCTTTTGGAAATCTTCCTATGTAAAAGATATATTTCGTTTTAAACCTCGCCAATCTCATCTTACCCAACTTAAAATATTAAAAATAGTCAATCGTCCTTGTAGAGTCTCTAGTGCAAATATTAATAGCTTAGCAAAAAAGCAACATATATTTATTACCTATTCTTTATATTATCTCGGACTTTACTATATTGTTGTATATCATAGATGTTTTTACAAGAGTCTCTTACACAATTTAGTCCTTCTAATTTCCCTTTTAGATGTTATTCTAGAAGATTCCATCTGCCAAAATCTCTACACAAATTTTTGGCATGTGTTTATGGTGAATTTAAATTCCATGGGCAACTTAGCTATATTAGGTGGCTAATAATTTATTTGTTGTTATCACCATCTACATATTTATGAAATGGAACTAAATATATCTAGATTTGATGAAAAATCTAATGACATCATCTACTGTAAAAAAAAACACTGAAAATGAAATATAATAACGAACTTTTTCACTATATTAGCTTGATATCTGCCATTTGTTTTCAAGACCAGTGGAATTAACCAGAAGGGGTAGATTCTTTATCATGAAAAAGATGAAAATTCTTATAAAAGAGAACAAAAATAAATATCTCTTCACTCATATGACTAGTTGGGCGTCTTATCTTCTGATGGAATAGATGCACACCACCTGTTTGTGAAAAGTCTTGGGTGAATTCCACAACCACTTGGAAGATGAATGGCCTCAGAATTTCAGCCCTTACTGAGTCAGTTGTCTACAAGAAAAAGGTATTTTATCCCTCTATCTCCATGGCATCTACATGCATCATTAGATTTTGTCTGAGATTTTGAAAATGATTTTGATCAATAACAATTGAAACTTTTCATTACACTTTATGTGTCCCGTTTTGTTTCCTAAAGGAAGCCTATAATTGTTCCAAGATTCTGTGCTGGACATAATCATGGGATCTGATCCACTCCAATTGCTCCTAGAGGCTTTTTTATTCCTTTTACTCATAAAGAACCTACAAAATAAGAATTTGTTCTGAAAATAAGAGTAAAAAGGAAATGTTTAGCATCCTATCGCCATTGAATTTTACAATGTGACACTAATAGGGTGTTTGGCCGAGCTTATAAACTCTTTAAAACAGCTTATAAGTTGTTTAAGAAATTATAATTTATTAGAATGTGTTTAAGAAATAAGTTCATAAACAGCTTGTGAAAATAAGCTCCAACAACTTATAAGCTCCCCTAAAAATAAGTTTGTTAACCCTAACTTATTTTTTCATTAACTTATAAGCAATCATGAATTTACCAAAATAATCTTATTATAGTTCTTTATTTCTTATCTTATTATAGTTCTTTATTTCTTACACATACACTATCAATTTCACATCTCGTCAATTTTATCTCTCTAATTATGATTTTCTCTCTCTAACTCACGATTCTTTCTCTAGCTTATAAGATCAATTATCCAAACACTTTAACAACTTATAAGCACTTGAGACATTATCTCTTATAAATTCTTGAAATTTCTTATAAGCTCTCTAAAATAAAAACCCCTAATTCAGAAACAAAATTTCAACTCCAAATAGATTTCAATTTGTTTGTTAATTTGAATAGATAAGTCGCTCGTAGGCTAGCCTTGGAAATCGTGTGGGCCTTTTTTTATTATAAAGTGTAATTTCGTCCGCCCAATTTAATTATAAATACATAATTTAATGTCCTCTTTCTATTCTTACAAAGTGACGCAAATTTCGATGACATGTATCAGAACCTGCATGTTTAATAATGATTTGTTATGTGTTGTGGCCTTTCCAACTGTTTTAGGTTAATGTACAGAAACCCTGGCTACTTGTGGTTAGTCTTTACATCTGGCAAAACTCGAAGGGTGTAGATCTATGAACTTGAAATCATGCATGTCAACCAGTTGTCAGTCCTTTCTAAATGCAGGAAAAGTTTAAACATACTTGCTGATATTTTTATTTGGATAAATATCAACTTGGTTTCCCTTTTAATTAAATTTTAACATAAATATTCATTGGATTGGATTCGTGGCGAGCTACGGTTGAAAATCGAATTATAAAGAATCGAAAATCTAAAGTATAACTATAAACTAAAAGCAGAAGGCAAATTAGCTAAAAATAGGACACCCTATTCTTAGTATTCAATTCATATTAAACAATTCGCCTGAATAGGAAAGTATTGTGCAGCATGAATGAAGCCTCTTAAATCGAGTTTGAATTACAATTTGATTTCGTGCGCCTTATGTCAGACAGACCCTCTGAATAAATTCAAGATCTGATGTCTGTATATGAAACTTAAATTCAAATATAACTAAACAACCATTCCCATCATATATGATTTTTGTATAAAACTATAAAAGAATGTTTATTTATATGATCAAGATAGATAGATAGATAGATAGATAAAATTAATCATGTTTAATCAAGTGTTTATTTTTAAAGAATAATATTTAAAGATATTTCAAAATCTGAGATTATTTTAATCCTTCAAATTATTCTCTATTAATTTGAATTCAACTATAGATAGAATTGGAATAATCCTTCAAATAAAATTAATCACCGCTTTAGATTTTGCGGTAGAGGATCCAAACGGGAGGCAACCGTGGGACCCCTATCCAATATCTGATATAAAATTAGTCAAAAAATTCTGATAAAAATTCAATCCATGATCTAATTAGTGCATATTTTAACAGTAACACAATGGAAAGAAAGAACTGTTAGTATCATTTTATCATTACCATCTTCTTAATTTATAAGAGGGAAAAAAAAAAGAACTTCTTTACTAGGGGTATCTACATTGCTATGAACTATTCCGCTAGTCCTTCCTCAACATGTTCGTGCTCGTCCACGACCTCGGTCTCGATCTTGTCCTGTTCTTCGTCGTCTGACTGCACGAAGTGCAGCTGCAGACGCCCGTCTTCGCGGCATGCATGCAAGAATTCTTGTGTCGGAATCCTAACTTCCTTCAAAATAAACCTCCCGTCTTCCCTGTACGACTTGAAGCACACCCACGGCTTCCCGCTCCGCCCTATACAAGAAATCGGCGGCGGAAATGCCGACACTCTACTCGCCCTCGACCCCTCGCTCCGTTGATTCTCCGAATACGAATTCCTCGCAACATTCCTCTCTCTATCTCTATCTCTATCTCCGTCTCCATGCTGCCATTCTTTACTAGAGAACTCGTCGTGGCTCGACGTCTCCTCCACGTCATCGAAGCTCTCGAACCCTAGACCCTCCGTGCAGAGTGACAGGCTGTCGGAGGAGAAGCTCTTGTTATGCTTGTATTGCTTTCTCGTACTAGAAGTGTAGTAGCCCCTCTCTCTCTCTTGATCAACGGCCGAGATTTCTCCGGCATCCGATGATGATGAAGGGGGGATGCGATTGTGAGCATGGTTTTCCTTGAAATGCAATTCGCCGAAGATTTCAGTGAAGGATGAGTCATCGATATTGGGCTGCTTCAAGGCTTTGATGTGCTTGCATGGCGAAAGGGCTTCTAGAAAGTTCGGAGATTCCGACAATGGCTTCTTGAAGATGTGTTCTATGCCGCCGCAGGCTGCCATGCTTATCAATTCTACAGATTTTTCTTCTCTGCTCTCTCTCGGCTATATATGATCAAGAACTGTACATACACAAGTATGTATGAGTGTGTGCGTTAGATTTGGAGAGTGAAATGTACACGAAGGGCATGAGATTGTTGGTGATAAAGTGAAGAAAAATGTGAAGTATTTATTGGGGGAAGCTGCTTTCTCTAAGTTGACAGTGGAAACAGGATGGGTGGTTATTAGACCCTTTTCTGATTTTTTGGTGGTCACAATTTTTAAAATTCCTCATGCCCACCTTATCTTTTTATCTTATTTTAATTTTTTTCAGTAAAATTAAGCTCGATTTTCTAGATGCCAAATCGGTGAAATCTAAATACTACATCTGATTAAATATATACTCAATTTCCAGTCTCCCTCGATTTTATCTTTCTAGTAATAATTCAATAAAGATAAAGATATATTTATTTTGCATGATTATATTGGATAGATAAAATTAATTTAACTTAATCAATATTTGCTTTTAAGGATTAACATTTGAAAATATTCCAAAATTCGGGATTATTTTAATCCTCTGATTATTTTTCACTAATTTTAAATTAATCAATATAGATATGAGTGGAATAATCTTCCAAAGGAATAAAGAGTTATTTATCTCAATTTTAATCCTTCATAATAAATAAAGAATTAATAGATAAAAATTTATCTTATTATGTATTTAATCCATCAAATACTCAATCATTTAAATTGCTAATCATGAAAAATAAATACTCCCTAATTGATTAAAAGTTTTCATAGTTTCCTAATCGAGGTTATCCATGTTATTAGAGAGCAAGATTAATGTGATTGGGAGAGGAAGATAAGCCCAGCACACCATTATCATTTAATGATGTTGCTGTAATATTTCCACCTTTGGCATGTTTTTTCAAACTAGCAGGAAACTGTTTTTCTTAAGAGGGTCAGTTTCAGGTGAGGTGACCTTAAACTGCATCAAAATCTGTACAAGATTTGCATGATCTGTAATAAAGATCTCAAACACATTGGGAATATTCGTGGTTGATCCTTCTTGATTGTTCCATATATTTATGGAAAATGATGGAACCAAAGCATTCAATTTTTTAGCGATGTAATGTAAAGTGGATTTTAAAAGCAAACGGGAGATGTCGATTGACAGCAACACAGACTGTAAAGTCTAGCCCTAGTGGATTTGATGCAATCTGGGTTTGTGGTCCTGGCCCGGACGGGTCGATAACCAATTATTAACGAGATGTTTGAGATGGGGCGACGACGGCCCTTTTGCTTGTACTCAAGGAAGACACATAGGAATCACATCTTAGGTTTCTTTTCTAACAATACATACATGGATCTTAGAATTAAGTGAAAACCAAAGAGCAAAACAGTAAATAGATAAACACACACACACACATAAACAGAGAGAGAGAGAGATTTGAGAATCTAAAAAGGTTTATAGAAACCATGGACCTTTTCCCTTCAACACCATGCTTCACATCGCTCCGTTATTGAATTTATCCGGCTCAGGTTGCTGACGCCCTTGCTCAGGTAGTCGAGTTTGGTGGCTGCAGCATCCTCGGCCTGCTTCTGGGCGCCGTTCCTTGATTCGGGTCTCGGCTGGTTGGAGCTGTTCGATTGGCTTGATTTACTCGTCTTCTTCTCTTCGAACTGATTCTGAATAACGTTCATTGCTCTTGCTTTGTGTTCTTGAGCAGGAGTTTCACAAGACTCACTTCCATCAGATTCTTCAGTAGATGTCGAGTAGCTGAAGTAGTCCTCATCGGTCATGTTCTCGACTTGGTTAGCTCCGCGGCCACGCTTTGAACGTGGATCCTCCACGACAAAGGTTTGCCTCGTCTCTTCATATGACTCGAGAGGGTTTTCGTGGCAGACATGTGCGTGGGTCTGGTGGCCGTTGTCGTCCAAAGGCCTCGTGCGGGGTGTGAAGGCATGCTCGACGACACGGTTGGCTCGTTCTCGCAGAGTCTTCTCGATTAGAGTCTTGAGGAAGTTCATCACTTGTACCGCATACATCAATGCCGTTAATGGGTCGGCCATCTGCTCGAGAAACATGGAGAATATTAGGGTGACGAAGGACACTAACAAAACGGACGGATGTGTTGAAACTCTGATATGGAGAGTCTTGTGTGAGACGGTCTGATGGGGTCAGATTGAGATCCGAACACTCAAACATCAAGAATATTACAAATATGCCACCGGGTATGAATTTAGACGAATCTTGACCCATCAGATTGTCTGGCACAGTGGGACACACTAGTGTTAGACGGTCTGACAGTCTGACGGGGCCACATCCGGAACTACACACTATCAAAAACCTATAATATTAAAAATATGCCTCCAGTTATGAACTCAGGCAAATCTTGACCCATCAGACTGTGTGACAATTGACATATCATGCGTCTAAGAAGGAAATCAGCATGAAGTCATCACCTGAGTCATGTTGGGAGCAAACACCATGGCGATGTTGCGGGCATTCATCTTGTTCCATTGTTCCTCTTGGACGACATCGGCCATTAGGTTGATCGCCCAGTCCAGCAGAGCGGCTTCAGTCGGGGGTAGAAGCCCAACTAGTTCGTCACACGCCTCTTCCACCTGGCATTGCATCACTTGCTCGGGCGAAAGAGAATCCAGTACCCCACGGGGGAGTTCTCGAAACCAAGCCTAAACGGATCAAAGCAGCATATGCTAATACTCTATGTTTATGCGAGCCAGAAAACAACATGCATTCCACAACACAACAAGAACTTTTACCTTGATCAGGCCAGCCAAGCAGTGCACGTCGATTCCTTCAGGGATAACTCCTCGATTTAATTGGTCCTAACATACTCCTCTTGGCTGTTTCCTGCAGTTATTCTGAAAATTCCTTCAGCCTGCAAATATGCATATCGAGTTTGACCCGTGAAAGGAGGGCAATCGTGCGCATAGTAGATACAGCCATCAACAAATTTTGCCAGCATTCATTTAAGTTGTTGGGGTGCAGTACTCAAAACACCAACTGAAACGCAACGACACACCTGCAAGCCACCTTGGGAATACATATGCCTCTGCAAAAGCAGAAGGATCGTCGGAATGCTGTTGCCCGTGGATCATAAGACATCTGCATTGATTCAGTCGAAACTCCAAAACGGTGGCACTATCCATGAATTTCCAAACAAGAAATTTCATTAAGTGTGGAGTTTCACAAAATCAGTCGCTTGTTTAAAATGGAATTCAATGACAATATTAAAACATGCATAGTATTTTGCAGAAATAGACACCATAGTAAATCAACAACTGAGTTTGTCCAAGTAATCGGCTTTTCTTCTTTACATAGGCAGAAAAGTCTTCTAATATGTAGGGATGCAACAAAAGGCAACAGGAAGAATGACAAGAAGCTGAAATAGAAAGCGCATAATGAGACCATAATGAAGATGTCATATTCTACAACAGTTAATGGTGCATGATACTTCAGATCTAATTCATTACAAATTCCATGTAAGACTAAAATATCTAATCTAGCGGCGGGGACATTTATTGAGTTGCATTATGAGGATTTGTTCTTATAATTCATGTATCTATTCCAACTACATTGTAATTCAACCATACTAATTGAGATGGTGACACACACACAACAGATTGCTTTAAAAAGGTAAGAAGCAAGACCAGCTCCCCAGCTCATTAGGTAATTTAGAAATAAATGAGATTTAATTGTTTGAAAGTGCGGTCGTAACAACAATTCGCCAGTTTACTAAGGAAATCAATTGAACTTCATGAAACCACAACTTCAAATCCGAAACCAATTTCTCCTTTTCACTAATATCACCAGAGAGCACAAACCTGAAGATACTAACACTCAATATGGTAAAATAAAATAAAAATTATAATAGAATATCATAAAGAAAAATTCGACAAAGCAACCTCTCATCAAACATTACAACACGAACCAGAGATTCAAGAACTAAAAGAACCTTATCATATCATATAGAAACCAAACATCAAGATAAGAAACAATTATCACGTGTTGAACACAAAAATAACTGGAAAATCCACAGTATCGGATTCAAGAAAAAGAACCTTATCACCGTCATATAGAACCAAACATCAAGATTTAAAATACGAAACGATTATCACACCTTGACACAGACATAACTGGAAAAGCGGATGCAAGAAAACGAAGAACCCTATCTTACTAACCAATCAAACATCAAGATTCGATATAATTATCACACCTTGAAATAAAAATAACTTGGGAATCCACATTATAGGATTCAAGAAGAACTCTATCATATCATATAGTGCCCAAACATCAACTAATCAAGATAAGAAAAGATCATCACAAACCAACACAAACATAACTGCAAAATCCACATTATTAAGATTCAAGAACACCAAGAAACCCGTCATATCACATAAATATCACGAAAAATCCACATTTTCGGATTCAAGAAAATGAGGAATGTACCTAGCACTAGGAGGCCTCCTCGGAACCTCAGGCTCAAACTCAACAGGCAAGCCCAAGAACCCATCAAACCTATCGAATGTGACATGATTCACATGCTGCACATCGGTAGGCCAACCTATCTCCATAACCCCACTACCACCACCGCCAGAAAAATTGTCTCTCTCCGTCTTGCAAGCCAGCCTAAACCTCTTCCTAAAGAGGGTCAGCAGGAGTGCTAGAAGAGACAATTGATCCCTGCTATCCTTCTCTCTCTCCTCTCTCACTCTAATCTCTTCCCCCCCTCTCTCTAACTCGTCAGCAAATCCCTCCCCATCCCCTACATATGACTCGGTCTGGTGAAACAACGTGGCATTGTGTGTGGGCATAGATATTGAAGTGGGGGAGGAGGAAGAAGGGGAGTGGAGCACCTCTGTCATTGCAAACAAGTGTTGAACGGATCAACCAAAAATGGGATCTTTCCACAAACCCCTCTACTTCTTTTTTTCTCCTCGAGAAGTTTTTTTATTCGAGAAACTGAGTTCTTGGAGAATCTACAAGTGGTGGGATTGAATTAAAGAAAGATATGGTCTTGGTGGGAATTGGGGCTGGGTTTGGAGGGAATTGACAAGAATTATATTTATTTATTGCTGCTGAGTGGAGTTGGATTGAAGGAATGGTAAAGAAAAAGAAGAAGACGTGGGAATCATGAACTGATTAATTTATTCAGCTGGCAATTTTTTTAATCACACTGTATTCTCTGCAGATGGTTCTTGGTTTTTAATTAGAGCATTGAAGTGGAAAAAGTAAAGAGGGGGATATGGTATTTGTGTCGTCACCCGGGTGCTGGGTGGGTAGGGGTGGGGTGCTATATGTATCTGTTGTATGTATATGCTGTAAGTAATGGTGTGACGGATGGTTGGTGGTATTTCATGTGGACGCATACCACCATGATTTTTTCGGTGGGATACTGGGGTGGATCCTGACTTTTTATTTGGGTTGGTTCAATTTTTCTGTTGTCTCATGCGTTTTTATTTTTACTGAATATTCACAAACATATTTCCTTTTTCTTTCTCTAAATCACTATCTTCATCTCCTCTTATTCTCGGTGTTCATCTTTGCCTCGGTCCCCGCCATCTCAGTCGGCTTCTCTATCTCCATTTTTCCCTCGTCTATCTCCCTCTCTTTATGTGACACGACACACACATAATATTCCTATCATTTTTCAATTTCTCATACCACCGCCGTCAATGACAGCGTCAATCAATCTCCTCTCATCTCTCTTTCCCTCACCTTCCTCTCATATTAACCCAAGAGCTGACGACAACCTCACCGTCGTCGTCCCGCCGTCGATGTTGCCTTTCTCTCCATTGCCTCTCACACTTCTCCCAAAGAAATAAAAACAAACAAAGTGAAGACCTTTCTTGCCTCCAACAGATTCAACGGCACATACACGATTCAAAAAAAAAACATCTTTCATTCATTGGGCCTGTTCTTTAAGAAATTATTGTTTTTGTAGCAATATCCATAGAAAATAAATTTAAATGAAATATATATGTATAGAATTGATAAAAATATTATTATTTTTAAATTATTAAATATGAAATTACTAATATATTCTTACTCTTTTTTAAAAATTCAATGGGGCCTAGTGCCCCCACTGCACCCCCAGCCTATGGTGGGATATATAGTGTTTTATTAGGTGTAAGGTACAATTAAATGATACATTTTTCTCTGTTCCTAAGATGCATTTCTAAAAAATTTCGATATAAGTTTTAATAAAAATTGTTGAGTTTTTTGTGAATAAGGTAAAAGTTTTATATTAATATAGTTTTAAATAGGATAAATACCAATTCAAACTCTGAACTATTCATGTTTTATCAAAAATATCATGAACTTTCAAAAATATCTATTAAAACCCCAAACTATCATATTTTGTATCAAAAATATGATATTTTGGGGTTTTAATTTGTATCAAATATGATAGTTTGGGGTTTTTATAGATATTTTTGAAAATTCAGGATATTTTCGATAAAACATGTATTGTTTAGGGTTTAAATTGATATTTACCCTTTAAATTAATTAGTGATTAGTCATTAATGGTAAAATGGGGTAAAGATTTTGATGCCGGAAATATAAATTTAGAAGATATATAAAAAAAAAAACCATGAACAAATTTTGAGATAGAGAGATTTCGAAATTTGGGCCGAGTTTTTAGATGGTTGGATTTTCGAAATATATAAAAAAAAATTATAATTTCTCAAAAAGTTTGCAAGTACAATATGGGGTAAAGATTTTGATGTCGGAAATATAAATTAGAAGTCAGTGTTGATGGATGAATCAAACAAGCAATTTTTAGGGCTGACAATTTTTGACACGATCTGAATCTGTGCGAAATTAACGGGTTAGTGTTCGGTCTTATCGTGTCCAGTGTCCTATCGTATCGTTCGTGTCCTTATCGTGTCGATACGATAAGGACACGATAATTAAATAATCGTGTCGTATTCGTGTAACACGATAATTTTAAATGTTGCATTCATATTAGTGTCGAATCGTGTTGTTTTGTATAATTCAATAATATTTACAAATATTTAATATTAATTTAATTTAATTTTATATATTTTATTTCTTTTATTAATTTATTTTCTCATTTTAATTTTAATTTATCGTTTAGGTGTCGTATGGTTATCGTTAATAGTATCATATTCGTGTTAGGTCATGGCTTGTGTAAGTATAAGTGTCAATACATTTAAATGTCGTGTTAGTGTTGTATCGGACGGATCCTTAACGGATCGTGTTCGTGTTTGACCTTATTGTCTTGATCGTTATCATCGTATCGATCGATAACTGACGCGTCATGTAATTGTCACCTAATAATTTTGATGATTAAAATTATACAGAGACGAGGATAAGGTCGAAATCAAGTTAGAACTTAGAAGAAGTAGAGATTAGTTCTTGGAAATTATAAAAGCATGGGATCTTTTGGCACTTGCCTCATTTGCAACTTCGTCTGATGGAGATTTTTCTTTTCATATTTTAGAAATCAAGTTATTTTTATATTGAATTTATAAGTCTTGTCATAAATATAATTTACCATACTGAGATATGTTTAATAACATTCTCTTCCTTTTATCCTTTTTTCATAAATAAAAAATTACAATATTATGAAAATACCAGTAAATACATTTTGAAAAAATTAACTAATGTATTATTGTCAAGGCATCCAAAACGATTAAGTTGTCTATAATTTCTGTAAGCAATTTACACGATGCACCGATATAACACATACAATTTTTTTTGGTCGATTAATCTAAAATTTTAAAGATCGTATCACGGTGGACTCGACCAGAGACCTTTGGCGCCGACGTTAACCACTCTACCACTAAGCCAACACACACACAAAATTTTTTTTTTTTTTTTTTGGTCAATTAATATAGAAATTTTAAAGATCACGTCGCGGTGGACTCGAACGCAGGACATTTAGCGCCGGACGTTAACCACTCTACCACTGCGTAACACACACACAAATACAATTGCTATTTAAGAATCCTGTAATTGGTGATAAGTGCCTCTTGCGGATGGTACGAACTTCTAAATAGTTAGTACCCTTCTATTATGGTAATAGATAAATAAATGAGATTATAATTTTCTTACAAACACTCTACGTATGCTTGGAATTATTTTATCAATCATTTAACGAAGTGGCCGAATAAACTCTAAAAATGTGACATCACCCCTGAATTCCCTTAATATATTTTTATACTACTCGTCAGCCACTAAAATTTTATACATTAGTCACCTAGCGGTGCAATGAATACTTTTGTGATAAAAAAAGCAACAAAAACAAAATCAGAGCAGATTATGATCTTATCATGATAACCAACACTCCAAAAGCCCAATAATTAAACAGAAAATAACATAATTGTGAAGTGGAACATATAAAAAGGAATCTCGATTATAATTATAAGACAAAAACTTGGATGAGCGAAAATTCCGACATGCGTGATTCAGTTCTTATTTTTATTAAAATAATTATATATTAATTATGGTGAGTAAGTATAATTAGATTTTGTTAATGTATAATTAAATTTATTAATTTTTAATTCAAAATTAGAATTTATTAATTCATAATTATGGTTTATTAATTCAAATTGAGGTTTATTAATTCATAATTAGGGTTTATTAATTCATATTTAGGGTTTATTAATTCAAAGTTATGGTTTATTAATTCACAATTAGGGTTTTTATTCAAAATTAGGGTTTATTATTTTCAATTAGGGTTTAATAATTCAAAATTAGGGTATATTATATAAAATTAGGGTTTATAAAATTCAAATAGGGTTTATTAATTCAAAATTAGGGTTTATTAATCCACGATTAGAGTTTATTATTTCACAATTAGAGTTTATTAATTCAAAATTAAGCTATATTAATTCAAAATTATTATGTATTAATTTACAATTAAATTTTATTAAACTAATTAATTTTAACTAAAATTAATTTAGTTAGTTAATTAATTAATTAATTAGGGGTGGCTTCACCATGTGTGCAGATAGGAGACCACCCTAATTATAATTCTTGTGACATATTATGTCTAGAATTTAAAATTAATTCGGTTTGATTTTAGCTTGGATTTGCGGACTTTTAGATATGTAGTCTCCATTCGGTAGTTGATTGAGTCGGCCTTTCTCGGCCCAAAACATGCATATGGCACGGAGGTGGCGTGAACCGACCATATTTTAGATCGGATGGGCCGTACTCTTTTAGGTCCGACTAGTGCAAATATTCGTTAATAACAAATCCCACCTCAACAAGAGGATTTGAGTCCTTTCACAACTCTAATTTTATAACTACTTATATTTATAAATTTAAATATATTTAGATAATTAGCGGTATTATAATCTGATTTGTGATGAGAGCAGATAGTGGAATTACTTTTTAATCAAGTTTGGAATGAATATGAACATATAAATTCTAAATATATTATCTCTTTAACTCAGGCAATTAGCAGGTACTACTATACGAATTGGTACGAGAACGATAGTACCAATTATTATAACAACTTATCTATATAAACTTAAACGAGTTAGAATAATTATGAGTATCACTATACGAGTTTGAGACAAGAAAGTAAAGCCACTTTATAATCGAGTTTGGGACAGAACTATACATGCATATACATTCTAGACATGTCAAGGTGGCTAAAAATATTTTTATATCTACATACATGACCTCTTTTAATTAAAATAATTATAAGATATAATTACTAGACGAATTTGGTATGAAAACGAGTAGTAAAATCACTTTTATTCTAAGGTTGGGACATATAAATATGTATATACATTATAGACAGATTCCATAGATTGTAATAATTTCAAAGTCACACTTTTCATACAATTTTTAAATTTTTTATATTTTTAAAAAATTCTTTTATTTATATCAGTCTTCAGACAAATATTTTATTATTACCTTTGGGAATATGTATAGTTTAATTTTATTAATTTTATTAGTTTCTTTCTGCAAACATAAGATCAATTATCCAAACACTTTAACAACTTATAAACACTTGAGGCATTACCTCTTATAAGCTCTTGGAACTTATAAGCTCTCTAAAATAAGTTTAGCTAAACACCCCCTAAGTCCGATCTTCCTAAACTTTTGAATGACGTAACTAATTAAAGTACATGACGATACAAACTCTTATTTTATTTCTCTTTCTATACATTTTCTATAACCATCAATTTACTTGCATTTGAATCAACAACTTTCAGGACCTGATGGTTCATTTTGTCAATAACTTAAATCCATATACCCTCTTATCTTAAATAAATAATAGATTATTTATCGTATACACAGAATGATATTATTTTGATTAGTGTTACATGCAATATGAATTCTTTTAAGATGATCAACTACCAAAGAATATGTCAAAATTACTGTGATGTCTCAAGTCAAATGAGTAATAGTGTACTAAAATCAATTAATGCGAACCTTAAAAAGATGTCTTTTCCGTTTTGGTCCAGTTAACTATGTTGAATTTATTTGTTTTCTTTTTATGCATAAAACAAAAAGGGGGAGAGCCAAATAAGAACATAATGCTCGTTTTCAGACAGGATGAGTGGCATGCCAACCCTCACGCGGTGACATGTGACACCCAAAGCTAACGTGTCCGGGGTCGAATTGTTATCCTCTTGTAGCCTCTCAAATTTTTCCTTCATCCTTAAAAATTTATAAAAATAAGACCACTTTTCACTTGGCATATATTAAGGAGAAATAATTCAGAAGCTTCTCGACCCCCAAAAATGGCAAGCGACGAAGGTTTCACTCATGCAGAAGAGGTCCTCGCCGACGGAGAAATGGTCGGACCCGAACCAACACCCGACCCGATTCAACCCGATCCGGAACCCGTCACCTCGAAAGAGCTCAAGGTTCGTTATTTAAAAATTATTACAAAACTGATTTTTTAATTTATTTAAATTGAGCTGGAGAATTATTTTTGTGGTTGAAGGAAGAAGCAGAGGAGAGTGGGAAAGGCGGCGCGGATAAACTGAAAGCTACGCTTTTGATTTCGGGAGCGGTGGTGGCGGTTCTTGGCGCTATTTTTGCTATAGCGAAGAAGATTAGTGTTAAAGAGGCTTGAGCGCTTCCAACGATTTGCTGTTTCCACTGTCATAAATTAATTTGATGTTTGTAGTTATGTATGTTTTAAATTGTTAATTTTGTTTTTGGGCTATACATTGATGATGCTCCAGATGTAATAAAACATAATCGTGTTGTTCTAAGTTTCCATTTGCAGAGAATAAGTTGGCGGCTTCAATTTTCTTGCAGCATATGAAATTTTCAGAGGCTTCCTTCTCATACCATTTTTATACTTTTGCAAAATAGACCTTTATATTTTAAATATTACACATTAAATTCATTAAAAATTTCAATCAATAATTTAAAATGAAATAAGCTAGTATTAAATAAATTAGTTATTTATAAATAAATAAAGATAGTTAAATTATTTATTCATTAATAAGAGAAAATTACATAACTTGATTAAAAATATTACATTAAAACATAATAATAATAATAATAATAATAATAATAATAATAATAATAATAATAATAATAATAATAATAATACATATAAACTTTAAGAAAACAAAAAGAGATTGTCATTCAATCCTCGGAATTGGTAGATTCCACCCACAAATGATCAATTAATATAAACATTTTAAAAATTATATTATTTAAGAAAAAGAGATTAGTATTATTATTTATTTTCCATGAATTAATAATTGCTATATAAATATTTTAAAATTATAAATTAAAATAAGTAAAATAATCAAAGTTTAATTATTTATTTTTGGAATGAAAAAGAATAAAATGATAAGAAATATAAATAAAACTATACAAGATTATTTAATATACTTCAAAAAAAATGAAAACGTCAACATGAATAGCATCACCAACAGCATCACTAATGTAAACAATTTTTATGTTTTAAAACGAGAGGCCGATTAATATTAAAAGCCCATATTATCATTAATATGAAAAGAAGCCCAAATAAATTAATATAAAATTGCCCTAATTGTCATTAAGCATCTTCTTCTCCATTATATCTGCCGTTTCAGTTCTTCATCCTCTGCAAAAAAAGAGAGAAAATTTTGATACACAACAAACTATCAATATCTAGAGGGATTATTGTGCAATATAATTAACGTATACGTTCAGTTACAGTATCAACGCATATTTGAGTTTAGAGGAGAGAGAAACTTCATGAAAACTCATTTTGAGTTTGAATTTGCAGTTACATTGGAGATGAATACTAACTACAAAATAAGATTTGCAGTTGGGTTGGAGATGCTTTAAGAAAGTTTTAATTTTATTTATTTATCAAACGAACTACATCTTTTCGTCTTCTGCAACTATGTAACATATGAAAAGATTATGTATAAAATGGTATAAAGTTTGCAATCGAAAACTTTCTAAAATTATTTTGTTTGCAATAATTTTATAATATTTTTTATGCACAACTTTATAAATTTTGTTAATCAACTTTATATGTCTGAATAGTTAAAGTTCTCAAATGATGACTTTTCATTTGATCCAATCTCTCTCTCTCTCACTATATATATATATATATATATATATATATATATTGGAGGATTAACGTAAAATCATTTTTATCGTGAAACAAAAAATGATATTGTTATATATATATATATATATATATATATATATATATATATATATATATATATATATATATATATATATTGGAGGATTAACGTAAAATCATTTTATCGTGAGAACAAAAAATGATGAATTCATTGTGAAAATTGATGAATCGTAAGAAAAGTTATTGAATAAAAATGGTTATCATTTAAACATATATATATATATATATATATATATATATATATATATATTGAGAGCGAATCAAATGAACTCCAACTTTTGAGACCAAGTAATAATGTGATCCATCCATTATTTAATATATAGCGGTCAAGATTATTAATTATAAACCATTTATTATCTTCATATTTTAATGTTATATAGTCATATAATCAATAGATTTTATATATTTATTTATAGTACGTTCACATATCGCAATCACTACGATTATATATACAAAAACATGAATTATATTAACATAACAATAAATTAAAATATGATAACATATGCAAAAACTAAGATTACATGAACAACAACACGTATTGGATGTGTTGACCGACTTGGGTCACCAATAAACATGTTTTTATATTTTATTTTGGAGTTTTGTCTTTTTTTAAGAGTTAGGGTGGTGTCATGAATGAGGATAATTTTAGACTATTCCATCCATGATATCTCCAACATAGCACACAAAGATAAAATTTTAAGAATTAAAGAAAAATTCATGTTAATTGATGGCTTTGGGTGTCAACACACTCCAAAGGCATCCTACTTTTATATTTGTGGACCAATTATGTATTGATAAATAATATTTTTTATTGATTCACATGGATTTTATAGAGATAATAATATTGATAGTTAATTATCCATCATAAAATAATAAAAGTTATATCAAAATTATATTTATTTTTCTTTATAAATAGAGTATAATATTGCTATATTTATACCAACAAACTAAAATTTTATCTTCTTTCAATTCTATATTCCAACTCATGTAATTATCGTTTTGTTATTAAGTTAAGCATCAACTTTTAATTATATGATAATATTTTAATTTATTATAAATTTTAAATGTAAAATATATTTTATATTTTTTGTTAGATTTTACTTAGTTAAAAATAAAACAAAAAAGTGATTTAGATTGAGTTGATGTTATTGATGAAAGTAGAAATTGAATTAGGTTGTGACCTGTGAGTTGTGATGTGAGAAAGAAAAATTCATCTCCTCCTACAATTCAGACGTATCAATTTCTTTCGAGGTTATTTGAGAGAATGATATTATTTTCAAAAAAATAAAATATCATCTTAGATGGAATAACAAAAATGAATCATGCATATTGGATAACGTAGATAATATTTTATTAGAAGATTGAGTAGGGGTTGGATTATTGATCAATATAGTAAATAGGTCGATAGGAAAGATCTAAATAAAAATAGCTACACTTCTGTTTTGACTTTTGAAGAATAAGGATTGAAAACTAAACCCTATTCTCTCTATCGCCTCCTCTACTCCACTGCGCGCGGCGGGCATCGGCCGTTGTTCAGAGACCACGATTTGTACGTATTTTATTCGCTCTATGATATCCGATTTCATTTCATATATTCCTTGTTATGTTGACCATTTACTGCTTGCGGCTTGGAATTTGACTTCTGCAGTGCTTGCGTTTTCCTGTGTATTCTAATTGATGTTTCCACTTGCCGTAGTGGATTTTGAATGCTGATATTATTTCGCATTTCTTCAAACGTTGAATTAGTTTCCGTTTGTATCCTATGATTAGGAGCTGTAGTGTGAGCTTTGAAGGTCTTACCTCATGGCCGGTAAAGATGCGAATAGTTCTAAGGATGTGAAGAGTTCTAAAGATGGGAAGGGTTCCAAGGACGCTAATAGTTCTGGCGCCAGTGAGTGTTGTGAAATTATAATTCAAATCTACGTAGCTAATCTTCCCAAATGCGGTTTAGTTTGGTTTTCTTCTGAAATTGTTAGTGATTTATGCAGAGGGGAAGAAGAAGGAAGTGAAGAAAGAAACTGGATTGGGTCTTTCCTATAAGAAAGATGAGAACTTTGGGGAATGGTACTCTGAGGTAGGAATGCAGAGACATTCTAGTTTAGTATATCTGTGTTTCTGTTTTCAGTTCATACGACCTGCTTGCATGTACTTTGAGATTTTAGATGTTGATTCGAATATGAAACACCAAATTTCTGGTTCTTTCATATATGGGGAAAAGTATAATGGATATGAAGGATAATCTTGCAGAAAAATGTTGCTTGTGCACAAGTAGTACTAGTATGACATTGCTTGTGCATATGATTTGGTAATTTGTGTTCATGTCATATATTAGAAATTATGTTGCTTGTGCACTGGTACTATGACACCAAAGTGATATTTATTTTTATTGCTTTGAGTTGTGTACAGGTTGTTGTTAATGGGGAAATGATTGAATACTATGACATATCAGGCTGTTACATTCTGCGACCATGGGCAATGTCAATTTGGGAGATTATGCACGTAAGTCTTACATTATCCTCCTTTAAAATTTAATTGAAGATAATAGTTGTGTATTGTTGGTATCTCGAGTGATGGGGTTTATTTGTCACCCTGCCTGAATTGATATTCATTTAATTTTTCTCATGTTCGATATGACATCCTATGTCAAATTCTTTCTAATATAACTCTCTGCAGAATTTCTTTGATGCTGAAATCAAGAAAATGAACATTAAGAACTGCTACTTCCCTCTGTTTGTCTCATCGACTGTCCTACAAAAGGAGAAGGACCATATAGAGGGGTTTGCTCCTGAGGTAAGATTACTTTGTTTTTTTCTTCATGAGCCCAAACTTTTTCTTGTATGTGGGTATGTTGGAAATGCATGCACTATTCAGTTCACTAAACTTTTGGAACAATATCTATTTCGGCTAAATACCACAATGACCAATTAACAGACTGGTCAATCCCGGTAAGGTGCTAAGATTAGTTTTCAGTCCACATAATTATTAAATTTTGTGCATGAGTTCTTTTGTCAGAACTATTTTTAATTGTCTGCAGGTTGCATGGGTTACTAAGTCGGGAGAGTCTGAGCTAGAAGTGCCAATTGCAATCCGTCCAACTAGTGAAACAGTTATGTACCCATATTTCTCCAAGTGGATTAGGGGCACCGTGACTTACCTTTAAGACTTAACCAGTGGTGTAATGTCGTTAGATGGGAATTCAGCAATCCTACACCATTTATCAGGTTCTTAGAGTCTTATACGATGAGATGATTTAATCTTTTGAGTATTTGATGATGGTCTGGTGGTATGCTATTTCTAGAAAGTGGTTTAACTGGTTATACAAAATTAGTATTCTACTCTATATCGCTCACGTTTGAGTTTCAACCTTTTTCTATTGGCTGCTAATTATATGTGACATACTATTATATTTGTGTGAATTCTCACAGCTCCTACCTTGTGATGGACAAAGAGACTATAGGATCTTGTTGGAAGCTGCCTTTTCTTCTATATATATTTGATATCTTGCAATTTTGTAGGAGCCGTGAATTTCTTTGGCAGGAAGGACATACTGCTTTTGCAACAAAGGAGGAAGCTGATGCTGAGGTAATTTATGGTTTAATGGATCCAGGGACAATAGGAATCTATATTTTTATTAAATGCAAGCTGCGAGGTCTTACTTTATTGCCTCAGGCATAATGCTTCAATAGGTTGTGGAAATACTTTTCTCGAGTCATCTGATAGATAGTGCTATTTGCATGCATGCTATGAAGTAAGTTGAATATAAAGTTTCTTATTTGATCCATGATGTTTCCTAATTGCTCTGAGGTATTTGTTCTAATAACTGATTCTTAAGCATAGTGCACTTTCTGATGTTTTGAGTTTTTCTCCTCTGAATCACATGGGATTCAGTCAACACTTCCATTTATGGTGCAGATGGAAATAATGGAAACAAAGAGAGGATTCATTTTCTTTTCACTCTAAATCATATCCCATTGTGGTCTTTTCTATTACACATTTATAGTTCATGTGTACAAATTGACAATGAGGGGTTCTATTTTCCTTTTTACTCGATTTGTCTTCATTATTGAATTCGTCTTCTGAGTGAAGAGATGTGGGTTCTTGTCATGATATAGCTCTTCTCTGGGTGCAGGTGCTCGCCATCTTGGAACTCTATAGACGCATATATGAAGAGTTCTTGGCTGTTCCAGTTATCAAGGGCAAGAAAAGTGAGCATGAGAAGTTTGCTGGTGGACTTTATACCACTACTGTTGAGGTCATTATAATGTTGTTATTGGATATTACTCTTCCAAAATATTTGGTTTCAAGTTTTCCTTGAAGGAGACTTCCTACTATTCTCTGAGTGGTGGCTTCCTTCATGACAGGCATTTGTCCCAAATACTGGTCCGGTGTGCAAGGGCAACTTCACACTGTCTGGGTCAAAATTTTGCAAAAATGTTTGAGATTAACTTTGAGAATGAGAAAGGAGAAAGGGCTATGGTCTGGCAGAATTCGTGGGCTTACACTACGAGAACGGTAAATGGTCTGATGATTTGTAGTTTTCTTATAATTGCAAGTGCTGTACAGGAGTCTTCTGTATTCTATCTTATGCATATCTTGGTCCAGTGTGTAACTCTCCACTGTTGTTATGTTCTTGTAATAGTGAGTTCTATTATTTGTTCGCAAGTCTAACGGCTTCTGTTTTGTCTCTTCATTGATATGTTCGTCCTATGTTGCTAAAGCATATAACTAACTGCTTGTGCTGGTGACCTTCTGCCACTTGAGGCAACATTTCCTCTGGCATGTGTATAGGAACTATTTTAGAAATACAGTTGCTCTCCCTTTGCTTGCTTCTGCATGTCTCTTCTCCCAAATATAATGGGTTTTCATTTCTGTTAACAGAAAATCCTCAAGAAAGTACTACCTGAAACAAAAAATAAGAGTTATAGCAATGAAATCGTAGATGGAGGAAATTTTGGATCTGAGTTTTGAGTTCCTACACATTGTATCTGTACACTAATTTTTTGCAAATTTGAAGTTTCACACCTGTTTCTTTGTGATGAATTTATGGCACAGATAGGGGTGATGATAATGGTTCACGGGGATGATAAAGGCTTGGTGCTGCCTCCTAAAGTAGCATCTCTCCAAGTAATTGTAATCCCTGTGCCCTACAAGGACGCCAACACTCAGGGGATCTTTGATGCATGTGCATCCACCGTAAAATCCTTGAATGAAGCAGGAATTCGTGCTGAGGCTGATTATAGAGATAATTATTCACCTGGATGGAAGTATTCTCATTGGGAAATGAAAGGTGTTCCTCTTAGAATCGAAATAGGACCAAAGGACTTAGCAAACAATCAGGTATGCAGAGGCTGCTTCTTGCTCTTGTTTTATATTTATTGTTGCTATACCCCAGCTGCTAGCCTCCTAACCATTCATGCTAAGTATAAGCCACTCATCTTGTCAGGTCCGTGCTGTCCGGCGTGATAATTCATCTAAAAATGATATTCCCATGGTTGATTTGGCCGAGCAAGTTAAAGTGATGCTCAATAATATCCAACAAATTCTCTTTGATGCTGCCACACAAAAACGAGATATCTGCATCCAAACTGTATATACCTGGGAAGAATTGCTGAAGCACTTTCCCAGAAGAAGATGATTCTGGCCCCATGGTGCGATGAGGAGGTATGTTGCTTTACTTTCAACGGCCCAAAATAGGTACTACTTCTATACGATCTTCGTTAACTGTTTTGCTTGCCTCAGGAGGTGGAGAAGGATGTGAAGGCACGCACTAGGAGAAATGGGTGCAGCCAAGTCTCTATGTTCTCCATTCGAACAGCCTGCACTCCCTGAAGGTACTATCTCATACAATTCTTTTACAAATGATGTTTTGGTAGAAGGAGATTCGTGTGGTTAGTACTTAGTAAACACATTCAAACCCGATTCCTATAATATCGTGTTATTCTTATGCAGGTACCTTGTGCTTTGCATCCGGTAAGCCTGCTAAAAAGTGGACCTACTGGGGAAGAAGTTACTGATCCTATCTATAATGTATCATCTTCAAACTGGGCTGTCACCAGAGGCAATTCGGTTTTTAGGTGATTTCGAACACCTTCGAATATAGCATGCAGTTTTTGCTTGTTTTTTCTTTTTCGGATCTTTTGCTGAAAAATATGGTTCGAGAAAACTTAGTTCATTGTATGGATTGATTGAATTTATAGATTTTAATCGTCTTTAATGACATTTTACTGTTTTGAATTTTCAACAGGGCGATTTGAATCTGCACTGAGAAGTTGCTCAGGCTATTTAGTCATGTTTAGGTTGCTTGTTTTCCGACATTCATCTATGATGAATTTTTAGAAAACGTTTGGAATTTTTCCCATTAAATCTCTACTGTATTACTTTAAAATAAAAAATAAAAGTTTGACAATTCAAAAAGAAAAAAAAGAACGTACTGCACCTTTGGAATCCTCGAGTCTGAAATATCTGGTTAAATTCTGCAATAAGTCTTATCACTTGATATTTTCAGAATGACATTCGTATAGATGACGGATATAACACCCTTGATTAATCTCTTCCGTTAATTATTTTCTTTTCGTTTTGCACTTTTCATTTTAAAATTTACTGTATTTGACTAGTCATTAAAGATGGCAGTTTTGTCGAGCCTACTTTTCGACGGGTTTTCGTGTGTCAGTTTCTTGTATATGACAATCTAATTAGGAATGTGTATTGAACTATTGTAATATTAAAAATTCTAAAATAAATAAATAATCAGCCTTATTTAAATTTTCCGTATTATAATGCGAAAATATAAAATAAAAAGATACGGCTTTCCTAAAACATCTATACATACATTACTGTGGATGGCGGGAAAATAAAAACCTGGAACAATTGCAATTCGCGCACTCACCATCGTCCATAGCCAGATAGAATCAAAGCGCTGTCTTTTGAGAGAGAGTGAGATGGCGGAAGGAAAGAAAGATAAGGAGGCGACGGAGACTGTGGTCGCGGAAGCGGAGGCGCTGCCGAAGACTGTCGTGCGTCGGGTGGTGAAGGATAAGCTTTCCCAGCTCTCCACCGTCTCCGAGATTAACGTTCTCCGCGACTCGCTCCTCGCTTTCTCCGAGAGCGCCCGCATCTTCATCCACTACCTCTCCGCCACGTAAGCCCCCCCTCCATGCTCTCTCTCTCTCTCTCTTTCTCTTCCCAACATGTGTATGACTTCTTAATTAAACATGTGATGTTTCAATATGTGTATAATCTAGACTGCTCGGCGGAAATTTCATTTGTAATTTGACCTAAGCGACATAGCAAATTGGTTGAGCACGTTATTTCTCTATCTATTTTGAATTTTGGTTTCTTGATTCATTTGATTTGTGGAGTATGTCAGCTTATTGACACGATTTGCTAGTGTTTCTGCAGCTCTTTAAGTTTTCTCTAGGAATTGTGCTGTTTAGATTGTGGTTCACTTTGTGATTATCTGATTATTGAATGGTGTTTTACAAACCACAATAACTTCACTTCAAGCCAAGTCTTAAGGAAATTGCCGAGGACTGCTGAAGGAATATACTGGGAAGAGAACAGAATGGGGTAAACAAGAATATGAAAATGAGCAGAAAAAGTAGGTTGAGGAAATTGCATTATTACTTCCAAAAGTTGAGCTGGAGTTCTTAAGCTTCTGGCTTCTATTTATCTGAGTATATTAATTGAGTGGCCATTTTTAACGTCTTCTATGGATTTATTACCGAGCCATAGCACATTAGTCTCTTATTATTGGCTTGTCTACTTTAGTTTGCAAAGACCTTTATCAAGATCAACTTCCCTTGTCATTAAATAATGTTGTGATGATCCCTTTTGTTTCAACATAATTTTGATTTTCCTTTTCTCAACTCGTGTTTGTTGGTTGTTTATTTCCTCTTGTAATCAGCTTCTTATGACAAGTTGCTCTTCTTTTGATTGTCAAGTATCATGGTTTTTGAATTTATTTTCAAATCAACTGTTCTATGTCATATGATTTATAGTGTATGATCTCCGATATATGCAGAGCAAATGATATATGTAAGGAGTCAAACAGACAATTAATCAATGCAGAAGATGTATTCAAGGCCCTGGAAGAGATAGAGTTTCCAGAGTTCATTGGGCCTCTAAGGGACTCGCTTGAAGGTTAGCACAAGTTACAGAAGAATTTATTTGCTTTTTTTGTTTCCTCTTCTGAAATTCCTTTAGCACTTTGATCTCCTGTTAATAGTGTTTCCAGTCCTATTCTACTCCACCATACAAGAGGTGGATATAAACTGCACGCTATATATGCAAATGATGATAACTTTATGTCATGCATACCTTTCAGAATGATGGAACGAAAAGTTTATGGCATCTCTGCAGTAGAAGGAAAAACTAAATGAAGTAGAAGCCTTGCTTACTATCTCCATCCCTACAATTGAAAAGATAGTTGGGGATAAAAATATCGGTCTTCCTCTCTCATAAATGATTTTATGTTATTAACTAGTAGACATGATCAGTTAAATCTATGCAAAACCCTCTATGTAACTTACCTAATCACAACTTTTACTCTTTGAACTTGCTGGAATATATCTTCTTCTCCATCAAATCAAACAACTCGATAATTATTACAAATCTGCTGAACTTACACCCCATGTCCATTTTTTTACTGTTTCCAAACAGCAGGAATTTTATGACAATCATCAGGAGATATTATAGTTGGCTGGTTATGTCAACTTATCTATCTGGTTGTTTGCATGATTAATGAGCTTGCATTGGGGACTATCATCCTAGGCATATTTAGTTTCAAATTTTGGAGAAGGGTAGGAAGGTATGCGTTCAGCAAGTGAAGACTCCTATGGGGACTTTAACTTGTATTATGGAATTTGGAAATGACACACCTTTGGTGCTTCAAAGACCTGCATCTTTATCTTTCTGTCTTCCCAGAAAAAGGCAATGACTCAATGTTGAAATTTTAGCTGAAAGTAACTCAATCTGATGCAATCTTAAACATTGCTTGAATATGTTCAGTTTACTCGGTTGCTTTGGGCTTATGTAATTGCATTTGCTGTGTCTAGACTAGGCTGACTTCTGGTAGAAGCATGAGCTTCTGTGCGTAGTTAAACATTCTTATAGCTTGCTAAAATGTTCAAGTCCAGACTACAATGTTGCACATGTATACTTGCAAATGTGACCTGCATTATCTAATTTACTTCCTGTTACAATTATTATATATATATATATATATATAGGGGTTGGTTATGGTGAAAACTCCTTAATGTACGAAAGTAGGAATAGTAGCATATCTTTCATATTGTGTAGCACAATCAGAATAATGTATTGCACATGAAAGTTTAGCACATATTTCATCAATTGTAGCACATATCTAAATATATTAGTTTAGCACATCTTTCATTGCAGTAGCACAAGAAGAGTTATAGTGTTGCACAATAATCCGTGTAGCACACAAAACACAAAACTAGTAGCACACGAAAATTAAATCTCAACCATTGATATAGCAAATCAAAGGCCCGATTCATTCCTATTTCCTATCAAATTATCTATTCCTACCGATCCATCTCCTATATATATATATATATATATATATAGAGTTGGATCAGAGAACTTATCTTTTGAGAACTTGAGACCATGCATAAGACGTTGAAGATAATGCAAAACAATATAAAGTTGTGCATAACGAAAACTTTCTAAAATTGTTGCATAACAAATAATTTTAGAAAGTGTTGTTATGCACAACTTTATGCCGTTTGCATCATCTCAACGCTTATGCATGGTTCGCAGTCAAAAAGATGGTTCATTTGATCCACTCTATATATATATATATACATATATATATATGGATGGATCACTAAGAATGCAAATATTGGTGAGAAATAAGAATACAACATTTAACGTATAAAGTTGTTGCACTAAATGTATATATTTGTTGCATCAAATTTAACATATAAAGCGTAGCACTTAATATAAAGTTGTTGTACAGATTTGGTGCAACAAATTTATACATTTAGTGCAACAGTTATACGTTAAATGCTGCATTCTTATTTCTCACCAATATTTGCATTCTTACGTGAACCATCCTCTCTCTCTCTATATATATATATATATATATATATTTGCTCTATTGATCACCTATATCATCATATCTTATGGCAGAGTTTAGACAAAAGAATGGCGGAAGAAGCAGTCTAAGGCAAAAGAAACAAACACGAAAACCAAACGGAAAGAGCCACCCTCACCTGCACCCAGTGAAGATCGAAACAAACGACAGGAAGTTGAAAATGGGGACGAGGATAATTCAGATTGAGGCAGGTTTTTGCTCACGTCTATCACAAGCAAGATGCAGCAGATGGTTGCTGCTCCTGTTCTATATTCCCAACATCATTCTGCTATATTTTACCATCAAATCATTTGTTGAGGAATTCTTTAATTCGCAACATCCTGCCTTGAAGCTATTCATTGTTGTGCTATCTATTTCCAGTTTTGTGTATGTATATGCGTATGTTGCACACAGCTTTTTCTCTTGCTATTGAAGTTTAAGATTATCTGAGTGTTTGGTGTCCATTATGTGCATTTAGTAAATTAATAAGATATGGTTTTTGTAATAATCGCTTTTAAAAATGTATCGTGTTTGCATTGAGTAACTGAAAGTAGAAAGAACAAGAAACACGTTTGAGAATTTGTAGAAAAGTATTTTTAGTTAAAATTTGTTTAGAAATGAAGTTCTGCTAGATAACCAAAAGATAGTGAAAAGGATCTTTGTGGTACTTCCAGATATCCATTTTTTATGACGTTATAAAAATAGAATTCGAAATTTGAAAACACTCAAAACTTGTGAAAGAAACACGTTAAGAGGTAACTAGGTAAGCCAATAATTGGCCGAACTGGTAACTGCAGTAGACCTTTTCGCTTTTCGGTACATTTACAAGAAAGAAAAAAAGGAAAAAAAACCTGAGCTTGTACTTCATAAAGATAGAGACAATTTTGATAAGAAAAAAGGATACTAGCAATATGTTCTTTTGTGACGGTTCAATATTAAAGTGGGTTATTGTGATTAAAGATTACAAATTCAAATCTTATTTGAACATGTTATATTTTATTTTCAAATATTATTTATTATCTTATATAGTTTACTGATTATTGTACAGGATCAGTGACATGAATTAAAAAAGAACGAAAGGATAGCAATAATATTTTAAACACTTTTAGTTATTTAATATTAAAAAGAAGGAAAATGAGCAATATATTTATGTGTAGTGGCTGGGCCTTAAAGAAAACAACTGTGTCGAGTGCAGCATTTGGGCCTATATAGAATCTGCTTAGACAAACTACACAGAAAAGCTCGTTGCTTTTAATGGTGAAAGATAGGTGCTTCCGTTTGATTGCTACTCAGTGCAATTTCTGTCATAGCCATGCCCAAAGTCTGAGGACTAGCTACGCCACGCCCTTTTCATCTCAGCCTCCGTCGACCCCCAACTTCTCTTATTCTCTGGTAATTTTGAGTTCATCGCATTTTCCCAGCTTGTTTTGTCTGTGTATCTGTGTGTTTTCGTTTTGATCCTTTCCTTCTTTTTTTTGGGGGCGCTCGTATCTTATGAAGTAGAAAATTGTGACAAATGTTATCTTCTGCTTGTGCTATCATTACTTCTCTGTGTGAGCGTGTCTATACAGACGCATATGCGTTCGTGTTGAGTATAAAAAATAAATTTTTTTAACCAAATTTTTCCCTTAATAATTAAAATATTTTTAAAAAATTTTAAAAAATTTTTAAATGAAAAATTTATTTTTTTAAATTAAATTGTAATAATCAATTAAAAATTATTTTAAAAAAAATTTAAGAATCCTTTTTATAAAATATAAACATTATGTTCATTTTTTTGACCAAATTCAAATTTTACATGGGTTTTGGGAACAAAAAATAATTCATTTTAAATTCCTTTTAAATTCCTTAAATTTTCCATTTCCTAAAATTTTAAAAAATGGAATTAAAATAAAGTAGATCACAAATAATATTGGAACATTCAAATTATCACAATTGGTGTATAAATATTGTAATTTACTAATAATATTTTTTCAACTATTTCTTATTCTTTAAGGGCCGAATTATAAACATTTTTTCAAAAATTTTGTGATATTAATTTAACCATGACTTAACTACCTTTGTTTACACAGGAATTTTAAATTATTTCCTAGATGACCGTAAATCCATCGTTTCTTTATTGCCCCACTTTTCCTTCTCATTGGGTAAAAATAAACCATAAAACTAATTGTGAATATTTAATTTTTGATTAAATATTTTAATTTTAAATATTATAAATTATAATAAAGAAAATATTCAAATTTTGGTAATTTGAATTCAAGTTTTTCTTTTTAACTTAATAGCAAAATAATCCATCCAATTAATTTTTATTTAACCAAGATTAAAGTTTTAATTAAAAAATGATTAAAGCACGAAAATTTTAAATTAAAATATTTATTTTTTAATTATAAATCAAATTAACTTTTAATTTTTATTAATTATATTCATAATATTATTTTTAATTTTAAAATATGAAATTTCAATATCTAATAATTGTAACAAGTAAACATTTTCAAATTTTATTACAAATTTGGTTAAAAATCATGTAACCTCAATTTATTATTACGGTTAAAATTCGAATGAGGAACATAATTTGGAATTCCCTTAAAGTATAAAGTAAAATTTCAACCAAATATGAAACGATTAAGTTAAATCAATCAACTTTTTCATTTATAATATTAATCCAAATTCAATAAACACTAAATTTTGGATAAGCCAAAACAAAATTCCTAATTAAATTTAAATAAAAATTATAAACTATAAAATAATTTTAGCTTAAAAAAATATTTAAAAATAAATATTTTAAAATTTTAATTTTATTTAATCTAAAAAATATTAAATTGTTTTAAATTTAATAAACCTTTAAAAAAAATTTAAATAATTTATTAAAAAATTTAAACTGGACTAAATGGCTTCATTTCCAAATTAACCAACAAATTAATTTGCCCTAGAATTTTAAAAGTATAAAATTCCAAAGGTAACCATTTCCTTTAAATTATTGATTTTTGGATTCCAATAATATCAAATATTAAAAATTATAAAAAATAAATAGCAATTATAATTTTAATGATTGGGGTAAAATTAAAACTACATTTAAAATTTTATAATTAATATAAAAATATTAAAAATATTATCATTTGAATTATATAATAAATAAATTAATAAATTCCAATTATATATATAATTAACAATTATTAAAATTTAATCAAATTATGTTAAATAAATTAATTTGGAATTTTAAAAAAATTAAAAAATTAAATCAATAAATTTTACCACGAATTAACAAAAAATTAATTATTATTAAAAATTCAAATAATAACAAAATTTAAATTATAAGAGTTTCATAAAAAATAAATTGTACATTAATAAACTATTATCACATTTTAAAAAATTCTGTTTAATCTTTTAATAAATTTATTATATAAATTATTTTTATAAATTAGAAATAATAAATTTCTGATGAAATGGTAAATATTAACAAATTTCCAAATATATAGCCCAATCCTTAAGACGAAGGCTATCTTAAGGGAAAAAATTCAAAATAAATTTTTAATGTCCTTGGCTAACAATTTGGGTTGCTTAATTGGAATATTGGGTGGAATCGGTTGGGTTTGAACATTCCATTTGAACCACCATCAATTCTCCCCCAAAATAACATTTAAATATATATGTTTACGTTTTCTTGTATCAAAATTTAATTGAATTCCATCAAATTGTATATAGGAATTTTAAAATTTTCAAAATTTTTATTTATTACCTTTTTTTTGTCCATTTAACAAATTTTTTATTCATAATTAATCCAAAACGTTTGATTCCTAAAAACGACCATTAAATACCTACATTTTTTGATAATCTCGAAATTGTTTCATCAAAGTTAATCAAATAATAAAATCGAAACAAAAAAATTTTTCATAATTTTTCGAAAATTAAATTTCTAATTAAAATTTGATTTTATTTTCAGCTAAGGAACCAAATCCTCATTTCAAATTTGGAATCTATTAAATTTGTTTTAAAAATAAGCTTAATCCAAAATACAAAATTTAAACATCAAGGGCAAAAATTTTCATGTTATTTTCAAAATTCATTTGTTTTAAATTCTCTTTAAATTATTTTTCCAAAATAATGAATATTATCACATTAATAATTCGGAAACAAGCTTTATTCTTTAAATACTTATTCAAAATCTGGATAAAATTTAAAAATTAAAAAAATTAAACTTATTAAATTGTCACTATAAATCACTAAACTCTCATTTTAATAATAACCTAAACCTTTTGTTCCAAAGTTGGAAAAAACGATTCCAAAGAAAAACAAATATAAAAGTTTCGAGGAAACAAAATTTTCTATTGGCAATTTGTTAGGCTACCTTTGCCCGAAATACCAATGGGAAAACGGAAATATTACAATAAAACCCAAATAAACTAGTTAATTGCCAATTCGGGGACCCTTTGGTGTAAAATTATAATTTAGTTTATAAACTTCGACCAAAAAAAATACATTTCTTATGAAAAACCCAAAAATAATTAAATGCATAAATTAAAAAATACCATTTTAAATGAAAATTCGGTTTATTTAAAGTTATGAATGATAATAAAATCGATAGTTATTAAAAAGGAATTAAGATATTAAAACCAAAAATTAAACATTTAAATAAAATATTAAATTAAATCAAATCTTAATTTTTATAGAAGAATTTAATAAATATAAAATTAATAATTTAACCATATCATAAATGTTTCTATAAATAAATAAACTAACTAGGACTTTTGAATCAACAATTTCATTTTAAAATATCAAGAAATAATTTATTTCTAAAATTTTAAATAAATTGAATTAATAAATTTTTAAAACATGGACAGTAGTTTATTGAAAAACATTGTTCCGTTAAATAACATTTTCCAATCCAAATTAATTTGGTTTTTAATTATATAAATAATTTTTATAAAATTGTTTTGGAAACCATTTAGTAAAAATCATAAAAATTTAATCATATTTCATGATTTAACTTTATTTTACCCACTTTAAAACAATTTTCCTTAAAAAAGAAATTAAAAAACTAAAAATTTATATGTTAAGAAACCGAAGGTTTTAGTTGTTTTTCTTAACCTGTTATTAAAATTAAATGCAATTTAAAATTTCAAAATTTCCAAAGTTATTTAATTTAATCATTAAAAAAATTAATTCTTTAATAACCATTGGTTTAATTACCATGTTTTAAAAACTTCGATATTCAAATTTAATTTTAAATAATCAATTTTTTTTGGAAAAAAATTAATAAAAGCCATTGATTTTATCACCCGGGTTTTCAACCTTAATAATTCTTATCCCTTTTTTTTAAATTTAAATAAATTTCCAATAATATTCAAATTTAAATCACATTAAGGTTAAATAATTGAATTAAAAGCTATTCGATCAAGGCTTCCTTTTCTAAAGGATTATCGTATTCGTTTTTAATTTTCAAGTCCCGTAAATAAACCCCAACTTTTTTTATTTTTCCAAATTTTTTAAATGAATCTTTTTTTCAATCCATTTTTTATTCTTAATCATACTGATTGGGTTTTACTTCCAATTTGGAATACCTATTAAGAATTAAATAAATTAACTTTCTTATTTCCATAATTAATTGAAAAATTCAAAATTAAAGAAGTAACATCAAATTCTAAAAGAAAAATTAAAACAATAGTAAAAAATTAAAAGCTGTGAATAAGCCGATAATCTTTTAACCAAAAATTATATGATGATTATTAAATCAATTTAATTTCAACAATAAAACTATTCAACCACCAAAATAGAGAAAATTAATTGAAAATAAAAAGAAATTTAACCTTTTCATCAAAAATAGGTTTGAAATTATAAATCGTTTTAGGATTTGGAACAAAGGCTCAATTCATCAACATTTAAAATTTGATTTAAAATCCCAATTAAACATCTAAAATTCTAAACCAAATCACTTTCAATAGGTAATCCACACCGAAATTAACCCAAATTCTTAATTCCGATCCATTGTTAGGATCGAATAACAACGTAACCAGGAATCAAACATACATTAAAATTCCCAATTTTGCCCAATTCAGCTTTAAGGTTGAGTTGAATTTTGGTTTTCCGGTTATTTATTTTTTAATCGTTTCTCCAAATTTACTTTAACTAATGATTACTCCAAATTTTTATAAAATTTAAAATGGTTTGCCTTAATTTTTAGATTATATTTTCCAATTATGTATCACTTACCTTTTATTGTGAATTTCAATTGATCAACTTTTAAACATCCTCGACATTCCTTTATCCTTTTACAAGCCTTAAGATAATTATTTCACCATTCCAACAACCCACCTTGAATATTCTTAGAATCACCCAATTTCATGTTTTAAAAAGGCCATGTCCGATGTAAATAACTTTAACTTGAAAGGCTTGGAACCGAAAAAACCGCTAACTGAGAATGCTCCTATTATTTAATTTTCCTCCCAAAAACCTGGTAAACAATTAACATCTGTAATTTTTTCCTATTCATTTGGGAAAATTCCAACACTTAACCCAAAAAGTACCCTCAATTTAAATTCTTAAGCCAAACTCTAAAATTCCATTTAAATCTTCAAATGTAAAAATTTTTCACCTTTTACAATAAAATTCCACCATAAATTAAATAAAACACCAACCTTTTTTAACCATAATTTTAGAAAATTTAGTTAAAGGGAAAACCCGGGTTCGTTTTTTTTCAATAACCATTACCAATTTTACAAACATGAAACCAAAATTTAAGCCCAAATGATATTATTTCAATTTCCTAGAAATTACTTGTATAATTTACAAATTTAATTATCAAAATTTGTGTTTTCAACTTTGAACATCTATATATTTGAAATTTTTATTCTCCATAAAAAAAGTATAATCAACTTATTAACATTAAACATATAAAACAAAAACCTATTAACCAAATTTTATCCAAAGGTGCTTAAACTTGTGGCCTTCGATAGATAAATGAATTTAATTTCCTGTATAATTTTGGAATCTAGAATTGAACCTGTTTATTTTTTGGTTTAATCCCTTATTTAGATCTATTGTTCGTAATTTTTTAAAATTACAATCATCCCATTTTTCCCAATAAAATTAAAGAACTTAACTGAAATCCAAATCCAATTTCACGAAATCGTTTATAAGAAAGCCAAATACATAAAACGGAAGAACTCCAAATTCCAATTCAAAACCCCAATTGGAAAATTTAAACTCTAAAATTCGGTTTGACCCGGCATTTCAAAATGCAAATTTTTATCATTTTTTTATATTAACTCCAAATAAAATTAAATTAGAAACAATCGCATCATAATTTTTCTTTCCAAATTTTCTATTCCAAAAATTTAAATTTTCACCCTTTCAATTGAATTCCAAAATTTAATTTAAATTTTAAGATTTAAATTCGTTTTAAACATTTGCCATTTTAAATTTTAAAATTCGTTTTTCCCCAATAATTTTTCTTATTTAAATGAAAAACATTTTCCCGTTTTATTTGGTAACCAATAAATGGTTACTTTATTTCAATTAAGCCTTTTCCTTTTATTTTTTTAAATTTAAAAATTATTAACAAAATCCATCAATTTACATTCCTTTTCAAATATTTATTTTTCCTTTAATTTTAATTAAAAAAATTCCTTTTAATTAATTGATTATATAATTTTTTAAAATTTGTTATAAAATAGGATTTAATTTAAATTATTTTATTAATTTTTAATTTTTTATTATAAATGGATTAAATCCGGGTTTTAAATTAAATTTTAAAATGTTTTCGATTGGAAAAATATTAAAAATTATCCTTATTATTTTCAAAATATTTTTTAATTAAATTAGGAAAAATGAAACTGGACCGAAACCGTCAATTTTAACAGGGCCAAATTAACCCACCAACACTTAAGGCCCAGAAAAAAATAACCTCATTCAACCCGGCCCCAATAATCCGGAACCCATCCAAAAACCCCCCAAAAACCGACCCAGGGGTCATTTCCATTCAATCCCTCAAGGGCATGAACCCTATTGTAATTTTCAATAACTAATAAAATGGCTAATATACCTGTTCGATTCCTCCGGGCCCCAAAGTTTCGGTTGGGAGGACGAAACCCTCTAGTTTTATTTACCCAAACCATCCAATTTTCCCTTAAAAATTTCAATTTAAAACCATGGGTTAACATAGTTAATTTTATTCTTTTCTTTTATTTTCCCTTTTAATTTTCCATTAATCCAATTTGGTTTAAATTTTTCAAATATTATATATTTTATAAGGAACTTTTGAAGATTATATTTTTATTTAATTAGGTTTTAATTAAATGTTTAATTTCAAAAGTTTTTCCTCATTACCTTTTATGCCCTGTTTAAATTTAAAAATTACTTTTTATTTATTTAAACCAAATTTGTCTTTTTTAATTTAAATTTCAAAGGCTTAAAAATTTAATAATGCAGCAGAAAAAAAAACCTAACATTGTATCTTCCAATAAACCATTATAGCAATAGAATATTTTGATAAACTCTTCCTTGTTTAAAAAACCAAAATTCTCCTATTAGTTACCAAAAATTTAAATATATACCTTCAAATCTACATATATCAACTTAAAAACATTTTCTCTTTCCATTAATTTTCATGGCCTTGTGTAACTAAATTTACAGGTTGATATTTCAAATCCCAAAAATTATAAAATTAGAATTTTAACTTTTAGTGGAAATTTTTTAAATTAAATTTATTACAAAATTCTACCGCTTTTTTAAAATTTTTCATAAGTTTTGGAATTTCCATTAAGAATATCAAAACTATTCGCAAAACCTTAATAACAAACTTCTTTAAACCCCATTTAACAAAGGCCCAACAAGTCTTTAAACGCTTTTTTATCATTAACTCAATCCACTTTTCTGAGGTTCAATTCATGAATTTCCATTTCAATGTTCCAGAACCATTAACTCAATTAAGCCATGAACCCTTTCCAATTAATTCACCAACAAAACTTTTCTTTCCCCCTTGATTCCCATAAGGCATTCTCTCCACATTTTTAAGAGATGTTGTTTCAAATCTTAAATCCCTTTATAAAATTTTAAAATCTTTAATCTTAAAACTTAACCTTGAATCCCTCCATTTAAATGTTTTTTGATTCTTGAACCTTTGTCCAAAATCCAAAGTTGCTTCCAAATTACCCGTTTAAAAACTTTTGAATTGAACATCGTTTCTTTGAGACCACTTTCGGAGTCACAAGGTTTGGATTAGCAACTTTCCAAATTATACCAAATTTTTTCCCAATTCTTAACTGCAATTAGTACAAAAGAGGACAACTTATCGGCCTCCTCAAACAAATTCTTGCCTATAAAAATGAGTAACTAATAACTCGATTTAAACATTATTAAATTTAAATCCAAATGATAAATGATAACGTAGAATTATTCCTTAAAAAATACAAAAAACCTTATGGACTACTACAAATTGTTAAAGGAAAGGAGACATATCCAACCGGAAACCAACAACCAACCCCCTTACGACTTTCCAGATTAAAAATTGGCCCGTTTCCAATTATCCAATTCATTTGGAAAATGGAACCAGTTTAACTTTTAAGTTTTAAAATAAAAGAATTCATGTTAATAAAATTTCCCCATTTTGTCATTGGTAATAAAATACAAGTATGAAATCTAATATCGATAATGTAATCCTTATGGCCACAAATAATCCATTATCTTATTACCATAAAACAAATTTAAAACTGTTAAAAAATATATAAATAAAATTAAAAAAAAAAAAATAACATAAATTTAAAAAAGGATATAAAAAATAAAATTTAAGTAAAATATTTAAAAATAAAAGAAATTTTAAAAAATATAGAAATAGAAAACAAAAAATTAGAAAAATAACATTAATAAATTTAATAACAAAAATTTTAAAAATCATTTGCGGCATGACATAAAGAGTTATGCAATATTTGTAAATTTTCCTAATTAACCATCTTTCAAATATGGACCCACTTGTTTAAAACATTTATTTCCATTACCATTAAACAAATTTCTTTATCCAAAATTTAAATTTTATTAAAAACTAAAAAAATTAAAAATAACTTTAAAAAAATAAAAAAGTAAAACAAATTTATAAAATAAAATCAAAAATGAATAAAAATAAAATTTTGGAAAAAAAAATTTTAAAAATAAAATAATATTTAAAATTTTTAATTTAAAGAAACTTTGATATAATGGATGGATGTTTCAAAATTTATGTTTCTACAACAAAATTGCCTAAACTAAATTTCTTTTCCAGTTTGAACGGAAATTATTTCAATTATTAAGGCTAAATTTTAAAAAATTATTCCAAAAATTTATTAAAATTAAAAATTCAAAAAATTGAAATTATTAGGAAAAAGAAAAGGAATAAACAATTATTAATGTTACCCAAAAGGTTTTCCCTTTAAAATTGTTTAAAAATTTTTTATTAAAAATGGTCAATTGTTTTTAAAGATTTTTTTGAATGATTTAATTATTTCTTATTAAATTATCATTTAACTTCATTTTTATAAATTAAAATTAACAATTTAAAAATTACCCTACTATAAACGTCGTTCCCAAAAATAATTTTTTCCCATTTAATTGTATTCATTAATTTTAAATTTAATTACTAAATTTAAATTTAAATTTTTAATTATACTGTATAAAAAATTTAAAAGAAATTTTTATTTTAAATTTTCAATATAAAAATTAATACAAATTAATTTTAAAAAAAATATTAAAAATTTTTATTAAAATCATTAAAACATTTTATTTAAATTTAATTAATTAAAATCAAAAAAATTTAAATAATTATGATAACAAGTAAAGGATAAAATAAATTAAAAAATTTCCGTTTTTAAAATCTTAATTAAAAATTAAAAAAATTTTAAAATTTTACAAATTTAAATTAAAAATTTCAAAATTTTAAAAATAAAAAACAAAACACTTTTTAAAAATTTTATTTAAAAATTAAATGAAAAAAAAAAATTTCAAAAAATAAAAAATGTTAATTAAATTAAAAGTTTCCCATTTTAAAACCATTTGTTGTTTATGTTTCTTTTTTTTAATTGTTTAGCAAAATTTAATAAAAAGGGAACCGATTTTCATTCACTAATTTTACAATTTCAATAAATTCCTTGAGAAAAATTTGGGATTATTTGATTAGGCTGGAACTTTGGTTATTTTGATCTATTTATTGGTGATTCGTTTATCCCCTTAACCAATTAATATAAATTTTTGGCCGCTCCTACAAATATAAACCTTTTCTTCCAACACCAAAACATCCTTTTATTCATTATTTACAAAGTTTTGTAAGGCCCACATAAAAAATATTAATTTCAAAAGAATATTAATATTATACAAAAATTTATTAGATAAAATAAACATACTCAATTGTAATCCTTAAAAACTTAATAATTATTAATAAATTTTTTTTAAGATAACATATTTTGTTATAAATTTTACTTAATTTCCCCTTAAAATTTTATTTACCATAATTTTACTTAATTCTTATTGTTTTTACTTAACATTTAATTAATATTCTACTGAAAAAAACTCTTACACAATTTTATTGACCCTTTCATGTAAAGAAAATTACACCATTAATGACCCACATTGGTTCAACTTAAAACTTCAAAATTGGGCTCTTTTCCGTAATTGAATCGATTAATTGTTGGGGGTTGTTTGAACCTTTAACATGTCGCAACAAATCACATATTATTAAGCTTAACTCTACCAGCTAATATGAATTTAAATGAACAAATTAAAAATTACAATTTCATTAAGTTTAATTTGTTACAAACCAACCCTCCAATTGTTTACCTTTGGTTGCGGGTTCCCTTAACAAATTTTTCTTTTAAATTAAAACCTAATTTTATGCCAACAACCTTTGATATTTATTTTTATTTAAAATTTTTATTTTTAAATATATTTAAAAATTATATAAATATTAAAAGGTTAAAGTAAATAACCCAAATTTTTGAAAAAAATTATTTCCAAAAATTTAAAAATTTATAATTTAAATGAGAATTTAAAAAAAAATAATCTTAATAAATTAATTTTCCCAATTTAACTTCTTCCGGAAAAAATTTGTTTCTAAAATAAAATAAATTAATAAAATTAAAACTAATACTTGAATTTTTAATTTAATTTCCAATAAATTAAAATATATTTATTTAATTAAAAATAATTTTGTTACAATAAATTATTTTTAATTAAAATTATTCCTTAAAACTAAAACAAATTTGAAATTTTAAAACTATTATGTAATATTTTTTTCTAAGTTGTAAAAATATAAACCCAAAACCCCGTTGTAAAATATTTTCGGTTTCGGTATGTTTAAGTTTTTGGGTTATAAATATCCAACCCAAACGTAAAGAAAAATTGCTCAAATTAATCCCTAAACGGAGGTGGAGACAACTGGAAGCCCGCCTTGAACCGAGGGAACCTTAAAACCATAATTTTTCGCCATGGATTTCCAATCCAGGGGTTTCCCCGTTGTAATTAGCCCATTGGATATATTTTCCCAAATAAAATTTCAACCCAATCTTGGTTTATCTCCCAGGTTAAGGCAAGTAAATAAATAAAATTTTATAAATATTATTTTATTATTAAATATATTCCAAATATTTTATTTAATTGGATTAAACACATTAAATTTTAAATAAATTAATACATCCACAATTTTTAAACTTTTTAAATTTATAAAACAATAAAAATTATAAATTATGTTAAAAAATTCTAAATCTAATCCCATTAAATGTTAATAAATGGTTTTTAACAAAAATTCAATTTTAAATTTTAAATTATATTTATTTTATAATTAATTAATTAATATATTTAAAAATTTCAATATCAAAAAATAAAAATGCAAAACATTTTAAAATTGAAATTCAAATATAATCTAATTTATTTTATATATTTATAATTTAATTAAATCCAATTAAAATTTAAATTAAAAATAAATTTTACCTATAAATAACTTAAATGGCAACTATTTTATTTCTAAAGTTAAGATAATCCGTTTTTTAAAATTTTTTATCCAAATTTAATATTCATGGACCTCATGTCATAATAATTATTTTAATATTTTATTATATTTATAATTTTAATATATTAATTTTATATTTATATTTAATTAATAAATTTTAATTTTATTTAAAATTATATTTAAATAATAAATTTTTTTAAAATTAAACAATTTTAAAAATAAGAATTTAATTTTTAAAAATAAATTTTTTTGAAAAATTATACAATAGAGAAAAAAATTAATTCTTCAATATTAATATATTTTTCAATTTAAATTTCAAAAAAATTCCAAATAACCACATAACCATTTTTAAAATTAATATAATCATTTATTTAAGTTCATCAACCTTATTATTAACAATTAATTATTAATTTATAATATATTTATTATTTTTAAAATTTAAATAAATTAATTATGAATTGAATGATATTCAATAAATTAAAAATTTACCTTAATTTTAAAAAAATTTATGTTTAATATAATTTCTATTTGTTAAATATAATTTAATTTATTGTAATAGTTGATGAAAAATGAATTTGTAATTAAATCTTCTTAAATATATTGTAGAAATTTAAATAATTTTAGGGTTATTTAAATTAGATAAAATTAAGGTTTACAATAAAATTATTCTTAGGATTTATTTTTGGAAAATATTACCCTAAGGGGTCTTGGAGGTAATTTTGGACAATGGACCGAGGTTTAACCCAAGAAAAATTTCAAATTATCTAACATACTCATCCATTTCATTCCTAAATACAAAAAAACACATTTGCAATTAAAAATGAGGTTTGACAAACAAAAAATTTTAAATTGAGGAACTAATTATTTTAAAACCATTTTTTTAAATCTTGTTACAAAATATTTTCCATTTTTCAAATCTTTGCTTTCTTTTTCTTAGGTGATTATTATTCTAATATATTAATCTAAATCACCAATCGTACATTTGGGAGCCGAGGCCTATCAAATAATTCGGCCCTACAGACAAGTCAACCCTTGTTACTAATCGCTTGCAATTCCTTTCAAGGATCGATACCGATTTCTCAAATCACTTCTCTTTCTTCGGTACTTTCCCCCACATTTTGGCGGAATTACATTGTTGAAGTTGAAATTTAAGGTCCAATAAATTTTAAAGCTTAAATTTTTGAAAGAAACCCGGACATCATGGAATTTCCTACCCAAATATTAAACCTTTGTTTTTGAGTTTTGGTCCTTTTTCCTCTACAATTCAGTTTTCTCCTTCAATTGAATTCATATAAACTTAAACATTTATTAGTTTTGAGTTTAAAATATGTTTTAAAGGAAATGTTTTATTTTGGGACAATTTTTGTAGATTTTTCAATTATCATTGATCACATTTTAGCATTTATCACTAAAGCACTAATAGTCCAACATTTAAATTATCTTTTAATTTGAAACAATTGTATAAGAATCTTCAAAAGATACCATTGTTACTCACCATTCTAATTGTCACGAGTTAAAGTAGAATTCTAAATTAATGATAACAGCATAGAGGTTATACCTGATATACTTGGTGTTCCAAATGGGTATATTGTGTTGTTTCCCTAAACAAAAATATAAATTTCACAACAGTTAAAAGGATTAACAAGGACCAAAAATTTTTCGATATAATTATAATCGGTCAATTCGAAATTTACTATAAAATTTAGTACGTATAAAATACTATTCCAAGAAAATCAAAAGGGTACTAAAATATCTATGAGAATGAAAACAAGAAGTAACTCTGTATGAAAATAAAGTTTCCTCAAAATGTGATTAAAATGCAACCTTCTAACCAATTAGTAAAACTTTTATGAAATGTTAAAAAACCAACACTAAAGGTTCGATTTCTTCAAAAAGCATCTTTCGCCGTTTTCGCTTATAAACGTAAGAGGCCTTCACGCAAGTATTGTCAATTTGCCACAGTAGCTAATATGGAATTAGTGAATGACTCGGAAATAGAACCTTTAGTCTCCGAATACACCTCGGTTCATGTTAATGATCCCAAATATTCGAACGATGGAGAAGAACGGAAAACTATACAATAAAATTTGAAATCAAGAATTATCCGATTAACCAACTCTAACAAACTTTGTTTCTCACAAAACAGATTCACATTAATGAAGTTAAAAAGCCCGAATCCAAATTACAAGAATCTTCAGAAAATCTCCTTAAAATACATATAAAGCTTAAATCATAAAAATTCCAAACAATTTACCAAAGGAACTTCAACCATTAAGTACAATCATATAAAAATTAATCCATAAAAATCATTTATAAAAATGATTCCCATCATAAAACCAAAACCAAATTAAAACAGTTCAAATTCAAAAGATAAATTACCATAATATTCATCCATGTTGGATTTTTTATCCCTAAGAAAGAATCCAAATTCCTATCAAATTTCATGTCAATAGAACAACTTAAGATTCCAGTAATGAACTGAGGAACAGATTGAGCACCATTTCAAGGGGCCAAACTCTGATTTGAAGGATTATCTGGAAGATTGGAGTTGTTATTAATAAGACTTGGGAAGTTGAAAACAAAGGTGATTGTGTATGAAGGCCTTTGTCACAGTTTATTCATGAGGAACGCAGAATCCGGCCCTCAGAATCACCAATTTGTCACAATCAATTTAGGTTAATCGAATATTTTCAAGCTATATAAGAACACTGGGCATTGTAAACCTTATGGAACAACCTAATCATATTTTATAAAATTATAAATATTGTTCCCGCATGATTCTCAACTTTGACTCTCCACTTATCCTACTACCATGCAAATCCTCAAAAATTTAGTATATCAATATAAATTATATCATTAATGAAACCCGAGCTAAAGACATTACAAATTTGTTTAGAACTCTGAAGGATTTATCCATTTCAACAATGTTAACATTTTAATGGAAAATATCGAGACATTAAATAGAAACTTTTTAAGATTCAAAAGATTATGTCGGAAAGTTACTCCTAACTTGCACAAACCTTTAGATGTTTTAATGGTCCAATTTTAGCCCTAAATTGGGAATCGCTTCAAATGAATTGAATTGCAAAGTTGAGGGTTTTGAGAAATCCCAATTTTCCTGGTGGAGGTTGGGAAATGCCCAGCCTCGGAAACTGGGCATCATTGGATTATTGACACTTCTTTGCTTCTCTTATCACGTCCTTCACTTTAAAATTTCACCAATGAAATGTCATCATAATTGAATCATTAACCCTTAATTTGACCAATCATTTCCAATGTCAAGAGTATGGATATCAATGGATTAATTCAATTCTTCTTTACTACCCTGGAAATTCTGCAATTTTTTCGTTTAAACCAGTTACAGATATATAGATGAACCGGACTTATGTTGGCAATTTACTTTAACATCGACTTTCCTTCGGCTTTGGGAGCTCCCTTCGATACCATTAAATTTTAATTCCAATGGAAATAATCCTCTCTTTAACTATGGGCTCCTGGCCTTTGTTCATAATTTGAATCAGAATTTCCAAACTTGAACGGGAAGATGCGGTCCACTTTGGAGAAAACAAGGTTAACGCACCAAAGTGTGAAAAGTAATAATTTAGACTTTTCAATGAATAAGGCCGTATTTGATTTGGAGCAATTTGAATTGGAAAAATACTGAGTTGATGTGATTAAATTAAAATATCTTGCAAACCCAATTTAAAGAACTCCATCTACGTAACATTAAAATGGGATAATATAAGGAATACGTTTAATAAATTGAACCTCTTAACAATTATCGATATCTCCAAAAGATTTATGACATAAATCAAATCGGACCTATGGATTTTGGTATTCAAATTCATCCAAATTATCAATTAACTCTTTAATCGAATAAACATATAACACCCTTAAATTCGATCCAATTTCACTTTAAAGCATCAGGTTCATTTTGTAAGTAATTGCTAACCCCCAATACTTTGTTTTTTATAACTAAATATTATATATTTTTAGAACATTTAATAAAAATAAAAAAATTTACAAACTGTATCACCTTCGATATAATTTTATATCGAACAAATTCAAGCTTATTGAAGAGAAAGACCAAAGATTTGAAGACCATCTCCGGATCTAGGCTTTAAATATACATTTGGCGTTTCCTAATCTAACTCGATATCTCTAACCTTATAAAATGGGTCGATATCATTTTTTTCTGAATTTGAATGGTTTTAGGATTTATTGCATTATGTATCACTATACCAATGCTTTCACAATACCTATTAGCATTTGTTTAACAATATTTTAAAACCATAGACCATCGGGCAGAATAAACATTGTTACTATGAAGAAAATTTTTTAAGTCCAACACTGGATTTATATTATCCTCCTAATCATACTAATTCCAACAAATTTTGTTCTTTTGAAAAGAAAATGCCAATTCCTTCGAAATACGATAAACGTGACATCCTTAAATGGAATTTAACTTAAATGGTAAAAAACATAAATTAACCGGTGTTCTTGAGATATGGGATTCATCATTGATATCGATTTCAACATCTTCTCAAGATCATCTCGCAAATAAATCATCTTTTATATTTTTCTTCCAATAATTTTCCAATATGTAATACTTTAACGAAATTCCATCATCAATTTGCTGCTTGGACCCAAGAATATGTTTTCCCATCTCATCTCAAATTTACAATAAACCAAACCATCCAAATTTTGTAGTGATCAACTCATTCCCAAAATTTGTGAAAATGTTTGACTTATTTTATAAACTGTTAAAGATCAACAAACCCGAATATTCTTTGTTAAATGACCATACCATGTTCGGTTTGTTTAAAACCTTAATGTTTTTTAACAAACATGTTACTTATGACTTCAAATTGGTTTTCAATAACCTTCTTGATTACATTTAAATATTTACATTTTGAAATAATTTGATGTTCAATACTGAATGAAGAATTATGGATCAATGAATGAAATTTCAAACTATGTTTCCATTATGTATCCTTTGACAATTATTTTTTATTATACAAAAATTGTATTTGTTCTAAAATATTTCCGATAAATTCCCAACAATTCTAAAAATACACACAATTTCGCAAATTGGTTAGTCTATGCAAGCAACTCCACTCATAAACCAAAGTTTTTATTCTTGTAATTTAAGCATTAAAGGTTACAATTGTGAAAATAATTTCGAATTCAAATGTTGTGTTGGAATTCAAACACTTGATTGAAATAATTTCTTAATTCTTCAGGTATTTTTTTGTTGGAATCCAATTTAATCTTCAATAACCCATTTTTTTGTTCAGTATCCTGAATTGAATATCTAGACCTTGCGTTTTATAATTCACTCTATCCGAATTTTCGGATTAAAGTCATAAACAAATTTAGATCTTATTCCAAATCTCATAATTATACGATATTAAAATATTTAATTCCTTTAATTTAAATAAATTGGAAGATACTCTATACCGGTTAAAAAACACCAAATTCTTAAAAATTTGAATTGGTTTCTTTAATTTTCAAATTGGGTTTAAAAATAATTTTCAATTTTTAATACATAATTTAAATTGTTTTTTTGACGGTTTATAACATAATCGAATTTCTATTTTCATTTTCCATACCCATTTTTTGATTCTAAGAATTTTGAAATTTTTTTAAAAATTTGAAATAAATTTTAACTTCCATTCATTTTCCTACTAAAAAAATAAAATTAAAAGAGGTTTAAGTTAAAAGGTCGATTTTTGTAAAATGCCATGTGCTTAAAATCATCTTAATGATATTTTCAAATTTCGATTCAATCTATTATCCAATAAATAAAAATTGTTTCCAATGTTGCCGGTTTGAAAACTGAGAAACAGGGTCTTTCCTTTGAATCAATTCCAATTTTGAATTTATCGTATTTGAATGTCAAATTTAAAGTATGTTAATTTGATCAAAACACTTATAAATTGGTTCACTTTGGTTCCCATATTGTTATGGATGCTTGTTTATAAAATTTTCTTAATCTAATCCAAATTTTAATTTAAATTAATTTCATAAAATCGTTATGTATAAGAATTCCTTAAACCATCGACTTTCGAGCTTAACCGAAATTTGGGTTGTTAGTTAATTTGGAATTTGGTATTGTTTATGTTATGTTTCCTATTTATTTTTAAATATTTATGACATTATTGGTTTGTTTGATTTTTCAAAATTCATTAAATGGATTTTTCTTTCAATTAATTAATTAGGCATCTCGATAAGTCTGGAACAAACATCCATTGGTTCAACAGAAAAACAAACTAAATTAAAAGCGCACCACCGAACGAGGGCCACCAACAATCGAGGACCCCTGGCAGGTTAAGCGAGGCTCAGCTCACCCATGCATTTTTAATCCAAAGTACGATCCGCCTTTCACCATTTTCCAGCGCCACGGCTTCACAAGACACGGAAACGCCACGGACCGACCTCAGAAGCCCAAGGGGATGCATTGCCAACGTATTCTATGAATTTCACCCAGTTAAAGTTTAACCCCTTCTGTTCCCCTTGGTCTGACACCATTTCAAATTTCGGCTGTCAAAGGCCAAACAAATTTTAAAAATAAAATTCCTGAAACCTGCCCTTTATTTTTCTTAAGTTTTCCTGGGACTTCCCATTTTCTCCAATTTACTTTAATTTTTCATGAATCCATAACATGATTCAAGAAGTCATTAATTCAATTAAATTTCTTTCTTTTCCCATTTCTTCTATTCCTTTTAAATGTTTTCTTTGTTGATTAAACCGATTATTCCTCAATTTCCTTTTGTTAGAATTGATTTAAGCAATTAATTTAATTAGTTACAAACCTGAAGGTTCTATTTTTTTTTTGTTATTTTATGAAATAGTTTATCAAGGAATTCAACTCGTTAAATTTAGCTTAAGTTATCAATGAAACCAGCTTAGATTGGATTCGATTATTCCCAGTTCAAACCCTTGTTGGTATTAGAATGTTTAGGATTAATTCACCGTAACAGAAAATCCCTATTTCGAGGCCAGGTAACTTTCCTACTAAACACCTCATCGATGATCAATTAAAATATTTGATAAACAATATTTGCCTATGATTTTTTAAAACCATCAAGTTAATACCTCATAACGATCATATTGGCAAAGATTCTTTAATATGGACGAACCATAAAATACCAGACAAATGTTTTCTCCAAATAAAAACGGCATTTAACTTTCCACCCAACCTCTTAACTTTTGGGTTTAAAGGTTCACCTATGTACGTTTTAATAATACACCAAGAATCCATTCATTAAAATCACCAATTTAAAAGAACCTAATGAGGGAGCAATAAGCATCGTATTTAGTTTTTTTCATTTACCCTTACCGTTCACTTAACGAATGGTTCATTTTGCATACAATGGAACAAAGTTAAACTCAAACTAAACCAAATTTCATTTACTCATTAACAACCATCTAATTTAAGATGTTCCACTTTCCAATTAACGCCACTCAATAATGTCACGTTTATTGCTTTGTGTTTAAGATATAAGCCAAAATGCACTTTCCAAACTACTCAAGATCTCAGTCTTTCCATTTCAATAGCTCTCAATAGTTTAACTCCATATGGCAATATTCATCGAATGCCAAACGATCTTCCAAGCTAAGCAAACCAAACTAAAAGTAACCATACCGATGAAACCATCGTATCTTCGATCAAAATTTTCACATCTTAAATTCTCTGAAAGCAATTCGCCTTGCAATTTACTTAAGAATCTACCCCATATTAGATCCCACAATTATTTTTCAAGTTTTGCATGTTTATAATGACATACCCTTTCCAACCCGGCATGATACTTAATTTGGAATCATATAAATTTCGAAAAAACTTTCACGCTTGTTAAGTTTTTCAAGACCCATATAAATTGAGATTTTGATCCTTAGAGCCTGGGCTTTTCCTTTATCTTTAACAATTTTGAATTTCCTTAAAAGCAAAACAACCCAAATTTATCTTCCAAATTTCCACAACCTTTAATTATCCCGACCAATAATTTAACCCAAAGAAGGAACGGCTTAGGATTAAACCTCCAGTTATTTGTAAATGAAATTAATAAATTAATAACCCCAAGGTTGAACTGTAGCCAATCCCGATCCCACTAAATTCGGAAAGGAAAAACCAACAAAAGGAACCCTTTAAAATCGAATCACCAAAGTCTCAAATTAGGGAATACCAAAAACTCTTTAGTTAAATTCTCTTTCCCATCTTCATTTCCCTCCAATTTGGAAGAGATCCATTCTATCAATTTAATCACCCTCAAACCGTAAAAACACCCAAACCACGATATTGGATAAATTGAAAGTACGTCCACGGACGAAAGGCCGAGGCCCGAAGGTCCTCAACCGGTTGCGCCAGCCTTTTTCCTCCCACGCCCCACCTCCGCCCGGTCCATTTCCCGACCGTTGATTTTGACAAAATGGACGGATTTTAACGACCTCTTCAGATGAAAATTGGAAATCCAAAATTGGGCCTAATCCCAAAATTTTTATCGGGAAATTTAGGTTCCGGGGGGCCACCGTTTCGAGGTGCTGAAAAATTGGAAATTTCCGTAAACAATTGGGCCTTAAATGTTACCAACCCGAGTACTGAATTAAAATTTTGAAGAAATCGAAGAATTTTTTATATTTATTATAATAGTGAAATTGAATATTCACTATAAAATTTTATGAAGTTATAAAATACTACTTTACCAAAGATAAATTGGAATTTTGAATAAATTACTAACAGGGATATGAAGAATTTATTAAAAATAATGAAAACCTAAAATTTCTCAAAAATTTGATAAAAGGTTTTTAACACCATTAAATTTTAAATTTATTTTGGAAATTTACAAAACTTTAATTAAAAATTAATTTTCCAAAAATCAATTTTTTGTTAAATTAAGGTCTTCGAAGCAAGTATTCCAATTTTCCATATTAAATTTAATAACTATTAAAGGCTATTTGAAACAAAAAACTTAGGCCTTAATTTTAACGAAATGGCTTCCCAATGTTCCAACATAAACGTCGACCCATAAATTTTAAACCCAAATTTTATCAAATTAACTTATGATCAATTGTCCATTAACCAAATTTTAACAATTAATTATATTTTAAAATAATAAATATTTAACCGAAAAATTTAAATTTAGTTAACATAAAATTTTAAAAATTTAATTAAATAACTTTAAAATGAATAAAAATTTTGAAAATTCAATTTTTAAATTGAAAAAATTTGAAAAAAAAAATTTAAATTAAATAATGAAATTGAAAAAAAATTAAATTAAAATATAAGGAAAAATCTAAAATCCTTTTTAAAACTTCTTCACATTCCAAAACCTTTTTATCAACGGTCAATTTACTTCCCAAAATAAAAATTAAAACTCCTGCCATTTAAAAAACCAAACAAACCAAAGAACGGAAAATTTCAAAAGTTTTTGCCCTTTGCAAAGATAGGGAGGAAAAGTAACAAAATTTTGAAAGAGTAGTAGGCCCCAGAAACTTTTGGCTTCCCATTTCGCACCTTTGCAAACTTGGACCCCTGTTTGGGCTCCTAACCCAAAGGGTACCTGTTTTTTGTTGTTGGTTGCCCTCCTTAAGAATAAACAAAATATTTCTCTTTCGTTCCATTTTCCAACTTCCCATTAATTTAAAATTTTAAAGGTTTTGGTTTTTAAACCGGATCCCGGTCAAGACCGGCTTGTTTGTGGTTCTTCTTTTTTTTTTACAAAATTTTTTGAGCATTCCAATCCACTTCAAATAATATTAACATTTGAAGAATTACTTTTTTAAATTTTAACAATTTTTAAAAAGTTAAAAAAAGCGATAAATTTTTACCCAAATTCTAATTTTTTTCCCAATTTAAAATTAATGGAGATTAATCCTAGGTAAGGTTGAAATGTAAAGGATAAAATATAACTTATTTATTCTTAAGGTGAATTCCATTTTGGTAGAGAATCATTATTGAAATATTATAAGACGACATTAAACCCTAAACACTATAGTAGCTTAAAAATCAGATTTTTAAGAGGTTAAAAATTTTAAAAAAAAAGGAAATTTTCACCAAATTAATTTATACCAATTTAAAATAATCAAAATAAACTGAAAAATTGATGAAAAAGTGGATGAAAATGTATGGGAAAAAATAATTTATTGGTATATTTAAATAAAAAATCGAATACTTTGTTAATGGCCAACCATTTTTTCCTTTTAAAAAATTTAAAAAAAAACTCCTTGTTTCAAGGAATTAATTAATTAAAAAATAAAAATAAAAATAAAAACAAAACTCAAATGGTCATATTTAAAAAGAAAAGAAAAGAGAGCAAAACAAACAAATTAACGGTAAAATTTCAAAAATAAAAAGAAAGAAGAAAAAATGAAAGCAAATAGAAACAAAATATAGGAGAGAGGAAAGTAAACAAAATTAATTGAAATGAGTAGTAGGACCCGCCAGAAAAAGCTTCTCTACCATCCCCATTTGCGCAGCTGGTGCATGCGTTGCACGCTCCCTTTGTTGCGCGGCTACTAGCTGAATGGGCTGCATGCGCGTGTCTTTTCTGTTGTTGGTGGGGCCGCATCGAGTTTAGAAATGGGGAAGCAAATTTATTTCCCTCTATCTTCTCTCCTTCCTTTCTTCCCCTTACTCTCCTTTCTTCTCATACTTTCCTACAATTTCCTACCAACTTCCCCATTGGAGATGGCCTAAGTAACACAAATTCCCATCATTTTGTTCTCTTTGCATCATATGCATGTGGAAAATTTGTTTCATTTTTGGATTTGTACATTTTGATTTTTACAAGGCTTGATTCCTTTATCCTCAGTAACCCTTAAATACATATTAATTATAACATCCTTACATTAATTAAGTGTACGCAATCAATTTATCAAAATATTAGTAAAGCCCTCATCTTTACACTTCTCAAAAGTTGGATAAACACTAAATTGTAGTTTGATCAAACTTTATTGTATAACAAAATGTCAATACTTTGCAAGATTTTTTAACTTTTTCCTCAAAAAACTAATAATCAAACAAGAAATACTCATAATATGATTTATGTTTTATATTTATGTGGAAGATAGGTGATAATAGCAATATATAAAAGTCAATAATTCATAAAAGTACAAAGCATAATGTAAAGATTCTTATAACTACTTAATTCTTTGAATTATCGTGATTTACTCTCATATTTTCATGGGACTGAGTTGTATAGGGTCCCCATAGGAGAACGATCCTCTTTAGGACAAGTACAAACCATAAAGTGAATTGAAATGTAAAATGTAGGTGGTATATAAGAAAATATACAATTATGAGAGAGAATGAAGACATATTTTTGACTCGTATACGATGCAAAGAGAGGAAAAGGTATTGTAGGGAGATTTTGCTTTGAAAATACGAGAAGAACTAATCCATTACACATAAAATCATAATAAAATACTAGTATAAATATCAGCTCCTTAAAAATACTACTACTATGCTAATAAATTAATGCCATGTTGATGTAAAGAAATTAGTTCTTAAAAAAGCAAGAAAAAAGGGGGCTAAACTAACCTTATACTCTAGCAAAACATTATTCATCAAAATTTTGATATTAAAACTTCGCCCGAATCTAATTCATTCATTGCTCGTACTTTTATCGGAAAAAGTAAAACAAAAGCAAAGGCAATCATAAAACCCATTTTCTCCTTCCCCTAACTAGCAAAAAATCGAACACAAACATATTATATATATATACATTAAAAAGGCCAAAAATAGAAAAACAAGTACGAGTAATCAACCTTAAATTTATTCCGATGTGCAAATCCAAACCCCCAGTAAACAAAGTCACCAAAAAAAAAGGACTTCACGTACGAAACTCATATATATAATCTAAGAGTACATACATAAAATATTATTAATTGCGACCTAAATCATACATTTGATCGAGCCTCGGCTACTAGGGCTTGGCGTGCCGAGCTGGCTTCTTTAGGAGCCAGCAATTCATCAAACGTGGAGTAATCCATCCAATCCTTTAGCAAATCCTCCTGCCCCCATCTCTCCGGTATAACCACCCCACTCACTTCCTTCCCCGGCTTCTCCCGGCCTGACGGCTCACTCTCGAGCCGGGAGCCCGATTTACCCATAAAAAACGTGCTGTTGGTCTCTTGACGAGGCATGATCTCGCAAGAAATGATCAACGGCTTTGTGATCACCTTCACGATCATTAACAGCTCGATCGTGATCGTGATCGTGATCGTGAGTGGTTGATGGTGTGAAGGTTTTCTGATGAATTTCATTTGAGTTTGTGGTGGAGGTCTCCATGTATCTTGAGATGCGAGAATGGTGGGTTTGGTGTGTGTATTTTGTTGCGCGAAAATGCATGGTGAAGTACACCTCTAGCTTTCTAGGCCTTAAAGAGTGTTGTTTGGGTGGCTTGCGAATTTGCACGCGTACGTATTATTTTTTTTATTTTTAGGGTCATATATGATACTCCCACCGTCCCACCAAAGTATCCTATTTTTTCTAAGCGCGGATATTTAAAAAATGTATAAAGTAGTTAAAGTGTTAAAAGTGGGTAGAGTTCCATACTTTTGAAGGATAATTATTTAAAAATGGAATGAGACATTCAGAATTTTAAACCCAAAAGAAAGTGATACATTTTAAATGGAAGAGTATTTTAATTATTTATTCTATTCTGGAATGTTATGTTATGTTTTTATATTGTTATTATTATTATGTCAAGCGCGTGACATAGTATATGATTGGATTGAAATTTAATAAGCTACCGGCCACAACTACACCATGAGGCTCTGTCCAATCATATTCGATGGAAAAACTATATATGTAATATTTTTGTAGCTACTTTTAATTTTGAGCAATATGTATGGAATTAATTAGTGGTGTAATGAAATGTAGTTTTAAATATTACAGGAAAATGTGTTATCCATATTCGGTTTTTAATTGGAGTAATTGCCAGATTATTTTAATTTTATTAGACTTCAACAAGGTTGCTTATATTGTGGTTAAGGTTTGCCAAAGTATTATCGCAAGAGGACAACGATATTCTAGTTAATCTTGTTCATTCAACAAAAATATTCAAATATCAACGTCCTCACCAGTATCCTTCTTTTCGAGTCTCCGCACATTCTCCTAAAAGTTAATTAGTATTTCCGTCCGTTTAAAGTGTCACATTTTTTTTTGACTTTGTATTTAGGAGAAAAATATAAAGTAGTTAAAGATTAAAAGTAGGTATGATATCATACTTTTGAAGGATAATTATTTTCTAAAATAGAATGACGTTTATAATGAATCACAAAAGAAAATGACGGCATTTTAAATGAACGAGGAAGTATTAAATACTTTAGCATTGCATAATCAGTAGTTGGAGCTCAAGCTTGAGCTAGACCTAAAAGGAGTGGCTGAAATGAAACTACGCGTAACCATAAACATTGGACAGAGCATGTGTACTAGGAGGTAGAAAGTGCAAGTAATCACCATATAATTGGACAAACGTGTATTTACATCATAAGAGAGAAGGCTAGGATTACTTCTAAGATTGCAAAAGTTGTGGACATTTTACGACAAGGAATTCAGAAATTTTGGAATTTCGACCACGTTTCATGTTTCTTGTCCTTGAATTCACACCACCTATCGGCTATCATCGGCCATGTTCTCCTACTACATTAATCACGATCTTGCCCTTTTGAATACATTCGTCCGTGACCTAATTGGCAGCCCAACATAGTCATTTTACACTTTCCTTTATTCCTTTTCTGTTTTTGTAGAACATGGTGGATATTTAGATTTCGGTTTGAATTTTACCTAATCCAACCAATTCGAAAATTTAAATTTTGAAAAGAAAAATCCAGACGGAACTGAATTCATCCAAAAATCCAAAAGTTTTATAACAAAACTTAACAGAAACGAAAAATTCAAAAATCCAAAAGTTAATCAGAAAATCCAAACCAATTTTTTAATTCTTATATATATATATTTTTATTAGGATCAGAAATATTTAAATAAATATTATTATTATTATTATTATTATTATTATTATTATATATAATTCGTAAATCAAAATCCCAATTTTGGAGATAAAATAATATTATCCAATTCGAAAATCCAAAAATCTGAATCGAATTTTATATTTCTGTCTGGGTATTCAAATTCTGGATATTTTGATTTTGCTTACCTAATCTCAGGATAAACAAAAAAAAAGTGAAAGAAACAAAAGTGACCTACAATTCATACGGCTAGAGTTCGTCTTCTGTTACTATCAATGCATATTACGTATTACGTGTACTGAATACAACACTGCTGTACCATATCATGTAATAATAATAAAGTGAAATATGGGATGAAACAGAGAAACCGAACCACGACCCTGAGTCGGGTAGTGAGACTCAAAGCCGAACTGTGCAGAAATTCAGTTGAAAAGAGAAACATTGTGGTTTGAGGTCTTTACATTGCCAACGTAAATTCTAGTTTTCTAATATACTTTCCGAAGACTCCAACAAATAATTGATGTATACAAACAACAAAGTCTAGCTTAGGTTGACTGTACTTTTCCAATGTGTAGAGTACAAGTACAGTGAAGCTTACTCTTGATCGCATGGTATATGCGGATAACTAGCAACGACGCTTGAAACTAACGGAGCCCAGCATCAAGAAGAGCGCATAGCAAATGCAGGCGTTGTAGCCGAAGAAGAAGGCCGTCTGCAAGAGGCCGCTCATACCGATTGCAGGTAGTAGTATATACAATAGCATAACATGAAGATAGATGTTGATCCCGCGCATTACAAACCTGAAAATTTCTAAGAGCATTGGCGGTAGTAAGGGAAATGATATAGAGCAGACCCTTTTATGTGATGAGGAAAATATACAGTCAATGAGAATGTCACGAACGATAAGCAAACATCGAAGCAGCCTTTCAAAAAAAACATGTTTTTGAACACCTTGCAAGAACTAGGTTGGACAAAATACCTCCACCACCATTCGTGGTCTTTGACAGCCAGTTGTGAAAACGTCAATCCGACACTTAACATAGGGGTGATTCAAGATGAGGACTAGAAACGTGGAGAATAGAACTCTGGGAGAGCTATAGACTTTATAGCCCCACATTGTAGTGTAAAAGTGGTGTAACTCAAGGCCAACAGCACTGAAAGGCAGAAGACCGACAAGAAACATTTGGGCGGGGGTTTTCCGGTACCAAGCCAACAGAGGAATCTCCTGTGGAATCTTAGCAATAGGTGACGAGAGGGGAGCAGATTTGTAGCGGTATCCAAACAGTCCGCATAGGGCAAGTAAGGGACTGATACTAGTAGATATACGAACATAGTGACGAATAACGTTCCAAGAGGAAGAGCCACAGTCACCTCGAAAGATGCAGCTAGTAAATTGAGGATGAACGAAGTGCAGCGCAAAGGACCTAAGAACAGTATCCCGAGAGGAAACCTTTTCCTGCAAAATTGTTCATTGCCTTCCCATTTTTATTGGATTTAACAAAGAATGGCTTAATGTAGTAAGGAAAAAGCATCCATACCCATCCAGTTTCAGCACACTGAATATACAATGATACAGATCGCTAGCCAGCAATTGAGGATGTAAGAATGTAAGAAATGAAAATATAACTTGATAGACCACCGCGGCTGTACGGTTGGAAGACTCCCAGAAATGCGAAAATGTATAAGATGCAAAACCTGTATACAGGAAAAAATTTGATTACTTGGATGATGCAAGCAAAGTTAGTAAAAGAAGGTGCTTAATTGAAACTTTGTCGATGAGTACAATATTAAAAATTGATTACTTGGATGATACAATCAAGTTAGTAGAAGAATGTGCCTAATTGAAACTTTGTCAAGGAGTACGATATTAAAAGCACTGTAGCAACATAGAGAAATTATGAACTAAGAAAGAACCAGCTTGAAATATATGAAGATGAAAAATCAGATTTCGTATTATATGAAATTTCTTTCATTTTCCTGTCGTAGCAAAAGTCTGAAGAGAGACAAGAACTAGCTGACTCATCTAGTACCGAGTAATAAAAGGGAGACAAGAGTATCAGGAGGCTATTAAATTTATGGTATATTAGCAGCTACATGAACGAAACTACGCATTACTTTTACAAATTTAAATTTGAAGTTCTATTGTGGAAGTGCACATATGAAAGCCACCAATTACATATGTTATGATAGAGGATATAAGAAAATTAATGAAAAAGGCGGCTTACATGGTGAAAACTGGGTACCACAGCCCAAAACTGCAACGAACAATGATAGATTTGTTGGGCATCTGAGCATGTCCCCATGAATGTATTTCCATCCGACCTCTTTCTCCTCGTCTTTATGTCCAATCGACCATCTGAAATTAATAATAGATGGCTGAATTTAGAGCTATGTATGGAGAAACTTGCACTAAAATACAAGCACAAACATAGGAGCAAAACCAACGAGTACCACAGCGGCAAGAGTTACTTTCTTATGTCATTCTTGATATGCCGCAGAAAGAGCAAAGTAAGCAGTCCCATGAGCAGAATAACTACGACGACAGAATTAACAAACTAGAGCAGTGACTTTGATGGAGAATATGCAGTAAGGAAGCTCTCGAGTATCTGTTCATTCTGTTCTCGTATGGCATGGAGGTTCCATTCCAAGATATAAAATAGGTGAACTCGACAAATCAACATCCTCTGTTACATCTAACATATGACTTGGCTCGCTGAAGGCGTGTATTTCTATTACTTGATTTCCATTGTAAAGAGCATCAAAGTGAGCATGGGTAGGAAAAACTTTTTCCCCTTGCCATCAACTTTCCAGCTCCCGTCCTCAACTTTGCTGATGTATGCCAAAAATGGAAGATGTCATAATACATCTAATAGTAAAAATCATTAGTGATGGCATCCCTGAATTTATCAATATCAACCTGAGCTTTTTTTTGGCAAACAACTGCTTCGGTTTTTTGTTCACAGCAAATCTCAGATCATATAAAGCATTTGCTAATCAATCACCAACCAAAATTGCCCCAAAGTTTTCCTTCTTTTCAATCACCTGATCTGACAATGAGATAAATAGTGAGTTATGAATCTTCTTGTAAAGGTAAGTTCACAGCAGAGGGGTCGAATAAACTTGAAAATGCAAGAACGTCGTACATTGCAACAAATCACCAACAGTTTTTTGAAGGTCTAGAAGACGGAACATATAAGACCTCTTTAAGAAAGATGCATTCTTACATTATGGACCGAGTAGGCTCTCAAGACCAAGTGCATGAAAAGGAGGATTCTATCTTTCAGGAAAAAATAAAGATGAACGAGCTCTATATGCCAATAGTGGTATTCTCTACAAACCTAGACTCTAAACAACACTATCCCCCATCCCTCAATAGAAAAGGAACAGACAAAATGCCACAGCTAGTAGTATCCTTCGTCTCGAGGAAAACTCAATGCTTCAACTCATATCAATATTCATTTTTCGTTTGTCAGTTTTTCTTTTTAGTGAAATGATCAAGCTTCAAACTGATGGTATGTATTGGCTCTTAGCAATGTGCATGTATAATCCAATAAAAACGATTACTGAAAAACTATTGTCAAAAGAAAAGAAGGAAAAAAAGAGTATAAGCTTAAGAGTTCTTCTACGATATACATTGACAAGTGTCAAAGCGAACCTGGACAATAGAAGGGCAGCTTGTAATATTCATAAGTTTCACTGTAAGCAAGTCAACAGTAAAAGATATTAGAACAAGTTGAATGTAAAAGGATTAAACCTATCAGAATTCTCAGAGTAAACAGAAGCTTAGAATTGATGAAATATGGAAACAACATGGTTTCTAATCTTAATAAAACATAAGCCAGAAACAAAACAACTAACATTGATTGTTAAAGTTCCTTATTCAACCTAATTCGGTTCAAGTGGCACAAGCTAAAATTTTTGCAAGTAAAACTGGATTCCTTAAGCTCGGATCTCCACTTCCAAACCATGATGAAACAATATATTATTAACTAATCTTTGGAACAAGAAAATAGCACCAAAATGTGCATAAACTTTAACCAATCAATCAATATCAAAAACAAAAGACAAACTACTGATTGATGCAGTCCATCTCCAATATCAGCAAGAATAAATGAATGCCAAAGAATATCCACCCATAAACCTAAAATGGGCTAATTGCGACGGTCTAGAAGAATCAGTACCTCGGGTTGTGAATTGTTGACTAAAAGGAGCACGAGATCTCCACATTGTGGGTGCTGGCGAAATCAAGAGTGGTAGGCAGCAGGAGTAACAGAGCAGTTACAAAAGTAGATTTCAAAATACCCTTTCTGTCGTATGTAGAATTTGTAGAGAGATAGAAGAAGAAAAGAAAAAAGAAAGATGCATAAATGTAAAAGGGAGTAAACACAATGGACTACATTGTATAGAATTTTGTATTGTATTTCATCATCACCAAATGTGAGTTACATGGAGTATTTATAGAAGAGATTAGCATCTAAACAAAACTAATAACTACTTAACAACTTTGTAACAAACTAACTTCCCTTAACAACTTTCAACTAACAAACTAACAATCTAACAATCTCTACACCCCAGAAGCTGGAGATGGTGGAAGTCCACCAACCCAAGCTTGGACATAATGAATCGCAGATCGAATCTGCCAAGACCATCACCATGTTCGTCTTCAAATCCTGCTCCAAGCACCGTCGAAAATGACGTCGGTTTATCACAAACCTAAGATCACCATCGATCTTCCTAAGATCACCATCGATCCTAGTAGAGGCATTGGTAAGAAAGCCTAAGATCACTATCGATCTTCCTAAGATCACCATCGATCCTAGTATAGGCATGGTGAAAGCCTAAATCACCATCGATCTTCCCTAAGATCATCAACGATCCTAGTATAGGCATAGGTAAAAAAATCAAATACACAATCGATAGAAATGAGTAAGACACGTCGTCATACTCGTCATTCGAAAAATCTGCTGACTTGCAGCTTCAATAGTCTTGCCATCAGGGCACATCAAGACTGAGGTGATCAGCCTAATGGATCCAAATCCTTGTGCTAAGAAGTCACTCTGGCACATCTCTATCATAGTTTCTTGCTAAGCCCACATAACTGTATCCATCACTCTTCCAGAGCATACGCTCAAGAGATAATATTGGGTCAAATCCTGAGCTAGAGAAATCAGGTGGCTCTGATAATGGGAACAATAAACATCATTTCCTCCACCATTGATACCACAACAACTGCCGAAGTCAAATTCATAGAAATCCCCAATGGGCTTGTTTCTCTCTATGACTCAGCAAAATCCCCCTCTTCTCCTCTACCTCCGCATTCTCCAACAGATTTAACCCTCCTTCCCTTTTCTTTCAATCCACATTGAACAGAATCTTTGAGCAATTCAGGCATCCAGCAATCGACACAAACCCTCAATCCCTGCCCCAAATAACACCAATGCGTGCATTTCCATAATCCTAACACAACCTTTATGAATTCTGCGTTTACAAGCTCTGCATATGCAAAAACACCAGAATTTCCAGTTATCTGGAAGCAGTTTCTCAGCCCATGGAATCTGCAATTTCTCAGCCCAGAACAACAGCGAATCAGTTTGCGCCTTCTCGCCCCATATTGGGACTTTTCGCCCTAATGTTCTGTCCTTCCCGGTTCGAATCATTCAGCTTGAACAGGAAAGGAAGAGTAGATCCCCATTTCTGCAGCACCTTATCCCCAACTGGATTATAACCTCTGTAGGTTTCCATTTTCGGATTTCAAATTCGCATCATCAATGCTATATCCGTAACTACTTCTCCTAAGATTGCTATCAACATTCTTCACAATCACAACATTACTGCCGGAAACACCACTGTTATCCGACGATCCGTGACTGTATCGACGAATTAGAGACCGATTTTGGTCTAATAAGGCAACACCAGATTTCAGTTTCGCGCCAGGAAATTAAGGCAAGTTTCAGGAAGAAAAATACGAACCGATATCGAAGTCACGGGATCGATATGCACATCCTTCATCGCGACACCATCAGTAAACAAAGTTCACGTCCTTCTCCTTCCTTTCATCCTCAATTCGCTCTTCAATCCAGACGAATCGGCGTTCGATTCCTACAAATCGCTCATCGCCGACGCCAAATCGAGATGCAGCCTCGACACCTTGTCTTCCAGATCGGCGGCGCGCGCAGTCGCTGCGCCGAACGCCTTGTTTCAGACTGCGCGCTCTCCATCTGATTCTTCAAATCTTTAGGCGAAAAATATAAAGTACACATTTTGTAAAAGTATCTACAGGACATAATCATTTTGAAAAATTGATCCATTGTATCTTCATTAGTTTTTTAATATATATCTACAGTCTCGTGACGTGCTGGCGACATAACAATAATATGTTTTTGTTAACTAAATCAATAAATAATTGCGAAATGAATGGACCGAAAACATATTAAATTTCATCTATTCATTTATGTCCTGTACATATTTTTATGTTTCCGGTCAAGAATTTATGTAATTAAATTTATGTTTCCGGTCAAAAGTGTGTACTTGACCGGAAAGTGTGTACTTGACCGGAAACATAAAATTTAAATTACATAAATTAAATGAATGAATGGAATGGAATTTAATATGTTTTCGGAGTTTTATTAGTATTAATTCCAGTCGCATGATTCCGATCGCATGATTAGTATTAAATTTATGTTGATATATTAAATTTTCGGAGACATTAATATTAAATTCCGGTCGTATGATTAGTATTAAATTCTGGAATTTAATATGTTTCCGGAGACATATTAAATTATGTTGATATTAATCATTGAATTTAATAATAATTATTACTTCTTGTCTCCGGTCGAACGGAAACATCAAAGGATCGATCGGAATCAGCGAATTTTCGACAGAAAACAAGGATATATCAAATTAATTTAATACTAATTAATTTAAAATGAATGTATGATATTTAAATTAATATTTACAGGTAATCTATGATGGAAATTTTATAAAATATTAAAATCTGAAATTATCACACAACTTATTAATTATGAGAAATATTTAATATTGAAATTATCCTTCATATTTACATTAATTTAATACTTGCACAAAATGGTAGATGAAGTAAAAGCTTACGGTATAATTGCGAAAAAATTGAAGAAGACAAATAAATCTTTGAAAAATTGCGAAAAAATTCTTGAAAAGAAGAAAGATTTGACCACCAATAATTGAACCAATTCTCTCATATTTATACAATCGATCGAGAATAAATACAAATCAAACAAATTCAAGTATTCACAATTTGCTCTTACTCTTGCTCCTCTAATTTTCTTTGGTTCATTTCGGTTTTATATTCAAAATTTTATCCCAACAGCTATGTCTCAACAAGTAAGTTATTCGAATTTTTATTTATTTTCTACCCGTTTTTTGAATTTATTGTTGTTTAAGATATTAATTTGTGTTTAGATTTATTATTGTTAATTTTGTTGTGATTTATTATTGTTAATTTTGTTTAGATTTATCATTGATTATTGGTTTGGATAAATTATTGCATAATTAGTTTAGATAATTAATTATTGCATAATTGGTATAGATAATTGGATATTATAATTCGTTTAGATAATCGTCAGATACATTTATATTTAAGTGAGTATTTTAATGTATAGGTTAATTTAGATTAAGTTATGCATTTTAGATTAACGATGTAGGTGAACTTAGATGTTTTTATATGATTTTATGGGTTTTCAAATTTATAAGCTATTAATATAGCGAAAATTTAAAAAAAACCATAAATGAATCAAAAATTAATTAACTGCGTAAAATCGAAAATTTCGCCGATAATTTCCTCGATTCGGTCGAGGGACTTTCGATTTTATGTGTCAATTAATTTATAATTGATTCCTGATTTGACGATCGAAAACATCAAATTGGTCGGCCTAATCAAGGATCATCAACCAAATTATCGATTTGTATGTGTCAATTTATTTTGTAATTGATTCATTGATTCCTACGATCGAAAACATCAAATTGGTCGACCGGAATCAAGGATCATCGACTGAAATAAAGGAAATATTTTGTAAATTTAATACTAATTATCAAATTTTGTTTAGATTTTATTTATTTTGTTTAGATAATTCGATTATTTATTTCAGTCCCCTTTTAATTAATTTATTGTAAAAGACTTTAATTATTTATAATTAAGACTTTAATTATTTAATCATTTTTTCTTAATTTGATTGTAGCGATAATTTTAGTATAAATCAATAATTTTTTTTTATATCTTATTCTTTAAAAAAAATCTGATAATTTTTTATATCCCATGCATAATTCTTTTAGATTACAAAAACGCCATGTTAATTTTGATGGTAAATAATTATGATGTAAATGAATAATTAATTCATGCGTTAATTATTGTTGTTTAGATTAATTATTGTTAATTTTGTTTACATTTGTTTTGTTTATTTGTTTAGATAATTCGATTGTTTCTGCTATTTATAATTATTGCATAATTCGTTTAGATAATTGAATATAATTATTTGATAATTCGTTTAGATAAGTCCAGGCATAATTCGTTTAGATAAGTCCCCTTTAATTAATTTATTGTAGAGACTTTAATTATTTAATTAGACTTTGATTAGATTGCTATTTTTTCTTATTGTAGCGATAATTTTAGTGTAAACATTAAGACTGTATATTTGTTTTATACATTAGAAAAATCATATTAAGAATGTATATTTATGCTAATGTAATCTTGTTGTTGTTATAGAGGTCGGGATGTAAGAGCATTATTGTTAGATATGGAGGGCACTGGGATCCTTCTTTATGTTACATTGGAGGGTATCACCAAACGCCTTTGTTCGAATGGACAATGTAATTATCTCTTAGTTCATCGATATGATTGATCAAATTATGTTGGGAAATTAGTTCGATACAACCTACCAACCGTGCATTATCTATCGAGATCTCGAGTGGTAGAATTATCAAATTAGTTTTGAGTAATGATGATCAACTTGTTCGATTGGATCATGATGCCCAACCGAGGTCTATGTGACTCACGATGCCGACACATCCCAATCGGAGCAAGAACTATATAGGCCTTCGTTTGAGATACCATCCTCGTCAACATATGACCGCACTTCCCAACACATATCGTTCGATCGTCGTTTACACAATAATTTGCATCATTTGATTGGTTTGATCTTGTCATCTCGATATATGCCGCAACACATGGATCCGTCCAGAATTACATTTCCCAACATATCTTGCAACCAGGGCACGATACACTTGTTGAGGACGACATGATGAAGACTACGTTGAAGAAGAAGAAGATGAAGCAGTCGGATGAAGAGGAAGAAGATGCTTTGAAGCTATGGCTCATTTGTAGAGTTTGGCGATGGATCCATCGAGAGGGTGGATTCGGGAAGCTTATCTACGATTATGCGAGTAAAACGCAGCGCACGTGGAGCTGAGATTCGAAGAAGTTGAGGAGATAAGCAGCGGCTAGTCCTCGTTATTCCTCATGATGCTTGATTAATCTCTTTGCTCGTCCTCTAGACTCGGATCCGCACCCGATGAGTGGCGAAGGTTCCATCTTGACGGCAAGGGTGAATCAAGATATCCGTGGGGTATGGCATTTGGAGCGTCGAGTAGAATTTGTTATTCCTCGATCCGATAATTCGAGGATTACATTCAAATGTCGATATCATAATCGGTGTCATTTTCTACCACGTGCATCGCGTGAAGGTGGATTTTGGTTTGTCCGCAAGTTTGATGCTATACATACTTGCGCACGTAACCTAGTGAATATCGGAGTAAGGAAGGTGAATGCCCGTGTAATTGCGGCATACATATCACGAAAAATCCGCGAAGACGGTGAAGTGCTAAAGCCGAGGTCCATTATGGTGATTTGCGGCGAGTACGGTGTACCGTTACATATAGTGTAGCAATGCGAGCCCGTAATAGGCGTTCGAGATGATATCTGGTGGACATGAAGAATCATTTCACTACTATCGAGTTATACGCATATGTTACGGATGAGCAATCACGGTTCGATGTCGACTTGGATATTGGATCGGATGGTCGGTTCCGTCACCTCTTTGTCGCGCTCGGTTCATGCAGTTCAGGCGTACATTGTGCCTCCAGGCCGTGATTGTAGTGGACGATGCGCACTGAAGGGCCGCATAAAGGCGATATTATTCGTTGCGTGACAAAGGACGACAACGAGCAAGTTTTCCATTAGCTTATGGAATTGGTCCGATCGAGAATGATATCTCATGGACTTGGTTTATGTCTCGACTACAACCGCTTATGGATCAAATCCAGATGTTGATTGTTTCATATGCCCATGTCGATTATAATGAATGCGGTCAGTGTGTACCTCGATGCAACACACGGATTATGCTACTACCATCTGTGAAAAAATCACCCGTTTGGGAAACCATCATAAAGTTATTCTAGAAAGCCGCTTATGCGTGCAAAGATGCATATTTTGAAAAGCGATGGCTATGTTAAAGTCTCTCGTGAAGGGCGATGGTAGTGGCGCATATACGAGTTGGTGGAGGTTGGAGTGCAGTGGGCTAGATCACGGTGCCCGTTAGGCGCTACATTTTATGACATCGAACATTACCGAATCATTCAATTCTCGATTATTGTGGGCTGAGCGATTGCCAATTTGCTCAATGATTGAGGCAATCCGTCACATTACAAAAAATGGTTCAATGAGAGACATGAAGCGTGACAAAGAGGTACGCTGCGTTGAATTGACCTGAGCGACACATAAGATGATGGTATCAATGAAACTATCACGCAGATCGATGTAGTGCCCTCATCGACTCCACTTTCAAAGTCGAGCACGGAAGCAAAACATTGAGTGAATCTCAATACGTGATCGTGTTCGTATTTGGAGTGGAATATGGATATGATACCGTGTTCTCATGTTTGTTGCAACTATATGGTGCAATTTAAGTTTAATTATGTTAATTTTTTGATCAAATTGATTTCAATTACATATAATTGATTATATAAATTTTTAGTCATAAAGGTCACCATATATCTAACTATGGGAGTACTACCATTCTCGCAAAAGCTAGCGAAGCATACTCGTGTCGGATCAATCCTGCTCACCACGATCTAGTTGAACTATTCCTCCGGATGTTCTTTGGAATTACGCTTATGCCTCCTAATAGAGTCCGTCAAGCTAGGCACCGAAGTGGGTCGATATAGTCATCCAACATAAGTGGGATCGAGTAGTAGAGTCGTGCACCATGGACATGTAGCTTGTGTGGTAACTAATCTCATACTGGCTCGGAAGTGTCCTTACTTGTCGAGGCAGTGACATTGTAATGAAAACACTTAATCATGTAAATACATTATTATTATTATTATTATTATTATTATTATTATTATTATTATTATTATTATTTGTTATTGAAGATTATACAATAAAGGAAATTGAATTGAATTGAATTGAAATTGAAATTGAAATTAATCCATTGAATTGACATTGTAATGAAGATATATTACATGAGATAATATAAAAGTAATCATCATCCTCTCGCGCCTCTCGGCTCTCGGCCGATATATGGCTCACATAACTCATATATATACTTCCACCTATCTTCTTTCTATATGCTAAAGCAATAGACATACCCCATCGATGCTCGGTGAACCAGAAATAAGACGTTCTACAGTCATGCACGCAAATGGACCATCACTGAAATCGTCGTCCTATTCAAATACCTCTGAAGATTGAGCTTGTGTAATAATCGCATCATTGCTCCATGGTGGTATTTGGTGGGAGTTATTTTCGAACCATCTAGAGAAGATCGGAAACGGCCGCAATAATCTATTCAGGCACACGAAGTCCCTCATCCTCGCATCCAATTGATCATTGTCCATCCGCCAACGTTGCGAGTCAAACAACAAGCAATGACCCGAGTGCATATCCACACGACATATCACGAAACTCCGCTCGATGATGCATGGGATGATGATCTATAAAAATTAATATTTAGAGAAAATAAACAAGGAAATTTTCAATTTTTGCAACTTATTGTATTAAATAGGTTACTGCGTGCACGTAACCATGGTCTATGAATGCAAAGCCGAGGACAACCGCCATCCAATGCGTTGGTGGCTGCCATGTAAACAATGCTCTCGTGGGTATTGATCAATGGTGCTTCACGCGGTCTTGAATGTAGATTAAAGTTGCGTGTACCCCGGACCATGAATTTTACTGAAACATCTATTCAACATTGAAAATTAATTAATTCGGATACAACACATATATAATATATATTGATTGTATTAAAGACACAATACTTACGAAAAAATCAGTATCAAGAATGATTGTGTTATGAGAATCCACCCTATCCAATATGTCGATCCCGGCATCGAGTCTCATCCTCAAATGCATAATGAATAGATCGACCATCTGTAAAATTATTGTAGGGATACATATCAATATAAGACGATGTACTTCAAAAAAATGAAGCATATTGTATAAAAACGTACTTACCCGAACATCAAAAGGCCTCTCTGGCATTTCGAGATGCACGAAAAATCGAACCTGGATTTGACGGTCAGTATCCCGAAAAACCACAACTGCGTTCTTTCTCGTCAAGAAACGCTCGTATTTTATCAATACATCACCGGTAATTGGACGTGGGATCGGGCTATTAACATACGGTGACCTCAGTGCAGTCGAAGGTCTCCGTGCTCGTTCACCTCTCCGGGCTTCCAACTACAAACATTTAAGCATATGAGTCGCTGTAAAATGAAAAACATAACAAATATAATGAAATACTATAAACCGCAAAATATAATAGTTACTGTTGCTCAATCATTCAGATAGGCTCGAAAGTCCGCCTCACGACGTTCGGGCGTCGGATCACTAAATAGGTCCGGTCCGGCATGGAATAATGAGATGCTGCTCGGGATCGTACCATAGATCTGGGGAGAGTAGCGGGGTGGGGTATCACTGGGCTGATGTAGGGCTTGCTTAGCCGGCTCAATATGTCCACTGTCTCGAGGGACATCTGGACTTGACTGTTGCTCCTGACCTTCACCTCCACCTCTCGTCGTCGTCGTCGTCGTCGTCGTCGGAAGATTCACGAGCCGAGATGGGGGTGTATATGTATCATCCTATGTGTGCAACCACATCGAGTCTTCTCTAATAAACTTTCAAACCATTTCTTCATCTTTGGAATCCACTTTTCTTGATAGACTTCTCGATCGTTGCCTTTCCTGTCTTCACTCTCCGAATGGAATCCGAATGGATTCACGGATCCAACGACGATCAACGGAACTAAGACGCCGGGTGCTCACCACCACCGTCGATGAAAAAGAAGGCGCAGATGTTTCCCGTATCCGTCTCTCAGCGGATGGACGACTATCCACATATGGCGCTGCGGCTCCTCAACAACCGCAATCTCAACAAACTCGGTGACGATGTCCTATGGCCGAGTCTTGAAAATGAAGGCTCCGAGGTCGCTCGATGGAGACCACGAAGATCGGGATCCCGAACAAGCGTGGAGCCCTCCCGGAACTCGGCGTCTCGTCGAGGCTCATCCACCGCACCCACGATACACCACGACGAGAAGGGAACCGCTGCCTCCCTCAAAGTTGGCGGTGTCGAGAAAATTCACACCGAGTGGAGAGGGTAGAAGGCAGGCCCCGATAAATGGTGGTAATCTCAAATGAGTCGGGGCTCGATCATTTGTGAGATGATAATCGACCTACAATAAATTGAAAGATATTATTTAATATTCTAATAAATACAATACTTCATACATGATTTAAAATACTATTATAAAATTCATTACCTCTTGCTCAAAAGAGGTTGTAAAAGTCACGGTGACTAGAGCATAATCTCTAATGGAAAACATATATTTCTTCCATTGATGAAAAAATACATTTCGGTTCATGTAGGTTCTATTCGACGGAGACTATATGGTGTAAAGACAAACTAGACTTAGGCCCGGAATCCAATCAATCATATGACCAAAGCAACCCCCTAAATATATCTAGCAACCGTCACGCCTTATCTAGCAAGACATTCTTAATATACTTAAAATAATCGTCTATAATAAGTCTTTACATCCATACAATATTTATCGTAGTAGGCCTCAAGAAAGCAGGATCGACCTACAATTATATCAATGCCACATATTACACAACGTCTGACAAACCAACAAACTACTACAATAATTATTACATATCCACTATAACATAATTGAGAAGCATAATGAAAATATTTAATTGTCATTATCCAAATCGTAGGAGACTAATTCAATGCTAATCCAAAGTGAAATTTCAAATGATAATATGGATAAAGAGTTTTTACATATTCAATCACATTATTCAAGCCAAAACAAATATCTCATTCAATCGAAAACATCTGACCCATAAACACTATTTATTCAATCACATTATTCAAGCCATATTGTAAAAATCGCATAACTATATTATTTCAATCACATTTAGCAATATTTATCCAAAATTAACTACTCATATTATTCAATCACATTTAGCAATATTTATCCAAAATATACATACTTGTAAAAATCGCATAACTATATTGTTTTAAAATAATATACGAGAACATACCGTAAGTCCATATTGTCGCTCGTTCGTGTAAAATATGGTTTACACCGCAATTATTACAAAATTCAATTAATAACTAATTATTAGAAAATTAAATTGATATCGATCGGAGATGACCTTTAAAATGAATTGTTTGATATATACATATTAATCGTTGTTTCCGTCGAATAAAAGCTTGTTCCGGTCGACGGCTTCTCTTGATCGACCGAGAGAAAACTTCGTCGATCGAAACAAGCTTCACCGACCAGAAACAACGATTAATATGTATATATTGAAACAATTAGTTATTTTCGATCGAGTAAAGCTTGTTTCGGTCGGCGAAGCCTCTCCGTCGGCCGGAGAAGGCTTTCTCGACGGAAACAAGCTTCACTCGACCGAAACAACGATTAATATGTATATATTGAAATTTGTTATTTCGGTGAGTAAAGCTTGTTCGATCGAGGAAGACTTCTCTCGGTCGATTGGAAAGAACTTCGTCGACCGGCAAGCTTTAATCGACCTAAAAACGAATTGTATGTATTTATTGAAAAAATTACCTCCGGGAAGTGAATATTCAAGCTCGACTATTGATTCCGGGTTGTTCTTCGCGGGAATGGAAATGGAAATTCTGGGAAATTCCGGGTTGTTCTTCACGGGTTGTTCTCTCTTCTTATCTTTCCAAATTTCTGAAAATTGTTCTTCACGGGTTGTTCTCTCTCTCTCGAAATTTTTGAAAATTGTATGAAGAAGAAGTGAGAATGCAATGTTTCCGGAAGCCAATATATTACACAGACTTTAATTTGCCAAACTCAGTCAACATGAAATCTGCAAAAATGGATTTAATTTGCACAGACTTTAATTGAGTTTGGGAGTTTGCAGACTTTAATTTGCACAGAATTTGCATACTTTAATTTGTTAAAGAATCAATTCCCTCTCACATCACTGTCTTCACCGTCTTTCTGCAAATTTATTTGTACTGTTTTGACTCAAAATATAGTTGTTTAATAGGTTTGGGTATGGGGTATAGTTAATTTTAGATTGAGTATGAGTGATACATATATTAGACAAGTTGGGTATATAAGTTGGGGCCTGGAGTAATTTTTATAAGCGATGAATGAACAAAATTGGAGAGCGTATCAAAAAGAAAATATAGAAATAAATAAGAGGATGGACATAGTATTAAATAAATGAAAACAAAGCATAGAAACTCAATTTCTTTATTTTATTTTTAATTTTATTTGTTGACATTATGGAATTTGAGCTCATTGAATATGAAAGTGGATAGTCTATATATTAGGCTAATAGTAATGGACTTTTATCGTAAATCACTTATAGTTCTAGATGCATACTATTAAGTGTTACCATTTGTCACATACCGATTATTGTGGACTTGACCGAGGATGTTTGAATTGCCACGCGATCATCTTGGTTGGTTCCATGGTGAGGGTGCATATGCACATCCACTCCTTTATTCATTCTTCTGAGAAGGGTATCATTTTAATGAATAGTGAGGGGTGTGCATTGCCTTACTCTCATCATGGAACCAACCGTCATCTTCACAAGTGGATGTCGGCCTTTTCTCGGCACCAATCACCATACACTTCTTGCATTTGCCGACATCGGTCACCATGGACTAAAAGTTTAGACCATAAACTACAATTAAGTTGCTCTTTATTTAAGATTATTATAATCTCTTTGGATGTTTGGTGAGCTTATAAACATAAGTACATTTAGAAGCTTATAATACATTATGAAATGTTTGGCAAAATAAGTTCTAAACAACTTATAAAGGTGTGAAAATAAGCTCAACGACTTATAAGCTCGCTTACAAATAAGTTGCTCAAACTCAACTTATTTTTCATAAGCTTATAAGGAACCATGAATTTACAAAAATAATCTTATTATAGTTAGTTATTTCCTACATATACACTACCAATTTCATTTCTCGTCAACTTTATCTCTTTAACTCACGATTCTTTCTCTAACATAAGATCAATTATCGAACACTTTAACAACTTATAACTTCTTGAAACATTACCTATTATAAGCTCTTGAAACATCTTATAAACTCTTTAAAATAAGTTTAGCCAAACACCTATAATCTTAAATAAATTAAACTTATTCTTTTATTTATATATTTCTCTAATATTATCAATATAAATAAGCACTATAATTCTAAAATTATAAATATTAATTATTGCAACTATATATATATATATAGGAATGGATCAAATAGAACCACATTTTTTTGTGAACTCTGAACGATGCATAAGACATTGAAGATGATGCACAAGCGGTATAAAGTTATGTATAGCGAAAACTTTCTAAAATTATTTTGTTGTGTAACAATTTGAAAGTTTTGTTATCTAACTTATACTATTTTATGCATTATCTTCAACGTCTTATCGTAGTTCTCAATTCTCAAAAGATAAGTTCTCATTGGATCAACTCATATATGGATGATTATAAATGTTTTGTATAGTTGTAAATATTGATTGATGATTTTATATCACACAATAATATGTATAAAATTTTGTACCTTTTTATTTTTATTTTTTTGTTTCATTATAATCACCGTTTTGCATAATAAATTACTCGATACTACAAAATATGATAGCCGTATATTGAATAGGAGGAATGCTAATTAACTATTAATGACTTAATCCATTCTAACAAATATTCAAACATAAAAATGAAATAAAATTTGATCTACCACTATTAAAATACCCAAATAAATATAATTAGACATGAGTAAATAATTAACTATAGAAATCATGATTTGCTATGGATATTCTTATTCTCATAAATTTTTTTTACAAGTATTCAAAAATGAAGTCAAGCTATCATGCTTTTAAGATAACTACTCCTATTTTTTTTTCCAAAAAAAGAACCCCAAATTCAAACCCATTATCCTATTCATCCTATATTAATTTTCACTACTGCTTCGAAATATTTGAAATATATCTAATATTACGCATGGTGAACTTTTGAAACGTAGATAATCCAGTTTACATATATAAATATATGATTGTATATTAATAAAACTATATTTCATACATTCGACATATTATGACATGCATGAACTTGTGAAGCATTCGAACACATAAGATTATGTTTGGTAGATAAGATAAGCCCTAGATAGGAGAGATGTCATCGCTTATATGCTTTTTGGTATACTAGATTACTATCCAGGAGGTCATAATAATTGAAAAACCGTTTATTTTCATTATTCCTCTTAGGTAAAGGTAACTACTCTAATGCGAGTTATGTAATCAAAGTGGAGCAGTGATATAGATATGAGGATGTAAAGACAATGCTACCCTTGTGAGGAAGTTTGGCCATCGTTCACGAGAATGGTGCGCGTTTCTTTCCAATTTCACGAGAGAGAAATAAGGGCTCCCAATTTCAATCTCAGTTAATCCTACCCAATTGAAGGTATATCGAACGATGCGTCGTCGAGAAGGGTTACAAGCGGCAATTTGCATATTTTCAGCGTTCTTGCGGAGTAATTACGATTGTGTATTTTACGGTTACGCCATATCATGAGTGCATGTCGGATGCTGTATTTCTGCATCGAGAATATTCTAGAGAGAGACATTCGCACACGATCAGTTGATCGATAAACTTACATTGGATTGATGGCGAGAGGAGATCGTGGCGGAAAAAGCGTTGGGCGATCAAATCTAGTGCTTTCGCTTGAAAAGAAGCGACCGTGAATGCTTGAAGTGGCGACAAACAAGCTTCAAATTCCGTTATATACGTTTCGTTTGGAGCGATGGCGTCATTGAGAGGCGAAGAATACGCGAGAGATAGCGATGGGATTGGAGGAGGCGGTGAAATTTATATGGGTGGTGAGAGCGGATCGAGGCGATATCTTGGCCGGAGAAGGCGGAGGATTGAGCTACCGGTAGGGTTTAAGGAGAGGTTAGAGAGAGAGATTGTTGGTGAGAGAATCGCACCAGGATGGAGATTTTAGGGCACTTGGTTGTTGGGGTTTATGAACCCTTGTGGGTGGAATTCGTGTTTGGAAAACTTGATGGTGGGGGTGGCGATGGCGGCGATGGCGATCGTTCGATCGATCGATCAGCGATATTCGTGAGGAGGTGCTTGTGGTTGGGTGGAGGTGAGAATAGTATTTTATTTTATTCTTGGGGTGATTAAATTTGTCAAAGTTAAAATTTGGGATGTATTTTGAAGTTTTAATTTGTCGAAGGTTAAAATTGTAATTTGATATTTAATCTAGATTTTAAACTAGTGTATCGAACAAGTAATTTATGTTATCTATATTTTATATCTTATCTACCAAACAACAACATACAATACCAATCTCCATTATCTACGATACATCTATATGTCTTATCTTATCTTGATATATAAACATATCTCTCAGCTGAGCCTAAATGTATGATTGTATTAGTAAACTATAATTGATACATTCAACATACTAAGACATGCACGAAACTTTTACTATGTCAATGTTTATAATTATTTTTTCATGTATATGAATTGATTAGCAGATGGTGAGTTGAGATGCATGAACACCTACTCCATATAGAACAAATCCTACCAAAAAAATTAACTTTATAAGGCAATCATTAGTAATAATAGGTATGAGAATAATTGGTAGGGTCATAGTACAGGAAAAGTGGTAGATGAAACAAACACATATTTGTATAAAATATTGATTCGCCAATAATCCATCTCTTCACAATTTCACGAATAGACCATGGGTCCATCAACCAATGTCTAATTGTCTCTTCTTTCAAATTATTTTAGAATATCTAAAAGTCTTAAAATTCTGATAAATTAAATTATATCTATACCTAATTGAACAAACTGAGTACAAATTCAAATTATTAGTAGGGATGAGCATTGGGATTTTGGTTCGGATTTTACTAATCCGAATCGATTCAAAATCAAAATCCAAAATCAATTTTTATACAAAAATCCGAACGAATCGAAAATCAAATTATGAAAAAACGAAAATCCGAAACCATTTTTGTTAATTCTTATATATTTATATTAAATTTAAACATATTTGAATAAAATATTATATATATATATAAATTATATATAATTGATTTTCGGATTTAAAAATCAATCCGTCCGATCCGAAAATCCGAAATTTTGAAAAATTTCAATCAGATCGAAAATTGAAAAATCGAACCAAATTTTAAGTTTCAATTTGGTTCGGATCGGATATCGGTTTTAGGATTTTGCTTTTTAATTATTAAAGCAACTTTCTATGTGGATGTGCGTGTATAAAATTAGTGGTGGAGTTCTACATATTAAGTAATGCGATGGCATGGTGATATCACACATGGATTAAAATATTTGGGGACTTAGGCGTGATTGATAAATCTAGTATATCTGAATTTGTAAAGCGATAAAGAACACGAGAGAGCTTTCGTGGTTTGATCGAAAGAAAGATCTCGTCACGGATGAATGATTATCAATACTTTCACTATAGCGATTACAATGAGTGTATCTAAAAGCTCGAGTATTGAATAGTTGTCGACCGCCTACGTGATCTAACCTCTATTTATACATGTTGTGGAGTTGTGGATCCACTTGCTTGTGGGATCGATCTCGAAGATAATCTTGATCCTTGAATATCTCGCTTAATATCTCTTCTTGGATTTGATCTTGAATAGGGTTTAGATGTTGGGATTTGTGCATAACAGCGTAGGCCGTCTGTTAGGTCATACCCGGTTCATGGGCTGCTATTGGAGCAAGCGGTTGGGTCATCCGTCATAGCCCCGTTAGTCGGTAACAACTATGCGGTGGGGGTGAAGGCGTATTTTATCGAAATTTGGTTGTTGCTTGGTGAAGTTATTGTCGAAGATTCTCCTCACTTTTTGATATCGGGTTGGAATCGATGATTGGCAGAGTTGACCCGAGTTGGATGTTTTGCCGTTCCATCTGCGTTGGACATTGCTAAGTCCGGCACGAGTTGTCGAAGTGGATGGCGATATCCTTCGTCGGAGAATGTCGAATCGGGCCGACTTGGGTGATTTGTCGACGTCCGGATTGACATTGACGACGTGTCGAAGTGGAGTGCCGTTGGGCTGAAGGTGGATGGAGGCGTCTTCGTTGGTAAGAGGATACGGAGGGTGGTTGGCCGGCACGGAAGTGCGTCTTCGTGGAATAATAGGGGATGTCGGTGGTTGACCGACACAGGCGGAGCGTCTTCATTGAATGAGAGAGAGGATGCAGGTGGTTGGCCGAGCACAGAAGTGGAAAGTCACCGTTGATTAAGAGGATGCAGGGTCGGGCTGAGCTAACTTAGGGCTGGAGTCGAGTGATGATTGCATGATTAGATTGGCATGTCCGCTCGTCTAGAATCGTCGTATGTGCGGGGCGGTTGGTGGGCGCTCGAAACAGGTAGCGTCTACTTCGCGTCAGTCACGATTAGCCACGTGGGAAGTTGAATAAGCGATTTTGGGCGCCTCGTTGCTTTAAATAGATCATAGAATAAAAGTTCCTTCCTTCCATATCCATTTTGCTCCATAGAAAAAATTCAAATTCTTCGAACTTATTTGAACTTGATCGAAAGAGCAAAATTCCTCATTGAAAAGGTAGTGTATATTCTTCCTCGTCTTCTTACGTCTTAGGTGAGATTTACGGATCTGCTGATCATCTTACGTTGATAGTGAGGTGAAGATTAGGGATTATATCTGTTATACTGTTGGGTAGGTCCGGGGCATTAGTCTTGGGGTTGGGTGATACCATGCATGCGGGATAGGTATAAGATTAGGGAAGCTAGTTAGTCTTTGATCATGCTTGATATGTGTCGATAACATCAATTTCATATTCGGTGGTCATGATGGTGCTGCCGCAATCAGGGATAGAAGCGATGGCCCTCAGGAGGATTTATCCTTGTTTATAGTGATGCATTGAAAGCTTACCTTGGGTTTAGTTGGCTCTACTATTTTTGAGCATTGAGAATATTATCGGTTCGATATGGGTTGACCTCGAACTCCATTAGGTCGGTGGTAGGGTTAGGACTTGCACCTATGGCATCGGTGAAAACTTTCTTTTGAAGTTTTGATGCATTTTAACATCAGTATAGGAGGTGTGTACTACTTGTCTTCTCGGCAAGCATTTAAAGTATTTGTCCACCGAAGGTGCCCGTTGGCAAATGAGTTCTTCTTTTGCGGGATGAGGGTAACCAAGGTATGAGTGGGCGTGGGTAAGATGAGGGATGTGAAGTGTAAAGCCACAGGGGCTATAGAGGATGGTGAATATGTTGGGTGAAATATCATAACTATCTTGAGGAGACACGGTTGATCTTGGTGAGCACTTATAGATCGGAAGCTTACGGATGCAGGTCGGATCGGGGGTGAGGGCAACCCAGCTTTTCTTTATTTTCTTATATTTGATGTCTTTGTGCTAATCAATCTCTTCTTGTTGTGTGGTGAAGCTTGATGCACGTAAGAAGGTGAAGGTGTCGACCGTCAGCAAGCCACGGTCATGAGGCAAGGGCCGCCGGCAAGAAGGCGGGTTGGCCCAGCCCGAGCAAGGCACCAGTGGTGGCCAGCCTCCGCCGAGTTGGTGGCGGCACCTCGGTAGGGTCGGTCCGACCTCGGCGGGAGACTTGCGATACTCGGATTACGTCAGGTGTCGATTCAAGCTCACCCTATATCGCTTTCCACGGGTATAAGTTTATTCGTGATATTTGTTATCTCCTTATGCGATGTGTTTTAACGGTGTGATTTTCGGGATGCGACTTGAGGGGATCTTCATTTGGATCGTGGGACTCATTATCGAGGGCGTCTCTCGATATGATTCTGTGGAGAGGGAGATGGCTGCTGCTGAGGCTGCGGGCCGATCTTTGAGGTCGTGAGGCTTATTCTTTGAGGCATACGAAGGAAGACTCGAGCCTGGAGGTGGCCAGGCTAAGTTGAGGAAAGCACGGGAGGCAGCGGGTGAGGTGTCGGCCGTGGGCGGGCGGAGAAGAAGTTCGCCGAAGATAAGTGCACTTCTGGCGGGGCGGGCCGTCTTGAGGACTGCCCAGCGAGGCTTATTGAATCGAGACCTTCTTGGCTCTCTCGGATCGGCGCGTGCTCGGGACACGGTGGTGTCAGGCCATGGAGGGTTGGCGGCCGAGATGCGACCTTGACAAGGTCGGGACATGGGGCGGCTCGAGGTCGATCGAGTGCAGCGGAAGGACTACTGTTGGCGTAATTGCGGGGCGGTCTTCGCTCTGTGGACACAGGCAGGTATCTCCTTCTCTAACGGCGGTCAGGTGGTCTCCCGTACAAGGAGGATGAAGATGCCGATCTTGAAACTCCTTCTTAGAAGTCTTATTTGAAATTTGTTGGCGGGGAGCTGAGGCTTCGGCTTCGAGGGACTGCATGAAGGTTCTAGTGAGCCCAGAGAAGAGGCTCGGTCGATTGACCTTTTGTAATAGGCTTGATATGCGGGATCGTTAGGATCCAGAGCTTTTCAAACTCCACTTATAAATGATAAATCATCTTTTTGAAATGAATGTGTTGTTTGCTTTATGTCGTCTCTCTCGATACATTGGGCTAGATCACGATCTTTTGACCAAGTTGAAGAGGTCAGAGTGCCCTGCCGAGAAGGACGAAGGGTGATGTTACGGAGGGCCGTTACTGGCGAGCGACTCAAGCACTTGCATAATATGAATAGTGGAGTTCTTTGGGGTTGGTAGCATTGTGTCGGGTAGGATGAAGCGACTTCGGTGTCAGCGAGGTGACCGTCTTGAGCGAGCGATGAAGCCTTAAAGGCGAAGATTATCAATCTTGAGGTCGGAAGGTGGATGTTTACGCGATGGCCTTGAGGCGTTTGATACAATGTGAAGGCGACAGGCGGCCCGAGAGAAGTTGGCGGATGTTGAAAAGCATCTTTGAGTATGAGGCGGTGATCATAGTCGATCGGTGATATTACCATATCCAGGGCCGATGACCCGACTCCAGTTGCTTGCTAGCCAGGGGCATGATGCTGCGGGACGAGGAGGGCCCAGGCAGAGTTTTAAAGGCGCCTCGAAGAGCAGGTCAAATCTCTCCGACTTTATGAGGGTCGTCCCTAGCGGCATGCCCAGAACCAGCGGTCGTACTCCGGTGATGTGAGGATTGAAGAAGTGAGTGGTGGCGGCTACATGGACCACGTCGAGGTCTCCGTGATGGGTTCGAGATGTGGCAGATGATCGTCTCGTGGTCGGTCTCTTATTCGGGAGCTCGGCGGGGAAGGATGTCGGTCGGGGCGTGGTGTTAGCAGGGGGATGGCGGTCGAGGCGGGAGTTCGACCTCGGCCCCAATAAGTATCCTCGGATCAGGGCCCTGCTGGCACGCTCGAGAGCACCGGGAGTAGGTGGGTGGCGGCCCCGATCTTGTCGACTAGGTTGAAGGCAGAGTTCGTTTGGGTATTCATTGTCGACAGGGATTTTATTCGAGCTGGTGTAGCTTTAGTGAGTCTTGACGAGTGCGGACTCGGAAGCCAGTGATATGTATATAACAGAACTTGGTTTTAGTCATAAATGTATTTAGGCGTGAGAAGTGTAGATTTTCCCGAAGTGTAGAACTTAGACTTGATTTTAGTCATAAATGTATTTATACTTTGTCAAAAGTGTATATCTTCCCAATAAAGAGGTGTAAATTGCAGGGATCCGATTTGGACGTCGTTTGCATGTAGATGTTCAAATTAATGAGTAATCTGTATCTTTACGTAGATGTTCAAATTAATAGTGTCTGTATTACTTGCCTTGTTTGTCGAAAAATATCGATGGGGTGGTCACCTTGCACTTAGTTTGAGTACCCTACTTTGTAGGTTTGTCGTCCTCATAAGGCGTCCACTTTTGAAGGTAAGTTGTGTTTCATCGAGGTTGAGCAGATTTTCACATAGGTATAAGATGAGGCAAGTAATCCTTCGTAATAAAAAGGCGTTTTATTGATAAGTAAATGACATCGCGTTGAAAAGAATAGAAAAGAAGGCTTACATAATGAAGCGTGAAATGAAAACTATGTAAGTACCTCAAGTGAGTAATATGCTGGGTTCGGGGATAAGTGCACGGATAGGTGAGCAAGCTTATAGGCCCGCTTTCGAGGTCTCGTGGATGCGGTATGGGCCTTCCCGTGTTGGATCAACTTATTAAGGCGCTCGGCTTTACTAGCTTCATTGTTCGGTAGGGCGAGTCGCCCACATGGGTGTGGAGGCTTTCGCCCTCCCGTTGTAGTACTTTGCTACTTGGCATTTGTGCCAGCCGTTGATGGCGAGCTCCGTTTTTCCTCTAGAGCATCGAGATTGGTTCGTAGGTTCTCCTTGTTGTCATGCTCGGCAAAGTTGAGAGTTAGCACGATCTCTGCTCGTATAACGACCTGGAACCATAGACTAGGCTGAAGGGTGTTTCAAGTGGGAAGTCAGGGTGTGGTTACGTATGACGAGAGGACTTGAGGAGATTTTCAACCCGATCGCTTTAGCTCGATCTAGCCTTTTTCAATCCTTATGCGATCGTGATTTGTCACTTGGTCGACCGTTCGCTGTGGGTGTGCGACCGAGGTGAGCTGTTATGTCTGGAGCTCTTCACGCATTCTTTGAAATTTTTGTCGATGGTGGGTGCGGTTGTCGAGATCGAAGACATGTGGTATGCGAGCGGCAAACTATACTTTTCGAACAAAGTTACGAATCCTTTTGCTTGTGAGGTTTGAAAGAGGCTCGGCTTGACCCGTTTGTGAAGTAGTCTATGGCTACAACCAAATATCGAAGTTATCCGATTGCTTTCGTCGAAGGGACCAACGATGTCGATTCACAGCTGCATAAAGGCCGTGGACTTTGTGAGGCTCTTGAGGTCGGTTTGAGGTAGCTTTTGACTATGGCATGAAGTTGGCACCGGACACTTCATGAGCTCGGCGAATCTAGGATGAGGGTGGGCTAATAATATCGATCTCAGCGTTTTCTTTGAGAGAGCTCGTGATCGATGTGGCTTACAAGATCGCATGTGAATTTCTCTAAGTACATAGTCCGCCTCTTACGGCCGAGGCATCTCGGGAGGGTTGGAGGTAGGATTTCCTATAGAGAGTTCCTTCATGAATAAGGTATCTTTGGGACTTGACCATCGTTTTTGGCGAGCCGATCCTGTGATATACGCGCTCTTCGGTATGCCGCCCATAAAGTCGTCAGGTTCGGTTCGGTCTCGGTGATGATGCCGATGTGGGGCTCGCCGATCTTGGATTGAACTTATCCCGCTAGTGGATTTGTTGATGGCGAGGCTAATTTCTTTGAGGACATCGGCTCGACTATTCTCTCCTCGTGGGATTCGGGTGGTGTGAAATACTTGAAGCGGTCGACATCTTTATAGCTTTCTCAGGTATTGCTTCATCCTATCCTCTTTGGCCTCGTGTTTCCCTAGGACTGATTTACCACCACAGGAATCTCAAAGATCGGATTTTTCCACTTTCAATTCTGAAAGCGTATGTTAACCGTATGTTAACCCTCTGCGAGGATCCATCTTGGGTGTTTAATTCACCATACATTGATTATAAACCTAGCATGCGTCTATATAATTAAATCACAACACGTTGGGGTTTTCGTGTTTACCTTTGGATGCGAAGAGGTCGATCGAGCAGGATGAGCGGATCGAGCGGTCGAGACTCGTGCTTTGACCTTGGGGCTGTATCCGGTTGCCCAATCTCCAGCGTCGGTGAGGGCGATCTATGGAGAATGCTTGGAAAATCACCCAATGAGCTCTTCACAAACTTTGAAAATTCTCTCGATAATGAGATGGCGAAAATTCTCTCTTCAATATGTGAGCATTAACTGAGACTTTATCTCATACCTTATATTTATAATGCACTACCTTAATCCTATATGGAATATTACCATAATCCTATGGAATATTACCATAATCATATGGAATATTACCATACTCTTAGGATTATTTCCATACTCTTAGGATTATTTCCATACTCTCAAGATTATTACCATAATCTTATATGGAAAGGATCTATGCATATACCATAAATATAATTATATCCTTGTGGATAAAGAGAATAAAATCTTGCCAATTGAGAGCATAGAGGCGCGATTTTCCTCGATCTACGGGCTGGATGGGCCGACCAGGGATCAAATCACGAGGAATAAAGATGGGCCTCAAATAAATTAATTATCTTATGTTCGACCCGAACATAAATTAATTTATAAACATTCGATCATGCCACTAGAAAGAATGTTGACTTACCCTTTATTACGAAGTTGAGTCGGGCTTGCACTTAGACATTCTGAATCCCGTATTTAAGATATCGAGCGTCCATTAATCATTTATAGCAATCATTGCTTAAAGCGATTAATAACTTTATTTCCTTAAGTAGTACCACTCGACCTTATTATTGTGCTTGAGCTAACTCAACTGCGGGGTTTAGTACAATAAACCTTTGAGCTCCTTAAGGGCGTCATCGTCCTAAGCGGATCGGTGACTCGTCTGAGATAACTAGCGTGACATCTGAAACGCCACCACCGAATCACGGAGAATCTTGGGTTAGAACATATAACCTCGCTCATAACAAGTCAAAGTGATGGTCGACAACTCGTACTCACCTAATACCTTATCGGGGTTTAGATCATCGTAAGTCACGAGATCTTGGTTCTTCCACGGCGGTCGGAAAAGAAGAACTCATCTCCTTGTGATCCTTGATACGTCGAGGCGTACCGGCATAGAACAAGCAACTAAGTCAGTCACTTCTTATCTATCTGCGGACTAAACCGACAACTCGTCCTTAAGTCGTCTCGGTGTGAAACTTTTATATCTCATTAAGCTTGACCAATCATACGGACTTACGTGATCTTCTACACCTTGTATGATCTAACATATATGAGATAAGGGGACACTGAATATATGCAATCAAGTATTCAAATCGGATAGGAGATTGTAATAGTGGTAACGAGAAACATTGTATACAAGCTCAGCAAGCGCTTTGATTATACAAATCGACAATCTCCCACTTATACTAAAGCAAACTTTTAGTATACAATGTGTCTTTCTACTAGCTATTACAAACAACCATCACTTTGCTTCTCCCAACATACAAAGTTTCCTTTCTAAGTGGGTGCCATCAAAGCATAATCGAGTCCTCTAACGTGTCCATCGTAGACTTTTGCGGCGAGCTCTTCGTGAATGGATCCGCTAGATTTTCCGTCGTATCAATCTTTTCAATCGACCGTCACCTCGTCTAACGATTTCTCGTATGACATGGTACTTTCTCTCTATGTGTTTGAGTCGCCTTGTGGGTCCGTGGTTCCTTGAGTTTGCCACTTTTTGAGTTATCACGATGAAACTATGATACTCTTGGGCAAACCGGTACCACGTCTAGATCCATGAGGTAGTTCTTGAACCATCTGACCTCATTAGAAGCCTCAAGGCGGCTACATATTCGGCTTCCATGGTAGAGTCCATGATGCATCATTGCTTGCACTCACTTGAGGATCGGCTCCACCTCCCAAGGTAAACACATAGCAGGGTTGACTTTTTCTCATCACGGTCGACTTGGAAATCCAGTGCTGTATAACCCAGGCATTAGACTATGCATGGTAAACTAGCCTATAATCTGAGTCCTTTTCGGTGCTTGAGTATATGCTTCTTGCGATCGATGAGCTTGTCGAGGTTGGGCGATATCTAGCTACTATACCGCGCATAGCGGATATCGGACCTCGTGCATAGCATTGCGTACATGAGACTTCCTACGGTGAGCGTGAGGAACTTGTCTCATTTCCTCTATCTCGCTGCGATCATGGGTGATGCGTTTTGAATAAAGGCGCCGTATGCGAAGGTAGCAATCCTTTCTTGGCGGTGCGCATACTAAAGCAGTAATCACGATATCGATGTAAGGCGCTGAGATAAGCTCAACATTTTCTTCTTGCGATCTCGGTAAACCTTGATCCCAGAATGTCTGTTGCATCTCTAAGTCTTTCATTTGAAACGATCGGATAACCAACTCTTTCGTCGATATGACTTCACGTTGTTGCCAACTAGAAGGATGTCATCTACATAAAGTGCGAAATACCACATCACCGTTGACGTCTAACGATACACACAACTCTCGCTGGGCAATTGGGTAAATCCATGGGACTTTACCACCTCGTCAGCGTAAGTTCCATGATCGGGAGGCTGCTTAAGTCCATAAATGGACTTCTTAAGCTTCCATACTAGATGCTCTTCTTTACCACATAACCTTGAGGTTCTTGCATATAGATGTCTCTGCCTTCCTCAGGTAACCGTTTAGAAAAGCGGTTTTAACATCCATTGCCAAACCTCTGGGTTGAGTGGGCTGCTATGGCTAGAAGAATTACGATGGACTTGAGCATTGCTACGGTGAAAGGTCTCATCGAAATCGATGCCCTCAATCAGAGTGTACCCTTTAGCCACAAGCACGGCTTTAAAGCGAAACCTCTCCATCGGAATCTCTCTTCCTTTGTATATCCACTTACTACCTGGCTGGCCTTGCCATCGGTAGAGTGTCTTTCATATACATCCATAGCCGTTATGGACTCCATTTCTAAGTCCATAGCGGTGTGCCATGATCTTGCATCAATATCTTGTATCGCTTCCTTGTATGTCCATGGGTGGATTATTGCATGTTAATCTGCTGGGACTAAATCCGAAGATTCACCCACGAACATAAATCGCTCGGGTTGACGAACAACCCTCCCCTCTGACGAGGTTCTCTGAGCCTGATAGCAGCGGTGGGTGCGAGATACTTGTGGTTCTCTAACTTGCACAACTTGCTTTGTAGGTACCACTTATGCGGTCGGTATCTCGGTGGAACTCGACCAGCTTCAATTTCTTGAAGTATCGGTGTCGATCCTCCCACTAGACTCGACATCTCGTACCTTTGGCTGTCGGTGGTGGAATCGATCATCTTCTAATTCTTGAAGAATGATTTCAACTTTGGACTTATGATTTTCATGTAGTCTCTTCTAAGAATCGAGCATTAGTCTAATAATGACCTTGATCCTTGGGACTATAGAATAAACCACCTTCGTTCCTCTAGGATAGCGATAAACGACCTTGCGTCGGATCTAGCCTCAACTTGTCGACCTTCTTGTTCGGCACATGTCTTTGGACTGCCCAATATCCTTATGTGGCTTAAGCGGGCTGCGCCCAAACCACAACTCGAAGGGTCTTTTCGGTGACTTGGGCGGTACTAGATTTAGCAAGTATGCCGCCGTCTCTAAGGCATACCCCGAGCGAAATAAGCGATGTAGCATAACTCATCATAGATCTAACCATTTCCAAAGAGTCCTATTCTTGCTCGACACACCATTTTGTTGTGGTGTGCCGGTGAAGTCTTGTTGGGATGTAATCCCACACTTCACTAGATAGTCCATAAACTCGTTCTTGAGGTATTAGCCACAGCGATCGGACCCTTGATGACTTGATACTCTTACCTAGCCGTCTCCACTTCCGCTTAAACTCTTTGAATTTCTCAAAGCATTCGGACTTCGGTGAAGCGGTATATGTATCCGTACCTTGAGTGTCGTCGATGAAGTGACAAAATACTCGTACCCTCCACGAGCTTGTGTGGACATTGGTCCACAGGTCGAAATGGACTAACTCGAACATTTCTTTGGCTCTATAACCCCCGCTTTGAAGATGCAGTCGAACATCTTACCTTCATCACGGGATTCGCGGGCCCGGGCAGATATGCTGTGAGATCACCCAGCGCTCCATTCTTAGCCGGTCTTTGGATCCTATTTAGATTGATGTGACCTAATCTAAGATGCCGAGAGAAAAGTAGAGTCATCTTCGAAAAACTTTCTCTTTTAGGGTTTGATGAAGATGCTGACATAGTTATAGGTATTATGTTTTGCGAGAAATAGTATAAAGCGAATTATATAAGGTGCCAACACGAGATAACCGTCATTTCTTATGATAGAAACACCACTATCAAAAATAACGAGAATATCCGTGAGTAAATAATTTGAAAGCAGAAACAAGGTTCATGAAAATCCGGCACATATAAAGCGTCTTTCAAAACTAAAGCTGTTGTCCCAAAACATAAAAACATCTCCAAGCTGCAGACCTCGACTTTCGCGCGTTGCCCATGGAATCGTTATCTCGCCATCAAGCGACTCCCTTGTCGCGGGAACCCACAGGTGTAACAAACATGATCGATTCTTGCCCGTATCTACTACCGAAATGGGTAGAACAAGTCGCTAAACATGTTTCCGTTACTAAAACAAGCGGCGTACCTTGAGCATTGAGCATAGGGCACTTGGCCTTCGATGCCGTCTTACCGCTTGAAGCACTTGCCTTCTCCTTTGGCTTCTTGAGCCTCCGGTGGCAACCATGTTCTTGTTCCATTCTCCCTATTTCCTTGCCTTCTACCTTTGGCTTTTCTATTTCCATTTTGCGATGAAAATTTTGGGCCCTTAGATGTGCTAGCAAGCATGTGCTCCTTTTCCCATAACTCCTTCCATGACAACGAGATCATTAAACAGCGACTAAGTGTAAACTCGGTCTTGCTCATGATCGCATTCACCGAGTTCTCAAAAGACTTGGGCGGTGTATTGAGGATGATATCGACCTTGGCCGCCGTCAATACCTCCTCCCAGCGATCAAGACTATCCATGAGATGAGTCGTGTGGGAGACATGTTCATGGACGAACTTCCTTCTTCCATCTTACGCGAATTTCTCTCATTGTGTGGGCGGATGTCGATCCATTGCCCAAACTTACTCTCGAGACTTGACCAAATATCGATCGCGTCTACCATCGGCGATCTTTGCGGTTGCAAGCCTTTGGACATCGTAGTCATCATATAGCATTTAGCCGTATTGTTTGACTTATTCCAAAGTGCCTTGACTCTCATTGCTCGTTAGTCGATCGTCGATAAGGGCGTCGGGTTTAGGAGTAGTGAGAACAAACATGTGTTCTTGATATAGAACATATTCCATGTTTCGTTTCCACTCGATAAAATTTGGACGGATAGCAGTTTTGTGCGAGCATATTGATAATCGGTAAGAGACATATCTGAAGCGATAATGTAAAACACATAAGCATCGATCGCAAATAATTTGTAACAATAATATTGTAACCTTTTGATAAAACAATATTAATTGAAACCTCCAATCGCCCGAGGAATCCCACATACGAGCCAGCGTGTGGGCGTTTACACATGAACCCTCGACGGACTAAAATATACCTTTTAGTCGTTTAATTTCAATCCATGTCGACTTATCCTTATGACAAATGAAATTAATGATTGGACCTTACTAGACCACATCACTATCGCGAAGGGACTTGGCGGGAAGTTGTACTGAGGTGATGTCTAAGCAATGACCACAATTTTAACGAGAAGATGAATTCTTAAATTGGTATACTCGCTCGGACCATACAACTTCCAATTCAAATTCTTTTGTTATCTCATTTATATCTATCTCTAGAGAACTTATGAAAATCGCACATGCAAAGCCGCAGCGTGTGGGCGTTTACATGAAACTCCAACTTCTCGATAGATTTAAAATGTTTTATTTAGAAATCTCATCTAACAAACTTATGATAAGCAGTGCAAGCAAGCCCGCGCGTGTGGGCGTTTACTCACAGTCGTCTCACTTTGTTTAGAGATCAAAAGTGGAGGTCTTGACATTTTAATTTGAAAAATTAATTTGTCGGGTTGCTTATTAGTCTTTTTATTCAAAGGTTTGTCCATGCAGATCACGTAATCTAGCATGCTTTTCTATAGAACTCGACATGTAAAACATGCTGTGAAATTCTAAAATATGCTTGATAAGCGCGATAAACCTAGCATGCTTACTATGCGCGTCAATTCGTAAAACACTTAAGGTTTGTCGGCGTAATATAAACATACATAGCATACTCTTGCATAATTTAAACATCCACGACATGCATATGAGCGATAAAAATAAAATAAAGCGTTCGCCAGCGGCCCATCGTGAAACACTGCACATTTAAATCTAATCTATTACATAGATTTACAAAGTGCAATTAAACTTGACGGACCTCGCGTGCTCGGGCGCGGACGGATTCAACAAATGGGCCTCGCGTGCGGGCGCGGGCGGAAAATCTGGAAAAGCAGTGCGGGCGGGTCATTAAAAATCTTTGGGCAGCGCTGAAGCGAAAGCCGACCAGCGCGCCGACCTTGCGCGCCTTTGCCCGCGTGCTCGCTCATGGGCTACCTACCATGATCGCGCGACCGCGACCCGTCGAGCAGCGTCGGCCCCCCCGGCGCGAGCGTCTGCGAGGGCGTCGTCGCCCGGCGACGAGCTTCGCGACCAGCGAGTGCGCTCATGGCCGGGTTTCTGCGGCAGCGCCCAGCGCCCGTCGCCCGCTCGCTCGCTTCGCTTGCCCGCGGCCGTACCTCGCGATCGCTCGATCGCTCGATCGCTCGCGTGGCGCCGAGGGATCTCGTCTTGTGACGCGCCACACATCGCCAGCGCCCTCGCGATCGCCCTAGCGACCAGCGAGGCTCGCTCGCGAATACCGTCGAGAACTTGCCGAGAGACTGTTTTCCGTCGTTTCGTTCTTCGTTCTTTCGTCTTCGTTCTTCTTTACGGATAAGATTTACATAATAAAATCTAATCTAACCACGGATTTTCTCGTGGTGTAAAAACAAAACCAACAAAACAATGAGCGAGCCACGATGAGCGACAAATCCACAATTAATTAAGCGCGTAATAATCAAGCGTGAATTAATCCAGCGAGCGAATTACGATCGGGGCTCGATACCAGTGTAGGAAAAAGCGTATGTTAACCTGCGCCCGGATCCATCTTGGGTGTTTAATTCACCATACATTGATTATAAACCTAGCATGCGTCTATATAATTAAATCGCAACACGTTGGGGTTTTCACGTGTTTACCTTTGGATGCGAAGAGGTCGATCGAGCGGGATGAGCGGATCGAGCGGATCGGACTCGTGCTTTGACCTTACGGGCGTATCCGGTTGCCCAATCTCAGCGTCGGTGAGGGCGATCTATGGAGAATGCTTGGAAAATCACCGAGCTCTCACACAAACTTTCGAAAATTCTCTCTCGATAATGAGATGGCGAAAATTCTCTCTTGATATGTGAGCATTAACTAGACTTTATCTCATACCTTATATTTATAATGCACTACCTTAATCCTATATGGAATATTACCATAATCCTATATGGAATATTACCATAATCTATATGGAATATTACCATACTCTTAGGATTATTTCCATACTCTTAGGATTATTTCCATACTCTGAGATTATTACCATAATCTTATATGGAAAGGATCTATGCATATACCATAAATATAATTATATCCTTGTGGATAAAGAGAATAAAATCTTGCCAATTGAGAGCATGAGGCGCGATTTTCCTCGATTGCTACGGACTGGATGGGCGACCACAGGATCAAATCGAGGAATAAAGATGGGCCTCAAATAAATTAATTATCTTATGTTCATTGAGAACATAAATTAATTTATAAACATTCGATCATGCCACTAGAGAAGAATGTTGACTTACCCCTTTATTACGAAGTTGAGTCGGGCTTGCACTTAGACATTCTGAATCCCGTATTTAAGATATCGAGCGTCCGTTAATCATTTATAGCAATCATTGCTTAAAGCGATTAATAACTTTATTTCATAAGTAGTACCACTCAACCTTATTATTGTACTTGAGCTAACTCAACTGCGGGGTTTAGTACAATAAACCTTTTGAGCTCCTTAAGGGGCGTCATCGTCCTAGCGGATCGGTGACTCGTCTGAGATAACTAGCGTGACATCTGACACTTGCCACCGCGAGATCGCGGAGAATCTTGGGTTAGAACTATCAACCCTCGCTCATAACAAGTCAGTGATGGTCGACAACTCATACTCACCTAATACCTTATCGGGGTTTAGATCGTCGTAAGTCACGAGATCTTGGTTCTTCACGGCGGTCGAGAAAGAAGAACTCATCTCATGTGATCCTTGATACGTCGAGGCGTACCGGCATAGACAAGCAACTAAGTCAGTCACTTCTTATCTATCTGCGGACTAAAACCGACAACTCGTCCTTAAGTCGTCTCGGTGTGAAACTTTTATATCTCATTAAGCTTGACCAATCATACGGACTTACGTGATCTTCTACACCTTGTATGATCTAACATATATGAGATAAGGGGACACGAGATATATGCAATCAAGTATTGAAATCGGATAGGAGATTGTAATAGTGGTAACGAAACATTGTATACAAGCTCAACCAAGCGCTTCGATATCTGAAATCCAGCGACTTGTCATCTTTTATGGCTGGTCGGGTGAGTATAAGATGTCATGCTGTGTGAGCTCCGGTGCCAATAGCGATGCGTCGTCTGACGATTCGGGTTTTGACAGACTTGCCTCGGGGTAAGTCGGTTAGTACTGGATGGAATGGGCTTGAAAATAAGGTCGGAGGCGTCGCTTGGCGTTCACCGGTGCCAGCTATTTTTTGATGGTGTATCTAGTCTCGATCCTTTGAGCTCGGCTAATGAAGTAAATAGGAAGTTATCGTCAGAGCTAGTCTCGCAAGTCAAGTGTGATTGCCTCGTCCGGCGGACCGGATATAAGGAAAGGTTCGGCTTTCTTTTGGGAGGCGGACGGTGTGGGCAATCGGCGAGTACTCGCTAGTTGTGTGAAAGAAATGGTGTTCTTCCCGGTGAAATCCGGAGCTCTGCCGAGATTTTGAAAAAAGGAGTTGTTTTGGTGGCAGGATAGGAACCTCTTTGAGGTGACTAAGCATCCGGTGAGTTTGTGGATCTCACGAATTGTCTTTGGCTTGCGTATCAGTATCGTCTTCACTTTGGTGGGATTAGCCTTCAACCCTTCTTGAGAAACCCAGCATCAAGAATTTCCCGTTTTCATCATAAGCGTGCACTTTTGAGGTTGAGCTTGAGGTTGACCGACACGAGGCTGGAGGATAGTTACGAGATCCTCGGCACAACTTTCCATCCTTTTGCTTTTGACCACGATGTAAATAGTCGGCGTGAACCTCGGCGATCTTTCCTGTGTGGTCTTTGAATATTCGTCCACCATTCGTTGGTAGGTAGCTCGGCGTTTTCAATCAAAAGGCATTTTTCGGTATGCGAAGACACGAAGTCGGTGATGAATGCGTCTTTGGAGCATCTTCCTTGCTAGTCAAGACTTGGTGGTGTCCTTATATAGATCCGAGCCCGAAGATCTCATGGCCCGCTAATGCCTCCGCACTTCTTATCGATATCGGGAGGGATAACGATCTTTTGGGCGGTGTTTATTGGTCGGTATAGTCGACACACATCGCCACCCACTGCGGCTTTTGAACTATGGCGGGATTAGCCATCGGGTTGGGTACTTGACCTCGAGCAGGATCTTGGCTTTACGGGTTGGGTCAACTTTACTGCCTTATCGCTTCTGCGCTCTGCTTGCAAACACCCTCTTCTTTATCGAATCGGTTTGGTAGCGGATCGATGTTGAGTCGATGAGTGATGAGCTCGGGTGATACCACTGTAAGCGTATCAGTGGTGACCGTGCGAACCGTCACTGTATTCCCTCGAGTTGCATAACATGTTGTCGAATGTCGGTGGGACCACAGGTGCAGAGCCTTGATGACCTTTGAAGGATGGTTGTCATATAATTGGAGTCGTCGGTCGGATCGTCCATGGGTGACAACCGACGAGTTACATGTGTCTTGGGCACGAGTAAGGCCCGTCTTGGAGTTGAGATCATCGGACATTCTTTATTCTTCCTTGATCGCTTGGATGTAATACTCACTGCTAGGGTGGGTATCTTAACGGTAGATGGTAGACCGACGGGGTGGCCTTGGTGGCATAGAGCCGTCTCTTAGAGGATGATGTTATCTGGAGAGGGAGCACAAGGAAGAGCGAGCGGCTTTGGTGACCAGACACAGAACACGTCTCTGATGTGGGAAGGGTGATGATGCCTTACGGTTGTATCGCCTCTTGAGTGAAGCTCAGTGGTTTATATGGTCTTTGGAAGAATGTGAATCCTCCGACCTCGAGTTTGTCAAGCAATTTTGGAAGATGATCTTGTGGAGAGCACCGATGTCGATGTAGACCACAATGGACGTTTTGTACTTGCCCTACGGCTTGTATGGTAATAGCTTCTTGATAGGGCGTGATCTTGGGTACCGGATCGTTGTTGGAAAACACGGCGCCTCTTGTCGTCCGAAAGTCGTTTGTTTTGGCTCCTCGGGGGATCGGTCTCAGGCCGGTTCTCGATGGCGACCTCGTTGCACACGGGAAGCTTGGGTGATGGCATAGACTGTTCCATTGCGTTGGGTGAGCCGTTGTCCTCGTCATCGTCTGGGTGCATCATCTTGAGGTGCGCCCGCAATTGTTACCACCTCCATTCTTTCCTTGACGACTGGGTCCCCACTTCGGTTGCGGTGCGGTCGAGGTATTTCTTGGCTTGCTTTTAACAAGCTCGTCTATCTCCGATCTCGAGGAGTTACTGCGATCGTCGGTATTATGACCATACCCACGGTGGTAGTCATGATACTTGTCCTTTATTTCTTCTTGGATCACTCCTTTCATGGGAGGTGGTTATGGGAAGAGTTCGGTGTGGAGTTCGAATATCTCGCCCTGACTTGAAGCGAGTTATGGTGGTTGTTTCGAGTTTGGCAGGTCCCAGAGCTAGACTCATGGGTGCCTTTTGATTACATCGAGAGCGCCGGCGATGGTGCCTCTTCGCCGATCGTTGACCTTCTTACCGATTTTACGCTCGTTCGTATGTTCTCTGCTTTTTCGATCCGACTCGTCCCGCTGTGTAGTTATCTACCAAGGTCGAAGGCTACTGCTTGCCGTCTTTGGTTTCTCCACGCGGTGATTTCTTTGTTTAATCGCCGGTCGGATCCCATTTTGAATGCGTTGATGATGTAGAAGTCGTTGCTCTCGTCGATCTTGAGAGATTCTTTAATGAACCTTAGACAGTTTGACATCGTCTCGTCTGCTGGCGGATGGTGAAATAGAGTCGGATGAAGGTTCTTGAGGTGACATCTTTTAATAGGCGCCGCTTGAATTGATCCATGAGATCTACGAGCTATGTATCTTTGTTTTGCGCAGTGAGGTGAACTGACGGCGGGCGTTGGAGACCGGCCTCGGGAAGATCTTGCACGTGTAATCTTCCATCCACGATTTCCAGTGTTAGTAGTATAGGCAAAAGGAAATATGAGGATCTCTAAGGCAGTCATAGGCGGCGATGTTGGGTGCTCGATATCGGCTGCGGCGATGTATCGAGGATTTCTGCGGAAAAGGGGAGATGATCCGTCCATGTCGGTCGAATCCGGGAGTTAGTTGCCGTCTCGGGAGGTGGGAGGCCGATGCGGCGTCTATCGTCTCTACGATGAGGATCGACTCCGTCTTTCCTCTCTGCGGTCCCGATTCGGCCGCGTAGCGTGTCGGTGAGAGACCGGAAGTTGTCTTAGGGTGATCGACCCGGCGTGTGGCCGTTGAATGATTATGGGCGCCTGCGAGGTGATCGACTTGAACATCGTGCGAGGTGATCGTCTTGAGACGTCATCTTTGAGGTGATGGATCTCGACTATCTCGCCGAGGTGGCGATCATAGTTATTCGGAGGAGGTGGCGACTTGAGGCTCGTGGCCCCAATCAGAGGCGTTCTTGAGGTTCCATTTCCGTTCGTCGCTTGCGCTCGTAAAATTTTGAAATTGGCTATATTGGCATTGAGGAATTCGGACACACGGCTACCCGGGGACCTCGTGAGATTGGTGAGTCACTTGTTCCACCGGCGTTGAGGTCGACCTCCATCCCGATAGAGGCGGCGGTCACGAGGGTGTATAGGTGGATCCTCTGTGTAACCCTCGGGCGATGTTGTTGCTATCGGCGGCGTGACTTTTCCCCGTATTTGCGTAATGACTTGGTCGAGTCTTGGACCGTCCGTTACCCGGCACCGTGACGCTAATATTTGCAGAGTCCTTGCCATTGATTTTGCGTGAAAGCGAAGCTTTTTGTTGAATTTTCCCAGGGACGGTGCGAATGATAAATCTTGTGTGTGAGTTTGTGAAAGCGATAAAGAACACTGAAGGTTTTTACGTGGTTCAATCGAGGAAAGATCTCGTCCAGCGAGTATGATTCCTCAATACTTTCACTATATTCTATTCTGATGAATGTATCTAAAACTCGAGTATTGATAGTTGCTCACTTTCTACCTTCAATCTAACGTGTATTTATACATGTTGTGGATCCTCAGATTACTATGGATCTCTTGCCTGTGTGATCCGATCTCGAAGATGGCTCGATCCTTGAGTATCTCCTCAATATCTCTTTAGATTTGATCTTGAATAGGGTTTAGGTGTTGGGCTCGGGCGAACCGTGTGGGCAGTTCTTCAGGTTTGGCCCGGTTCGCGTGGGCTGCTATTGGGTTTGGCGGTTAGGCCGTATCACATCGATGATATTAGGAGACTAGACTTGTGAAAACTATGAAAAGGAATAAGTATATTAAATATATTTTATGAATATTCGTTTTATCTTTCTATGTTCGTAAATAAAATTATATATCATGCAGTACAAACATAAACATACATGAACTAAAGATATATTTCATCTTAAATGAATGAAATCAAATATTCCTAATATTTGTAAAGAATGTGATGAGTCCACTCTAGTTACCATGGATCTCACCCCAACATGGATATAAAACATTAAGAATTCAAAATAATTTCCATTAAGGGAAAAACAATCTTGATGTGGCATGGCTTGGGGTTGATGACACAGAATGGATGTTGACCTATCAACAAATGGGATAACACCAAACAAATCCATTTAAAATTATAATAATCACTAGTGGATTGTTTTATTGGTGATATATTGTTTTATTTGATTATTTGTTTTGGTTGAAAGGCTTTTAAGCAACATCTTGATTACTAAATGCATAATAAATATTGTCAGTGTGTGAGTTGCCAAATTCTCAAAAATCACACGGAAAGTAAACCCCTCTAATAATATTCTTAAAAATAAAAGTGATAATTTTGAATAAAACCAAAAGTTGTTAAGAATCAAGTAACAGTTCTTATAAGAACGTATAGCGAAAGAGCTACATGAATGTACCTCAAACGTTAAAGATCAAGAAAACAACCTTTAAAATACTAGTTTATTATATTTTTTAAAACTTTATTTTTTCTAATGCTTTTACGCCTTTTCATTTGTTGATTCACAGCACAATTTTCTCTTATATTCTATTCTAATTGCATCAGAGCTGGTCAATTAGCAGGATATATGATTAAATAATGATAAAAATAAAATAAACTCATGAAATTGTATATCTCAATCTCAAAATCTCAATTTTGATGACTTTAGATTGCACAGAGACAATTATGAATGTTCACATAATCATTGAAATTACTTCATTCACAGAATAATCTCAAGATTCCAGATTTCTTTCTTTCAAGATAAAGTTAAAGATTCAATTTTCTTATTTGGTGATTAGAAGGGCTCCAAGAAAGGGCCAATAAGAAAGCACTGGCAGTTAGAGAGTGGAGTAGGAGTCAGTATTTTCATGGCATAATTTTTCCCTCTATATTTAATTATTTATTTTTAAAAATTTCTGTTGCAATCCCCAGAAAATAAGCCTGGGTTGTCTAGGACAAGATTTTCTGTACCCATGGCAGAGTTTCAATTCTGAAACTACTAATCAGACACTCCTACTCCATTCCACACGCGCGAGTATGAGTAGAGAGAGAGAGGTGGAAAAATGATCAAAGAGAATAATCCGACGGATTTCTTCGTAGAAGGAGAAAAGAAAAGCTAGATAGTGACCCTCAGAGCTCAAAACTTGAAAATCAATTTAGAGAGAGAGAGAGCGGATCCTCTCACTCCCTTTTGGATATATACTTATACAAAGCTCTGATCTTTTGCTGATCATCTCAAGTGTCCATCTCCCTTGAGTTTCAAGAAAAAAGTGGACTTTCTTTCTGTCTTCAAATCCCAACACGAAACCTCAAAACAAAATTCAAGAAAATCATCAATTTTCTTGAAAATTTCCCACCTCATTTCTGCTGTTTGAAAAGAAGACGAGAATGGTCTGAAACTGAGTTTGCATGGCGAGTCACAGAGTCGGTGAGCCAGCAGCCTTGTCTGACTCAGGGCTCCACACCACCACCATATCCCTATGCAATCCCACACATGCTTCATCACCCCAGCAACTCCACTTTCATGTAAGATAGATTTGATTTTTCAAATTGGGTTTTCAAGATTTGATTTTTCTGACTTGGGCCCTTTTGTTTTAGAAGAAATCAAGAAGGTCAGCTTTTGATTTCGGAGAGCTTGAGGAGGCCATTATCTTGCAAGGAGTTAATATCAATAATGATGACAAAAAACAACGTATGCATCTCTCCTTCCTCTTTTTCTTACGTTGCTTTGTGTAACCAACTCCCAAGAGAGAGAGGGTTTGAACGTGTCTACAGTATTAGGAGGGCAAGGGGTTTCCATTTCTTACACATAAATCATTCTTGGACAAGGGATTTGAATGGCGTGTGTTGCAAATATGGAAAAACCAGACCTGCTTGCATGACTCTTTTACTGACTCCATAACTGCAAAGCAAGAATCATACATAAAAGGATATTAGCTTCTCACCTTTCTCTTCACAAATTTTGAAACTTTCAACCCACCCAAAAAATCGATTTTTTCTAGTCTCAATTTTTTGGTGGCTGATTCTTGAGGATTTTGCTTTTGAATTTGTGCAGCTTTATTCACCGCAATTAGGCCTGCAGCAACTCTGGATATGTTCCTTCTTGGCCTATGAGATTCCAGCAGCATACCCCAAGAGTACACTATATTTACTTCTCTCTTTCAATCTTTGATTATCATACACAACATAACAATTCTCAATCTCTTCAAAAACAAATATTTCTCACTCTTCTGTCTCTTTTTATCAACTTCTGCAACAAGTTTTATGGGTGTGTTTAGCTTGTTCTTTAATGTGTTTGGAGGTTTCTTGGGTTTTAATGAAATAGATTTGTTTACTTTTTAGATTTTGGTGATGATGAAAGCCATTTTGACTAAAATTTTGTGTCATTTAATACAGGAAGCTCAAAATCAGGAGAGGAGAGTACTGATTCAGGATCAGCTGTGAACACACTTTCCAACACTCCCGAATCTCCTTCCGACCATCGCCAGCCACCGCCGCCGCCGAGGCAGATGGACGCCGCCTGTGGGATTAACAGCTCCAGAATAAGTGGTGGCTCACAGTCACAGCCAGCTGCTAAGCCAGCACCAGAAAGGTCTGGTTTCACTTTTTTAAAATTCTTGGTTGAATTTCTTCCTATAGCTCAGGAAAAGATCACATCATTAATTACTTCTCTTTCTCTCTCTCTAACCCCAATAGCTGCAAGAAAGATTTGTTCGCAAAGGGCACTGCTCCTTCTGATTGCTGAGGATTTTCTGATTTTATTCTGACATATAATAAAACCTTAGTAGAAAAGCAGAATCTTAACAGTGGTAGACTAGTAGTATTTCGTCTTTCTTAATCTATTATAATAACGCGGCAATCAATCTCCACGACTGCAGGTTAAGTCCTAGTTCATAATTACCTACTTTTTCCCATCCCAAGAACTCTAGTTTAATTCTTTTTCCCTCTCTCTCTCATGGGGATTTTTTTTTTTGGTAATAATCTTCATGGGAAAAGGAAAACAAAATCTAAAGAGAAACGGAAATGATTAATAGACATTTTTCCATCCCCATCATTATTATTTTCAAGAACAGCTGCAAAAATGGCAGCATATTTTCTAATAATTACAAACTTGATTTTGTTAATAAAAATTGAAATCTTTCAAAAGATTCTGCCATTGCTGACACGTTATCTTCCTCTCTAATTCAGAATAAAATATGAAGTTCAAATTTTGCCTTATAAAATTTGTTTGTTCTAGCTGCTCTTCTTGACTCTAGTAAAGTAGTTCACTATTAACATTTGTCTCTCTTGGATTATTTTTTAAAATAATGCAGAGAAGAGGGCCTGGTTCTAACTCAGATAAAGTGCTTGATGCTAAGGTGATGAAAGAGCCCACATTATTCACATGCATGCATGAAACTGAAATCTTGTGGCAACACTGATTTTTTCATAATTTCTGTAGAATTTTTCTTAATTTAAATTCTTTGAAAATCTTGATCCTGAAGCTGTAATTTTTTTCTTTCTTCCTACAGACATTGAGACGTTTAGCCCAAAATAGGGAAGCAGCTAGGAAGAGCAGACTTAGGAAAAAGGTAAATTGCAAAAAAAATATAAAAATTCTTTTTATTTTATCCAAGATTTTGTTTCTTATATGTGTGTCTATAGGCCTATGTACAGCAGCTAGAATCAAGCAGGATCAGGCTTGCTCAGTTGGAACAAGACCTTCAGAGGAAAGGTCACAGGTAAGAAACAGTAAGATTTAATGTAGTAGCAACAAATAACATAAAGAAAATCAAGACATCTAATGTCCTAAAATGTAAAATAATTGAAGGCTGCTGCCCAATCCAAAATATTAACTCACTCCGTCCACCAAAACGTGCATCGGTTTTGGTGGCGCGAATTAAAAAAGCTGTAATAAGTGTAAAGTAAATGTGTATAAAGGTGTGTCGTTGGGATAATAAATGAATATATTAATGGATTGTGAGTGTAAAAGGTGGGCCATGAGTGTTTTTGTAAATAAGTGGATAAGTTGAGGGTAAAAATGTAAAGTTGGTGTTTAAAAAGGAAAGTGTCGTTTTGGTGGATGCGGAGAAAAGGAATTAAATTCATATTTATAGTGGACGGATGGAGTAAATAATTTAGTGTCTAATTCTCTATAATTAATTTTCTTGACCTCATTCCCTTCTCTTCAACAGGGACTTTTCTTAGGAGGAGGTGGGGCTGCAAGTGGGAGTATTAGCTCTGGTATGTGTCTACATTTCTGAGTAGGGATTTTACTAAACTGCCCTCTTTCTCAATTGAAGACTTCTTTCACCTTTCCCATGAATATTGTAATGAATTCTTGAGGAGTTTGTAAAGGTGAATATTATTTTATACTTTTCATCTTTGTTAAGGAGGTAGGAGTTGGTCTTGTCCATGCTAGTTTATTATTACTTTATGGAATTTCTTTTACCTAATTGACATTATTAGATTGTCTAATTTCAATCCAAAACATCGAGTTTGTCAAACCCTTCATTCCTAGATATTAGCTAGACTTTTCTTCCATAATGATCCAATTTTGACCATAAAATGGTGTTACTTAATCTGAATCTTGGAAAAGACTAGATTTTGTCCAATAAAGTAGTAAAGAGATTTCAAGTCACACTTGGCTTGTAACATTTTTCAACAAAACAAAAACTTCTATTTTTGACTTGAAGTTTCTGCTTCCTCAAAGCCATGTCAGATTTTAATTACTGTTTCGGGAAAAAGATTCAAATCAAATGTGTATGACCAAGGCTGCAACTTTACCACATGGTCAGCAAGACCCTGACTCTGTGTGTGTGTGTTTTCTTTCACAAATACCCTATTTCTTTCAATATGCAAAATTTGGAATCTTTTCAGTTTAGTCTTTGCCTCATCTGTGCCCACAGATTTTTGAATTTAACACCGAGCCTTTGTACATTTGCAGAAGCCTACATTAGGTTTTGGATAAACATAAAAAAATCACACAAAAAAGCAACCAAAAAATGAAAAATGAATGGCCTTTTGTGCCTTTCTTGAAGTATGTCTTTACTTTGTGTATATGCAACATTCATGGCCTTGAATGAGCCAGTTTCTTTTCAAGATTATGTGTTTCGTATTATAATGAAATGATGTTATGTTTTTGTTATAGGTGGAGCGATATTTGACATGGAATACTCGAGATGGCTAGATGATGATCACAGGCACATGTCTGAGCTCGAACTGCATTGCAAGCACACCTATCCGACGGTGATCTGAGGGTCATAGTAGATGGATACATCGCTCATTATGACGAGGTCTTCAGCCTAAAGGTGCTGCCGCTAAGTCGATGTCTTCCACCTCATCACCGAATGTGGACTACGCCTGCAGAGATGTTTCCTTTGGATGGGTGGTTTCCGGCCATCTGATCTAATCAAGGTCACTATGCTTGTCATTTTCTTTGATACTGTCATTTGCCACCTGGGACAATTTTGAACTGTTTAATAATCCTCAATTTTCTTGATTAGCAGATGTTAATACCACAATTAGACCCTTTAACAGAGCAGCAATTCATGGGGTTTGCAGCCTCAGCATTCTTCACAGCAGGCAGAGGAGGCTCTTTCACAGGGTTGGAACAATTGCAACAATCCTTAGTTGATACCATTGCTAATGGCTCTGTTAATGACAGCATGAATCACATGGCCGGCGGCGTTGGGAAGCTCGCAAATCTTGAAGGCTTCCTTCGACAGGTTCATACATCATTCCCTCTTCCTCCAAATTCCATTCCTCTTCCTCCAAATTCCTTCTTTAATTTAGATCATGAAATCAAATAATTTCTAGTTTGATCATCGCATGACAAACACTTGTCTAAAGTAGTTAAAGTTGAGGTTTTATGCTTTAGGGGCACAGTATTTTGATGCTAAAATGTGACCCTTTGAACTTTAATTAGTGAGATACGTGATAAGCGATTAGAAAGCATATGTGAGAAACTGATGCAACAAGGACAAGTAGCTAAAGAGGCTCACAAAATGTAGCATGATATTATATATCATTCCTTCCTTTTCGGTTTTACATTCTGCTTTCTCTTTTAAGTGATGTCTCAACTATACTTTATAGAGGACTTCGCAGATTTAGGTAACTATTCTTGTCAAAATATACGTGTAAATATGTAGATTTTATATTCGGACAACACGAATAGCTTCGTTAGTTTTACATATACATAATTCCTTGTATTTGTCAAAACTGCATTTGAAAAAATGTTAAATTGTTGTAGCATTGCTTAATTCTTGATGTGATATTGATTGATCTTTCTGAGGTGATCGGGTGTTGAATACGAACAAAAGAGAGAGGAAATATTCCGTGGATGCCTACTTAGAAAAGGAAAGATTAAATGCTTCCTTTCCAAGAAAGCAATGCCTTCTTGAAAGCTGCTTTAGAATGATATGACAAATCAGTCCATTTCTGGTGGAACCCACTAATAGTTTTGAGTTTTGATTGATAACCAATCATATAGGTTTATTTTTTGGCTACAACGACTCTCTTAATTCACTAGCTCATCTGATTTTATTCCATCGCTGGGTAAATAGTAATGGTGCTTTCTTAGACGAAGTTTGGTGAATTGTTTAATATGTAACATATTTTCTATTTGTCTATAGTATTCTTTCCTTGTTTTCATAAACCAATGATTTTGATCAAACTAGTTCAAATCTTGAAGGAAGTGTCTAAATTTGACTTCATTATCATGCTGCATTTGCAAAACACAGGCAGATAATTTAAGGCAACAGACCCTTCATCAGCTGCACCATTTACTGACAATCCGGCAGGCTGCTCGCTGCTTCTTGGCGATCGGAGAATACTATGGCCGGCTACGAGCTCTGAGCTCCTGTGGGCGTCGAGGCCGAAGAGTAAGATCATTTGCATCAACTCATTGCAGTTCATTAGTTTTGATCTATAATGTAGTCAAGTTTTTTATTTGATTAATTTTGGAACTTTCGTAGGGTATGATTGGAGATGACAGTTCTTGCCAAACGACAACGGATTTGCAGATGGTGCAGTCTTCTCAGAATCAGTTCTCAAACTTCAGATGATTATATTACCAGTTTTCTTGAGAATGATTAGATGAAATGTGGATTGTTCCGGCATTGAGGGGTTGTTTAGGGCTACTACTCTTAGAGAAGATAGGTTTTCCTCCTATAATTTTGATGTAGCTTTTGGTTTAATGTCAACATACTACAATGTCCTCTTGTAAATGTATATCACTGTTTATGCAAATTAATTTTCCTTTTCTTGAACATTTCGAAATTGTGGGAAAATTTCAAGTTTTCCCACTCCATGTGACATGTGTGAATAAGAATAAAATTTATCATTTGTTCCAAGGGAAACTCTCGCCAGGACTTGATATCTCGGTCGTGAGAATATGATGGATAAATCGCGTGCTTCGATGATTAAATAGTTATATTATGATACATTTATTGTTGTTTTCCATTTTTTTTTTAATTATTGTCTATTAGTGCATATATATATAGAGAGAGAGAGTTTGTTTTCAAATAAGAATAATTTTTATTTTAAAAGCTAGGCATAGAATGAATTAGTTATGAAAGTTAATGAATCATTGAGAAAGTTAGTGAATTCAAAATTGAAATTTTCACGCAGGTTCGAATTTCATGAGGGCAAAAATTCTATTTTTTGAATTCGATAACTTTCCCAGTGATTCATGAACTTTTCTTGTAAATTCATCATTTTGGTTCTCACAATAAAAATGGTTCTCAAGTTAATTTCCCTATATATATGGGGTTGGATCGATGAACTCATCTTTTTGAGAACTTGAGAACCATCGCAAGGCGTTGAAGATGATCATGAAACATTGATATAAAGTTGTGCATGTGAAAAATTCTAAAATTGTTGAACAACAAAATAATTTTAGAAGTTTTAGATTATGCACAACTTATATCCGTTGTCATCATCTCAACGCCATATCATGTAGTTACAAAAAGAAATTACTATTCTCGGTTCATTAACATACGATCTTTATCATACATAAATGAGAACAATTATGTTCATTAGATTTGCAAATCTAATGGTTATTTTAAATGTGCACTAAATTAGTTATATGCACATTTTGCATATAATTATGTATTTATTTATCTGCGTCATAATTTGTGCATTGAATATGAAGTGTCCATATTGATTTATCAATGGTTGATATATATATATATATATATATATATATATATATATATATATATATATATATATATATATATAGGGAGGAATTAACGTGAGATCCATTTTTATCGTGAGCACGTGAGAACCAAAAAATAATGAATTCACGGTAAAGTTGATGAATCCATTGGGAAAGTTCATGAATCCAAAAAATAGAATTTTAGTCTAATGGGATTCGAACCGGTGAAAAATTCTGATTTTGAATTCATCAACTTTCTCAATGGATTCATCAACTTCATCTTAATTCATTTGGTTCTTAGTTTTAGGATAAAAATGGTTCTTATTGAACAAACTCTATATATATATATATATATATATATAGAGAGAGAGAGAGAGAGATGATCAAATGAGAACTATAATTTTTTGAGAACTACGTGGTATGTCGTAAGGCGATGTAAAGATAATGCACGAGAATGTTATAAAGTTTTTGCATAGCGAAAACTTTCTAAAATTATTTTATTATGCAATAATTTTAGAACGTTTTCGTTATGCACAACTATAGATTTTTCTTCAACTTTATATGTTTTGCGCATAGTTTTCAAGTTCTAAAAAGATGAGTTATCATTGAATCCAATCTCATATATAGTGGATTAAATGAAATTCCAACTTTTTTTTGAACTAAGAACTAATATGATCCATCCATTTTTAATAATTTAACGGTTAAGATTAATTATAAATAATTTATTATCTTTAAATTTTAATGGTAACCGTTTAACCGTATAATCAAGGTTTTATATATTTATTTTGGTAATTATATATACAACATCATGATTATATGAACAATAACATGAATTTACATGAATATGACAATCAATTGAAATGTGATAGCATCTGCACAAAGCTACGATTACATGAACAACATGATTTACAAGCAAAACGAATAATAGAATGTGAAAGATTCAATAACGAAAATTTAGGGATTTGTTATTTTATCATTAAATAATTATTAGTCATTCAATCTTATTCAAACGGCGATGATTATTGGTTTTAGTTCTTATTTAAGATGTAGTTCTCTGAATCATCCATCTATAACCAACCCGTATATATATAGTGGTACTGTGGTAGTAGTTAGTTGCTAGATGGATTTTTAAAAGCACAACAGACAAGCAAATAAAGGAGGAATTCATGGGGAGGTTAGGAAAAATTGTCTTTTATATAATTGTTTTTCGCTTAAAATTGTATCATTTCCCCCTTGTACAAAAATATATCTTATCCCGTTTGAAACGGAATAATTAATTGCCACCTAGTACCCTTCGTGGTCTACAACTATTGAATTTAATACTAGTTCTTGTTGATTTTTCATTTTTATTTTAAAGTTGTTGTGTTACCTATAGATCATTTAATTTTGTTAAGGCCTTTCCAAGATATGTGTATTTTCCAATTTTCAGTAGCTTATTTGGAAAATGTGAGATTTAATGAGAAGTAATGAAGTGTGTTTTCCATTTCAAAAAAAATCACTTTACTTTCATTTAAAATGTTAAAACGAATGTAAAAGTAAAATTTAAAAACAATCACATAAAGTATTATCTATCTTTCTTTCTTTTTATTCTTTTAAAGCGAACTATATCAACCAACATAATCATGTCGCGAATTAGCCTTGAAAATGCTATATTGGCTGATTAAATCTTCATGAGAAAAATGATTTAAAAATGCTCCTTTTTTTATTTCAATATGACCTACTTTAACCAAGAATTAATAAATAAAATGGTTGTAAAAGGCTACGATTTTGTCACTTTCCTCGTGCCTCTGGGAATGTAGTTAGTTTATTCGGCACACAAGATGACCTAATTATCACATTTATTTAATTAAGACGTCCTTTTACAAATTAGGTTTTTGCAATCAAGTTGTGGCCACACAATTAAATTTTTAAATATGATAAATCAAAAAGGTTTATTGCTAACTGACTTTTAGTTGCGTGGTATGTTTATCTGTGCTTAAAAAAAAAAAGTTATTCGTTAGTTGATACATAAGTAAGTGTGCAAATGGTATCTTGGTTTAGTAAATGAGAAATTTGAAATCATAATCTTTGATCATTATTTTTTAGCTAAATTTAATTTCGGACCCTTCGGTGGTGCTTTAATTCATAAATAAAAGCTAAACTTTTATTAGGAAAACAGAATAAAATAAAACCATAAATATAAATATGAAGTTGTCATTAGATCATGTTATAAATTCAGTTATTTCACATCAATGTTTCATAGTTGGATTAATTATATTAGTTGGAAACCTTTTCCTCGAAACATTGACTAATTAATTTACTCGTTTGAAATTATTGTACTAAATAAGTAGATAACTATAATATGTCCAAATTACACTTCTTTCTCTTTACAATTTAATCGCGTTTTAATCATGAACCTTAATAATGATTAAGACAACCATTATTCAAGCAGTTTGCGTGATAAGACGAAGCACATGATTGGAAAATCTCAACCGTATACAACGCAAGGAATAAAAATAAATAAATATAATCCCGCAAGCTGATTATACATTTATACAAAATTATATGTTAGTAGTTTCCAAATTCAATATATAACTAATGGTCAAGTAGAATATAATTAATCTGCTAATCATTGACGGTTTAATTATTTATTTTTGCCGACATATAGACAAGGGTAGATATAATCCCTGCTGTTAGTATTAACAAAATGTAACCATTAGAAAGGTTTGACTTTCTTTTTTATATTCTAATTTGCTATAAATGTCATTATTAATTTGTTAACTTCATTCATGTATACTCTCTCTGTTTTTTAAGTGTTTTTAATAGTCAAATTACATCTACTAAAATATAAAAAATTACTTTTATAATCTTATTAAGTACTATAATAAATGCATATACACAATTATTTATTTTGTGAAAATATTAAAGATTGGTAAAATGGAAAAAAATGTTATTAATTTATTATCAAATTGTGAACTAGGATATTTATTTAAAAAAAATATTAATAGGACATTTAAAAGGTAGAGGGATATGTAATATTATATGAAAAGATGCTCTTACTCAAATTTAGGTTAACGTGCTGGGAACAATTATTTATTTATTTATAAGAACCTTGCTTGGTAAAACTTCCTCTCCACCAGGAAAAATAAATGACAAAACTTGGGTGAGCCGTGAGCTCATCTTTATTTTTTATTAAAATAATTATATATTAATTATGGTGAATAAGGATAATTAGATTTTATTAATATATAATTAAATTTATTAATTTTTAATTTAAAATTAGAATTTATTAATTCATAATTATGGTTTATTAATTAATAATTAAGATTTATTAATTCATAATTGAGGTTTATTAATTCATAATTAGGGTTTATTAATTCATAATTAGGATTTATCAATTCAAAGTTACGGTTTATTAATTCATAATTAGGGTTTATTAGTTAAAATTAGGATTTATTATTCAAAATCAGGGTTTATTATTCAAAATTAAGGTTTATTATTTTCAATTAGGGTTTATTATTCAAAATTAGGGTTTATCAATTCCAAATAGGGTTATTAATTCAAAATTAGGATTTATTAATTCATGATTAGGATTTATTATTTTACAATTAGAGTTTATTAATTTAAAATTAAGATATATTAATTCAAAATTATTATTTATTAAGTTATAATTAAATTTTATTAAACTAATTAATTTTAATTAGAATTAATGTAGTTAATTAATTAAGATTTAATTAATTAATTAAGGATGGTCTCACTGTATGTGCGGCCTGCAGGAGACCACCAAAATAAATTTCTATTTTGCAGTTTTGAATATACTCCGTTGGTCTAATATATATAACTAGCTGTGAATAGTAACAACAAATATTATGCGTGTATATTTAAAATATTTTATGTTTTTACCTATATTCGATAAACACAGTGTGGAAATAATGATATGTCAATTTATATTCCAATATTTGGACTTTTCACAATTATACCTCAACGTATGTGAACTTTGTTGTTAACAACTTTATCATATAAGTAAAAAAAATAGAATTTCTTTTTTTTTACAACATCAATTCAACCAATTCAATAATCGGTAGCTGAAACTGAAACCACAATCAAAACCCTTTGATTTGAACCTACAATATCTCAAATCAATTTTTCAATCCAATATTAATTTAATATTGTCATTCCACCTCAGATAGTTACGAAATCCCCAAGCTAATATGAATTTGTTGTCGTAAATGAAAACCTAATAATAATATTTTATTAAAAACAACACTTCCTTCGTCCATAATAAATGTATGATTTGTAGATGGAACTGAGTCTTAATAAAATTATTGGTAGTGGTAGGTGTTATTTGAGTTGAGAAATGGTTCACCAATGTTAGGTTTGAGTGGTAAGAATAGTTTTGTTGTAAATAATAAATGATTGTGAGATTGAACGATAGAGTAATATCCAGAAAAGAAAGTGATATATTTTTCGTGGATATTGAATATATAAATTGTATCATTATCGTAGACGGAAAGATGAAGTACTATCTATATAACAGCAAAAAAATTAAGTACAACAATTAATTATCCTCGTGAAAGCCTGCTAAAACCTTGGTGGCTGGGTTCAAGTTTTGAGAATTTCATTTGAAAAGTTGGATTAGTAAGAATCAAATTATCTACTTTAGGAACTTAAAACATTGATTGGACCATTGACCATAATAATATAATAATTCAGTCGCTGAAATAGATAAAACAAAATATTTAGTAGCGTGACTTTTCAGATACGGCAACTTTCTTTCTATGGATATTATTTTAATCTTTGCAACAAACATAGATTTTATTTAATTTCATCTATCATTATTATTAAATTAAAACGTCTAATATTGCACATATATGTAAACATATGCATATCAATCTGACGAACGAAAACCTATTTTAATTAGTAACTAACTATTCAAGAGTACTATGAGTTAAAAACTTGCGAGCAATAACCCGTAAACTACGAAGTACAAGTAATTGTAGATTTGAAAATCTTGGTTCATTTGCTAGAAAATGGGCTCTGGCCCAATATCATGCACTACAGTGTGGGCTGATAAGCAAGCGCAGGCCCAATGACTTTTTCGCACATCATCTTTTTAAGGGTAGCAATTAGTAAAACAAATATACAATACATTTTGGAATCTTTAGGATTTATATGTTTTTAGTTTAAGAAATATTTTGAGATCGAGTTATTGGATAGTAAAATTTTGGGTTAGGAAATTCTATTGAATAGTAAGAATTTTGTTTTACCTATTTATCAGAGAATACGATTTTTAGTGCGGATTTGAAGAATCAAAAGTTTTGATTAAATTGCAAAAAAATGAATGTAAGGAAAGATAAAAGAAACAGGAATATAAATTATAATAGAAAGGAAAGAAACTGGGAAGAAGAAAAGACGAGAGGCGTCACTACAGAATCAAGAAATAACAAAATTATGCTTTACTTGTGTCACCAAAAATACCTAGCTATATAATTCAAGAAAAGATATCAAATCTACTAACTTGATGATAACAGTCCACCAAAAAGAATTTATTCTATCCACAAACAATTTAGGGGGTTTAACATCAACAATTGCAACTCCATTGACAACATAAAGTTTCTTGAAACAAATAAAGATACCAATATCCCAATCTACTTTACAAGATCACCACTTTTGTGAAGAAGAAGAATGAAAATAATACTAATAATCCAACCAAACTAGCATTGAGGTCTGTACATTTGAGGGTCTTCTCCAAGCAAAAGAGACCTCAAGATGGCCTCACACACATCAGAATCATAAACCAGCAAATGCCCTCCATCCGGGACCTCATGATACCGAATCCAAGGCAGTTTCCGAGACGTACCTCTGCAGCTGAAACGGCACAACCTTGTCCTCGTGCCCTTGCCATATATACCGTGCTTTCCCTTTTAGGGTACGGATCACACATCTCCAACGGGTCAAAGTCCCACTTCCCAAACGCCACCACAAAGTCACGACGTAGGGGTCAAACACTGTCCGGTCCCTTATCTTGTTCTGCATTTGTACAAAAACACACATCATCATCACTCACGTTCATTTAACTTTTCCCCATTTTTGGATCACTATTTTTACCTGACTTAGCAATTGGTAACCTGGTGTGATCTTCAAACCGAGGTCCTTTCGACTAAAGAATGCAGGGTTCCTATCAAGAACTGTCGATGAAGGAACAGTTTCTGTGTCAGCCACCAATAAAGCAATCTTGGAGCATGGCGCGAAAACAGACCAAGAGAAAGGTCCTTACGATAGTCCCTCGTTAGATCACTAGGAAGAGATGGCCACTTATAGTTTATGTAGGGAACCACTAATGCAACACCTGCTAGCCTAAATCACAAAGCAACAAGAAATTGATCAATAAAAATAACGACAATCAAGATTCTTGTATGGCTCAATTGGATCAAACGGAAACTACGTCTAGGCTACCTCTTTGGTGTTCGTCTCAGACAGCCCCAGACGGATAGCACCCCAACGAGACCCCAAGCACGAAGAACTTTGATCCGAGCTGCAATTTATCAGCCAGTTCTTCAATGTCGGATGCCTCACTCTTCAGTGATCTCTTTGGATTGGGATCACTTTCGCCATATCCAGCCCGGTCGAATAACAGAAGACATATCTTCAACTCCTCAAGAAACTCCTAGAGGCTAAAATCACATCAGCAACTTCTCAATGAAAGAACACCAAAATCTAATCCTACCACAACAGAATCAGAGTAAAAATTCACGTTTCTGCTTTGTAAATAACTTAATTCAGATCAAGAAACCAAGATTCAATCTTCACAACAACTGCAAGCAAGATTTGAACATAAACACGAAAACAAAGTCCATTTATAACTAGAGCAACTTCAACTGTTGATAAAATGTTTATAAGATTACCGCCAAAATGTTTATGTTTTGTGTATGTATCCCATCCATGAGATGTTATGAGATGTTATGAAATGTTATGAATGTTGTGTCGCTCCCAACTTATGAATGAAAATCGATATCGGATTCTATGCCGGAAGGACAATACCGTTGGGATTAACGTGTACACCTAAGGTGATTGTAGTCTGAAGGACAATCTCACGTCACGGTCGTAGAGGAGACCTCCTTCACGACGCTCGACTATGATGATAGACTGGAAGGATGTTAAGGATATGGATCATACACACGGAAAAATGCCCGCCAAGCGATGATTTTATGAAATGATGAAAATATTTTAGTAAGCACAAGGCATTTTCAACTAAAACCCTTAGGTCTTACCATGATGTGCAGTGTAATTCAAAGAAAATAAAATGTTTTGGCATGAGTCCACCGAGTATTCTTGTACTCAACTGCATGTTTGTTTTTAAATGTGCAGTTGAGCATGATGGATGGCAGTGTTGAGCAATAGGATTATTATAGTTGAAAAGTTTATACCTTGATAAGACATCGTCATATGTATCTTATCACATGTCTTCCGCTAGAACTTAAATTATGTCTTAAAGTCCAAGAACATACTTGTCGTATGTATTACGCATTTTATTAAAGAGAGTCTCCATGTTTGTTCATTCATGTTTAGAGTTATAGTCCCGCTAATCCGACTTTGGATTGAGTTGACATGAAAGCATGCTAAAACCTTGTTGGCTGGGTTCAAGTTTTGAGAATTTCATTTGAAAAGTTGGATTAGTAAGAATCAAATTATCTACTTTAGGAACTTAAAAACATTGATTGGACCATTGACCATAATAATATAATAATTCAGTCGCTGAAATAGATAAAACAAAATATTTAGTAGCGTGACTTTTCAGATACGGCAACTTTCTTTCTATGGATATTATTTTAATCTTTGCAACAAACATAGATTTTATTTAATTTCATCTATCATTATTATTAAATTAAAACGTCTAATATTGCACATATATGTAAACATATGCATATCAATCTGACGAACGAAAACCTATTTTAGTTAGTAACTATTCAAGAGTACTATGAGTTAAAACTTGCGAGCAATAACCCGTAAACTACGAAGTACAAGTAATTGTAGATTTGAAAATCTTGGTTCATTTGTAGAAAATGGGCTCTGGCCCAATATCATGCACTACAGTGTGGGCTGATAAGCAAGCGCAGGCCCAATGACTTTTTTCGCACATCATCTTTTTTAAGGGTAGCAATTAGTAAAAACAAATATACAATACATTTTTGGAATCTTTAGGATTTATATGTTTTTTAGTTTAAGAAATATTTTGAGATCGAGTTATTGGATAGTAAAATTTTGGGTTAGGAAATTCTATTGAATAGTAAGAATTTTTGTTTTACCTATTTATCAGAGAATACGATTTTTAATGCGGATTTGAAGAATCAAAAGTTTTGATTAAATTGCAAAAAAAATGAATGTAAGGAAAGATAAAAAGAAACAGGAATATAAATTATAATAGAAAGGAAAGAAACTGGGAAGAAGAAAAAGACGAGAGGCGTCACTACAGAATCAAGAAATAACAAAATTATGCTTTACTTGTGTCACCAAAAATACCTAGCTATATAATTCAAGAAAAGATATCAAATCTACTAACTTGATGATAACAGGAATTTATTCTATCCACAAACAATTTAGGGGGTTTAACATCAACAATTGCAACTCCATTGACAACATAAAGTTTCTTGAAACAAATAAAGATACCAATATCCCAATCTATTTACAAGATCACCACTTTTGTGACGAAGAATGAAAAATAATACTAATAATCCAACCAAACTAGCATTGAGGTCTGTACATTTGAGGGTCTTCTCCAAGCAAAAGAGACCTCAAGATGGCCTCACACACATCAGAATCATAAACCAGCAAATGCCCTCCATCCGGGACCTCATGATACCGAATCCAAGGCAGTTTCCGGAGACGTACCTCTGCAGCTGAAACGGCACAACCTTGTCCTCGTGCCCTTGCCATATATGCACCGTGCTTTCCCTTTTAGGGTACGGATCACACATCTCCAACGGGTCAAAGTCCCACTTCCCAAACGCCACCACAAAGTCACGACGTAGGAGTCAAACACTGTCCGGTCCCTTATCTTGTTCTGCATTTGTACAAAACACACACATCATCATCACTCACGTTCATTTTACTTTTTCCCCATTTTTGGATCACTATTTTTACCTGACTTAGCAATTGGTAACCTGGTGTGATCTTCAACACTTCGAGGTCCTTTCGACTGAAGAATGCAGGGTTCCTATCAAGAACTGTCGATGAAGGAACAGTTTCTGTGTCAGCCACCAATACAGCAATCTTGGAGCATGGCTTGAACGAAAACAGACCAACGAGAAAGGCCCTTACGATAGTCATCCCGTTAGATCACTAGGAAGAGATGGCCACTTATAGTTTATGTAGGGAACCACTAATGCAACACCTGCTAGCCTAACATCACAAAGCAACAAGAAATTGATCAATAAAAATTACGACAATCAAGATTCTTGTATGGCTCAATTGGATCAAACGGAGCAACTACGTCTAGGCTACCTGTTTGGTGTTCGTCTCAGACAGCCCCAGACGGGATAGCACCCCAACGAGACCCCAAGCACAAAGAACTTTGATCCGAGCTGCAATTTATCAGCTAGTTCTTCAATGTCGGATGCCTCACTCTTCAGTGATCTCTTTGGATTGGGATCACTTTCGCCATATCCAGCCCGGTCGAATAACAGAAGACATATCTTCAACTCCTCAAGAAACTCCTAGAGGCTAAAATCACATCAGCAACTTCTCAATGAAAGAACACCAAAATCTAATCCTACCACAACAGAATCAGAGTAAAAAATTCACGTTTCTGCTTTGTAAATAACTTAATTCAGATCAAGAAACCAAGATTCAATCTTCACAACAACTGCAAGCAAGATTTGAACATAAACACGAAAACAAAGTCCATTTATAACTAGAGCAACTTCATTAAATCCATCAAACCCTAATTTCACAAATTAAAGATGAAAATTAGTAAATGGGGAGGAAATTATCCACCTGGGAAGCCATGAAATTCATTTCTTTAGAGCTACCAAATCCATGAACAACAATAACTCTGTAATTGGACTTATTCCTGGGGACTCCTCTCTCTGTGTAGGCCAAGAATCTGCCATCACTGAGCCTGATTTTTTTTGAGCCACAAATTTGAACATCGATATTTGATGAAGATTCACCGGTGTCAGCTGGAGGAGCAGGCAGCGTGGGCTGCTTCGTCATCCCCAAACAACCCATCATCAAAACCACCATTTTCTTCAAAACCATTGCTGCCCACAAAGCAAAACAGCATAAAAATTGAATCTTGACTTGAACTGAAATGAACATTTAAAAGTAGAAATGATTCAAGGATGAAATTCTCGCTCTTGGCATACCTTACGGATATTCTACAGGAGACTTGATCTTCACAGATTCTTGTCAGTTAGCTATTTTTCCGGATGAGTTGTCTGAAAATGCAGATTGCTCCGACAATAGTTTCCACTTTGAGCATCTAAGAATGTCGTCGGATGGCAAAAACAAGATTTTTTTTTTGGTATGATCGTAGTTTTATGTGCAGTTTGATTCTTGGAGGAGGTATATCATCTATGGCGTCTGAGATTTGACGAGAAATGTGGGATGAAGCTCGCTTCGAAGGAATGGTAGGCGCCCGCATACTCAATTGTAAATTCCTCTCCTCCTCTCTCTCTCTCTCTCTCAACTTGTATTATTGTAGCATTAATATTAGTCAATTAATTACGTAAAGAAATTTATTTAAGTATTGAAAATGATTACTGGATGGTCTTTAATAATTGAAAAAGAAGAAGAAGAAACAAGAGAATGCGCTGCAGCCTCGAGAAAAAAACATTAGCAATATTTGTTTGTTTGTTTTTGAAGCAATCAATCAATTTATTATTATTATTATTATTATTTTGAAATTCTATCGATTTATTTTATTTTAAGATTTTCAGTTTCTTTTCGAAAAATTAGACTATTGGTTTTCTTCTTCATTTCAACTTTCTAAATTGTTTTATTATAATTAGGCTCTAGTTTTTTTTTGGCGTGTTTGTACGTGTAAAATGAAGGAATTCATAGGAAATTCGGTTAACAGAGATGATTACTGATTAGTGAAAAAAGAGGTGAAAATAAATAAATAAATTGGCCTATCTGGCAGATTCCGACATGTTGAGTTTAGTAGCCGACAACAACTTTTGCCAAAAGAAATTACAGTTGGTTTTGTATTGATTAATTCGACCTTTATTCATGGCTTCTGCTCCATATTCAATCATCAGGGACCAAGGCCAGCCATGTCCTCCATATTTTCAAAATTACATTAAAATTTATACTAATAATTTATATTACTTTTTAGTCCATTCATAAAAAAAAATTGTTTTTTTCATTTTGACATCTTTTATACTTATAATGTAAGATCCTTTTTACATTCACTATAATTTTATTAAATCTGTCTTTTGGTGGACCGAGAGGTAAATTATAAACTATAGAATACTTTTATTTTATTTTAATTTTTTAGTTTATAAATATTAAATACGGTTTTGTTTGAGGTAATCTATTAAATACGATTGATAATTCAAAACTAGGATTTATACGTAGTTTTAATTTTTAGTCTCTTTTATTAGGGTTGGTCATTTTATAACTGGGTTTATTAGTATCTGTAGTTTCTTTTTTATTTTTATTTTTATCTTTTTCGCTACATTTCTTGTGTAGGATTGATTATTTCATAATATGAGATTTTCAGTCAATTATTTTATTTAAAATTGTTTTAAATTAATTCATAATATCTTTAATTGTTAGCATGTCACAAAATAGAGCAAAACTATATACAATTTCATAATAGCATAACATTGATTTACTCATGTTTACGAATAAAATTCAAAATTGTTAACTTAAAATATATTACAGTTATATCTCAGTTCATGTTTGTATGATGACTCGCTATATAAAAGTATAACTCGTTATGAACATACTCATCCTAGAAAATGTTGGGCTCATAACCTTAATTTTCCTACTACGGCGTAACATGTAAAATAGACACATTAATTTTCTTCAAATCCTGAAATTTCAATTGCAGAACGAAATTACACTAATTGTTATGAATTTTATAATACAATTTGCGACATTTCGAACTGATTAATCCGAGCAACAGTACTTATCAACAACGTTACTTGTAGCACTTTTACACTCTTCCCACTCAAATTTAATTCGGGTTGGATCCAAAAGTATATCCTTTTCATATTTATTCGAATACTCAGATCTTAGTTCCAGTATTATTCCCATATCTAAGAATATTCTTTATGTGCCATTTTCGGTACTTTTCATTTAAATAATAATATAATTATCCCATTTGATCAATCACAACTGGTGTACCTTGATGTGCATCTCAATGTGGGCCGCCTTAGGTGATTGTACAGTTGTATCTAATTTTCTCAATTTTAATAGACAAACAACATTGAGAACTCTACCCTTATAAAAACATTGTCATTTGGGGACTTATTATTTGGCACTACTTTCTTATTTTATTTTCCGTTTATTCTATTTCATATTGTTTTAATGCGGCTCTAATATATTTATTTCATTTTAGTGCAATGATAATGCAAACAGACAAACTTATAAAGGAGAAAATATTGATGGACGAATAAAGGGAAGACAGAAGTAATGGGCTACAAAATTTAACTTATGGGCTTTTATATTTCAGATAATGGGCCATTTAAGAAAACAATTAATGGACCCCACAAAACTTATAATGGGCTCTTCCGAATTCCTTCTTCAGCTCTGATTTCACAATTTCAACCCCTTGCTCGAACATTTTATGATTCCTTTTCTAATTCCGTAGAGTTTAATCTTTTACCATATATAAAGTTCTACAAAAGTCACTGTAGGCTGAATATATATATAGAGAAAACCAAGATACAGCACATCATTTGTGAGCACCTACCGGTGGTCGGTCATGACATTTTGGCGCCTAGGCGAAAATAAAAGACACCCTTATGAAATTAAACTCCAGAATCATATTCTACCATGATATCACATGATGGTCTTCCATGCTCAAACTACATTAATAAGTATAATCACTAATATTCTATATGCAATAATTTTTTGATGGATAGTGTTATAGATAGTAATATGACTAATGAACTTATTTGAAAAATTAGAGCCCTCAAATTTGGTGCTCCAATGCCATTACCCGAAACTTAATGGAGGGTTGCCTGCCAACTGGCTACATGCCCTGTAATTGGTAGTTCATGTTAGCATTTTTCATTGTTCTTTTTGATTTAGTTTCTCTTAGACATCATGAAATTGTGATTGGAATACAAATTACATAAAAATAAAAACAAGATCTAATCGTTTACCCTTTAACTTCAGCATGAGAGAAAATATCAATAAGGTTTGTATTTATAGACAATGCATGTAACATAAGGATAATATATATAAAATTTATAATTAGTGAAACTTAAATCTCACGATTGGAAGTTATAAGTTCGAATCCTATCTAAATTTTGTAGGTCAAACATGTATACTCTTTATGTCCTTGAATTAGCATCTTAGTTTAGAAAGAAGTCTCGTCAATTTAATAAGTGTCATATTTCATAATACTACATACGATTGATATTGAATTACCGAATTTACAATTATTTAGTTTTGTAGTAGTATTATACTCTCCATCTACCAAAAGCTGACTGCTTTTGATAACACATGTTTTAATAAATTGTAATTAGTGTAAAGTGAGTAGAGATGAAAAATGAATATATTAATGGACACTCGAAAGTAACAAGATGAGCCATGTGTAATTTTTTTAATAATTGAGAGTAAAATTATTGAGTTGATGTTTCCAAAATAATAAAATATATGCTTTTGATGGATCGAAAAGAAATTAAACTGCACGCTTTAATGGACAGTGAAATATAACTTTACAAATTCCTCTTATTTCCTACAATTATTAAGGATAAAAGAGTAAATTTTATAATTCTTTAATATAAATTCTTTGATATTTGAGGACAAAATGAAAAACTACAAAAACAAAAATATACTACCAATAGGCCAGTAAGGATAGGCCACAAGCGACCACTTAGTGACCCACCATCTTAGGGACCAAATAATTATATATAAAATATATATAGATTGACTATGATGTGGATATTTAAGAACAATTTTCAACCTAAGATGCACTAAATTTGATGGCTAAGATCAAAACTTAGGATTGATGATACATCATCAATTTCGTAAATTTTAAATATTAAGGATAATGATTTAATAATATTTCTCTCTTTATCTTCTTCTCTCTCTCTTCACGTTCTCTCGTTCACCTTCTCTCTTATTCATCTCTATTTGTTCATATACATATAACTAATTGTGCATATGTGAACATACGTAGATGTGCATCCTTTCAATTTCGATCGACATTTATTTCAAATGTGCATTACACATGTTGATCGAAAATGCACTTAGACGAAAATATACAAGTAGACACAATTGAACATGTGCATATTGCAACTGTGCATTTTAAAATTGTTCTATGTTAGAATAGGGTATTTCACTAACACACTTTTGAACAGTTGTATAAATATAGTTGTTTACAAATGCACATATTTGTTATTGTGCATATATGTTCAAAATGCACAAAAATTACATAACAATGAACAAATAAATAAATCCATATAATATGGAATTAGATTCATGCAAAATAATAAATTATCTAAATAACCTTAAAATATATTCATTAATAAAAATTGAATAAATCATACACATATCATCTGTCCAAAATTAATCATTAATAATTGTTCTCATGTTTGTACATAAGACTTGCATGTACACAAACCAATCTCTCTTTCTCTTTATATATATATATATATATGGAGGTTAACGTGAGAACCATTTATATATGAGAACGTGAGAACCAAAAACGATGAATTATGAAAGTTGATGAATCCGTGAGAAAATTATCGAATCCAAAAAATAGAATTTTCGCCTCATGGATTCGAACCGGTGAAAATTTCAATTTTGAATTCATTAACTTTATCAACTGATTCATCAACTTTCATAACTAATTCATTGGTTCTTAGTTTTTAGGATAAGAATGATTCTTATTTGAACCAAATCTCTCTCTCTCTATATATATATATATATATATATATATATATGTATATATAGGGAAAGTTAACGCTATGAAAGTTGATAAATCTATCGAAAAGTTATTAATCCAAAAATAGAAATTTCAGTCCATCATAGGATTCGAACTCGGTGAAAATTTTCAAATTTTGGATTCAATAGCTTTCCAATGATTCATCAATTTACATAACAAATTCACCTAGTTATTAATTTTAGGATAAAATGGCTCTCATTTGAACCTCTCTCTCTCTCTCTTTATATATATATATATATATATATATATATATATATGAGGTTAACGAAAAATTATTTTTATATGAGAACGTGAAAACAAAAAATGATGAATCAAGTTAAACTTGATGAACACGGGAAAGTTATCGAGTCCAAAAATGAAATTTTCGCCTCATGGGATTCAACCATGGTGAAAATTATGAATTTTGATTAAGAATTTTCCAAAGATTCATTAACTTTCATAGCAAATTCATTTTGTTCAGTAAAGAATTTCCTGGTCTTAGTCTCACGTTAAAATTGGTTCTTATTTGAACTCCACTATATATATATATATATATATATATATATATATTTGGACATCAAAAAGTAATTTTGTTTATAGGTATATGATTTCATTTGGACCCAAAATATTGTATGACTTAAATAAAATATATTTCTTTAAAAGCCCAATGTATTAAATATTTTTACATTTTGCTTATAGATATATGTCTTCATTTGAGCCCAAAAATGTTAGAAACTATTGATGTTGATGTGATTTTTAATTATTTTATATCGTAAATGTTGAAGAAATTATTTCATATAATATTGCATTATTTGTATTTTGTTATAAATGAGATCATTGAGTTGTAAAAATATAAAGAAAATGATAAGTAAATTGTATATATTTTTATAGTTTTGATTAGTCGTTAATGTTTGTAGATCATTTAAATTTTACGTAAATTTATAAATTTAATTTATTTTATAAGTATAATATAAGAAGACTTATATTCTTTATTTTGACTAAGATACATAAAATGGACTAACTACCAAATGTATCCAAGGTGGAAATCTTTTCTAATCACATACATAACATGTACACTAAAACTATCATCAATCTATAATTTGCTATAAATTATCCAAAATTGAATGAAATCACAAAAAGCATGTGTTTCCTCCAAAACTCTACCTCCCACCCAACGCCAACCTCCTCCCTATCCCCAAAACCAACGGCCAACCCTCATACCTCTAAACCCAACGGCTAACCTTCCCCACCCCACCCCATCCCCATCCCCAACCCAATTGCCAACCACCCCACCCTCCAAAACCCAACGACGTCCAACTCCTCACTCATCCCCAACCCAACAACCAACCCCTTCCTCCAAAATCCAACGGTCAACCTCCTTTCTCATCCCCAATCCAATGCCAAGCTCCCTATCCTCCAAAACCTAACGGCCAATCCTTTATTCCTATACGTAACTCATTGATCGTTGGATAATCAACTCTTCACGATGTATACAAAAGTTTTGCAATAATCGATTAGTTTTAATAATAAATTTAAGAATTAAGATAAATTTAATATACAAATTATGAATTAGATTATTTTATGCATTAACATATGTATCCAATCTAGCCAAAAGTAATACATGACTTATAGGTTGCACCACGATCTCATATATGGTAGATAGCCTTAGAATAATCGACACGTCAAACGTTGTTCAATCAAAACAAGAAATTTTGCAATGTTCAACGTAATTATTATCAAGGGAAAAAGAGAGTCGTCGACTACAAAATGGTACAATTTACAAAAGATGTAATTATTGGTAATATGATGATCCTCTTACATAAGGCTCACATCCCGCGTTATTCTCTTCTCCATGCACGCCATTTTAATTTCATAACTAATTCATCAAACTCGACGATATTGTATCGATTTCAATAAAAGAATGAAAGTAAATATAGATTGTTGGAAAAGGTGTACAAAAACAAGAGCAGATTGTTCGGACGCTTTACAACTTAATGAAATGTAAGTATGAGATCAAACAACAATGAACTTAAAAGAATTGAAATACAATTGAAACTAAAAACCGTATTCTAGATGCCGAGTCGAGGCCTCTTTCCGCAAGACGAGATACGTCCCAGTAGTGCTATCGCTCGGCGATCGTCCCCAAAGATAAACGGCAGGTCTCGTGGGTGGCAAGACCAGAAACCAACGAGCTCCGCGAATCGACGGAAGCGGGACGAGCTTGGACACAAAATGTGAATGCAGAGTGCTCTAGGTATGCTAGAATGCTTTTGCAGAGGTGGCTTATGCCTGGAGACATGTCCTATTTATAGGGCCGCCCCCTCATGAGGAAAGATGTTGAGTCAACACCGCATTGATGTCGGGTGTTACGAGTTATGTCTCCTATTGAGTGCGGCGGTTTCGAGACAACGTGGGCACGCTTTCCGCAGAGCCATCATGTCGAACGTTACCGACGTACGACGAATCGGACAACGGCGGCCGTGTTCATGGACGATCCGGACGCCTCTTCAGGCAAGCAGCCCAACGGATGGGCCACACGAGTTGGGTCTCGGACCAACTCCATCGCACAGCAGCCCAACGGATTGGGCTACACGAATTGGGCCCTGATCAACTCCATCTTTGGGCTCGATCAAACGTGATCCAAAATATAAGGACAATGGGCCAAACCGGCCCACGAAGCAAGCCCACGAACAGCCCAAAGAAGCAATTTAATTTATTTTATAAGTATAATATAAGTAGACTTATATTCTTTATTTTGACTAAGATACATAAAATGGACTAACTACCAAATGTATCAAGGGTGAAAATCTTTTCTAATCATATACATAACATGTACTGAAACTATCACCAATCTATAATTTTCTATACAAATTATCCAAAATTGAATGAAATCAGAAAAGCATATGTTTCTTCCAAAACTCAACCCTCCACCCAACGGCCAACCCTCCTCCCCTACCCCCAAAACCAACGGCCAACCCTCATACCCTCCAAAACCCAACGGCTAACCTCACCACCCCACCTCATCCCCATCCCCATCCCCAACCCAGGTTGCCAACTACCCACCCTCCAAAACCCAACGTCCAATCTCCTCACTCATCCCCAACCCAACAACCAACCCCTTCCCACAAAATCCAACGGTCAACCTCCTTCTCATCCCTCAATCCAGCAAGCCCCCTATCCTCCATAATAAGGATAACGATTGACCATGTATTTTAGTAAATATTCTTCCTAGATTTGCGTATAATTCTCCCACTAATTGTGGGCTTTCCATTGTATCTTGATAATCTTGCTTTATTAATAAGATTCTGATCACCTCATTAAGGGTGATTTTCAAATATTCTCACATGGTATCGAGCAGCGATCCTAAACCCTACTCTTTCTTCTCAAGATCGCCTTCGCAGATCATATCACGTCGGACTCGTCCCTCCGTAGTGCAATTCAGACACCGGACTGGTCCCTCCGGTGTCGATCTTTATTTCTTCCTTCTTTCCGCTAGTCTCTTGCTAGAGATCCTCAATTTCCTTCTTTGGTCCTCTCTAATTTCGTCCAGAAATTCTCATGGCGCCTTACCGATGCCTTACCTTACGACAATGATCAACATGGTTCTTGCTATCAAATTGAATGCCACGAATTATCTCCTAGGCGTCAAATCGTGCATATGGCTAAATGCTTCGATTTGATGGGTTTTCGACGGCTCCTCTATTCGCCGTCCGCCTACTATTTACGTGGCATGATATCTCGGTCGACCACCGCTACAGGCTTGGAAGATGAAGGACAAGAAACTTCTAAGTGTATTGATACCTCTCTCAAGATCTTGCCCTGAGGTCATTGATCTCCTACCTCGCGGACACGTGGTTAACTCTCGAGATTGTTTTCTCTTGATATCGCGTCAGATCAACTCCGGAAGAACTCTTTCTCTTCGTGGTGCTTCTTCGTAGAGAGTATGGTAAGAAGTTCAAGCTTTTGTGTGATCGGTTGAATGCCATTGGTCGTCCGGTGGAGGAAACCGATAAGAGTCATTGGTTTTGCGTGGTTTGGGAGTTCAATTTGGTTTCGCGGACACTCGTATGGCTCTATCTCCTATTCCCGCATTCCGTGATTTGTCGAACTAGCAAGCAATATGATCTTATGCTCCGAGCCATGGAGGCTCCGCTTCTCGAGCAGCATTCACGGTCGATCAAGGGTCGTCGTCGAATCGGGGCCCATCTCGGTCGTGGGCGTCCGTGGGAATTATCACTCGTCGGGTCATTCGGTGGGCGTGGGCGGTCCACGACCGTGGTTCTTCTTTTGGACGTGGTCGGCATTTGAACTACCGTGGTTTTATTTCAAGAATCGGACTAATAGTACAAGTTCGAACAACGGGCGCCGACCTTATATTCCTCGTTGTCAATCTGCGTGGGAGCATTATGCACAAATGTCCCCAATTTCGTCTTCGTCGACTATTTCCTCGCAAATTTGGCTCGGCTTTTACATCATCTTGCAATGTTTCCGACTCTACTCCAGTTGGTATCTTGATTACGGTGTTACGCTCATATGACCAATCAACTCACGCATTGGATTCTTCAGCCTATTACAGTAAGGCTCATTTATTGTTGGTAATGGAAATGCTTTAAATATCTCACATATTGGTTCTCGTAAATTATCTGCGATGTAACTGTTGATGTTTTGCATGTCCTCATCACAAAATCTCTTATCTATCGAAAATTAACCTCGACTTTCAGTTGATGTTATATTTTCCGATAAGTTCTTTGCGATTCGTATCGGGTGCAAAGGACATCTTCGCTCGGAAAGTGTGATAAAGCTTATACATGCTGATCAAGGTCGTGCTTGTGTGGCGATCAAATAAAGTCTTAAAAGTAGTTGATTTGTGGCATTACAGCAGGCTGTCCCATTTCCATTGTTTCGTTGCATAAACTTGGTCATTTGGTCAAACATTGAACTGCAAAGTCTGAGTTTGCTTTCTAAACCGATTAGCAGCAAGCGAAACTTAACTTTCAATTGAATGAAAACGTCGTTGACAATGTTCTTGATTTAATACATTGTGATTTATAGGGTCAGCACTGTAAACTTCGATGGATTTCGCTATTACGTTGCTTTTGTGGATGATTTTTCGTTGTGGATTTATCCATTACGCTAAGTCGAGTTATAGACATATTAGTTGCTTTCATGCATTTTGCGACTCGGCTTTTCCGTAGAATCAAGATTTTCAAAGTGATGGTGGGACCGAATTTACAAATTCAAAAGCGTGATTTTATGCATGAATGGTATTCATCATCGGCTTCTGTCCTATACACCTCGAGAAATGGTAGGTCGAAGCCATCATTCGAACTGGATTATCTATGTTATTTCATGCTCATGCTCCAGCTCTCTTTGGTTCGATCGTTTACTCTCTTTTTGTGATTAATAGTGTCCCCATTGCTGACAACTCTCCCATTTCAGCCCACGTATTTCACACTGGCACATTATCAAACTTTAAACCATTTGGGTGTCGTGTTTTCCAGTATCCGAGATTATCGTCCAATAAATTGGAACCCGCACCCAGTCCATGCATTTCTGTATAGTACATTACAAGGTTTGTCACGATCCGAATCCTCGCGAGTCTTACCCGCATGCGCCGGGCGTGGACACCGGCTTCCATCCGGCCAGCACAACTCGATTTGATTTGGCTTCCATTCCATTCGACTTTCCATAATTATACTAGGTCATGACCATTATGCAACTTAATGAGACTAATCTCGGAAAGGATATACCCTGCTTATCCCTTATCCAAATCCTGTTAAGTGACAAACTTACCACATTTCATCCGGAATCGATTTGATTGATACACCCGCATCTACTCGAACGAATCATCCACCGTAATTCACAAAATTACTCGTCCTCAAAACTTGGCAGAGCTCCGCAACCCACACATTATAAAATATATATTGTTTTCAACATCCCACTGGGGAAATAGCCTGCATGTCTATCGCATCCAGTCCTCAAGAGATGTTAAAATATTCGACAGTGTTTATGGCCTCGAACCTTCCATAGTTAGTACCATCGAGACACTGGATTAGGGCACGATGCCTGAACTATTCCCCCAAGACGAGACAATGGTATTAACACTTTAAACTAACCTCATCCGCTCACTTGATTCCATTTGGCCATGGACATCCACTTTAGATTCATAAGTGTTTTGTTTGAAGCGCCCCACTGCACTTACATAGATGATTCTATCCGAGTATCTTGCCATACTCAACCTCCTCGAGGTATCTTAGGAATCATTAAGAGTCAACGACTCAACCTCACCACTAGGCAAGTTTTTCAACACTGTTGCTTTATAGGAACGGACTAACTTAAGTGTTTATACACGAACTCCTATAGCTTAGTTCTCCCATTGAACCAAGTTCTTGGGATCTCCAATCATCATGGTTGGGTTACCACTATGATTGTTCTTAAGATGTGATTTTAATCCCATTCCTCTAGCAACTTGATCATTTGATCCGGTTCAACCCTTTGGTTAATCGGATCGCCGATTATCTATGACTTGACATAGTCATTGATATAACCCCACTGAGATCAAATGCCTCACGGTATGTATGTCGCCGACGATATGTCGAGACTTACCATTATACAAACCACTTTTCGCTCTTCCGAATAGCCTGCTATCACGATGAATCATCACCGGTGGCAGAGTTTAGAGCCAACATGGAATATCTTCCAAAAATTACGACCTTCCTTCGCCATGTACTTTATCCAAAGCTATGAATCTGATTCCATGGTGGATCAGGCTATACACGCTGTTCGTGGAATCTCCAGAAACAGACTTCCCATGTGAACACGGCACCACTTGTAGAAAGTGAATCTTGTGTCAAGATATCTCATTGGCATCACGGCATCCCTTTCATGTTTCATAAACTTGGGGATTGTATCTCGTGAAAGTCGTCATGATTTCTGAGTATACTTAGTACCTCAAAACTACTCATCATGAAAGCCTTCCAATGCTCTGCTTGATCTTGGATTGGCTCGTGTAACGACTCAGATTTGTTCACGTTGACTATGTGGTGTGGTGCAATTTTGTAAGATTACATCAAACACCGAGTATGACCTTAGCATAGTCTTCTTGTCAAGCATGTTCACCTGTCTTTCTCAGTGAACATTGAGCTTCCAAGTGGGGTCATTAGCAAATTCAAACGCGTGAATTTCTTAAGCACTTTCTGACGAGTGAGATTGTGTCAAGATAATTCTGCCGATCTTCTTGAATCTTGATTCCAAGAATCACATCGCTAATCCCATGTCTTTCATGTCAAAATTTCTTTTAACATGCGCTTGTGCATTAATGACTGAGTATTGCTACCATGATCAACATGTCATCTACATACGTACACACTATAACATAACCATTATCGTTGTTCTTAACGAGACACATTTGTCACACTCGTTGATCTTGAAACCATTTGCCAACATTATATTGTCAAATTTCAAGTGTCATTGCAACGCGCTGTTTCAAACCATATGAGACTTCACGAGTTTGCATACCGCCTCTTCGACCTGCAGATTACAAACCCTTCTAAGTTGTTCTATATATACCTCATCCTCGAGGTCACTGCTCAAAACGCAGTCTTAACGTCCATTTGATGAATCTCAAGATTGCGCAAGCAAGAATTGCGGAAGCACCAATAGACGTAATCCTCGCCATGTGTGAATAGGTATCAAGAAATCGTACTTCTCTTTGTTTAAACCCTTCGACAACCAAACGGCCTTATACTTTTCAATCGATCCATCCGCTTTGACTTTCTTTTAAGGATCCATTTGCATCCTATGGGTTTACAACCTTCGCAAATCAACCAAGACCCAAGTGTGGTTTTGCGTAGAATCAATCTCACTTGAATGGCCTCTCCGAGCATCCCGTCCGCCGAGCATAGGTTACTTTGATCGACGCTGGTTCTTCGTCCAACATGAACGCAATATAGTCGGACCAAAACTTCTGCGTCGACTTCATCGCTCGCCTCTGCTCGACCCTCCGGATCGACTCGATCGCTATGCGATATCGGTTCTTCCTCCAAAGGTTTAGAACTCGAAGCCACCATCGCCTATTGCTAGAGTCGGCTTCACTTTATCCTTGTCTTTACATGGATAAACACTTTCAAAGAATATAGCATTCTTGATTCAATCGTCGTCCCCACAACATATCCGCACTCGACCTGTGGATCGAAACGATAAGCACCTTGCTCGCATACCCAATAAAGATACAATCGATCGTTTTAGGTCCAATTGTAACTTGTTTAGAAGAAGACCTCAACCTTCGCCAAACACCCCACACTTTGAGATATTTGACGATGGCTTTCTTCCTTTCCACAACTCGTAAGGAGTGACATCCTTACCTCGAGTGGAATCTTGTTCAAGATGTAGTCGTCGTCAAAACAGCTTCCCCCACAAGTTCTCGGCAACCTCAACTAATCAACAAAGCATTCATCATCTCCTTATGTTCGATTTTACGCTCAAGAACGCTTATTAGACCGAGGTGAATATGAGCGTCGCTTGATGTATTATACCACTTTTGTTGCATAATGCCTCAAACGGAGCTACATATTCTCCCTCTATCACTCAATGCCTTAATTCGACAAGTTTAGTTGATTCTCGCTGCTTTTGAAGTTTTAAAAGCTTCAATAAGCCTTCGCCTTTACTTCTTAGAAGGTAAAGATAACAATATCTTGTACAACATCAATAAACGTGATGAAGTACTTTTACCACCTCTAGTTTGTATAAACTTTAAATCACACACATCTGTGAATAAGTTCTAGAGGCTTAGTGTCTGCCTCACCGAATGAAACTAACTTAGCTATTTTGGCTTCCACACAAACCTCACATTTCGCTTGTGTATTAACTTCATTTAACTTTAGTAAATCTAAATTTACTAATATTTTTATTGCATTTAGATTAACATGTCCTAATCTACAATGCCATAAATCGAGCACTCTCAAGTAAGATAAGTAGATGCATTTTCATTAATAGCAATCTTGGGTACACGCCAGTACCATTACATTCATTTTGAAAAGACCCCAAGAAGATAACCCCTACCAGGAACTTCCCAAACTTAGTCAAGACAAACTTGTCCGACTCAAAACTAGTCTAAACCCCTTGTTAACTAACCGACACCAACTTCTGGATGTCCCGGACACGCAAGACATCCTTCAACGTGATCTCAATGCCGACGACATCTTAAGCACCACATCACCAACTCCCAACCCGAGAAGCTGGTTCCCCATGTTGAGCCCTCCCCAACAGCTTGAGGTGGGAAACGATCTTTTCGGCACGACCGCGGCGCCGGAGTCGATGAACCATCCATCTTGATTTCGACGTGGTGACTTCTTCGTCACCACAAAGCCCAAGTCATCCTTGTCCCATTTGTCAAGTCCTCCGACAACATTGGTAACTTGTTTACCCTTCTTCTTTCGCCATTTTACCCCTTACCGTTATGTTCCAATTGTCCCAAATTTACGAAACCACCTTCCCTCGACTTTTTTCGACATCGACAACACGCTTGTCGAGGGACCGCCTCCAATAGGTGGCTTTAGCACGACGTTTTCGCTTTAAATCTGTTTCTTCACGCCGCTAGCAGTTTGACGATCAAGTCTTCGTGTCATATCCTTCGCTTGTGCTTGTAGACTCAAGTCTCTCCACCGGGTATTCTCAATCATCGTAGCAACGACAAAGCCGTCCAAACTCCCTTTTCTTAACTTTGCAATGAGTGAAACTCGATTGGTCCATGATCGGTGGGAATCACCATCTTGTAGTCTAAATATTTGGCTAAATAAACTTTTTAACCCCGCATCATCACTACGATTTCTTTTCAAAGACATCCCACAATTTGATGTCACAAAAAGATAAACACTATACAAGCTATTTCTAAACTACCAAGTATAAAATTTTACAAAGGTAGTCGCCAAGCCTCTTATATGCCGCCGACGGAAAGTCCATCCCAAATTTTAACCAGGGCTTATCTTCCATCAAGAAGTCGGGCCCAACGTCGGAGGAACAACATCTTTGCCGCCATCTCAAGTCGGATCCTTCAAACCCGCCGGGGGCATCATCCTTGGATGAAAGACCGAGATCGATCCATGATCGGATCCACCGTTAGATCCCATGGATCCAACAAACCCACCAAAAGGCATGTGAACAAATGAACCACTAAAAGTGGAACCAATTGTTGAACCACGGAACCAACAATGACCCAGGGTCCCATGGTGACCTAAGGCATCGAACCAAACATGACCGGGCCATTGTGCAATGGCAAAGAAGAGAGGCAAAAGGGCAAAGAAGAACCAAGGAGGCAGAGTTTGGGGTAACAAGACATCTCCAAAGGGAAAAGAAGTCAATTTTAAGTCCGACCTTCGTGGCAAGTAATATCTGCCTTCGATTGTTGGAAAAGGTTACAAAACAAGAAGATTGCAAGGACAAACTTAATGTAAATGTAAGAGGAGATCAAACAACAAGAACTTAAAAGAATTGAAATACAATTGAAACTAAAACCGATTCTAGATGCCGAGTCGGGGCCTCTTTCCAAGACGAGATACCCCCAGGGTTTCGCTCGCGATCATCCCCAAAGATAAACGGCCGGGTGGGTGGCAAGACCCAAAAACCAACGGCCCCGAATCGACAAGCGGGACGATTTGGACACAAAATGGAATGCAGAGGTCTTAGGTATGCTAGAATGCTTTTGCAAGGTGGCTTTTGGGGAATGTCCTATTTATAGGCCCCCCTACGAAAAGTGGAGTCAACACCGCATTGATGCTGACGAGATGTCTCCTATTGGCGGCGGTTTAACAACGGGCAGCTTCCGCAGAGCCATCATGTCGAACGTAGACGGGTTAAAGGAACCAACGCGGGCCCTGTTCATCGACGATCCCACGCCCTTCAGCACCCAAAGCCCAACGGATTGGGCCCGAAACCCATCGCACCAGCCCAACGGATGGGCTACACATTGGGCCCCATCAACTCCATCTTGGGCTCGATCAAACGGATCCAAAATATACAACGGGCCACAAACCAACAGCTCAAAGAACCCCAGACCAATTGCCAAGATCCAAGATCCACGATCCACACCACAAACCGAACCCCGAACCGGTGAGCCGAGCCGGCCGGGCCTGCACGACGGGACGGCGGGCCCCGGGGCACCCAAGGATGTAACCAACCCGGGGGCTTTCCACCCATCATTGTGACATAATTATACTAAGTGTTCAATGAACCACTTATATAGACAATTAATGAAGGTACATTAATCAATGGGGATAAGGATTAATTAATCCGCTTATCCCTTTCACATAACTCCATTTTAAGTGACAAACTTTGATCCATTATTTCTCACTCACCGGAAATCGGATTTGAGAAGGAAACCACCATCATCTACTGAACGAATCGATCCTATGCCCTTAATTTCACAAAATTAAACATTACGCACTCAAAATTTGGTCAAAGAAATTTCAAAATTTGACCACATATAAATAAACATATATATATGCGTGATTTCCAAATAGATAATAACCAAGGTGTTACACACAACAAAGGTGTTACGCGCTACATACAATTCAGCTTAAATATCAATTAAGTTGATCTAGACTTCAACTTTTGTGTAAGAGGATAATTCTCATTGTCAAAACCTGTTTCCTCGATAAGTTTATTGTATATTTAATTAATTGAAACGACACCACATGTCATAAAAACTCTGCTATACATGTCAATCAAGAAATGAGCTTAATTATATTTTTGTGATATATATATATATATCTATATATATATATTTGCTTAATATGTGATTCAAATAAAACGTTATTTAAAAAGAATGGAAAATCATTTTCATTTAAATTAAAAATCTATAGGAAACATCACTTTTGGAAGACAAAACGTCCAGTTCAATCCAAGAAGGAAAATTAATTATATTTTTTATTTTAGTAATTTTCATGGATAATGTATTTTTCTCAAGTTTATAGGATAACAAAGATTTTATAATAATCCACCATTACATACACATATAAATTATCACAACTTGCTATTAATTATTTACAAAAATATTATATATATAGTGCAAATTAATCTGAATAAGAATAAACCATTTCAGCTACTACAAATTCTGTAAATTCAAATTGTTCAGGAGTATCTCAATTATCTTATAACTACGCCACTACGAAAGTTTTTTTTTTTTCTTTTAGAACTTCAGGTATCCAATTGCTCAACTAATATTTATTTCAGATACTTTTAAAGTAAAATGTTATTTTAGGGTTACTTGCCGAAAATAACACTGTTTATCGATTTTTAATTGTGACAAATTTCTACAGCACTGTTTTCTTTTTTTCAATTACAATATTCTAAAATTCTTCAGTAATAACTGCGCATTTTAGGTATGTTGCACTAATTTGCTTTAAAAATAGATTAATGTGATTACAAAACTAGAAGTGATTAGAGTGAAAGATGGGAAGAATATCATCACATCCGTAGAAGCTAGGAATTATGACATGTTGCTTCAACCAAAGAGATTCCTCATAGTTTTCATTATCTTGTCTCATACAGTGGAGCAAATATGACGTGTATGCATATGGTATACTTATATTTGCTTTGGATCAAAATAATCTAATAATCATAAGAAATCGATTGTTATTTTGCAGATTGTTCCTTCAATTGAAATATGGTATAGCTAGCGATAATTAGGCACCATGCCATGTCGGTTTTAATTAATTCCTGCAAATTTGATGCGCTGTTTCATCTCATATTTTAATTAATTTACCTTATAGCAAATTAAGGTTGATGATATTTTAGTGCCTATATTTATTCTTCTTCGAGTTCAAATAAAGCTCATGATCATGTAACTAGAAATGTTAATCAGTCATTTTCAAACCCACAAATGCCATGAGTTTAGGATATTATTAAGGATAACCCCGCGATTGCTTCGACAGAACGTGAGATTTAACAAGACCAAGAATGCAGGATTCCCATAATTAAAAAGAAAAGAAATATCAATCCGTTTTTGGACCCAATTATAAAGTAGGATAAGACAATTACGGCCCAAATTTCAAGCCCACATTTTTTTAGGGCCCAAATATTTCGCCTTAAAAATAATTTCAACAAAAGGACCAATTTTTAGATCATTTTCTATTTTTTTAATATATAAATAAATATTTTTAATTATAAAAAATAATTGTAAAAATATAATTAATATTATTAAATAATTAATATGTATGTTAAATAATTTATACATATGTATTTTAATAGAATATCTGGGCTTTTTCCTGAAGCCCAAGAGGGTGAGGTTTTTTCTGAGATTTTTGGTCCCTTTTTCCTTTAATTTTGGCCCAAACCACCCAAACCCCGGTATCTCGGGCTTTTCTTTGGGCTCATTTTTCGGCCTAAAAGTAGATTCATGTGGCAAAATATCCCGGTTCGACCCCACTAATGCCTCTATGAGCATAAGTAGCCATGCTCCCATGAAAAAAAAAAACTAAAACATGTCAAAAATGCCAACCCAATTTCTTTGAGGTGAAAGAGGTTCAGTGACAAAATGTCCCAAGTTCGAACCCCGCTAATGCTTTTATGAGTCCGAAATTATCACACTTGATTTTGCCAGAAGCACCATGTGATGCAATATTGATATATAGTCCTATGTGGTTTCATGATATAAAAAAATGTCAATCCATGCTTAACTCCAAACCGTATGTTGGCCTATATAAGCAAAAGGTGGATTAAGGTTAAAAATTCTAGCCCGCATCCTAATCCAATTGGCTGGTAAGTCGATCATGTTGGACTTGACAGTCTTCAATATTTTGTTTTGCTCTGAACTAAAAACCCAATTCATGTATCGATAAAAATATTGAAAATCCAACAAAACTACTTTCTACAACCACACATTATCACTGATAGATTATTATGATATCTAATTATTCTTAGAATGGCCCGAACTGAATTCGACAGCTCGATCAAACTAATTCAAAATCAAAATTGGCTCGACGAACATTCATACGGAAACATCTCAATATTAAAGCAACTAAATTGAAGTCACATCACAATGAACAAGGAAAATAGAAGACAAGGGCATTATATTATTAGTGGTTTTGAAACTTTAAACCAATAAAGTATGCATAGAAAGTCCAGATCAGTGGACTATATAATCTATAGACGAAGAACTAATGACCTATTTAGAGCACAAAAACCTTTTTTCCCATTGCCACTTTCCAATTCAGGAGGCACTACGCCAAAACTTCAAAGATAATAATTCCGACAATTTATTCTTTTGCTTTGAAATGACCTTATTCCACCACCACAAAAGAATATAATTTGTGGAGTCCCTTTAATTATGAGCTTTTATTTTTGAAATACAGTGAGAAAAGCCACTGGTTGAAAGTTTCCCTTTATACCTAAAATACCAAAGTGACAACTCTTTTTAGTATACTAAACAGTATCTCCAAATTCCATACTGCCCCTTTTCTCAGTTTATAAATTAATGGGAATTCAAGGACGAATATTCTCCCATATTATAACCTGCATATCAATGTGTCCAGAGATAGAGAGCATGTCAAATCATCTTTAGCAAGTTTTCTGTAGCTCCAATTCTTTCCCCCAATAATATCCCTTGTTACTAGCCTCTTAATTGGCCTTTTTCTTTATTCCTTAAACCTCCAATATTTATATTCTAAAATAAACTACAGCTAGCCAATTACTCTTGAGCAATCCGATAGTTTGTTGCTGCCACTATAAATACATGGGTTTGCTATTCCATCCTCAGTAAAAGTAGAGTTACATAACACACACACACACACAATATATAATGTCGTCATCTACGCCACTGATCATAGGCAGAGTGATCGGAGATGTGGTGGATAATTTCCGGGACGGGAAATGTCGGTGACGTACAACCCGAACAAGCATGTGTACAATGGACACGAGCTTTTCCTTCCATAGTCACCCAAACCTAGGGTTGAGGTTCATGGTGGGATATGAGATCATTCTTCACACTTGTAATATTAATATTTTTGTGTGTGTGTGGAGAGAGAGAGGTGTGTTTAGAGTCATTAATTTGTTCATTTGATTTCTCAGATCATGACAGACCCTGATTTTCCTGGTCCTAGTGATCCCTATCTCAGGGAACACCTCCACTGGTAAGATTTTGTAATTTACGCAATATATATTTAAACACTATATATACATAATAAAAGGAAAAATAATACATTTACGATGACCTAATATTTTTTCATTGTGTAATTTAAAATGCAATATTGTTTGTATTATAAGTAGCATTTGGCCCCTTATCTTTGCAAAGAGAAAAATCAGTACGTCATGTTACTTACTAGATTATCTCTAAATATATGCTACTGCAATAATGAAACAAAATCCGGAAGAAAAGACCCTAATATATTAAAATTTTCCTTTCAGTTTTAATTAATTACAAGATTCTAGTGAATTAAAATTAGCTGAATTAAGTTCCTTGATGGTAGGCTGAGGCCAGCACTCCACAATTTTCTGTGACAACGCTGTGTTTCATGCTTGATGTGATGATTGAAAATTACCTATTTTTGGAAGAAATTGTATTTTTTTCAGGAAAAAGTACAAATAATTAAACTCTTATACAAAATAAATCAAGAATTGAAGGTTAATGATTTATCTGATTTGACCAACTCACAGGATAGTCACAGATATTCCAGGCACCACCGATGCCTCATTCGGTATGCAACAAATGTATATTTTATTTTTGCATATATACTAATTATATTAAATGAAAAGTATTTTGCTTAATATATTGCTTGAAAAAATAAATTAAACTGCAGGAAAAGAAGTAGTGAGCTACGAGATGCCTCGTCCAAACATAGGAATCCACAGATTTGTATTCTTGCTGTTCAAACAGAAGAAGAGAGAAGGAATTAAGGCACCAGTTTGCAGAGATAGATTTAATACGAGGAAGTTTGCCGAGGATCATAATGAGTTGGTCTTCCAGTTGCCGCTGTCTTCCAACTGCCAGCGTGAAACTGCTGCAAGAAGGCGCTGATGATGATGATGATAACGTTCATCCCATGCATCAATGAATATTAATTCTACCTAAATAAATTAAACTTTCCAGTAATTAATATATATGTATAATTTTGTAATGAAGGTACTGATGTTGTTTTTGCTAGCTGGCTAGCTCCTTTTATTATGTAAATAGTCATGTTTGCATAAATGTTGGGATAATTACATATTATATTCCAATGCATGGATATATTTTATTTAGTTTCACAATGTTAGCATAATTATTTCTTTTGGTGAGTTTTCAACACTCATATGCTTACATACATGGCTTTTCGGAGAGTCCACATCAACAGTCCACATAGATAAATTAAAAATAAACCAATTGCAGCCTCATGATGACCATTCGATCAACGAAAAGGAAGAAGGACGACGATGGTTTTGACCTTGTAGTTCGGCCCAGACGAAAAGCTGGCTGGCTGCTTTCTGTTCAGTCATAAAATTGAGGGAGAAGAAAGGAGGTACGATTGGCGGTGGCAACCTAGTTGTTGCTGCTGATCGCTGGAAAAATGAGGAAGACGAAGGCTGCCTAGCTTTTTCTTCTTCATCGATCGAACAATTTTTTTATATGTGTGGATTAAGTAGTCTCCTGTAAGCCAAAAAGCATATGAGCGTCAAAAACTGATCACCTAGGGACATTAAGGTGCAAAATTATGAAACGTCAGATATTTTAATAACAATATACCAATGTTGGGACGCTAAGTAAAACCGTTGATATATAAGATGTTATTTCCCTAAATGTTGCCCACTACACTTATGCCAATAACCACATATCTTATTGTTGGAAATCGCGATATATATATAATATTATATATGTGGTCAAGTTGTCGAAGCTACTTTGATCAAGATTTTGAGGACGAACGTTAATTTTGTGAAATTAAATGACATAGGATCGATCACGTTTGAGTAGATGATCGTGGTATTCACATTCTCAAACCGATTTCGTGAGTGGAAATAATGGATCAAAGTTGGTCACTTAAACATGGAGTTATGTGATTGGGATAGGTATAGATTAATTAATCATTATCCCACATTGATTAATGTACCTTCATTAATTGTCATATAAGTGGTTCATTGAACACTTAGTATAATTATGTACAAGTGATGGGTCGAAAGCCACGCCGCCCCCCGCCCCGCCCCCTCCCGGCCCCCCGCCTGCCCTTCCGGGCCCGGTCCGGGATCATGGATCGGGATCGGATCTGGATTGGCATTGGTATTTGGGCTGTTTTTGGCCTCGCGGGTATCGCCTTATTTTGGATCAATGTTTGATCGAGCCCAAAGATGGAGTTGGTCCGGGACAACTCGGGTACCCAACCGCTGGGCTTATGGATGGAGTTGGTCCGAGGCCCAACTGTAAGCCCAACTGGACTTGTGCATTTGAAGAGACGCCCGATACGCCCAATGAACCGACGCACGATTGTCCGGATTCGCGAATCGCTTAACGTTCGCATGATGGTTTCTGGAAACGTCCCACGTTGTCTCCGTAAACCGCCGCGAACCCCTATGCACTCAAGGGGAATAATTCAACACCCGACATCAATGCCGGGTTAACTCCAAAGATGCTCCCAGAGGACGACGCTTATAAATAGGATATGTCCCCAAAGAATACCTACGAAAAGCATTCCATACCTAAGAGCACTCATACAATTTTGTGTCCAAGCCGCCCGCCCCGCCCGCTTGTTTGAGTTGGTCCGCGGGTTACCCACAGCGCCGCTTCATCTTTGGACGATACACCGTAACCGGAGCACTACCGGACGTATCTCGCCTTTAAAAAAGGCCTCGACCGCAATAAGTTTATGTTTCGTTTCATTTTTGTTTCAATTTCAAGTTCATTGTTAGTTTTGATCTCTTTACATTATGTTTTAAGTTAAACGCCCGGGATACAACCCAAGTTTTGTGAATTTAATTATTATGTGGCATATGAGCCAATTTTGTATCAAGATTTTCAAGATTTTTAGCTTGATTATCTAGAGTCCTAGTCATTAAAACTTTTGTAAATTAGAGTTCTACTTTGATTAGAGTCCTTTTGATAAAGATTAGACTTCATTTTCAAATTTATAAAGGCTTGTAAGCATATGAAAATATCCTTTGATTTACTTAATATATGTGAGTTTTATTTCTCTTCTTAGCTCGAATTTTCTTGCATTTGCCAAGAAATTCAATTATCAACGTGACAGACATCCATCCCCGTCGTGTCATTCATCGCCCCGAGGTCGCCTCCATCTAGTGGGTATAGGCAAAACCGACCTATATCACTGGGGTTAGATTCGGGTTTTGGGACCATCGGTTTCCTCAAGATCTTCCGTCGGGTCGATAGATCCCGCACAACGGAATCGATCATTTGGTATCGGGACCCCACTGGCCTGTCTCATATGGTTCGCCGACCGACGAGGCAATCGGGTCTTATGGGGGGATGAATCCCCATCGCCCGGGCTTATCCCGGCCGGATATAAGGTCGATTCCACATTTGGTATTCGATGGCTATGAATAAGGAGGTTTATAAGGGGATGACTGGATTTGAGGACAAACTTTTCAAGAGAAGGAATGATAAACCGGTTTTGTGAATTTAATTATTAGGGCATATGGGCCATTTTATCAAGATTTTCCAGATTTTTGTGCTTGATTATCAGAGTCATAGTCTATTAAAACTTTTTTGTAAATTAGAGTTCTTTTGATTAGAAGTCCTTCTTTGATAAAGATTAGACTTCATTTTTCAATATAAAGGGAAGATATAAAATATTCAAATTTTGATTTAAATATATTGGTTTTATTCTCTTCATGAGCTCGAATTTTCTTGCATTTGCCAAGAAATTCAATTATCGACGATCGACGAGACATCCATCCCTCGCTCGGTGTCATTCATCATCTCCGAGGTTCACCAAACTATCTAGTGGGTATAGGCAAATCGACCTATATCACTCGGGGTTAGATTCTAGGGGGATATTCCATCTGTTCGTTTTCCGTTCCGGTCGATAGATCCTTCTCACGGGATCGATCCCCGCAAGTTGTACTCTTCCTAACACTTTTCCAACACTTATATTACGATATGTATGAGATGAGGATATTTGTAATTGCCACAATATTATACAAACGTTCGTAGACCATGCATGAGATTTAATTAGTTATGGATAAATTGTGTGGCTAATTGGACGCTTTGGATAAAAAAGGGGAATTAATTTTATCTTTTTCTTCTTATTCATTAAGGCCGTTTACTACTAACATATAACGTGATTGTTTGAGAATTCTCATGGGTATATAATTAATTACCGGATGAGAACTCCTTTTCTGTCCCACAGTTAAATGTGAAAAGTATTAATTGATAAAGATTACATGTCGATTTATTTGTACTATAGTTCGTAAATTGTAGTTCGAAAATGGGGATGTATATTACAATATGCATGTAATATTTAATCATGTAGTTAGACTTATATTTAATTTTTCCTTTCCAATCTTTTGATTAAGACATGATTAGTTATGCCTTCAGCAATCATCATATGGTAATTATATCTGAATTATAAAATCAAACGAATACCATTTTATTTTACCAAGTATACATCATTTTAGTATGTGATGTATGTTTAACAAGTATAAATAATGTCGAAAATTTAGAATTGTTAGTAAAACACTATTTGAACCAACGTAAATAAGGTGAATTCAACACTCGCAAATTCTTGACCTTAACGTTTCATGCTCAAAAGAATAATGTTAAAAGTATCCGGCTTAAATTATGTGCACTGATCAGTTAATGTTACTATTAATTTTACAAAACTCATTATAGCAAACACGAAACCAAAAAGGAAATAATAATTAAAAAAATAAAAAAAAAGTCAGAAATTTTGAAGTTTGATTCCTGGGTTTGTCCTATGTTTAACTAGCTAGGAATAGTAAACACGTATTAACTTCGCGTGTACAAGAATTTAAACTGCTTTTTTTTTAAACGGAAGAATTTAAAGTCCGATAATGTTGACTTATATTTTTTGGATTATCCCATTTTATTAGCCCATGTCAAAAATAAAATAATTTTATATTAAAAATACAACAAAACACAACCAGGATGGAGCCATATGGTCTAAACCCCCTCAAACTTTTTAAAAAATATTACTAGTATATAGGTAATCTTTAAATAATCAAAATATCTGATCTAGATTATATGGTTAAGATGTTTGTTTCTCATTTGAAAGACGGTATTCGAAAGTTGGCAGTGACAATAGATTTTTCTTGTTATTTTTTTTTTTCCTTTTCCTTTAATTTGTAAAATTTTAAATTAGATTTTTTGTTATTTTGTGCTCTTCATTTTTTTCTTTAATTTGTAAATTTTTAAAATTCGCTTTCTTTGTGCTCTTTTTTAAAAGATTTAATAAACTTATTCTAACGCAACAACTGAAACTTCCAAGTCATTTGAATTTCATTTTAAACTCTAAAGATGTTGTTGATGAGAAAATAAAAATATAGATCAAATGAATATATAAGAATTATCTTATAGATATGTGTTGATCACTTTTATTAAAGTTCTTGCGAAAAGTCTAAGAGTAAAATTTATCATTATTTATCCAATTTTTTAATATGTATCGTTTAGTCCAACTCTAAACTACACTAAATTTCTAAATATTATATAATTCATTATATTTTATTTTAATCATACAAATTTTATGTAAAGTTATTCACTTACACCAAATTTCTTACGAGTCAAAATATATCATTTCTTGACAAAATCCATATCAAAATTGCTACACATTGGATTTTTTCTTATGATTCACATTATGAGATTATCACATTTTTTTTTTTAATGTTGTCATGTAATTCAAATAATACTAAACTATTATTGAAATTATTATAATTAGTTTTTAATTTTATTTTAAAATTACACTTATAACTTCTCAAAATTATAATTATTTGGGCCCCTTAAAATAGTTATGGCTCCCTGTTACACAACTATTCTTAATTCACTTATCCAAAAGTAGTGAGCAAACATTAACGAACAAGAATATATATATATATATAGATGGGGAGGTTAAACATGAGAACCATTTTTATTGGAAAACGTGATAACCAAAATGATGAATTAAAAGTTGATGATCAAGGAAAGTTATCAATCCAAAAATAGAATTTTCGCCTCAATGATTCAAACCCGGGTGAAAATTAATTTTTGAATTCATTAACTTTCTCAACTAATTCATCAACTTTCATAACTAATTCATTTGGTTCTTCGCTTTTGGATAAGAATTTTCATTTCAACCAAACTCTTCTCTCTCTCTATATATATATATATATATATATAGATCAAAATTATCCAACGAGGTAGATGTAGTGTACAATCTCATTCACTCATCTTATAGATCCTATGATGAAGATTTTTTCGATTTTTGCTTAATTTCATTGATTTCGCTATAGTAATGATATATTAGTAATTTGATTTTTATTAAAAAATAAATTATGCATTTGGTGAATCAATCATTTAAATGAACACAAAATACATGTATGGGCCCACCATCGCCCAGCCTCGCTTTCCCGAACCCCGCAGGGCCGCTTGTTGACCAACAAGCATTTTTACGCTTTTAAGATGCATGGAAATATTTTATTAAATGCATGAACGTGTTTTGTTAAATGTATGTTTTGTTTCGCCAATGGCTTTATGTTTTGTTAAATAGCTTTTATGTTTTCGATAGCAAATCTCCCATCCATATTTTTCCAACCCCCGCCTCTTTCCCGATTGATCGGTGAATTTTGTCGTGAACCATGACATAGCCATCATCTCTCGATTCTTCAATCCTCATCAAATTTATCTTCTATTTTTCAAAATCCATCAATTTTGTTCTCAAATTTTTTCTTCTTCTTTTTCTTTCAAAAACTGCTTTTGTTGTTGTTGTATTATTATTGTTGTCGTCCCTCGCCACCGCTATAGTCGGTAAAAAGGAAGAAGAAAAAGATAGAAGGAAAAAGGTTGATTTGTTTTCTTCTTTTTTCCCTTGAATTTTTAAAAAAGAAAAGAAAAGGAACCCACGTGTCCCTGCATCACATATTCAAAATGGTTGATCAGATTGAGATTACTTACTATCCGGAGACCCGGTAAGCGGAAACCAACCAAATATATAGAGATGTTCAATAAAATTATTTTATCCTAAAACAAGAACCAATCAACAAATGAATTTGAATGAAAGTTGATGAATCCGTTGAAAAATAACTCCAAAATTCAAAATTTTCTATCCGGTTCAACTCATAAGACTAAAATATTTTTTTGGATTGAAACTTTCCCAACTAATTCATCAATTTTCAAAAATTCATCATTTTTGGTTCTCACAATAAAATAATTTCAGTTAACCCTTATATATATATATATATATATATATATAAGGGCATATAAAAACACATTCAAAAATAAGAAATGGAACAAATTTGAACCATTGATTTTTAAGATGTGGTTGTGATTAAATCAAATTAGGTATAATTAATTACAAATATTACAAAATAACCGCCCTTAATTATAGGAATTGATAACTTAATTTGAACCATGATTAATTGAAATGGATGATCGATTTTTATTTTTATTTTAAGGGGTTTGATTATAACTCATCCATATATATATATATATATATATATATATATATATATACGCGCGTTGTTCTTTGTTCAAAGCCCAAACAAAGCAGTATACATCGTCAACTCTCTTACTGTCAAATGTCACCACCAAGAATAATTAATAAGTTTGTTACCATCGGTTTTACACGATAATTTTTAACCATCGGTTTTAACACACACACTGGGACAAAATTTATATCTGGATCTGTTCACGAATCGATCTGATATAGAATCATGAATCTGTTTGAAAGATTCAATCGCGATAATCTGTCCTCACCTTTTCCACATTTTTTGCTTTTTACAAAACATCATTTTTCGGTTTAAAATGTTAATGCAAATATCGAATTCATATGTAGTTTTGATTAATTTTGAATGAGTCGTCATTATCCCTTTTAAGCTTTTTCTGGAAACGAGTTCTTAAATTTTCGTTTGTGAAACTTAAGTTTGTGCTTTCATTCATCAGTTAAATATTTTAGAATAAGTTTTTTTACAGAAATCATTTAAATTTAAGCTTGTTCTTGCATTAGTTGAAATATAAATAATACCCCCATTCTTTTTAAGTGTTCATTGCCGTTAAATTATATAAACCAAGTAAATAGGTAAATTTACATCTATAACCTCATTAATTCCATGACAAATGTATTCATACAACTAATTATCAAAATTTAAAATTAAATTATAAACTAGGATACTTATTAAAAAAATAAAAAAAATACTAATATAACATTTAAAAATAACGATGAAGTATCCAACCAATATCTTGTTTGCTTCAAAACTGAACGTCCTTTGATCCAAATATTTGCGAAGTTTAAATTTAATATTCAAACCCTTGGGCTAAAACTCGAAGAAATTGGCTGAAGTAATTCTATTTGTTTTTAGAGCCACTGGCCCATCTTGTCTTGGAGTACACTCCTTCTTCAGTTTTTATATGTGGTCTTATCTTTATATGCACATGTTTAAATAAACGACTGAATATAAAGTGAGTAATAAAAAGTTTCATATAATAAAATATATTATAAAAATATGGATCATGTTTTTTTATTATAAATAAATAGTTTGAATGTAGAAAAGGATTGGGGTGATCTATCAGCCTAAGAAAAATCAATTTTTGGACGATCGAATATAATTAAACCAAAATATCGGATGTATGGAGTAACTTTATTTTACTCATCAGTCATCATAACCCCTCTATTTATGAAAATATTAAAAGTATTTATTAATTCACTGTTTAACAATTTAAAATATTAATAAATAAACTGTCAATTTATTGAATCTTAAAATAACACTCCTTCTTCGTTTCCAATTCTTCATAGTTTTTTTTTGATACTTTCTTTTGAAGCTTTAGATTGAGAATGAAACAACCTTTCAAATACAGCCCAAAATAATTTCCTTCTTCGGATCGCCCGGCCTTGAGCGCTTTCATGAACGAGCGACCGGAGGGTGGGCCCAATATTTTTAAGTAACTTATGAAAACTGAATTATTAATTATTAAGAATTTAATGATGGCTAAACGGATGAGCTATTATTTATCAAACAATTGATTGAGGCTGTAGGGATGACATCGTAATTAATATATAAAATTAAGGAACTATAATAAATAAAATTGAGACTATGTTTAAAAGAATTATTTTATTATATTCTTTAGATTTACGGAAGAAGAAAAAAAAAGAAACAATGATTCCATTTTTCTCGCTATAGGCCCTTTATTTAAAAAATTAATAAATTTTCTTTTTTTTTATAGTATAAAATATAATTCTCATCACTTTAAGCTCCCGAGTTCAACAAACCTGCTTGTACATATTAATAACAAATTTGTTTCCAGTACGATAAAGAAAATAGCCACAACCGCCATTAAAATTGTTCCTGTCTCTCCTCAGATAAAAGTAAGCACAAAAATGAAGAAATAGTGTTCACTTACGTCTGCCTTTTGTTGGCTATTCAAATTAACCTTTATTTTTGTCGTCCTCGTTCTCTACTTGGCTCCATTTTCTTGGTTTTACGAGTTTTATTTCGAAATTTGCTGGTAAAATGGTGGGATGTTTTGTTCATTTAAAACTGAGTTCCAGTTTTCGATTTTTATTTTTCTAGAGATACAAGTAATCTCGTTTTCTGATTCTAAGATCAAACCTTGACGGGTCCATTGAAGACAAAGTATGGCAGATTGCATTTGCTGTTCACACAAATAAGACATTAGTTTACTTTCTCCATCTTCATTGTCGTAACAGATTGCGGTTAGAGAGGTAAAAGTAGATTTCAAAACCAATTTAATGGAGATTTCTACTGAATATACAATCTCATAATTTATTTTTCGATAACTCAACTGTTTGATAAAACTTTTGAAGAAGACAGTAAGAAGAATAGAAGATGGCGCATTTTCGTTCTCTTATTTTTGGGAGACTAGCGATAAAAGTATACTCTCAGATATTTTTATTATTCTATTAGACAACGGATTATAATAAATAAAATGAGGCTATGTAAAGTAATCCAAAAGAAAATAAAAAACAATTCTTTTATTATTCTATATGAGTTTATAAGTTGTTGTGAAATGTTTGATAAAACAAGCTCTAAACAATTTGATTGAAAATAAACTCCAACAACTTATAAGTCTCGAAAATAAATTTCTCAACTCCAACTTATTTTTCATTAGCTTGTAACCAATAATGAATTTACCAAAATAATCTTACTATGATTCATTATTTCATACATATACTTTATCAACTTCACTTCCGTTAATTTTTTCTCTAACTATGATTTTCTATTTAAGTCACGATTCTTTCTCTAATTTATAAGCTCAATTATCCAAACACTTTGACAACTTATAAGCTTTTGAGACATTACATCTTATAAGCTCTTGAAACATCTTATAAGCTCCAAAAACTTATAAACTCTCTAATATAAGCTTAGTTAAACACCTTCTTAATTTCAACAACATTCCGACACCTAATTACAAATGAATACTCAATTTTTTCTGCAAACCTTTCCAATCATATTCAAACGTGATATGTTGGGACCTTTAAAAAGTATTTTAGTTCCATCTAAAAGAATATCACAATGTAAAATGAGGCAATTTTAAAAATAATTTTGTTATAATAAATATAAAATATACTCCATTTGTCCCGTAGAACATAACTCATTTCTTTTTACACGATTACTTATGAAAAGACTATAAAGTGATTAAAAGAATAAAGAGTAGGTAACCTTCGAGATATTTTGAAGAGATAATTATATCAAAAAGAAATAAGTCAACGAGCGGACAACACGAAAAGGAATATGAACCAAATTCGGTTGGACGGAAAAAGTGTATTCGCTTATTGGTATAACAATTCAAAATAAATTGTCACAAGAATACACAAATACACGAACAATTATCATCGGAACAACATTCGAGAGTTCTTAATACTCCATCCGTCCACATGTTTTAATAAAATTATTGGTGGATGTTTGCGAGTGGAGAAAGAGTTCCATCATGTATTAGATAGTGAATTGTAGGAATTTTGGTAAATAATGAATGATTATATGATTGAATTATAAGGAGTAATTATCTAAAATGAAATTATAAGGAGTAATTATCTAAAATGAGGTACTATATTTTTGTGGACGCCAATTGTAATAATTGTGATACATTCTTGTAGACGAAGGAGTAAATATTTTGAAAGCATTTTCATTAAAGACAAATTAATAAAATTATACAAAGATACCTCTATTTCTTATAATTATGACTATACTTTAGTTTTGTTGGATAGAACTATAATTTACTTTTATAATAAGCAAATAAAATGTCTATTTTTCATAATTAATGCTTGTCACTCTCACTCGCACAACAATTTTGGAGTTCGAAGTGCATATAGCCACACTTGCACCATATCGTAGCATGGACTACCCAGGCACTACGGTTTGTACATGGGCGCTCAAGTATTTCAAGCGCACCTCATGCAAGTAGAATCTAAAATCGAGGAGGTGATGGGATCGCCACTACTGGGCGAGCATCGGGCCCAATATAAATGGGCCCGATATTAAGCTTGGCCTATGTGAGTTAGGCCCAAGACTCCTCGACCAACTACAACTCAAATCGCAAGTGGAGCGTAGAAGATTCGGATGCATATCTAAAAGAATCCTTATGAGAGAGACTTTGTATTAGAGTCAAACTCGATATGATGGTATATAAATAGAGGCTAGATTAGATGAGAGATCATCTACACTCTTTGTATTCGCTTCACATACTTAATAGAGATATTCACTCTTGCTCGTGGACGTAGATCTATTTCAATAGATCGAACCACGTTCTTCCTCGTGTTCTTTCGCATTCATTACCTCCGAAAATAAGATCGATCACTTGGCGCGTCGTGGGAACTCATTCGTGTTTTCGATCAACTTTTCTCGGGGAATCAATCACAACGATGAGGAATACGAAGCACTACATCGGGCTGTTATCGGCAATAATACGGCGACAAGGCGTGCTCAAGCGGAGGGAAAAGCCCGATAAGAGATCGACCCCGAAGGACACGTTCAAAGTCAGATGAGCGATCGACCCTATCACACATGAAGAAGATTACGCGGGAAGGAGGTGCAGCGACAGCAGAGGAACCCCAAGCACCGTAGTTGAACCTCGACGAGGCGGTTAAAGGGTTCCGAAAAGAATAAGGAGAGCTTATCGATTACCTCGGTAGAGAACAAGGTCGGCAGTCGTGATGAAAAGGATGCGAAGTCTCATCAAAACCGAGGCGACTGTGAAGTGAATCCCCGACCTTGGATGGTAGGCACTCGTCTTGCGAATAATACCTCTACGAGTTGGTTTCCAAACCGATCGTGCAGGGATGAAACAACGTGGGGCGGTCGTCGTGATCACCGGTCGACCCCAATTATAACGAGTCGGTGACGAACTCGGCATCGCTCTGCAGGAGAGCGGGTTCGATGGATACGAGAGGATTATTACCCTTTTTCCAGCGAGATACTCGATACCTCTCCCCGACAAGTCGAGGTGCAGTATTGCCCCTATGGGATGCGGGACCCACAAACTTCATTTCTCGGTTCAATACAACATGATCAATCAACGTCTCAACACCGTCCATGTCAACTGTTCCGAGTTGTTGATCGACACGCTCACGGTGGTTCGACGGTTTACCACCGGTAGTATTGGATCTTCGAGATCTAATGGAAGACTTTCATCGAAGGTTCTTCCAAAAGCAAGTCGAAACCACTGACTTATCTCCATGTGAGGCGAGATCGAGGTGAGTCCATCGGCGACTTCATGACCGGGTTCAATAAGGAGAGCAAAAGTCGAGGATGTAACGACCTCCTCATTATCTCGGCTTTCGAGCGGCATCACGCACGGGGCCTATCTGAGAGATCGTCAATCGAGCCCACTTCTGCGTCGGGCGTGGCACATGCGGTCGGTTCGCCAAGAGCGCAAGCGGACGGGGAAAGCGTGAAGCTTACAAGGAGGAACCCCGACAAAAGAAGAAGAGGATGGTCGAGGGGACCGAGGCAAAGTCGACAAGTGCCTTAGAAAGAATCTGGCGTGGCCTTTGAGTCTGAGGCTTGGGCCACGTCATAACCAAACGATCTCGATATACACCCTTGCGAAGGCGAGGCGGATATTCTGAGCTCCATGCGACATGTTCGAGACCTCGGCCCATGATAGGGGATCGAAAGCCGATCAAAGATAAGTATTGCTCCTTCCATAAGGATCATGGACAAGACAGGAGGAATGCATGAATCTCATGGAAGATATTGAAAAGTTGGTGCATGCGGGTTCTTAAGAAATACCAAGATCATGGCCAAATGACTGGTCGTCTGAGGTTCCCCATCGAGTCGGAAGCGGAAGCAAGAGAGGAGAAGCGTGTGGCCTCACCCGGCAAGAAGCGAGCCGACAGTGAAGAGGGTGATGGCGAGCACCGATGCGATGGAATCATATCCACTATCACGGGCTCCCTCGCGGTACTCGAAGTCTTCCTCAAAGCGAGGGCCGAAGTCCCGAACCGGTGAACACGTAAACAAGAGGTTTAAAAGGGCGAGGCAATCACCTTTTCGAGGGCGACCACTGTCCGCCGTAGTACCTCGCGGGGCGCAATGATAATCCAGCGATGATCGCCAACAAGTTGGTTCGGTGTATCGTCGATAGTGGTGCATCGATGAGTATCCTCTTCAAGGTGTTTCGACAAATTGAGGATTGAGGGGCACGCCTTCGCCAACATCACTACCACTTGAAGCTTCGTGCAGAAGAGCGCCGGGAGGCATTATTGGACTACATCACGGTGGAAACGCCGAGAGCTCCCAAGGTGGTCATTCTTTGTGGTAAATGCCTACTCACCATTTAACATTATACTAGGTCGAGGACCGGTTAAATGCGGTGAGGCGGTATGCTCAACGTATCTCTAACCATGAAGATCCCATAAGGGAGGGGTAGTGTGATCAGGGAGATCGAAACAAGCAAAGAGTGCATGCGGGTCGCCTTAGAGGTCTTGGGACTTGGCCCGGCACCCAGTATACAGATTAGCGAAGCCAGGAGTTGGGCGGAAAGGCGTCGTCGCTCTCGACGCTCGGTAGAGGAGGTCACACTATATGAAGGCGATCCGCCAAGGTCGTCAAAGTAGGTTCTAAAGTACCTCAAGCGAGGAAGTAGATCATCCAACTCCTAAGGGAATTCCAAGGCGTCTTCGCTTGGTCACCCTCGACAAGACCGGGGTCTCACCAAGTATTATTACTCACCCCATGACATTGATCTAAGTGTCAAACCGGTTCGGCAAAACAACGGATCTTTGTGGCGGGCAAGTCGGTCGTACATGACGAAGTGCCCAACTCTTGAGGCACACATATTGTTCGAAGTCAGTATCCGACACGGATAGTCAACCTAGTGATGGTCGAAAGGAGGAGGGATGGCGAATGTGTATCGATTACAGCGATCTCAATAAACATTGCCCTAGGAGCTACCCCTTCCATATTGACAAAAAATTGGCGCTTTGGTGGATCACGAAGTCTTGACTTCTTGGATCTATCTGAGGTATCACCAAGTCTTGATGAGTGGCGAGGGCGTATCTAAAACAGCCTTCATAACGGACTTGGCGTCTTTGCATATAAGAAGATGCCATTCGGACTCAGAATCGGGGCCACCTATCAAAGAATGGTGGATAAGATATTTCACCCTACATCGGTCAAATGGTGGAGGTGTATGTAGATGACATCGTCGTCAAAAGTAAGGAAAACCACCGTGTTGCCGACCTCGAATTATCCTCGGCTTACATCGTAAAGTAAACCTAAATTAAACCCCAAAAATGTACATTCGCGATTCGGTCGGAAAATTTTTGGGGTCTTTGAGTTCTCGAGAAGGATTAAAAGCCAGCCCGTCCAAGTTGAAACCGTTTTGGAGATGGTACGAAGACCATCTATGGCGTGCATAAGTTGACGGGCTGCGTAGTATGTTGAGCCGTTTTCTTTCGAAAGCGGAGAAGCGACTCCCATTTTCAAAATTCTCAAAAAGGCTCGGGAGTTCATTGGGATGATAAACACAAGTTAGCTTTTGAAGATATCAAAACTACCTCCAAACTCCCACTTTATCGTCCCGAAAGAAGGAGAAGTCCTCTCCTATACCTTGCGACTTGGATGAAACCATAAGTGTAGTTTTGAGTGCGAGGAGGCGGACATCGTCAACTCCATGTATTTCATCGATTCGAGCACTTAAGGGCGAAGCGAGATATCAACCTCTAGAAGCTCTCTTGGCATTAGTAAATCTTGCGGAGACTCGTCCTATTTTCACGCACATCTATACAAGTTCTCACCGATCATCCACCGGCAAGTGTTGACAAAGCCGAAGCTTCGGGAGAGTTGCGAGTGGGCATTGAATTGGGCGAGCACGCTATCTCTTTTGCCCTCGTCGAGCTATCAAGGTCGAAGCCTAGCAAACTTTCTAGTAGAGGCTAACATAGAAGCGAAACCCACGAACTACTCTCGAACAATGCGAGCCGAACCCATAAAGGAAGCATCCGAGAATTCTTGGCAAATCTGTGGATGGGGCTTGGGAAAAATGGGAAGTGGGACAGCATCTACTTTTAGGACGAAGGCGAAATCACCCTCGCCTGGTTTACATTGCAAACTACGAATAATGAAGTGGAGTCGAGGCCTTGTCGCGAGACTTCGCTAGCTCAAAGCCTTGATCTGAGTTGTGCAAGTTCACGGTGATTCTCGGTCATAGTAAGCCACATGTTGGGAAAGTCTGAAGCTAAAAACGGGATGAAAAATACCTTGAAAAAGCCAAAGCTACAAAGCGTCTTTCTCATACTTCCAGTTGGTTCGTATTCGAGGAGGCGAGAATAGCCGAAGCCGACACTTAAGCAAGCGGCTTCGTCATCATGAGCCCGCGGTGAAAAGTCGAAAGAAGCATAGGCGATGCCGGCGTCGAAGTTAACATAGTCTCGATGAAGAACCTAAGCTGGATGACTCCCGTTCAAGAATATTTGGAGAAGGAGAATTACCTCATGTGGACTCGAGGCTAGGAAAATCTTGAGCAAATCTTTGCGATCGTACTTGAGCAGGAATTCTCTGAAAGTCGTATCTCGGCATCTCCTAAGGTGTTTGGGTCCGAACCGAGCGAATACGTACTACGAAAGTACATGAGGGATCATGTGGAAGCCATATCGGACCCGTGCGTTATCGAAAAATCATGCGATGGGGATACTATTGGCCACAATGTTCCAGACTCGATTGACCTCGTAAAAGTGTCAAAGTGCCAAATTCATGGAAATTTACGAGGCTACCTCAAACCGACCTCGTCGACATCGCGAAACCCTTGGCCATTCATGCAATGGGGATTGATATTGTGGACCCTTCAGAAAGCTCAAGGCGGTTCGGTTCACGATTGTGCTATCGACTACTTACAAAGTGGGTGGAGCGAACCCTTGGTGAAAATCACAAGCAAAACGCTCTCAACTTTGTGCGGAAAAATATTGGGTGTCGCCGGTATCCCCCATGTCCTTGTTTGGATAATGGGGCAGTTCACGAGATAAGGTCTTCAAAGTGGTGTCGAGAGCTTGATTGACAAAATTCACCTCGGTGGCCCATCCTCAAGCAAATGGTCAAGACCGAAGTCACAGGACAATTGTGAAGGGACTCAAACTCGCCTCAACGAGTGAAAGACAACCTGGGTGGAAAATTTGCCACAAGTCTTATGGTCATACCGTACAACACCTCGGACATCGAATGGAGAAACACCCTACGGTTTGGTGTATGGAACCAGCGATAATCGGTGAAATCGGTATGCGAGCCCGTACCATCCATTTCTCGTGAAGTAAATGAGGATAATCTGAGCCGATCTCGATCGCTAGAAGAAGAAGCGACCTCGCCTACATTAGAAGCTCGGTCAACAACAAGTAGCTCGGTATTATAACCGGCGTGTTTAATCCCAGCAGTTCAAGTAAGCGACCTCGTGCTTGAAATAACGAAGTCGATAAAAGGCTAAAGCTCGACAAGTTAGAAGCACATGGGAAGGACCATTTCGAGTTGAAGAGTCCTCGGAAAAGGGTCATATAAGCTCGCCCATTTATCCGGTGAGCAAATACCTCATCGTGGACATCATTCATCTTAAGAGATATTTTCATAAGTGTCGAAAGAAAAAAATTGTTGATTAATCTTGTTAAGTCGTGTCTTTAGGTCCTTTTCTTTTTTACGTGTGTTTCATTAATAAAATCTTTTCTTGCATATTTCATTTGTCACTTATGCATACTCCTCTTACGTTATATAATACCCTTAAGAGGATGATAAATAAACCCAACGAGGGTAAAATAAGCGCGTGAGGACCACCCTATCGACACTTCTCGACAAATAAGGAACTTAACTGTTTATCGCATATCGTTTAATCTGAGGATGAATTACTTCGTTTAAATACGAGGGCGAACTATCTTCGTTTATTTGAGGATGAATTACCTTCGTTTAATCGAGTCGAACTACCTTCGTTTATTTCGAGGATGAATTACCTTCGTTTAATCGAGGACGAACACCTCGTTTATTTAGGATGAATTACCTTCGTTTAAGAACTACCCGTTTTTAAGATGAACTACCTTCGTTTAATTACGAGGCGACCTACCTTCGTTTGATTACGAGGACGAAATGTTATAGTAAAAAAAATCAACCAAAGAAAGAAACATTTGTTCTTCTTTCCAAAATATACAACGCATACGACATTACGAGGGCGATGAAGGACCGGGAGGTTGGGAAAAACTAAGCGATCTCTAGCAAAATCGAGGTTCTGGTTCATCTATGCTTACCACCCTACCTCTACTCGTCCTCGATCGACACGGAGCTCGGCCACTCGACCTCTATGTCTCGACATCCGACCCGGCTACTCGATAAGCTGCCGTTCTCTGCGCATAAAACTCCAGGGATGCCTATCGAGATCCGATATTTGACGCACGTCGGGGAGGAGAACTCGGCGGGAGAAGCCTCGGCGTCGAGCAAGCACCGCTCAAGTTGTGGATGACGAGCTACGTGATCTTGTATGAGACCGCCTATTTTCTCGGTCGACAAGTGCTCTGAAATTCCAAGTCCGGCCGTACTCACGTTTGTAGCTCGAACACCGCTGCGATCTCTAAGACTTTGTCTTGACCTGGATGGTCACCACCCCTCGGGAATAACCGCCTCGTTTGTGTGCTCTTGAAACCGTTTGGCATCCGAGATCTCACCCCTCCAAACCAAAAAGGCTTGAGCTCATCAAACTTCTTTAAACCCGAATTTACATGACCTTCCGCAGGGACTTGCCTTGTGAAGGACCTCGACCTCTTTTTGCGAGGCTCGATTGAAATTTTGATTTGGTTACGGACACATCAAAAGTTGAAACTGGCGAAACAAAAACAAAAAAGTTCTTATAAAATTGAGGAATTTTATTAAGCCTTTAAACGGCAAACCATCTTAATAATGCCGTAAGTTTTGATCTGAAAAAAAAAAAAAGAAAGAAAATTTTGACCCTCCAAATTTTGGGCCCTCCTCGCCTCCTAAACCTCCTCCCGGCCTCGTGATCGTCCACCCTCCTTGGGATCGGCCATGGTTTCTGGATGTCCATCCGCCAGCGCGGTGACTCGCGGTCGGGGTGGGAGGTGGGGCTCTCGAGGCTCTTCCCGTCGGTGAGAGCCTCGGACGCCCGCCCAGGCCCATTCGACATCCCTCATACCCGTCTTGGACTTATCCAATGGGTAATCCTCGACGACCCGGTGGCGGCCCAGCTTAAGGGGCGGCCTGCGCCGGAGAACCTCCGGACAAAACAACCTCTCGTGGCGGGCTCTCGCGGGCCGCCTCGGCCTCCCGGCCGTGGTCGCCCACCCGGCCCGGGCCGACCTCGGCGCCCGCCCCTCGGTCCCGCGAGCCCGCGACCTTCCTTCGCCGCATCCGAGCTTTCGCCTCCCGGCCTCGTGAGGAGGGGTCTCCTCCTCCAAACCCCGCCGCGACCCACGGTGGGCGGGCGACAACATCATTAAGATAGTCCGTCGGATGGGTGGGCGTCGCCGTCATTGGTGACATCACGACTCGGCCGTCATGCTCGGTCCCGCCAAGTCAACTATGTCAACAATTACATAAACACATAATGTTATGCAAACCAATTGCATTACCTCGGGAAAAGCGACGGCGACCAAGGGCGATCTCCATTCATCATCCGGGAAAACTACGCCTTTCCTTGTTGGGCGTGGGATGGACAAAAGCGGCGCCCTCGGATGTCTTGGTCCTCCCGGAAGGGCCTCGGACCAATCTTGAACCCGTTGGATGGCTCGAATCAAACCTCGGTCTTTTCTTCTTGAGCGAAGTTCCTGAGTCAAAAAAGGCCGAGTTAGAACATAAAATAAAAATCAATCAAAAGGGTGAAAGAAGGGGGCCCCCTTCACGGATGGAGGATCATAAGGGCTCCCCGGGACAACTCGGCCCGAAAAAACTTGTCGTGGCGCTTTCGGTGATTCTTGAGGTCAGGGTCCATGGCCTCTCCCAAACTTCTGTATTCCGGACAAGGGAAGGACTCTGGGACAAAGAAGAACCTTACGCCAATTGGGTTTTGACCGTAATAACCAAAGCTACGAAGGGTGATAAATCAACCACCACAGCTAGATTTAAACTAAAAAACCAGGACCACCCAGGGTGAGAGGAAAATTATGGCGACAAGACACCAAGACCCTCAAGCGCGAAAGTTCGGCATTATTTGAAGCAAAGGTATATGAATTTTTTTGCGTTGGCTAAAAAAGGTGGAGAATCGAACACCACTTGTGTCCTATAGTGACAAAACCTCGGAGGGCAACCCTATCCTCCAATCGGGGCGACCAACTCTATAAATTTAGGATGAAATCTCAAACAAAGCTCTTTAATTGAGGAGGAATCTGCCGAAGGAAATAAAAACCACCAAAATCCAAAAGCGGGTAAACAACACTCAGAAGGAATAGAAGAATCACGGTAAAAACATCTAACCGGGGAAGGGCCGTGAAGATACCCCGGCAAACCGGGGCAAACGCCCTCCGGCCCCGGCCGTGAACCTCATCGACGGAGAAGAAGCCATAGGGTAACTTACTTGTTTTAACAGACGATCGAGAAAATGGCAATTGTCGCGAGCGAGCGTTTTGAAAAGAGAGTTTTTTCAAGTTTGAAAGTTGGCGGCAGATAAAGTGAAGTGAAATGGCGTGGGTTATTTCCCGCAACTTTCGGGACCCCAAGGTATACATTAAATGGATGTGGCGTGTTCCGTGTTCGACCTCGCCGACATCCGTGTTCGATCTCGCCGGCGTTACATATTCGACTTGGTGGGGGGGTCTTCAACCGGGTTTCGATCGGGGAAATTGACCTCGGCGGATCGTTACACGGGGACCCGAGTTTCGGGAAATGTCGAACCCGTCCCCTCCGTCCGACCTCATACGTCTTTTTGGGGGAGGGGATGTGATAGGATCGATCACTACTGGGCCTACCGGGCCCCAATATAAATGGGCCCCATTAAGCTCGGCTTGAGTTGGGAAGACTCCCGACCAACTCAATCAATCGCAGGGAGCGTAGAGATTGGATACATATCTAAAGAATCCTTATGAGAGGACTTTGTTTGGTCAACTCATATGATGGTATATAAATAAATTTAGATTGAGAGAGAATCTACTTTTGTATTAAACCAATACTTAATAGAGATATTTCTCTTGTTGGTGGACGTGATCTATTTCATAGATCGAACCCGTTACTTCCTTGTTCTTTGCATTCATTACCCTACGAAAATAAGATCGATCGAGCGATTCGGAACTCCCGGTACTGCGCGCCTTCTTGAGGAATCCGCATAACCAAAAAACCCAATCATTCGGCACCTAAAAATTGAAGGGGGTGTTCAATTCAATTCGGTGGGGGCGGGCGATGCCCGACGGCGTGGGGACTACCCAAGGCCTCCCTTTGTGCGGGCCTCGGTATTTAGGGTCGCTCAAGCGAGGAGCTGGGGTTAATGACGATCCCCGGTTCGGCGGGGCGTCGTCGGGCGTGGGAGATCGGGCCGTGCTCGATTGGCTGGCAAAAAAAAAAGGCGATTTAGGGCCGGGCATATCGATTTCAAGGGAAAGCGATGGATCGTTCCGGCGGGCGTGGCGGGACAATGCCGGCGACTCGAAAGGCCTTCCGTTGTACATGAGCCCCGAGTATTTCAGGCGCACCTCAAGTCGAGACCAGCTATAAGATTATGGGCGATCATGCGGTTCGGCGAGTGCTTGCGGCCTTGCTTTCGGGGGGATCCCCGGCCCGATGGCGACAAGTAGTAGGTTGGGCGGGTTTGCAATTCATTTATTTAAGTTGAATTGAGATGTTTAGTTGTGTCATAGTTGTCCATATTGAGTTCTGCAGTTTGAACACGAAAACTGTGAATTTATCAATAGTTATTTATTTATTTGATGTGAGCTGAGTGTTGCAAATGATCACTTCCCATTTGTACACAAGACAAGATGTTCTTAAATTAATACAAATCAGTTCGAGAACTGTATGGTTTAGTGCATTCTCACTTTAGATATTCTTTTCTTTTTCAATTGAATATTGGACGACAAAGTAACTGACGACATAAGATATTTGGACTGAAGGGTACAAAGTAGAATTTACAAGAACAATATCGTCTAAATCCAAACGAAATCATCTTTGCTGGTTAGACTAACTTCAGATCATGTATTCATCAACAACAATGTCAAGCAAAGGTTTGTTATCTTCATTTTGTAATAAAACGACATTGATATTTAAGAATTATGTTTGAGCTTGATTGATTGACTAATGAATTAACAACTAAACACAAAGTTTGATTTTTTCAGACATGCATCCTTTGAAAAAAGGGGGCGATCAATAACATTAATTCTTCTTAGGGCTGTCTAAATGATGTTCTTCGCTTAGAACCAAAGAATCGAATTGAAGTGTTGAGTTAACCATAAGCGCAAATTAGTTTCGGTTGGTATTCGATTTCATAGTTGAATTTTTTCATTGGTTGGGCCGAAAAATCATTTTATCTTTAACTATTATATAATTAATTAAAATTCTAGAATCTCAATTTTAATTATTATTTAATTATTTTCAGTTTTAAAATTATTAATTAATTTTGTTTCGATTTTTGGTTAATAAAAGTCTTTATAACCGATCGATTTTGATTAATCAAAATCTCAATCGGTTTAATTTCAATTCATTTTAGGATAATTTCGATTTGATTACAGAAAAATTCGATTTATTAAGAAGCATTTTCAACCCAATGATTCCAAAGCCATTTTATTTTCTGGGCCCAAATTAGACTATTGCTTTCCCAAAATAGATATTTACGCGAGGCCCAAATAAAAAGCCCAATAGGACGGTCTGCTACACACGATTTCAATTTTGAAGTCAACAATTCATCTAAGCGTGTAATTCCGCCCAATCCCCTAACCCCAAATCCCCAACAACTCAACCTTCGATCCTAAAACCCCAATTTTTCTTTTCTCTTTCCCAATTCATTATTTTCCGATTCACAGCCCCAAAATCCAACGCGAAATCGAGCTGAAATCGACGAATCCGACCGCCAGAAAAGCTAAATTATTTATGATCGGCGACGATGTATAGCAATTTCAAGGAGCAAGCGATCGAGTACGTCCGGCAGGCCGTCGCCGAGGACAACGCCGGAAACTATGCCAAGGCCTTCCCGCTCTACATGAACGCGCTGGGTATTTCAAGACGCATCTCAAGTACGAGAAGAACCCTAAGATCAAGGAGGCGATCACGCAGAAGTTTACTGAGTACTTGCGCCGGGCCGAGGAGATCCGTGCCGTGCTCGACGAGGGGATCGGGCCCCGGCCCGAACGGGGATGCAGCCGTGGCGACCCGGCCCAAGACCAAGCCCAAGGACGGGAAGGATGGTGAGGGGAGGATGGCGATAAGGAGGCTCGGGCCGGGCTGAACTCGGCGATTGTTAGGAGAAGCCCAACGTTAAGTGGAATGATGTGGCTGGATTGGAGGCGCAAGCAGGCACTGGGAGGCTGTGATTCTCCCGTGAAGTTCCGCAGTTCTTTACTGGTATAATTTCGCTTGTGTTGTGATGTGCGTATATTGGAGGAGTGTAATGTGTGATAAGCGATTGCTTTTTGGTGGTGTTTATGTGTTGCCTGGTTAATAGCTATCCTGTTTGCTCGTATTAAGCTTGGGTTTGTTTTAAGAAAATATGGTCGGAATATAACTTTAGGGCATGTAGATTAATCGTAAGTAGTGGTGAGCAAGCATTGAAAAAGATGACATGGCTGTGAGCTCAAATTGATTGCATTGTGTTTTGTTGTGGAATATAATTCATTGTCTCCTGCTTGGTTAACTGATAGCTAATGTGTTAAGTTGATTTTGAGATCTTTTACTTATTCGTTTTCAGCCTTACAGTGGATTGTGGTATGAGGAAAATTTAGATCATAGAGATGGATGGGTTATCTTGTCGAAGAGACATTTAACCCATTGTTCATATTTGATTATAAATTTAGTAATACTTTTAGATCAAACAAAGAGTTCCTATTCTGTGCCATGTATAAACGAGGATGCACATCCAGTTTTGAGCATGGTCAATTAGTTGTATGGTATCCCTAGCTTGTTATGTTTAATGTACTTCTTTGTTTATTAGGTAGAACGCCCTTGGAGGCTTTTTTTTATGGTCCTCCTGGAGCGGAAAGTCATACTTGGCCAAGGTGTTGCCACTGAAGCCGACTCAACATTTTCAGGTCACTTATCTTCCTCGATGTATGTATTTTCTGCTTGGTGTTCATAGATAAAATGGTTGTGAAGCTTGCAATATTACTTGAAAAATCTTTATCCGTTTTCTCTGTGAAAAGGTGTTCTATTTCAAGTTTCTTTTCTTCCTTTTCAATGATCAAGTTCTTAAGTTGTAAAGTTGGTAAGTGGCATATGCTGTTTTCTTTCAGTGTTTCTTCTTCAGACTTGGTTTCAAAATGGATGGGTGAAAGTGAAAAGCTAGTTTCTAATCTCTTCCAAATGGCATGAAAGTTCTCCTCGATCATATTTATTGATGAAATAGATTCCCTCTGGGACAGCGTGGAAAGGGAAATGAAAGTGAAGCATCTGGGAATCAAAACAAATTGCTTGTACAGATGCAGGTAATTGTAGTTCAGGGTCATATTGTTAGAAATCACCCTAACAATTTCTTTGCACCTCTTAGAAAGATTTCTTAGTAATATTTCTATCATTCATCGACATGAATATCCTGCATCTATAACTCTGCATCTTAATGTGGGTTGCAAAATTTTACCTCTCGAGGTTGCTGCTTCTTCTGGTTCTGGATATGACTTTGGGAATCAGTTTTTATTTTATACATTTTGAATTTTCTAACTGTTGCTAGAACTTGCTGCTTCTTCTGGATATGACTTTGGAATCAATTTTTTTTTTATCGTTTTCAATTTTCTAATTGTTGCTATGCTACTTTGAGATCTAGAAATGGCATGTCATTATTGCAATTTGCAAGTAGGGTTTATGTTGCAGATTGCAATTATTAAGTTATTTGAACCCAAGATAGGAGGTTTTGTATGGAGTTTTCCGTCATTATTATTATCATGGATTTCTTTACAAACATTGTATCAATATGGGAAAAGTTTGTATTCTTCCATCAGTTCACTTGGGACAATTTTATGGATAATAAACATCTTGACTCCAACTTAACTAGATAATACCTTCAAGGAGAAACACTAGATAATTTGTGTAATGTATATGCTCGGCTTGCAAAGTATTAAGATGATAGTTAATTTTAGATTCTTAAGAGCTTGGTCCTGTACCATTGATTTTTGTCAATGGTGATTTTGGTTCCTATATCTTTTGAAAATGAACTTTTAACATTTACCAGTTGCATTGTTATCTTATGTACATCAGGGGTGGGCCACAATGATGACAAAGTTCTTGTTCTTGCTGCCACTAATACTCCTATGCTCTAGATCAGGTAAAAGAACTGCACACTGATGGTAGAAAGTGAGGAATTTTCATTTAACTTCATTATTTATTTTATTTATATAATTATTTCCTATAGGCTATAAGGCGGGGTTTGACAAGCGCATTTATATCCCTCTACCAGATGTGAAGGCACGGCACATGTTCAAGGTATGAACCAATTCTTTCATCTCACTAATGGAATTGGAACCAGGATTAGTAACTAAAGATTATCATCTTTTGTGGATTGTTTACTCTTGTAGGTGCATTTAGGAGATACTCCTCATAACTTGAATGAAAGTGACTTTGAAAGCCTAGCTCGTAAAACAGAAGGTTTTCTGGTTCAGATATTGCTGTTTGTGTAAGTTCGACTGCTTACTAGTACTTGATTTGTAGATAGGCTCTGTAGTAAATTTTGAGTGCTGCGTTCCCATTGAAACTTCACATATCTATTTATGACTTAGAAATTAGAATTGATGTGAATGACTTTAATAGGTTAAAGATGTCTTATTTGAGCCTGTGAAAAACCCAAGATGCAATGTTCTTCATTAAGACATCTAGTGGCGCGTGGATGCCATGTGGACCCAAGCAACCAGGTGCCATCCAGACAACCATGCAGGATCTTGCTGGAGGAGAACCCACAGGTATCATTTTAGTTGAAGCAATGTATATTTTTAATTTAACCAACTGATGTTAAGTAAATGTATGTTGGTAAGTACAGTTGTAATCTTAACAGGAATCTACTTAGATGTATGTTTTCTGTGTGTCTCTTTCTCCTCTTACTTAAGCTCATCATAAGCAACTAAATGCTCTCTATACCTTGATGCTTTTGTAGATCATCCCACCACCTATATCAAAACAGACTTCGACAAAGGTACTTGCAAGGCAAAGACCAACTGTGAGCAAATCTGATCTCGATGTGCATGAGAGATTCACTAAGGAATTTGGTGAGGAAGGCTGAAGAGAACTTGAGGTGCTTTAGCCTGCTGCGAACTGTGTACCGTGACCTTTGTATATTATGTTTTTACTGCATTCAGATATTAGCCTCATCAATCGGGAAGGTTAGACGACTTTGCATTTTCCTCCAGCATTTGGCCAGAAAATGAGCTGACACTTCTCAAATTGCTGTACTTATTGTTATGTACAAACATTAAAACTACTCCAACAAACACTGTCAATATGGTTTGTTCATGTGAGGCAACTAAATGTAGTGGCATTACATGATGACTTTAATTCTTCTTCCCCTTAACTTATCAAGTTCATTTACAACGACTAGATTGTTTTTGCATATGTCCATAATTGCATTTAAAATTGTTTGTACCATTTATTGTAGTGATATATGGCATCTGCAGGAGTGAATGTTTCATTGGAACAATCTCTTGATAGGGAACATTACTATCCATAGTTGTGTGCTCTAAACAATTCGCATACTTACTTTTTGTACATATGGATAGAATTAAATGGTGAAAGGCACTACCCGTATTCTAGCATAAATTCTCCTCTCGACCATCTGATTGAGCACACTGCAGGTTTTTTTGAAGATCTAAATGCCATGGAGATGAGATTGTGGTCTATCTCCTGTAAAGGTTAAAGATTTCCTTTGCTGTTGCAGGTCGTCGTTCAGCCGTTGTTCATTTGATCAGATTAAAAGTGGTCGATAATGGCCTAAGGAAGGAAGCCACAAAGTCTTATTCATTTACTCTGCTACGGCTATAGAGACTCGATAAAAATCATAGGATAAGTTATTAGATTAGTACAAACCAGCTATTGACCAAGTAAAACCCAAAATTTTTTCTCTCTCTCTCTCTCTCTCTCTCTCTCTCTCTCTCTCTCTCCCTTTGTGGGCAGCAAGATAATGACTAGGGTGGGAAGCGGTTTTGGTTTCGGTTAATGAACCGAACCAAACCTGTTTGATTAACCTTACTATTCGGTTCTGGTTGGTTTGGGTATAATATTTTAATTTTTTGGTTTTGGTTAACGATAAGACGTTAATAGAAAAACCAAAATCTTTTCTATTTTTTATTTATTTTAATTTTTATAAATCGAAAACTAATTACTAATATTAATTAAAGTTAAACCCTATTACTCTTGTATCAAATTATAATTACTCTAATTATCAAATTATCATTACATGAACATGATAGTTTGTTGATGGATTGATGTTGATTCTTTGATTTATTTTGAATTATTAATGGATATTGGATGAATTTTTTTGGACATTAAAATTTGAAAAGTTCTCTCGATTCAAGTTGTATCTTATACTATCGTTTCTTATAAATTCATTTCTAAACAATTTTTGGTTTTGGTTAAAACCGAACCACTAACCGATCGGTTTTGGTTAAGAACTTAATAAGCGGTTGGTTTGGTTATTAAATTTTGAAAATTTGGTTGTTACAAAAAAATCGTCGTTAAAAACCCAACCGTTCCCCTAATAATGACAGTAATAAAGATTAGACACCTTTCTTTTTTTCGAATTTAGTGGGCACGGACGCTTCCCAATCCGTAACCTTTTGTTTTCTACAAAGGCGATAAACAGAAGGCAGGCAGCAATGATATTTGCTGACATATATCTTCTCAAATGGATGTCACTACAAAATTCTGATGATATATTATAGTTCAATCGTTCTTATTCTTCAATTTTCTTGATCAATTTTTTGTTTTGTAAAAAAAAACAAAACACTTCTAACATAAAATAGGAATCATGGTTGAGGATACTAACAAAGCTGACTCCAGAATTCCATTTGGAACCATGCTAAGATGCTTCATCAATTCTCTGAACAATCTGTACGATTTGTGTACTCAGGCAAAATCGATGAAGCCGGCTTAAAACTAGATTCTGCACAAAATTATGGTGTTTAAATTCCCAAAAATAATCGAATAGCCACACCACCATTCTTTCCTCAAGTCACTTGTTCACTACATTTTATCAACATGGATGTGGTGAAACTGTTTTATACACCTCTAGTTTAGATTTGCATTGGCAAATGGAGATGCCTCTAATAGAAAGGTAACGAAGTGCATAAACTCGTATTACTAGAGCTGATACATGCATCATTAGAACTTTGGTCTGTACTACACATGGATATATCTTTTTTTTTTTTGTCAATTTCATAAATTTTAAAGGGTGTCACGGTGGACTCGAACCGAGACCTTTGGCCTCGGGCATTAAACTCTACCACTAGGCCAACACACACACCACATGGATATATCTGTCACTAGGTGAACAGCGTGAACTTACGTTTTCTCTTCAAGATTTGTGCCTGCTCTATGGTGAGAATGCCACATTACATGATATCATGTCAAATATAATTTAATGTAAAATAAAATGATGGCATTATAATTGGATGATGCATGCTAATGATTTAAGTTGATTAAAATTTCACATATTTTTTTAATCATGCAGCATTACGTAGTTTACATGGGGAGCACTCACTCAAGGACTCGAATCAGCAATCGCAGCTAACCATCAGATGCTCACCTCAGTAATGGGAAGGTATGCTCTACCATCAATCTTGATTGCAGTTCATGCTTAAGCTTCTTTCACCTGTAGGCGAAATCGATGCGAAAATCAAGCTCACTGTTAAAACCTTAGCAGAAGTCTCTACTCGATACTAACATTTCTTTCACTGATTAAATTTTTCAGTCACGAAGGGCCAGGATGCAGCGGTCCACCATTATCGAAGACATTCAGAGGTTCTCCGCAATGCTAACCTCAGATCAAGCAAAAAACTCGAAGGTTCGTCTGATCCTAAATTCAATATCTTTACTAGAGTCATTCGTTTCTTAAAGAAGACAATTGTTTCCCTTGACTGCAGAGAGTGATTCAGTAGTATCTGTGTTTCAGAGCAGGACAAACTACCTACACACAACACACCATGGGAGTTTTGGGTATAAGCTACTTTGAAAAAGCCATCAACCGTTGATGGACTCATCATCCGACATGATCATTGGTATCATTGATTGGGTAGACATTTCTAATATATCCTTTGACCTCTCCGCTAGAATTTCTGTTCATATGTTAACTAACTATTCAACAAAAAATGAGTAATCTTACGTTTAGGGTATGGCCTGAATCCAAGACTTCAATGACTACGGGCGGCCTGTGCCCAAATTTAAAGGCGTTGCTCAACTGGTGAAAACTATACTCTGTCGAACTGCAACAGGTTGCGCTGCAATGCCAGATTAACTCAAATAGTCATATGCTTTCAATATATATTGTTGAAGATGCATCGTGAAATATTTGAAGAAAAATAGTAGGAGCCAGATTTTACCAAGGATTTAGCAGAATCGGGCCCTCGAATCATTCAAGAGACATTTTTCCTGTCGGCCAAGATGCCAATGGTCACGGAACCCACACCATCCACTATTGTTGGCTTGGTGGTTCCCAATGTCAGCTTGTTGGAATAGGAAAGGGCACTGCAAGAGGGGCGCACCAACAGCTCGACTGGCAATCTATAAGGCTTGTTGGTTTGGCCTCTGCAGCGATGCAGACATTCTTTCCGCCATAGATGCGCGTCAGCAATGGTGTGGATGTCATATCGATGTCCCTTGGACCAGATCCACCCCAGCCGCTACTTGGTGCAATTTCAATTGGAAGTTTTCACGCGTTCCAGAAAGAGTTGTATTCTCTGCATCAGCCGGAACAGCTTTCTCCTGAACTGCTACCAATGTTGCTCCTTGGATTCTCACAGTCGCAGCAAGCACCATGGACCCTGAGTTCCAAACAAATATATATCTAAAATTCAAAAATTATAACGGTAATCAAATAAAGCATCTATATTGACTAGACGATACTTATCATTCTTCATGCTTCTGATATCAAGTCTTAATTGTTTGAAGGGTTTTAATATGAACCCATTTCAGATGAACAACTTTTACAGCAGTGGCGGGTGCAGCAGCAGCCCTAGCTTTTCATCTGCAAAGCCAAGGTACTTATCTGTCAGCTTATGTACTTATCTATTTGCCTCTTGAATCTTCGACTCTTTGATTCTGCTATACTGCCAGCTTTTGTAAAACAACACCCCTAGATCCAGCTCTGGTTAAGGGAAGATAGTTGTCCATAGCTTTAAATAATTGTGATTCACGAAATGAAAAGTGCTGCTGTAAAACAAGCTGGTGGTATGGGGATAATACTCGTTGATCCACTAGCCACAGACATCACATTTCAGTTTGAAATCCCAGGCACATTAATCAGCATTCAGGAAGCAGATAAGCTTCAAGCACATCTTTCACAACAGTAAGTTTAAGTTTCTAACAAATATCATCAGTTAATGATTTAAGTATACATTTTCTGTTGTAACAGAAACCCAGTGGCTAGAATATCCTGACAATGGCAATTATGCCGACTGAACCAGCGCCTGAAATGGGAATGTCTCATCTCGAGACCTAATGTCATCAGCCGACATAATTAAAGTATGAGCCCAAGTTTCCAGAAACATACAAGTGGAGAAGAAATCATTGAAACTTTCTGCTATTTCACAAGCAAGAAATTTCAAACCATTGTAAAACTCATATTTTTCACCTTTTGGTTTCAGCGGATATAAACACCGAGCATGACGTTCTGGCAGCATGGTCCCCATCGGCTACTACCAACACTGCTGGAAAATCAATCGACTACAACATAACCTCAGGCACTTCAATGTCCCGCCGCATGTTTCTCGCTTTCTGCCATAGTCAAATCAGTCCATCGTTCAAGGAGCCCTGCAGCGATCAAGTCTGCGATAATGACAACAGGTAACCTTTAACTAATAAAAATACTAACAGAAACTAAACGCCTGCTCACTGTTTTTTTTTTTTTGGTGTGAATAGGGACAACTCAAGACAACATTGGGAGCTTCATTAGAAGACATCCAAATGGCACTCAAACCTCACCTTTCGATTATGGATCCGGCATGTCAATCCAGCTGCAGCAGTTGATCCCGGATTAGTTTACAATTTTGATAGCAGTGACATCATTGATTACCTGTGCAGCAAGGTGCAAAGCCTGCCCAGCTGAAGAACCTCACTGGTGAGACAACATGCAGAAAAACCACAACATCCTCGTAATTTCAATTACCCATCAATTGGAGTTCGAACCTGAAAATATATCATTGCATAGAACAGTTACATATATGTGGCAGGGCTGGCTGTTTACAAGGCAAAAGTAAACTCTCCAGCTCGTGTACATGTTTCAGTCCTCGAATGAACTCAGCTTCAAAAAGGGGAAAGATGTATTTCATGATGAATCTTGTGCCCTATAAAACCACTAATGAGAACTTTGTGTTTGAAGCTTTGACATGGACTGACGGAATGCATGTTGTCAGGAGTCGATTGGCCTCAACATCTCTCTAGGAAATGAATGAATAACACCACTTTCTTTTCCTGAGGATTGCAACTATAAGATACAGTTACAACACAATCAAACAGCTATTTGGTATTGTAGATCGATGTTCAAGTATTCATCATTGAATTCAACTCATCAAAATGTAACCAAGCTTGTAATAGAAATCAGTATGTCATTTATGTTTTGTACTCGAAAAGATACTTAACATTAAAAAAAAAACAAAAAGTGGAATTTAGTCTCCATCTTTTCCTAGATTTTTCAACATAGAAATAGCGGAAACGAACAGTAAAAATCCTAAAATTCCTTGATGCTTGTAATTAGTAAAATTGCTACTAGTAATCCCCAGAAGAGCATAAGCCTTTAGCAGGTGGAATCTATTCGAATCCCTTACAATAGTTTCTCTCCTTCTATTTTTGAAATTAGCTTAATCACTGCATGCAGTCACCCAGACCCTGAGATTTTTTTTTGCCTGGGTGAAATCCTGGCAATTGCCAGGTGCTGAGAAAGGATGGCCTTTTTCCTCTTCAATATCATGAAGCACGTAATTCGTATCTGGTTGATATCCTTCATCCTTCAAATGAATACTTAATTTCCGAGTGTCCTATAAATATGATCGGATAGAGGATGTGAAATGTTGCTAGCCATAAAAGAATACGTTTCTCTTCACTTCAATCCAGCTACAGCCAGTTTCTTTCCTAACTTTTCTTTCATCCATCAGTTTTCTCACCCGTCCTATCTTGCCAGTTTCCGATGCAGCATATAAGTTAGCTAACAAACATATGCAGATGAGTCCTGTGGCTGTCAGGAAATGAGTTTTTCCGCTGCAAATATTCCAATCTCTATATTCCCATAAACTTGGCATGCAGCCAAGAGGGTATGCCAAACAGTTGCACCGGCAGAACGGCATTCCATCAATAAGCGCCATACTTTTCTAACATCCCAGCTCCGCTATACAGATCAACATGCGGATATATCTCCATAGTGGGAGAAAGGTGAAGATTGTTCACCATCATTCGAAATATGTTTCACCTTCATTTACCAATCCTGTAGGGTGCATGCAAAATTATACTGATGAATGTGATCTCATCCATCTCTAAGTTTCTCTTTTTTTCCTTAAACACCAGTGCCTTTTCCCCATAACCATGTTGTGCATACCCCAAGATCATCGAGTTTCAAGAAACCAAGTCCCTTTCCTTCTGCCTCGTGAAGACTTCATTGGCCTCGATATCCCTTTTTGGGCATGGCAATAAGGGGCTTACAATTAGAGTGTTATTATAGCCTGATTTGATCAAGCTTGGGTGAAACTGCTTTCCTTGATCTGTAGCTGCCGACTGTCTCGCATGCATTTATTATACTAGAAAAGTAAACTCATTTGGCCAGACACCTTCGTTGGCTAACTGACCAAAAAATTCACGGCTCCCTCGGGTCGTCTTTCTGACACACCAACTAACATTGCATACCGCAACTATGTCCTCGTCTATTCGCCTGAAAACTTTTGCTGCATCATCACTTGTTTTAATATATGCGTTGAGCAACGCTGTTCCCACTAAAGTGAGTTTTCGTAATTGGTTTGATGATCTCCGCGGCCTTGAAATAAAGATTAGTAAGAAGAGCTGCAAATATCGTTGTATAAGTGTAATGATTAGGTCTCACAGCTTCTCTCCGCATCTGGAGAAACATATCCGTTGCTTCTAATGCTCGACCATTTTCACGTACCCTCCGATAATTGCTGTCCACGACACCACACTTTGAATTGTATCCATCAATGAGAACATTTTCATTGCCATCCATCTGAAGACCTTTCATGTACCACTCCAAGAGCTGTTCTAACATTGTCGAAACTACCAAACCCACGCCTCCAATGTGGCATCAGCCGGGCAAAACCAATTCTTAGGTTCGAACACAGCTTAAGCACAGTGGCGAAAAGTTGTTTCTATGAACTCTATACCCAACCCTCATTCTATATAGCAGCCGATAGCATCCAAGTCGAACCCATTCATAAGACCTGCAATCATCCCATTCAAAAGACTGCATCTCTACAATCAGTTCCATCAAACACATACCTAGCCTCTCCCTCATCCCATATTTCGAATATCCAAAGCATTCCCCCTCCGGTCGAACCAAACCCGTTCTTGTCATACCGTGCAATTGGACTCCAACCCCTACCGCACCATCACCTGCCAAAGCTCCAAGAACAGTTGCAAACGTGAAGGTTTGGTTCAACTCCCTCGGATCTCATGAAGCTGAAAACCTGACCTTTTGCGACATCTTTTGATGGCATAACCCGTTAACGCGTCCAAGTCACTACATTCTTCACTTTGATCTCATCAAAACTCTCTTCCCGTCATCCAAATTCCCATTCTTGACATGCATATCTACAAGCAAGGTCCCGCACTGACATCCTCAAAGAAGCCATTTTAACACTGGCAATGTATCTGCCTACCAAAGCATAATCTTGCAAGCTCATGGAAGCCTTTAATATGCAAGATAAGCTGCTCCCTGTCGGCCAAAACACCCCCGGATTCATAAACATATGTTTTCAATGCTTCTTGATTTAGGCCATCGCAGTATTCGAACAGCAAATGGTTTTAATACGAAACATCTCTTTGCTAAATTTCATCAAACGGGTTCTGCGCATTCTTGAAAAGTGAAAGCTCCGGCGGCCGATTATAGTTTTCTGAACCCATCGAAATATGCAGGGAAATTCGGACAGAGGCTTGAGGTTTCTTGAACATGGCCTATGAATTATCATGACAGTTTGATATAAATTATCCCCAAAAATCTAACTCAAATTAGAATACACAGAAAGTAACAGTTAGCAGACTCTAACGTACAGATTGATGTGGTAGATTATGTTGGAACATCAAAATTGTTAATGTAGCTGGAACTCAAGCCATGAATTCTGTTGAAACTAATTTTAAAATTTTTGGAAACACGAACTCTTAACGCGAGGCTCAGGAAACCCAAATTTACCCTCCATTTTTAAATTTTTTCTCTCTTTTGTTTTGGTTTCGGTTTTTCTACCGAATATGGAAAACCTAATTTCGTTTGAGACATTTATAAACTAAATAAAAGCTTAACTTATATGTAAATATAATTAATTGTATTTTATTAAATTTTTACGTTGGGTTGGGAATCTGGATATAATTTATTTTGAACATGCCCCAAATATATAGCTACACTTTCAAAAATTATCAATTTGAATGGTCCTATGATAGTATAGATCAGAATTATATTTGACATAACTGATTTCAAATAAATAAAGTTACAGTACTACTCTACTTTAAATTATGCGAAATGAAAGAGTTTCTAATTTTGGACCTATATGCCAATTTTAAGGATCTCAATTACATTATTTAAATTCAATTTGCTTGTGATTAAAGGTTGGAATCAATAAATTAGCACGTGTAGAAGCCGATTGACTTTATCTAAAATCAAGTTATTAAACTAAAATAATAAAGTTTATAATATATATATATATATATATATATTGGATTGGTTATAAATGGAACTACCTTAATAAGAACTAAGAACCAATAACCATCAGATCAATAAGACGGACGATTATAATTATTTAATGAAGAAAATAAAATCCTTAATTTTTCCTATTTAATATTTCATATTCAATTTTTCGTTGTCGTATAATTCACGTTGTTGCTCATGAATCGCGCTGATACGCTATCATATTCCAATTAATTATTATATTCACGTAATTCATGATATACATATAAAATAGTGTATACATTGAGAATTACGCAAATGAATATATAAAATCCATTAATTATATGGTTAAATGGTTACAATTAAAATCAAAATAATAAACTATTTATAATTAATCATTATGTTAAATTATAAAAATCGATGAACACATTAGTTTTTTAATTCTAAAAAATTAAAATTCCTTGATCAACTCCTATATATATATATATATATATATATATATATATATATATAATATAAAGACCCACCAGATAGATTGGTAACTCAACTCATCCACTCATCTAATAGATCATATGGTTCAGATTTTTCGACTTTTGCTTAATTTCGTTAATTTTCGCATTGGGTAGATTAGTAATTTAATTTGTTATGTGAGAGAAACAAACAACGATTTAGTTGAATAGATAAGATTCAAATGAACAAAGATGCATGACAGTTAGAATAAGCATTGATTAAGTCATACCAACGGCTTGTTACAGAAAACACTACACTGCTTGCCAGCACCTAGGTTGGGCGATGAGATGTCAATGAATGTTATGTTATTTATATGCATTTTGTTTCGGTTTCCAAACCCAGTTCTATCCAACCTGGCGGCACCCAACCCTTACCTTCAGTTTGCTCACTGTCATTCTAAAATCGGCTGAGCTTTATGTTCATTTAAATGCATTTATGTTATTCAGATGCATTATCGTTTTTGTTTGCTCAACCAAACTCGTCCGGAGACCCAACGCCCGGGACTCCCTACCACGGGCATCCAATTTTCCCATTTTGCCCAAAAGGTTGCCACGTGTCAAATTTGGTGTCCACGTGTTCAAATTGTGATCTGATTGAGATACACTATCTGGACGGGACTACGAGAACCCAACTATATATATATATATATATATATATATATATATTAGAATAAGAACCATTTTTAATGAAGAATCCAAGAACCACAAAATTATATTATATTAAATACGAATTAGTTGATGCATCCGGTGGAGTATCGAATCCAAAATTATTACCCAATCAATCCCATGATGGACGAAAATTTTAGTTTTGGATTTTTGGATTCGTTAAACTTCCGATGATTCATTAACTTTCACAAATAATTCATGATTTTTAATTCTCAGTTACCACGATAAAATGCCTACTTCAACCACACCCTATGAATATATATATAATTTGTCACAAAACATAAAACTAGGTGGTTCTTGCTTTCTCTTTGGATGCATTGATTCTCTTCAATAACGAGCCCATTTTCAGAGTTTTGCTCGCTCTGTCTTCCACTAAAAGATTGGACCGTAAAAGGAAATATATATTGCAATAAAGAAATAATTTTATTGCTCCCAACTCACTGAAAATTTTCTATCTGTTCTTCGTTGGAAATTCTTGTACTGATTTACTTCTCCCGACACAAATTTTCTTACTAGGGTTCTTTTCTCTCAATCTGGTCACCAAAAATTTCAACCTTTTCCCAATTTCCCAATCTCAAGATTTTCTTTTTCATTTTTATTCACTTATATTTTCTAATTGTTAATTACTCAAACGTTTTCCTTTTTTTCTTTTTACCCTTTTTTTTCTCTCAAACTCGAATTGGCTAGGAAAGTTCCGCCTAATACCAATTTCTGAATTTCATGCTTTCAAGAATTTGTTTGAGTCTTGAATTTCTGGGCTTGAGGAGTTCCCAATTTAGGGGTTTTGGGGCTTTCCACTGTTTTTTTGTACTATTGGGGTCTGTTTAAGTTGCAAGGCATGAACTTGAGGAGATATTTTATGGGTTTTCAAGGTGTTAGTGAGAGAAAACCGTTCTTGAGTTCTCTAGTTGTTTCTAAAAATTAATTAGGCCTCTGAGGTGTAGTGTTATTGTCGTGGTGAAAGATGATAGCAGAGAAACCTAGTTGGATTAAGCATGGTGGCACACAGATATTCTCCATTGACATTCAGCCTGGTGGCCTTAGGTTTGCCACTGGTGGTGGTGATCATAAGGTATGTTGCTTCCTCTAATGTATTCTGTATCATCATAATTTGAAGTTTGGAATTTCAGCATGCTGTTTAGTTGGTAACGTGTTTTTCGATATGGTATTTGATGTTCAATTAATGATTCTTGAGCAGTGTGACCTGTTTTACGACGTATTCGAATTGATGTAGTTATGAAGAGCTTTTTAAAGAATCTTGGACCAGCAAGGACCTCTGTTGGTTGGCCTGCAGAGAATAAGATCAATGAAAGCTTTAACTGAGGGACATTCAGTGTATTACAACTATACACTATGTTGAATATAGACATATCTGAAGGAGGCTAAGATGTGTTTAACTTATAATCTACAATGCCAAATCACAGATGAATCCTTGGTTTTTCATTTTAATGCTCCGTTTATTGTGTCTGAATTTGGGATTATAGAATTACTTTTGTAGTTTCTGAAATTTATGATTAATTGTATTATTTATGTATTAGTATATCATTCTACTGAAATTCCATTGAACTTCTCATTATAATGTAATCTGCTAAATTTTCAGGTTCGCATTTGGAACATGAAATCTGTTGCAGGAGATGCACTCTGATGATTCAGCTGCTTCTGGCAACTTTATGGACCATTTTGGGTCTGTTAATCATTAGATGGGCTAAGCACGACGGTACATAGCATCTGGATCTGATGATCAAGTTATTCTTGTTCACGAGCGAAAGGCTGGTTCGGGAACCACGGAGTTTGGCAGTGGAGAGCCACCAGATGTTGAGAACTGGAAAGTTGCCATGACTTTGAGAGGGCACACTGCCGATGTGGTAATACAAGTTCCACAAAGATATATTTCGGTCTACAATTGCTGTTAATTCCTTGCTTTTTGTTGGTAGCTAAATGCTCATAGCGATTGGCACCTTTTGTTAGTTATAGTTTGTGTGTGCTCTAATCAATGTGTTGATTTTGTTCTATGCTTAAAGTAGGTGGATCTTAATTGGTCTCCTGATGACTCGACATTGGCCAGTGGAGTCTTGACAATACCATTCATGTTTGGGACATGAGTAACGGAATCTGCACTGCAGTTCTTCGTGGGCATTCTAGCCTTGTAAAGGTGTAGCTTGGGATCCTATTGGTTCATTTATAGCTAGTCAATCGGATGACAAGACTGTCATAATTTGGCGAACAGTGACTGGAGCCTTGCTCATAGAACCGATGGTCACTGGGCTAAATCCGTAAGTTAACAAATGACAGTAAAATGTATACTTGTTCTTCATTTTCCTTCTACCTGCCATTTCTCATGCTATATTTTGAATTGTCATTTTCAGCTCGGCCCACCTTCTTCAGACGGCTTGACTGGTCACCTTGCGGTCATTTTATAACTACAACTCATGGTTTTCAGAAGCCCAGGCATTCTGCACCTGTTCTAGAGAGAGAATGGTCTGCCACGTTTGACTTAGGGCATAATGCACCAATCATTGTTGCAAAGTTCAATCATTCAATGTTTAGGAGGACTCCTCCAATTCTGAGGACTTGAAAACTTCACTGGTTGGTTGAGTAATGGTTCTTCAAAGGTTGAAGGAAAAGATTTACAACCGTATAATGTTATTGCAATAGGAAGTCAGGACCGCACCATAACGGTGTGGACTACAGCTAGCCCTAGGCCTCTTTTGTGGCTAAGCATTTCTTCACTCAAAGTGTGGTGGACCTTACCTGGTAACTTAAATTCAGTGTGCATTTTCTTAATTCCTCGCAGCTATGCTGCTTTGTTATTAGCTGCATCTTAAATTTGCATCTTTCTGGTCTTGCCCGCACTGACCAGTTTTTCGATTTTTCCTGTGATTGCAGGAGCCCTGATGGCTACTCTGTATTCGCTTGTTCCTTGGATGGGACAGTGGCAACGTTCCATTTTGATGAGTGAAATCGGATATAAATTAACTGATGCTGAACTAGATGATTTGAAGAGAAACCATGGCGGCGACGCCGAGGTCGGCAGGAAACTTAGCTGAGACTCCGCACAGTTATTGCTCGAAGCAGCATCTGTGAAACAAACTGTAACTAAAAAGACGCATGCAGTTGTTCCAGAGGGTCAGGCATCTTTGAAACCTTCTGTTGATTTAGGGGTTACTACAAAACTCGTAAGACTGTTGTAACTGATGGAAAGAAAGCAGATGATGCTATCAGTGACGTGTCGAACAAGGTGGCCTCTGCTCGGATGTCGAGTCCCGTAAAGCAGAAAGAATATAGACGCCCGATGGTCGGAAGAGGATAATACCAGAAGCAGTTGGTGTCACTGCCCATCAGAGAGAACGCTCATTGGTGATCACTCTGAAGGTCTCGAGTTACCTCTGAAATCTTTAGATCATAACAAGGATAATAACGGAGTGATACATGCTGGTAATGGTACTACAGAAGGATCGATAAGAAAAGTTATAGGTGGGAGTGCCGATCTAAGAGAGCGCTCTGGCATCACGGCTAGGGCATCTATTAGTGAGAACTTGGTTATCGAGAAGGTTCCAGCCTCTGGGACTGGGAGTAAAGAAATGAGCAATAACGTCGAGCAGATTGGTCAACTACCTTCTGGTAGTATTCTTTCGATACGAGTCTTTGATAAGAAACAAGGGGAAGATGTGATTTGCTTGGAAGCTCGTCCGAGAGAGCATGCAGTTAACGACATTGTGGGAGCAGGAAACCCTTTAATGATCAAAGAACGGAGCTTTCTTAATAGGGTCTCAGAATCTTTGGTCTGATAGGATCTCGGGAAAGTCACCGTCTTGTCTGGAAATTCTAACTTCTGGGCTGTTGGTTGTGAAGATGGATCACTCCAGGTTTATCATTTAATTCCCAATTTCACATAAGTTAGAAGATTTATTATGTGTTCTATATGGTTATATAGTTTGCTTCCCATTCTTCCATTTCATTTGCAAAGTCCATATTTTATGGGCTGATAATTTGATGTATTTACATGCTTTTAGGCTTCCTTGATTCTACTTCCATCATGAGTTCTTAGACTTGTCATTTCGTGGCCTCAACAAAAGAAGAGAATTTGCATTTTCACTACCTAATTTTCATGTCTTTCTAAACCAGTGATCCGGTTGTTAGACTTATTACAACGTTCACCAACTTCTAAATCATTTTCTGCATATCCAAACTGAGATTTTCATTACCCTATTCCACATTGGTTTTGGATAATAAATTGAGTGTTTTTGAGGCCTAGTGTGCCAACTTGTTAGGATCACCTAGATTTTTATTGGTAAATGACTGTTCCTAGATTGTAATATATGAAACGATGTATGCCTATCCGTAATATTTTGTTTGGATCTTAAGATAGATCAAGAGTTCTTACTCTTCATCATAAATATTAATGTGATAAATATCAGTTCTATTTATTGATCGCAAATATTCATCCCTGCTAAGGTTTACACAAAATGTGGAGGCGTGCATGCCGACCCTGATGATGGGTTCTCATGCAGTATTTATCGATTGTGACGAATTCTGAAGTTATTAGTTGTCACAAGGAAGGCGCCTTGTATGTTTGGGATCTTTTCAACAAGACATGTCACTTCAGGATTCCTTAGCTTCACCTCATAACAACAGACCTCAAATCCAATGCTGGTAAGCCACAAAATCTTGTTGTTGACTGCATAGCTGAATTATAGCTGTGCGATTTTGTTGATCACGTAAGAATATATTTTCAATATATCTCTGCTTTTCATTCATCCAGGTACAGTCAAAGTTATATCTGCAAAATTATCCAAATCCGGTTCTCCCTTGTTGTTTTGGCTACTCGCCATGCATATCTATTTGACATGAGTCTTAAGTGTTGGCTGAGAGTGGTCGATGATTGTTTTCCTGCATCAAATTTGCTAGCTCCTGGACCCTAGGTTCACTTGTGTGGTGAGTTGGCTGCGTTGCAGGTTGATGTCCGAAATATCTTGCAAGGAAACCAGGGTGGAGCAGGTTTGTATGCGTTGTTTCTTCTTTAAACGGTTTCCATGAAAATATATATGCCTTTCGCTGAAGAGAAATATCCGACTTTCCATTTGATAGGCTGCTGACAAATTCTGAGTGGATATCACCTTTATTGGGTCCCTGTTCTAATTTTGACAAATTTATGTAAAGATACTGGCTAAGTGCTACCGAATATTGTATATCAGTCGAATACTCAGATTGGAATTTTTATTTATAGCTAAAGTCATGGCCTTAGTTATTACTTATTATCACTTCAGGCTTAATTAATGATTTTCTTTTGTAACCTTATTACGCTTTGGATATCATTCACCTGGGATGTTATTGTAATATACAGAGTAACCGATGACGGAATGCAAACTCGTGCTCATTTGGAAGCTCAGCTGGCATCTGCTTTAGCTTTGAATTCTCCTAATGAATATCGCCAATGTCTTCTGTCTTACGCTCGCTTTTTAGCAAGGTATGCTGTCCTCTTCCTAGTTGTCCACACTACCTGTAAGATCTTGCTTGTGGTAGTCGATGGTTAAGTCACAAGATAAAGATTTCTGTTTTTCTCAGTATATACACTTGCATAGTTGTATGGAGTGGAGTAGAAGAAAAATCAGAAACAATAACATGCGAGTATAACAATGGTATAAAATGGTAAATCGAATCAGAGTCGTGAGTTGAAGTTAACATATATAATAAATAGTAGATGTCTATCTTGCTGTGGTCAGATCATGGCCATACCATCATCTGCCAAGAACAAAGAAATGCTGTTAGCAATGTTATTTCAATTAGTGTTGGTATTCCTTCTTTGATTTGGAGAGGAAATATTAGTACTAGGTTACAATAGTGACCACTGATTGTAGCTATAGCCGAATTGTCAGAAAACTTTCTGGATTAAGCTGAATTAAGCTGTTTTCAGTTTGGGTTTGTAATATGGTGAGGCATTACTATTGCTGTGACCTAATGTCATCCACAATTTCAGGGAGGCGGATGAGTCCCGCCTAAGAGAAGTTTGTGAGAACTTTCTCGGACCTCCCATCGGAATGGCTGAATCTGGATCGGATGTGAAATCACCAGCTTGGGACCCTTCTATTCTTGTAAGCCCTCCTCCTTAATTTATTCCTGAATATAGATGTTATTTTTGACAACAGGGTTTCTACTGAATACAGCCCGATAATGCCTTGAAATTTCTTATTTGTTTCTCTTTTGTTATGGCTACCAAAATTACGATTTTTTTGCCATACGGGCTGTATCAATTTCTTTGGTGACGCCCAAATCTTGTTACGAGTTTGTTGCTTTTCCTTCTGGCTAGATACTGCCTCCTTTTCTTTCTTTCCTTTTCCTCTGATATATGAAATTTGATGACTGCAGAGTGCTAAAGAGGGTTGATGAATCGATGACGACTCTTCTTTTTCGTCTTTTGATTTACTTTATTGGTTTGTCAGGGAATGAATAAGCACAAGCTCCTCCGTGAAGACATTCTTCCGGCCATGGCGTCCAACAGGAAAGTCCAACGGCTGCTCAATGAGTTCATGGATCTCCTATCCGAATATGACACCACTGAAACGAACCCTGAACTGAAGAATCTACCTCCTTCTGCACCATCCCAGCCTGCAAAGATGCAACGGATTCCGACCCTCCTACAGCAGACAAAAAGATTCCGATCCAGCAGTGGTCACTCGAGAGAATCTTCGAACCAGCTGTCACCGAGCTGATCACACTGCAGGCTACGGATGAAATGGATACTGCGACAACAACAGAACCCCGAGCAGATTCTGCCCTAACAAATGAAGTGCAAACCATGTCACAAACATCAGAGCAAATGAATATAGACATCCCGTCTCGAACAAGTGGAGAACGCTGCCCCCATCACCAAAAGAGAAGGATTCTTGATCTCGACTAAAACATTTGTGCCAACCAAATACTAAATGCTAATGTCGATCACCTATCTTCTCTGCTCTGCTCACGGAACTCAGAATCTTGCACTGATGTTCGAGCACCAGATTGGTGATGATCTGCTTGTAATCAACGGGAGCTGCTGCATTGAAGCTCCAGCTGGCAAAGCGTAGTGCAGTGAGGTACTTGAGAGGACTACATCCATTTTCATTATTCTACTGTAGCTAGTTTCTTTCTTCTAATTGTGTTATACATTGAACTAATTTTTGTATGTAAAGTTGAGTGCCTTAGGCTCTCCCATTTTCAAGTAGGTTCTGTAAAGTAATTCTACTCTAAATCTTGACGCGAGTAATTTGTCACTAAAACTCGCAATTTTTGTTGATTAAGTGGTCCTTGGTTACGAGAAGGAAGCAGTTGAGCTCTGAGGTTCGACTGCTTGTGCAAGTAACCGGTCATCCACTATTCCGGCTACGGTTTTAGGTATAGCCTAAGATAGTATTTGCGTTACTTTTCCTTCTGAAGGCGCTTTATGCTGCAGAGTAGCAATTGAAGATTGGTTTTTAAATTTTATGAGTGAGAGAGAGAGAGGGAGAGAAGTAATATGCTGAGCTTCTTCTTAACTGACAATGTTCAATAACTTGTTGAGTTGCCTTGGATGATTGAGGAAGCTAGTAATATATTGAACTTCTTCTTAAACTCTAATATACAATGTCCAATAACTTGTTTGGCCGTTTACGATTTTAAATTGTCTTAAATAATTGAGGAAGCTAGTAGTAGTGTAATACACTAAGCTTCTACTTAACTCTATTTTACAATGTTCAATAAGTAGATGGGCACCGATTTTCGAATTTCTTGGCTCAAATTAACATGTATTAATTATCCATGGATCGAATCAATCAATTAGAATAGGGACAAAAAAAAACAATTTTGGACTAAAGTATTGACATAATTTAATTTCTAAACTATACTTTAGGTACTTGAAATCAGGCCTTATAACTTGGTTCAAATCTGGAAACAACTTAATGTTCTATCTCATATTTAATTTCTCAAAAATTTAATTAAAATGGTGTACAGAATCATTTCTACCTATACAATCTAATATTGAAAATAGTTTTCACGTGTCATTTTATATAAATTTCAAGAAATAAAATGAGTTGGAATATCGAGTCCAATTCTAGATTTGAGTCGAGTTAGATTTAAGATGTCAGGTTTTTTTTGTCATTAAATACGAAAATTTTAAAGGCACGTCACGCTGATCCGAACCCGAGACCTTCTACCGTGACAACCACTCTACCACTAAGTCAACACACGCACACAAGATGTCGGTTTTTGTAATTGCTTAGTGTAATTTACACTTAAAATTACGCTAATACTTTGGGTCCAAAATCGTATTTTCCCATTAAAATAATATATATAGATTTGTTTCCGTTAGTACTTGATTCTTGCAACACTTTGAGCGTAGGGTCGATGTTGATTATAAAAATATTTCTTGAATACTTTCTTGATATAATTTATCACGACCATTGCTGATTAGGATGACAATAGACCGATTTAGACCCGATCTTGCTAGGTTCAGATCCGTGATTTGAATTTTTTGCTTGTTCGGATCCTGCCTAAATTCATTAGGTCCAAAAAATTTATCCACCTGTGATCCATAAGATCCCAGGTCCAGGGATCTAAACACGGATCCACATGTTTCTCTTCTAAAATAAATCATAAATCAACTATAATTCACAAGAATACCATAATAATAATCTAAATACATATAACACTATAATAATTATTTAAAATTCTACAATCATTACTATACAAGAAGATGTTAGTTACAAATTTACTTTTGCTTTCATGACAACAAAAACATTGCAATAGTAATAGAATAAGTAACACAAATATCTTAGCAAATAGACCAATCATATACAAAATTTCCTAAAATACAAGGTACAAGCTTCTAATGTTATTGACATACCATCCAATTCTGTAACCTAATTTATCCAACTTCGACTAAAAAGAAAAATAATATAATACACTTATAAATATAAATAAAAATTATATATACATATATATTATATGGATCCATGAGCCGGATCTGGATCTCAGAAATCGAGATCCAGATTCGGATTTTAAAAGAATGGTTCAGATCCGATCCAGATCCTATTTTTCAAGATCCGGATCCCGAAAAATGGATCTAAATCTATGATCCTGATCGGATCCAACCACTACCATCCCTTCCGTGATTGAGCTTGGATTTTGGTCAGGAGCCTGACTAGTCACTAATAGTGATATAGAAATAAAAATAATATTTGTAATGTGAAAATTAAAATTATAAGTTCATACAAGTTGGATGAATTGTTATGCATATGTTAGCATAATTATAATTTAGCATTAAAAATAAATAGTATAATAAAAGTACCTTAAGGTATTTTAATGTATATTCTACGTAAGAGATATTCTTCAACTGGTGACTACATGGGATGGCAATTTTTAATTCTAGATATTTTAAAATTAGCAAAGTTTTTGTCCTTTTTTCCTAATTTCACTTTGCTCCTCTGTTTACAGCTTTAGAGACATTTTTAGTGATTTCTTAACGTAAATACTAAATATAAAAATTTAATCAAAACATGAAAATAAAATTGACAAATTGTATGATTGTATAGGTTCGTTTGAATAGATTTCATGAGAAACTGTCACATTCCTAAACTTTAAATTTTATCACAATAAGTGTGAAAATAAAGCAAAAATGTTGGAAATTAAATTGCATCATATTTGATTATCACTATATATCTATGGGAGTGTTAAAAATACTACCACTTTATAGTTATATAATATTAAATAAAAGGGTAAATACCACTTACCATCCCCAAAAGTTACACATTTTCATGATAACATTCTAACGTAAGCATATTGATAAATTGACCCTCAATGTTTTTCAATGAGTTCATAATTGTATCCTAGCCGTTGTGACGAAAACAGCAAATAAAGAAGTGAAATTTTCATTTGGCGAGCGGCGGCAGGAAAAGAGGGAATTTTTGGTGGTGGTGGAGGGCGGCGGAACGATCTCGAGTATCCATGTCCAACTATCCATTTTCGCAATGAATTTGAATTCTTCTTTCCACATGAAGTTCGCTATATTGAGGCAGAGCCGTCCGTCAACAACAAAGCTTTCAACAAAGAGATGTCATCAAAGCAGAGCTGTCAACGTACACACCTATGCACCCATCATATGCGGAGTTAACTAACCATCCACCTTGCATGAATCTAGAAGCACAAATTAAACACGATTAGCCTCCTACTGAGAATACATGGCCACTGCTCGGATATCACTGTGTTATAATCCTCTATAAATGCTTCCACATGCAAGATAGGAAGGTAATGCTCACGCATCGAACACTCCAACATACACATACTTTTACACAATATTCTCGCCTCTTGGGATGCTTTCGACTAAAATATTCTTAAACACGTTCTAACTTGAACGCCGATTCTCCCAAGAGAACCTCATCTGGGTTTATTTTGCAGGCCAATCATATTTTCTCACAAAAACTTGTCACTTACCATCGACCCATTCATTAAAAGGTAATATTTGTTGTAGATCTCAAGCCTATCTATCAATATCCATATGCTTGCTCTCAAAATGAATAACATGGTAACAACCTAGTTCTGAATTTTTAGATCTTTTTAGAAAAAAATCATGTGCGTAATTTACGTGGCTATTCGGCATATCAAGTAGGTAAAATTGACCCAAATACGGGGCCAAGATACAATTGTGAACTTGAAACGTTGGAGGCCAATTTGTCAATATGCTTACTATAATGAAAAATGTCCAAAATGATTGATAATTAAGTGGGTTTTACCGAAATTTTATATACACACATCATACGTTGCCATGATTATTGGTCATTAACATCTACATCTACATCATACAAAATATGTGATTTCTAAGCTTATCTAATATCTATTGAACATTTACATTTCAAGAAAGATAACGTGGCCCTTATAGTTAAGGGCATACTGACGTACAAAATATTATAGATGTTGAAGATTCAAATATACGTATATTTCAATACAGACACTCATTATACATGCATTTTGCTTAATCAATGTATGACGAGTACTCAAGAAGTGATAACAAACTACACATACAAAACATGTATTATTAGATGTACGAAAGGACTAATGTACCACCTATATCCATAAAATGAATTAGTTTCCTACCTAAAACCGTGCACTTTTTATTATGGGTGAACATTCGATCGATTCAATAGAAAATCAAACGAAGTCCTAAAATCAAATTAATCGGACTTTTCAAATGACCAACCAAATCAACCGAAGTTTTCTAAATCGAATCAAATTGAACTGTAAACTTCAATTTCAATTTAGTTTTCGTTAACCGAACTATACAAGATATTCTATCTTTTACAATCAAAATTTATTACCAAAACAGCCCAAAAATCATAATAAAATCATTTTAAGTTCAACATTAAATAAAAATAATACATATATTTATTAATATATATTGGACTATAGGGTTTGTTCATATCAAAGAAATATATTAATATACTAAATATTAAATGTGGTTGGTATGGTTCCAATCGAAAAAAATTGTCCAAAAATCGAACCGAATCAACTCACAAAAGCTAAAATCAAACCAAACCAAACTAAACCAAACCAACCAAAATCTAAGGTCCGATTTGGCTATTAATTAGGTTTCCATTTGGTTTTGTTCACCTCTACTATTTATCATTGAATTTCATATACTCCCTGCTCACCAAAATGTTCATTTAATTCGCTGATCCGTCCACAAAAAACATTCATTTTCTTTTTTGAAACATGAACTCCATAAATTTTATCATAAATATATCCACTTATTTACAAAATACCATCAAACACCCATTTTTTACGCTCACTATCCATTAATATATTCATCTATTATCTTCATGGTCCATCTTTTAATCTCACTATCCATTAATCTATTCATTTATTATCTTTATTCACTTTATATTTATTATAATTCATTAAAACTAGTATCAGCAAAATCAAATAATAAATTTGATGAATCTTGTTTACACTATGAATGCTGTTGTTGAGATTATGATATGCAGTTAAAGTAAATTACCGGTACTTTCTAAACTATTGTTATATTTATAACCAAAACAAAAAAGGTACGAAGGTGAATAGTCATCGATATAAATGTATGCCGATTTTTTTATTTTTTTTATTTTGGGGTGGCATAAACAGTTAGGAAGACAACAGATGTCCTCAATTAAAATCTATTTATTTATATCTAGCATCGAAACATTGTATGCAAGTTCAAGATCTCATCCCTTTAAAATTATAGAACTGTGCTCGGTAGTATGCCAAATAAATGTATGAACGAGGTGATAATATACTTGCTTTTTCGAGAGAGGTCGCCTATTATTCTAAAGATTTTATATAAAGACAACATAATTAATTTAGTTATTATATATAATTGATCTTTATATGATCTACGATTATCATAAAAGGTAACATTATTGTATATAAAGAGAATCTAAATGAACTTATTCCTTCGTGTAGAATTGCGATATTAATTCCTCTAACTTATTCTAACTATATATATTATTTAGCCGTTCAATAATCGTCCTATTTAGATGGATTCTATTTCCGATACCGGAGAAGATTCCTACAAGATCTTGATAATATAATGTATACAAGGAACTAATGTTGACGAATATTCAAAGTTCACGGTCTAATTAATAAATTTAAATAGTCAAACTAAATCTATCAAGAAATAGTTCATATTGTACATGGCACAAGAATGATGAGCAATTACGTAGATTGATTATGTGGTAAATTGATGGTATAAATATATAATAAATATTTAGTTATATTACTAACTAGGTTTTGTTCTATTCAGGCTCGGCTCGAGGCGGGCAGCCTGCTGACGGCTCGGGCCCCAAAGTTTGGGAGCCCAAAACTTTATAAAATTATTTTATATTTGTATTACTAAGAATGAACAATCAAGCTTATGTAGTACATTGGTAAATTGTTGATATGTTCTTTCATAGGTCTTGGGTTCAAACTTTAGGAATGACAATGTTTTATTTAACATATTTTTGGGGCGAAAATTATGGAAAAATTATATATTTAGACAATCTTTATATATTTTAAAAAAATTGGGGCCCAAAATTATGGGAGAAAAAAATATTTATAGAATTTTCTTATTCTCACTATATTATAAAATTAAGCAATATTGATGTGCAAGATCGAAAATAGTTAGTGTATATGGATAAAGTGTATTGTTTTTGTTGTAAATTATTTAAAATAAAAATAATATAATTTGATTAGTAAATGATGGATATAGAGATTGGAATCATCTTAATGAACATGAAAATTCAATTGAAGATATGAATAATATGAAATCTTGGTATGAATTGAAGATGTGATTTAATAAAAATCAAACAATTGACAAAAACTTAGAATGAAAAATCTCTAAAGAAAAAATCGTTGAAGACAAATTTTAACTAGAATACTAGCAAGTAAACACATTTTGACTTTTCGTGGATCTAATGATTTTTTTTATCAAGATAACAATGTTAATTTTTTTGTATTGATCGACATGGTTGGAGGATTTGATGTTGTCATGCAAGATTATATTAGACTTATACAAATATTGAAATTCATTATCATTATTATATTGGTCATAATTTCAAAATGATTTAATTTCTCTCTTGACTGATAATGTTGAAGTATTGTCATTAAAAAAATTAAGGAAGTAAAATATTTTTTAATAATTCTTGATTTGTACATCAGATATATAAGCCATCAAGAACAAATGATTTTGATAATATTATGTTTTGATATATCATATAACAATGTAAAAACAGAAGAATGTTTTTAATTTTTTTTTTTAAATGGATGGTACATCTGGTTTAGGAAATTTTTTATTAAATTAAAAAATTGTGTTAAAATGACTTGATCTTAATATTTAAGATGTTAGAAGTCAAGATTATGATTGAAAATTGTAAGTATTATATTGCGTCTTTTAAATTGTCGATGAAAGGTCACTTTTTTTTTATTTCGCCCCGGGGCTCATTTTTATCAGGGCCCTGGTTCTATCAGTCTATCGAGTCCATTTATTATACTTCGAGTTCTAAATTTTTTAGCATGCACGTGGATTTGTACATTAATTAATAGTCATTAATTTTATCTGCTCTAGCTATTTCTATTTTTTCACTTTTAACGACATTAAAAGCAATAAATTTCGAGGGTCCAAGCTATAAAAATTGCATCTTGATTCTTGAATCACTATATGCACCAAATTAAAATAGATGTTATATGACTTAATAAAACAGGAGCTAAATACATCAATTTGCCCTTTAAGTTCAATCTACTAAAACCCAATGGAAATGCAGAATTTTGACTCCCAATAAATATGCATTTATGCCCTAAAAATAAAAAAATCTGCATGCATTTATTAGGAACAGGTATACAGAGAAACTGAAGATGTAATTAGATTTTATTTTTCATAGTCACCTCCGAAATTCTTAGAAAGGTTAAAGATGCTCCCTATTTCGTCGAATCGAACTAAAACTTTTTTGGGTCCTTTTAGTCCAGAAAATGGAGCAAACAAGATGTTGTCTAACTAATAATAATATATATCCTTGAAATAAAAATAAAAATGTAAAGCCTATCATACACGTTATCGCCAAGTTAAATCACGGTCGCCGGAATTGAATGACTAATAAAAAGGATTTGGAGAAAGGCGAAGGCCCATGCATAGAGAAAGTTAATTGATGAAATTAAGAAGGTGTTTGGCTGCTTATAAACTGTTTAGGAGCTTATAAGCTCATACAAAGTGTTTGATAAAATAAGTTCTAAAAAAGCTTATGTTGTGAAAATAAGCTCCAACAACTTATAAGCTCCCTTAAAAATAAGTAGCTCAACCCCAATTTATTTTTTCATAAACTTGCAAGTAACAGTGAATTTATCAAAATAACCTTACTATGATTCGTTATAATCTATATATATACTATCAACTTCACCTTTCGTCAATTTTCTCTCTCTAACTATGATTTTCTCTCTAACTCACGATTCTTTCTCTAAATTTATAAGCTAAATTACCCAAACACTTTGACAACTTATAAGCTCATCAAACATTATGTTTTATAAGCTCTTGAAACATCTTATAAGCTCTTAGAGAGCTCTTTAAAATAAGCTTAGCCAAACACCTCTAAAGCAACTAATATGATACATTTAATTACTTGTCCCTGGGACAACCCAATTAAATGGGTCTCGCGGTGAGGTCAGTGTTCGAACCCCACCAAACGCCTCTATGGGTTTGAGCACACATCTAGTTTTCAAAGTGTGGTTTACTTGCCATATGTGGTTTGCGCGCTATCGCATTGGAACGTGGTTACCCAAAGACTGGCACCTGGCGGCATGGGTTCCCATGATACCACAAAAAAAAAACTAATATGATACATTTAATTACTTTACTTCGCCAACAATTTAGGAAAACTTAGTGTCTATATAACTGCCCTTCCCCTATATGTTTATATTATGTTATGATAAGCCTTTTCCATTTTAGTACTCCATTGCCATAACCTCTCTCTCTCTAAAAAAGACACAATCTTAATTTGCCAGTCATCTTGTTAATTCGATGGAGTTGGGCAGCATTCTCCAGTTCCTGGAAAACAGACTGGCTTTCTAGCAAAGAGTCAGTACTCTCTCTCTCTCTCTCTCTCACACACACACACACACAGAGAGAAATATGAAAATTAAGTAGCTAATGATGGCTTTGATATTGATGCAGTTTTTATTGAGAAGATACTGAGAGTGCAACCAACTATGCTACGTTTCAACAACGAGGTAATTTATAGTTTTATTATTAATTAATTCATAACTGTATTGTATATGCATGTGCAGATTATAGGAAAGGAATTATTCAAAGTTTTGAAAGTGAAAAATGGGGGAGATTTGAGCACCCTAATTTCAGAGAAGGTTAGAGCTGTAGCTGGAGATATTACCTTTGAGAATTTGGGAATGAAGGATTCATCTTTGTTGGAGGAAATGTTGACTGAAATTGATGTTGTGGTTAACTTGGCTGCAACCACCAATTTTATGAAAGGTGATTAATTAATCATTCAATTAATTCTAGGCTGATTAAAATCTTTATTCTTTTTCACATGTAAATCATATTTAATTAATTTGAGAATTTTGCATGAAGATATGACATCTCACTTGAATAAATACTCTTGGAAGCCAGGCATGTTTTGAATTTCTCCAAAAATGCAAAAATTGAAGATTTTGATTCACGTATCGACTGGTTAGTAACCTAGCCTTTTGTATATATGAAATATTAGGTTAAGATTATTTTTACTAGTATATATTTACCACGGGCAAATAGTAGTTTATGTCCCAACGTTATGATTTTTCACTTAATGTCTCAACGTATGCATATCGTTATTTTAGTCCCTAATGTTTCAAAAAGTTCACTTAATGTCCCGTCAATCAATTTTCGCATACAAACAAACACTTACGTGGTTGTCGAATTACATGCCGAACTTTACGTCATTATAAAAATTAAATAAAACTAAAAACTCTTTCAAAACTCTTTAGATATCTCCACATGAAGAAGGATGAGGTTGTCACATCATTATCATTGCCATCTTAGACAATTTATTCATTATTATTTTTTATTATTTCTGATTAATTTGATAAACAGAGCAGGGAAGTTTGGTTGGCCAAATACCTATGTATTCACGAAAGCCATGGGAGAGATGATGTTGGGACAATTGAAAGAAAACACACCTCTTGTAATAATTGTCCCACATTGTTACTGGCACTTACAAAGAGCCATTCCCAGGTTGGGTTGAAGGTCTCAGGTACAATCCTCTCTCTCTCTCTCTCTTTCAAATATAAGTCAATCCAACTCGAATACGATGAGTTGGTTCAATAAACAGAAAATATAGAGGATTATGATCGAGTTTTTACAATCCAAAAGCATAATTGGGCTATATGCACTACAACAAAAACATTTTTCAAACATCGGAAGTGCCCCAATATATTGATTTGGGGCACTTTTGATTTTCGGGCACTTACATAGTGTTGCTAAGTATCATGTCCCAAAAGAGTTTGTGGCACTTTTAAGTGTCTTTGGGGGCACTTTTAAATTTTTTTTAGATTTTTTTAAAATTTTCCTCTAAATTTAATATATCTAAGTGCCCCAATAATATATCTTAGAGGCATTTAATAAATAGTGACTCTAAATAAGTGCCTCAATATCTGTTTTTTTGTAGTGACGGGCAGACCGATCGCCCATTAGTTTATAAAACTAGCCCGGTTGGATTGCTGGTCGGTCCGATGAGTCAAGATTTAAAAATAAATAAAAAGAATAATGTCGCTTAGAAACTCAAACTCGTTTTCTATTTTACGGTTTGCACCTAGTTTTATTCATAAACGATCTTCTACATTTTATGTGATATAAGTCTCAGCCTCTATAAACACTTGCACTCAACAACAAGGATAAAATTAAAAATAATATAAAATATCATGAATCTTAAAGAGTTGGAATATTCGTAAACTCTTCGATGAAAATGCTTTAATATTTCTTTAAGATTGTTTAATACAGGTGTTATTTTCCATTCACACACATATAGAGAAGTTGAGAATTTTCCGTTAAATGAAATCATTGTTTGTAAAAGAAGAACAAATAAGATACCAATTAGCGACTTTCATCAATTGTTTTTCTTTTTATTTTAGTATTTTGATAGTAAGTTTATTTCTTGTCGTATGACTCTTATCTTTATATTTTTTATCTCTATTCATATTTATTTATTTATTTATTTATTTATTTATTTATTATAATATAGAATTATCAAGAATATGAGAACTCCAACTTTTTGAGAACTAAGAACTAATACGGTCCATTCATTTGTTATAATCTAACGCTCAAGATTAATTATAAATCATTTATTATCCTCAAATTTTAATGATAACCATTTAACCCAAATCAAGAGATTTTGTATATTGATTGTGAATTATTCTCATATGCATAAATACTACGATTACATGCACAATACCATGAATTATATGAACATAACAATGAATTGGAATGGATAACATGCATAAGAACTACGATTACATGAACAACAACATGAATTATATGAACAACGAAGAATAGAATGTGAAATATTCAAATAGCAAAATTTATGGATTTGATTATTTTATCATTAAATAATTATGAATCGTCCGATCTTATTTAATCTAACGGTGGTTATTGGTTCTTAGTTCTTATATAAGAGATGATTCTCTATAACCAACCCATATATATATATATATAACGTAAAGCATTATTAAAAGCATTTGTATCATTGAAAGCATTATATAACCACTACTACAAAATCAAGATAGACTACGCGCTATATGTGTAGTCTATGCTGCTTCGGAGTGTAGAGAAAAGTGGTGTAGAGAAAATAAAGGCAAGACACACTACGTTTTTATGCGTAGTCTATACCCACTATAGACCACGCCGCACATAGACTACGCTTTTACGCTGTAGTCTATACCCACGCATCACACAAAATTTCGCACATACACTATAAAGCTCGAGCGTAGTCTATACCCACCATGACCACGCTTTTCTCACATAGACTACGCTTTTACGCCGTAGTCTATACCACGCATCACACAAAATTTCTCACATACACCACGCTTTCTCGAGCGTAGTCTATGGTATTAACTACGGTTTTGAGTTTATTTACTACGGTTTTAATGCAAATTTACTACGCTTTTTCTATTAAAACCGTAGTCATTTAATAACAACTACGGTTTTTCAATTTCAACCGTAGTTAATTTCTTTATTTAAACCCTGCAGACAATTAATAACGCATGCAAATGAGATTAAAATATACTTTGACTACGCTCAAAATCACTATTCAAAATATACAACTGCTTTCATTACACCTACAAAATCACTATACAAAAATATACAACTGCTTTCATTACAAATACAAAATCACTATACAAAAATACTATGCACATCACATAACAAAACAATAAAACCGTATCCCCATATCACAAGACAAAATAATTCAAAAGATCAATAACTTACAACTAAAACATCACAAGACTATATGTGAAGAAGCATGAAATTTGCCTATTCAACGCGAACTTCATCAATGTCCTCTCGAGAGTAAGACCAATTTTGCATTAAACATAAAATCGCCTTCAAGCAATTAATAGTTTCGCACAAAGAACACAAAAGAGGTTATCAAGGCCATATCATCGTGGTGAGCATCTGCAGAAAGCGTTGTCCACCAACTTGCTAGGATTACCTGCAAGTATCATTTAAATTCACTATAAATGGTAATCATCAAATGAATGAAGGCAACTAATTACTTGGAGAAAGTCAAACATGATAAATAGAATGAGTTTGATTCAAGTTGTATAGAGATTAATAGAATGAGTCATTCCATCTCTTGTGCACATGCAGCTTATAACCTTCCATCCCATCTCCCAAAATTAAAAATAACCAATGACAAACGATTATAAAATGTAAGAAAACATCAAAAGATCATAAACAATTCCTTGCATAAAAACAGGACTAAGACGTATCTTAAACAAAGACTTCTCAAGTTATTTAAGCTTCAACAAAAGGAACCGCTTAACTTACGGGATCCATATCGCCATATGGAAAACGTCGAGTTAGCATCTCCAAGACAGGCACCCAAGGCTCCATATATCTGCTGCAAGCCCATACCCCTGGCTCCTAACAACCTGCAGCCATGTAGTTTGATGGCGTTAATTCACAGCACCAGAAAAGTTTTCTATGTTGCTCTTCAATGGTAGGAGATTAAAATTACAAAGGACGAGGATGGATACATTAAATAAAGTAGCAAGGCAAGGATGACAAATAGTAGTTTAAAGCCCTTTAAGGTGGAGTGAGGCATCTTGCAAATGGCAAATTTTGATGCCCACAAGTTTGAAATGTTAGCCACTTAGAAAATACTTAAATGATATAAATAAGTTTTATATATATCCTTCTCGTGTACCAAAGTGGTAGACTACAATAGAGAGATTGAAATAATGGTGATGATGACGATGATACTCTATTATGTTACTTAGCCTTAAATCTTATACAAAACCACCAGTAATAATAATAATAATAATAATAATAATAATAATAATAATAATAATAATAATAATAATAATAATAATAATAATAATTGTATAACCACCAATAATAATAATAATAATAATAATAATCGAATATGTTACTTAGCCTTAACCTTTATAAAACCACGGTACCTACATAATTTGAAAAGTAAAAGTTAACTTGTATAATTGTCACCATCTTCCTTTTCCCCATAAGAGTTAAACATAGTAGTTCAATGCCTAAGTTCATGGTTCAAACCTCAGAGCCATCCAGAATGCAGTCCCTTGCAAGATTTGACATCATTCAACTTAGTTGCCTGCACAATGATTCGATCATATATGTGAGGAAGAATGGCGAGAAAGGTTGTATCGATGTTTCATATGCTAAGAAGTGTCTCCATTAAAAGGATACGGAAAGGAAAACAAGCCAGAACCTTTGCAAGACCAAAATCCGCAAGTTTCACCAATCCATTAGTGTCCACCAGATATTTGCACACTTGATGTCTCTGTACCAAGACACATAAAGATGAGGGTACTGAAATGAGGACTATAAGAATCATCTTTATCGAGCTCAAGCAATAATTGTCCTTGCAACATTAGACTTTACATGCTTTCTTAAGCACCTTAAGAATTTATACAAGTGCAGGATTAATGTTGTATTAAACTCAAAATCACTAAACTAGGAACTACATCTCTGTGGAGATTGATTATTGATTAGTAAATAGTAATGCAGAAAATATAATACAAGGATAATAAAATTACAAGGAGAGAGTTACATGAAATTAGTTCCAAACCTCTAAAAAGTATTCAGAGCATAAAAGGATCCAGAATTAAAAGAAGCCAATATAAAATCATATGACAAAACAGGCTATAATACATGGAAAGTGCATGGATGCTTTCTAATGGCAAGAAAACATTTTGGGGCAAAAGTATAGAATTGGAAAAACCAGAAAGGTAAAATGTGAAGGACGAGTGATAACCTGTGAACTACACCTTGGTTGTGCAGATATTTTAAACCATGAAGAATCGCCTTGTATAAGCAGAGACTACGGAGTCTCGGAGGAATATTTCGGTAAAGGCTCAAGAGTGAGCCTTTGGTAACAAGCTCAAGAAATATATAGAGATATGAATCGTCCTATAAAATGAAGAAAAAAAAATAAGTATAAAGATCAAAGAACATCTTTGCAATGTCAGAAAGAGGAGATCAATATATATATGTATATATCCACATCAACTTCTAAAAGGAATTTTTATTAAGAATCTCACAAGTAAATCGAAAACTCAATAGAAAAATGAATATATGTGGTGTTGGTAGTTTTTCAATCTTCTTAAATATATTATTGGTAAGTATAAATGAAGCTATAGTATCTAGTTCTTTGAGTTATAGAAGGATAATAAGTCTTTGACAGTTCAACATGCATGTGTGAGTGTGTGCATGTGCATAGAATGAGTTTGATTCAAGTTGTATAGAATGAGTCATTCCACAAGACATAACAATGCATACATTACTGGGTAAGCATAACAATGCACTAAAAGTTGGGTTCTATTCTATCTGCCAAGAGCTTATCCAATCTCAGCTGAAAATGAACTAAACAGGATAATACCTTTTCACACACTCAAAGACACATAACAAGATAAATACTTATGTCATCTCCAAAATCCATGATGAAGAGTTGCAGCTTCATCACCTCACTTATAGAAGTTGAAAACCAGAAGTAAGACAAATAGACATGTCACACACCGGCATTACTCAGCATTTAATCGAAAATGAAACCCTAAATTACCAAGAAACGGAAGTATTACATTAACAAGGGATATAATTCTCAAGATTTAACCGACATGCTTGATCAATTATGCCCACCGTGTAACAACAATACAAGCACAAACCATCCCCGTAAACACGAAGCACCAAACGCACCTCAAGAGGAACCGACAATTAAGGTTGGTGACCTCAATCCGATCCATATCGATTACATCCGGTTCAAACCCGTTAAAGCCAAGTCTCTTGAGCACTTGCAGCCCACCCACATGCCCTCACCACCAACACCACCAACACTATCGACACTCTTAACACTCTTAGAATATATGGGTTTATTCTAAATTTACTTTTCCTTGAAAAACAAAATGCTGGTTTTTCTTTCCCAATTTAACATTTTGGGACGGGGAAAGTGAGGGTTTGGAGGAGGGGTGGTGTCGAGGTGGTGCGGAGGATGTGGCGGAGAAGGTGGAGAGCGGGCAGCCACCGGAGGCGCCGATGTATGTGTCCTGGGGAATTTGTGGATTTGCGCGGGACGGTGCAAGCGCCATTGTTGAGTGGTGGAGGTCACGATTTTGGGGTTTTGAATGAGGTGAAATGCTTATGCCGCTATCAAGGAGGAATTCGTAAATTTTGAGTTAAATTTTCTCCATTTGTTACTAACTCACACGCCGTGAGTTCAAACTGAAGTGTAATTTTTATTTTTATTTTAAATTTATGCACATAGACTACGCTTTTTTAAAAACATCGACATAGACTACGCTTTTAAGCGTAGTTAATAGTTCATATGACTACGACGGTATAGCGTAGTCTATATTTCAAAAATCAAGACATGACCCGCTTTTGATAAAAAGCGTAGTCTATACCTATAGACTACGCTTTTACTAAAAGCGTAGTCTATAAGTGTAGAGAAAAGTGATATTTGTAGTAGTAAACATAGGATAGGTAGATAGGTGTTACACATGTTAGATAAGTGTTACGCATTGTTTTAGGTGGATATGTGTGAATAGTAATAGGCACCATTAGTTGTTAGATATATTTACATATAAATAGGCAATCCTTCTATTGTAAAAATCATCCCAAGAAATCCGAGAAGCAATAAACCTTGAGCTCAAAACAAAACATGTGTTGTTAAGTTTTCGCTTTCTTACTTTTACCAATCATAAATTTATACCAACCTTAGAGCTACAAAAATATATCCCATTCTATAAAAAATAATAAAAAAAATCCTTCAATTCCGCTGAACATATTGTCTGGAAACGAAGGCTCCGTCCCTGTTTCTTCATCATAAGAGTTCTGTGTGAGCTCTATCTGGTATATATTTTCTTTTTCTTTATATGGTTTAATGTGTAACCCGAAAAAACACACTCTACCCCTTTATGGTATCAGAGGTACAAAACTTCTAAGGCCTAAAAGACTAGGACAGCTTAACGTGTTAGGCAAACATAATGTTGTAAGTCCTCTTTGTTGTTAAGAACCCGCCTAGGTGCAGGATTAAGATGTTTTTAGTAATTATATTATATTAGGCCTAGAGTCGATTTTGAGAAACTCTTAAATCATATATATGTATATTATGTTGTTGTTAAATAAAACCGATATGTTTAATCATAAGAATAAGGATGATATTTGAATTTATGAGAAGTATTAGAGTAAGAAATTTTTAATCATTGATCAAACTCGTTTGTTCAACTCGATTTTCGATCTTGAGAATCTTAGAGATAAGCATAAAATATCTTGTGATAATTATAATTTTATTTGTCAATTTGATCGAAAATTTAAACATATATTACATTCTTAAAATAGTCATTTAAACAGTATTATAGATCTAATTATAAATCTAAGTCGTAATTTTGAAAAGAATAAAACGATAGTAATAATCTACTTAAAGAAATAATACAAAGTAATCAAGAAAAGAATAAATTAATTAAACAGATCGTTGAAAACTTTGATTATATTAAAGAACAAAATAATCAAATAATCTCGTAAATTAAACAATTAAATAAAAATTTACATAATAAATCTGATATTAATCGCTTAAGTTACTTAATAGAAAATTTAAAACCAAAGAAAGTTGAATTAGAAACTAAAAACTATTAGGAGAAATTGAATTACAAATCGTTGAAACTTTTAATAAATTAGAAACAAAAATAAATAATAAACCAATAGATCAAGATATAGATAACATTACACAAGCTATAAATAATTTAAGCTTAGGTTCACAAGAAAGACCTAGAAAAATAACTCCTACAATATATAATTATTGGAAACCTAAAAAATGAGTAATTTTAGACCATTTTCTGGACATTCACAAACTATACAGCAAGGAAGAAATTCTACAAGCAATATAAATGAAATTATTACTTCAGATACATTTTTACATAGAATTTTAAGTTCTAGAAGAGGATCCGAAGCAATAGTTCTCAACAAACTATACAATTAGAAGAAGAAATAGATGTTAATAGAAATTTAGAAATTTATAATAATCGAGTTTTGAAATTTTACAACCAAGAGTTTTATATCAAGGTGAATAATAAATATAAATACAAGTTTTATTAGATAAGTAGAGAAGTAAGTACTAGAGTTGTTGATGGTACAATAGAATTTATAGATTTACTATCATCGAAACTATAAAGAAATTAATTAAAAGTAATAAACTATTTTCACATATAGGATTAATAATAATAGGAATAAAAGCATTTGGAAGACAAGAGGTAGGAACAAAAGCTTTAGTGTTAATTATGCATCAATCATGGCAACAAGATGTTAAAAGAACTATTATATCGTGAATGGAAGTAGATTTAAACAAAATTCAACATTATTTTATTGTGCTCCTAATATTTTGAAAGATACTAGAGATATAAGTAAAATAAAATTGCAATACAAATTAAAGGATATACAAATTATGAAGGAAATAATTTAGTAATAAGTATTGGAGTATTAGGAAAATGAGTACATCTTCAAGTATGAAATATAAAGTTAATATTGAAAAATGATAAAAGTTATTGCTTCAAAAGGAATTAAATGATAGAACAACAAAAATTGATCCTACCAATTAGGTGATTAGAATGGAATTTAGAAGATTTAAAAAGAAATCTAATGAAGTTTTAGTTCCACAAAAAATATTATTTATGATAATAATGGAAAAACCAATTTAAGATTTACAAATTTTATAAAAGAAATAATAAAATGAGGAAAGTGAAGATGATGATGATATGGAAGTAAATTATAGCTTAATGAATGAATATTATGATACGTAACCAATTTATGACATGATTCTCAATAAATAGACACATTAGAATTAATCAAACAGAAATGATAGGATATTGTCAATTTAATAACGAAGATTATAACAACAATTTAGAAGGTAATATAGAATTTGAAACAGGGTTTAAGTTTGAAGAAACAAAACAACTATAGATAAAATAATTAATAAAAAATTTATTGAAATAAATTTGCAAGATCAAGTTGATGATATGTTAATAGAATGTATTACGTAATTAGGAATGAATTCTAATCAAGTTTATAAAGAATTAGAAAATATTTTAACCTACCATTAGTTTCGTAAATTGAACAAGGAAAAATTATGATCAGTGATTTCTATAAAAATAATAATAGAGAAACTAATTTTATGGACGTTTCTATGATTCCTAGTAATAAAAGACCTAAACCAAATTATACAATAAGGAGAGGGTGGTAAAACAGGATAAGGTAGACAAAATTGGATATCAGCCCAAGCCCAATATGAAGGAGAATCTCGAATAATTGAAAAAGGAAAAAGAGCTCCAATAGAAAAATTATATAGTAGAGATATGTTATATATAAAGAACAAAGCCCGCAATTATGGGAGATGAAGTTTTAGTTTGGGAACAAACGGTAGTAAGAAATTGGGAAAAGAAAAAGAGGAGATATAGATATGTTTTCTTATTTAGAAACAACCTAGCCCAACAAATTTAGGATTATGGCAAAGTAAAAATCCCAAGCTCCTCGATGAAATAAATCAATTAAAAGCATTATGAGATAATCCTTATAAATTTACAAGTGCAATAAGACTATTAATAATAGGTGTTGATCCAGCAAAAAATAATACATTTTTGCAAGATACAGCAATAAGAAATTTAAAACAATTAAGTATTTCAGATTTTAAATATATAAGAGAATTTACGAATGACTTTGTTAGATTATTATCACAAACTGGTAGAGCAATGGAAGATGAATTATGTAATAAATATTTTATAAAAATTCCAGGAGATTTAGGAAAACAAATACATGAAGCCTGAGAAGTGACTACTCCGAATTTAGGAATAGGACCAAGAATAACTTTTACATTTAAATATTTAGAAGATAGATGTAAAGATGCAGTAATAAAAGAACAAATAAAGAGACAAGCATGAGCATTTTGTAAAACTGCTATTTATACACCTCAAGCTTATGGATATTACAAAAAACCATATAAAAAAGGTATTAGGAAAAGTACTACTTATAAACATAATAAGAATAAAGATAGAAATAGATATGTTAAGAAACTTTACAAAAGAAAGTGTAGATATTTTATATGTGATTCAAAAACACTTAGCTAATAAATGTCCTAATAAAAATAAAAATTTTGAAAGAACAAATTTAATAGAAGAAATAGGAGAATATAATATAGAAGTTATAAACTCGGAAGATGTCATGCCCCACAATCCTAAGACGGATTAACAGGACTATAACTCTAAACGGGATAATTATAAAGGAAGATTCTTTTAACAATAAACTCAAAACATATGTCAAGTATATTCTTTGACTTTAGTACATAAATTTAGGTTCTTGCAATGAAAACATGTGATAAGTACATATGACGATGTACTATCAAGGTATAAACTTTTCAATGACAATAATCCTATTGCTCAACACCGCCCATCCATCATCTCGCTCAACTCGCATATTTAAAAACAAACATGCGGTCGAGTACAAGAATGCACTCGATGGACTCGTGACAAAAATATTTTATCATTTGAAGATTACATCACACATCATGGTAAGACACAAGGGTTTTAGTTGAAAAGCCTTGTGCTTACTAAAATTATTTTTATCATTTCTCAAAATCATCGCTCGCCGTGCATTTTTCTGTGTGTATGATCCATATCCCTATCATCATTCATCATAACATCATAGTCGAACGCCGTGAAGGAGGCCTCCTCACGACGCCGCGACCGCCGTGAATTGTCCTTACAAGACACAATACCTTGGTGTACACATTAATCCTAGCCGTGTATTGTCCTTCCAAAGATAGGATCCGATATCGATTTCATTCATAAGTTGGGAGAACCCAACAACATTCATAACATTTCATAACATCTCATGGATAGGATACATACACAAAACATAAACATTTTTGGCAGATAATCTTGTAAACATTTTATCAACAGTTGAAATAAGCATCGTAATTAAATATTTCAGAAGCATTATATTTTTGAGTAGAGTAAAGCCCACCTGGACTGTAGATTGCCTTAATCCCATTTCTTGGACTGTAAGTCCTAGCTTTAGCCTATCTATTCTCGACCTTGAGGTTTTGGAGTGGAAAAATCCATTGGGTCTTAGAACCCATATTTCTACTTTAGTGTATATCATGGTATGATATACACTCAATCGACCATGTGGAAGACCTAGTCAAATATTTCACGTTAAGGTATGCTTTAGTGAAAATATCGTATCATGATGTTTTATCATAATTGTACATCTTATAATACTCTATCGCACTCATGCGACATAACATAATGAATGCATCGATTAATAGCATGTTAGTCACATAAGGCATATTACATAGGGTTTCAACACTTAGTCAAATTTCAAGTGTTTTAATTTCAGCAAAAACAGCTTGAAACAACCTATGACGTACTTTGACGACCCATAACTCTCGATTCAGAATACGTATGGTCGCACAAAGATACATTCTGAAACCTATAAACATGTACTACAAGTTCTAAGAAGGAATTAAATCCAAATGAGTCGTGGTTCTGAAGATATAGGGTCTCAAAGTGGGCAACTCAAACTGACTTCTATACTTAGAAAATTTTCAGAATTTTTCAGTTTTAGCTTAACGACGAGGGTTTTATGAGGCTCGTAACTTTTGACTCGCAATGCCAAAATGGCTGCAGGCTACCAATTTAGAAACCTTGTAACAAGTACTACATATGTCATGAAGACCATACTGAAAATATCTAACTCATCGAGAAATACATAAGTCCAAAGTTGACTAGTTGAAATGGACAGTTTCAGTAGGTGATTTTGGGTCGATGAAAGGTATACCTATAAAACTTGGTTTGGGATAAAACTTTCCAGATCATAACTAGACATGGTGGGGAACATTTCTTATGAAGAAACCCAAGTCCAAATCGGACTACAAATGGCTTGAACACCTCACGTAAAAGTCATACTCGAACAGCCTATTAACATAGAAATTTTCTAAGGCAGTTTGTCCAAAAAGGCTTACTGAAATGCGTCAACTTTCAAAATTCACCGTGAGTTCATTATAAGGAATCTGAAATGAAACCAATCATATTGAAAATCCACTTAAGTCTAGTTTTATCCAGAAAAAGCCTCACTCAAAGATTCACAATAGATTGGGAGCTAAAAATATTTTACCACAAGCTATCATTCCCGTGATAGTTTTGTGCAGTTAAATTTTAAAATCTGGAATAAATAGTAATACTTTTTAGAAAATTCTGAAAATTTACATACATCTTCTAGACATTCTGAATTATGTTTCTGCCAAATTTCATAGTTTTATCATTAGCCAAACTTAAAACGAAAGCCACGCACTATGGGTGGTAAACACGGCGATTTCGCAGATTTGTGCAGTGTTTTGATAAATACAAATAAAATATCAAATCAAGTTGGATGGACTTGAAATTTTACAGAGGCATACTAGACACATATAATTTAAACATATCAAAATTCACAATCATCGGACCAATGAAACTTAGTCAAATAAATTCGTGAAGTTGCTGTTCGTCCAGGTAATCAACATGCAACCCATCACAGCTTAGCTTATAAACATTTATGTATGTATATGATTTGAAAGCTACTAGTTCAAGGGGTATTTCATTACCTTGAGAGGAATTTAATAAGAACCAAGGATGGTTGATGAAGAAGAAGTGATGCTCAAAGCTTCAAATGCATCGATCATCAATTTGAGCTAAGAACTCATTCTCCTTGTTGCTGCAGTTTTTGCCGTGTGTTGTAGGGAGGAAATGAAGAGAATGAGAGGGTGTTGGGGAGAAGAGTGTCGTGTGGAATTGCTGAGGTTTGGGAGAGTATGGTGGTAGTGGGGTGCTGGGGTGGTGACACCTAAGGGGCATGTGTTGTCCCATGCCTAGCATGGATGACATTTGCTCCTACATGCACACTTACACACTCTTGTACTATACACTCACACACATGCACGAAATTATACAAGTATATATACATATATATTTGATTTTAATGTTTAGTTAGGCTTTTAATTAATCACATTGTCATATAGTAGATACATGCAATAGAAAAATCAACAAGATAAACTTGTATACATAGGTGTATAGTTTTCGCTTTTACACTATGCCAATGGGTCTTATAACATATAGTTTAGATGATAGATAATATCATAGGATAAATTAATGGCATCATTTTATGCGATAAAATCGAGTTCAAAATTGGGTTTTCGAACGTTTGAAAAATTGGTCACTATCAAATCTTGATGATCTAGCATTGATTTAATGCTAAATAATACTGTAATTATATATACTAATCATAGGAAATTAATTCCTATAATTTCTTGATCGATTAAAATGCTTTTCGTTTCATCTCAAAACGTTAACGCTTGAAAACGCTTGCAAAACGCTCATTATCGACTCATCTCGAAATGGTCGTCATTACTTTATTAAATTATTCCATTAATAATGGAATTTAATTCTAAGCTTAATTGCTTAGAAAATATCATGAATTTTAACTATCGATACGTGATCGACGTTAAAATAATACTGTCGATATACTTCATATACTTTTATTTCTTAATTCACAATTCTCGTGAATATAAAATAGAATTCATTCCTTCGTAATAATCGAAATCATTATTCGATATCTTATGGATTGAATCATCTCAAATAATTTCTAATTTACGGGTTTTAAATACCGTAATTGGGCATCTAATTCATGGGTATTACATCCTACCCCTTAAAAGAAATTTCGTCCCGAAATTTGCATACCTCATAAAGTATGGGTATCTTAACATCATAACATCATAACTTTCTATGTGCTTTTCTTTCGTCCATGGTTCTTCCATTGACTTTTATTATAAGCCCCAAACTTGCTTCTTTAATCGTTGAATCGACGATCAAATTAGTCGAGATTTTTATCATAACCCATCTGAGTCAAAGGTCACATCATCATGTTGGTTTACGTGAATTGGGTCATTTTCGTATTTCAATCGCGACATGAGGAAAACATTTCGTCTTTCCCCAAATGTGGTGGAAGTACCAAGCTATAAAGCTACTAGGCCTATCATTTCTAGGAGCTCGTAAGGTCCTATAAAACGTGATCTCAACATTCTTGTATCTAAACTTATAATTCCTCTAGATGGAGAAATCTTAAGAAACTTTAATTCGCATTCAAGAATGCAGTTCGGGTTTACGCTGCATCAGCGTAAGACTTTGTCTGCCCTAAGCTTTTCTTATTCCTTGCCTCGTTGGTAGATATCTTAATCGTTTCATTTACAACGCCGATTTTATACCTTTGATCACCTACTTTGTTCCAATAAAGTGGTGGTCAACACTTTTTCGCTATACGCCTATAAGGCTACATTGATCGTTATTTGGTAGCTATGGTCGACGTAAACTTACTAAGTGGTACAATACGCTCTCACTTGCATCTTGGTTTAACACTGGGTTCTATCGTATCCTTAAACATTCATATTGTCCTTTGATCGCTTCTTCCCTGTGAGTGGACATCTATGTTAAGGCTCAATCTCGTATCTAACTCCTTTTTATGAGTTAGTTCAAAATCTAGGGGTACTCTTGAAGTCTCTATCTGAACTGATAGGTTTTGGTACTCCTTGTAAATATAAAATTTCCTTTTTGTATAACTGAGTTAACTTATTGGATCTACGAGTCATCTGAATTGGCAGAGACAAAACATAATTGGCGAGTCAATCCACTATTAGCCATATAGTAGTGCAACTTCTTTATGACTTTGGTAAAATCAGTCGTAAGATCTATTTCTATATCATTCTATTTTCATTCGTGTAGTTCTGAGATTATACTCTCTTATAAGGCCTTTGATACAATGCCTTTACTTATTGGTAACCGAGACACCGCCGACAAGATGGTTATATCTCATTTCATTCCTTGCTATCTAACTTTTCTTGTAAATCATAATACATCTTAATAATGCCTTGGCGGTATGAGAAGGATCATGAAATTCATTCTTGGTTTCATTTCTAAGCTTTTATTATTGCTTGGAAATATATATATATATATCTCTTTTTAGACAATATAACATTGTCCAATGTTCCTTAAAATATCCTTTAGCTCTTCATTCCTTATTTTAATTTGTATTCTATTCCCATCTTCATTTTCTTTTAGTCATATTTCACCTTGGTTGTGGAATACTACTTACATTCGTCCTCGATTTCCGACTATTTCGCTCGCTTTCTTAACTTTTCCGATGAGTTTTCCTTTTCTATAAGGACATACCATAATTTAGACTGAAATTTATATCTTAGGCATTAAATTCTACATTAACCGCTCATAGGTGATCATTTATCACATTTATAATCTTTTACCGATTCGTGTCATCTTTCCTATCTTGTATCCAAGTTTCTTTGCTCAAGAATAAATTCTAACTTTTGTAAATTGTGAAGGGTTCTTAATTTATTGATATAGGAGTGAAATTTCCAAGACTTTGGTATTTATACTACCGTTACTATCGAGGTAATAGATTTTGGCACTCGTGAAGTCGTATAATTTCCTTTACATACAATGGGCTAACTTGTCGATCCATAAGTACTTTGGATTGGTAGGAAGTGAGCACTCTTGGTGAGTCTATCAACAATTACAAATATAGCGGTGTTCTCTTTTGATTTGGGTAAGTTCGTAACGAAGTCCATCGTTATTTTATCCCATTTCCACTCGGGTATTTCCAACGGTCAGAACTTTCCGTATGGACGTGGTGTAATGCTTTCATCTGGCGGCAAACAAGACATGTTCTACTAAAAGAAGCTATGTCTCGCTTAATGCCTTCCCACCAAAACTTTTCTTTCGTGTCTTGGTACACCTTAGTACTATCTCAAGTGGCGGTGTAGGGTGTATCGTGAGCCTCAACCATTATTTCATTTTGAAGTTTTGCGTTGTCCGAACGCATATTCTTCCTTCGACAATAAGGCGTTGTCCGACGCCTCCGGAAGTTCTTAAATCCTTCACTTACCCTTTCTGATCCTTTCTAACTTTTCCTCCATCCTTTGTCTCGACGATCCTTTTTCTTAAATCGATTCTATCACTATTTCAAGTCATGAGTTAGGAAATTACATTCATGTGGCCTAAGTCATCGTGACATAAGTTATTATTTATCTCATATTAATACATAGCCTTACTTTTATTAATCCGTGAGAATTGTGACTCTATTTTGGGGTAACTATCTTATTGGTCTTGTTACCTTAGAGAGTTCTTAATGGATCTCTAATGTGTCAATTAATCTATAAAATTCATGATCTTATTTTAGGTCATTGACGCCTTTCATCTTTAATTGTTTTGTCCTTTGTCGATCTACATTGTTCTCTTTAAAGACACTATGTGCCCGAGGAATATTTCTCCTTTCGAGATTTACAAACTCGTAATTGGCAAAATTTGCCCGGCTCTTAAAAGTTGTAAGACAGACCTTCGATTTTCTTTATGTTCTCTCGTCCTTTGAGTAGATAAGAACATCATCCATAAAGATTGAAATAGAAATTTATCTAAGTACTTGTGGATTACTTGATTTTTAAGGTTTATGGTCGTATTTGGTTCTTTGGTTAGTCCGAATGACTTAACTATTATCTCATAGTAACCATATTTTATTCGAACAATTCATTTCCGTATTTGGATATCATTCTTTAAGATCATATAATATTACATCAAAATACCTCGGTGAGGACTTTTCATACATTACTTACGAGGGTCGGTCACCGAAATGATTGATTATAAGGCGCCTAGCTCTTTTACACTCAAAACTTTGACACTTCTTCACCATATTCATAAACTCTTCCAAACCACGCTTATTTTACCTATTATAATCACATCATTTTCATCATAAACCATTATCTACATATAAGTCTTATATGATCCTAAGATTCTATGTCTTTGGTGACCTTTGTCGAGTCGCACTCTCCTCGAAACTTGCCTTTCTCCAAGCACGTTTTGTTTTCATACTCGATGATCGTACTCTTCGAGAGCGGGTCCAACACACCCCGCTTCTTCTTCAATACCGTAAATGGTGTTACCTTTATCGTAAAGTATGGTTGGGTTGGTAGCGGTAATTCTCTTAATCCGCGAGGACGATAAGATTTTGTCCTTTTGCCCTTCTCGTCTCTTTCCGGTACCATTGATGGCACAGGACGTGGGGCGGCGTTCGAACATCGTGGTACAACCATTCCTTTATACTGTGTGGTGTAACCTGCCGAGGTTCGAGACAAGTACTGTAGGTGTCGCTCCTCACGCATTATATGTATGCTTAAACTTGTTGATAAACTCGTAAGTCTACCGAGACTTTGGAACTTTTCTCATGGAGAAAATATTATATTGATATTCCTTTGCAAAATTCGCGCGATCATTGGTAAATGACCGATAAGTCGTTGGATACCATCCTCATTTGTCACTCTATAATTACGAGCATCCTTCCAAAGATGTAGGAACTTCTCCAAAACTGCCCTAAATCCATGCCTAGTTCATAATAAAAGAGCCGATATGCTCGTGTGAGTTATAACCTTGTAGGCTTAGGGTTAACTTTAACTCGTCAGACTCCTTTTCTTGCCATCCGTAAACATATAGTTCTAGATGAGTCCGACTTAAATTAAGCAATGGAGGGAATTTTTAATAAGAAGGATCTCTTAATGAATTATACACCTTAAGGCGCATATAACCTGTAGATTACTTGTGACACGACTCATGATACTCATCTTAATACTCATTTTACGTTTTACATTTTCATCAGATGTTGCCTTAAAGATATTCGCATAAGCGAACAAAGGTACCGATATTCGTCGTGTGAAACCTCTAACGAAAAGGCTAGGCCCAAGCCATGAGTAATGACCATTTCGAAACTTGTTGTCTAAAATTATATCTACGTTCCACACGATATAATGATCCAAATCATTGGATAGCACTTTAGGCGATTCGAGGTTCAATTTCGAGCTTGAGCAACATTTGCGATGGTCAAAATTCTCGTATAGGTAAGGGATTTTCATTTCTTGATTCGCTACTCGAGTTGGGTTCTATCGCTTCTACGCATACTTGTGCGATGTCAAAAGCGAAGCACCCATATCGAACAAAATCTTATGGCTATTCGAGAAATTTTCCTCATACATATTCTGCCTTTTGGTTCTGTTTGATCTGTTTTCGGTGCGAAGTATAGGCTTTGGTCTACGGTGTTCCCGTTTATTCAAGTAAATGTCTATTTCATATGTCATTGTCCTTTCCATTGGGACATTATGTTCCCTTGCTATGGTCTTCTGTTGCCTCATTCACTTTATACTTCTCGGTGTTAGTATCGTTATACTTTTACTAATAGCATTCGTGGTTAGGTCTACATCAACCTATCCTTTGATATGGATATATTTCAATAATGAAATCTTATCGTAGAGATCGTCATGTCTCTATCACTATCATTCATTTCTAATCCAGTATGAATGATTTAATTCCCTTTTCACTTTATCGATCTTAGAATATATTTCTCATATGTCCTTACTTTAAACTCCTTTCTAGAGAAATCCTTGTCCGGCATTTAGTACCATCATTTGTAATATCCCCTTTGGATATACGTCATTTCTTCTTAATCTTTTATTGATTCATCATGCAATAAGATAAAATCCTTTGTCCACTGGGATGTATTATACTTTTACCTCGACGTCAAATATCTTTACCATTTCCTCGACATTCAATGATTTCTTCATTTCCATGTCAGAGATACTTACTACCTCACTTTATTGATCGTCACAAAAATATGGGGGTAAGATTTACAATTAGGTCCACCTTAAGATCCTTCCATGTGAATCTTTTCCTGTGTTCTCTTGGATGTATTTCCTTTGCAAGATCTATAGAAACTATCTTGCTTGTTAACTATTAAGTTACACAAGACAAGCGTTTTGTGTCATTATAACTTAGGGTATTAAGATTCATTTCAAAATAATGAATCTATTTCTTAATCCGTTTCTTTACTTCAAGGGAATTACCTTACTTATCGAAGTCATAACATTTCTGAAGCTTATATCATATTATGAACTATCTAATTGTATAGCTCATAATTTTTTTCTGCTATTTGTGACTTTTGTCTGTTCTCATGAGCATGGTATTTGAAAGAAATCTTACTTTCGTTATACTTCGGTTTCCACCTTCAGGACTAGAATCATTATCATTGTCGTATGGCTTGGTAGTGTAGTACATTCTGCATCTATAACTTAAATTCTAAGCATCTTATTTCCATGTCTCGCCTCGAGTTATTTCCTCCATACTTAGTTCACATATTAGGGCTATCCTCGTCGTTCACACAATCTTGAGGATTATGATTCTTCAATCTCATTATCTTTTGTTTAACTAAGTTTTAATTACTCGGAATCGATTATGCTCAAACATAATCTCATTGACTGAGGTCTAAGGCGGGAGATTTATTGTCTGAGACACTATCATTTCCTTATATATATATATATTCTTTGAAAAGAATATCTTGTATGCATCTTCATTCTTTTTAAACATGTCCAACCTACTAACGAGGTTTCAAGGACATCCAACTATCTTAAAGATAAGTTGTAATCGCTCTCGTCATGACATAATAAGGGAAATTCATATCCCACAGATATCATATACTTTTCTTTACTTTTACTCTTTGCATTTAATGCTAAAGAGTATCTTATTCTTAACTTCGTTATCATAACAGTCATATGAAGGCATAACTTCACTGTCATCAATCTTGGTAAAGCCCATCAAGGGTCATCACATCCATGTGTATCGTAGGGAAAATATTTCGTCTCATCGAGATTTTCTTTACATCATAATTTCTCGATGTCTATCTCTTTACTGATCTGAAACTTTTAGGTGACTGTGATAAGTCAACCTATTCCATGTCTAATATTGATCGCTTTACTAATTCGCATTTAGGTGACAAGGTAAGTCAACTTTCATCTTACTTGATGGTTTCAAGAGTCGAGAAAAGATTATCACGACTACTTACAGGAGGTACTGTCTCACCCATCAAGATAACATCTCTTCAATGATTGAATCGATATGTTCCTTGGACTGAATAAATGGGGCTCTAGGGTCCGAAGACCAGAATGACGACTACTGAGATTTCTTTGGTCATATGGGCTGGCCAGACCCGTCACAATTATATTCTCAGTCACGCAAGGATTTGGGTTCAAAAGGACACTTTGTAAATTTTTGAGTTGGAATTTTCTTCAGAAGAAGTGAGAAACTCGAATGATTTCTCAATTGGAACTAGGTCATAGAGTTAAACTCAATGACAGAAATTGGGTAATGGATATAATTTGAAAGCTTATATACCCATAATAGGTCATCAACAAAGTTCTCATGTATGTCAAGGTTCTACTTGTACATCAAGATCTTACATCCTTAGTAACATCCTAAGATTCGTATCATCCTATAACGTTCTTACTCTCTATAACTCATAGATCTAGCTTCAACTGTTTCTCGTGAATTCTGGAGTAGGAATCTGGAATTTGGTCCTTCATAAGAAATGAAGTACAGTTCATTAGGAGCACGTAGGCGAAAACCATACGTAAATCGGAGTTCATACGATCGAGAACTAGTCAAAACAAAATCACTGCGCAGTGCAGGGAAATTTACACGCGTTCGCGCTGAGATCATAAGCGATGCCGACACCAAGGTCGTACATGCCGTTACTGATGCCGAGGTAGTACAGGGCACTGCCGACACCGAGGTCGTACAGGCTACCAAAGTCGACATGTTAAATTCGATGTTACAAATTCCCGATTTCGAAGTCGACATCGCACATGTCGATGTCGGCCGAGGTCGTACACGTTGAGGTCGAACAATTTCGTATAAATCTTTCACTTTTCTTCACTCAAGGTGGAATGAAGTTCTCAAATCCATCACTAATCTTGTTCTTGTAATTGAAGGAAGTTCTTACTTCTATGTTCTTTTGTAAAAAGTGATCATGCTTCTTAAAAAGTCTACGTTCTGTTGAACTAGCATGCTCATAATCATAATCAACTTTGAGATTGAAGTAAAACTTCGAATATTCCTACGTAGCTCATTTGTACGCACGTATTTCGTTGAATTTAAAGGATTCAACATATCATATTTGACAATTCAATGTCCAATCTCAATCATCTTAAACATGAATAATCATAACTTTGTTCATAATAATGAACCCTTATTAAATTCCAGGAATTCAAACATTTCATCTTTGGCATATCGTGCCAAACTTTCTCATATCATTGTCATCATCTTTCTTATATTTTCCTTCTTTTCATAACTTTCTTGACAAGTCATTTGTCATATCATTCATTTTCAACCGTTCTCATAGCTTTCATTTCTTTTCAAAGATCATTTCAATCATCCTTCACTTTAAACTTTTCATTTTATTTAAAAAAAATCATTTCATAAACATTCGTCCGGCCAGGCTAATTTTCAAAACTTTGGGAAAAGAGTCATTTACCTCATTTCGGTTGAGCTTGATGTGATGGAGTGTTGAGCATTGTCAGCTGATCTCTAGAAGTCTAATGACTCAATCTAGACTTAACCTTAAAGAAGATTTTGGGTTCAAGAGCGAACCGCTCTGATACCACTCTGTCACACCCCCCACAATCCTAAGTACGGATTAATCAGGACTATAACTCTAAACGGGATAATTATAAAGGAAGATTCTTTTAACAATAAACCCAGAAACATATGTCAAGTATATTCTTTGACTTTAGTACATAAATTTAGGTTCTTGCAATGAAAACATGTGATAAGTACATATGACGATGTACTATCAAGGTATAAACTTTTCAACGACAATAATCCTATTGCTCAACACCGCTCCATCCATCATCGCTCAACTGCACATTTAAAACAAACATGCGGTGAGTACAAGAATGCACTCGCTGGACTCGTGACAAAAATATTTTATCATTTGAAGATTACATCACACATCATGGTAAGACACAAGGGTTTTAGTTGAAAAGCCTGTGCTTACTAAAATTATTTTATCATTTCAAAATCATCGCTTTGCGCATTTTTCTCGTGTGTATGATCCATATCCCTTATCATCATTCATCATAACATCATAGTCGAACGTCGTGAAGGAGGCCTCCCTCTACGACGCCGTGACCGGCCGTGAATTGTCCTTACAGCACACAGTCACCTTGGTGTACACATTAATCCTAGCCAGGTATTGTCCTTCCAGCATAGGATCCGATATCGATTTCATTCATAAGTTGGGAGCAACCCAACAACATTCATAACATTTCATAACATCTCATGGATAGGATACATACACAAAACATAAACATTTTTGGCAGATAATCTTGTAAACATTTTATCAACAGTTGAAATAAGCATCGTAATTAAATATTTCAGAAGCATTATATTTTTGAGTAGAGTAAAGCCCACCGGATCATAGATCGCCTTAATCCCATTTCTTGGACCGTAAGTCCTAGCTTTAGCCTATCTATTCTCGACCTTGAGGTTTTGGAGCTGGAAAATCCATTGGGTCTTAGAACCCATATTTCTACTTTAGTGTATATCATGGTATGATATACACTCAATTGACCATGTAGAAGACTTAGTCAAATATTTCACGTTAAGGTATGCTGTGAAAATATCGTATCATGATGTTTTATCATAATTGTACATCTTATAATACTCTATCGCACCTTGCGACATAACATAATGAATGCATCGATTAATAGCATGTTAGTCACATAAGGCATACTTCACATAGGGTTTCCAACACTTAGTCAAATTTCAAGTGTTTTAATTTCAGCAAAACAGCTTGAAACAACCCAAGTGACGTACTTTGACGACCCATAACTCTCGATTCAGAATACGTATGGTCGCACAAAGATACATTCTGGAAACCTCTAAACATGTACTACAAGTTCTAAGAAGGAATTAAATCCAAATGAGTCGTGGTTCTGAAGATATAGGGTCTCAAAGTGGGCAACTCAAACTGACTTCTATACTTAGAAAATTTTTCAGAATTTTTCAGTTTTAGCTTAACGACGAGGGTTTTATGAGGCTCGTAACTTTTGACTCGCAATGCCAAAATGGCTGCAGGCTACCAATTTAGAAACCTTGTAACAAGTACTACATATGTCATGAAGACCATACTGGAAAATATCTAACTCATCGAGAAATACATAAGTCCAAAGTTGACTAGTTGAAATGGACAGTTTCAGTAGGTGATTTTGGGTCGATGAAAGGTATACCTATAAAACTTGGTTTGGGATAAAACTTTCCAGATCATAACTAGACATGGTGGGGAACATTTCTTATGAAGAAACCCAAGTCCAAATCGGACTACAAATGGCTTGAACACCTCACGTAAAAGTCATACTCGAACAGCCTATTAACATAGAAATTTTCTAAGGCAGTTTGTCCAAAAGGCTTACTGAAATGCGTCAACTTTCAAAATTCACCGTGAGTTCATTATAAGGAATCTGAAATGAAACCAATCATATTGAAAATCCACTTAAGTCTAGTTTTATCCAGAAAAGCCTCACTCAAAGATTCACAATAGATTGGGAGCTAAAATATTTTACCACAAGCTATCATTCCGTGATAGTTTTGTGCAGTTAAATTTTAAAATCTGGAATAAATAGTAATACTTTTAGAAAATTCTGAAAATTTACATACATCTTCTAGACATTCTGAATTATGTTTCTGCCAAATTTCATAGTTTTATCATTAGCCAAACTTAAAACGAAAGCCACGCACTATGGGTGGTAAACACGGCGATTTCGCAGATTTGTGCAGTGTTTTTGATAAATACAAATAAAATATCAAATCAAGTTGTATGGACTTGAAATTTTACAGAGGCATACTAGACACATATAATTTAAACATATCAAAAATTCACAATCATCGGACCAATGAAACTTAGTCAAATAAATTCGTGAAGTTGCTGTTCGTCCAGGTAATCAACATGCAACCCATCACAGCTTAGCTTATAAACATTTATGTATGTATATGATTTGAAAGCTACTAGTTCAAGGGGGTATTTCATTACCTTGAGAGGAATTTAATAAGAACCAAGGATGGTTGATGAAGAAGAAGTGATGCTCAAAGCTTCAAATGCATCGATCATCAATTTGAGCTAAGAACTCATTCTCCTTGTTGCTGCAGTTTTGGCCGTGTGTTGTAGGGAGGAAATGAAGAGAATGAGAGGGTGTTGGGAGAAGAGTGTCGTGTGGAATTGCTGAGGTTTGGGAGAGTATGGTGGTAGTGGGGTGCTGGGGTGGTGACACCTAAGGGCATGTGTTGTCCCATGCCTAGCATGGATGACATTTGCTCCTACATGCACACTTACACACTCTTGTACTATACACTCACACACATGCACGAAATTATACAAGTATATATACATATATATTTGATTTTAATGTTTAGTTAGGCTTTTTAATTAATCACATTGTCATATAGTAGATACATGCAATAGAAAAAATCAACAAGATAAACTTGTATACATAGGTGTATAGTTTTCGGCTTTTACACTATGCCAATGGGTCTTATAACATATAGTTTAGATGATAGATAATATCATAGGATAAATTAATGGCATCATTTTATGCGATAAAAATCGAGTTCGAAAATTAGGGTTTTAAGCGTTTGAAAATTGGTCACTATCAAATCTTGATGATCTAGCATTGATTTAATGCTAAATAATACTGTAATTATATATACTAATCATAGGAAATTAATTCCTATAATTTCTTGATCGATTAAAATGCTTTTCGCTTCATCTCAAAACGTTAACGTTTGAAAACGTTGCAAAACGTTCATTATCGACTCATCTCGAAATGGTCGTCATTACTTTATTAAATTATTCCATTAATAATGGAATTTAATTCTAAGCTTAATTGCTTAGAAAATATCATGAATTTTAACTATCGATACGTGATCGACGTTAAAATAATACTGTCGATATACTTCATATACTTTTATTTCTTAATTCACAATTCTCCGTGAATATAAAATAGGAATTCATTCCTTCGTAAATAATCGAAATCATTATTCGATATCTTATGGATTGAATCATCTCAATAATTTCTAATTTACGGGTTTTAAATACCGTAATTGGGCATCTAATTATGGGGTATTACAGAAGACTCGACAACGAATCAATCTATAGTATTTATACGTAATATGAAATGAAAAGAAATAGATCCTACAGTAGTAACATATACATATATGAATACACTAAATAATTGTTTACATTATTGGATTAAAGAAAAGGAAATAACCATATTCCATGTATTAATTGTAAATTATATCCACGAAATTACAAGAAGATATCAATGTAATAAATGTTTTGAAGAAATATGCTTCTTATGTTTAGAAAAATTATTTGGAATAAAACCGAATTAAAAGGAAAAGCTAAAATTGAAGAAAATAAAAATACTGATATTTATAAAGAAAATTGAAAAACATGAAGTAATGTTAGAACTATATAATCATAAATATTTAAAATTAGAAAATAAATACAATGAACTCCAAAAGAATAGAAGTTATAGAATATACATTAAATGATTATAAAAATTTGAAAATATTGAACTAAATCAAATGGCGAACAAATAGAGGAAGAAAAAAATATTAATAAATAATAGTAATAATACAAAAATTCAAATAGAGCAACTCTAATAAATATTCAATGTAGATTATGGATAGATAATGAAAATTATGTTGATTTAAATGCTATATTGAGACACCGGAAGTACTAAAAGTTTAATAGGATATAGTTTAGTAGATCCTAAGTTTCATAAATTATTAAATTATAAAATGAAAACTAGAACGAGTTGAAAATAGAATTATGAAAATTACACCTCGTTTAGAACCGATCGGAATATAATTTTTAAATTTTGTTGGTAATTATAGTTTAAATATGATTTACCTCGTGTAATAATAAACCCAAAAGAAACAAATTCTAAAGATTTCTTATTATGATTAAATTTTATTACTAGTTTAAATGGTAATTTAACAATTGCTAAAAATTTATTACACTAAGTAAACAAGTTTATAGTTTTCCAACACATAGATATACACATACATCGTAGTTTGCCCGAAAGCGTGGTGGTAGGAGAATTAGATTTTTAAAACAAGTACAAAACAAACAAAATAATTTCATTGAAAATGAAGCTATAAAATTATTCTCACAATTTATTTCACAAGAATTAGAAAAAGGGCACGATATTACAACAAGTAAAATTATCCTATAATATTAAGATTAGAAAACTAGGATTAATAGGAGACGATATTACAAAAGCAAAAGTAAATTATGTTTGTAAAATAAAAATAAAGTTACGAAATTACAATCGAACAAAAATGGAGAGTATAGTGCAGAAGATTTAGAAGAATTTAGAAAACAGATTAATGAAATGTTAAAACATGGATTAATTAAACATTCAGAAAGTCCTCATAGATCTACGGCTTTTATAGTAAGAAATCATTCAGAAATAAAAAGAGGAAAACCTAGGATAATATACAATTATAAAAGATTAAATGATAATTGTGAAGATGATGGTTATAACATACCAAATAAAGAAATTTTAATAGCACTTATACAAAATAAAAAGATATTTAGTAAATTTGATTTAAAAAGTGGATATAATCAGTTAAAATTAGAAAAATGGTTTAAACCATTGATCGCTTTACTTGTCCGTAAGACAATTTGAATGGAATGTATTAAGTTTTGGATTAAAAATGCGTCTGCTATCTTTCAAAGATTTATGGATAATATATTTTAAAATATAAATTTTGTCTAGTATATATTGATGATATTCTTGTAGCAAGTAATAATTTAAAAGAACATGAAGAACATTTAAACATTATATTTAAGGAAATTGAAAAGAATGGTATAGTAATTAGTAAAGGAAAATGGAATTATTTAAAAGAAAATTTTCATTTTAGGATTAGAAATTGGAAATGGAAAATAGAATTACAACATAATATTGCTACTAAAATTTTAGAATTTCAAAATAAATTAACAAATTTAAAACAAATACAATCATTTTTAGGATTAGTAAATTATGCTAGAAAATTTGTTCCAAATCTTAGTAAATTAGTAGGTCCATTATATAGTAAAACTATTAAAAATGGTCAACGACATTTTAATATAGAAGATGAAAAACTTATTCAAAAATTATAAATGAAATAAAAATATTAAACCTTTAGAATTACCTACAAGTGATAGTTATATAATTATTCAATGTGATGGATGTAAAGAAGGATGGGGAAGCGATATTAATTTGTAAACCCCATAAATTTAGTCGAAAAAATGAAGAAAGAATAGTCGCTCGCTAATGGAAATTTTAATAAAACATGTTTAAATTGGACATCTTTAGATTATGAAATACAAGCATTAATAAATTCTTTAGAAAAATTTAAAATATGGTTAAAAATGAATTCAACGTTATGATGATTGTGAAGCTATTGTAAAATTTATTCATAATGCTAATAGTAAAAAGTTAATAAGACAAGATGGATAAATTTACAACAAATAATTCAAGGAAATAATTATAGAGTAAAATTTGAACATATAAAGGTAAAGATAATAATATTCTTGACCTCTTATATAGAAAGATAAATCGTCTTTTTATGCAGAAATGGATATAAAAATTATAAAGCCTTCAAAAGGAAAAGAGAAAGTTACACACCAAGTCTCTAAGACCGAAGGAAGAAAAATTATCTGATTCGAGTTACGAGACATTATCCAATGTATATCTCTTGACGAGAAACTAAAAGTGTTACACGTTCTCCGACTAAGAGAATCCAAAGATTACAAAGATGAAATTCAATTTGGAACATTAACTTTACAAAATGCTCAAATCTTGCTACATTCGAGCAATTACAAAGGTTACACGAGACAACAGTTATCCTCGATAATCTATAGCATATTCAAACATTGCCAAAAGTCTGACTTTCAAAGTTCAGTTTTAAATGCTCGGCATTTTATTTTTCGACTAAAATAAAAACCGAGCAACCCCAAAAAGTTTACACATTATGTTATTTTCGGAGGAACAAAATTGGAGTTTTCATAACTTTAATCTTGTTCGAAAATATATTAATTGTCATAAACCTCTTTGGAAAGGTTACTCTGATTTTGAACATTGTCAAATGCTAGAGAAGCCTTTGGTATACAAGAATTTTTTATTGAACCAGAAGAGGTTAAAAGTTTTGCTCAGATTGCACAAGAAAACCCAAGTAGTGTGATTCAATATCAATCTTCTTTGTTAAAAAATTATGAATCACAACTTGTGGATTTTGAAAAGAAAACTTCTGATCTAAACAATCAATTGAAAAATTTACAAAATGATTGTAATTTCAAAGATCGACGATCTCGATCATGGAATCAACTATTACAAAGTTGAATCAAAAATTGATTTTTGAAAATCAAAGCCCAATATGTTCCACCTCCAAGAAGTTTTGAAAATTTTAAAACTAGAATTCTTGATATTCCTTGGAGAAACAATGGAACCGATCTTAGAAATTGTTCTCGACTTGAGAAAATTATTTCTACAAAAGTTTTACTGGATTTCTCAAATTCTTGTTAATTTACAAAAGAAACTTGTTGAAATTTATTTTAATGAGTTAAAATACAAAGGCGTAAAATCATACAAATGCATGATGTTTATAAATTTATACAAAAGAAGAAATTTTAACTAATGAATGATCGAATTCCTAGCCTACGCTTACAGTTGATTTAAACAAGACCGACATGCGGATGAAATGACAATCAATTTTACCACAATGGTATGATTGATTTCATGGAATTCATTATCTGAAAAAACAAAGACCTAATGAACAAATTTGGAGAAAATTTCTATCGACAAATGGCAATATTTCATCCTTATCTTCCAAATCAAAGGTCTCATCGCAAAATTCTAGCTTCTCTCCGTAGCGCATCTCACAATTATCGCCCACTAGAAAAAGAATTTATTTGAGACATTGAATATTCTAGGCGATATCTTCGACGGATGTAAAAAGAGGAACGGATCCTTTACATTTCAAGATTCGAAGAACAAATTAATATATTTCAGAAGTCTGAAAACATCCCTAAACTTGAATTATGGATGAAGTATAAACTTGCAGTTGAAGGACATTATTTACAAATATGGGTAGGGCTGACTAATCGGGTCGGTTCGGGTACCCTACCCGAAATTTTCGGGTACCCGACCCCGATTTTCCCATGTTTTAGCTACCCGATCCCGACCCGGTTTTCTTAATCGGGTACCCTAATACCGACTCGGTGCCGGATCGGGTATTAGGGTACCCGTAAAACCGACTTGCGCGAGAGAGTCAGAGATCAAGAGTGACTGAGAGCGAGATAGAGAGGATCAGAGGAGGTGCGGCATCGACGACGACGAGGCTCGATGGAGCATCGGAGGCGACGACGGGCTGTGGCGAGGCCTGAGGCGACGCAGAGGGTCTGGAGGAGGCGCGGCGATGTTTGGGCTTTTGATTTGGGGCTTGTTTGGGTTGGTTTAAGTGCTTATTTGGTATGCCAACGGGACACGAAGCAATGAAGGTGACGGTGGGCATGGCGAGGTCGACGGAGGCAACATTGAGCGCAGAAACCGTGAGAGAGAGAAGGCAGAGAGAGGACGAAGAGAGAGAAATAAGTACGCCTCTTTGCGCAATAGAAGATAGATAGGTTTAGTTAGGTCATTTTAGAATTAGGTCATTTTAGAATTAGGGTTACTAATAGAGAAATGGAAGTGGCGCCTCTTGCGCAATTAGAGTATTAAAATATAAAATATAATTAAAATTAAATCGGTATTCTGGTATACCCGATACCGATTTTAACAGCTCAATACCGATCCCGATTCGATAATCGATTTACTCGGTTATCGGCACCCTAATACCGACGGGTTCGGTCGGCCGGAAATACCGATACCGAGACCCATTTAGCCAAACCCTAAATATGGGTTACACCAAATTGGAATATGTTCCTTCCTTTCAACGGAGAAGGTGATAGTCTTGCAGATGAAGAAATTGCTATCATCAATACAGATAAAGAAGAAGAAGACATTGATGATTCTCAAAGCCGTGACACGATCCCAGAGACTTATCGAGATTTTTGAAAGATTTGACATATTTGTGTCAATTATTAGTTTGTAACTGTTTCTCTTTTGTAATTTTCTTCTTTTTCCTGTTTTTCTTTTACACGTATAGGATATAACGTGTAAAGCATTATTAAAAGCATTTTATTATTGAAAGCATTATATAACATAGGATAGGTAGATAGGTGTTACACATGTTAGATAAGTGTTACGCATTGTTTTAGGTGGATAGGTGTGAATAGTAATAGGCACCATTAGTTGTTAGATATATTTGCCTATAAATAGGCAATCCTTCTATTGTAAAAATCATCCCAAGAAATCCGAGAAGCAATAAACCCTTGAGCTTTCTGAAAATAAAAACGGGTTGTTAAGTTTTCGCTTTTTACTCTTTACCAATCATAAATTCTATACCAATCCTTAGAGCTACAAAATATATCTCATTCTATAAAAAAAAAAAATCCTTCAATTCACGAACATATTGTCTGAAAACGAAGGCTCCATCCCTATTTCTTCATCATAAGAGTTCTGTGTGAGCTCTATCTGGTATATATTTTCTTTTTTCTTTATGTTGTTTAATGTGTAACCCGAAAAAACATACCATACCCCTTTATGGTATCATATATATATATATATATATATATATAGTTTGGTTCAAATAAAAACACATTCAAAATAAGAAATGAGAACGATTTGTACCATTGATTTTTGTATATGAGTGGTTGTGATTAAATCAAATTATGGTATAATAGTAATTATAGAATATTACGAAAATAACCGTCCCTTAATTATAGGGATTGTGATAACTTAATCTTGAACCATTGATTAATGACAAATGGATGATGAAGATGAATTCTCATTTTTATTTTAAGGGGTTTGTATTGTAACACATCCCTATATATACACACACACATATATATATATATATATATATATATATATATAGGAGATAGATCCGGTAGGAAATGATAATTTGGTAGGAAATATGAATGAATCTGGGCCTTTGATTTCTTGGATCAATGGTTGAGATTTAATTTCGTGTGTTCTGCTTTATGTTTTGTGTGCTCATGGATTCTTGTGAGACTAGAACTCTTCTTGTGTTGTCAAGAATGAAAGATGTGTTAAACTAATATATTTAGCATATGCTACAAAGAGATGAAATATGTCTAAACTAATATATGCGATATAGTAATTACGATTGTCTACACAAATATGAAAGATATGCTAGACTTAAATATCTATTCTTATTTCTTACACTTATTTCCATTCTCAGAATCATCCCATATATATATATATATATATATATATATATATATATATATATATATATATATATATTCATAAGCTTTTGGCCCGATGGTTTAGCACGGTATATTTAATTTCTAATTAAAAAAATATCAACCAAAATAACCCCGATCGAATAGCTCACCAACTCGAATGAATAGATCCAATTAACATCCATACTCAAATATCTTTCCATTAAGATTAAAAAAAGGTTCTCTAAGTGATTCTTTGTTATTACAATGGTAGGACTATTGACAATTTAGCTGTTGGATACGGTAAAGCAAGACACTTGTTTTCTTGGCGACCCCACGACTGTTGTTGACATGGTCAGTGACATTTTTTCTCTGGCCTGACACCTTTGGCGCCTCTAGAAAAACATTATACTCCAAACTCACGTTAAACTACTAAAAATAATTCAACCTTGTATGTCAGATTCCGGCGGACATTGTGGTGAATGCAATAGTGGCGGCCATGGCGGCTCATGCCGACCAAGCCAACGAGAACATTTACCACATTGGATCCTCGTGGCGAATCCGGTCGATTTCATGTGGCTGCAGAGCTACGGCCTCTGACACTTCACAGCACATCCATGGACCAACAAAAACGGGAACCCTATCGTTGTGGGAAAGGTCACTGTTTTTAACACCATGGAGAGTTTCCAAAGATACATGACGATCCGTTATTTACTTCCTTTGAAGGTTTCATAGAATCTTGATTTTGTGTATATTTTATATTATTTTCTTGAACTTTTCTCCATTTCTCTTGACATTGTTTATGTAATGTGATTAGGGATGCAAGTACTAAACAGAGCTTGCTACCAGTATTTCCAAAGGATGTACTTAGAGCAATGCAGAAAGATCAAGTTCGTGATGCGGCTGATCGAGCTCTACGCACCTTACTTGTTCTTCAAAGCATTGCAAGTGAAATACATGTAACATAACAAAATTGAGGAAGTTTGCAGTATGACACGTTTCTTCATTTTTTTCTTTACAGCTACGATGACATGAACACCGAGAAACTGAGAAGAGCAGTAAAGAGAGTAATGTGGAGACGGAGATGTTATATTTTGATCCAAAATCATAAACTGGGATTATTATTTCATGAACACACATAATCTACAAAATCGTGATATAACTTATCTGCGCATTAGTCCATTATTAAAACGTCCTGTATTAATTCAAAATTGTAGCAATTTATAATGTGTTAATGTATTAAGTCGGTATACTTGAACTTTCTAGTTTGGAATTTTCATTCAATTTCTAATCTAGTTTATTGTCATAGCAAATACACACAAATACAAATACAGATACGAAAATACATGAAAATACGCTACGCCAGCAGAAGAAAACTACCCTTGACTAGCAAATGAAGGTACGAAACATATTGATTTGGTAAAATAGAAGATCCATTTAAAGTCACGTTATGAAAGACGACTATCGTTTCTGTTTGTAACCAGAGGGTATGCAATTAAATTGTTAAAAACTATCACCATTGTTACCATGTTCTTGGTTACGACAGATGATTGTGTAGGAATTACTTGCACCCTTCGTCCTATCCTGATCTTGTCGTGCATAGCCAAGTTCGTGAAGACTAGTCACTAATTTCCCCAGCTAAAGGTACATGCCATGATCCTTCTCAGATTCCTAAAATTAAAAATATGTAAAACATCGATAATAAAGGTGCAAAACATTAATCCTCACAAAACAAGGTGACATGAAAGATATAGAAATTTTATAACTGTATCAGTTGCAAGTTATTTACCTGGATGATGATGGAATAAGAAGGCGGCATAATAAGCTTTAGACTCCCTTTCAAGAATGTATATCTCAGCTGCAACACAGAAGGCGGGACATCAGTCGCTGACTAACACAACAGGTGAAAGTTAGTAAGATAGGTGAATCTAACAGCATCAGCAAACAAATTCCACAAGCCAGAGTTATCAGGTTTTGGCAGGCTCAGTAATGGTGGCATAAATATTATGTCTTCTGATTTCTGAATTATATGAACCTATTTCATCATTACTAATTTACTATTACTATATAGTAGGAATGGTGAAAGAAAAAGGGCTGAAACAATAACATGTAGATCGAGAAATACACGAAAAACAAGAGAAATAAATTTCCACCTGATGCCTTTCCTTCCATCTGAAGAAAAAATTGCTGCCAAGGAGCTCAAAATATGATCTCTCATTTCATCGTTTGTCACAAGCAAGCACTTCAGTTTCACAGCAGCATAAAGCCAATACCTGAGTTAATGAAAATGAAAATGTCACAAACACATACAGAGGCAACGTAGAAGCCAGAACAAACATAAGAGACGTGTACCCTCTGAAGGGTTGTATTTACCAATCATCATTCGATCCATACGGTGTTTCATATAGCACTCCTTGATCCATCCACTCGTCAATGAGCTCTCTTTTAGAAGCATCCTCAAGTAGTGAGCGCACACGTTTTTTATGCAACACAACAAGTGGCTGTTTTTGCGTCTTTCTATGTACTTCTTTCACAACAGCATCAAGCTGCTCTATTGAAAAATGAGAAGAATAGTGAGTGTTGCCTGCCCTTTTTCAAAATTTTGCTCAAAGGAGACAACACCAAAGCAAAACTCAAATTTTAGAACCTGTGCGATACTAAAGCCACCCTGTGCGAAGTTTTGCTGGTATAGTCCAACATTTGCTCCATCTACCAGTGTTTCATATCCAGAATGTTGTTCCAGCCACACCTTAAAAATTAAATTGGTGAAAAGTCAGAATCCAAAGATATTTAAATGGGACTTATTTTGTCAAATGACTTGCAAATGACGAACCTATGCCATATATACTCTTTTGGTCGATAATAATTACAAGTTAAACATGACTCAAGAGATTATTTTTTCTTGAAGAACCTCACTTATCAGTCAATCATGAATCAAAATATAGTATTCTTATCCTTAAAATACCCATCGAACTAGTAAACTGGTACAAGAACATGACAGGGCCACTGTCTCTATTTTCATTACAGAAAATACGAAAATAGACTATTAAACAAAAAAAAATAGCAATCTAACGATTCTAACCTGAAACTCCTTAAAATTCGATTGATGTTCTCTTTCCATGGCTAAAGAAGCAATTGATTGTGCAAACTTATCAGTCTCTGCTCTATCGGTATCAACACAAACCAACTGCTCACGGCAGGCAGAGCAAGTTCCATCTGAGGCAGCATTCGTTTTCTGCAGGACCCACTCGCCCTTCCCAAGCCACCCAAGTCCATGCCACCCACCACCATTCCTCGCAACAGCTTCCTTGATCTGTTCCTTATCCAAACTAACTGAATCCACATCAGCTGCCTTTTCTCTCTGAACCAACTCTCGATGATTGCCATTGTTGACTCTTCAACCCCTCTTACTATCCTTCTCAGTTTGTGCAAATATTCGTAAACCTTGTCCTCCTCCCAGTCTTGACACTCACCTTCAGAAACATAAATCAGATTCATCAATATCAAGAAACTCCATGACTTTCTCACACTAACATAATTACTACGTTCATTTAAATCATTTAAAATTAAAACCATCAAAGGAAGTTGAAGTTCCTATCAAATAAAGAGAGGAGAAAGAAAATTATAATTCCTTTGTACCAAATGCAATATAAAAATACACAACATTATGCATATTAAAATTTTAAAATAATCCACAGCAAGAGCGATAATAATCGATTCGATGAATTGAGCAAATGAAACATTACAAAATTTCATTCGAAGTAAGCAAATGTTTCAGCAATTGAGAAAAATATTCAAAAACTAACAATTATACAAATTAGAAATTAAAGCGTAAGTGGTGAGCAGAAAGAGTTGCAAACCTTCAGCAATGCCGCGAGCTCAGGTTCCTCCAACTGCAGCCCCGCCGATACCACATGCTCCTCCACTTCATAAGCCCTATCCGCCGCTCCGGCGCCGCAGAAGCAATTCAAAGCCGGCGTGAATGTCCTAAGCTTCGGCGCAACTCCGTGTTTCTTCACGCTTTTCGCGAGCTCAAACGCGTAGTCTCCGTCGCCGTTCGCCGCCGCCAGACGGGCCACAGCCGTGAGCGTCGCCTCGTTCGGCTTGATTTTTGCATTGATATGGTTGCGGAACAGCTTGAACCCGAATTCAATCGCGGGTTGTCGGGTATCCGGGGCGGATAGGGCTTCGGAGCTGATATATAGGAATGAATTGAGATTGTTGAGAGTGAGGTTGGATATGCGGAGGCTTCGTAGAGAGAGATGGCGGCAGAGAGGTCCTTCGATTTGGAGCATTGGTCCAGTGTAGACCGGAATTGCAATTCCGGTGTCAGTTTCTGCCTCTTCCGCCGTGTGTTCTGGTTGCTCATGGCGGCGCAACGGCGGCGTAATTTGGTGGTCGTTACGAGAAGTATGTGGAAACCCTACACTATGTTCCGATCCTATGAATCGTTTCTCGTTATTTCTAAAATCAATTTTCTTTAAACATTTTTTTTTAAATCATATTTTCCAATTCAAATGTAGGTGTCTATATTTTTACTTTTAGTTTCAAATGTAAATTAAGATTGACTTGACATTTTCAAGAATGGTAAGTGTTTGTGACTACAAATAGTGCTATTGGATAGGAGTTGGTAATCAGGTAAAAGAGTTGGCTACTGGTAGGAGAGTTGGTTTCTGGCAGCAGAGTTAGACTTCTGGTAGGAGAGTTAGCTTATGGACTTCTGGCAGGAGAGTTGTTTGGTAGAGAGCTGATTGCAACTAGGAGTTGATATCTGACATCTGCTATATGATTGCTGGTATCTGACTGTTGGTATATGGCATCTGGTGAAGGACGGATGATGACGAGTGTCAACGATACTTGTAGAATTGGTTGCGATCGATGATATATGTCTGTATACGTGGATTAATCATAATCATTCTTTATCATCGATTTAATTTCTACGGTGATGATTATGAGATCTAGTTTGATAAATAGATTAGTAAATATGTGATTAATAAAACCCAACATAACATACTGATAGCAGTTCCGCTTTGTGATAGTTATTAGATAGAGAAGTTAAGGAGAGAAAGATACTGTGTATTGTATTCATTTATTGGTTCCGATCGACTCCGGTTATCTTATCCGACGATCTAATAAACTTTCAACTTACCATCGATGGACGTAGATCATTTGATTGAACCACGTAAATTCTTGCGTCGTTTCTTTCTTGCTTTATTGTCTATAAAATCTCAACAAGAAGATTTATAATAGTATTTCGAAGTTCAATATTATAAATGTAGTTTCTTGAATAAATAATAAGGTAGACTAAAATGTGTATTTGTTGCAAATAAACAATTTATACGAATATAGAAATAGTTATGAAAAGTGTTGTTTTAATTATAACTTCGTATTTAATTATATTTTATTTTCTATCATAACATAAGCATGCGCTTTTGGTTATAAGCCTATAAACGAGTCAATCTATTCGGATCTTGACTCAATAGAAACTCGTCCAAGCTCGTTTAGTGAAAAAGCGACATCATTGACTAACGAATCAAGTTTGAGCTTGACGTAACCTGCTCGTTAGATCATGAACAAACTCGTCAAGTGATATAATTTGAAAAGTATAATTTATTCTTGTATATTTTAATTAGTAATTGGTGTATTAAATATCTAACTAACTTTATTTATCAAAAACTAAATATGAGTTTTAGTAAAAGGATTTTTTTTTTTTGAAAATGAGTAATTAATTTTAAAAATAATAATTAATATTTATAATTAAATATAAAATCTCGTTTAATCTCGATTCGGTTGGAATAAGTTATAAATCAAAATGTTCAATAAATAAAATTAGAACTCTACTCGATAACAAACAAGTCAACCTCGTTTTATAAGTTTGATAGTGTGATTTAGACCAATCCACCAATTTTTAACCTTAATTTTCACTTAATTTTCTTGATTGTAGGTAAATCTACAATTTTGTTGAAAATTAGGTCAAAATCAACGACAAAGAAAAAGGCGTTCTGCGCAAGCCTTCAACTTCCTAATTTGTACCGGAAACTTCATAGCAACATTTTAAAATAGTACTACATTGATCCATCAAATACATTTTAAAATAGTACTACATTGATCCATCAAATCAGCTTCATTGATTTTGGTGATACAATTTTAATAAATTATAATTAGTGTAAAGTAAGTGAGTGTAAAAATATAGGTCATAATGATAATAAATGAATATATTAAGGATAGTGGGTGTAGAGGCGGAGCCACATAGGGCCTTGGGGGCCCATGGCCCCCCAACTTTTTTGTAAAAATAGCTATATATCTAATATGTAAGATGGTATTCAATAGTTCTGTCCTAGCCTAACGGGTAGGAATGTTCCCAAAATCTGTGAGAGTCGAGTTCAACCCTCATCGGCAGCAGTCTCTTTTCTCTTTTTTTTCCTTGTTTTTTCTCTATTTCTCTCCTTTTCTCTTTCTTCTTTTCTTTCTTTTTTTTCCTCTCTTTTTTCTTTTCCTTCTCCTTTTCTTTCTTTTTCTTTATGTTTTCTCCCTCTATTCTATTTCTTCTCTTTATTTTGGGATCTTTTTTCCTTTTTTCTTTCTTATATAATTTGTTTTATGTTTGATAAAATAAAATATATATGCAAATAATAACATTATGTGAATTAATTCTTAACTAAACATGTGTGCTCATTATAAATATTTAACATTTAATAACTAAATCTATTATAGTCTAATGTGTTATGATTTTTATCTTTCATTTAAGAGATTTTGGTTCGATTCTTTTAGTTACATATTTTCTATTTTCTATACTTATTTCCTTTTTCTTTATATTTCTTTCCTTTATCTTTATCTTTCTTTCCTTTATCTTTTACTATAATTTGTTTTATGTTGATAAAATGCTATTTTTTTTAATAATTTATTTTATATTGATAAATAAAAGATATATGTAAATAATAAAGTTTTATATGTGAATTAATATTACCAATCAAATTTCTAAAAGGATTATAATAAACCCATTATATTATTAAATTATTATTATTTTATTTTATTATCTTTTAAAATTATAATTAATTGGGCCCCCCAGGAAAAAATTCCTGGTTTCGTCACTGAGTGGGTGTAAAAAGGTGGGTCATGAGTGTTTTTTTTAAATAAGTGGATAGGTTTAGGATAAAAACGTGAAATTAATGTTTCCAAAAAAGGAAAGTGAATATTTTTTGTGGACGAACCAAAATGGAATTAAATAAAAGTATTTGATGAATGGATGGAGTACTACATTACTTTCATAACCAAAATCATCACAACATATACTGATCTCTAAATTCTTTAAAACAAAAACAATTTCACAACATATATTGATCTCTAAAATCTTTAAAACAAAACAATTTAAGTTTTTGAGAATGCAATGATCCTTTAAAGTTACTGGTGAATTGTGTGGGCAAAATTTCTTTTATTTTTTGGGTCAATTTAATACATAAATTTTTAAAGACAGCGTCACGTCATGATTCGAACCCGAGACCTTTGGCGCCGGACATTAACCACTCTACCACTGAGCCAACACACGCACACTACAAAATTTCTTTTATGTGATAGGGATATGTGATACGGCGGAAAAGCAATCTTAGAAGAATAAAAAAGTTGCTTACCCGATAAATCAAATTAAAGCTTTCTTTTTTAAAACAGTTTGAATTTTTCTTTTTCTTTTTTTTGTCGATTAATCGAAATTTTAAAGGTTACGTCACGGTGGACTCGAACTCGAGACCTTTGGCCTCGGCCATTAACCACTCTACCACTGGCCAACACACACACAAATTAAAGCTTTCTTGTTGTCATTCTCATTTCACTAGCTAACACTTATTCGAAAGTCGGGCCGCCACGAGGTAGGCCATTCAGACGATCGCCTGTGAAGCACACCATCTCGGGGTCCAAATTATTTTAAAAATTAATTTTAATTATAGATATATAGATTTATTTGAATTCAAAATATATTTTATTTTATTTTAAAGTCCAAAGTATTATATTTTACTTATAATATATGTTTTCATTTTGTCCCGAATATATTAGAAAATATTGATGTTGTGTGATTATTAATGGTTTTGCATCTGTAAAACTCGAATAAATTATTTTTATGATATTTTATCGTAGATAAGAGTTGAAATATAGAAATATAAGGATGGTAAGTAAGTTGTATATGTTTTAATAATTTTTATTATCTATTTCTATTTGTATCTCACTTGAATTTTATGTAAATTTAAAAATTTAATTTATTTTATAAGTATAATATAAGAGACCCATTTGGACGGTCTAATAGTTAAGTGAATTCACGTAACAAAGATCACGAGTTCAAACATCACTATCGCTTCTATAGGTTCAAGTCATTCACATCCGATTTTTCAGTGTTGTTTAGTGCTTACGTATGGTTTGCAAGTTATTGTAAAGAAACATAAGTTTTACCAAGACGCATGAAGATAATGAATGAGGGTTTACATGAATTTTTAAAAATGAGGCCTATATTCTTTATTTTTTGCTAGAACATATAAATATCGAGGAGCGAAATTGCTGAAAGTGTTGGGTTTTCAGAAATATTTTGCTTTTCTGCGAATCGTATGTCCAAAATTATGGGTAAGGTGCAGACCTCGTTACGTTAAGTTCACTCTCGGACAATTAAGAGTTGTCCTGCTTGTGTAATTAATAGGTGGAAGTTGATGATTTATTATTTTATCAAAAAAATGATATTTAGACACTAAAAGTAGGATAGAGTATCCAAATGAAAAACTTAATTAACATAGCTGAGAACAGTATAAATTTCTATTCACATGAAATATAGGATATTCATTGCCCAACTCAATTGGATTTGTTAAGCATATCTTGGAACACGAGCTTCTAACTCGATAAGTCTATATTATCCCCTGAACAATGCAGTTAATATGCTTGATTTCTTTTTCTTTTTAAACTAAAAGGACTTTGGTTGGAAGCATATTTATTTCATTTATAAATATTTAAGTTTAAAATAAATGCATATATTTTAAAAAAAATGGTTAATTGTCATTAAATACACGATTTTGACATAATTCTGGTTTGTCACATGAATTTTAAAATTTAAATAACAATACATAAACTTTTGAAATCTCTTGTTTTCACCCCGTTTACCTTAGAGCTACTTGTTATCATTGCTTTCAATAGTTATACCCTGTTGCCTACTCAGGGCTTCATCTAACTTCCCACCAGGACTTGGTTAGAACTATATTTCCAACTATTTCGTGTATGTTCTTACAATGAAAAGCAAATCTAAAGATAGACAAACTCATTCTAAGTTCTATTACCGACTTTACAAAGTAAAAGAACTTAGACAAAGAATGATTAGACCTATATGATTTCAACATAGACGAAGCAGTGATAACCTTACACATTCAATAAGAGTAAATTTGTCTGAGTCTCTTTGAGTTGGAACAAGAGATGGAGTTGTCAGTTGTGTCTTTTTTCTTAAACATCCAACAGATATAGCTCATATGACATGGAGCACATAAGTGTTAGCTCTCGATTTCCACCACCATAGAGAATTTTATCTTTCAAAGGTCTCTCTTTTTTGTTTCTTGAGGAAGTCCTATATTTATAGACAAATTGAGACAAACTAGCCGTTGGAAAGAGTTTGTTTGAAATTCAAAATCAAATCTAACAAATACATCCGAAGGATTTATCATCGTGTGCTTTGTCGCTTTGTGAGTCAGATCAGATCGTTTGACAATCATCAACATATCTGACTCTTCTCCATCAGCTCCTATCTTCGGTCTTTCGTTGGGTCCAAGTTTGATCTCGTGTTGGTTTGCGTTGACTTCTTCTGACTTCATCTTCAGGTAATCTGTTCTGCGACAAAGCTGCGATTGACTCTGAGTACAAATAAGTTTTTTGTTAAGTCTTCGGGTTCTCTGAACTTCATGTATCTGCATATGCAAGACTTAGGTGTTGTTTGATCCTTAGTTTTCGTGAAAATCAGTTTATTGAATCCTATCAAATGTTAAGTCTTGGATGATATATCATTATCATTGACTTTCGTCGATGATTTTCAATTGTTGCAACTTTAAGCATTTAGTTTATTGCCATGACTTCATCAACTAGTTCGTCATGAGTGAGGTTATTTTCCTCTAACGAGTCAACTAACTTTTCTTCGAAATGAATCTTATTGGACATATTTAGCTTCAATTCCTCTTGAGACAAAGGGTCTGTCAAGTGGACACAACTTCTTGAAAGGGCTGTCCCACGCTTCTTAGCATCATATGACTTGTCATCGGAGATATATTTTCATATATCTTTTAGTTAAGACTTTGGGATATAATCAAAACTTTCTACAATCCCAAATTCCCATTAGTATTTTTCTTATATCTATTTTTGTATCATCTTCACTCACCAATTCACCTTGCAAGGAAATGTAGTTCTTCTTCTTCAGACATCATAAGGTAATTGATCCTATTTTTGCACCTGAGACCAGGAGTGAATTGCTCATCAAAGTTTTAGTAAAATCATTTCTATCTCCTAGCAGCCATCTCTGTTAAGGTGATTGGTTTAGCGATTGGCTTAGCAGAAGGTTGTGCGTTGTTTTGTTGAGAAGAACAGTATCGGGCTTCCTATACCCTGCAGTCACAACCCTCATCCTTTTTGATATAGTTTCCAGTGTTGCAATTTGCAGCCTTCCCACCTCTATAGCTTGCTCGTGAGTAGTAGGTTTGAACATACTAACAAAAGATTGCACTTCTTCTTTGATTGCTCAACTATAAACATGCCTTTAATTCTTCAAACTTATCCACATAATCAGAATGAGTGTCCGATTATCTTAGCTTGTTAAACTCAACAATGGCATTAAGTTTCTTTATACCTTCAAATCTAACTGAAACAACTTCCACAAACTGTTCCCAAGTAACATCTAGCTGCATTTTGAACCATTTTAGAGCTTTGTCCTCAAAACGCATAGAAACCAAATTAATCTTCTGATGATCAAGCAGGTTATGAATGATTTTAAAATAATTATTGCAGCTCAAGATCCAGTCCCTAGGATTAGCCCCATCAAATCTAGGAAATTCTACACCCTATGAACATGAGTATTAATGATTGGTTGTCGGTACTCTAACTTCATTACAGAACCAGTAGATTCATGTGACCCATTAGAATGACTATGAGGTGTAAAATTCGAACCCCCAAATTGAATCCAACTCGTTATGATTTTCATTTTTGTGGATATTAAGCATCTGTAACTGGATTTCAGCTGGATATTAAGTGTTCCAGTTTATCTTGCATTTTAAAATTCATACCATCAATTTGTTTATGCTACCATCAATTTGTTTATGCAGCTTCACCTCGGTGGCCTCTTTTTTCATGGATTCTACGTGGAAAATCTGATCTTGTTTCTTGTGCGTCTCCTGGAGGTCCTTCAATCGTGTGTTTTCCATCATGATATAGCCAGTTGTAGTGAATCCAACTGATTTTGTAAATATTATATGGAACAGTAGAATTAGAAACACTATGTATGTGAAGGTCAATTTCGACGGAAAATATTTATGTTCTATTTATAATCATATTAAATAAAATAATCTTATATCGGGATGATACGTCTGAATTTAGTATATTAAATGAATTTTTTATATCGGGATAATATGTCTAATGTGATATATATAGGTTATATTTAAATCAATTCTAATGAAAAATCACTTTATATTGTAATTTATGTGTAGAAAATTAAATATTCTTAGACATGTTAATAATTTTTGTTTAGAATGTATATACCCATGCCCGTCTTAAATTCGATTAATTATCTGAAGTTGTTTAAATTTATAACTATAATTTTTTATAGTGATTGGTTATTCGTCTCGATAAAAATAAAAAATATCCAAAGTAATCATTAATAATAAATAGTATAACTAACGAAAGATAAAAAAAATAGAGAAAATTTTACGCATGCGTGTCGATTAATGTTAAAATTCTTTTAGAATTTATATGCTCGTATATATTCCAAACTTGATTAAAAAATATTTTTACTACTCGTTTTCATCTCAACCCGTATAGTTAATGCATGCTAACTACTCAAATATATTTAAATTTATACATATAAGTTGTCACATTAATTGATTATATATTTCAATAATAACTTGAACATTATAGAATAAATATTAATAGTAAATAATATAAGTATCAAAAGATTAAAAAATAGAGAACATGTCTAGCATATACATACATGCACTCGTCCCAAATTTAATTAATTACCTGAAATTGATTAATTTTATAAATATACAATAATTAGTTATTCGTTTCAATAAGACTTGAACATTACAGAGTAATTATTAATAATAAAAATAATATGGATGGCTAAAAATTAAAACTAAGCAGACGTGTCGTTTAATGTATTGACTTGTTTAGAATTTATATACATGTAGCTGTCACAAATAGGATTAAAAATTGATTTTTACTATATCTTCTCGTCTCATTCTCGTATAGTAGTATTCATTAATTACCTGAGTTCATTTAAATTTATAAAATATCTAACATAATATAAATAATATAAATTAGACGGGTGGAGTTTAAATTCTTGTACCCAAATAATATAAATAGCAAAAGACTTAGAAATAGAGAAAATTATATTCTAAATCGATTCACATAATGCGTGTCGTTTAATGTATTGACATGTTTAGAATTTATATACATATATAACTGTGCCTAATCGGATTAAAATTGGTTTTACTATACGATCTCATCTTATTTTCGTATAGTAGTAATCCACTAATTACCTAAATTCATTTAAATTTATAAAAGATCTAATTAATAAAATATATATTTATTTCAATAATTTGTTATCCTTTCGATTTAAGTTTGAATTTACTATTTATTTCAAAACTTTTTATTAATTGTGAAGGCTCACCAAAAAAATAATGTGAGCTTCAGAATTCCACATAAGTCGATAAATGTTTGTATCCGTCTAGAATGTATATTCTTGTACCACATAATATAAATAGAAAAAGAATTAAAAATAGAGAAAATTATATTCTCGTCTTATTCTCGTGTAGTAATATCCGCTAATTACCAGAATTCATTTAAGTTTTAAAACATATAATCAGTAAAATATATATTATTCCAATATATTAAAAGTGAAAAAAATCCACACAGACATATCGATCAATGTCTGGACCAATTTAGAATTTATATACATGTAGCTTCCACAATTTGATTAAAAATTGATTTGACTATATATTTATTATCGTCTCAAACCCGTATAGTAATATATGTTGATATTTGAATTCGTTTAGATTTACAAAATCAATATATAATAACATTAATGATTAACGCAATCTCTCTCCTACATGGACTATTTATTTCAAATTTATTTTTATTAATTTGTGAAGTTTCCTGAAAAATCGATATGAATTTCAAATTTTATTTTAAATAATTATACAAAAAATATTCTTTTATTTAGATTTTCAATTCGTGAAGTTGATGAAAAATCAATGTATGATTCAAAATTTGTTCATAAAATAGTAAGAAATATAATATTCAATTTATGTCGAATTGGTAAAGTTTCATGAAAACTTTAAAAATATTATTAATTAAATTAAATTAAATTTTTAATAAAAAAAATAACTATTTATGTGGCCAACTAATTAATTGATGTGCCAAATAAAATTGATGGATGTAAAATAATTATGTATTGTAGGATAAATAATCTACTCATAACTATTTATATTGGTTTAAATTAAGGTGGAATTTGATAAGAAACCAATGTGGGATAGGAGATGTAAATACTAAGAATAAAGGATATTTGAGAAAAATAGAAATAAAGAGATTATATGATCTGGCATGGGAGAGAGAATCACTAAATCCTTAATCCTATTATATATTGATAGAGAATTAGAGAGAAAGATAGATAGACAAAGAAGGTATTTCATTGGCTGCAATTCTTAGTCTACAAATAGCTTAAATAAGGTGGTCCAACATAATGACCCATTACACAATAAAAATAAATAAAACTACTGAGTTAAATAATTTCATAAAACATAATAATAGAAAACGGTTAGTCTCTACTGCGACTTTCACTTCTTTTCCTGCTTCATTTCGATTACAACACGTGTATTGGCAAGACCTCTACCTCAAGCTTTGACTGATCTTAAAGCGAATAATTGCCAATCTTTTTTTTTTCAAAATTACGATCCACAATTCCTTCTTCACGCCTAGCTCCCTTTTGCAAGATCACAACTTTCCACTTTACTACCAATTTGAAGGCAAAGTGATTTTAGTTTCTCGATGATCTATCATAAATGTTTAATTTGTCATACATTCATATATTCTAATATCTTCTATATAATTAATTAAAGACATATGAATTTTCTTGTGTTTACATACAAATTTTTGGCGATCGATGATTGACTCAGAACTTTGATCTTACGGGTATCCCAGATTCATGAACTTCAATCTTGAATAAAAGCAATATATGAAGAACACCAAATTTTCTCATTCTCTTGTAGGTTTGAAAATGTCAATAAAAAATGGGATACTACTAGCTTTCTCTTACCATGTATTATAGTGCCCTTTCTCTCTAGAATCATAATCAGATCAAAATTCTGACACATTTAATAAATACAATAATTATTTTCTAGTATCTTAATTATTGATATCCTTTGATACTAGATAATTATATCTAGACTATGAGATATATTAAATTAATAATATAATTAACAGATCCAATCCAACTGGGACTCTTCTAGGGGCGAATTTACATTGCAAGCAAGCCTTCTAATGCCGATTCGGGATCAAATATAATGAATAAAGATGGGCATATACATAAAATAAATTAATTCTTTTATGTCCAACTCATAACATAAATTAATTAATAAACATTTATTCATTCCACTAGAGAATAAATATGGACTTACTCATTTATTATCGAAGTTGAGTCGAACTTGTACCTAAACTTATGAATCTCCATTTTAAGATATCGCATATCTATTAATTATTTATAGCACTCGATTGCTTAAAATAATTAATTTTTAAATAGTACCACTCAATCTTATTATCGTACATAAACTAACTCAACTTGCGAGTCAAATGCGATAAACCTTTTGAGCTCATTAAGGGGTGTCATCATCTAGCGGATATGATTACTCGATACATATAACAAGCATGACTTACAAACAACATCGCCCAGATGTGGAGAATATGAGTCATCTCATATAACCTCACATAACAAGTCAAAAATGATGGTCGAACTCATACTCATCTCGAAACCTTATCGAGTTTAGGTCGATCTTAAGTCATCGAGTCCTAGATTCTTAACACGATCGGATAGAAGAACTCGTTGCCTTGTGATCCATCAATCGTCGAGATGAATCAACATAGACAATGCTTTGGCTTTACTCATATATCGACTATTCATACATATCGCTTCCCATTAGTCTTCAGACATCAGTTGACCTTTCTTGATCTTCGACATCATTCGCGATCCTTGATCAACTTGTTTCGTACTGATGCGATACTTATCAGTCAGGCTTAACATTGTACTGCTTTGAACTCCATCAGTCTTGGGCCTGTCCAAGCTGGTAGTTCTGCTGAAACCTTAAAATAAACTTCTAACTCGAAAACAAGTTAGCAGCATCTGTTACTTTAGTAAGACAATCATCAGAAATTTTGAGATCTAATCAAAACACACAATTAAGATTAATACATGATACTTAGAAATTTTCCCAACAATATTCACAAAATTGGGGCGATTTATATGATGTCTTCTCCGGTGTAGTTGGAATTAGTATAACGCACTTTAGTTATCAAATAATATTATATCTATGAAAAATCAATTTCAAGATAGTTTCAATAGTAGTTTAACATTAAAAAGGACTCTAAATAAGTAGTTTTCAGATCTTTAAAGTTAATATATATTCCCTCCTATTCATATTTAATGTCGTTTTATATATTTCTTTTTTTTATAAATTATTTGACTTTTTAGAATATTGAAGCACCTAAATTGCCCTCATTAATAGGAGTAATTTATTAATTCTTTCAGTTCTAATTTATTAACTCTCATCATCCGTTTCTTATCCTATTTTTTATGTTTTCAATTAGATCATAATTATCTCATTAAGAATTAATTGTCATTAATTAAGATTGGATTTTAATTATTATTAATCTGTGTGCAAAAGTATAAAACGACATATAATAAGAATATGAGGAAATATATATTTTTGTGTACCAACTTGGTTCGAATCCCATGAGGCGAAAAATTCAATTTTTAGTTCAATAACTTGCATAGAGAATGCATTGTTCTCATATTTATAGGATAACAAAAGTTTTTATAATAACTCACTCATATATATATATATATATATATATATATATATATATATATATATATAGGAGTGGATCAAATGAGAACCACATCTTTTTGCGACTACTGCGAACCATGCATAAGGCGTTGAAGATGATGCACAGGCGGTATAAAGTTGTGCATAACGAAAATTTCTAAAATTATTTTGTTGTGCAACAATTTTAGAAAGTTTTAGTTATGCACAACTTTATCTTGTTTTGTGCATTATCTTCAACGTCTTATCATGGTTCTCAAGTTCTCAAAAGATGAGTTCTCATGGATCAACCCTATATATATATATATATATATATAATTGAATTTTCGTTTTCATGGGATTCGAACTCGGTTGGTACACAATATATTCATCTAATAAAGTGATGCATCACCGTAGATCTTGCGATCTAATGATGAAAGTGAGTCTCATGTTCTCACTTCAAATAAGGTTTTATTTGAAACTTCTCTATATATATATATATATATATATATATATATATATATATATATATAGGGGTTGGTTATGGTGAAAGCTCCTTAATGTCAAAGTAGGAATAGTAGCATATCTTTCATATTGTATGTGATCGAATTAATGTATTGCACATGAAAGTTTAGCACATTTTTATTCATTCGTAGCACATATCTAAATATATTAGTTTAGCACATCTTTCGTTCAGTAGTGCACGAAGAGTTATAGTGTTGCACAATAATCCGTGTAGCACACAAAACACAAAATAGCACACCGAAAATTAAATCTCAACCATTGATATAGCAAATCAAAGGCCCAGATTCATTCCTATTTCCTACCAAATTATCTATTCCTACCTAATCCATCTCCTATATATATATATATATATATATATATATATATATATGTGTGTGTGTGTGTGTGATTTAGTATAACTAAAGTTTTCTAGTAAGCATGAGGAACGATGTGAAGAAGAATGAAGCATAATGAATTAATTGATAGTCAAAATCTTGAGTTTGACCCACGCACGAAAACTACTTTTTCTTGAAATTAATTTGAACTTCTCTTTAGAAATTAATGACATAAATACATAAAAAAAAAAATGGGCGTTCAATTTCAAGGCCAACCTCCTCTTTGGACTAGAAGTCTATAACGTGGTCAGCATGTGTGACAATTCCATATTCTTTGGTGTTGAATTATTTTCCTTTTATATATGCAATTAACAATAACTATTTGGATTGCTTTCACCTAAATATAGCCTAAACTTTTATTCAAAAGGATTCCGACGGCGAAAATTCGTATTATGTTTTGTGTTGACTTTTCAAAGTAAGTATGTAATAATTGAACATTTTATATTTATACCTTATAGATTACAATATTGATCGCTTATTTATTAACAATCGTCGATAAATTTATATCATATATTATGAGATACATATATATATATATATATATATGTGTGTGTGTGTGTAATTATGTGCATGCATTGGAGTGATACTTTAATTATGCACAAGTCAGATTTTGAAATTAGAATCAAACATATGATAATTAATTCCACTGTTTTATCGCTACTGCACCTTATAATTTACTTTATATTTACACTTAAAATGCTTGACTTTATCCTGAAATTACTATATATCGAACTTATTGAACATTTATTTTTGTGCTATGTCATCCTACCGAAATTAATTAGAAGTTGTCTTAACTAAAACCACTGTTCAACTTGTTAATATTCCAAAACCAAATCATAAATTATATCATTCTATCTTCTTTGTCATAAGTTACTAACTAATTTAAGTTACTATATGATAAGATACGGTAACCACTAGGTAAGTATCGGCGATATAAATTGACCGGACATTAAGCTCGGCCTCTGCGAGTTCGGTAGAAGACTCTAAGTCGATTACAACCCAAATCACAAGTGGAGCGGAAGATTGGACACATTTAAAGAATCCTATTTAGAAGACCTCGGATTAAGAACCTATTTAGAAGATCTCGGATTTGAGATCTTGGTCAATATAATTGTGTATAAATAGAGGCTAGATTAGACGGAAAGATCATCTACTCTCTTTTAATCGCTTACACTCTCAATACACATATACTCTCTCTTGCTCCGTGGACGTAGATCTAATTCAAAGATCGAACCACGTAAATCTCTTGTGTTCTTTCTGCATTTATTACCTGCTAAATTAAGATCGATCCTTGGCGCCGTGCGTGGGAAGAAATTTTGTGTTTTCGATCAACCTCCACTTATGAAATAATCACGACAATGAACACAAGCGTTACCTCAGGAAGCGATTCGGCGACAACAGCGGCGGCGCGTCAAACCGGCGTGGGAAAAGCCGGTGAAATACCTGACCCGAAGAGCGGCGTGCAAAGCCTCGATGGCGAGGCCACCCAATCTGCGTGAAGAAGAAGACCGCGGCGAAGGAGATTGTAGCAACAGGGGAACTCCAAACACATGAGATAAACCTCGACGGGCGGTTAAAGGTTTCTAGAAAGAACAAAAGCTTCCTCCTCAACCGAGAACAAGGTCGGCACAATCACGAAGAGGACACGAAGCCTCGTCGAGGCGCGAGGCGGCAGTGAGGTGAATCCCCGAGCCTACGGATGGTAGGCGCTCATGGCCCCACAATGCCTCTACGAGTGGTTTCCAAACTAACCATCTGAGGGAACTGCGCCCCGCATGAAGCGAAGACACCGGCGAAGAAGGTGACGGCGAGCCCCAATACGATGGAGTCATCTCCACCATCACGGGGCTCCCACGAGGCATTCTGAATTCCTCGATAAAAGCGAAGCTAGAAGTCCGAACCGTGAACACATAAGCAAGAGGTTGAAGAAGGCGAGGCCGTTACTTTTTCGGCGATCTTGTACCAGCCATAGTGCCTCGCGGGGCGCCATGATAATACAGCGATGTCGCCAACAAGCTAGTTCGGTAGCATATCGTTGATAGTGGCGCCTCGATGGCATCCTCTTGAGAATGCTTGATAAGTTGGGAATAGAAGAGACACGTCTCGCACCGCACCTCTACCAGCGAGGAGTTTCGATGCGAAGAGGCCGCCCGAAGGGTTATTGAACTCCCGTCACGGTGGGAAAAGCACCGCGAGCTCAACCAAGGTGATACAATTCTTCGTGGTAAATGCACACTCGCCGTATAACGTCGTACTAGGGTGGGGCGGCTAAATCAGATGAGGCGGTGTGTTCGACATACCGACAATGAAAATCCCGCGGAGGAGGTGAGCGTGATCAGGGAGATCGGAAAAAGCGAAGAATGCATGCAGTTGCCTTAAGAGGTGCGGGGCGTCTGCACCCACCCGGGCATAGCAATTCTGAAGCCCAGGTCGAGCGGGAAAGACTTGCGATTCTCGACAACTCGGTGAAGAAGTCGAGCTATCTGAGGACGATCCTCTCAAGGTCGTCAAAGTAGGCTCTGGGGTACCACATCGAGAGAGCGGATAATCCAACTCTAAGGGGATACGAGGCGTCTTGGCACAGTCGTACCTTGACATGACCGGGTCTCTTAAGTATCATTACCCACCGCTCAACATTGATCCAAATATCAAGCCGGTCCGAAAAAAGCGGCGGATCTTGGCGAGTGATCGCTCACTTTTCTAACACGAAAAGGTGTAAGTATAGGGTAAGCGAGTATCGTATCCACGAGAGTTGTATCGAGAAAACATAGAAGCTAGCTCAGCGATAATTCATCATTATCGAGCACGAATTTGGGTGAAAGGTTTAAGGCTTGAATTTAATCCAAAGCAAAGGTAACGGCGAAATATAAATAAAGCGATAAAATCACGGAAGATAACTATGAAGAAAGACTAACCACAGGGATGCCAATCCTATCCACAACGATGTTTATCACCTTATTATTAACCATTTTAATCCGGACAAGATGGAAGATCACATATATAACCAACAACTTGATTCGACAATTGCGGCGATGGATTACTAATTCTCCCTATCACGATTCGTCTCTGGGAAAATAAGCAACTCGAATGGATCACTAAGAATATGCTTCCTCTGAATATCTATCTCGATTCGACTCGAGGCTTATTCGTATCATGCATTCAAGATCGATTGACAATTAATCGATTCGTCGTTAGCGGCAATTAGATATGCATCAAGATTGATCATAAATCAACACATATAGATAAGCACCATGAATCATGAATCGATGCGGAAGGTAAATATGATAGCGAAATCACAACATATAGGATCGAATCATGCGAACCACAGGATTAGAGCGAAAACTAGCGAGACATAATAAGCGGAATAAAATACGATTTAACCATAAAAGCGAAATTAAATATATAAAACCCGTGAGGAAGCGTTGGATGAACAATGGTTGGTCTTGAATCCAATCCCAATGACGAGCGGAAAACAACGGAAAGCGATCGGACAAAAGCGTTACGATCGATGATGAAGCGATAAACTAAACTAGAACAACGGAAAATCAATACTAGAATTAAACTAAATGAAGACTAAAGCTAAAGAATGGAAAAGCGAGGAAGCGAAGAAATTGAGCTCTGGGCGTATGGGGTCGATGGGTGAAAGGGCTTTGCTGTTATAGAAAAGGGTGGAAACCCAATTTGAGCCTCATCGCGCCGTCTCGCGACCACCGCTGCGATCGCTAGGGCGATCGCTAAGCATCATCTCGCGCTCTTCTGCTCGCTCGCCTCCTTCTTCGCGTTGTACCTCGCGACCGGCTAGCGATCGTAGCAATTATGAGCGGTCGCGAAATCATCGGTGAGTTCTCGGCGCTGAAACTTCGCTTCGCGAACACGAGGTTGCGGTCGCGGCTCGTTGAGTTCGCCGCGTGTTTCCTAGCGGCGACTAGCGACCGCTAAGGTGGTGTCGATTGTAATACTTTCGTGCGTTCGTTGCTGGCGATTATCAACATATAAACCTACAAAGCGTCGAAGGAACACCCAGAAGCGGTATCTTCTAGAAATAGATAAAACATTAAAATCGATACATAGCGCATTAAGCGAGCTAAACTCATCTTCAAATATCAACTATAAGCGTGTAAAATGCGTTTATCACGAGCGGAACCGGTCGTATATGACGGTGCACCGCTCTTGGCGGGCATATTATTGAGTGAAGTATCCGACACGGATAGCCACCCGGTAATGGTCGAAGGGAGGAGGAGGTTGGCGAATGTGTATCGATTACCGATCTCAACAAACATTGCGAATGACTACTACCCTCCCAACATTGATAAGAAAGTTGATCGTTGGTTGGTCACGAAATCTTGACTTCCTAGATCTATCTGAGGGTATCACCAAGTCACGATGAGTGGCGAACACCTCAAAACAACTTTCATTACGGACTTGGTCTTTGCGTATAAGAAAATGCCTTCGGACTCGAGAATCACGGTGCCACCTATCAAAAGATGGTGGACAAGATATTTGACCCTACATCGGCGGAATGTGGAGGTTTCGTGGGCGACATCATCGTCAGCGAGGAGGAAGCCACGTGCGTTCGACCTCAGAATCATCCTCGACTTGCCCATAAAGTAAACCTAAGCTAAACCCCAGTGCACATTAGCGATTCGATGCGGAAAATTCTTAGGGTCTTTGGGTTTCACGAGAGGTTAAAAGCCCGACCGTCTAAGGTTCAAACAATTTTGGAGATGAAGGGCAAAGGCGATTTACGATGTGCATAAATTGACGGGTGCATAGCAGCGCTAAGTCGCTTCCTTTCCTAAGCAGCGGATAAGCGACTCATTTTTTAAAATACTCAAAAAACTCGGAGTTCTCTTGGGATGATAAACATAAGTCGACCTTTGAGACCTCGAGAACTATCTCTAAACTCCCACATTATCAGTCCCAAAGAAGGAGAAGTCCTTTCACTATACCTCGCGACCTCGGACCGAAACCATAAGTGCGGTTTGGTGAGGAGAATGGATGCTGACTCCAGTGTATTTCATCGGCCGAGCACTTAAGGGCGGAAACAAGATATCGACCTCTGGAGAAGCTAGCCCTTGCATTGGTAAGCAGCTGCGAGGAGGCTGCGTCCTTATTTCCATGCATCCCATACGAGTTCTCATGATCATCCACTTGTCAGTGTTGTGAGCCGAGCTTTCGGGGAGAATCGCGAAGTGGGCCATTGAGTTAAGCGAACATGATATATCTTTTTGCCTCGTCGAGCCATCAAAGGTCGGGGCCTTGACTTCCTTGTGGAGGCTAACCGGAAAGGCCCAGCCCAGCGAGCTCATGAGCTACTCGAGACAATATCGAAGCCGAGCTAATCAAAAGCCTCCAAAATTGCTGGCAAATTTATGTGGGCCAGACTTTAGGGAAAAGCAGTGGCAGGCGGGCATGCTTTTGGGACGAAGGCCAAGAAATCACTTACGCACGGTTTGAACTTGAAAATACGAATAACGAAGTGGAATCGAGGCCTTAATCGCGGGACTTCGCCTAGCTCAAAGTCTCGAGATCAGAGCCGTGCAAGTTCACGGTGATTCTCGGTCGTAGTGAGCCACGTGTTGGGAAAATGCAGGCAGTAAGGCAACATGATGAAGAAATACCTTGAAAAAGCCAAAAGCCTTCAGCGGTCTTTCTCGTACTTCGGTGATTCGCATACCAGGGGCGAGAATAGCCGGTGACACATTGAGCAAAGCGGCCTCAGCGTCGACAAGCTCGCTAGTAGAGGAAGTTAAGCAAGCATCGATGATACCGATGCAAGTCAGCGCAATCTCGATGAAGAACTGGCTGGATGACTCGATCAAAGTATTTGGAGAAGGCGAACTACCCCAGACGGACTCGGGCTAGAAAAATATTAAGCAAGTCTTTGCGATACATATGGCGAAATTCTCTGAAGATCATACCTCCAACCTCTCTTAAGGTGCCTTGGCGTGCCGAGCTGAATCGTTCTACGAAAGTGCATGAGGGATCATGTGGAAGCCATATCGGACCAGCGCCTTTGTCGAAAGAAAGTAATGCGATGGGGATACTATTGGCAGCGATGTTCGAGACTCGATTGACCTCGTGAAAGTGTCCAAAGTGCGAATTCATGGAAGCGTGCGAGGCTACCTCAAACCGACCTCGCCCGACATGCAAAGTCCTTGGCCGTTCACTCATGGGGATTGACATTGTGGGTCCCATACATGGGCTCGAGGCGGTTTCAACTCCGATTGTCGCCATCGACTATTTCACGAAGTGGGTGAAGCCGAACCCACGGTAAAATCACGAGCAACGCTCTCAACTTTATGCGGAAGAATATTGTGTGCGCTTTGGCATCCCTCACGTCCTCGTTTCGGATAATGGGGCCTTGATTCACGGATAAAGTCTTGAGATAGTGGTGTCGAGAGCTTGGGTTGACAAAGGTTCACCTCGATCGCTCGTCCTCAAGCAAATGGTCGGGGCAAGAAGTCACAGCAGACGGTGTGAAAGGACTTAAAACTTCGCCTCGATCGGTAAAGGCGTGGGTGGAAAACCTACCACAAGTGTTATGGTCTTACCGTCGACACCTCGGACATCAAGCGGAGACACCCTACGGATCTAGTGTATGGAACCGGCCGTAATCCGGCGAGATCGGCATGCGAGCCCGTGCCGTCAACTACCGGTGAGTAAATGAAGAAAATATCTGAACTAACTTGGATCTACTAGAAGAAAAGAGAGTCCGCCTACATCGGAGAAGCTGATACAAGCAACAAGTAGCTCGATACTATAACCAGCGTGTCGAATCTGAAGCGGTTCAGTAGGCGACCTCGTGCTTGAATAATGAAGTCGATAAAGCTACTGACTCGACAAACTAGAAGCCACTTGGGAAGGACCATACCGAGTTGAAGAAATCCTTGGAAAGGGTCCTATAAGCTCGCCCATTGGTGAGCAAATACCAATCGTGGCACGTCATTCATACGAAGAGATATTTTGCATAAGTGTAGTGTCTTTTGTTAAGTGTGTCTTTTGTTAAGTCACATCTTTCGGTCTCTTCATTAATAAAATCTTCTTATTTATTTCATATTGCGTGTTTTATTTGACATTTATGCATACAACCTCTTCCCATCATCAAAATCCTCTAAGGAGGATAATCGATACCTCCACGGAGAGAACCTCAGGAGGAGAACTAAGCGTGGGGACCACCTGGCGACACTTCTCACCAAATAAGGAACTCACACCTTTGCAAAATCACACAGCCACAAAATATGCGGTGTTCGATACAAAGGCAAAATCAAACAAGACACAAAATATATGCGGTGTTCGATCGGAAAAATCACCTGAGCGAGTGCGGTGTTCGATCTGAACAAAATCACACAAGCCACAAAATATTTGCGGTGTTTGATCGATAAAATCACAAGCCACAAAGTTACATTCTTTGTTACTATAATATCTGAAGCAAACAATACATTATGAGGTCGACGAAGGACCGAGAGGTTGAAAAAGCTAAGCGATCCACAGAGAAGTCGGGGTTGACGGTCGTCTATGCTAACTCTACCCCGACTCTACCTGCCCCGATCAACACGGAGGTTCGGCCAGCTCGACCTCTATACCTCAACACCGACCTCGGCTCCTCGGGGACCTCGTCTCTCTTGGGCGGCGTCTTTCTTGAGCTTGCCTCTCGAAGAAAAAGGCTCGGGCGATGGCGAAGTCACAGTGAGCGAAGAGTCCGGCGGAAGAAGAAGCCTCATTGGTAGGTCGAAGAAGCTCCTAAAGCTTTGGTTGGCGAGCTATGGCGGTCTTGTATAGACCTCCCATCTTTTCGGTCGTGACTGCTTACGAAATTGCCGGAGTTCCGACCATATTCATGCTTGTACCTCGCTTTGCGGGTGATCTCAACAACTTTAGCTTGACCTCGGGGATAGTCATCCCACCACTTGGTGAATGACCTCCTCATACTCGGTGCTCACCGACTACTAATTTAGCCTGCCATACTGCTATCTGAACCTCTCCTCCAACTCCCAAAGCCAGGCACAGGCTCGTCAAACTTCTCTGAGAGCGGGTTTCACTTCGTTATCTTCCATGAGATGTCAGTGGTCATCCAAATGGCGACCTCGACTTGCTTTTCGTTAAAACACGGTTGAGGCTTTTATTTGGTCGGCCAGGAGGCGGTCAAGAGCAAAAAGCAGTGAAGACATTACAAAATAAAACACTTGATGAATTGAAGAATTTTATTAAAGCCTTAAAAGCAGTCAACGACATCTTAATGATAGCGTATTTACATTTAGTCTACAAAAAAAAAAAGGGATCAATGACCCATCGGTAGCTCCTTCATCGGGCTCGGCAAGCTCGGCCTCCTCACGGATTTGAGCTTCTTTGGCCTCACCGGACTCGGTGCTTGACCTCCTCCCCAGGTTCGAAAGCTTTGGCCCTCGGGGACTCAGAAGCCTCGACCCTCCAAAGCCTCGGTCGCCGCCTCACGATCCACTAGTCGAGTCGGCCATCAAAGCTTGATCATGGGATCTCGGTCACCGGCGAGGCGACGGGCCCGACTCCACGATCGGCAAGACCGAAGATGAAGTCGAGACTCTCCGGCCCAGGCAAGCTCTTGATCCGCGGCGAGGACCTCGGAATAAGCCCGTAGTAAGGCGTCGTCCTGCATGTCGCTCATACCATACTTAATCCCACAGCGAGCGGCCTCTCCGCAAAGCACGGGCATCTCCCGCTTGAGCCGCCGCCTCGGCCTCCCGGCGTCGTGCCCTCTGCCCGGACTTGATAAACCGACTTGACCTCCACGCCACGCGCCCCCGCCTCGCCTCGGTGCCTCGCCTCCTCGGCCTCGGCCGCCCGACCCTACCTCCTCCTGGCGCATCCGGGCCTTAGCCCGACCTCGGACACCTCTTGAGCAGGAGGTCTTCTCCTCCTCCATCTCCCGGGCATGAGCCCTTTCCGTCGGCCCTGGCAGCAGGCCTTCCAAGTACTCCGTCACGGGGCGGACACGCTGTCGGCTCATTGCCCGCCCTCGACCCCGTGCGATAACCAACGGTCGAAGGACCAATAATTATATTACTTTATAATGTATAAGCGGATACCTACCTCGGGAAAAATACGAGTGCGGGTTGAGAACCGCGACCTCGCTTTCCGGATCGTTGGCGTCGAGGACTCGGGATCGCCGCCTTATCCTCTTGAAGCGTTTGAGAGCCGGTGAAGGAGACTTGAGGACATCTCCACTCCTCTCGGAGGAATCCTCGGCGACATCCTTGGTGCAGGTGGGATCTCGAGCCGGAGCTCGGTCCCTTCCTTTTCTTCTTGCCTCGAGCAAGTTCACTACAAGAAGTAAACAACAAATCGAACATCAACACAAAAAATAAAAGCAACAATATGGCGGAGTATTGGGTGGGCCTCGCCCCTCATGGCTCTACCATGGTAGCGGGGTCATAAGGGGCTCGGCACGGAGGCGAGACTCGGCCTCGGAGGAAAACTTCTTCCACAAGAGCGACCTTGTCCAACACGCTCCTCTAGGCCACGAAGCTAACATCGTTGGCGCGTCCACCAATTTCTCCGGTTCGAGGAACTTACAGGGACTTATCGAGGCAAGCGGAAGAAGAACTTACACTGGGTTCGGATTTTGACTTTGTCTTTACTTTGAAGCCACGACGGTGATAAATAATACCACCCGAGCTAACTTTAAGCGAAAAAAACACAGGGCGAGCCGGGTAAAGGAAAATTATGTCGATGGCAATAGACACGAGACCCGTTAAATGCCGAAAAATTGGGCATTATTTGAGCGAGAGGTATGCGAACATTTCTTTGAGTTCGACATACGGAGAGAAAAGAATCTGAAGACCACCATAAAATTTGTCATCGTAAATGGCCGTCACAAAACCATCGGAGAACACTAGCCCTATCCTCGGACGAGAACAACAAATTCAAAGACTTGAATGAAATATCTAGAGGCAAAATCTGCTATAGCGAGGCATCGAAATTGAAGGAATGGAAGAAACTTTACGAGATCACGAAGGCGGGAATCTACTCTACGCACAAAGGGGAGCAAATGAAGGTATAAACTTCTAAATCCACGGTGGCGACAACGACACAACACGGCTTTCATGGCCATGAGAATCCTCGAATAAGAAGGAGATGAAAAGCCATAAAACTTCTTGGTTTTGGGTATTAAGATCGAAGAAGATCGATGAACTCGGGCGAGGAACAACAATGGCGAATGAATTCTGCGTTTTCAAAAGAAAAAAAATTTGAAGTTTGAAAGTTGGTAGCGAATAAAGTGATACGAGAAAAGGCGTGTCGAAGTTATGCCAATATGCACTTTATCGGGAACCAATTGCGCACGCATTAAATGCGCATTAAATGCGAGATAGCGGTCCGTGTTTGACATCGGCAAGACATCCCGTGTTCGACCTCGTCGGCGTTCGCATTCAACCACAGCGTCGTGTAACCGACCGGCGAGCGAAAACATGCGACTTGGCATAGCCTCGGCGGTAAAGCGGCGACATGTGACTTGACATCGCGCCTCGGTAAGGTAAAGCGGCGACATGTGACTTGACATAACGCCGACAAGGTGAAGCGGCGACATGTGACTGTTGAGCGCCTCGGCAAGGTGAATCGAGCAGCGTACGACCTCGGCATACGCTGACGAGAGGCCGTGTGGCGTGCGACTTCGACATAACGACCCGACCGGAGCGAGCCGAGTGACATCTGACTTCAAGAATGAGCCTACGAACTCCGGTGAACCAGCATCCCGTCGTCATCACACCTCACTACGTCTTTTGGAGGATATGATAGGATCTGACGACATCGGACGATATAAATTAGCCCGGACATTACGAGTTCGGCGAAGACTCTAAGTCGATTCTGACCCAAATCACAAGTGGAGCGAGAAGATTCGGACACATTTAAAGAATCTATTTAGAAGACCTCGGATTAAGAACCTATTTAGAAGATCTGGTTTGAGATCTTGGTCGATATAATTATTATAAATAGAAATTTAGATTAGGCGGAAAAGATCATCTACTCTCTTTGTAATAAACTTCACTCTCGATACACATATACCCTCTCTTGCTCTCGTGGGCGTAGATCTAATTCAAAGATCGAACCACGTAAATCTCTTGTGTTCTTTCTGCATTTATTACCACCTTTAAATTAAGATCGATCACTATATATGCAACACTTGTTCTTTTGAAAACATCTAACCCTTCCCCTTCTCAATACAAATAATGAGGTCTAGAATTTAATCTTTGTTCAAGACATAAAAAGTAACTATGCAACATTTTGTCTTTAAAATTAGTTTTTTAATTATTATTTTTATTTAGGGAAAGGGAATAGTGGGATTTGAACTCTATACCTTACTATTTATACAAAAATCTTCAATGTTTGGATGTCTCTAAATGTATTCAAAATTATTTATGTGATATTATATAAAATAAGTAACTAAGATCTCAAAATAAGGAAAGTAATGCGAAAGTGCAAGTATGCTTTAACGGGATGGAAATAATTTATAGTCAGAAAAGTATATAACGAGAGAAACCGAGTTTGTACTAAAGTGAGATAATTAGACATTTCACGGGGTGAGAGGAGAGGCAAGGCGTATGAAAGTTTTTAAGATATAATCATTCATGGGTATTAAAATATATGAAATTAGTTCTAACCAAAAATTTATTATATTTTATACAATATCGTTCATTATCTAGGGTTGTTTAAGCGGTGTTCGGTTTTCGATTATAGCAAGATCGAATATGTTTGATTAACGAAAATCAAAAATTCGGTTCCGGTTCGATGTTCGTTCGAGTTTTAAAAATTCGATTATCGATTAACAGATTGGTTCCAAACCAAAAATTATTTTATTTTTAATTATTATATAATTAATTTAAAATTCTAGAATCTCAACCTTTAACTATTATTTTAATTATTTTAAAATAAATATCAGTTTTAAATTATTATTTTAATTATTTTAAGTTTTTAAATTATTATTTAATTATTATTGTTTTGTTTTTGATTAACGAAAATAAAACCATAATAACCGATTGATTTTGGTTTTCAGTTAATCAAAATCTAAATCGATTCAATTTTAATTTCATTTTTCAAACAAATTCGATTCAATTAATCGAAAACGAATCATTTGTCACTCCTACATCGATCCACCGATCACACACACGCATACAACATAAAAAAAGGCTAATTTGTAAATATACAGTGCACGCGCATTCTACGCTGTCTTATCGCTTGTTATATTTTGTCGCACGCGTTTTTTATGCCTATTTCTTCGTTTTTATCCTATTTTCCCAAATAGACTACTCTCATACTTCCCCCGTTAGCTGTCAAATAACTGCAAAAACATTAGAAATCAAAACCACCAATAAACCTCCAAATCTCACCACTTAAACCAGCCCACAATTATCCCACAACCGAACAATATATATTCACATCTATCCCGCCCTTCACCTTCCCATTATCAAACACACACTCTCTCTCTCATCTCTTTCTCTGTCTAAAAAACTCACTCTCCATCAATGGCGCTCGAACCTATTGCCCTCACGTGGTTGCTGCAGTTCGGCCTCGCCTTCCTCCTCTTCATCTTCTCAGCAACCATGATTTTTCTATTAAGGCTGAAGGCGTCGTGCGGCTGCAAAACCTGCCAGACTTTTCTCACTTCGCGATGGACTCTGGGTACAATAATCTATGCGATTGGTACTCCCATCTTCTCGCTGAGTCTCCCACCGGAACGATCCACGTTCACGTTTTGGGGAATGTGATCACGGCCAATCCGGATAACGTCGAGCACATGCTGAAAACGAGGTTCGAGAATTATCCCAAGGGGAAGAAATTCTCCGCCATTTTAGGAGATCTTCTCGGCAGAGGAATCTTCAACGTCGACGGCGATCTGTGGCGGTTTCAGCGGAAAATGGCGTGCCTCGAGCTCGGCAGTGTGTCGGTGAGATCCTACGCCTTCGACATAGTTAGCTCCGAGATCGAATCTAGGCTCGTTCCGCTTTTACGGTCGAGCTCCGATTTCGATCTGCAGGATATTTTCCGGCGATTCTCGTTCGACAGTATATGCCGATTTAGCTTCGGATTGGACCCTGGCTGCCTCGCGCCGTCTCTCCCAGCCTGCGAGTTCGCGGCGGTCTTCGACCTCGCGTCGAAGCTGTCGGCGGAGGGCGATCGCGACATCGCCGCTGGTGTGGAAGATCAAGCGGTTCCTCAATATCGGAACGGAGAAGAGGTTGAAGGAGGCGATTAGAGCCGTGCACGAGCTCGCGGAGGGTGATCAGGCACAAGCGGGAGCACGGCGCCGCCGCCGCACGAGGATCTTCTGTCTAGATTCATGGCGACGACCGACGACGACGTCTTCCTCCGCGACATCGTTATCAGCTTCCTCCTCGCCGGCCGCGACACCGTGGCGTCGGCACTCACCACCTTCTTCTGGCTCCTAGGACGCAACTCCGCCGTAGTCGATGCAATCCGCAACGAATCCGACCACGTGATGGGGAAGAGAGATAAAATGGTGAATCTCGCGCAGCTCCGGGAAATGCACTACCTACAGGCAGCGGTGCGTGAGGCATGCGCCTCTTCCCGCCGGTGCAATTGGACTCGAAATTCAGCGAAAATAACGACGTTCTTGCCGACGGGACCTTCGTCTCGAGAGGAACTAGGGTTACTTACCATCCGTACGCGATGGGGAGAATGGAGCGAATTTGGGGCGGCGACTCGAATTCGACCCAAATAGATGGCTCGAAACGGGTTTTCAAGCAGAAAGACCCGTTTAAATACCCGATTTTTCAGGGCGGGGTTAGGGTTTGTTTGGGAAGGAGATGGCCTTGGTGGAGATGAAGGCGGTGGCGTTGTCTCTGATCAGAAGGTTCGACGTCCAAATGATTGGTTCGGGTCAGACTCCGAAGTTCATGCCGGGTTGACTGCTACGATCCGAGGTGGCCTACCCGCCATTGTAAGAGAGCGGAAGCATTAGGTTATGATAATGTTTATGCCCGTGTGTGGACGAATGGACCACGTTTTGTGCATGTGGTGCGGCGAAGGTTAAGAAGGGGCAAGTGGTTAGGCGTTGTTATGGTTCGTACAGATCACCATGTGGCGTAATTTTGGTATACGATACGTGTATTTAGTTGTGATCTACTCACGAATGATGATAAATGTAAGTAATAGAAGACGAGGAGTGAAGATATGACTTGAGTTTTATTCAATGGATCTATTAAATTTGTATGAATCGATCTCAATCGAATTCATTTCCAACAAACATAAATGTAGTAATATTGGTTATGTTTGATAATATTTGGATCCGTGACTTATTCCATCTGACGGGTGGGGTCTTCACCCATTAATTAATATGTAAATATCCTGGTCGTGCATGTAATTCATATCAAAATTTGAAAATGTTTATTTGCTTCCGAGCATTCTTTATTCTTCATGGTGTGAACATATGTTATAGTCCATTGAATAAAACTAAACATTGTATTAATTTATTGGATAAGCCATATAGACCAACGTGAAGTGTTTCGTTCGCATCATATGATTTTATTTTTTGTAATTAATTAATCGTTATGTCTATTTCATCTATATATGTTATATAAGTTAGCTTATACCTGTAACTTGAGGTCATAATCAAACAATTTCTACTCTCTTAATATGTCTGAGCGGCTCGATCGGAGTCGCTACCGTGGGTGCGTAATACCTATTATCTCGATTTCAAAATTAAAAACATTTTAACTTTGGAATATATCGATAGCCTTGTAGTATACTAGGAGCATCTCAAATGTTTTCTCAAAAATATATCAACTTTATCTCTATTTCACAGAGAAAGAGTATTTCATTTTCAACCATCTACTCAATTTTACAATAGAAAATGAATATTCTAGAATATTCTTCTTTATTTGTTCAATAATTAATGTAATTTTAATTTCGTACATTCCAAAATAAAATAAATATGCATCGGTCTTCCATATCCACAATAAATATTCATCATTATATATTATTAATAATAATAAAAAAAAAGGAAAAACAAAGAATCCAAAATAAGCATATTACTGATCTCTTCATTTTCTGTAACAAGGTTGTTAACATAGAAATGAAGCGAAAGCAATAAGCGCGAGGTTGGGGGCTGATCATGCCTGCAAAATAGTGTCCAACAGATTAAATTGATCGATCTTAATTTACGTAAGGGAAATAATCGCAGAACACTAAAGATTTCGTGGTTCGATCTATGAATAAGATCTCGTCCGCAGGGCGAGAGAGAGAGAGTATGTGTATTGAGAGTGTAAGCGATTACAAAGAGGTGAATGATCTATGTCGTCTAATCTAGCCTCTATTTATACCTGATGTATTGACCTAGATCTCGAATCAAGTCTTCTCTAACTAGGATTCGAGATCCTATCCTCTTGAATTAGGATTCTTTTAGATATGGTTGAGCTTTCTGCGTTCCCAGCGGAAGTCTTCATGGGCGAACTTGTCGGGGCGAGCTTGATGTCGAGTTTACTTGTATTAGGCACGTCTTGGGCACAGTAGTTGGGCGTATCCTATCACAACCCACAAAAAGCGCAGACGAGGTCATCTTGGATTGGGGTTGTTGTGACAAGCGAGGGTTTGGACGATCTTACATTCTTTTCATTGTCGACTTTGTGTGTGTCGATGCTTTTGACGTCGTATATCGAATCTTGTGTGAGATGTAATGCCGCCGAGTCTTGGTGGCTTCACCTAAGGGCGTTGACGAGGTCTTGACGGGCTTCGTTTGGCGTTAAGCGAGGGTTTTCGGGCCAGCACCATCTGTTGGGCGAGGTCTTGGCGGCTTCACATGGCGGCGTTGGGCGAGGTCTTCACTGACAGGCGTTAGGCGAGGTCTTCTTCTTGGCTTCACGGCGAGTTGTTGGCGAGGTGCTTGCGGCTTCACGGCGGTGTTAGGCGAGGTTTCGGCCGCTTCACACGGCGGGCGTTATGCGAGGTCTTCTTCAGCTTCACGGCGGTGTTAGGCGAGGTTTCGGCGGCTTTACGGCGGGCGTTATGCGGGGTTTTATGAGCTTCACTAACGAGGCGTTAGCGAGAGTCTCTGGCCCGGCAACAGGCGTTAAGCGAGGTCTCTGTGGCCGTATCCTATCATAAATATTGCGGGATTAGAGTTGCTCTAAGATGAAATGGACTTTATCTTTAAAATTATGTCTCACCCATCTAACAAGATTATTCAATAATTAATTAAATTAAATCCTATATACATATGGAGCCTACATATATAAATATATAGTGTTCACATGCATTACCGCCCCAGGTTTCTATTGATAATACCATATCACTTTTATTTCATGCGTCGACAAGCACATAATCCAATATATCGATTAACAAATGCATAAAGCACAAATAATTACACTACGTACTACGTCGACCTCGAGTTTATTTTTTTTATTTGTTTCTACTGCTGTCAACAAACATTAATCTGATTTCTTCCTGTAATTAGTTGTGTTGGGCAAACAGGGATAATGTTTGCACCCACGTCGTATTACATTTTGTCATATATAATTAATCCAGTCGTATTCAAATTACTAATTGTATCTTAGTAGCCAACATTATTATGCTAGAAACCCTGCTCCAAGTCATTTTTAAATGCCGTTATGAGTTTGCAGTCGTGTGTTTTAATTAAACTAATGTAACTAAGTTTAACTAATCAAGTGCAAGTTGTATTAGATTAAGTGCTAATTAGTCAACCCAAAATAATAATTTTAATACACCGCCGCACATGCCCCTCTTCACACATTAGTTTATGGTATAGATTATCGTTAATCAAGTTCATCGTGATAAAATATTATTAGTTAATTAGTATTGTTAAGCTCCGAATCTTGTAGATTTTTTATAATAACTAATGGTGTAAAGAATGGATTAGCATTGGCTGCGGCTACAGTCTCACTAACTAGGGAAATTTTATAGAAGATATAGATATATTATATTCTCTACCATATGATAATAATTATTAATATAAATTAAATTAAATTAATGAAATAGTATTATGTGAGTGGAACACACCAGTGAAACACGTCCAAACAAAAGAAAACAAAGCTCTTGCACCATTTCTCGGAACATAACAACTTATATAATAAAAACTAAAAAGGAGTTGTCGCAGAGCCAATGGTTCAGATTAATTACATGAAATGATATTGGGCAGACACTTGACAGGGACACAAGTCTTCGTCTCTTCAACTCTTCCCGACTTGTCTCTCTCTTTCATTTCAAGTAGGTTGATAATTCTTTTGTGCGGATCGTTATCGTGTGCGATCACGGCGGTGAGTCAATCTGAATATGATCCGTTAAAGATTTGTCCGATATAGACGGCCGAAACAACGAATATGACAAGATTTTTTACGTATTGACACGATAACGATACGATCTGACAGCGATCTGAAGCGATAAATCAAATCAAATTTATAAAATAAATTAATAAAAAATAAAAATATATAAAATATAATTAAATTAATATTAAATATATAAAATATTATCGAATTATCTGAAAATGACGCGATCCGTCTGAAACAGAATCTGATACGAAAATTATCGTATTCTACGAACCGACACGGATCGATGTGAACCGGGAAAATTTAAGCGGGGGCCCAATTATTTTAATTTTAATAGATAATAAAATATAATTTTAAAATTAATTAAATAATAATATTAATAATTTAAATAATAGCATAATATTATTTGAATAGAGTAATTATTATATTAAATTTCTTTTCATAGGTTCTAATATCTTACAAAATAAAAATAATAAGATTAACTTATAAATAACTAAACAACAATGAATAATATCTACAAAATTAAAATAATTAGAAAATTATAAATATTAATATTGTAAATTGTATTATCTTACAAAACTCAAATCTTGATTTTCTTGTACCCATTACAAATATACAATGAAATATAGAATTAACTCAAATATATAACTTATTAAAATAAATTTAAATAAATATTACCTATAACTATTATAATAAATTCATCATAATATTTTTAGAAATTGAATTGATTTTATTAATTTATATATAAAACTTTATTATTTATATTTTTTTTATTTTATCAACATAAAAGAAATTAAGGAGAAAAGAAAAAGAAAAAAAATGGAGGAAGAAAAGAAAACAAACAGAATGAGAGACACAGAGAGCACAGGGCAAGGAAAAATAACGCCCAAGGCGGGCAAGCAGAGGGAAAAATAACGCCTAGAGGTTCAGACCACAGGCAAACAAATGAAAACAAGCGTTAACCAACTACTGCTAGTGATACTTCTATGAATTTTATAGGTATATACTAGTAATAATTTGGAAAAATGTTGGGGCCCAAGGGTCCCCAGGACTGACGATGGCTCCATTCGACACGGATCAATCTGAACACGACCTAAATTATCATCTTCTTATCGTTATCGACATGATAAAAGCGAGCATAACCCGTTAATTTCGTGCGTGTTCGTATGGTGTCAAAATTACAAACCCTAATTTCAAGATTGTATTTTTCAACTTGACTCGTTAGACAGTGGATCCCTCTCATGACCTCCCATTTTAAATTGTTCAATGCACATTCAAAATTATTAGAATGTACAAAATAATTGGTGTTGGTTTATAGAAATATGAAGTAAAAACCTTATGATGTTTTTCTTTCTTTCTTTTGAATTGTCTGGGTTTACTTATATAAATACATCTCTAGATTGTTAAATTGGATAAATTTTCCAATTTAAGTCTCTAACTAATATCTCTTGGTAATTGCTTCGTATAATTAACTAATGAGACAACTTGGGTTCCTACAACCATACTAACATTGAATAATATATCAAGGGAGATGGAGCTTTAATATCTCATCAAAGACAAAGGGAAATTTACTTTTTAATTAGTCTCATATTTTTAGTTCAAAATTTAATTAATACTTTATTCAAGACTTATAAATTGAAATTATCCAGTAGTAACTATCGGAATAAAAAGTCCCGCTGACAGCCTTTGTTTCCTCAGTACGACGTAATTAATTGGCTCATAAATTTATTGGCTGCACTAGTGACAAAATAGAGAACATGTCAATAGATGCTATAGGTATTAGGTACATTTATTCACTCTAATTTACGTGTGAAAAATACGTCCGTCTACCCTTATATTTTGATTTAATGACTATTTTAGTGATTTTATCTTTCTTTTTATCAACTAAATACAGAAATTTAAAGGTTACATCGCGATGGATTGACAGAAATCTTTGATCCGGATATTAACTATTTTATCATAGGCAAAAGCGTACATACGTGATTTTATCTTTTGAATGGTATAATATTTAATACATGAAAATTGAGATACTTCACATCATCAAACCACATCACTTTCTTTCTTTTTCATTTTAATATTTTAAAATAAGCGTATAAAAACGACATTGTTTCGATAACGTGAAATATCTATATTGTTTTAATATTTAAAAAATACATGGATATGTTTATCTATATGTTTACCTAGTCGTTTGTTGATTGGTTGGTTTAAGAAAAAACTCCACGGCATTAAATTTATATAAGTGAAATGTCACATGTAAAATATGGTTGTCAACTAAAATTTTAAATATCGGAACAATACGTGTTTAATGGTAGAATGGTTAATATTTGAAGTCAAAATCTCATATTCATTTCCACCTTTACATAATCTTTAAATGTTTATTTATCTAATTTTGGAATTACTAATAGACTAAATTTGTAATTAATAAAGCTTGAATAATGTTACTAATTGAAATTTGGGCTACAGCGGTCGCAAAGTTAATTTACAGGCTAAACGAGGCCAAAATTAGACAGTTAATTAACGTGTACCTAATATATGTATGGTATCTACCTATTAATCTAAATTTGTCCCTAAGCGCAGCCAACAAAATAACGACCAATATGTCACGTGACACGACCAAGAATCTAACACAATGGCCTATACCCAGTAGTTAGGGTGAAGTCCATGGTGAGGGGTCAATCTGCACACCTTTGATCATTAAAATATTATTTTAATGAATAGTGAGAGTGTCTCTATCTCGTTCCGACACTACCTATATAGGCCAATAGAGGGGCCTCTTGATTTAGAATAGGAAATGTGCACTAACGAAAGGAAGCAAATTTGCCAAGTCTCCAGATTAAACACCACTACTTATGCTATAAACTAATAACACAATGATTATATATATATATATATATATATAGAGTTTGGTTGAATAAGAATCATTCTTATCCTAAAACTAAGAACCAAATGAATTTGTTATGAAAGTTGATGAATCCGTTGAGAAACTTAATGAATTCAACAATTCAAAATTTTTCACCGGGTTCGAATCCCATGAGGGCGAAAATTTTATTTTTGGATTCGATAACTTTCCACGGATTCATCAACTTTCAACGTAATTCATCATTTTTGGTTCTCAGCGTTCTCACAATAAAAATGATTTTCACGTTAACACTTCTATATATATATATATATTGTCACGACCCGACTATTTAATTACTTAATTAACTAAATAATCAAGCGGTATTGGTTTAATTAACGATAATCTTTCAATAAAGTGATTTAGAAGATAAGTTTTGAAACAAGCGGACAATATAACGTTTGTAAATAGAGTAAGCCAACACACTTTCGAGAAAATATCCAACAACCATACAAACGAAACACAACCTCGAAATACATACATGAGGTTTCAAAATATTTACAAGTTATCAAAAGTATGGTTTCACGTTTCAAGGTTAACGGTGGAAGACTAATGAATGTCGTGTGTGAAGGCGTGACACTCAACCTAATGGTTCCGATGCGAAAAACAAAATAGCTATTACTGCTCGGTTTCTAGTCACACCTCTTCCATGCTCAACTGCGACATAAAAACACTTATCGGTGTAGTACTAGAAGTACTCGGTGGGTAAATGCTATCATAATATTCATAACTTATAACTTTGTTCAAATAAACTTTTCTTTCGAATGATTTTAGAAATCCACCGTTTATTTGTTCATAAGAAACATTTATTTTCATAACATATCACCACAATTCGTTTTAAACATCTGGCGTAACATACCCGAGTTGGTCGAAGGATCACAACCACGGTCATACCTATCTCGTCGATCGGTGAGGGAAGTAGGCCTCCTCCCGGTGCCATGGCCGGCTACATGAGCAAGCTCACGACCGTCTGCACGTGCCGCGATGTTCACATTTTCCTACCGCAGGATAGGTAATTGCCGTCATACCCTGAATGTGGTAAAACATTTAGCATGATTAACATGTGGTGATCAAATGTTTTCACAAGAAATCAAACTCATAACATATCATATGTTTAGCTTGAAATAAAGTTCGTGTGCATTACCACCTCGTGACGACGTTCGATCTACCAAGTTTGTTTCTTCGTTCTTCACTTCTGGCTTCTCTTGCTCGATCCTTAAAACATAAAATTATTATTGACTTTAGTAATCTTTCTTACTTATTTATACCTTTAGTAATTAAGTAATATTTAAAACATCTTATGCATATCAAATTCTAGAAATTTCGGTAACATGTCTGTAATATGGACATCCCAAACATAACACACTACTCCAATATCATCCCAAACTCCCAATATCATCATCACATCATCGGTTATACATTTAAGAGGCTTATCTGAGACTAGTATCATCTTATTTCAACATTAATCGCCTAAAGCGATTTAACTTCATTATATATATACATTTCAACATTCTTAATATCTACAACCCATTTAACATCACATATCATATTTTTATACTAAATTAACTTTAATAATCATAATTTCATGATTCATTCCATCATAGATCAAGTATATCACATATAAGTATAACTTTAGTGTAAACTTTAATTTTTCTAACTTTTGATACTTATGTTTAAAATTCCCATAAATTCTACTTAGGCCTTATTTTATCATAGATCTCAAATATCAATTCAAATCCATCAAATAAAATCAAGAAATCATAGATTTATGCTTGCCTTCATTTAAATTTTTGAATAATTAGTATATGTTTGAATTAAATTCCTATAAATTCATTTTACACATTATTCATATCCTAAGCATGGATATCAAGTTAAATTGATCAAGAAAAATCAAAATCATTAAGTTCATATCACATGAGATTTTTGAAATTTTAGGGTTTTCAATAAACATAATTTAACTTTTAATTTCTTTAATCACATGATGTTTATATCTAATTCTAAACATATATCTAAGCTCAATTCAATTAAATTATAACATATAATTCACATACTAAAAATTAGGGTTCTTGTTCTAAACTTTAATTCATCAACTTTGTAAAATAAAATTAAAACCATAGAACATGTTAATTATGCACAATAAACATACTTAAAGCAATAAACATAACAAAATTTAAACAAATCAACCTTAATCACAATCCCATAATTTTGAAACCCTAGGAGTTTAAAACATAATATTAATCAATTTAAATAACAATAACTTAAGTTAAATGAAGTATTTACCTTGTTTGGAGTAATATTTCACTAATTTCCCTTAGTTAAGGGTTTAAAGGGTGAAAATAAAATTTGTGTGTGTGTGCTGTGTGTGTCGAAAATGAGGGTGTTGGGAGGTTGAAGATGATTAAATTCATGTATAAATTGTCTAGAAGCTAAATTTAAATTTAATGTGAATTTATTTCAAATTTCAAGTAATATATCACAAATTTCAAAAATTTTATAATTAAACTCCTAATTCTTCTAATTCCAAACTTTAGTATAATTTAATTAATAGAATTATATTTCAAGTAAATTATAAAATCTAATACAACTTATATTCATGATTTAATTTAGATCCATATTATATAATTTAAATCACTTTATTTAATAAAATTCATTTCATTACTATAATACTTCTTAATTTTCGAAAATTATGTAAGATAATTCTTTTATCACTAACTCTTAATAAAATAAATTTATTCAAGACATTTAATACTTTAAATAATATTTTATCCCGTTTTATAATAAAATTAATAAGTAAAATAATTAATGCATTTCATAACATAATTTTTAATTAATATCATATTTTTAAATTTTTTCATGCAAACATACATTAATAAACATATAATTCATATTTTATCACAATTAAACCCATTTCTAATAATGCTCTACATTTTTGATTCCATATATACAAATCTTAAATTAATCGGAGTTATACGATTAATATTTCACTATATTAATTTTATGAATTCTTAAGGCTTAAATAATTTTTAAGCCTTTAATAATATAATTAACCGTTATTAATTACTATAAAATTTTAGAATACTACATATTAAATTAATAAACCCTAATTTTGAATAATAAACCCTAATTTTCAATTAATAAGTCTTAATTATGAATTAATAAACTTTGAATTAATAAATCATAAATATAAATTAATAAATTATAATTTTAAATTAAAATTAAAATTAAAATTAATAAATTTAATTATAAAATAAATAAAATCTAATTATTCTTACTCACCATAATTAATATATAATTATTTTAACAAAAATAAGGTGATTTAGTGTCACTTCACGTGAACTTTAATCTAATTGAAACCAAAATTTGACACAGAAAATGGCGCAAAACGAAAATGGAAAGAACGACACTATTACTGGTCCAATTTGTCTTCCTAGTTCCTACAGTCAGTTACCTCCAATTAAGTTTTGAAGCAAACGGGTCCCTGTCTACATCTATATCTATTCTGATAACCAACTATTTTTATAGAATAAAATGAAAATTTCATAAACGATCAAAGAGCTTGGCTTCGTTAATCCTTAGGATCAACGACGGAGCCACATAAGTCTGATGCGGGCCCATGGCCCTCAGTATTTAAAAATAAATATATTTGATATTTAATAATATGTTTAAAGTTTTAGATCGGTTGGTTGGGATGTTATTTTTAATTCAATCCTACTTTGTACACCGTTGCATCATCCGGGCTGCATAATATTAGTGTAAGCGGGCTCATTTTCGTATAGATACAGTCAATTCCAATTCTCAATTATTTTGTGGGCGTTATGACCCAACTATTGGGCATCATCGAATATTTACTCTATTTGGTATCTCGTTAAAGTTTATAATTTTTAATAAGATAGATCTTGCACAGACGTTGGTATTTTTATTGATATAAATGATATTTCTATTGATATATATGATCTTTAATATAGAATAAAAATAAATGATCTTTCATTCAATGTGAATGTCGTTTTAAAATAATTGATATTTTTATGCGTTCGTTGTCTTCTTAAACAACTCACGGAGTTGAAGGAAGAAGGTTTGTCTGCATTTAATCTTCTCGCCATTGCTTGATTAGGTTGGATCACTTCAGCAATTGGTGGACTATTATCCGAAGTTCATCGACACGAATTTAACGATCCCTTTCGCCAGCCCTTTGGTGAATACTCCTTCCTGCAGAAGTACAAACGGGTAAGTCCCCATATTTTACAACATTTCCTAAGTGGTATCCATGAATAATGCCAAAGCCATATATCATCTATCCCACATCGGTTGATAGATTGAAAGATTGGGTGTAGATTTGTTCTATAAAATGATGGCTTAGCGGTTGGCAGAAAGCATCTTTGCTTGGGGCAATGACGCAGCTAGTGAGGTTCTAACTGAGCGTCTATTGCTGGTTGAAAACTATTCCAAACCCCTCTTGGCCCTTGCTTGACATGGGCTGTCGAGAATTTCTGGAAGGGCTCCTTTTTTGGGCAAGTCCTACAAGTACAGTCTCAATTTTACTAATTTCTAATAATATATTCACGTTCAAGAAAGTGTATTAATCTTAGATGCACTTCTAATAATATATTCACATTCAAGAAAGTGTATTAATCTTAGATGCACTTGACTTGGGCTTTCGAGAATTTCTGGAAGGGCTCCTTTTGGGCAAAGTCCTACAAGTAGTCTCAATTTTACTACTAATTTCTAATAATATATTCACATTCAAGGAAGTGTATTAATCTTAGATGCAGATGCTGGATACTTTGAAATTTTTACAATTTGTTTAATTGATACAACATAAATTCATAATTATAATTATTTTTGATAAAATTCGAACAGCTTAGGGAATAAAATAGTCAATCCCAAACGAGATATTGGTATTTAAGAACAATGCCATATGAAGATCGCCAAGTCACAGTATCCACTTTTATGCATTCTTCTAAAATGTTTTCTTTATTAAAGCACTGCTAACTGCATGCTATGCTATGCTGAGACTGAATACTCACTGCATATATTATACACCAAAATGTATGAAAGAAAACTCGATTTGGCTGTTAATGAATTCCTCAAGCGTTTAGGCGAAATTCAAGAAATACAGGTTCACCAGAAGAACCATCTCTTCTTCTTGTTACTCGATTCTCCAACGGGTTCATCTTTCTTTCTATTCTCCATCCTCGCTAGGGCTTCCAGCGGCTCCTACATCACAACATAGACATGTTATGCAGCGGAAATTAAACTTGATAAAGAGTTGTTCATTTAGAGTAGCACATATCGATGCCACCATCTTTGACTAGTGAAGGTTCAGGATGAGAAGGCCTTACTTTGTATCAGTAAAGCGGCCATGGAGACTCCATCTTTGTCTAAATCCTTCCATGCCTTCAACTCCACTTGCCAAAATCAAGCGTCTACAAGTACAAGGGAAGAATGCACGAATCAATAAAATCTACCCTGGCAAAACATGCGCAACAAGTCTAGCATGTTCTTTAGACAATCAGCAACTAGCTTATAGATTGAAAATGCTAGTGCTAGATCAGGAGGATCTGCAAAGGCGAGTAAGTACAACTATAATTTTAACCCTTCCTCATTTTTGTTCAACATTACCGAAATGTGGCTCATGAATTAGCAAAAGGTATGTCTCTAATGATCATCACATACAAACAACTAATATCCCAACTTTATTCATGCATCATGTACAAAGTTTATTCTCTAGAGGAAGATAAATATTCTGTGTAAAATAGTGCAAATTCTTGTTCTCCATAGCTCAAGATAAATGCATTTCGAGATAGTCATAAACACCTTACAAAAGAATTCCAAATTTTCAAGAATTAAGCTGGTCATAGAGACTGCAAATGCAAAGTGAAGGTATTTTCTGCCAAAGACCATACCTCTCAATCCTGTTGCTTCTGCTTCCAACTGGTTAGATCTTTCGTTTGCTAGATTCAAAGGCATAGACATTCTAATTTCCGCTCACTATCTTGCAGCCTCTGTCTGAGTTCCTTATCCTACAAAGTGGAGTTTCTCTCACAACAAGTTAGGTCAAGCAACCTTACATGAGAAAGAAAGATCAAGCATAACAGTTCATCAATCAAAACTCACCCTCCTCTCAGCACATTGCTTATATAAAGCAATCTCATCTTGACAGAACGGTTCAATATCATTAATCTGCAGACCTACGACACACAACCAACCAAATCGAAGAGCATTGGTTAGAGGTGGGAAACTTAATACTATCCATAATCACTAACTTTTGATAAATGTAAACACATTACATAGAAATAAATTCCGCAAAATCCCATCACAGAGATCAACTCCCTCGAGCACATGTGATGCTATCTCCGGTGGAATTACTGGTGAAGGAGGCCCCATCATCAGATCATCACCCACCAGTATGGTTTCCTCCATACCAGGCTTCGAATCAACTATGCGAACATACATCAAATGCAATAACGGTCAACAAATTTCCCCAACCAAATTTGTCCGGTTTAAGTATATTTTCTCAACATTTTCCACCTTCTGGACAACATAATCCAGTTCCAGGAATACATCAACTTCATTCATACCGGAAAAAGGCATTAAAATGAGAGAGAAAAAGTTAACTTACCATCCATGGCGGGAGCTCGTTATAGAACACAAGCTGCTCGACGAATTGCCTCTAACAAAAAGCAACTCACTTGGATCAACACAATAAACAAAGCAATTCATAACTCTACTTGCAAATACTGACCGGAATATATAGATTACCGGCGAGCCGGCGGAGACGGAAAAATCACCGTCGGATTACTAATCCCACAAAATCTCCCCGATCACAAAAAAGGGCGGATAATAAATTTATCGAACAAAGATCTTTCGCAGATTTCCGGAATTATGCAAATTTTGCTTCAGCGATTTGCTTCTCAACTCCAGAAAATGGACTGGTTTCATGCAAACTAGAAATGACCGACTGAAATTTGGACACGAAATGAATCGGAGGGATAATTCTGTCATTTACTGAAGTTCAAAGATAATTTTCATTATGTCTTTTCGGCCCAAATGAGAAGCCAATAGAAATTCCGGCCCGGACCGCCTAAACCCTAACTATAAAAGTTAAATCTTTAATCTTCATATATAGCCGAACTGAAGAACTCGCGATCACCCGTGTATCACCTAGCAGCAGCTTTAACTTGACGTGGTGCATTGGTCTCTGTTAAATTTTTCAGGTGAATATGGATGTGTTCTTCTCTTTTGAATTATTGTTCTTTATCGTGTCTCTGTTTCTCCGGATAATTTATATTCTGATATTCCATCGTTTGTGATTTTTATTTTTTTTTGGTTTTGAATAGAAATGAAGGTTGTCGCAGCTTACCTGTTGGCGGTTCTGGGCGGCAACACCACTCCCTCCGCCGAGGATGTGAAGGGCATTCTTAGCTCAGGTTCGTTGCTTCTCTACTATCAATTATCTAATTGTTTTGTTGTGGAATTAGATCTAATGTTGTATCATTTTGGTTTAATTTCGCGCTACATTCTCAATTTATATACTTGGTATTTTTTATTTTTACGATCATATTGTCTGTTAACTGCATTATTTTTGAGTTACTGCATATAAGTGGTGATTGCCTCGTTCTTGTTTCAATTGTGCAAAGATTTATCTAGGTTTTACCTTGCCATAAGATCCTTCAATAAAATTTCATGTTTGTTTTGGTGCACATTCTGTTTAGTAAATATGAATTTCAATTTTCTTATTCATGAGTATAGATCTTGTCAGTGGTTGATTTTATTTTTCCTGTTCTGATGTTTGATCTCTGTATCTACTTAGAATAGTGGAAATTGATCATATCAATTAATGATTGTACTAACCTGATTTAAGTAAGTTACTAGCTTGGATTTCTGGCTCAGGTATTGTGAACTGCTTACTGATTACTACCAGATTAAATAATTGAGATTTTCTGTAGGGATATGAGTAATAAGACTTTGGTGGCCTTATCTTTGATATTATAATGTTAATAACTTGCTGCTAATTCTAAATTTGAGTCGCTTCAATTCATGATTTAATTACCTGAGGCTATTTTTGTGCAGTTGGGGCTGATTGTGATGAGGAAAGTATATACATTTCAACATTCTTAATATCTACAACCCATTTAACATCACATATCATATTTTTATACTAAATTAACTTTAATAATCATAATTTCATGATTCATTCCATCATAGATCAAGTATATCACATATAAGTATAACTTTAGTGTAAACTTTAATTTTTCTAACTTTTGATACTTATGTTTAAAATTCCATAAATTCTACTTAGGCCTTATTTTTATCATAGATCTCAAATATCAATTCAAATCCATCAAATAAAATCAAGAAATCATAGATTTATGCTTGCCCTTCATTTTCAATTTTTGAATAATTAGTATATGTTTGAATTAAATTCTATAAATTCATTTTACACATTATTCATATCCCTAAGCATGGATATCAAGTTAAATTGATCAAGAAAAATCAAAATCATTAAGTTCATATCACATGAGATTTTTGAAATTTTAGGGTTTTCAATAAACATAATTTAACTTTTAATTTCTTTAATCACATGATGTTTATATCTAATTCTAAACATATATCTAAGCTCAATTCAATTAAATTATAACATATAATTCACATACTAAAATTAGGGTTCTTGTTCTAAACTTTAATTCATCAACTTTGTAAAATAAAAGAATTAAAACCATAGAACATGTTAATTATGCACAATAAACATACTTAAAGCAATAAACATAACAAAATTTAAACAAATCAACCTTAATCACAATCCCATAATTTTCAAACCCTAGGAGTTTAAAACATAATATTAATCAATTTAAATAACAATAACTTAAGTTAAATGAAGTATTTACCTTGTTTGGAGTAATATTTCATTAATTTCCCACTTAGTTAAGGGTTTAAAAGGGTGAAAATAAAATTTGTGTGTGTGTGCTTGTGTGTGTCGAAAATGAGGGAGTGTTGGGGAGGTTGAAGATGATTAAATTCATGTATAAATTGTCTAGAAGCTAAATTTAAATTTAATGTGAATTTATTTCAAATTTCCAAGTAATATATCACAAATTTCAAAAATTTTATAATTAAACTCCTAATTCTTCTAATTCCAAACTTTAGTATAATTTAATTAATAGAATTATATTTCAAGTAAATTATAAAATCTAATACAACTTATATTCATGATTTAATTTAGATCCATATTATATAATTTAAATCACTTTATTTAATAAAATTCATTTCATTACTATAATACTTCTTAATTTTAAAATTATGTAAGATAATTCTTTATCACTAACTCTTAATAAAATAAATTTATTCAAGACATTTAATACTTTAAATAATATTTTATCCCATTTTATAATAAAATTAATAAGTAAAATAATTAATGCATTTCATAACATAATTTTTAATTAATATCATATTTTAAATTTTTTTCATGCAAACATACATTAATAAACATATAATTCATATTTTATCACAATTAAACCCATTTCTAATAATGCTCTACATTTTTCGATTCCATATATACAAATCTTAAATTAATCGGAGTTATACCGATTAATATTTCACTATATTGAATTTTATGAATTCTTAAGGCTTAAATAATTTTTAAGCCTTTAATAGTACTTAATTAACCGTTATTAATTACTATAAAATTTTCGGGCTACTACATTCCCTCCCCCTTAAAGAAATTTCGTCCCCGAAATTTTCGTACCTTAGTAAATAAGTCGGGATACTTTTCTATCATTTTATCTTCCAATTCCCATGTGACTTCTTCTGGACCATGATGTTTCCATTGAACTTTCACTAAAGGAATAACCTTATTCCTTAACTTCTGTTCTTTTCGGTCCAGAATGCTTTCAGGCCCTTCTTCATAACTTAAGTCAGCATTGGGAACTATTTCCTCATAATGAAGAATATGTTGTGGATCATATACATACTTTCTCGAAATGAGATACGTGAAAACGCCATGCACGTTAGCTAAGTTTGGAGGCAACGCTAACCTATATAGCTACTGTGTCCAATCCGCTCCAATATCTCGTAAGGTCCAAGAAACCTGGTTTAAGTTTCCTTTATTCCAAAACGGTGAACTCCTTTGGTCGAGAAACTTTAAGAAAGACCTTGTCCCTATTTCAAACTTCAATTTGCATTTACGATGATCAAGATAGACTTTGTCGATCTTGAGCTTCTTTCATTCTTTTCGTCTTATCTCGTCGACAATTTGAACCATTTCTTCAATCGCTTCAGGCCAAGAATCTTCGTTCTCCCACTTCATCCCAATACAGAGGCGATCCGCATTTCGCCATAAAGTGCTTCGTGAGGAGCCATGCCGATTGTAGCTTGATAACTATTGTTGTAAGCAAATTCGATCAATGGTAGAACTTGTTCCCATTGGTCTCCGATCAAGTACCACCGCTCGAGCATATCTTCGAGGGTTTGAATTGTTCTCTCGGTTTGACCGAATCTGCGGGATGGAAAGCGGTACTAAAATTCAATCGAGTACCCAATTCTTTTGAAAAGTAGTCCGTAACCGAGAGGTGAATTTGGCATCACGATCCGAGGTGATTGAGATCGGCACTCCATGTAGCCGAACGATTTCCTAACATAAATCGTACAACTTATCTGCCCATACGAATTGGAATTGAATGAATGAGCGCTTTGGTTAATCGATCGATGATTACCCATATGGTCCGATTGCCTGCGTCTGACTTGGGTAAACCAATTACAAAATCCATAGCGATGTGATCCCATTTCCATTCGTGCACTTCAAGAGGTCAGAACTTTCCGTATGGTCTTTGATGTAAAGCTTTTACTTGTTGGCACGCTAAACACCGCTCAACGTAGGAGGCAATGTCTTGCTTCATCCCCGCCCACATGAACTTTTGTTTAAGATCCCGTACATTTTCGCATTCCGGATGTGCAGCAGATGGAACCTTATGAGCTTCATTCATAATTTCATTTTTCACCAGATCGTTAGTATGATATGCGATTACCAAACATAATCGCATTATCTCTAGCTTCATGATATTCGGAAAATTTCCCATTCGAATCTTTGCTCAGAGTTTCAAGTTGTTTATCTCTTCTTTGCGCTCGATAATACGAGTTCTCAACCGAGCATGGTCAATGACGCCACAATTCCTTGAATATTTCGGGAGGTAACACGGTTTCCACTTCATTTTCTCGAACTCTTTAATAATTCTCCTCGATCCGTTAAAGAGTTCCTAATCTTCTCGAATTTTCCTACTCGTAGCGTCTCATGATTTACATTAGCTTTTCCGGGATGATACTTGATTTCACAATCGTAGTCCTCGACCACCGAGCCATCTTCGTTGTCTCATATTCAAATCTTTTGTTCAAAGAAATACTTCAAACTTTTGTGGTCCGTGAAAATCTCACATTTCGATCCGCATGCATAATGTCTCCATATTTTCAATGCATGAACCACCGCATGAGCTCCGCATCGTGAGTGGGATAGTTATGTTCATGAATCTTCAACCGTCGTGGAAGCGTGCGACGACCTTTCCTTCGTGATTAAACGCATCCTATTCCATTTCTCGACGATCCGTGTATATGGTATGTCTTTTTCTCGATCGGTATTGTTAAGATAGGGCGTTGGTCAATCTTTCTTCGAGTTCTTGAAAACCGCTTCGCATTCGGAGTCCATTGAAATTTTATCCCTTTCTTCAAGAATTGCGCTCATTGGTTTAGCAATTTTAGAAAATCCTCGATAAATCTTCTATAATACCCGGCTAAACCCGAAAACTACGAATCTCATTTGGAGTCGAGGCGATTTCCACTCGAACCGCTGACTTTGGCAGATCAACTTTAATTCCTTCACGAGACTATATGCCCTAAGAAATTTACTTCTTTCACCCAAAATCACACTTGCCGAATTTGGCATATAATCTTTGTGCCCTTAGTTTTCCAACACAATTCTCAAATGCTCTTCGTGTTCTCGTCTCTTTGAATAGATTAAAATATCATCGATGAACACTAACACGAATTTATCAAGATATTCATGGAATACGCGGTTCATGAGGTCCATGAATACAAATTTAGCATTGGTTAGTCCAAACGCATCACTACAAATTCAGTAGTGTCCGTATCGGGTCCTAAAAGCGGTTTCAGGTATATCCTCGGGTTTTATCTTCACTGATGGTAACCCGATCTTAGATCGATCTTCGAAAATACCTTGCTCCTTTCAATTGGTCGAACAAGTCATCAATTCGAGGAAGCGGGTATTTATTCTTCAATGTCACCTTATTCGCCTCGATAATCAATACACATTCTTAAGGTGCCGTCCTTCTTTTGACGAATAACACCGGTGCCCCTGTGTGACGCGCTTGGTCGAATAAATCCTAAGTCCGTAAGTTCCCGTAATTGGACTATCAATTCTGCAATTCTTTAGGAGCCATCCGATACGGTGCTTTGAAATTGGCGCGGATCCTCGCTCAAGATCGATCGCAAACCAATTGTCGATCCGGCGGTATACCGGGTAATTTTTCCGAAATACATCCGGATATTCTCGAACAACCGCACATTCTCAATCTTCCTATCCTTCTTGTCTTCCTTGCTTGGGCATATCGATAGGCATGATTTTCGTTACATCTTATCAACTTTTCTCACAGTAAGTCGATATTACAGCACCCTTCTTCTTCTCTCATCAATCCCATAAAAGCACGTGGGTTCTTTTCCTGGTTGAAATGCGACGTTGTTCACAACGAATCGCTATGTAAATTTTCCGTTAACCAATCCATACCCAAGATAATATCTACGTCCCACATGCATAAGAGGCGAATGATTCGCCTTTTAATCGTGATCCTAACTCAATTCTAAGTTAGACATACTTTATCAACCACCGCCGCCCACCTATTGGAGTAAGTACTTTGAACCCTACTTTATGATTCTACGGAAGTTCAAGATTATCTACGCATGCGGTAGAAATGAAAGAATGCGATGCTCCCCATCAAACAAAATTATAACAGTACACCTTTAACCGGGCCATACCGTTAGATTTCCGTACTTTTTCCGATTGCTTTTGCTTCAAAGCATACGACGCCGATGTTGAGGTTGGACTTGTAGAGATTGAGATGACATCTCACGAAATAAGTCTCAGAGTTGCAATTACCTGGTGGAGGAAGTTGATAGTGAGGTGGTTGTGGATATCCGGCCATTGCTTTCACAGCCCCGAACGGTCGCAAAGATTTTCCTCTTTCTCTCTCCGCCACATTTTGTCTGTATGGACAAAGTGTAAAAAGTGACCGTGACTTGTCCACATGAATAGCAAGTATTGCTCCCACTCCAACATAACCCGAAATGTGTACGGTTGCATTGAGGGCACATAGGTGGTCTTGTCTGATTCGAGAAAAGAAGGGTTGTCCAAGAGTCGGTGGTCGAATGATCTCGACACCGTGAGTTCTGCTTTGAAACGGTCTTTGCTCAATTTCCTCGCATCTCCCATTTTCTTTTTCCTTTATATTTTGTTCCATTTGGGAGGATTTTGTTGATATAATTCCTTGTGGTACGCCAACATTAGTCTCAAGAAGATGCTTTTCACTAATCTCCATTTCCATGTCCAACGCGGTTAAGGGTTTCTGCGTAAGACATGGGAGGTTGAGCGACTAAAATAATTCGGATTTGTGTCGTAATCCGTAACGAAACATCTCGACCATCTTCTCATCTGCTTTTACTTTATAAGGTGCATATCGGGATAAAGTGCAAAATTCCCGATCGTATTCCGCCACACCCTATTACCTTGTTTCAAATTCATAAATTCAATTTCCTTTTGCCTCCTATAGCTTCGAGGAATGAACTTAGCATACAGTTCTTCCTTGAACTGTTCCCATGTAAAGTTCGCCAATTGCTCCGGGGTGAGGGTTTTACACTCGCCTCCCACCGAAAACTGCAGTCCTTTCATCGAAAAATTTATGCACAGCAGACATTCTTGATCGTTGCATTCAAAACTTAAAGATTCTCTCAATAGTTCTTACCACTCTTGACTTCGCAGACTACCACTCCGTGAAGTTAGGTGGGTTTTACGAAAGAAGAGTTCTCAAATTTTTCGATTTGGTGGAGAGGGTTCACGATTTGGAAAGTTCTGAGGTGTTGCTTCACTATCTCTTTCTTCCAAACTTGTATTTCTTCTTCTTGGAGGCATACTAATACCAAAAGAAGAATTTTATTGTCACAGCAGTTGATAAGATATCACAACAAGGAAATAAGGTTTCAAATTATAGTAAAGCGCAATCATCACAGGGATTTAAGGACTCAACAACATGAGAAACAACAAAGATATCTACATATTATAATTTACAAAACATCAACCAAATAAGTAGCATGTTATGGTTATAAAATTGCCTCGATGAGGACTTTTACAAAATAAGTTAGTTTCAACGACATCGGTGGTAGTTCTCGCTTGCCATTCTAACTATCCTACCTAGCTTTGAACATATTTCTCTTATCTATCTATGTCTTCCTCGTGTCTTCTTCTGGTTCCTCTTCGGCTCTTCTTCCTTTTATCTTCGTGGAGTACGAGCATGATCAAGGATCGAGTGAGCGGCCTCTCAGCAAAAAGAAGGAAGGATCGGATAAAGAGGCATTTCACCAAGACTAGAGGTCTCAAATAGGAAGTGCCAACAGATAGTGGTTGTTCAAATTCTGGGCTACCTCGGTGGGAGACATGATTAAGGATAGTTCAGAAAGAGGAGATAAAGGTGGTGAAGGAGTTTTCAGTGCAAATGGTTGTTCAAACAGATCTAAATCATCTAGGGTCCACTGAGGTCCAAGAGGAAAAAGACTATCGTTATCGTAATGTGATTCTAAGGAGGACTAGGAATGACAACCTCACGAAACATAGGTTTAATTTCTCCCAATTTTGGATGAAGAAAATCATCTAGATCCGATGAATCACTGGAATAAATTGATCAAAGGCGATATGGTAGCTCTGGGGGATCTCCTATGATTCGATAATGTCTTTTTATAAGATTTACGAATCGATCAAGATTACCAGTAATTCTGCATTCCATATCAATATGTACATAATTCAAAGCCGTTTCAGATGCCCATCCTCGCCAAGAAGGAGGTAAAGCATTAACCAATGCGAGAAGTCCATCTAACTCGCCATCGCACTCTTTAAAACCGATCTCCACAAAGATCATAAACTGCTTGAGAGCAAACGCGATGCTTTCCTCTCTCGATTCTAAAGGAAAAGAAACGATCGACGCCGCCTAATCCAAATTTACCTATTATCAACATTCTTTCGAAAGCAACCTTTCCTCCGTACCATCCTATAGTCAAATATAACTTTTATACTAATTAGAAACAAAGATAATCACATATCATTTATTTCACACATACCATCTAAGAATGTTCAACATAATCACCTTTCATTCAATTATACACATCACTTACGACTTACTTTACCCGGTCGAGTCAAGAGATGGATCAAACACCGAGCCTCTCTACCAACGACTCAAAGGTTTACAAGAGAGGTTGGCTCAAAGAAAGAAAATTTACGTGATCAAAGCGAAACAATGCTCGATACCACTGTCACGACCCGACTATTTAATTACTTAATTAACTAAATAATCAAGCCGCGATCGGTTTAATTAACGATAATCTTTCAATAAAGAGTGATTTAGAAGATAAGTTTTGGAAACAAACGGACAATATAACGCTTGTAAATAGAGTAAGCCAACCGCACTCGTAAAATATCCAACAACCATACAAACCGTAACACAACCTCGAAATACATACATGAGAGTTTTCAAAATATTTACAAGTTATCAAAAGTATGGTTTCACGCTTCAAGGTTAACGAAGACTAATGAATGTCATGTGAAGACATGACACTCAACCACAATGGTTCACAAGATTTAAAACAAAATAGCTATTCGCTTTCGCTTAGTCACACCTCTTCCATGCTCAACTGCAAAGATAAAACACTTATTTCAAAGTGAGTACTAGAAGTACTCGGTTGGTAAATGCTATCATAATATTCATAACTTATAACTTTGTTCAAATAAACTTTTCTTTCAAATGATTTTAGAAATCCACCGCTTATTTGTTCATAAGAAACATTTATTTTCATAACATATCACCACAATTCGCTTTAAACATACCGCATAACATACCCGAGTTGGTCCCAAGGATCACAACCACGGTCATACCCTATCTACGTCAATCGGTAAAGGGAAGTAGGCCTCCTCCCTCAGCACCATGGCCGCCCACATGAGCAAGCTCACGCCCATCTACCTGCGCAAGAATTCACATTTTCCTACCGCAGATAGGTAATTGTCGTCATACCCACAATGTGGTAAAACATTTAGCATGATTAACATGTGGTGATCAAATGTTTTCACAAGAAATCAAACTCATAACATATCATATGTTTAGCTTCAAAATAAAGTTCAGAATGCATTACCCACCTCGCGATTTACGCTCAATCTACCAAGTTTGTTTCTTCGTTCTTCACTTCTCGGCTTCTCTTGCTCGATCCTTAAAACATAAGAATTATTATCGACTTTAGTAATCTTTCTTACTTATTTATACCTTTAGTAATTAAGTAATATTTAAAACATCTTATGCATATCAAATTCTACCTAAATTTCTAGTAACAGAACATCCGTAATATGGACATCCCAAACATAACACACTACTCCAATGTCATCCCAAACTCCCAATATCATCATCACATCATCAGTTATACATTTAAGAGGCTTATACAAGACTAGTATCATCTTATTTCAACATTAATCGCCTAAGGCGATTTAACTCATATATATACATTTCAACATTCTTAATATCTACAACCCATTTAACATCACATATCATATTTTTATACTAAATTAACTGTAATAATCATAATTTCATGATTCATTCCATCATAGATCAAGTATATCACATATAAGTATAACTTTAGTGTAAACTTTAATTTTTCTAACTTTTGATACTTATGTTTAAAAATTCCCATAAATTCTACTTAGGCCTTATTTTTATCATAGATCTCAAATATCAATTCAAATCCATCAAATAAAATCAAGAAATCATAGATTTATGCTTGCCCTTCATTTTCAAATTTTGAATAATTAGTATATGTTTGAATTAAATTCTATAAATTCATTTTACACATTATTCATATCCCTAAGCATGGATATCAAGTTAAATTGATCAAGAAAATCAAAATCATTAAGTTCATATCACATGAGATTTTGAAATTTTAGGTTTTCAATAAACATAATTTAACTTTTAATTTCTTTAATCACATGATGTTTATATCTAATTCTAAACATATATCTAAGCTCAATTCAATTAAATTATAACATATAATTCACATACTAAAAATTAGGGTTCTTGTTCTAAACTTTAATTCATCAACTTTGTAAAATAAAAGAATTAAAACCATAGAACATGTTAATTATGCACAATAAACATACTTAAAGCAATAAACATAACAAAATTTAAACAAATCAACCTTAATCACAATCCCATAATTTTCGAAACCCTAGGAGTTTAAAACATAATATTAATCAATTTAAATAACAATAACTTAAGTTAAATGAAGTATTTACCTTGTTTGGAGTAATATTTCACTAATTTCCCACTTAGTTAAGGGTTTAAAAGGGTGAAAATAAAATTTGTGTGTGTGTGCTTGTGTGTGTCGAAAATGAGGGAGTGTTGGGGAGGTTGAAGATGATTAAATTCATGTATAAATTGTCTAGAAGCTAAATTTAAATTTAATGTGAATTTATTTCAAATTTCCAAGTAATATATCACAAATTTCAAAAATTTTATAATTAAACTCCTAATTCTTCTAATTCCAAACTTTAGTATAATTTAATTAATAGAATTATATTTCAAGTAAATTATAAAATCTAATACAACTTATATTCATGATTTAATTTAGATCCATATTATATAATTTAAATCACTTTATTTAATAAAATTCATTTCATTACTATAATACTTCTTAATTTTCAAAATTATGTAAGATAATTCTTTTATCACTAACTCTTAATAAAATAAATTTATTCAAGACATTTAATACTTTAAATAATATTTTATCCCATTTTATAATAAAATTAATAAGTAAAAATAATTAATGCATTTCATAACATAATTTTAATTAATATCATATTTTTAAATTTTTTTCATGCAAACATACATTAATAAACATATAATTCATATTTTATCACAATTAAACCCATTTCTAATAATGCTCTACATTTTCGATTCCATATATACAAATCTTAAATTAATCGAGTTATACCGATTAATATTTCACTATATTGAATTTTATGAATTCTTAAGGCTTAAATAATTTTTAAGCCTTTAATAGTACTTAATTAACCGTTATTAATTACTATAAAATTTTCGGGCTACTACATATATATAGGGAAAAGAAGTTCGGATTCTGTATAATAGTCTGCAGAAAACCGCCCCATGTCTTAATCCAGACATAATCATATATTTTGGCTTGGTCGGTATTCGATTGTTGGTTAATTGATTACTGATTCATTCAAATTTGTAGTAGTTTCTTTTTTTTTATTGTAGTTTTGATTGCAAACACTCATGTGCTATGAAGTAGCTTCTAGCTAAATGTGTATGGGGTGGTCTCTTGTGCATGCCGTGTGTACGGTGATACCATTTAATTGACTTTTTAATTAATTAGTTAATTTTATTTAAAATTAATTAATTTAATAAATCTTAATTGTAAATTAATAAATCATAATTATGAATTAATAAACTATAATCGTGAATTAATAAAATTTAATTGAAATTAATAAACCCTAATCATGAATTAATAAATCATAATCATGAATTAATAAATCATAATCATGAATTAATAAATCCTAATTTTGAATTAAGAAACCCTAATTATGAATTAATAAATCCTAATTAAATTAATAAACCCTAATTTTGAATAATAAACCCTAATTTTCAATTAATAAGTCTTAATTATGAATTAATAAACTTTACATGTGAATTAATAAATCATAAATATAAATTAATAAATTATAATTTTAAATTAAAAATTAAAATTAAAATTAATAAATTTAATTATAAAATAAATAAAATCTAATTATTCTTACTCACCATAATTAATATATAATTATTTTAACAAAAAATAAGGTGATTTAGTGTCACTTCACGTGAACTTTAATCTAATTGAAACCAAAATTTGACACAGAAAATAAGGCGCAAAACGAAAAATGGAAAGAACGACACTATTACTGGTCCAATTTGTCTTCCTAGTTCCTACAGTCAGTTACCTCCAATTAAGTTTTTGAAGCAAACGGGTCCCTGTCTACATCTATATCTATTCTGATAACCAACTATTTTTATAGAATAAAATGAAAATTTCATAAACGATCAAAGAGAGCTTGGCTTCGTTAATCCTTAGGATCAACGACGGAGCCACATAGGGGTCTGGGTCTGGGGGCCCATGGCCCTCCAGATATTTTGTAAAAATATAGTATATATTTGATATTTAATAATATGTTTAAAAGTTTCTTATAGATCAGTTGGTTGGGATGTTATTTTTACTAATTCAATCCCTACTTTGTACACCGTTGCATCATCCAGGGCTGCATAATATTAGTGTAAACGGGCTCATTTTCGTATAGATACAGTCCAATTCCAATTCTCAATTATTTTGTGGGCCGTTATGAAAGCCCAACTATTGGGCATCATCGAATATTTACTCTATTTGGTATCTCGTTAAAGTTTATAATTTTTTAATAAGATAGACTGCTATGCGGACATTGGTATTTTTATTCAATATAAATGATATTTCTATTTGATATATATGATACTTTCTAATTATAGAATAAAAATAAATGATACTTTCATTCAATGTGAATGTCATTTTTTTAAAATAATTGATATTTTTGTACGTTCGCATTGTGCTCTTAAACAACTCACGGAGTTGAAGGAAGAAGGTTTGTCTGCATTTAATCTTCTCGCCATTGCTTGATTAGGTTGGATCACTTCAGCAATTGGTGGACTATTATCCGAGAAGTTCATCGACACGAATTTAACGATCCCTTTCGCCAGCCCTTTGGTGAATACTCCTTCCCTGCAGAAGTACAAACGGGTAAGTCCCCATATTTTACAACATTTCCTAAGTGGTATCCATGAATAATGCCAAAGCCATATATCATCTATCCCACATCGGTTGATAGATTGAAAGATTGGGTGTAGATTTGTTCTATAAAATGATGGCTTAGCGGTTGGCAGAAAGCATCTTTGCGCTTGGGGCAATGACGCAGCTAGTGAGGTTCTAACTGAGGCGCGTCTATTGCTGGTTGAAAACTATTTCCAAACCCCCTCTTCGGCCCTTGCTTGACATGGGCTGTCGAGAATTTCTGGAAGGGCTCCCTTTTTTGGGCAAAGTCCTACAAGTACAGTCTCAATTTTACTAATTTCTAATAATATATTCACGTTCAAGAAAGTGTATTAATCTTAGATGCACTTCTAATAATATATTCACATTCAAGAAAGTGTATTAATCTTAGATGCACTTGACTTGGGCTTTCGAGAATTTCTGGAAGGGCTCCCTTTTTTGGGCAAAGTCCTACAAGTAGTCTCAATTTTACTACTAATTTCTAATAATATATTCACATTCAAGGAAGTGTATTAATCTTAGATGCAGATGCTGGATACTTTGAAATTTTTACAATTTGTTTAATTGATACAACATAAATTCATAATTATAATTATTTTTTGATAAAATTCGAACAGCTTAGGGAATAAAATAGTCAATCCCAAACGAGATATTGGTATTTAAGAACAATGCCATATGAAGATCGCCAAGTCACAGTATCCACTTTTACATGCATTCTTCTAAAATGTTTTTCTTTATTAAAGCACTGCTAACTGCATGCTATGCTATGCTGAGACTGAATACTCACTGCATATATTATACACCAAAATGTATGAAAGAAAACTCGATTTGGCTGTTAATGAATTCCTCAAGCGTTTAGGCGAAATTCAAGAAATACAGGTTCACCAGAAGAACCATCTCTTCTTCTTGTTACTCGATTCTCCAACGGGTTCATCTTTCTTTCTATTCTCCATCCCTCGCTTCAGGGCTTCCAGCCGGCTCCTACATCACAACTTACATAGACATGTTATGCAGCGGAAATTAAACTTGATAAAGAGTTGTTCATTTAGAGTAGCACATATCGATGCCACCATCTTTGACTAGTGAAGGTTCAGGATGAGAAGGCCTTACTTTGTATCAGTAAGGCGGCCATGGAGACTCCATCTTTGTCTAAATCCTTCCATGCCTTCAACTCCACTTGCCAAAATCAAGCGTCTACAAGTACAAGGGAAGAATGCACGAATCAATAAAATCTACCCTGGCAAAACATGCGCAACAAGTCTAGCATGTTCTTTAGACAATCAGCAACTAGCAAGCTTATAGATTGAAAATGCTAGTGCTAGATCAGGAGGATCTGCAAAGGCGAGTAAGTACAACTATAATTTTAACCCTTCCTCATTTTTGTTCAACATTACCGAAATGTGGCTCATGAATTAGCAAAAAGGTATGTCTCTTAATGATCATCACATACAAACAACTAATATCCCAACTTTATTCATGCATCATGTACAAAGTTTATTCTCTAGAGGAAGATAAATATTCTGTGTAAAATAGTGCAAATTCTTGTTCTCCATAGCTCAAGATAAATGCATTTCGAGATAGTCATAAACACCTTACAAAAGAATTCCAAATTTTCAAGAATTAAGCTGGTCATAGAGACTGCAAATGCAAAGTGAAGGTATTTTTCTGCCAAAGACCATACCTCTCCAATCCTGTTGCTTCTGCTTCCAACTGGTTAGATCTTTCGTTTGCTAGATTCAAAGGCATAGACATTCCTAATTTCCGCTCACTATCTTGCAGCCTCTGTCTGAGTTCCTTATCCTACAAAAGTGGAGTTTCTCTCACAACAAGTTAGGTCAAGCAACCTTACATGAGAAAGAAAGATCAAGCATAACAGTTCATCAATCAAAACTCACCCTCCTCTCAGCACATTGCTTATATAAAGCAATCTCATCTTGACAGAACGGTTCAATATCATTAATCTGCAGACCTACGACACACAACCAACCAAATCGAAGAGCATTGGTTAGAGGTGGGAAACTTAATACTATCCATAATCACTAACTTTTGATAAATGTAAACACATTACATAGAAATAAATTCCGCAAAATCCCATCACAGAGATCAACTCCTCGAGCACATGTGATGCTATCTCCGGTGGAATTACTGGTGAAGGAGGCCCCATCATCAGATCATCACCCACCAGTATGGTTTCCTCCATACCAGGCTTCGAATCAACTATGCGAACATACATCAAATGCAATAACGGTCAACAAATTTCCCCAACCAAATTTGTCCGGTTTAAGTATATTTTCTCAACATTTTCCACCTTCTGGACAACATAATCCAGTTCCAGGAATACATCAACTTCATTCATACCGGAAAAAGGCATTAAAATGAGAGAGAAAAAGTTAACTTACCATCCATGGCGGGAGCTCGTTATAGAACACAAGCTGCTCGACGAATTGCCTCTAACAAAAAGCAACTCACTTGGATCAACACAATAAACAAAGCAATTCATAACTCTACTTGCAAATACTGACCGGAATATATAGATTACCGGCGAGCCGGCGGAGACGGAAAATCACCGTCGGATTACTAATCCCACAAAATCTCCCCGATCACAAAAAAGGGCGGATAATAAATTTATCGAACAAAGATCTTTCGCAGATTTCCGGAATTATGCAAATTTTGCTTCAGCGATTTGCTTCTCAACTCCAGAAAATGGACTGGTTTCATGCAAACTAGAAATGACCGACTGAAATTTGGACACGAAATGAATCGGAGGGATAATTCTGTCATTTACTGAAGTTCAAAGATAATTTTCATTATGTCTTTTCGGCCCAAATGAGAAGCCCAATAGAAATTCCGGCCCGGACCGCCTAAACCCTAACTATAAAAGTTAAATCTTTAATCTTCATATATAGCCGAACTGAAGAACTCGCGATCACCCGTGTATCACCTAGCAGCAGCTTTAACTTGACGTGGTGCATTGGTCTCTGTTAAATTTTTCAGGTGAATATGGATGTGTTCTTCTCTTTCTATTGAATTATTGTTCTTTATCGTGTCTCTGTTTCTCCGGATAATTTATATTCTGATATTCCATCGTTTGTGATTTTTATTTTTTTTTGGTTTTGAATAGAAATGAAGGTTGTCGCAGCTTACCTGTTGGCGGTTCTGGGCGGCAACACCACTCCCTCCGCCGAGGATGTGAAGGGCATTCTTAGCTCAGGTTCGTTGCTTCTCTACTATCAATTATCTAATTGTTTTGTTGTGGAATTAGATCTAATGTTGTATCATTTTTGGTTTAATTTCGCGCTACATTCTCAATTTATATACTTGGTATTTTTTATTTTTTTACGATCATATTGTCTGTTAACTGCATTATTTTTTGAGTTACTGCATATAAGTGGTGATTGCCTCGTTCTTGTTTCAATTGTGCAAAGATTTATCTAGGTTTTACCCTTGCCATAAGATCCTTCAATAAAATTTCATGTTTGTTTTGGTGCACATTCTGTTTAGTAAATATGAATTTCAATTTTCTTATTCATGAGTATAGATCTTGTCGAGTGGTTGATTTTATTTTTCCTGTTCTGATGTTTGATCTCTGTATCTACTTAGAATAGTGGAAATTGATCATATCAATTAATGATTGTACTAACCTGATTTAAGTAAGTTACTAGCTTGGATTTCTGGCTCAGGTATTGTGAACTGCTTACTGATTACTACCAGATTAAATAATTGAGATTTTCTGTAGGGGATATGAGTAATAAGACTTTGGTGGCCTTATCTTTGATATTATAATGTTAATAACTTGCTGCTAATTCTAAATTTGAGTCGCTTCAATTCATGATTTAATTACCTGAGGCTATTTTTTGTGCAGTTGGGGCTGATTGTGATGAGGAAAGAATTGAGTTGCTGTTGTCTCAAGTCGCTGGGAAGGATATTACTGAGTTGATTGCTGCCGGGAGGGAAAAGTTGGCCTCGGTACCTGCTGGTGGAGGCGGTGCTGTTGCTGTTTCTGCTCCTACCGGTGGTGCTGGCGGTGCTGCACCAGCTGCTGCTGAGTCGAAGAAGGAAGAGAAAGTTGAAGAGAAAGAAGAGTCTGATGATGTAAGTCTATTATCATTATGCATGTATATCTTCAGTTTTCTTCTGCTTGAAACCAGTTATAAGTTGAAATACATTTCTTCTCGTTCTACTAGGAGAAATATGATCCCAATTTTTTTATCTGACCTGAGTTGTCTTTTTGACATGGTCTGTTTCAGGACATGGGCTTCGGTCTGTTTGACTAGAACTTGCAAATGCAGCCGAATATCAAGCAAGCATTCACCACATTCTCTTCGATTTATGTTAGTAGAGAGATTCTATTTGATGTTTTTGGCACTGGAATTTTTCATCCGAACAAGTTGATGACTAAATATAGTGTTCTTGGTTTTGAGTTTTATATCTCCCTACTGGTTTCTATTATTCATGCTTCCAGGTGTCTACACATGTAAAGAGGAAACTTACAGTAATTGAGAAGAAATTACTCCCCTTATTCTAAACTAGATGACTCTAATGAGTTTGATTGTTCAAATGACTGGGAAAATAACGGAAATAAGCATCATTTAGAACAGAAGATTTCATATGGTAAAAATTATAGATTGAATATTGAATGTGTTCGTTCATTAATATTATGTTCCCGAGTATTTTGCAATAATCTTCTTGATAATTTTCTTCAAGAGATTCATGTATCCTATGTGAGGATGTTCTTATAGGAGATTGTCTTTTGTCTTTTTCAAATCTTAGTTTCTGGACTCGTAAATAATGTTATACACTGACACGCTATGAAGTGTTCCAGAGTTAAGAGGTGTATTTTGTTTCAAAATAACTTGTATAAATGTTAAGATGAATAAATTATTGAGTTGTCAAAGGATTTGCTGTAGTTATTAGCTAGATATTAATAATGGGGATTGGGTTACATATCGCGTGTGACAACATACTAAGTATTTGCCTTCGATCAAGTAGCGTTAACTAGTGTTTTTTTTGGGGGAACTTTATAAGTAACCAAAAGAAATAGTGGGAGAAGCTTTTATATCCACACTCATAAAATATTTAGTTTATACTCGTTTGGCTTAAAAAGACAAAATTGTCTCTACCACCATTTAAAATAATAACTCTCCTATATCCTCTCTCTCACAAAAATTGTTAATATCTCTCTCTCTCTCTCTCTCGCTAAATTATATCGATCCTCTCTCTCTCTCTCTCTCGAAAAGAATAAAGGAATTTGCCAAATCAATGCTTTCTACGCCACAAAATTGAATGGAATTAAATTAAAGTTAGTAAACATTAATTGTAAAAAAGGTTGGTAATATTAATTTGAAAGAAACGCAGTGAGACATTGAATTCAAATCACAAACGAATTCATTTGTAACATTACAATTTCAAAGAGAGGAAGAGAGCGAAAATAATTAATAGAAGAAATTGTTACCGCGCTTTTTCAATCAAATAGTGAAATCGAGCATTGCTAATCTGGATTAAGGTAAATTAAACCAGATTGAATTTTTTTTACGTGTTCTCGAGTACACTGGTTGTACTGCTGATGATTTACAACAGAAATATGTTTTTTTTAATACTTTTATGTTATTTGAATGATAAATTTCATGTTTCAAGAAAACAAAATGTGTTCTCGAGTACACGGTTGTACACTAGAAGTATTATGCATCACATATGTCATTTGTGTTGATTTTATGTTAATAAAGTGATTAATTTAATATTTAGGATCATTTAATAAGTTAAATTTAAAAATATGAGATGCTAACATCGAACAGGTATACAAGACATCGCTTTATAAGCGTGCATCGTACATGGTGCACAAAATTCAAACCGCGCACAAAATTCATCATTGCATCGGTGCGTGAACCGCACACAAGACGATCGTGCCGCGGCTTATAAGCCGTGTATGGTCCGCAGCATGCAGTGCGGCACGGCACGACGCACCGCGCATCACCGCATGGCCAGCATCCTGCACGGCCGTGCGGCCGTGCATCCCGTGTCTGACCGTGCGTGGGCCGTCATCCTATGTATCCCGTGCATCCTATGTATACGATCGTTATCTTTTATATCTTATTTTGCAATGGATGTCTTGCAACGCCTTATTATACGTCATGGTGGTAGTTGGGACGGGCGAGTATATATAGGCGACGAGGTTCTCGTATACATGGTCAGAATAGATTTCACGTGCTAATTTGCTAAGAGAGATTCATGAGCAAGTAGGCAACAATGGTGGATCGGATTATATGCTTTTCTATACCATTTAGCGCTAGTGATGGAAGAAGAATAAAAGTATCGTTGAAAACCGACACCGATTTGTTCCGATTGATTGTGGAACAAAAGGATGATCCATTGTGTATGTGATTGAAAAGGCGGCGATGCCTCGCAACCACGGTACACACAGAGACACCGTATTATATGGTTCACAACGATCTGATCTTGCCCGAGTCTAATGCAAGATGTCGTTCACCTATACACTAAGACGAGCCGTTGTCTTCGAATGAGGAGGAAGACGAGCTGATGTATTCGATGAAGATAAGACACGAACCGATCGTGAGATATATTTGATTCATCTCACCGAATTTGGTACTGGATTCGACAACCAGACATCTTGATAAGGTTATCGACAGAACTTCACTTCCGAACAGCGGCATGATGGTGAGGCTCATGCTACAACTTCACGAACCGTAGATGATGATACGACGCATGAGTTACGCAACCGGGTTATTCCATTACTTGATTGTGATAAAGGCATTGCCATTAGATTGGGTTGAACCTTGTGGACCCCATACCCACCAATTATGCGTTGATTCGATATTTAAGACGAAAGACGACTTGGCGATAGCCGTGGATTGTACCACTTGGAGAATCATGTAGAGTACGTGGTCGATCGGTCAAGTAAAACACGTTTGGGGTATGTTTGCAAGCATGGTAACGGTTGTCCTTTTAAGCTACGAGACGCCCGAGGGCAACGATATGGAGAGTAATTAAGTTGAACAACAATCATACTTGCTACTGATTTGAATCGCCTTTGCCCACGGCAGTGCTCGCTAAGATTGTTGGCAAGTATTTTGCACGAAATTGGTCGATGAAGGTGTGGTACTGTCGAAAGAGATGATTGGAGAGATGCATCGACAATTTGGCATTGAGACGGATTACGACTTTGCTCTCCCAAGCAAGAAACGTCGCTATAGAGATGACATATGGCGATTTCAACGGTCCTATCAATTGCTTCCATCATATTTGCATCTGCTGAGAGAATCAAACCCCGGACACTATATGATATCGAGACGGCTCATGATGGCGAATTTCGATATTTGTTTCTTGCTCTTGATGTTGTTTATCGCTTTCAAGATTACCTACTGCCGGTCGTCGTTGTAGACGGACTCATCTTAAGGGAAAGAACAAAGGAATTTGTTTTGTCATTTATTACGAAGGATGGAAATGAAGGAATCTTCCGATTGCTATTGGGTTAGGTCCGATTGAGGATGAAGAGTCATGGACTTGGTTTTCATCTCGGCCGCGTTCGTGCATTGGTCATCCCGATGATCTCTTAGTTGTGTCTCGATCAACATAAGGGCATCGAAAAAGTCAGGGAGTCCGTAGATCCAACGTCGCATACGTGTTGTGCTTTTACCATTTGCGTAAGAATATGGCGAGATTTGGATCGCATGTTTGTCTGATTATCAAGTCACCGCATATACCTATCGATCGAGGATTTCGAGAGATTTTTTCTCGCTGTGGATGTTCTAAAACCGATGCCCCACCATCATCTACTTTCCATTGGCAGCATAGGTGGTCTAGGTCAAGTGTCCCGCACGAAGATATAGTTTCATGACTCAACGCGCGAGAGTTTCAATAGTCGGTTGTTGTGGGCTCGACGCTCACCGTTTGCTCGTTGCTCGAGACTTTTCGATCTATTACGGAGAAATGGTTTGACGTCGACGAGCTAGTGCAGCAGAAGGTCGATGAGTTGGCGATCAAGTAGCCGTCGAAGCTACATGCCTGCGCCGGGGCGTCGCTGGTTGTTCGCTCAACGACGACACACATGTTTAAAGTCGAAGGAAAACACATCATACGTGGTTGATTTGCGAATGGGACATGTGAATGTCGTGAGTTCGATTTGGACGAGATCCTTGTTGTCACGCCAGTCTCGCTATTAGGTACAGTATTTATCTAAACGCCAAGTCCAACTCATATGTTGTGGTTAATTTATTTTGTGATTAATTTCTTTTTTTTAGCGTCTTTGGTTTACAAGTCACCGACTTTGTGGCTCAAGATTATCGACATCTGTTTTGCGGCGACTTATTCTTATCGAATTGGATCCGTATCACATCCCGTGCATGGATTGTACCGCACTTTGTATCGCCACATTATTCGACCTCCAATCATCACACGTCAGTCAAGGCCCTAGATTGAGTAGAATGCAATCGGTTGTTGAGGGTTCGTCAAGATCACGTCGTCAAATATGCACACGCTGCGTGGTCAAGGCCACAACAAACGCCATGCACGCATTTATCGCCATTAGTGATGAAACATGTGGAAAGGACACGACGTAGGAAAAATGTAATATTTGTCGAAGTGAAGAGCATACAAGGAATTTGTGTCCTCAACGGCCTCTTGAGTAAAGATATTTGTTATATGCATGATATTCGTTGTTTTGGATTTTGTTGAATTATGTTGGATTCGCTTGGATTGTTGTTGGTTTTGTTGGATTGTTGTTGGTTTTGTTGGATTATGTTGGTTTTGTTGAATTAGGGATTCATTGGATTGTTGTTGGTTTTGTTGGATTATGTTGGTTTTGTCAATTAGGGATTCATTGGATTGTTGTTGGTTTTGTTGGTTTTGTTGGATTATGTTGGTTTTGTTGAATTAGGGATTCAATGGATTGTTGTTGGTTTTGTTGGTTTTTGTTGGATTATGTTGGTTCATTGGATTCACGAGGTACACGGCGTGCACGACAGGCACACGGCGTGCACGGGAGTGCACCGGAGTGCACGATCGCAGACGGTGCACGGCGTCAGCAGATCGACGCAGCACGATCGTGCCCTCGTGCCGCCCCGCACGCCTGCACCTGCACGGGGTACACGCCCGCCAGCACGATCGTGCCGTCGTGCACCACCATGTACCATGCCCGCAATCCCCTAATCCAACAAATTCGGTTAATTGCAAATTCGATTAATTGAATCCAATTCAACCCTATTCTGTTAATTGCAAATTCGACAAAACTATTAAACTTACAAACTATATATACATGTAAAAACGGGCGATAACCTCTAAAATATGGATAAGCCAACCTCGACTCAAAGAATAGCCAACAACAAGAATGGCCAAAGAGGTCACACCTCCACAACATATACATAGAGGTCACACCCAATACAAACAAAATATCACTAACACGTATAAAATTCTACAATATCCGTTATAAATACAAAAAGTCAAGGAAACTAATCAAAACGAGACAATGTCCATATCCTACGAGCTATCGTCAGATCGAATCAGATGTAACGCCGACTATGATGTAACCTCCGAGGTATACCGTGATGAGCGATACATATAGAGGCATGCAAAGACACCGCAACTCACCGAGTCTTTCTCGCTGAATCTGCGATCATGGGCACCTCCGCCAATGTCGATGCTCATTGTGTGGCGTCCTCAATGGATTGTTGTTCCAAAATCCGCCTACCTCATCGATCGAGGAAAAGTCGAATAATGGGCAACATCCGTAATGTCTCAACGCCGAGAGTCGTTGTCAGACGACAATGTCGTCGACACCTCAAGAGTCCACTCAACAAGAGATATGCGAATCGTGACCCGGTGATTGCCCGGCGTTGATGGCTAGTATCCGCAACATTGATAATTTTAAAGTTTACATTCAATCGATAGAAAAAATAGAAATGAGGTAATAAATTTATCAGACATCAAGACAACCACGGTCCGCTATGCTCGCATCGCTTCCTCGCACCATCGCTAACAAGTCATCTGGTACTTGCCATCGTGGATATGTGGTGTTTGATACCACCCTAAAGCCCATAGGATCATCTCGACGAAGCTTGCAAACTCACGCAAAAGCGCTTCTTCGCATAAATGAATAAATTTAGTCGGGAATAATTTAAGGACATTTCAAACTCCATAAGGACATTTAGTCGGGATCATCCGGATTCAAACTTACATAAAATCCAATCGGTGCTACAACGCATCGAGCTTCATCGATCGAGGCAATAATACATTGCTGAGGATGATGGGGTCGATTATTTTCCAATGTATATACAAAGTGTACAACCCATAATCTAACACACATAAAAAGAACACCATTAATCAATTATAAATATATAAACAAAATTAATAAATGTTGTAATAAAGTACCTCGCCCGTGAACTCGTAACTGGTCGGTGATATGATCGAACAGTTTTGAGTCGCGACATCTTGATTCAAATTAGCTACGACAAAAACATCTGGGCCCGCCCGCCTAAAGACCTCGAAGGCCCTGGTCGCTACCGTGGTACCATACTCACGGAGCTGCACGCGGGTCTCCGATGCAAAGATCATCCCCACCATCGACGATCCATCACCTCGTGCACGATCGCTCTCGAGCCGATCTCCGTGGTGGCGCGATTAGACTCTCGACGACCCGATCGTCGGTGGCTGAATCTTTGGGCCCTCCTCCGATCGACCGCCGTGAAGCGGATCGTCGGTGGCTAATGTGAGGCACCTCCTCGGATCGACTGCCGTGAAGCGGATCGTCGGTGGCTAATGCGGGCACCTCCTCCGGATCGACCGCCGGTAGCGGATCGTCGGTGGCAGCGGGCCCCTCCTCATGCCGAGATCGAGCTCCCAATGATATGCTCGAATAGCCGCGAGCTCCATGTGCAGATATAGGTACGAGATCTACGCCTCAAGATCTGCGCCAAGAACTCCGTCAACCGCCGAACACACGCCGAGCCACTCGAGCCACGAGGCCCTTCTCCAATCGTCGTCCACAACGGCACGACGGACGCCCTCGATCGCAGCAGAATGGAGGCCTCGTCTGGTCGAACACTCTGGCGTGTTCGCAGCACACGTGGTCCGCTCGCGCCTCATGTATCACGACGCTTTGTCGCGATCGAGATCGTCAGTCGACTCGGCCAAAACCCGAGATGTATCTCCGCACTTCATCTTCCCACCGCCGCCACTCGCCGCATGATCGGGACATGCTCACGCCACCGCCCTGGCACTCTCTCACGCACGCGGCACTCGCCGTGGTCCGCGGGCTCGTCGTGTCTTGCTCGGCATGCCGCCCGCAGCACAAACCGAATAGCCATCGGATCGCCTCAGATAGCTCAAGTAGTACGCCCGACAACTCGATCTCGAGCGGCTCCAAGACACGATGACATAAACGCTACAAAAAACATACACATTATTGATTATAATGTATTTAATAAATATATAGCAAATACTAAACATGAGATTAAAATTACCGTCATCAAAAATCCAAGATATTGGGTGGGGACTTCCATGTAGTCCACATCAAGCATCTCGAATCAGATCTCACTGCCTCTCGGCATCCACACATGCGTCCTAAGTCGGGACGGCCTCATACGACCAAATCAGAAGGCCCAAACAGACCATAGAAATGGTACGTCTTCCTCAAGCCGCCACCTCGCTCGGGTGCCTCTTGAAGACATCAATCCCGTGACAGAGGACCCGGAATGAATAGGAGCCCCAAGGAAAACTCGCCACATATCAAAATCCTCACCAACGCCCAAACCCATGGCTCGATGGCTTCCTATCGCGCGAAGGACGACGAGGTAAGATACTAATATGAAAGCCGCCTTCAAGTAGTCTCATGCATCATCACCCACCGTTGTTTGATGAATCACCATGAGCTCTGAAATAGTAGTCCTCCCACTCAAACAACCTATGGAACATGCCGGTCGTAATCTCGTGCCTCAAGTTCGGATCAAAGCCAAGACGGCCCAGCGCAATCCGAGACCGTGGAAACTCAATCATCCCAATCAGATATCGGTTCCACATACGTGAAACCAAATCTCGAACTCATAAAACTAGGATCCACAACAGCCGGGCCATCGTTGTGCGGCGCATTATTAGCGCTTTCCCTCTCCGAGACGAAGAAGATGCCCAGCAGCCTGCCTAAATCGCCGATACATCCGCTACCGCTTGACATGTCCTCACCTCGCTAATACATCAATTCGGATGTATTGGTTGATGATCCGGCGTAGCCTTGCATATGCGGTCGAACCACCTATAACGAGGTCAGAATGCACAAGATTAATCAAGATACACTAAACGAAGTTCTAACAACAGTAATACACGCTCAAACCAATCAGAGTACGGTCCCAACTGTACTCAATATCAGACCAGCAGTTGGACCGTGTTCAAGAACCGTATGGTTCTTCAAGACACGATCTAACTGTATATAAGATTGAGTACACTTAGGACCGTACACCAAATCGTTATTTTCACGCAATTTCAACAACATTGCAATCTGATTTCAATTTATAAGTTTCTAAACACACAAACTATCGAAATTTCATCACTATCGTGTCATACATGAAAATCTATCGTGTCTTACATGAAAATTATCGTGTACATACTAAAATTCTATTTTAAATGCACGATTACTCACCGAGGTCGTGGTGCTCCTAAATCGGTGCCGGAAGTTCGTCGACCCGAAGCAGAAGGTCGACGGCGTGCTTGTGTGCGCGGCGGTGACTGCTCCGGCGTAGAAGCTTCTTCCGCCGTGGAGGAGCTCTCTCCTTCGGCCGCCGCTTGCTCGGCCGCATCCGGGGAGTACCGTGGATCTGTATCCGTATCACTCATGTTGTGGGTTTTGCTTGTTCGTGAGAGTTCGCTTTTTTTTTCCGAGAGAGTTCGGGTTTTTTTTCACCGTAGCACAATGCACTGAGTGAGTTTAGTTTTTTTTTTACGAGTTCGTCCAGAGAGAGAGTGAGAGATAGAGATAGAGAGATAGAGAGTCCGTGAGAGAGAGAGAGAGAAAAAAACCATATTTTTTACCTTTTTTAATTTATTCCGTGGATATTTTGGTCTTTTAAGCGAAATGGCTATAAAACTCATGTTTTATGGACTAGGCTATAAAACTTGTACTCTATTTTGTTCGGCTACTTATATACATTAGCACTTTTTTTTAATCAGATATTATGGGGAAGGTAGATCAATACTCTATATACATCATAAAGTATGTAATCCTACACTTCCTACAATGTTTTATATTAAATTGTTGTGATTATTGAAATAATTAAATCATTGATATCATATTTGTAAAACATCCCAAACCTACAACTCTTCCATCTATACATGTTCAAGCTTTCAACCGCGGCCGCCCTCAGCACGCCCTAAAGTCAACTGTTCGAGCCGGACCGGTGTGAACTGCCCCGAACCGAACCGTGAGCTAGGGGCTACTGACGGGCTCGGTTCATGCGAAACAGTTCCGAATCGGCGGTTAACCGTCGGTCCGAACCGCGGGTTGGATGGAACCGCGGTCCTCGATTATAGCCGTTGGAATCGGCGGTCCACGGCCTGGGGTCGAACCGGCGGAACTTAGAGTCGTTGGAACCAAGGTCCTAGGGCCGAACCGAGGTCCAACGGCTATAAACGGCTATAAACGGCTACACCCCAAAAATACACTCCTATAAATATATCCATCATCCTAACTCCATCTTCACTTCAATCTCTCATTTCTCAACCTTAATTCACTCATTTACATCCAATTTTCAAGCTTTCAAGCTCTCATTCTCACTCTCAAACTCAATCTCTCAAGTTCTCAAGCTCTCTCAATCTCTCATTCTTATTCTAAACTCTCAAACTTTCTCACTTCATCAATCATCATGTCTTTCTTTAAACGATCAAACAAGGAAAGTGAAAGACCATCACGATGAAGGAGCTCCAGTGAGGAGGAGACATTCCAACTCAACGTTCACGGCGGCCTTAGCGGCGGAGGAAATCTCAAGCAAGTTGCCGAAGGTTATGTCGAAAAAGATGCTCGATTTTATGAAATGGTGCATCGAATGGAAAGAAGTCCCAATTTCGGTGGCGTTCGAACGACCAAGACGACGATGAAGAAGGCGACGAAGAATATGACGACTTTGACCAAGATACCGCCACAACCACCAAAATCAAAGGAACTTAAGTCCAACGCTTTTGTGAAGACTTTAGGTACGTAAATTTTACGCTTCTTACAAATTAGTTTCACAATTTTAATTTCATGTTCATAGTTCTTACAATATCTTGTTATATTTTCTTTAGAAAAGTGGAAGTCTTAGTGAAGCACCTCTTCCCGACGGTCGAAGAGATACATTGCTTATTGCAACTATTGCACGAAAACCTACAAATGGATCGAGAAATGAGGTTACTTAACGCTCATAGGCACATGGAGGTTTTCATCCTCATGAGTATGGAATATCAACGAACCAAGCTCAAATTAAAACCCCTCTCAATATTCCACAACTGCACGTCCACTTTATTTAAATTTGATAAGGAAAATATGAAGATCGATGGCTAGATATTGTGCTATGGAAAACTTCATTTTAATTATGCCGATAGAGTTACGTATGAAGAATGTTATAAAGAGGACTTGGTCCTAATGCATGCAAAATTAGTAGAAACACTATGCTTAAGAAGATTAGGAGACAATGCATGGAAAAAACATGATTTAAAGAAATATTTGGTTCGTTTAGGTCATAAAGTTTCTATTTGTGCCGATGTTCGACGGATGCTTATAATAAGAATTTTATATGGGTATTACTTGTCATTGGATTGATTCGAAATGGGTTATGCAAAACGCTTAATTGCTTTTAGAGAGTTTGAAGAGCCTCATAATGCTTTAGGTATTGCTAATATTATAATCGGTGTGTTAAATGAGTATTCTTTGATTAATAAAAATTTTTCCGTTGGTTTTGATAATGTTTCGCAAACACCGCTAGTATTCCTCAACTTATCAAGCATGTGCACCTTCTTTGAAGGAAAATACTTTCATTCTAGATGCATTTGTCATATTTTAAATTTATGTGTTCAAGATGCACTTAGTATTTTTCAAGATTCCGTTAGTCCTATTAGAAATGCTATCAAATGTTTGCATGCTTCAAAAACTTGTGGGAAGAGATGGCAAAAATATTGTCGTACAAAAAATATTTCTTATACATGTTTCAAATTGGATGTTTCTCATCGTTGAAATTGTACTTATGAAATGATTCATAGTACTATTACATATAAGGGTCATTTATGTGATTTTTTTAGAAAAGAGTTTACAACTATTCAATTACATCTTAATGAGTCTCATTGGGATGCTTGCATGGATTTATATCGATTATTAAAGGTATTTCATGGTGCAACGAAACAATTATCGGAGTTTATTATTGCACTTCTTATGGTTTTAGAACATTGCATGCATATTGCCATGCTTTTCGTAGTTGTTTTAGTAAACCATCTTTATGTGGTGTAATTTATTTTATGGTTCAAAAGTGGCTAAAATATTTTGGGAGATACCTACAATTTTTTGCTTGCAAGTGTTTAGATCCTAAATGGAAATATGATGGTACTTGTCGAATGCTTAATGTTTATTATGATGCTTTTAGGCAAACGGGTTTTCAAGGTGCTAGTATAGAAGGAGAATTAGTTTATTTTGATCTCCGGATGTAGATCAAATCAAATATAATCTTGAAAAGAATTTAAGAAATCTTTTCAAGAATATAGGTCTAAATATGGTAGTGATGATGATATTCAAACCCACCTCCTTCTTCTATGATGTCTACGATTAATTTTCCTTTTGATATGAATGAGTTTGATCCTTTGGTGCAACAAATGACTTCGATGTACCAAAATAGAACATTCGAAGGCCGAGAGGACAAGGTAATAGTGAATTAGATATATATTTGCAAACTCCTTTGTCTTTGGTGTTGAAGATAGCGGTCTTCGATCGATGTCTTGAAGTGGTGGTCGAAGAAGAGAGTACTCAATCCTCTCAATCATGGCAAAGGAGTTATTTGTCATCCCAAGATCCACCGATCCGTTGAACAAGCATTTAGCATTGGAGACTAATGCTTGATCAAAGAAGAAGCAACATGAAGCCGGCGTAACATTGAAGCTACAATGTTGCTCGATGATTGGTGTAGGGCCGACCTTAGAGCTCAAGAACCACAATGGGAAGATGGTAACGAGAGCGAAGACGAGGCCTTCACCGAAACGAATCGATCGGAATCGGGTGCGGAGACGGAGTAGAGCATTTAGAAATAAAAAAGAACTACATGGACTTTAATTCCTCTATGATTATGAGGATATGTAGGCAACTCAATTTTATAAATTAAATTGAGCTCAAGTCCTTTATTATTATTATTATTATTTTTTCATCCCTATGTAAAAGTCATAAACGGATTTATGTAATTTTACTCATCATTTATTAAAAAATGCAAAGTGTTGACACATATTTATACGTATTTTAACAAATGTAAAAATGCAAAGTATTTACAAGTTCAAACATAAAAAAAATCATTTACAAATTACAACTTACAAATTTAAAAATATTTACAAGTTTAGTAGTTTACAAATTTTACAAATTTAAAAATATTTACAAGTTTATTAAGCTTTAGACTTAAAAGTTAAAAGTTAAAACTTAAAAGTTTGTTAAAATCTTGACTTTGATACTTGTTGATATTTGATTGAATTTTCAGAAAAATTGAGATAGAATTGGAGATTTTACCCTTCATAAGAGTTGAAGTATATCGCGACACGAGTTCGTGAGCGCAAACGGATCGAAAATCGGAGCTCGGACTGTAGAGAACGGATCGATACAAAATCGTTCTTGTGAATGAACAGTAGAATCGGCGGGCCTTAAACCTGCTCGGCTTCGAACCGACACGCTGCAGATCCGGCCCTAAACCGCCATCTAAGATGTAGTACGGCCAGGCCCCACTTTGAACCGAATCATGGGGGCCGCCCTAAACCGGCGGTTCCGCCCGTAAACACGTCTACTTCCATCAAATACACGAAATCACGTGGTGGGAACATTTCCTTTTTCCACTGACTTAGACTTCGGTCCCTTTTTTTCCTGAATGCCATTATTTCTGTTTCAATTTTACTTGGTGTATATTGATTCACTTTCTCGATTCTACAACTCCACCATTCCAACTCAGAATTGACCTCTCACCAATATAATGTTACGTGCCGAATAAAAGTCCACATTCACTTAAATAATCAGTTTCTAAAAATAATTAAGCACACAGATAAATGGGACTCTTAGAAAATTGATGAAACTTTAATGCAATGACGAACGATGTGCTCTTGAAGTGACATAGAGGGTGTTTGGCTGAGTTTATAAGCTCCCCAAAAACAGCTTATAAGTTGTTTTTTAAGTTTAAAAACACATATGTTTGTCGCTTTTAACTTATAATCTCATCCAAACACCCTCATAGTCGGTGAAGACGATCTTTTGATAAAAAAGGCTTAGGTCATAGTGTCGAGAATAACTCATGACAAGAAACAGAGGGGAGATTTGAATTATCTATAAAGAAGCATGACAGCGAAGTTGTGTTACTCATGCAATCAATGTCAATATCAATGTTTGCATATTCAAGAATCAAGGTTATTTCACATTCTTGTCACTTTTTACTAGCCGAGATTTAAGTTTCAATTCCCCCTAATTGTATTAAATCACTAAATGAAAATAGAAAGTAAACTGCCAAAATTTCAACTGATATATGTAGAATGAAAGTTATATTCTAAAGATTGAACATTATTTACGTAAGTTTAATAAACTGTTTTCTTTTTCAAGATCTTCTAATTTACTAGTAGTAGTCCACAGGAGTATCCGGGCAACTCTCGTCAGATAAAACATCTCGACTGAAAGGAGGTGGAACGAACGGTGGACGATTACATCTCAAGAGCGCCCAATTCACTCCTTGGAAAAATGGATGGTGCTTGATCGCTGACGCACCCATTGTCGAACCCATCCTCCGCACCGGATCCTTCACGAGCAATTGTGCAATCAAGTCCTTAGCCGGGGCCGGCACGGGCAGCTCCTTAGGGAACTCGAGCGCCCGTGCCATGATGTTAGCTAGTGTTATCTCATGGTCCATCCCTCGGAAAGGCGTCACCCCATAGAACAGCTCGAAGATGAACACCCCTAGGGTCCACCAATCCACCGCACTTCCGTGCCCCTCCCCGGAAACTATCTCCGGGGCCAGGTACTCATGGGTCCCGACGAAGGACATTGACCGGATGTCAATCGGCTCAGCCACGAAGGACGGTCCGGAGTGGCGACTAACCTTCTTCTTTTGCCTCTGCTTGTTGAAGCACGACATGGAGGGGACGATGCATCTAGGGAGGATGCATGAGGTCGAGCCGAACGCCGGCTGGTCGAGGGCATAGTCTCCCTGCGGCTGCGGCGCGGTTGCTAGGCTCTGGCCAGGGATTACCTGAGCCGGGGTCGAGGTCGAGTCGTCGCATCTTAGCGACAGGTCGAAATCTGTCAGCATTATATGGCCGTCAGATCGGACCAACACGTTCTCCGGCTTGAGATCACGGTATACAATCCCCATCATGTGTAAGTATTCCAAAGCAACCACAACCTCGGAGGCATAGAACCTAGTTAAACACACACACACAGACACAAAATCAAGAAGAGTTGAAACACCAATAATCTATGCAGGAAACAAGATTGGTTGATACCTAATGAATTATTGATTAGTTAGCATATAGCCAAAAGAAAGGGGCCTAACTAATTGTTGTCACAACGTACACACAAACAAGCAAGATCACGGTCGAAATTTATTGCTGCAGAAATTGGTGTCCTAAACATATTATACAATACCATAACAACTTTAAAAGTAGGGATATTCAATTCTATCATGTGATAATCATACAAAGAAGAGACCTATGTGCTTTGCTGTCGGTAGAACAGTAGTTTATAGCATGTCTAGGAACCCCCTCTCGCTGGTTTTTGGAATTCGACCTCAGGAAGTCTTTTCACACCATTGTACGACATCCTCCCCCATTTTCCAACTAAGGAAAAAAAAAATTAGGAGGGGGCCTCAGCCCCCATGTCCTACGAAATTCAAAACTTAGTGCCGATATTTTTTGTGTTTGTGGGTTTCCTTTTGTTGCTTTCTCAATGACTTCTTAAAGATAAGGTGTAGATGAAATGAAAAGTAGACCCAAATAATAACACAACTTATCCCTTTCTAGGGTTGAAATTAAACTTATTACTATCAAACCTATCAAATTATGCTATCAAGACACACATGATGAGATTAGGATCATCAACAATAACATGTTAATGCAATAATGCAATGTATGTATTGTCGTGGACCAAGATTTGATATTATTTCTTGTAAAGTCAAGAAAAATCAATGGAACCAGCTAAGAAATCGGCATTAATAGATTCAAGGGCGGTGGTTGTCAAGAACAGAACCATGGAGAAAGCATATGTTGATATGCCTTGAAATTATCTACCGCTTCGAATAGTTAGACGGGACTTACTAGTCGTATTGAATTTGGCCTGGTTTATTCTCTTAAGACTTATATATATGATCTTTGAGAGTTGTAATCAGAATTACAAACCCTAACCGTATAATAAATATATTCTCCTTTTCTACCCGTGGACGTAACCAACTCATTGTTGGTGAACCACGAAATCTGTGTTCTTTACGCTTTCGCTTATTAATCTTCAACAATCCTAATCTGTTACAATAGCATAGATCAATAACCTAACACTAATGGAATATAATGTCAAATCAAGAACTTAGGAAGATTTTTTGTAACACCACATTTCCCAAATTGAACAAAAAATTTAATTTGTACTATTTTATTTCCACCCCAAAACAAGAGCACCCACATTGTCCCGTTATCCTAGCTTCACTAGCATCAACATGGCCTAATTGTCAAAAACCCAATCATGTAGGGACCATAAATTATTTTTCTAAATTGCAATCACAAAATTATTTTTAAATAATCCAATGGGTATCCCACAAATTCAGCAAAAAGCTAGAACCTTAGCATGTCATACGCCTTTATGGTCCTCATTTTAAGGATCATATGCTTCAATAAGACAAAACAGAAAATTCTAAGATTAATTAATAACTCAAAGGGTGTTTTTGTAATTTCAAATACACGGTTCCAAGATGTGTTTCATTGGGAAATTTGTAAGTTAATAGTATCAATAATCAAGAATATCTCTAAACATCTTTGTATCCTATAAGAATCCACTCAAATTCTCCAAAAATTTAAAAATCCCTCAAAATTGTTTTAATTTTACGGTGAAGAGCCTTGGGATCTGTAAAAGAGCACATACCAAATAATTTATTTATGTATCACGTGTTTTATTGCACGTTTTGTTAGTTAACCATAATACACCGCCACCAATTTGAGCTGGCATGTTCCTTTGTTACAAGCTTTCAAACGAAATACAACCCTTAAAATTTGCTTCCATTATTTTAAGGAAGTTACTCATAATTTTTTTTCAAGCTTTTTGATTCAAATATATTTTTAACGATAAGAAATGTTAATTAATAATATAATCTAAGACAAATGCATTACTAAACGGTAAGGGCTCATTTGGTAGGTGAGATATGCTCTTGATAGGGAACATATCTTGACTTATCTGTTTGTTTGGTACGTGAGATCCATTATCTCACGAGCCCGTAATATATGTAAAGCCAGATATAATCCACTGTAGCTCTTTGGTAAGTGTAACTCACGGTTGACCCTATATTTGTATCCAATCTACACAGTAGACCAGGCTAGCGACCGCTACGGTGGTAACTAGCGGTCGCTAGCCTCATTTTTTATTAACGATGAGGTTACTTAGGCCAGGCTAGCGACCGCTACGGTGGTAGCTAGCGGTCGCTAGCCTCATTTTTTATTTGTTTTGGGGTTACTTTTGTCATTTTGTTTCGTAATCTATATTTGTAACTAATATACCAAACAACAAGGTTGACTATCAATATTTTTATATCTTATCTACCAAACAATAAGCTACGATATAAATATAACATTATCTACGATACATATTATATTCTTATCTATCTTGACATATTTAAATATATCTACCAAACGAGCCCTAAATGACATCAACAAATCACCCGTGGGGATCATGGTAATTCTGGGGGCAATAATAAATAGACAAATATTCCGTAAAAAGTAAACGACCTCGTGGGATCATAACGACGAACAGAGTGAATCTCGCAACACTTTCAGTTTTCCACTTTTAACCTTCCAAAACGAAGTCGGAGCTACGCTCCTGTGTTTCGCAGGTATGTCCCACTGCCTAACACCAGGAGATGGGCCCCGCTCCCCGCTGACACGTCACTCTCACTTATTTCTGGTCCATAATAAATGTCGTGTTTCTAGAATTCGATTTACAAATTTTTGGTACAAAAGAGAAAGAAGAGAATTATTTAGAAATTACATAATTATTAAATTTTATTATTACGAAACTGAGACAGTATTATATGAAGAATCTACAAATAAATTTGGAATCGCGTTGTGATTGTGATTAGTGCATGCAGGCGCGACACACACTATTGCGGGAAGCGCTCCTCTATTATATGAAAAATAAAAATCAAAACACACGTAGTAAATTTAATACGACATAATTAATGGCGTAAAAATTAATTTAATGGTGCGTGCGTTAAAAGGGAAAAATGCTTAAACTGCGCACCTGACGGCGGATTCCGGGAAGCGCTTGCACGGCTGCCGCTGGCGGAGGACGTGGAGATCGCCGCCAGGGCAGAACTCCGTGAGCAGGCACGACCACTTTGGCGTGTCCACGGCGGCGTAGAGCGTCGGCAGGAACGGGTGATCCAGCATTTCGAGAATTTCCTTTTCTGTCCTCGCCCGCCCCTCCTTATTGCGGCTCGCCAGCTCCTTCCTGTCCATCACCTTCGCGGCAAAGTTAGGGGCGGTGGCCGGGGGCGGTGGCGAGGGTTTTGGGGGATCTCCGGTCGGGGATGGGGGCTGCTTGAGTTCGGCTAAGTAGACGGAGCCGATGTCGCCGGCGCCGAGGCGGTGGAGGAAGCGGAGGTCGGTGAGGGAGAGGGAGGGGAAGCGGCGGATGGAGTCCCAGCGGGGGTCGCCCGAGGGGTTGGTGGAGGAGTGGGGCTTTACGGCGGCGGAGGGGGGAAAGTGGGAGGAGGAGGCAGTCCAGTCGGAGCCGGAGCTGGTGGAGCGGTGGATGTCGGTGGCAGTGGTGGTGGTTGTGGAGTTGAAGCTCATGCTCTGGAGGTCGTCGGCCAAGTCGCCGACCCATGGCTCCATTGTGCAGCGGAGGGGGGTGGTTGAGGAAATAGAAGAGTTAATTGGGCCGGAAGCGGAGGGTGGGGGGCAGCATTGGGGCTGTTTTCGGGGTGTTGAGAAATATGGAGGGGATTATAGAAATATGCAGGCAGCACTGGGCCCGAGACGTTTATTTTATTTTATTTTTATTTTGTAGTTTGATATTTGGGGCGAAACTTAAATACCACTATTTATAAATTTATATACTACCCGTATCTATTTTGAAAATTTACTACAACCTATATCCAATTCATTATAATATATTATTCTGTAAAAAGCCTGCAAAGTTTTAACAAATTAAAGACTGCAAATTTGCCTGCAATGTTTTAACAAATTAAAGACTGCAAATTACAACTGTGCAATTAATGAGAATTGACTGACCGTTGGTAAAGTTATACAACTTTACCAACAATTCATTCTCCCTCACTTTCACCCTCTCAATTTCAAAATTTTCGAAAGAAAAGAGAGAGAGATTGAAATGAATTTCATTCTCATTCCTAATTAATTATCGAGCTTCACCACCGAGGTAATTTTTCAATTGCTTGATGTTTCCGATCGACTAAGCTTCTCTCCGATCGAGGAAGCCTTCTTTCCGCCGACCGAGAGAAGGCTTTGCTCGACCGGAGAGAAGACGGAAAACGAGCCTTTCTCACCGAGACAACGGCTTTTCGGCCAAGAGTTTTATTTGAATTTTCTAATAATTATGTATTAACTCAATTTTCTAATAATTAGGGTTTTGCTTATTCGAATCGAAGAAATGGAGTGAGAATATTTGGTTGCTTATTCGAATCGGTGAGAATATTTGGTATGTTTTATGTTTTCGGTATATTATTTGGAATAAATATAGTTATGCGATTTTGATATGCGATTTTGTTTTGATATGTTAAGATGATTTTGAATAGTTGCATATTTTTTGTAAGATTATAATAATGTTTCAATTTGAAATTGAAGTTGATAGGAAATCTGAAATATTTTGTTGGTTATTGTTGGTTTTACAAGTTTCGATAGGAAATATTTTAGATTTATATGTGGAATGTTTAAATTTGAAATGATAAATGTTGGTTTCATAAAATTGAATTAATTTGTTGTACCAATTGAACTTTTCGATCGGTGAAGGCTTCTCCCCGAGAAGCCTTCACCGATCGGAAAGTTCAATTGGTACAACAAATTAATTCAATTTTTGAATTCACCTACTTTCCGATCGGAGACAACAAATATTTTTGAACTCACCGGTCGACCGGAGAGAAGCCTTCACCGATCGGAAAGTTCAATTGGTCGATCGGAGACAACAAATTAATTAGTTATTAATATTTAGTTATTAATTGAATTATTTAATTTTCTAATTATTAGTTATTAATTGAAATTATTAATTGAATTTTGTATAATTAGTTGTTAATTATTAGTTATTAATTGAAATAATTATTAGTTATTAATTGAAATTATTAATTGAATTTTGTAATGATGCAGGTATTATTTTCGAAGGCAATATGTCGCATTTACCGGTATGTTTTCGTGTGAACCCTTAATTATGTTTACCTTAAATATATTTTGTAATTGAGATTGGATAAATGTTAGTAGATGTGATTGAATAATATGATTGTATATGATTGAATATGAGTAGTTGAATTATGTTATTGAGATTGGATAAATGTTGGTAAATGTTATTGAATAATATGATTGTATATAATTGAATATGAATACGTTGAATTATGTTATTGAGTATGTTAATATTGTTTATGGCTTGTATGTTTTCGAGATATCTGTTTTGGAATATGATTGAATAAATAGCGTTTATGGTATATGATTGAATAAATAGCGTTTATGGTTTAGAATAGTTAAATTGTATTACTTAATTATGGTTAGTTTTTTATCGATGATTTGTAGAGATTGAGTTCTAATTATTTTTGATATTTGTATGATAGAATGTTTATTGATGCGAATTATAGACAAATGAAATAATTATTGTAGTAGTTTGTTAGTTTGTTGTACGTTGTGTAATATGTGACATTGATATAATTATAGGTCGATCCTGCTTTTCTTAAGGCCTACCACGATAAATGTGATGGCGGATGTAAAGACTTATTATAGGACCGATTATTTTAAGTATATTAAGAATGTCTTGCTAGATAAGAATGACGAAGAGTTGGTAGATATGTTTAGGGGGTTGTTTTGGTCATCGATTGATTTGACTCCGCCTAAGTCTAGTTTATCTTTGCACCATTTAGTCTCCCGTCGAGATAGAACCTCGCATCCGGAGATGTATTTTTCATCAATGGAAGATATATATATTTTCCATTAAAGATTATGCTCTAGTCACCGGCCGCAATTTGGGTCATCATCATTTGATCCCACACTGTATACGACTTGAGCGACGTTGAGGTCTATAGCCTTTTTATGGGCACACAGATTACATTACGTAATCTAGTAGATAGATTTTGTAGTATTGATTTTAGTGATGATGTAGATCTTCGTCACTATTTACGTGTGGCCCACGTTATTACCCTCTATGGGTTCGTATTTGGGTGCGATACGGGAAGATAATAGTGATTGGGTTTGGGCATTGGTTGACGATCCGAGGCGTTTACCGATTTCCGTGGGGGCTACATTACAGATATTGAGATATTATACGACGCAGATGTCAACCTAATGCTCAATACCACTTTTACGGACCGATCTGGGCACTATATGCTTGGTCACCGAGATCATACCAGCTTGGGAAGTATAGTGGGACGACATCAATCCCACAACAGTCAAGAGTGTTGAGGTGGAAGTTCAAGAGGCTCTCACCGCAGCTGACTTCTGATCACTTTTGAGCAAGAGGTATTGAATTTTATTATAATTTTAAATTATGTATGAGGTATTGTATTTATTAGAATATTAAATAACATCTTTCAATTTATTGTAGGTCGATTATCATCTCACATCCATCGAGCCGGACTCATTCGAGGTTAGCACCGTTCTTGGGTGTCATCTCACACCCTCTTCACTCGGTGTGAATTTTGTTATACCGTCAAATCCTTTGAGGAGGGACGACAGTTCCCTTCTCGTCGTGGTGTGTCTCATCCACCTCCGGTGGATGAGCCTCGGCGAGACGCCGAGTTCGAGGAGGGCTCCACAGTTTGTTGAGGATCCCGATCTTCGGGGTCTCCATCGAGCAGAGCCTCGAGCCTTCACCTCGATACCCGGCCGAGGACATCGTCGGTTGGGTTCGTTGAGGTTCCGTTGTTGATGAGCCGCGCCGCCATATGTGGATAGCCGTCCATCCGCTGAGAGGCGGATACGGAAGACATACCGGGGAGGCGGCTTCATCGAGCGGTGGTGGTGAGCACCAGGCGTCTTAGTTCCGCCGATCGTCGTTGGATTCAGAATCTATCCGGAATCTGTCCGGAGGAGAGGACAGAAAGATGCGATGCATCGAGAGGTCTATCGAAGACAAATTTATTCCAAAGATAAAAAGTAGTTTGAAAACCTCTTAGAAGACTCGATGTGGTTGCACACAGGGATGATCACGGCTACACATGCACCTCATGTCCCACGTCATCCGACGACGACGACGAGAGGTGAAGATCAGGAGACCACATCACCGCCACAGTCCAGATGTCCCTCGAGACAGTGGACATATTGAGCCGGTGAGGCAAAGACGCATCGGCCAGTGATACCCTCCCCGCTACTCTCACTGATCCATGGTACCGGTCCGAACTAAATCTCATCATTCCATGATGGGACTGGACCTATTTAGTGATCCGACGCCTCGAGACGTCGTGAGGCGGACTTTCGAGCCCGTCTGCAAAGCAGTTGGAGGAACAGTAACTATTAAGTCTCATATTTGGCGCTTTATAATATTTCATTATATTTGTTATGTTTTTCATTTTCTAAATTAAATGTTTGTAGTTCGGGATCCGGAGAGGTGAGCAGGCACGGAGACCTTCTACAGTAATGAGGTCACCATACGTGAATAGCCCGATGCCACGTCCATTATCCGATGATATATTGATAAATTACCGCGTTTCTTGAACACAAATAAGGCGATGGTGGTTGTTCGAGTCTTGATCGATAAGTCCGGTTGCATTTTTCGTGAATATCGAAATGCCGGAGAGCGTTTTGATGTTCGGCACGCGTTTTATACAATATGCTTCGTTTTTTAAGTACATCTACTTATATTGATATGTATCCTAAAATAATTTTGCAGGTCGTCGATCTATTCATGGTGTATTTGAGGATGAGACTCGATGCGGGATCGGCGTATTGGATGGGGTGGATTATCAAAACACAATCATCCTCGATACTAGTTTTTCGTAAGTCTTTAATACAATCAATATATAGTATATATGTGTAGTATCTCTAATTACTTAATTTTCAATGTTGAATAGATGTTTCTGCAAAATTCATGGTCCGAGGTACACGCAATGCTTTCGTCCTACATTCAAGACCCGCGTGAGGCACCATTGATCATGACCCCTGAGAGCATTGCTTCTACATAGCGGACACCAGTAGCATTGGATAGCGATTGTCCTCGGCATGACGGGTTATACATCATGGTTACGTGCCACGCAGGTAACCTTATTTAATACAATAAATATTAATTTATCTAAATGGTTACGTGTCCTTGTTTATTTTATCTAAATATTAATTTTTATAGATCATTATCCCTTGCGTCATCGAGCGTTTCGTGATAATGCACGCGTGGATATGCACTCGGTCATTCGTCTTTGTTTGACTCGCGTATTTGGAGGATGGACCGGGATCAAGTGGATGCGAGGATGATGGACTTCGTGTGCTGACTAGATTATTGCGGCCGCTTCTTCTCTTCACTAGATGGTTCGAGGCTAACTCCACCGATACCACCATGGAATAATGATGCGATTATTACACGAACGCCTCTTGAGGTATTTGACCGGAAGACGATTTGATGATGGTCCATTTGCGTGCATGATGTGGAACGTCTTATTTATGGTTCACCGAGCATCGAATGGGTACGTCTAATGTTGTAGCATATAGACATAAAGTAGGTGAAAATATATATGAGATATGTGATCCATATAAGAAGCATGTCTTGGTATATTGGTATGTATTTGTATATTGGTATGTATTTGTATATTGGATGCAAATGGATGTTCATATTATTTATCGAATATTTGATTATCGATAGTTATTAATCCTCGTGACAACAACTTAGTATTTAACTCGAAGCTAAGATCGTTGAATGAATTTGTGTCTTTGTTTTGAAGAATCATAGCTCAATGAAATAAGTATTACATAACACAGTAAAATGAAACAGACGTTATTCGAGTTAAATTTATTTTTACTAGAATAAACTACAATGAGATTTGGCATATTGATTTGTCCATTGGACTTGGTATCTCCTTCAATGGAAATGTTCTTCTTCTTCGCCTCTCCCATCTACATCTCATCGATCAAGAACAAGATATCGAAACGTAAATCTCAAACTAAACATAAATCTTAGCACTCCGGTTTAAGTCAATGTTAGGTGAATACGTTAAACATACACTTTAACCTATAAAGCAACGAGCGCAATCGATAAGATAGTCTATCGGAGAAATGAACAAAACGGTCTCCAAAGCAGGCGAAAGGAAGCAGAATCAAGACTAACATGCATCCGTCGATGTAGATAAAATAAGCAACGGAAACCACATACTAGCACTCCATTAGTACTAAAACTCGTGAAGATCAAAGTTTTCACCGCTATTCAAACAAACAAACGTACCAAAAAGAAAATGGGCGAAAAAAAAAAAGGGCGGAGAAGGAACCTTTACCTCGGTTTCGGTGATGGAAGCGATCGAAATTGTATGAGAAACACAACCACAAAATAGAAAGAAGCAATGTAAGAGCGACATCAATCACAATCATCCCGAAATTGGACTTCATCGCTCAAACTTCTTTTTTTTTTTTTTGATAAAAGATTAATGTTTTAGTTAGTGAGATATATATGTGTTACGACGGATTGTTGATGTTTAGCGACGGATTTTTCCGTCATTGTTATATTTTTTGTAGTGTCAATTCAATTCAATTTGATTAAGTTAAAATAATAATAATGTTAATAATATCTTTACATGAATGTTTTCTTTCATTACAATGTCACTCGTCTCGGATAAGTAAGGACACTTCCGACGCGTATGAGATTCATTACCACACAAGCTACATGTCCGTAGTGCACGACTTCTACTCGATCCCACATTTGGATGACGATATCGACCCACTTTCGGCCACTGACGGACTCTATTAGGAGGCATAACGTAATTTCAAAGAACATCGGAGGAGCAGTCCAACTAGATCGTGGTGAACAGATTGATCCGATCGGTATGCTTGACTAGCTTTGCGAATGGTAGTACTCCACATAGTTAGATATATGGTGACCTTTATGACTAAAAATTTATATAATCAATTATATGTAAGTGAAATCAATTTGATCAAAAAATTAACATAATTAAACTTAAATTGCACCATATAGTCAGCAATGACATGAGAACACGGTATCATATCCATGTCCCACTCCAAACACGCACACGATTGCGTATTGAGATTGACTACGAATGTTTTGCTTCCGTGCTTGACTTTGAAAGTGGAGTCGATGAGGGCACTACATCGTGTCTGCGTGATAGTTCCATTGATACCATCATCTTACGCGTTGCTTGAGGGTCAATTCAGCCGCGTACCTCTTTCCGCCCATGTCTCTCATCGAACCATTTTTCGTAATGTGACGGATTGCCTCAATCATTGAGCAAATTGGCAATCGTCAGCCCACAATATTCGAGAATTGAATGATTCGGCAATGTTCGATGTCATAAAGCGTAGCGCCTAACGGGCACGTGATCTAGCCCACTGCACTCCAACCTCCACCAACTTGGTATATGCGCCACTACCATCGGCCTTCACGAGAGACTTTAACATAGCCATCGCTTTTCAAAGTGTGCATCTTGGTACGCATAAGCGGCTTTACAAATAACTTTGCGGATGGTTGCCCAAACGGGTGATTTTTCAGAGATGGTAGTAGCATAATCCGTGTGTTGCATCGGGATAGACACACTTGACCGCGTTCATTATCTTGACATGGGCATCTCAAACAATCAACATCTCGGATTTGATCCATAAGCGACTTGTAGTCGAGGCGAAACCAAGTCCATGAGACATCATTCTCGATCGGACCAATTCCATAAGCTAATGGAAAACTTACTCGTTGCGTCCTTTGTCACGCAACGAATAATACTGCTTTATTGCGGCCCTTCAAGTGCGTGCCGTCGACTACAATCACGGGTCGGAGGTACAATGTGTACGCCAACTGCATGAACCGGCGCGACAAAGAGGTGATTTGAACCGACCATCGATCCAATATCCAAGTCGGTCATCGAACCGAGATTGCTCATCCGTAACATATCGCGAGATAACTAGGTAGTAGTTGAAATGATTCTTCATGTCCACCGTATATCATCTCGATCGCCTATTACGGGCTCGCATTGCTACCTTGTATGTAACGTGTACACCGTACTCCGCCGCAAATCGGCCATAATGGACCTCGGCTTTAGCACTTCACCGTCTTGGCGTATTTTTCGTGATATGTATCTTAATTACACGGGCATTAACCTTTCTTACTCCGATATTCACTAGGTTACGTGCGCAAGTATGTATAGCATCAAACTTGCGGACAAACCAAAATCCACCTTGCTGCGATGCACGTAGTAGAAAAGGACACCGATTATGATATCGACATTTGAATGTAATCCTCGAATTATCGGATCGAGGAATAACAAATTCTACTCGACGTTCCAAATGCCATAGCCCGCGGATATCTTGATTCACCCTGCCGTCGAAGATGGAACCTTCGCTCGGCTCATCTGGTCTGGAACCGAGTCGGAGGACGAGCAAAGAGATTAATCGAAGCATCATGAGGAATAACGAGGACTAGCCGCTTGCTCATCTCCTCAACTTCTTACGGCTCTGGGCCTCCTCGTGCTCTTGCGTGTTACTCGCATAATCGTAGATAGAAGCTTCCGAATCCACCCTCTCGGCGGATCCATGCGTCAAACTCTACAAATGAGTCATAGCTCACCAAAGCGGACTCGCGATCTTCTTCCTCTTCATCCGACTGCTTCATCTTCTTCTTCTTCAACGTAGTCGTCGTCATCGTTGTCCTCAACAAGTGTATCACCCACGGTTGTGGTTGCGGCATATGTTGGGAAGCAAATTCTGGATGGATCCATGTGTTGCGGCATATATTGAGATGTATCGACATCAAACCAATCGATGATGTAAATTATTGTGTCAACGACGCGTCGAACGATATGTTTTGGGAAGTGTAGTCATATGTTGGCGAGGATGGTATCTCAAACAAAGGTCTATATAGTTCTTGCTCGATTGGGATGTGTCGGCATCGTGAGTCACATAGACCTCTGCTTGGGCATCATGAGCCAATCGAAAAGTTGATCATCATTACTCAAAGTAGTTTGATAATTCTACCACTCCGAGATCTCGATAGATAATGCGGTTGGTAGGTTGTACTCAACGAATTTCCCAACATAATTTGATTAATCATCTCTATGAACTCCCGATAATTACATTGTCCATTCGAACAAAGGCATTTGGTGATACCGTCGATGTAACATAAAGAAGGATCCCATCGCCTCCATATCGAACAATAATGTTCTTCCATCCCGACATCTATAACAAATACAAGATTACATTAACGTAAATATACGGTCTTAATATGATTTTCTAATGTACAAAACAAATATACATTCTAATCAAATATACAAATAAGAAAAAATAGCAATCTAATTAAATAATTAAAGTCTCTTACAATAAATTCATTAAAGGGGACTTATCTAATAAGCGAATTATGTCGGCACTTATCTAAACGAATTATCCAATAATTATATCCAATTATCTAAACGAATTATGCAATAATTATAAATAGCAGAAACAATCGAATTATCTAAACAAATAAGCAAAACAAATGTAAACAAAATTAACAATAATTAATGTAAACAAAATTAACAATAATAAATCTAAATAAAACTAACAATAAGAAATCTAATATCATAAACAACAATAATTCAAGATTATCCTAATTGATTTCATTTAAAATTAATTTCGTGGATTATCCTAATTGATTTCATTTAAAATTAAAACAACAACAATAATTGAAGATTATCCTAATTGATTTCATTTAAAATTAATTTCGTGAATTATCCTAATTGATTTCATTTAAAATTAAAATTAAGGAATTGGTCGAGGAGAGAGGATTTTAACTTAATTTAATTAAAGTATGAATTAATTAGTTATTTACATTATAATTAATTACTATATTCATCCTAATTGAAAACTTAAGATAAGTACACTAAAATTATCCTAATTGAAAAGACTTATATGATAAGTTCATTTAATATTAATTTCTAAAACTAAAATCTATCTCCTGTCGAACACATTGATGTCTCCTATCGATATTTCCTTGTTTTCAATCGACCGAGACATCAATTAATAACTAATTAATAATTAGTATTAAATTCAATTGACAATTCAAGATTCCGATCGACAATTCGAAGATTCCGGTCGTAGGAATCATGATTAAATAAGTTGTTTTATTATAATTCTTCTTTCCCGATCGGAATCAATCAAAAAATAATTTAAGCGTAAAATCCATCTCTCGGTCGATGATTCCATGATTTCGGTCGACCGGAATCATGGTATCATCGACCGAGAGATGGATTTTTACGTTTAAATTATTTTTTTTTAAAAAAAAACCATGATTAAATGATTTAACTATTATATATACGAATTATGCAATTAATTTAATTATGCTATTATTAAAACATCTAATTTCACCTAAACGAATTATATCCAATTATATATACGAATTATGCAATAATTATCTAAACGAATTATATCCAATTATATATACGAATTATGCAATAAATTCAAAACACTAAACGAATTATCCAATTAATTTAATTATGTAGATGAATTATATAAATTATGCAATAAATTCAAAACACTAAACGAATTATCCAATTAATTTAATTATCTAAACGCAATAATTTATCCATACCAATAAACAATAATAAATCTAAACTAAATTAACAATAATAAATCTAAACACAAATTAATATCATAAACAACAATAAATTCAAAACATGTGTGAAAATAAATAAAAATTGAATAACTTACTTGTTGAGACATAGTCTGCTTGGTTCGGATTGAAGAAATAAATTTGAAAATTATTAATATAAAATCGAAATGAACGAACGAAAATTAGAGGAGCAAGAGCAAGAGCAATTGGTTGGATTTGTATTTGTTACGATCGATTGTATAAATAGGAGAGAATTGGTTCAATTATTGGTGGTCAAATCTTTGTTCAGCAATTTTTCTGCAATTTTTCAGCATTTATTTGTCTTCTTGAATTTTTCTGCAATTTTAGCTGTAAGCTTTTACTTTTCGTAGTACTATTTTGTACAGTATTAATTAATACTGTAAATATTAAGGATAATTTCAATATTAAATATTTCAAAATTAATAAGTTGTGAGTTGTGTAAGTGGATGAAAAAGAAATTAATATTTTATTAAAAGATTGGGTTAAATTAGATTGAATATAAATATTAATTTAAATATCATACATTCAATTTAAATTAATTAGTATTAAATTAATTTGATATATCTTGTTTCGATTGAAAATGGCTGATTCGGTCGACCCTTTTATGTTTCGATCGATGGATACATGAATAAATAATTTGTATTAATTTCATCGCAAAATTGAAGTTTCGGTCGATAATTCCTCTCTCGATTCGACCATTTTTATGTTTCCGGTCGACGGAGATAGGAATTAATTAAAATTGTTATTTTCATTTTAAAATTCAAATTCGGTCGATGAAATCCAAAATTTCGATCGATGATTCCTTGATTCGGTCGATAGGAAACAAGGAATTGTCGATCGAATTTTGGATTTTTTGTTAATTAATTTTTGATTCATTTATGTTTTTGTTTAAAAAACATGATTCGATGATTTAATTATTTTTTCTCACACTTTAACATGATTAAGTGATATATAAAAAACATGATTCGAATATATAAAGTAATTTAACATAATAATATCGAATACATCGAAAATAATTTCGCAATCATTTATTGATTCACGTGTTTGTTATGTTTGAGTCGTGTTATGTCAATTTCACATCGAAGACCGTCTGAGACTCACTAGATATATATTAAAATGGCATTTGGGTATCTGGGTATCAAATTTGAAATATGAATATAGGTTGTACACACTTTTGTAAAAGTGTGTACTTGTATATATTTCCTTGATATTTTATATTTTTGGGTTGGCATATAAATTAATTGTCTCGAAATTGGATATTTTAGTTTTTCTTTTATGATATGGGCGACTCATACTCTATAGTCTATTCCATACACACATGACATTGGATACATTTATGTCCACTCTTATGTAATATTCAGCAAATTACATCAGAGAAGTATACTATATTTAGAAGAATTGGGTGAGACATCCGCTTGACTTAGAAAGCGCTAATGGCTTGGAAGATCCAAAAATTCTTGTTTGATTTTTATGCTTCATTTCCCATTCATAATTTTATATAATCACTGAAAAATGTTATATACGATATGAAGAAGATAAAATAAAATCATTTTATAACCTTTAATATAACTTATAATATGTTTTTATGGTCATGATAATTATAGTTTTTTAGGTTTTAATGATAATGAGTTCAAAAACTTTTCAACAAGGATTCGGATCGTAAACGAATCAAAACGAATATCAATTTATTCAATTTGTATTCGTGAAACTATTCAAATATTTGATTTGATATACGTTTATTATTCGAATATTAAAATCGATTCGTATTCAAAATTATTATCGAATTATTTGCAAATATTTGAATATTCTATTTGATTTTCTGGAGTATATTCTAGACAACAATATCCGAGTACACGATTTAGAATTTTATGAAAATAAATTGCGTACTGTAAGTCACAATCTAATATATTTAACTTACATTTATCTAATAAACGTTCAACATTATTTCTTTTTCTTTATTTTAACTTTTTACTATTTTAAAAAAAAAGACAGTTGAATATTTGCGAATATAGAATTGAACATATACATATAGGAACGTTTACTTTTCATGATAAGACAGATTGATAAAATCGAGAATTGACTATTTAAAGGATACAATTGTCAAATAAGTTCAAAATTAAGTTATCAATCATTAATCCATCAAAATAAATAGTGGATTAGCTTTGATTATTTTTATTAATTCATCTTATCATAAAAAGTAATGCTCCCATAGAAGAGAGGTCATATAGTACCTAAACTTTAGGTAGTATGTAGTACTTAATCTCATACATCTCATCTCATAGATCTTATGGTAGATATTTTTTTGAATTTTTTTCGTATTTTTCGCTAATTTCGCTACAACAATTGATTTGTTATGTGATACAGAAACTAAACTATGCATATAGTTAAACAGACTTATACATATAATTTGGACATAAACATGCATATGAGTTTCGTTTCAAAGCATACTGGAAATGCACGCCAAGTGTGCTATCGCGCACTCCCCACCCCATGTTGGCCAACATGCATGTTTGTGTTTCACACAGCGTGCGCTCGCATATCCGACGCGCGCTATCAACGTGTGCTCGTGCACCCAGCACCGTTGGACAATATGAAGCGTTATGTTATTTTATATATATGTTTTATGTTTTGTTGTGGTGCTCCCCAATCTAGCCCTTGCGAAGACCCCGAGCTTACGGACACCCCTACCCAACGCTCGTAGACACCCAGTGCACACTGGGTGCCTTTCCATTTTGTCCTTGCGCATAAAATGAGCTATCACGTGTTCAAAATATGTGGTTCAGATTGTGTACTACATACTATATAATGACATTGTACTACCAAACCCAACATTATATATATATATATATATATATATATATATATAATCGAATATTTATGAATATTAAATTCAATATTATAATTTTGTATTTATATTTGAATACTAATCGAATCGAGTAAAATATTTATATTTGATTTTGAATCATAAAATTTCGAATACAAAGCAAGAGTATTTAATCCATTTATAACCCTAACAAGGATGACTTTATTAATTTAGGTAAACATTCCTTAATCATGGATACTTACATTTGGGAGACCCTAGCTATTTTAGTTATGAGTTGGTGTAGTACATGTACATATCTAATACTCATTTCGTCCCATTAATGTTGGCTCACTAGTTTTGGCACATAAGTTAAGGAGAATTGTGTTTTGTGTATAAAGTAGTGTGTGACATAAAATTTGAGGTATGTTTTAGTGTAAAATTCTTTCCATTTATAGTATGAGCCAATAATAGTGGGACAAAAAAAAAATATACGAACCAACATTAGCGGGACGAGAGAGTAATATTTTTCATTTAAAATCCGGTCGTGTAACCTAACCACGAGCGGTTATATTTTCTCTTTGATGCTTATAATATTTTCGTATTCATAAAACGCGATAACAAATATAATATCATTTAATCTATTTTGATTATATTAACACAAATTAACTCAGCTTTGTAGTAAATTCGAATATGAATAATTATGATTTCTATACACTTGATTATAATCTACTCCTTAGAAACATTCCATGGGACAAATTAAAGGTGTTTTGAGGGTTATATAATAATATTATTTATGGTGAATGGACAGTTGGGTGAAAAGGCCGTCGTCAACAATATAGGTTTGAATTAAAGTTTATTTATGGTTCTGCATATTACTAGTTGTCCAAAAGTTGGAGCTGCCTATGCCACTGCCCATTGGACGAGTTTTGCAATTTTCACTTACAATTATGCTAAAAATAATATAATTAAAATTTTAATTTTGTTTTCTGTTTAGATCAAGAAATAAAATATATCAACATCTATTATTTATACTTAAACAATTTTCCGGGAAAGATGGATTCAAAGTATCAATTTGATATTACAAAGATAAAAAGTACCCAGTAGAATAAAAAGATTAAAAAGTCACTTTTTACATTAAAGTGTTTTATTTTTTACCCTTGCAAATCTATAAAGTTCGCAACCATTTCAAGAATCGTTGCTCATTAATTACCACTTTTATATCCAATTCAAGAGTTGGTAGGAGACAACTCATAAATTACACCATTTATACCTAAATTCAAGAGTAAAATCAAGTTTAGTCTTCGATTAAAGATAAAAAAAAGACTAATTCAAGAGTTAATTCAACTAAAGTCTTGAATTATAGTAAAAATAAGCTAATTCAAGAATAAAAATGAAATAGTAACAATGGTTATTTTTTCTTTTTCTGTGAGTGGTTAATTTTCATTTTTATATAGGATGATTGATATTCATTAGCTCTCTCTTTAGACTAACCTTTTATTTTTTGAAGTGGTATTTAGACTAATCTTTTTTCCTAGAAATTCTTGAATCTTGAATTTGAAAATTAGCTGAATATATATAGAAGGATAAAATTTCTGAAAGTATCGATAGTATATTAATATGTATAGTTTGGGCTACAAAATCTGGGTCCGGATATAATTCAGAAACCGAATTATGAAAAGCTCATTTATTATTGGGCCAAAGATAAATTACCCAAATGATGGGCCTAAAATGTCATGAAACACAGAAAATAGGGTGATTCTATCCATGTCCCCCATTTTATTTTTAGTAACATCTTATATAAAAATATAAAATTAGAGATTTACAATTTTAATATTGTAGCCCCCAGAATACTTAATAAATAGTCTTAACCTCCCAGTTCTGTTTTGCGTTTAAATTATAGGAATTAGTGTTATACCATTCAAGGGATATAGATTTGCAAGAGGTTTCTCTTGTCTTTTTCTCCCAGTTTTGGGTGTTCAGTTTTCACTTTATTTTGTTGTTCCTTTTTTCATATGGTTCAACAAATGCTCGTGGGAGATAGTGTGGCTTATGAGCATAAATCCTTCTGAGATGCAAAATTCAGAACTTCTATTTAATCTGATAAATGCACTTTTGATTTGTCATGTAAATTGATACATTTGAAAAATAGGGATCTCTATCTACTTGGAAAATTAGCAGCAGGTGCTTGTGTTGGCATGACTTCCAACTTTAGTAAACTGAAGAAGAAATGGATGGAATTGATCATATTTAGCATTATAAGAATTTCACCTTTTGAAATTGCTTAAATATTGTTCAATGAAAAATAATCTTGTGAATTCATTTGAGATAATGGTTAGAATGCCGACATAACTATTTTTTTTAATCTGTTGAGGCTATGCAAAGAAGACTCTGTATGTGATGCAAAATATCTGAATTCGTGTTCTACGCTTTGGAGGGGATTAAGAATATTTGTTAATGTGGTGTTTACTTTGCATGATTAGTATTTTGAATGATTGATTATTTGATGGATTAAATGTGTGATAAGATAATATTTATCTATCAATCCTTTGTTTACTACAAAGGATTAGATTAAAATTAGGATAAATAATTCTCATTTTATTTTGAGGATTATTTCAATCCTACCTATATTGAATATATTCAAAGGATTACTCCTCAAATATTAATCAACTTAATTTAACGTTTATTTTTTAAAGATTAATATTTGAGAATATATCAATCCGAGATTATTTTAATCTTTTGGGTTGTTCTTCTTTGATTTTAATCAAACTAATATAAGTAAGATTAGAATAATCCTTCAAACAAATTGAAGAGTTATTTTCTTCAATTTAATCTTCCATTAATCCCTTGTAGTAAATAAAATATTGATAAATAAAAATCATCTTATAATGTATTTAATCAATCAAATATTCAATCCTTCAAAATATTAATAATAAAAAATAAACGTCTCCTAAGTGTTTAATTAGGAGGCTACGAGTAAATTCGTAGGAAAGGCAAATAGCTAGACTAGCAAGCTCATTAAAGATCTACTTGAAAGTATTCGCTTCCTTAAAAGAATAAGTTAATGCTCAAAGAAACATAATAAAACAAAGTCTGATTCCTAGTAGTTACTCCTTCCGTAAGTGTCTCATTGATATTTTTTGTTTTTAATAAGTGTCATGATTCATAATTTGAGAGTAAAATTATGATATATTTTCTACTTATCTTTATTTAATACTCTTAAAATTTGATAATTAATTATATAAATATATTTATCATAATAATGAATCAGGTTACAAACATAAAATTTCTATTTTCTTGATATACTAATTCGACAGTTGGAGATACTTATAAAAAAACGAAGAAAGTAAATTGATGTTCAAAGAAACATCACAACCCAAAGTCTCCACATTAAAACCTTCCACAACAAACAAAAAACAAAAAAAGTACACTAGTGGAAAGAACCCATAAGTATTACTCCCTCCATTCATTTAAATATGACTCACACTTTTTGAAGAGATAATTATTTTCTAGAAAGGAATGAGACAATTGTAATATAAAATAATCCAAAAAGAAAAATGAGATATTTTAAATAAGACCCTAGATAATTATTTTCTAGAAAGGAATGAGACAATTGTAATAAGACAATCCAAAACGAAAAATGAGACATTTTAAATAAGACCCCACATACCAAAATCAAATTGAAAAATGCGAAGGGCAGTCTAAAATCTGAATCAATTAACATTTCTAGAGAAAGGGATGGAATATGAGACTAAATTACTGCCCAACAAAACAATGTCTTTTATAACAAAATTTCTGCCCTCACTAGTCACTATATAAGAAGGGCCTAAGCTGAGCCAAGATTGCAGCCAAATCTTCACCAACTAATTATAGCTAACTAGTAACATCTAAGATCAACAATAGTGACCTAATATTCTACTACAAAAAATAACAAGTTTGGCATGTGATGGGGAAAGACTATAGCAGTAAGGGAAAAGGTGAAAGCTGCTCATACCTCTCTTTTCAATTTCTTGACCCTTTTCTTCAACCTTTGCTTGGAATCTAACACAGCTTGCCGGAGCATCGCCTCCCAGAGTTCTTCGAACCGGTCGTGAAATCCTTCCTGAAACCAATCTTGAATTTCTGGGAATAACTCTCTCGGATTTGCTTCCCACACCTTTCTTAGTTTAGCACAAGTGTCGATGACTCTTCCCTTGGTTTTTAATTTACTCAACAGATTACCAACCCGTTTCAGGCCCCACGCTTCTGGCTTCAACACGGTTGCAGGGGAGGCAGCCATGAATTTCCTGACAGCTTTCAGGCACGGCAGGATTTGGCCTTCTAGCAAAGAATAGGAGAACACAGCGACTCTCGTGGAATCATCTTTGATGGGTAAACCATGCAGAGGGAGCGGCCAGAGATGTGGGCCGAAAGTCGGGGCCACCCACGACAAGACTTGATCGGCCATAGGGTCGTAATAGGGTTTTGGCTCTGGCAGTGGAGCAGAGAAACTACACAACACCCGAGCATGTTGAGGAAGCCAATTTGGTTTCACACTAGTGGCTCCATGAATGTATGGCCTTTTACTATGCAGTAATTCGCTATATACTAAAAATTCAGGTGCAGACCTAGAGATGGATGACCACCGGTGAAGGAAAGGTGTTTCTTTAGCCATGCAAGCTTGGTATCTGACAGCATTCGTGTTTCTATCTCCCTCTGCCAAAAGTGAAGCTCCTTTGATGCGTTTAGCGACCCTATCAGCCCAGCCGGCACAGATAGCCTGTCCCAGTATCTCCTCGTCGTTCAGCTGAAGAGGATGTTTATCAGAGGAAACGGTCCAAGCAAATTCAACATCCTCACTGGTCCCATGAGCCCAGGAGAAGTCCTGTTGTGAATCGTTTACACATGAGCTGAAAACTAGTTTGAGAAGCTGCTTTCTCAGCTTGGACATTTCTTCCATGGTCTTGTAGTGTAAAGCATTCTCATAGCAAAACTCTGCCGGGCTTCTAGAATGATCAAAACTCTGAAGTGCAAAAGCAACAGTTAGAGCATCGCTAGTAGGGTTGGAAAACTTTTCACGAGAAGCTTTAGCAATTTGTTTCAATTCCTTTTTCCTTAATTTTTCTTGTTTGTCAGGAAGTTTCTTGCTTCCTTTAGAGTCAGCTTCCTCGGCATGGTTTTTATCATCTGCATCATTCCTGTTGTCTTCAAAATGCCTGAGAAAAGGATTTGATAAGCTTAATGCTGCAGCTGCTGCAACTGCATAGGCCAAAACTAGATTCGCCCGGGAATTCTTTTTCGCTTTCTGCATAATCTGGATTACAGTGAGAAGCATTCTGGAATGGCGAGGACCCATTGGATAGCGAGCCATGGCCCTCCCTAGAGCTGTCAATCTGCCATTTTCATCAAGTGCTTCAAGAACCTTTAGACAACGCTCTGCTTCAATCAAGGCATTGGTCTCTGGAGGAGTTGGGAAAGGAAAATTTGCAACCTGAAATGATAGAAAACATGGAGTTCACCTAGATGGTTAAACTAATTAGTGATGCTAATACTAAAATCCAGAATCTTGACAAAGAGGCCAACATAAAATTTTCACATTAATAAACAAAATGGGAAGACAAGGTAGCCAGCCATCAGAACATATGTCTATGTGTAAATCATGCTGAGAAGGACAATTTAAACAATTAAAAATAGCTAAAAATAGCAACTTGCCTTGCCAATATGCATGGATTTCAAAAGGAGGACAACACCATCGACCGGCACTTTTGATATTTCAGCAGTTGAGAAATCCGAAAATAAGTTATTGAAGGCTGCTGAGGAATAAAGGCGATAACAGTGTCCTGGCCCAGTTCTTCCAGCTCTTCCAGCACGCTGAGCAGCAGAAGCCTTGCTTATCCATTGTATCTCGTATGTTTCCATGCCGCTGGAAGAGTTATAATTCTTCACCTTTTCCCTTCCGGTGTCAACAACATATTTTATCCCAGGAATTGTCAAAGAGGTCTCAGCCACATTAGTAGCAACAACAACAAGCCGCTCTCCATCCCTGGCCTCTTCAAATACACGAAGCTGGGATGATGCAGGAAGCATCGCATAAAGTGGCAGCACATGCAGTTGACCAGGAGAATAACCCTTATCTTTGACACTCTGTTCAGAAAGGGAATGGGACTTATCTGACCCCCTCAGGGGTCTGGGGAACATCTTGGACTTTGGTGTTAGAATCAGAAACTCTTTTCCCTGACAAGGCTTCGAAAGCAGCCTTCAGTGAAGTTAGGGTTCCCTCTGCTCCCAAAATATCTTGAGACTCAGGTTTTGTCTGATGCTCGCCATCACTAAAGAACTCCAGATCACTTTCTTCTTCTGAATCATACGATGTATCAGACGCATCTTCTGGAAGATCTTCATGACCTTCCTCCATGTGAGAATTATATCGTTCAGTAATCTCATGGGCAGAATTTCCTTGAAATTCAAATGCCTCACTAATCTCTTTCATATCATTTTCTTCTGGAGGTTTCTCCACAGAAATGGAAGCAGCCTCATTATTTACTTTGACTGCATTTTCAACTAGCTTCCTAGAAGATCTACGCAATCTCTGACAAAGAAGTTCTACCTCTCTCTGCCCAGTTACAAAAACAAGAATACCCCCAGGTGGCAATCTCTTGTGAATTGACAGAACCTTCTTAAAAGCTTGTCCAATATAATCTACCATTTCAGTCTTCTTTGAGAAGTGCGTGGTAACTGGATACTGTCGAGTAGGAACTTCAATTACAGGTGGAGGATTGCGAAATATTTTTGTACCAGACACAAAATCTTCCACACGTAGAGTAGCACTCATGAGCACAAGTTTCAATGGGTATATCCTATTTTCACATTCAATAGTTTCCCCAGCAAGAATTTTCTTCTCCTGCATCTCATATTCCCTCTGCCATATATAAAAAGGAAGTAAGCCATCTAAACATATAGGATTTCAAAAAGTGAGCAATTTTTTAAACCTATGCGGCTATGCTATAAGTGAACAAGTACAACACAAAGTCCGAATAGGTAAGAGCTGTTACTTGACGTTCTTGGATAACCCGAGAAAGCATCCCAATGAGTATATCCGTATTCAGACTCCTCTCGTGAGCCTCATCCAGAATTAAAACTGAGTAGCGCTTCAGCAGAAAATCATTCTGCAGTATAGAAGAATCATCAGCAGCAGCAGTCAGAACTCAGAAGTACTACTTAACTTTCAAATTCTTAAAACTGCCAATAGAGCAAGTCATTTCAGAGAGAGGGTAAGACTGAAGAGAAAACCTGCACTTCCCGAAGCAAGATACCATCAGTCATAAACTTGATCGAGCAATTCTCTCCAACCTTTCTGTCATGCCTTACTTGAAATCCCACCTCCTTCCCCAATCGAAGCCCAAGCTCAAATGCCACCCGCTTGGCTGTTGCAAGTACTGCAACTCGGCGAGGTTGGGTGACACCAATAATGCCACCTCCAGTATTTGAATGACGTGATCCAAAACCAGCCTCATAAAGAAACTGAAAAATTCCATAGTTGCAATAGATAAAAGAAGTTTAACCAAATAAATTCAGCACTTCATGTTAGTAATACAAAATTTGAAACTTAACTAACCTGAGGAACTTGGGTTGTTTTTCCACAGCCAGTTTCACCACATATTATAAGATTGATATTCTCATTTATAGCTTCCATTATTTCCTGTTCCATCATGACTATGGGCAGACCCATCCTTTGCTCTTCAACTTCCTTTGGTCTTGAGACGTGCACCACAGTTGGAGCAACAAGATTTCTTGATAAAGTACAGTTGCTACGATTATTTTCACCTTCAGGACAGCAACTTGGATCTGCATCCATTGCATCCTGTCCAAGATATGCATGAGTCATTACAATGTGGAGTACATGTAGACGTAAAATGAGAAATAAGATAAAGCTACATGCCAGCCTGTTGTAGGAAACATAGAAGCAGGCAAGCTTTTGTTTTATCTACTTCCTATATGAAAATTCATGACTTGAGAAAAAAATATAATTACCACCATAGGCTTAACTATTTCTTCAATTTGGGATGACTGTGTAGACTTTTCCTCAAGTCCTCCCAATGATGGTAGAGTATTGTCATTAGCCACTTCTTCAAATGAAACACCAACTCGTCCATCAAAGGCATCAGGTTCATCGCGCAATGATTGCTTATTGGTATCTGGATCAGCATTGGTAGCTAATAAACAGAATTTGTCCTCATACACTTCAATATCAATATTTTGAGATGTGTTATCTCTTTTCCTCTTAGTATGAACTTTTTCAGCATGTGGCAGTTCCAAACCTGCTTTAGAAAACTCAACTTCTCTTCTCCGTTTTTCACGAACGGTCTCAACCTGTAGTCAGCACCATTCTAACTTGTAGAATCCTTACTACATCAAACACAATATATTAACCGGACAATCACATACCTGCCCCAAGTTCCTTGAAGACCACATGAGTGAATAAACATCATCTTTAATCTTGTATTTCCTGAAACAAAAACAACACCATAACCTCATGAACATCCAATGCACTCTCTCGTTCAAGATGAATATATAAAATTGTAAAAAGACTCAATGTTCTTACTCCAGTGTTTCAATGCTTTTTGATAGAAGGATTTCCTTTTCTTTCTCTTCCTATACAGTAAAAAGTCCTATTAAACAACATATTAAGATTCAACACTAACACAATTAAAAAGCAACTCGCATTGCAATCTCCCAAGCATCTGTATAAACATATACCTCAAGCTTCTTTAACTTTCTCTTCTGGGATTTGCTTAGCTTAGGTTGCTTCTTCACATTAAGCTGTTCCAAAACCCAAAAAAAATTACTTGCAAACTCAGAAACTCAAAAACTAAATATCCACTACACGACAGAAACCAATTAACCAAATCATAAACACAGCTAACCTGATTATTCCCTTTCTTATCTTTCTTCTTCTTCGGGGGCAATATGATGATATCTCCGCCATCACTCTCCAAACTTATTTTCACCCGATACAGAGCACAAAGAAGAGAACTACTCAGTAACAAAAATGACTTGCGCAAGACACAAAACCAAATTTGAAGATTAATAAATAAGTCCAAAACCTCGTTAAATTCGCTCCGGCATTCGAATTTCTTGACGCCTTCATTATTGGCACTCCCTGAACTGCGTGCTGAATTAGGGTAAGGTTTGGATGGGTATCACGCCGAATAGGTAATGGCTGTTTCCTTTTCTGATACCTTAACGGTAAACCACGAATTCGAGACTAATATAGGAGGTCACTTCAGTCAAACCTAGTTACCACAAAAACAAAAAAGGAAGAGAAAAAAGAGGAGAGGGAAGCAGGAAGGCGGCGGTGACGGCGGCGCGAACGGGATTCCGGGAGTAAGAAAAAGGAAAAGAACACAACTCCAAAAAATAACAAGGAAATATAGATTCGGAAAATTAGATTTCTGGGTAAATTTCAATCTAAATTTTAATTTGATAAAATTGGGCTTTTACATATCAAACAAATAGGCTTTTTAAATTAGTTGATTTGAACTAATATGTATGTAAGCAGGGCTCATAAATTGGGCTCTAATACATTTAGGAGTGAATTAAGAATTTGGGCTTTTTAAATTAAATAGAAATCAAACTTTCTCCCTCAAATAAATAAATCAATCAACTTTCAACTATTATAAGTTGATGGACTACAAATGAAATTAAACAATACGTTACTAAATTAATTAAGACTTTAACTAAACTAAATAGTAACTTATAAAACAAATCAATAATATTTCCGTCCATAATAAATGTATTATTTGTTTTAATAAAATTGTTGGTAAATGTTGTTTGAGTTGAGAAACTATTCAACCATGTATTAGGTCTTGAGTTTTATGAATGGTTTTACGGTAAATAATGAATGATTGTGAAGTTGAATAATAAAGAATAATATTTTAAAAGGAAAATGATAAAAATTTATAGACGCTGAATAAGACAATTGTGATACAATTATCGTAAACGGAATGAGTGCTGTTTTTTCAACCTTTTTTAAAGGAGTTTGGACCCATTGATTAAAACTATAGGATAAGCTCCTATAACAAACTTACCTAACCAATCAAATACTTTTGGAGTAATATCACATAACATTTAGTGATCTTTTTTGTCCATAGGCAATGAAATTTACAGGTGGACATTTGGTTATTGGAGTTATTTATTGATTATTGAAAAAAATTGATTATTGATAATCGATTTATCGAATAAATCGGTTTCGTTCGATAATTGAAATACATTTGACTAGTTAATCGATCGACCTGTTATTTACCGATGACCAATTAAATATATTAAAATTTACAGACAGACACAAAGTTTTAACCCTCCAATACAGTTGTGTGATCGATTCTCCTTTAAAGTAGACTTTATTATATACTTTTTTCGATGCATTTTTTTTTTTTAGTCAGTTTGGTTCTCGATACCATTATGTGATGCATTTTAATTTTGGTTAACCAATTATCAAGGTAAATAACGATATTTATTTATTAAGGATCGGTAACCGATTAATCGATTAACCAATTGGTTCGATTCTCGATACTAATATATGATATATTTTGGTTTTAGTTAATTTATTTGTTGGGTTCGAAGACTAGTTTAACCGCAAATAGTCTGCGGAGACAAATCATTTTAATTTATTTTCAAATTATAAAAATCCATGTGAACAACTAAAATGCTAAAAAACGGTGACCTGACGACCTAGTGAACTTGTTGTTCCGAAAACAAATTATTAGGTGGAAAAATATTGCTCACAAAATTCGAATTCATGACCTTAATATATGGCAGACTCCACAACCATCTGCACTATCTTAAAAGTTTAATTTTAATAATACGATTAATTAATTTAACCAAGTCTAAATATTAAAATAAATAAAACACAAATATCAAATAATTATCATTATATAACTTGCAATTGGTATTTCTAAATTATCATTATCAAAATATTTTTTGCATAAAATTTCCATTCATTTGGTTATTAAAAATGATGGTAGGAATCAATCAAAATTTGTAATTGTTCTTTGTTCTAATTTTCTAAAACTTACTTTGAATTATTCATGATGTCTAACATATATTGAGAAATAATTATATATACTTTTAATTGATAAAATATGTAATTTTTTAATATTTGATTTAATTTATATCATACTAAAATTTATTCAAGTATTTATATGTTTTTATCTAAAGAAATTATTTATATATTTAATATTTGAACATTATATATAGGAGGCATTCGATTTTTCAAATCCGGATCAATCTATGAAACCGATGATTCAACAACTCAGACAAACGATCGATTTGATGTGGCGATCTAATTTTAAAAACATTGCCCATACGGATAATTAATTGAATATGCATAGCATCTTATTAAGATAAGTAAAGAAGGTGCGCAGCTTAACAACGTAGGCCACTCAATCCGCAGTGTTGCCCCAAAACAATTTCCCAAATTTATACATTTAATTTATTTTTGTATTTTGAAGAGAAACAGATACGACCATTGAACTGCAGACAGAAAATTCCGCTAAACCCTAAACCCCTAAATCCGATCAACAAACCTCGCTGAACACCCTGCACACAGCCACACTCTCAACCCCAATCGCCCAAAAATCTCCAATCTGCTGCCGCGCTTCTCTCCTCCACCACAAACTCCAACTATTTTTCGAATTTCAGAACAATGATTCATCCAAACATCCAAAATTATCGATAAAACCGAAGAGATTAATCGCGGCGGCGCCAACTCCGACGCCATCAGCTGCCTCAGACGACGACGCGCCGACGAGCAAACCGTTCTCTGTGCTATTCTATGCCTCGGCAACATATGCCGGAGCCCGGCTGCCGAAGGCGTTTTTCTGCACCTCGTTACGAAAAGGGGCCTCGTTTCCAAGTTCTGCATTGATTCAGCGGGAACTATCAACTACCATGATGTATTGAATTCTCGATATCTGTAGACTGTAGACACAATTCCTGCATATCCAATCGTCATCAATTCCCAAGCAACATGAAACAGATTTCCGGAAAAATTATTGCTAATTGACCGAAGTGGGAAGCATTATTCAAGCTTTTATTTATTTTTTTGCTATGACATATTTAATAATATATATCATATTGCATTATTTTCGTGGTTGCATTGAATTTCATCTTATTAAATCTGATCCTTGTGCATTATTATGATGGATCAAAGGGTGATCGAGCAGACCCAAGAATGAGGGAAGCTTCAGAAAAGCGTGAAATTGAGATAACTTCGATATCGAGGCCGATAAAGCCTTTCAGATTTCAGAAATTTTGATCTTATCCTTGCAATGGATAATCAAAACAGAGGTGCATTACTCAAATTTGTTCAAGCTGTTTGCATTTTAGTGCAATTTGTTTGCAAATTTACACACACACATTACCATTTGAACTCATTAAAGTATTGTTGTCCTAAAGAGGATATACTAGGTGCCTTTGAGAGGTGGAGACACAGAGAGCCGCTACCCGAAGACGCCCACAACAAGGTTTGTCTCTCTGTTCACGAGGAAGAAACCCGCAGCTGCTATTCTCTTTCTCTACATTGAACACATCATAGTTTGACCGTTTCTTGCAATTTGCAGGTTCGTTTGATGTGTTCTTTCTGCAAGAGGCATGATGAAACTGAAGTTCACGACCCTATTATGGTGGGCCACATAGGTTTTGAAAAGGTAATATTATTCACACTATAATATACACGCATTGATGAAGGTACATACGTGAAATGCAGAAACTATTTGAGGCTTAACTTCACTCACAATTTTCCCATTGGTTTTAACAATTTAATTTTACAAACCATATTTAATTAAAAAGTAAAAATTATTAGTTCTATGTATGACTTTTACATTTTGTCTAGTCTTTTTCAGGCTCAGTCGCTGACTTCATTTATTGCAGGTTCTAGATTTACTCGAAGACGCATGCGAATCCCTATTAGAAAATATTGTTACTGAGAAGCTATAAACTCTTTGAATATTGTTTCTAAACGAGGTAACAACTTTTACTTTTTTCTTTTGAGAAGCAAATGTAATGAATGCTTTTCCTAAATGCAAACTTTGGTTTTTGAAAGGTTTATTTTAAGCATATTTTGTCATTTTAACTTCTTGATGGTTCTCGAAAACACTGTAAATGGCTAAATGCTAGCAAACATAAACCAAACAACAGAAAATGAAACATCAACATTACTAATCTCAAGTATTTCAGGAACTATTAAGCATTCAAGATATTGATACTTGGATAAGAAAAACTAGCCTGCAAAGCTATTCGCATATCGATCATCACTGCAAACGCGTTCTTCTTGTTCCTTCTTTCCAATCCCATGAGACATTGTAGATCCCTCTCCCTACCAAACCAGGGCAAGAAAGCGCAGTTACAATCGGATAAAGAGACGAGCAAACGTGTGTGTGTTCCTTGATATTGATATCGGGTTTTCATATTTATAGAGACCAGAGAGAGAGAGTATTTTATGTTATGTGAGAGGTCATTCAATCTTTTTTTAGAAACTATTCCAGAAATAGAAGTGCACGTAAAAACTATTCACTGGCCGTTAGGGATTTGACCAATTCAATATTTTTATTTGTCATTCCTATATAGTTTAAGTTATTGTACACGAGACTTAAGTAGTTTACGCTAAACTCACCTACAGATTTCTTGGAAAAAAAAAAGGCACCGACACTTGTTTAAAAGCATCCTCAAGTTAATATGGGTAAAGTGGGGTATAATTTGTATTTAATAGTATATTTGTAATCGTGTACTAGTTGGTACATGAGTTCTCATATGATTGTCGTCAAGACAACTTTTTACTAGTAACAAGGTCTCTCCCTCCCATACCAAAATTCTTTAAAAGTAAATACTATTTTAGGTATAGTAAGGTGCCTATATTGTGTAAAATTGCTGGAAGTTGATTTGGTGTATATTGTGCACTTGTGCTGCTACACAAATATCTCTACAAGTTGAAATTTTCCATGTGAGCGAGCTCCAAAAAGTCAAATAAAAGCGCCTATAACAGTGTTGCATTTAATTAAATGCTTCCAAACTGTTTACCAATCAATCATCATGTTAAAGATCAAAATTAAGTTCGAATAAATCGTAACTTTAAATTTATTATTTAATTGATAAAAGAAATATCAAAATTAAGATAAATAATTCCTCTATGAGAGACTGACATGGATCGGAATTTCTTCCTTGTAGGCCTCTTTTCATTGAGGTGGTATCATGCCGCACATGTGGACTTTGATATTTTTCTTCAGTGTAAATGATATTTTTCTTTAATGTAAATTATATGTTTCTTAATAAAAAATGATACTTTTATCCATCCGCACGGTACATACGGATCTACATGAGTTTTTTTGCTTTTTATTTAATTTTGACACAAATGTCCCGAAATATATTTCGTTTATGCCGGCTACTTTTCCAACTCTCCATCGAGAACAAAATTACACTTGTTATTTGATATAAAAAAATAATTAATTAACAGATTTTATTACTTAAATATATAATTGAGTATACATAACATAGCACGCCAAAAAAAACTTTTGTGTGTGTTTGTGTGTGCAATATTGTACTCCCAAAATGACATGAATATAGTGTGCTTAAATCAATTAGAAAATTTCATGCATAATCACGTTTAATTCCAGTATGGGAATATCAGAAAGTTATGTGGGGACTGTTCGTTTTATTTGAAGGGGCTATTGTTCATTATAGCTTATGATTTAATCATTGAAATCTTGTAAAAAACATTCCAAAGTGATGCAGTACAATTAAATACATGATTTACTATTCTAAAATAATATTTAATTTCTCCATAATGATCACCTACACCTATTTATTGTTGTGTGCTCTGTCAAAACATGCTTTATCGAAATGAGAAAATGATAAATTTTAATTGAAAGGTAAATTTAGAAGATGTTATCAATATTAATAGTCATTTTTTTATTCTATGTCGACAGAGAAGTGAAATATAAAATTTGTATGAGACATTTCATGATGAGACGTGTCATCATCCAAATATTATTAATATCTAAATTTAAATCCAAACGATGAATTGCCTCAAACATGACTCTCTGATATGAAATATCATTATTGGATTTGGTGCTGTCTAACTAGAGGCCATCTGGTATTGGAGCATAATTATTATGGGTCGTATGAATTCCAATTAAAAGAAAAACATAGTTTACATGGGATGATAAGTTTGAATTATAGCATTTGTTTTGGTCAAATATGGAGAACCCCCTAACCTATTTTCTTTCATATAGGAAAATAGGTTGAATCATCAAACATTAATTAAATAAATGCGATACCGGATTTTGGACTTTGTAGTCTACGTTCAGTTTTGTCGCACTCTTTTTCTGGGCAATTTCATCAATATATAATTTAGACTTTCACTGTACTTAGTATGTAGCACTTAGATGGTTAGACCAGATTTCTTCATTTCAAGTGGAATTTGAGACATAATTCCATGTCAAAAGCATTAAATGAAAGCATAAAATAGAAAATGATGTTATTATTTATAGAAGTGATCACAATATGGTGACATTTTTTTTCGATTTAATATAGAAATTTTAAAGGCTACGTTACGGTGGACTCGAACCCGAGACATTTGGTCTCGAACATTAATCATTCTACCACTAAGCCAACACACATGATGACATTAATTTACTGTCAATGGAAGTTTGCATGCATGACACTGTATTCCAGTATCTAAGACTAACAACTTAGAATGCTTTTTCTTTCTGTAAGTCTGTGATAATTAATATTGTGAAAGAAATCATCAATTCACTATAAGTCTGCGATAATTAATATTGTAAAAGAAAATAAAAATTAACTTGCCTATTTTCACTTAATCATTTAATCTGCCACTACTTATAATGCTTTTTCTTTTTTCCTCGTTGCGAATATTGTGGAAATATTCAGGTGAAACTGACCTAGTTGTAAGAAAATTCATATTTAGATATGATTGCTCTGAACTGTTGTTATAAAATTCTAGCCCACTTACTGAATTGAGTCAAATTTTAAAGATATAAATGATTAATTGCCAAACAAACCAGGGATTTTTTATTTTATTTTATTTTACAATTGTATGCGCATTTAGGTGTATATAATTTTATCTTTTCTTTTAAAAAAAGGTGTGTATAAGTAAATCCAGGCAGGCAGGCAACATATATGTATATAATTAACATTATAGCCTAATTTGTTTTCATTTCTTATTTTTGAATGTGCATTTGTTTGAATCAAACCCTATATATATATATATATATATATATATATATATAGAGAGAGAGTTTGGTTCAAATAAAACGCATTAAAAAATAAGAAATGAGAACAAATTTTCACCATTGATTTTTGTAGATGAGTGGTTTTAGACTATAATGGTAATTATATTACGAAAATAACCGTCCTTTAATTAGAGAGATTGTGATAACTTAATCTTGAGACTTGAACCATTGATTAATAGCAAAATGGATGATATGGAGATGAATTCTTATTTCTTATGTTAAGGGGTTTGTATTATAACTCAACCCATATATATATATATATATATATATATATATGAAATAATAGAGGACATTTTGGATTGATTCTACTGAAAAATCACAAAAAAAATTATTCACGTCAGCAGCCAGCAGCTGAGGCCGATGGGATTTATGAAAGTGAGTCGAGATGGCTCTCAACTGTAACCATTCACGTTTAAGTCAGTTTATATCGAGAGATCATTAAAAGAAAATTATTAAAATTGTACTATACTATTTTCGATTTTAGAAATTATTTAGATATAGATTGGGAACTAACTATCACTAAATCATTCGAAATAATCTTTTAGTTAATCAATAATATTAAATTAATGGTGCCTTATTATTATCCAGTTCAAGAAGTAATTATTTAAACTCGAGTCTGTCGAGGGTGAGCTTGTGATAAATAATTTTATCAAAATTACATAAATATATTTGTGGGTCGTCACCCAAAGTAAGAAAGGCTGTCGAACTTTATTGGCAAAAGATAAAGTTAAACTTTAAAATAAGTTAACCAAAAAAACATAACAGGCTTGTGAATCACATGATATGAATCATAAATAATTCGTTGGAATATTAACGCGCTCTGTCACAAACAAAATAATTATATAATCTGAAAAGGTGCATCGCAAGTTGAGAAAATTTAGCCACCATCTAGAAGAGGAAGAGGCACACAAACTATCAAGTGAATTATTGTTGAATATTTAAACTATGTCATATCAAATGTAGCAAGCTTTCTTTAAAAGGTCAAATTCTTTGAAATAAAGCAATTATTTGAAGTATCTCATTAAAATCAAATACTTGGATTACAGTCTTTTTCAAGAAATATAGTTAAATTTCATCATATATGGTATCAAATGTCGGATGCTCCTGACCTATCATAAGCACAAACGGTCAATCAAATGTAGAAGTAAGTCTCACAACATTTAATGCACATGTGAATTGTGATTAAACATATACAAAAATAAAGAGAAAATGTAAGAAAATATTCCAGCGTTCACTATTTTGTAAAAAAATATTTCAATGTCTAAACTGTAATATTTTATTACTAAATATTTGAACAGTTAACAAAATATTTCGTGTTGAATTCTTAAGTTTGAAAATTTTGTCAAATGCTTTTAAGATTAATAATGCTGATAATTTGTGCTTTGTGAATTGTTAGGAATCCACATACTCCTTAGTGGACACTATGACGTTCAGAGCTCAAAATTTCAACTCGGTGCATATTTGTTACATTGTTCTGAAGTTGGATATCAAAATATTACCGTTCAACAAAATAAATAAACATTAGATATAAAAACAAACTAATCTGAACATATAAAATAGCAATCATTTTCAGTTCTTCGTTCGCAAAGATCTACATTGAATTTATCATTTTGCTTGATGAATTCAAACACTTATGTTCAAATCTCATGAGAAGCGCATTTTGTTTTAATTCAAACACTTCATGGCAAAATCAAACACTTTCATGAGATTATAATTTATATTTGAAGTAGAATTTTTACAATAATCACTCCATATACATATATATATATATATATTATATATATATATATATATATATATATATATACCATTTACTTAATTTATTTAATTCTACAATTAAGAAATTATCGTTTCGTGGGACTAATTTTGATTCCAACGATTTCCACCATCACACAATGCATGAGCCCAACCGCCCGCCACGTAGTCGAGTCCGACGTGTCGCCCGAGCCATCTCCCAACTGCTGACCCGAACCAGTGCGTCGATCCAAGGCCTATCAGGTTAGCCCGAACCGACGTGATGGTTCGTCCATGCATGAGCCCAACCGCCCCGCCACGTAGTCGAGTCCGACGTGTCGCCCGAGCCATCTCCAGGTGCCATGTAGGCAAAACTTTTGGCTCCTCAAAGCTCCTCGCGACGATGCGTAAGTGCGCCTCTAAAGCGCCCAATGCGACGTGCACGTGCTCGGACTCTCGGACTCGGATGGTGCGAAGCACCATCCTCGTAGATTGGGTTAGCCATAAAATAGCTAATTAAAACTCACTAGGGTGCACCATAGATGGTGCACACTGATTATTCCTTATTGATGTGAACTCATTTATAAATAGCTTAGAGCTTCCTTATTTTTCAATGTGGGATAGAAAACTTATTCCACCATTAAGAAGCCATCTTTGTGCATTAATTGTTCACCAACACACACTTGGTTCTAAATTTACGCAATTTGTTAGTTTCTTAGAAGTTGACCTTGCTAGAGTATATTTATTTATTCATATCCATCTAGATGGATTTGAACAATTCTCTTTTAAGTTACACTGACACACTTATTTTTCTTGCATTCAGATGAAATAAATAAATAATCCAATCCACAACACACGATTTCATTCTTTCTCAAGCGAATTTATGTATCAATACCATCCATGCTGGCATTTCTTTCTAATATAAAATTCAAATTAAACAACCAAAAAGTGACAGTCACAGTTAATTATTCGACAATAAGAGGTAAAATAGTCCCTAGGGACAATCCAATGGTTAAGGTGGATTCCTGTGACCGAAATATCACAGGTTCGAACTCACCAAACGTCTCTATGGATTTGAACCTATCACACCCTGGTTTTCAGTGTAGTTCACGTCTCGCGCATGTGGTTCTGCTATTACATGAGAGCGTGGGGTTTCTCAAGACGCACCTAATATAGCAGTGCCATGTTCTTCATAATATCAAAAAAAAGAAGGAAAAAACAGAGGTCAAATAGTAAAATAAAATAAATAGAAGGTGGTGGGAAAGACCATTTAGTCCTTGCACACCAACAGTGCGTGTTCCCGCGCAATCCACAAACGAGGACGTTTCGTCTGGTCACCAAAATACACCCCCAAACTAGTCAAATTCTAGTTGCCATTCTCAATTTAATTATAACTAAATGCTTAATCCGTCAAATCAAATGCCAGCACACCGCGTCTGCAATGGCGCCCCACTAAAATATCCAATTATATTGTCAATATTAGACAAACTTTGTCTATATGAAAGAATCGGATGAATATTTTTTATATCCCACATTTTTTGTACGTAACTACCAAATTTATTCTATAAATGACATGTATAGTAACATAAAACTATTATGTAATAATCAACTCAATTAACATCTTCACTAAAGAGTTGAAGTTAGCAAAGACTTTAATTAAAAATTGTCAAATAACACTAAAACATAGAAAATTGAAATAATAGAAGAATTAAAGAATAATAATGATACACCCAAAAATGGTTAAATAATGTAGCAGTGGTGCATTAGTGCATCAGCTATGAAACCATGACTTTACCCGAGCTTATAACAGATTCACAAGCAACAAAAACACTCGATTATTACTCTATTTACTTTTTTATTTTTGTAGTAATTTTTTTCTCTAAGTTTGTATTCATTGAATATTATATCTGTGATTGTAGCCCAATTTTGACCAGAATTTAACACACAGCATCCCTGCTAACCAAGGAGGAAATTCAACGCAGCTGTGAGCCTGTGAGAGAGTCATCACATCACACACACACACACACACACACACATATATATATAATGTATTGCTCTGCAAAGAAAAATATCCAACTCTCAATTGTCAATTCCACCAAAACTTAGTTGGAGAAAGAGAGAGAGAGAGAAACTGCATGGCTTCTTGATTTTCAATCTTTCCCACTACAAAGAAAACACACACCACCGATTCTTTCATTCTTTTTAAACAACAAAATCTCTACATCTTTTTCTTCTCAAAGTAGATAGTTAAAGGATATACATCTAAATACAGAAGCAAAAATCAGCTGATCGGAATCAATCGAAAATGGCGGCGGCGCTGGCGGGGGACGACCTCGCTCGGACGACAAGCAGCAAGCGGAGCTGGCGGCAGCAGAGCATAAGAGACGTTTGGCAGGGGCCGCCGGACGTGTTCATGCGGAGCAGCACGCGGCGGCAGGCGGAGGACGATGAGGAGGAGCTGAGGTGGGCCGCTATCGAGCGCCTCCCGACCTACGACCGCCTCCGCAAGGGCGTGCTGCAGCAGGTCGTCAGCAACGGCCGAATCGTCCACTCTGAGGTCGACGTGGCAAAATTAGGATCGCAGGATAAGAAGCAGCTCATGGAAAGCATTCTCAAAGTTGTGGAAGACGACAACGAGAAGTTCCTGCAGAGGCTCAGGAACAGAACCGACAGGTACTCAGTCGAACACACAAACACACATTCGTGTGTGTGAGTATGAATGTTAACTTATATATGTGTGTGACTGTGTGGTGTACTTGAGGCGCCCGATTAAGTTTGTGATTGTGATTTTTTTTGAATTTAGAGTTGGGATCGAGATCCCGAAGATTGAGGTGAGGTTTCAGAATCTGTCTATAGAGGGAGATGCGTATGTCGGAACGAGAGCTCTCCCCACTCTCCTCAACTCGACCATCAACACATTGGAGGTCTGTGTTTTCTCGATTTCGGATGCATTTGATCTGTTGTATTTGAGCATTGAATGATTCTTGACTAATTCTGTTAGGTTGTTGTTCTATAAAGTGGAAAAATGTTAATTCTCTGAGTCCGATTCAGTGTGAATATGAGTTAGTTAACGTAGGATATGAAAATTCAGAGAATTATTAGATCTTATGTTAGATGTTTGAACTTTGTGATGTGGATAAGTTTTTGTAACTGATAATGGTTGAATGATGTGATAGGCTGCACTAGGCATGATTGGGCTCTCTCCATCAAAGAAGAGGGTGGTTCAGATCCTTCGAAATGTCAGTGGAGTTGTGAAACCATCAAGGTTAGCTTAATCTCAATCTTAAATGGTTAATTTTGGGTTTTTGAAATCGTTGATCATGTTTTTTTGATGAAAAAATTATTTAATATTTGTTTACAGGATGACACTGCTTCTTGGACCACCGGGTTCAGGGAAAACTACATTGCTTAAAGCATTAACAGGAAAACCAGATGATGATATGAAGGTTTGCGTTTTTCTATTGCCAATCCTAGGATTATTCAAATAATTAATATTTCCAAAATTTTATATGTGTGCTGATGTTTAGTGTTGTGAACAGGTGACTGGAAAGATCACCTACTGTGGCCATGAATTTCACGAATTCGTTCCTCAGAGAACTTGTGCTTATATCAGCCAGCATGATCTTCACTACGGTGAGATGACTGTTCGTGAGACACTGGATTTCTCCGGTAGATGTTTGGGAGTCGGTACTAGGTATGAGATGCTTGTGGAGCTATCGAGAAGAGAGAAAGAAGCTGGCATCAAACCTGATCCCGAGATTGATGCATTCATGAAGGCCACAGCCTTAGTGGGGCAAGAAACGAGCTTGATCACCGATTATGTGCTCAAGGTTCATCTGCATTTCATTCTTGCTTCTTAGCATCTCATTTCAACGAACAAACAAACCTAACATATATGATTTTGAACAGATTCTTGGATTGGATATTTGTGCTGATATTATGGTGGGAGATGATATGAGGAGAGGAATTTCCGGTGGACAGAAAAAGCGTGTCACAACCGGTAAGTTTTAATCAGTTTCAAAGCAATGCTAAGAAAAGGAAACTGATTTTCAAGAAATTTTTGTGTCTAAAAAATGTTTTTGCTTTGGTGAATGCAGGGGAGATGTTGGTTGGACCAGCAAAGGCATTCTTCATGGATGAAATCTCAACGGGGCTCGATAGTTCCACAACCTTCCAGATTGTGAAGTTCATGAGGCAGATGGTCCACATCAATGACATAACCATGGTCATCTCCCTACTGCAGCCGGCTCCAGAGACTTTCGATCTTTTTGATGACGTGATCCTCCTCTCAGATGGTGAGATCGTCTACCAGGGCCCTCGTGAGAGTGTGCTCGAGTTCTTTGAATTCATGGGGTTCAGATGCCCGGAGAGGAAGGGGGTTGCAGACTTTCTGCAAGAAGTAACCTCAAAGAAGGATCAACAACAGTATTGGTGCCACAAGAATCAGCCCTACAGCTATGTCTCGGTGCCCGATTTTGCACAGGCTTTCAACTCTTTTCACATAGGGCAACAGCTTACAGAAGAGCTGAGGGTTCCATATGAAAAGTCCAGAGCTCATCCAGCTGCATTGGTGAAGGAGAGGTTTGGTATCTCTAACATGGAGCTTTTCCGGGCTTGTTTTGATAGGGAGTGGCTGCTGATGAAACGGAGCTCGTTTATATACATCTTTAAGACCACACAGATCACTATTATGGCCACGATTGCATTGACAGTTTTCCTCCGAACTGAGATGAAGTCGGGTGAAATCGGGGATGCTTCTAAGTATTGGGGAGCGTTGTTCTTCAGTTTGATCAATGTTATGTTCAATGGAATGCAGGAGCTTGCAATGACTGTTTTTAGGCTTCCTGTGTTTTTCAAGCAGAGGGACAGTTTGTTCTACCCGGCTTGGGCCTTTGCATTGCCAATTTGGGTACTTCGTATTCCTATCTCTGTCGTGGAGTCTGCGTTGTGGATCATCTTCACCTACTACACCATTGGATTTGCACCTGCTCCTGTTAGGTAAATTTCAAGTGAATATTCAACAAGAATGAAGATGTGTTTTGGTTGATTCTTGATTTGCTATGCAATTTTTTACAGGTTTTTCAAGCAACTGTTGGCCTTCATTGGGGTGCACCAGATGGCTCTCTCCCTCTTCCGTTTCATTGCTGCAGTAGGAAGAACTCAAGTTGTTGCAAACACATTTGGAACTTTCGCCTTGCTGTTGGTGTTCGTGTTGGGAGGCTTTGTCGTTGCAAAGGGTAAATAAACACTTCACTGCCCTCATACATTTTGAGAATGAACAGAATTTGGAGATATGTGATCATATATATCTGTTGTGCGACTGTTTTTGAAGTGATGAATGTTGGTTTTGACAGATGATATCCAAGATTGGATGATATGGGGCTACTACATCTCTCCTATGATGTATGGACAGAATGCAATCGCCATTAACGAGTTCCTCTCTGAGAGATGGAGTGCACCTGCACCTGCTAATTCATCTGAGTCAACTGTAGGCAAGACCCTTCTGAAGGACAGAGGTTTATTCACAACGGAGTCGTGGTACTGGATTTGCATCATAGCTCTCTTCACATTCTCTCTGCTGTTCAACGTCCTCTTCGTTGCTGCATTGACCTACTTGAACCGTAAGTACCATCCCATTTTCTGCTGAGGAAGATGGTGATTTGGCACGTGCTAACTGTTTTTCCGTGCTTGTCTCAGCTCTGGGCGATAACAAGGCCATCATAAGCGATGAAAACGAGGAAAGCAAGAAAAAGAGGAGAGTGACAGAACTGTCTACAAGGAACGGTAATGGGATTGTGAGCTCAAGTAGTGAACAAAGAAGAGGGATGGTGTTGCCTTTTGAGCCTCTATCTCTTACTTTCAACCATGTCAATTACTATGTTGATATGCCTGCTGTAAGCCTTTCTCTCTCTCTCTCTCTCTCTAAATTATGCTAGGTTCTAACTTGAGGGACATCGGATGCAGGCAATGAAGACTCAAGGTGTTGATGATGAAAGGCTGCAACTGCTGAGAGATGTCAGTGGAGCATTCAGACCTGGTGTTCTAACAGCATTGGTTGGAGTTAGTGGAGCGGGAAAGACAACCTTAATGGATGTCTTGGCTGGTAGAAAGACGGGAGGCTACATCGAAGGCCCCATAACCGTCTCAGGCTTCCCCAAGAACCAAGAAACGTTTGCACGAGTGAGTGGCTACTGTGAGCAGAACGACATCCATTCACCCTATGTCACTGTCTATGAGTCACTCCTCTACTCTGCTTGGCTGCGTCTGGCTGCTGATGTCAACACAGAAACGCGAAAGGTAAGCAATCAACCCGATCACCATCTCCCTTCTCACAACTCATGAGTGAACTTTGTTTTTCTGACAAAATCTTGATTTTTGACTGCTGCAGATGTTTGTGGAGGAGGTGATGGACTTGGTTGAGCTGAACCCCTTGAGGAATGCTCTTGTTGGGCTCCCCGGAGTCGATGGTCTCTCAACAGAACAGAGGAAGAGGCTCACCATTGCTGTTGAATTGGTGGCTAATCCTTCTATAATCTTTATGGATGAGCCAACCTCTGGGCTTGATGCTCGAGCAGCTGCTATTGTGATGAGGACAGTGAGGAATACGGTGGACACGGGCAGAACAGTCGTCTGCACAATTCACCAGCCTAGCATAGACATTTTTGAAGCTTTTGATGAGGTATTTACAAAATAGAAACCAACCTGATGAAATTTAACCTCATTTGATACTTACGAACATGATTTTTTTTTGTCGTGCAGCTGCTGTTAATGAAGAGAGGAGGACAAGTAATCTATGCAGGACCTCTTGGACGCCAATCCCACAAGCTTGTTGAATATTTTGAGGTGAGGTTTCTACTTTCCTTCTGTGCTTCTGTCGTTGGCTTAAACGAATCAAGAAGAACGTGTTGAGAGCTCATTTGGACAACAGGAAGCCTAACCTTAAATTCAAACATGCAGGCTATACCTGGTGTTCCGAAAATCAAAGAGGGATACAATCCAGCTACATGGATGTTGGATGTTAGTTCTTCTGCTGCTGAAGGTCAAATGGATGTCGACTTTGCTGAAATCTATGCCAACTCTGCCCTTTACCGGTGAGTGAAAATCATCTGACAAACTCAGGAATCCTTCTTGAGAGATGTTGGGTGTCCTAATTTATTTTCTTGATTATTTTTCGGACAAATATAGGAGCAACCAAGAGCTGATAAAGGAATTGAGCGCACCAGCACCGGGGGCGAAGGACCTATACTTCCCCACACAGTATTCCCAATCATTCTTGACACAATGCAAGGCTTGCTTTTGGAAGCAACACTGGTCTTACTGGAGAAACTCTCAGTACAATGCTATTCGGTTCTTCACAACTGTGATCATCGGTGTAATGTTTGGTGTCATCTTTTGGCAGAAGGGGAATAAGGATAAACTGTAAGCTAAAATATATCTCTGTTGTTATCAAATACAGTTGCTATTTTTTTATGTTTATGACTCGTAATAACAAAAACCTTTTGATAACAGAACAAGGCAACAAGACTTGCTCAATCTTCTGGGAGCTACATATTCTGCAGTTCTTTTCTTGGGGGCTGCCAATGCTTCTGCTGTTCAATCTGTCGTAGCAATCGAGAGAACAGTCTTCTACCGCGAGAGGGCTGCAGGGATGTACTCAGAGTTACCATATGCGTTCGCTCAGGTAAAGAGAGTCCCAAACTAGAATCATGTGTCTAATTCTTGCATCAAAGAGAGAGAAGCTTGAGGAAACAACTGAAATCATTTGTGTGATGTGTAGGTGGCGATAGAGACGGTGTATGTTGCAATTCAGACATTAGCTTACTCTCTGCTTCTCTACTCCATGATTGGATATGAATGGACAGGAGAGAAATTCTTCTACTTCTACTACTTCATCTTCATGTGCTTCACCTACTTCTCTATGTATGGAATGATGGTTGTTGCATTGACACCTGGCTACCAAATTGCTGCCATTGTTATGTCCTTCTTCCTCAGCTTCTGGAACTTGTTCTCCGGCTTCCTCCTCCCTCGTCCGGTAACTACTGAAATTCTTACAAAACATAATAGAAAACAACACAAAAATCCTAAAACAAAGCATAATGCTAATGAATTCATATTTGTTGCAGCTTATCCCAATCTGGTGGAGGTGGTACTACTGGGCCTCACCTGTTGCCTGGACAATCTATGGCGTTTTCACGTCCCAAATGGGCGACATATTGACCCCACTTCAGATCCCCGGTGACCCTAGAGAAGAGACGGTGAAAGACTTTCTGAAAGAATACTTGGGATATGATTATGACTTTCTCCCTGCAGTTGTGGCTGCTCATGTTGGTTGGGTGCTGCTCTTCTTCTTTGTCTTCGCCTACGGAATCAAGTACCTTAACTTTCAGAGAAGGTAGAGAGGCATTTCTCAGAAGAGAAGTTTGCAGATTTTAAGGTTTATTTGTCACAGACTAAGTGTATACTATGTAGGCTATTTTGATAGATAGGAGACTACTTCCATATTTTTTTTGGTTTCGTCTTACAGTATCTGTGTATCTACTCTGCTTTTGCTTGCTTTTTATTTTTTAAACTTGTATAATTATTCACTCAATAAAATTATTCTTGAACATCCACATCTTTGTAATTTTCTTATGTTGAGAGTAAATGTTTAGTTTTATTCACTCTTTAGCTTGCTCGAAAATGTTCAGAACTTTCTTGATTGATTTGATTTATCAATAATGGCAGAAATATTTTGGATTGCTAACATGTAACTCATGCCAAAATATAAATAATATTTGAAATGCCAATCTTAATGATAATATTGTCCATCACATGCCAACTTCAAACAAAAAGTCAAGAACTGAGACATGTTATTATAAATTGAAGTTGTTTATAACTAATAGCAATCTTCTGATTTATAAATCAGTCATTGTGCATAAAAAAGAAAAGAAAAGAAAAAGAAAATGTAACAATCTTCTGATTTACAAATCAGAATCATTGTGCATAAAAGAAAAAGAAAAAAAAGGAACTGGTAACAATCATCTGATTTACAAATCAGAATCATTGTCAAAAATATGCAGAAGTGAACAGGAAAAAAATAAAAGGGAAGGAGGCAGAGATATCAATCTTTGTAAGCAAAAGCAGATCAAAAGATGGATTAGTGTTACTATTATCTGACTACTTCTCCCCCAGTATCTATAGGTGCATCCACAATACTAAGGATCTGCTTTTTGCTCTTCAAAACGCAGCGTTTCTTGGTGTCGAAATCGAGTTTATCCAGATCCTCTGCAATTCCAAGGTAGCCATACAAAATGTCATCTTCTCTCTCTGAAGATGCCAATTTTTTCCCTCGGGAACTTCCACACTCGGACTTCAATTGCTTGAATTCAGCTCTCCCATGCTTAGATTTGATGTAGCTCCTGTCAAACCTTTGCGCCTCTCGTAATCCAGAAAGTGTGCCTTGGAACCTCACCAGCAACACGCTTTGATTTGCAGGTTTGCCATTGCATACCTTAAGAATGCTTCGAAAACCCATATCTAGACCAAAAGAATTACATAACGAAGAGTAACAAAGAAGGTATCACATTCAATATAGCATGACGTGACTATTTGCAGACAGCTAAAACACAGAGTAACCCAACCAATACCTATACACAAGCAAATAAATGTTTATTTACTCATGTAGAATTTTTTATCTATTATATTTTATATGCCAACATTCTAGAGGAAAGGTGATGGAATTTGTGAGTACAACCTATGATATGATTTACCACTGAAGATTAAGATAAGAAGCAACCAAAAGAATCCAAGAGAGGCATACCTCTGAGCTTGGTATCTAGCTTCTCAGCGGATATGATAATCCTTTCCTCAGGATTCGTGCTATCTGTGGTGCTGTTAAGAACAACCACGATCGGGGGCCAAATGATAAGATCTTCTTTCAAGAGTTGAGTCTCTACATCAGTCATGACTTCAAGACGCCATTGACTGTTAGTGTACTCTGGAGTCTTCCATCCCTTCAGTGCACATAGCGCTCTGTGCAAGCCCAAATGCTGAGACCTCATGCCAACTTTCTTGGATGTGAAGGCATGCATAGCAAGGCTTTCTGTCCCAACAAACTCCTTGGAATTGCTGAAACAAAACCCGACAAATAAAGTTAAATTACTATAAGTTACAGAGAAATCATAAAATCATAAGAAATTTCAGAAAAGTTCATATACTAGACGGTAAGTAAGACTGCAAAACAAGAACATTTAATTACATACACAAAATCCTAAAGATCGGTAATTTAGCAGGCACAGATAAGAATAATCCATGATTAAAGAACGAGCTCAACTTCTAGCTTGTTTATTGTGAAATTACAGAAAATATCTACCACAATATTTATGATGATCCAATTAACACCATGATTATCCTTGGATATAAAAAATAACCATGCAACAACATATCCAACCCAAACCAAAAACAAAAAGGGTTGCTGACATCACAACCAGGAACTCTCAAGAGGAAAATCTTGTCATACAGATAATACAGAACATGATATGGAGCTTTGACAAAAAAGGTCCCCAAAAAATGTCAAATAGTGATCTCCACCAATGGCACGTGATCGATAAGGGGGTGCTTGATGTGGTGGTTTGGCAGAGGGGAATGGAAATCAAATGAAGGTGGAAGTTTATTGTATGAGAATCATTCCTCAATAGTGCATTTGATAACTGAAGAGGTCGGTAGTCAACTATACCCCTTAAAAATGGGGTAATAATACACTTCATGTTCCTATTCTCATTCCCCTAAAAAGCTACCAAGTAACCCACGAATGAAGGTATTTTAACAACTCCAAGTAGTTAAATCACTCACATCAACATAAAACGGACAACTACAAGATCACCTAAATTATTGATATACACCCGTATAACTTCTCCTAGTTCCAACGACATTCTAGAAGACAAATAATCCCATGTACAACCAAAGTGACAGGGAAAATGGCTTTACTACCCAACACAAGCCATCATGCAGAGCCATAAGCATAATGGCAAGGCTGCAATATGCTCTTTTCTACCTTCATCATGATAATGTTTCACATCGAAAGATTTTCTTCTATTGCTTCAACCAACACAAGTTCTGCAAACCCATACAGGATAACAAATCCACGTAATCATCCTTTCTGAAAGCACATTACGCAGCAGACTTTTCAACTTCAGCTGTTTTTTCTTCGCCTTTTCAGCCCTTCAAACATGCCAAGGGACTCCCAAATTCTAATTTTCCCTAGCCCCACATAGAAGTCCTGATGTTAACATGCATTTACAACATATTTCTAAGACATGTTCATGAGAAATATCCAAAATAAATTATACTTATTCTGATAAGCAGAACCCTCATGACCAACTAGCAGGCAAGCTGCTAGTCCCTATTCTAAAATAGGAGGCCTTATATCCTAAATTTCTACTTTCCACCACTGAAATTCATTATTTTTTCTCTGGGATTGCATTAACATGATGTCAAAGGTGGAGAGAATGCAGACCCCGTTACTACAAATTCTGATAGAAGCTTGACCACACAATCTCACTTGATGTAATAAAATGAGATCACTAAAAGAATACCAACTACGTCACTAAAAGAATACCAACTACGTCTCGGAAAAAAGCAAACTGTAAGTTTAACGAAAAGGGAAGATGCGACGCTCCAGCTATGAAAACAATTCATGACGTAGAACACAGACCTGCCGCATACAAAACACTTTAAAATACCAGCTTTTCTTCCTTGCTCCATGAATCTATTTCTTTTTATCGGCGTCTCATTAATTTGTTTGAGAAACTTGAAAAATGCGCTTTGCACCAGCTGCTTGAACTCCTCAGACTTTTCCGGCGGTTCGGATTTTGCTAGAGGAAGATGATCTCCCAAGTGGTTTCCATCATGATCGCAAAGACCTCCATCTGGATCGTTTTGCTCGCTTTCTACTGTGGTGGAACTCACATTTTTTATCCATGGAAGAGTACCGCGCTTCTTTGATGGAGGAGGCGCTAACCGCTTCTTTATGGAAGGTTTATACTTCTTCACTAACCGCTGTGAAACATGGAGTCTTTGAGCTGGTCTCAGCCTCTTTTTTATATCTCTAGAGTCAGATTTCTGGGGTTTGATTGAGTGATGTGACTGGAATTCTGAAGAGGATGGTTCATCACTGTGCAACCCGCTTGACATTCTCCATGTTTTCTCATAGTCATATCTGCTTGATTTGGGCTTCTTCGAAAAATGTAAGAGATCAACTTCGTCTTCCACATCTACTTGATTGTAAATCCTACGAGCTCCATTTCCATCAGCAGAGATCCTAATTCCACTACCATGCTCATACAACATCTCATCCCTAAAGTGGTTTTCCTTCAGCCTCCTCTTGCGGGATTTATCCAAACTCAAGTCTCCCATAGACAACCTCTTTCTTGGGCTATCGTAAACTCCACCAAATGTACGGTCATATTCTCTTGATTGCAAGGGCTCTGAATTTTCATAATGAGACCACTGATGACCATCCATATCCGCATCAGCATGATGTTTCTCTGTTTTAACACCTCCGCATCCATAATATCCTTCTGCTCCATGATTGAGGCGAGTAAATTCAGTCCTAAAAGTATCAACATCTTCCCTTCTCAAATGGAGTGATCCAGGCACATCAAATTTATCAGGTACTGATTGCACTTGAAAAGAAGGATATTGGCTCCATAATCCATCATCTTCCATATGTTCTTTATGAGAACATGCATCAATACGCTTTAAGGCATCAATTCTTGATATATGTCGGTCTCTGTAGTCTTCTTCGACATCATTGACCCCTGCACTTATACTGTCCGATTTGTTTCTACCATATTCTGCATATGATCGATCTCGCAGGCTACTCTCAGGCAGCCCAACATATAAATGTGAACAGCTCTTTTTATCATCTAATTGACCTCCAGGTTCTGTGAGTAACATGTTCTGCTTCGTTTCACTATATCCATCAAAGCGAGTTGACTGACAAGCCAGTTTACTCCCTCGTTGGACAACATTTGATGATGGCATATGAAGGTCTGTGGTAGGAGAATAACCAGAAAAACCCTCTCTCGAGATGCCCAAAGGCATGGGATCATAATCCTTATGTTGAGATGTCAATACCATATAGTCAGAATCACCCAAGTAACCACGAGAAGACAAAAGGTCATCTTCCTTCTTAAATTTGTATACTTCACTTTCTACTGTTTTCCCTACTCCTTGATACCTATCCTGGAAATGCAAGCCGCTACTTTTCTTTTCAAAATAACAATCTTCTCTATGATTTAATCCATACATCCTCTCCAAATGAGGTTCATCCCGAAAATGAAAATATCGTTTTCTATTAGCATCACCATCCAAATCTCCTGATGCCACATAAGACACCTGGCTGCCACCATCACCGCCACTTAAACTACTAACAGGTAGATCATCTACTCCACCACGAGCCAATGTATAAGATTCAAAGTGCATCTTTCCTCTGTTCTCATACTTCAAGGAAACAAGCCTGTTGCTATCCAAATACTGAGAAACTGGCAATCCAGCTCGACTGGGATCCATGTAACGATTTTGTAGATGATAATCTCTGTCATCGCTGCTAGTGACATTTACATCACCCAAACCACTCGAGCCACGAGTGAGGCCGTAATCCTTCCAGTTGAGATGATGATCGGATTTCCGGGATCCATCCAAAGGGTGATCAGACTTCAACTTCATCGAACTCAAATCACCACGATATGAATCCTCATTGTAGCTGAGATGATCAAATTTTCGGGATCCATCCAAAGGCTGATCCCACTTCAACTTCATCGAACTCAAATCACCACGATACGAATCCTCATTGTATGTTCTCCTCGAGCCCCCTACACTGACCTCATTATAATCACCCTTACCTCCATCTCTATAGTTAGACAAATTCACAGGCCTACCCCTATCAAAATTAACCTTCTCCTCAATTCTCCGCGGGCTCTGGAATCTCCTACCACCATCCTTAAACCTATTTCTCTCATCATACTCAGAAAATCTCGAAACCCTATCATCAAAATGATCACTTTCTTCAATCATCCGCGACGGCTTAGCCTCCCCTGAATATTCTTCTACCCTGCGCTGTCGATATGGCGACAGTTTCCAATCCCTCGGTGGATTAGCATCCCGTGACCTCGGCGGTGAGCGCCGTGGCGACGACAATCGGCTTCGAGAACCCCCTCGATATCGCCTCTCCCCAATCATCTCAGTAAATCAATAACAAAAAAACATATAAAACCACCGCCAATCAAATATATTTCGATTCAACGACGCAGTAGAGACTTACAAGTAATTCTAGCAGCCCAAAAACCTAGTACAACATAATCGTAATGATAGGAGCAAGAAAACAAACTTAATCGGCAAATTCCCCGAACCTTAGAAACCCCATAAACCCAAATTATTCAACAAATCGATAGGAAAATCCAACCTTCCAGTTTCGGGGAGCCATGTCTACGGCGCGATTCAATCTATACGCTGATATACTGTTGTAGAGATTCGAGATGAGTAACTGTGATGTTCGGGAAAATCTCAGTCTGGCAATTAAGCAAAGCGATTTTTTTTTTATTATTATTATATTTTTGGGGGGATGATAAGAAGTGAAGGAGATTATTGTCGATTAGTTTGCAACCTAAATTAAGATTTATATTGAAAAATAAATTATATAAGTGTTTTCCCATCATCTTTTACTCAAATTTTTATGATTTTTTAGAAGAGATGGTCTCTTCTTGTACATCGATTTATATAGGACTGCTTATTTGATAATTAGATAATGGATATAACCGAACCGAACCGATACCCATCGATTATCGATATCCAATAATCAATAAATTGGATATTTGGATCGATATTGGATAATGACTCGACACGAATGGGTATACCCGAATAATCAAAATTAAATAATTATTAATTTATTATTTTTATTATTATTAATTAAATACACAAGTTAATTAGTTAAGTCATATTAATAATAATAAGTCATAACTAATAAGAGTTAAAACACTAAAAAAATAAAAAGACTAGGGTTCAATTTCATTCTTGGCTTAGTGAAATTTGAATCATTGGTGTTGTTATTGCACTTTTGTAATTTGTGTTTTGTGACTTGTGTTGGTTTTTGAACTGTTGGAGACTTGATGGATTTGTTTGGGTGACTTGTGTTGGTTATTGTTGGAGAATTGATGGTGGTGTTGCACTTGTGTCGATTTGGTGGTATTTTCGCGTTTGATTTTTGAGTCGAAACAGGGAAAAAATCAATGAAATAGCAACTAAAATAAATATGGCTGTTTTTTTTTTTTGAATTGTATAGTTTTGGGTATTCAATAATCGAACTGATTAACCGATCGGTTAATCGGATAACCGATTAACCAATAGGTTTCGGTTATTGGATTTGTATACTATCGATTTCGGTTAATCAAACCGATCCAATAAGTAGTCCTAGATTTATACATGTAGAATTTGATATTTTTTTCAGTTTAAATGATATATTTGTTCAATTAATATAAATTATATTTTCTAAATTATAAGATAAAAAATAGATAATATTTTTCTTCAATGTAAATGATATTTTTCTTAACAACAAATGATATTTTTATTTGTCCGCAAGGTACGAACGATTATACAAAAGTTTTTGTGTTTTTAGAGAATTCAATTTATAATTATTCAATTTATATACTATATGTTGTGATCATAGAAAAAAATAAAGAACTGTATATATCGGAACGGAGAAAATAAATACATTTATAGTTATACGAATGTGCCTCTTTTTCTCTTAAGATATAATTTCTTGCTATATATTTCTACGTGTCGTGTGAATGAAGATATGTGGAGGCAGTGATGGAGATACATTGGGGCCTGGGGGCTCAAGGGCCCCCCAACTTTTTTTGAAAGACTAGTTATATATTTGATATGTCATAATATTTTAAAGAAGTTTGTTTAGTCTGATGGTTATGATCGTTATTTATTTCGGGAGGTCCCAGTTCGAAACTCTTCTCTTCCATTTTTTTTTTTTTTTTTTTTTGTTTCTTCTTTCATTCTTTTTTTTTCTTCTGTTTTTTGCCGTTTCTCCCCCCCTTCCTTTTTTTTATTCTTTTCTCTTCCTTTTTTTTCATCTATTTCTTTCTTTCCTTCTTTTTTTTTTCCTTTGTGCCTTTTTTTTCCCTCTCTCTATTCTATTTCTTCTCTTTATTTTGGGATTTTTTTCCTTTTTCTTTCTTATATAATTTATTTTATATTATAAAATATATATAATAACACTATATATGTGAATTAACTCTCAGCTAAATATGTATGCTCTCTCTATAGATATTTAACATTTAATAACTAAATCTATTGCAATCTAATAGGTTATGATTTTCATCTTCATTTAGGAGATCTTGGTTCGATACCTCTTAGCTACATATTTTTCTTTTTTCTTTTTTCCTATACTTATTTTCCTTTATCTTTCTTTCATTTTTCTTTTTTCTATAATTTGTTTTATGTTGATAAAATGTTATTTCTTTTCTTTTTCTGTAATTTATTTTATATTGATAAAATAAAAGATATATGCAAATAATAAAGTTTAATATGTGAATTAATATTATCAATCAAATTTATAAAAGGATTATAATAAACTCATTATATTATTTAAATTATTATTTTATAATTTTATTTTATTATCTTATAAAATTATTATTAATTGAGCCCAGAAATATTTCCTAGCTCTTCCACTAGTGGAGAAGATGCAAATTATAAAGGTGATAGATTTTTAAATAATTATGAGAAGTGTTATTAGATATAGAAACAATACAATTTATATCAGCATATTTCCTTGGTCAAATAGGTGCTTTAATTTTATAAATATAACTCATATGAACTCAAATAAATCAAGATTACTAATATCCATGATTTATTAAGAATATTAAATGTGTCTATTATAGGGATATAGAGTTGAGGATTTTAGAGTTAATTTGGTTATCACTCAAAATACAAAATATATATCTACAAAAATATAATCATTTGAATAATCAAACTAAAAAGATATTGCCTCATTAAAATATTATCAAAAAATCCAATGGAACAAAACTCAGTTGAAGGAAAAAAGAGTACGCTACTATTATGAAAAAATAATAATTATAAACCTTTGAGTCGGCGCATATTGATCTTGTGCACCAACTTTATGTACGTTGATATTGGTAATGCATTTGTAACAAGTCCGCAAATTATCACTTGAGCGAATCGTTGATGTACCATCCTTTGAGTTTGTGATACAAGAGGCATTTTCTTCATCCAACACTCGCCCTTTGACGTTATTGTTTTGATGTCCATGCCTCGTTAAAAACTTATCCGGATAAATCTTGTGAAAAGGAAAATTTATAGAGGAAAATAGTATATAACATACATTTGTTCATGTGTTGCACTAGTTGCCTCGTTAAAAACTTTAATTAAGAAAACTATGTGAATAAAACTTAGTAAAGAAAAAAGAATACAACCACTTGGCCTTCAAAATCATTTCACTTTCAAGATTTAATCTTTGGAATAATTTAAAAAGTATAGCTCCTCCTCAGGATAATAATATTTGTATTCCAACATTATGAATATATTTAAGGGGGAACTTTATATATAACCAAAAGAAATAGTGGGATAAGTTTTATATCCACACTCATAAAAACATGAGTTTTATAGCCATTTTGGCTTAAAAAGACATAACTATCCCTAGACCCACCATTTAAAATAATTCTTCTCTCTCTTCTCTCTCTCTCTCTCTCTCGAAAAGGAGAGCTCTATAAATTTACAAAATCTCTCATCTATCTCTCTGCCGAAAATTTGATGATAATTGAATGAATTGAATTAAAATTGGTAAACATTAATCGTAAAAAGTGTTAGACATTGAATTCAAATCACAAACGAATTCATTTGTAACATTACAATTTCAAAGAGAAGAGAGGCGAAATATGTTTACAGCCTAAATATGTTTTTTCTTTATAATTTTATGTTACTGGAATGATAAATTTAATATTTTGAAGAAAAAATACGTTCTGTATCTTGAAGACCACCAGTGTACAACCGTAATCGGTGGTCACACACCGTGTACTAAAGAACCGTGCACGGTCTTTCAATACACGGTGTGTCACCGTGCACGATTTTTCAATACACGGTGAAAACCGTGTACTGAATAACTCGGTGCTCCAGAAGAACAATGTGTTCTTCAGTACACGATTGTCACCGTGTACACTATACGGTGCTAAGAGATAGAGAGTTTGTTGGGTTTGCTGATATATATAGAGAGAGTATGGCACGCTGAGAGAGAGAGCATAATATTCTCTTTTTTGCGTAGAGAGAGAGAGAGTTTTGCGTAGAGAGAGAGAGTTTGCTGGGTTTGTTGAGATAGAGAGAGAGAGTATGGCACGTTGAAAGAGAGAACTTCTCTTTTTTTTTTTATTGTTGATCCAGGGATAATTTTATCTTTTTAAGTCAAAATGGCTATAAAACTCATGTTTTTATGGAGTATGCTATAAAACTTCTCCTATTTTTTTGGCTACTTACCTACATTAGCACTATATTTAATGTAGGGATGAATTTAGTGAATGAATCTGCTAGATTATCAGTATCGCACTTATGGAGCTCATGTGAATAAACATATTTAGGTAATATATGCTTTGTGAATATACCATAACCACAACTCATTTGTGCACCACAAGCTATATTATCCTCATAGAGATAGTGAATGATATATCTTATAGGGATAATATGCAAATACATCCTTAAATATTTCAGCAAAAATCAAATACACCCCTATCGTTATGTTGGGTGCAAATTTCTCCATAACGTTTCAAAAATGATGCAAATTATCTTGTTGACTTAACGGATTTCTAACTCTGTTATGTAATTTTGATTTTTTTTTCTTTCTTTTCTATTTATCCTCCTTACCCCTATAATATATTAAATTCCAATAGTTGACAAAATGAGGATTGTTTTTTTTTTTTTTTGCTAAACATGAGATACTGAGAATAGATGATAGAGATGTGGTTTAGAGTACTAAATTAAATGAGGTTTGCTTTGACTATGGAGTACATAAATTTGTTCATAGTTTGTTACAGCTTTTCTCGTTAATATGTTATTCATTTCTGATTTTGGAGTTTGAGTTGATCAGTTAAGATCTGTTGAAGTGTGATGAACATGTTTGCTTATCTGATTCGTGAGAAATTTAGTTTATACGTGCTATGAATTCATATTTTTCGATCTGTTTGTTTTTTTTAGTTTGATCAATTGTATTTTGTGACTATTGAGAATCTTGAGTTCTTTTATCAAAGCTGGTTTTTTGGGTTATCTGAATTTTGCAGGAGGTGGCTGATTGTGTTTAAAGAGATCATTGTCTATTTTATTTTTTATTTTTCTTATAATGCCTAGAATTGTGATGGAAATTATTCATGAAGAGGGGAATCATGGTGTAGTGAATGAGGATGGAGACTCTAATTCTTGTAGAGAAAATTCAGATGTGAATAACTCTCATGCCACTGAGCAGACTCGAGGCTCCACACAATAGGGATGGCGGAGAAAATGTCAAACGGGGAGCGGAGACCTCAATTGACCAGCTCTATGAGAATGTCTGTGAGATGCAGACATCTGATCAATCCACATCGAGTCATAGCTTTGGATCTGATGGTGATGAGTCACGGATTGATTTTGAGTTGTGGCATCTTGTGGGAGAAGAGATGAGAGAGGTGGAGATAATCGAAGAGGATGAAGAGTTGCAGAGGCCGAAGAATGATGATCCTGGCTTGAAGAAAGATAGTTCAGTGGAAAATTCACAATATGTGGATGCAATTATCCCCAAGAAAGCTTCTCACTTGCAGTTAGAGTCTAAAACTTTTGGAATATCAAGTCTAAAGAGCAAGAGTCCTGTAAAACCGCCTATTGATAGGCGTAGTGAGAAGAGTTCCAAGAAAACATCATCGGGTGGTTTGTTTAGGAAAAAAAAGGGTTGAAATAAAATATCAAGAAAACAATCCTCATTTTGTCAACTATTAAATTATAAGTATGAGGAAAAGAAAAGGAAAAGAAAAAATCGAAATTACATAACATAGTTAGAAATCTGTTAAGTCAATAGGGTAATTTGCACCATTTTTAAAACGTTAGGGATAAATTTGCACCTAACATAACGATATGGGTGCATTTGAATTTTGCTGAAACGTTTAAGGATGTATTTACACCTTATCCCTATCTTATATCATAATATATATAACATGTTTGATATTTAGCTCTAATGGGATCAGATAAACAACCAACATCCGAGTAGCCACCAAAATTCTATTTCCTTCGTAAATAGACTAATATCATGTTTGTGTGAATATAACAAATGATATGGTCAATATCATTCTAAATCTCCTTCTTGAAGAATATTAAATCTTGTTAGCAACTTCAAATTCTATATTAAGCTTGATAAAGTAGTGCTTCAATGACACACAAATTTAGGAACTTCTAGTCCTAAAACATCTTCATTATCTTCTTTAGGATTAAATGGTCCTAATTCACTTCAAATGAAGGGACAATCATTAGGTTGCAAATTGGATATGATATAATCACATAAAAATCTCTTCAAAAGCCTTTTTCAAATAGGTTAACTGGTTTAAAATACTCCTTGGAGAAAAGCTCGATCTACTGGCTAAGACAATACTCAAGTTTTGTCTAATTATTTCAAACTTTTTCTCTAGACATGAATTATTATTAACATATCATCTTCAAGTGAAATTCACTTAATTAGCTATATCACCAGACAATTTTTGAATTGATATAATATATATTACAATTTTATTTTATTTTAGAAATCTTAAGTCCTCCTGGGACTTTTATATAGAAATCAACATCCAATGACTCGTATAAATATACAGTCACGACGTCCATTGAAAGGATATGTAAATTCATAATTATTGCCAGAGATATTAAATCACGAAACATAATGAGTTCCATAACATGAGAATAAATTTTGGATTTCTACTTAAACCCTTGAGGTGTAAATCTCGATTTATTTTTCACCATCTCAATATTCACATTTAATGAGTTAAGTCCTATCTCAATTGTTTATTATCTAGTGCTTCTCACACACTATTATCATGTGTTCAGGATCATATAATTATATCAATTTTATCACCAGACTATTTTTGAATTGATATAATATATATTACAATTTTAATTTATTTTATTTTATTTTAGAAATCTTAAGTCCTCCTGGGACTTTTATATAGAAATCCACATCCAATGACTCATATAAATATATAGTCACGACGTCCATTGAAAGGATATTTAAATTCATAATTGTTGCCAGAGATATTAAATCACGAAACATAATGACTTTCATAACATGAGAATAAATTTTGGATTTCTACTTAAACCCTTGAGGTGCAAATCTCGATTTATTTTTCACCATCTCATTATTCACATTTAATGAGTTAAGTCATATCTCAATTGTTTCTTATCTAGTGGCTTTGACACACTATTATCATGTGTTTTGGATCATATAATCATATCAATTTTTTTCTAGCAATTATTGAGGCAAATAATAATGTTGTCGACAACTGTGATCTTTTAATATGGTCGTTTCGTAATCCCAGTGTTATGATTACCACGTGCACATTGCTTTTTTCTCATATACAGGAGGTTTTGGAGTTATGTAAATTACATATTTGATATTTGTATTCCGTGGAATTTTTATCTTTAACATCAATATGTAACAAGTCTCTCACACTTCTAGTATCGAGGAGCATCAACAAATTTATTTCGTCCATCAATGACTTCAATTCTTTCTTAGTGCATATTTAAAAGGTATATGAGATTTTTTTACTCACTTCGCAGTCAATAATTTATCCAACTTCGAGCTCATAGTGCATAATCTAAATAATTAATCCAATGAGAATTTTGTGGCATTCTCTCATTCACATCTCTCTCTAATTCCAAAATAATTTTAGTTAGACCATAAAATCAATATACCCATTGATAATTGATCTTCATTATTGGCTCTATATATGTATTCACGACGGAGTATACATATATATTTTAGAGCACATATAGATATGTTTGAGTGGTGATAAGAGAATTAGCAAATGAAAAATTCTTTTATGAAAGTATTATAATCATGCACTAATTGTAAATGAGGATGTGTCAAATTCAACGTAACATGATTATTAGATACAATAATATGCCATGTATAATTGTTTTGATACTAGGATCAATGAAGCTCTTCCAAAGCCGATAATTAGAATATTCTCATTTGAAATTATATCAATCATTCTAGGATTGTTTTAATAAGATATTGCAAATCAATTTCAATATTATTCTGCAAGTAGGAATTGAACAAATCAATATCAATACGACATAAAATTATATTTTTTCATCAGAGATTTAACATATATCACCTAAAATATGAAGTGCTCTTCGAAAGCATGCAATACTTTTCATAAATATTAATTGTGCTACTTCAGGAGCAACAATTTAAATCAATGTGATGATAATGAGTAAAATAATTCAATAACGAGAATGAAATAATTGTCGTACCTATGCATCTTACATCAAATCTACATTTTTTTCATACCAAAATAAAAGTAGCAGATGACACTCTATATAATGCCAAGTGGTGATAATTTTGCTATTTACTTAAGTCATAGATTAAAATCTCATAGCATTAGTAATAGGGACAAAATATTAATATTCATAATTTTATTATGAGTACGTATAAGGTAACAAAGCTAAAATCTCATAGCATTAGTAATAGGGACAAAATATACGTCTAAGGAGTCCCTATTGACAGAGGCCAGATACGGAGTTCGTAGCTCTAAAGCCCAAGTCTTCAGAGTAGAAATAACAAAACAGACCACCTCATGACTCATGAGCAGAGCAAAAGACAGTTTTTTTTTTTGAAAAAGGACATATATATTAATCCATCAAGTCTTCTCTAGCAAGATCAACAAGCCAGCTAGGGAAGTTGTCGTTCCAACAAACTGGGCGATTACAGTTTAACGCAAATTGAGCAATAGCATGAGCAGCCTTATTAGCCGTTCTATACGAGTGAGCAACTCCTATCAGGGCATAAGATCTAGCATCATGAAGGATATCCACAATAACATCAGGGAGCAAATCTTTTTCCTCTTCCGGTTTCGCCATGAGTCGAGCAGCCAAGATGGAGTCCGTAAACACTTGGAAAGGGGACAAATTATTTTCAACGCAGCACAGAATACCAGCAATAACAGCCTTAACTTCAGCGAACATGACACTCGAGGAGGGTGACGTCTGTTGGGCTTTAGCCATGACAATTCTACCAACATGATCCCGGATAATGATGCCCATACCAAAGCCTTTCCTCAAGGGGTTGAAAAGGGCATCAACATCCACTCGGAAACTTCCTTGCGATGGTTTCTTCCACTTTCTATCACCGCACTTCAATCCCAACTGGGTGGCTGCAGCAAACAACGGTCTCGCACATTTGTAATTCTCGATCAGGGCTGAGCAAATGGTTTCCGAAACTTCTTCGAAATTCAGGCTAGTATCATGCGAAGCTTTACAAAGAGCTCTCCAAACTTGCCATAACATAACGCACCAAAGCTCATAGTCTTCAGTCGAAAATTCTTTCCTGATGACAAAAGCAATATCCACCAAGCTCAACGACTTAGCTTGACGAAGGAGAATCCAGAAACGGCTCTTCTTCCATCCACCAATGCTACGTGGGCAGAAAATGAGGGAGTGTTCCGTAGAGGCCCAACGATCCTTGCAAAACTCACAAATGCCATCCGAAGGGATGTGGTGATTCTTCAAGTTAGCCGCAGAGGGGATAAAGTTCATGATAGCTTTCCACATGAAGATTTTTGCTTTAGGGGGGATCGACGGCGACCATACCAACATGTTCCAAAACTTATGATCAAACCGGCTTGTAGGGATGGCTCAAGTAGCCGATCGAGAGTAAGTGGCGTCTTCACCAAAAACCGCCGCCTGTTCAAATTTCCGAAGCGGAGTCGAGCCTTTCTCCCCAATTGGCGTCGAGAGGATCCCATCGCATTCAAAAGCCCGAAACTCCCTTAGAATCCGGTCAGAGTCAGAGCAAAAGACAGTTAGAGTTGAAGGAGCTCATGCCTCTGAATCAGAGCCCTAGAACAACTGATGATCCCACATCGTCCATCACTCAAAAATAGTGGAACATTGCTCAATATTTTCGCCTCTTATACCTCCATAAATTCCTCCTCCCTATGAGACATCAAGTATGCAATCATATTTGCTTACAAAATCGCACCATTTCTTACGATTCTTTCATATTCAAAAATATTTTCTACATGTTCTAAATTAAATGTTTGAGTATTTCCCTAGAGAATCTCTTTCTGACTTATTTTGCATGCTCATCTCATTATTAGTAAATATTTGACTCTAGTGTATTCTTTAAAAGAGAAATATTTTTGTAAACCCTAAACTTTTTAGCACTATTAAGCAACATCTTTTGTGCCAATAAGTTTACCAATAAAATATTAAATACATTTTTGTCAATTCGATAAATTATATCAATTTTTCAGAGTTCAAAAATAATCCAAAAACACAATTAATACAAAATCTATAATCTAAAATTTAAAAATCATTATTACAAAAATTAAAAAATATTTATAAATTACAAAGATTCTAAATACAATTAATAATGTCCAAATTATTTGATAAATTAAATTATATTTCTCCTATATTTTAACATTCAAAATAATCTGCTAATACCAAATTTTTTGATGGTACGACTCTCTGCATCAAAGTTTTAAATAAAAGATTTATCAAAATCTGATTATTATTTTTCACGAGAAACTAACTATTTTCTTTTGAACTGGGTGTTCTTGTAACTGGTTTGAACCAATTACATTTTTTTGTTGGCTGAGTTCCCCAACAATAAGAAACGCTCTTGTTTTGTTTGCAGAAATCTAATAAATAAGACATTATTATGAACGAGATAACAAGACACCAGATGACCAAAACGATAAGATAATGCTTCAAGCATTCCCCTCAAAAAAATTAAAAAAGAAAATCCCTTACAACGAAGAATCAAAACTTAGGTAAATTTTCCAAAAATTAGATCTAATCACGATCTACGGAGGCTACCATTCCTCCCTCCATGACTCATATGTAGCCAAATAATCCAAATCAAAACTCCACATGGCTGCTTCATTTGCCTCCATGCTTACCTTTAGCTTTCCCAGAAGAGATGTTTCTGTAATACAGAAACAAAAATCAGTGCAAAGAAACACAACAAACATCGACTCTAACTAGAAATACAGTGTTTGATTGGTCAACATACTTGTTGGGGAATGATTTGCCACTAACTTGGCCCCCGGATTTAGGGCTTTGACCCTTCGGCTTGTTAGGCATTTTTCCAGCAGATTTTGCAGGGATCGGAGTAGCATTCTGACCCTTTTTACCTACACAGAGTAATTGGCAAGTCAAGGTTTGTGATTTTATACATACATAAACATCATAGTCAATAACCCTTGATACAATATTCAAATATGGATGTATGAAATAAAAAACATACACTTGATTTCATAACGAAAATGCAAATAAATAACTTCAAACCTGACTTGTCGGGTGTGGCTGCTTTGGCTTTCTTCGCTAGGGGAGTCTTCTCAGCAGATGCAGCCGGTCTTTTCTTGGACTGATTTGCCTTTGGCAACTCCTCCTCACTGGAGTCATCTTCATCTTTGTCATCATCAGAATCCTGAAAGACAAAGGACCAAATTATATCAAATTTCAATCCATCTACAATAAATTATATATGGACCAATTTGTCGAGATACAGGTTTTAGGGCGCACCCCAGAGACGTCGCTAGAATCCTCTTGCATTCCATCAAGAGCCATTTCATCATCACTATCATCCTCATCACGATCACTATCTTCCTCTACTTTCAAAGCAGCCTTCTCTTCTTTCTTCGCTTTAGCAGCAGGCTTTACATCTACAGTTTTAGCCTTTGTTGTACCTATTGAAAGATTGAATAATGGTGTTAAAATAGAAAACAATGTTACAAAGAACTCGGTTATAAAATACAAAGAGCACATTACCATTTTCCTGGGCTACAATGGGCTCCTCCTCATCCTCGGATTCATCATCAAAGTCGGAGAATTCTTCACCTTCTGCAAAATCAAATAACCAAACATAAATAAAATTAGTACTAATCTAAAAAATCTCATATTCAAGAGATAAACAATTTCTCATAATTAATATAAGTTAGACATAGCACCTGAAACAGGATCATCAGCAGCATATCCAATGAAATACACGCTACCATTTTTCAAGTCATGGGAGAGTTCAAACTCCTTCTCAAAAACCAAATCAAACATCGCTTGAGTTCGCTCCCCAGCTGAAAGGGATCCAATGATGAAATTCTGATCATTAATTTTCATCCGTAGATGAACATTCTTGGCCGCTTTGACATCCTTCACCTCACCCATTGCCGCCTATAAAAGAACATTCAAGGAATCAATATATAAGGTAAATACTTGACATTACATCTTCACAAAGATGTACGAGTATGTATTCATAAAGAATCACTAAAATTATACCTGTGAGATGTGAATCAGTTTTCCAATCTCCGGTTGGACCTTAAGTTTTTCTCCGGCCTTGACTTCAACTCCTAAATATGTAACAACATCATTTCAGTTCAAATAAGAACACAAAAATAAATGAAAAATGGGGAAAAAATAAATGAAAATAAATCATGTACAGTCCACATATTTCAAAAATCATGTCTTTGACTTGAAATCCTACATGTGTAAAAATATAATAATACTCTTACCGATTTAGAACACAAATAAAAGAAGTTATAGCTAATACAAGAAACTATCATAACATTATCTCAAACAAAACCATTACAACAACATCATAAACAAACAAGGAGTTAAACAAAGGTCAGAATTATGCGCTACAAAGAACAAAACAAACAACCAATTGTAAAAATTAAGGAAACAAAAGCAAACATGTATTTTCTTAAAAAAACGACGAGTTCTATGAAATTAAAAATGAATACAAACATTGTGGAGAACATATTAAAACTAAATCCACGAAAAATATAATCATTATAAAATTTATCCAGTAAATATATAATGAATATGAAGAAGAGATAATTCTATGACATTAAACACAATATGATGTAATCAATCTTACCCCAAAACTCCATTTTCGTTCAAAATTCTTGTTAAGATGGAGCTATTTGGGAAGCGAAGGTTTTGGAGAAGAATTGAAAGCGGTGAGGAGCCGAATAGGGTTTTAGGAGGGCTTTATAGGCGGGTAACGGATTGTTCGTCTGATTCATTAGGGTTTTGAACGAGGAATGTATACGTGCGTAACGTGCCGCCGTATTCTTTTTTTCTTTTTCTTTTTTCCTTTTTTTTTATTCTTTATGGATTTTGATCTGTTTGTGCATGAACGGCCCACCACTGAAATTGGGGATCACCTGATTTAGACTGTCATTAACTTTTTCTTATTATTATAATCAAGGGTTTACTTCTTTGTTCTTTTTTAACTGGGATTCGAATTTCACAACCCTCTCACTAAGGGACTATTGACGTTTTTGCTGTTCATGACGAAAGATTTTTTTCCTCCATCAAATTGTTCGGTTTGGCACTTTTCGTGATGAATTACCATGATCGGTGACGGAGCCAGGAAATTTAGACTGGGGGTCCAAATAATTATAATTTAAAATATAATAAAAATAATTATAAAAATATTATAAAATAAAAATAAAATTAATATTATTTGAATACTGGTAATTGTTCATACTAAATTTCTTGTTCATTATATTTTGATATCTTGCAAAATAAAATAATAATATTTACTAAAAATAATTAAATAATCAATCAATAATAGCTATAAAAACTAAAATAATAAGAAAATTATAAGTGTTTAATATTGTAAATAGTATTATCTTACGTAACTCAAATCTTGATTTTCTTGTACCATTACAAATCAACAATGAAATCTAAATTAATTTAATCATAGGATGGAAATGAAATATATAAACTTAAAAAGTAGCAAAAAGCAACATGTTTGGTATTTAGAATTTTAAATTTTAACAATTATGATAAAAAGAAAAAAAAATGTTTTGTTGTCTATTAGAGCTCATTGTTTTGTTATGAAATTCATGTCCCCTTAAATAAGTTTAAATAAATATTACATATTACTGTTAAAATAAGTTTATCATAATCTTTTTAAAAATTGGATTGATCATTAATTTACATATAAAACTTTATTATTTGCATATATCTTTTTATTTTATCATCATAAATCAAATTATAGAAAAAAGAATTAAGAAGAAAAGAAAAAAAGAAAAAGGAAAGAAAGAGAAGAGAAAAGATAAACAGAAAAATGTAAAACGAAAGAAAAAAGAAAAGAATAACAAAAGAAAAGGAAGAGAAAAAAAGGAAAAAAAACAACCGAGAAAGAAAAGAATAACAAAAGAAAAGGAAGAGAAAAAAAGAAAGACAACATAGCAGTGGATTCGAACTCAGATCTCTCGTTGAAATGGAACACTTAACCAACTGCACTACTGCTCACCAAATGACTTTTGTAACATTAAATACATATATATTAATACTAATTTTGAAAAAATCTGGGGCCCATGGACCCCCTGCGCCTAACGCGCTCCGCCCCGACCATGATTGTTTTGTTTTTCAGAAGATATAAAAAATAATAAGGTAGAGGGGAAACATAAAGAAATGCAGTGTTGTTGATAGTGGGGGAAAATAGGAGGGCTCATTACTTGTTAATTTGGTTATGTAGCTGTATATTTATTTATCATTATTATATACGTTAACAATGTATTATATCACAATAAACAGGAAGGTTTCATGTAAACAATAAATTATATTACCAATTATAACCTTTTTAAGACAAGTACTTACTATTGTATGAACGCGATGAATTTAAGTATGCTTATCATTCTATATAGCATTACATAATGGAGACTTCACCTTAATTCTGGATCTTACGTAGCACCTTCAGGAAATTTTATTCTCATTTTTCTAATTCTTTATTGTATGCTTTATTTTTATTTTTGAACTCCACATTTCCAAATCTGGAAATTTAATTTTGTAACCGAAATAGTTATATATTTAATTCTATATAATAATACACATTAAAGGCACCATATAGATCTTTGATCCTACATGGAATTTCAAGGATTTTATGTTTTTATTTTTCTAAATTCCACAGTATATATCCTTTTCATTCCAAATTTAATTTCCAATATTTAATAAATTATAGATTAGAGTCGAAACTTTGTATTGTAATTAAGGTAATTATATATAATTGATTGTATAAGTAAGGAAAGTAATCTTATTGATTAAAGTATTAGTTGTTCTCTATATTATAATTAGATGCCGCAATATCTGCATGTTTAATTATAAATATTCCATGATTTACAAGTAATCATTATTTTCCTTAATTATAATTGCAATTAAATTGATTAAGAGTTATTTTGGTTTTTTTTCTCCAATATATATACGTAAATTCTTTCCTCTGCTTTCTTTTACGCTCCTCTCTCAATATCTCTCCAATTACGAGTTCAACTCACCTACGATTATGAATAAATTTCTCATAGAATATATCTTCCAATGCTATTGCATCCAAATAATTAACTATGCTTGGAATATAGATACTAAAGCAATATCTCTGACTTTACAAGCTATGCAAATTCAAAATGGTGTTCCTTATAAAAGCATATTGGACCGCCACTTCCTCACAAGTGAAGTTTCTCATGATAATTATCTAGGTTGTCTTTTCCATATGTACATCATTGACATTGTATGATTGGTTGAGGGTGGAGTATTTGTTTAGAGGGAAAAGCCAGATAGAAATTGATATTTTATGTTATTTTGAGTTGGAAGATATCGATGCTTAGTTTATAGCTTGTCAAGTGTGGCAATGTTCTAAACAGAGCAAAATCATAAACAAGGAGAGAAACAGACACAAATGACTAAATTTTGCAACGGTATCTGTTTCTTTTTCATATTAATATGCATCATTTCGGCTCCAATGCTTGTAGTGAAATGGATGTTGTATCCGATGACGAATCATGGCACATAAAACTGCAGCAGTGGATGTGGCTGGGCATCACAAGCAGGTATTTTCTTGATGAAAAAGATGGGTGAATTTTCTAGTGTAGCTCTTGAGTGTCGTACCCCTGTTTATGGTTTGCTTCCACCTCAATTGACTTCAATCTAATTGTATATTTTGAATAATAGGGCTGAGTTCTCATAATTTCATTCCCTTCTCGAATCACTGTCTTTTTTAGATTATATTAATGAAATATCATTGAATTTTAATTTATATACATGATAGGTTGATAGTGAGAAGCGAGAGTTTTTATTTTTATTTTTATGGAACACAAACATTTCAATAAAAGCGTTGCACTGAGTATATTATGATATGCTTCTTACAATTGACGCATAATTTTAACTCTAAACTCTATATATTTTGTTTCAAGTTTGACGCAACCTTCGTTTATGAGTTAATAGTTTAACGTCAATGCAATGCAAGAGAGGTCACTCATATTTATATTTGTTTTTCTAGATCAGCATAAAGTTAAATTTGTAGATCATTATTAGGTAGCATGCTTTTAAAAAGACATGATTTGTTATTGTTTTACATGTCATTTTCAGTGGTTTGTCCTATTTATGCCGCCGGTTTGATTAATATTTATTGATTAAGACTTACTTCGTTGTTTTGATGTTTTGTAGAAAAACGGCATTAAAATAGGATGAATTGGATGTGCCAAGGATCAATTATATTGAAGAGCAATTCGATAGGAGTTTATAGGCGCAAGCGGATCGTAATTCAGAGATCGGACGCGAGAGAATGAGTCGAAACGTCAAAGTTGCGCACGGCACCCCGTCGCATGCCGCAGCGCCCCACGCACGCCCGCAAGATGCCTACCAGCCACGCGGCCACCCGCCGCCCGCCCGCCCGCCGCCGCCGCGCCGCCGCCCGCAACACCAAGACGCCTGTCCGCGCTGGGATCAGCCACACGCCGCTCCAGCGCCCAACAGCTCCTCCCGCCGACGTCCGGCGCGCAAGAGCAGCCCCAAATAGCAAGCACACCTGAAGCGCGCTCAAGAAATTCCTCGCGAGCTCACGGCCACCGCGCCATCCTCGCGCACCTCTCCACCTGCCTGCCGCGTCGTGCGAAGCGCCGCTCAACGCCGCGACTTCTCTGGCTGCCTGCGGCGGCGCCCACTCCAGCCCCTCTCGTCACTTCGTCCGCTGGCACGCCATCGCCACCTGCCGCCTCGCCCATGCTCGAACTCCCAGCCGCACGCTGGCCTCCAACCGCGCTGCGATGTCGCTCAGAGACTAGCCGCGTCCGGCGCTTGGGTCCGTCCGCTACCGCTTTCGTTTAATATATAAATGCGCTGTTTAGGTCAAAAGAGTCCTCGCTTTTCTTCACGCATACCATGGCGCCTCGCCATTTTCTGTTCTCTTCAACTATTTTCCGGGGGCTTCAACAGATCGACACAAACAGATAAATTCTAGTTTTATTTCCTATTTTCAGTTTCATCATCGAATAATTTTGTTCATCAATTTATGTTCTGGATTTATCAGTTTTATTGGAATCAATTTCATAGCTTATTGTTTGATGATTATTGTTGAATTCAATTCCATAGTGACAGTGGATTGTTCTCATGTTTCTATCAATTTATATTGCTTTGATCTATCTTGCTTTGGTTTAATTCCTGTTCTTGTTGGTTGATTGATGTTTATTGTTCATTTACAAGTAGACTTAGATTAGGGCTTGACAAACCCTAAGAATAGGTTTGCTATTGCTTTTATTTATCGCTTTGATTTATTGCTTTCGTAGTTCAACTGGGGATTGACAACCCCTGGTTTAGATTTATCGCTTTATTAGTTTAGCTCGGGATTGACAACCCCTGGCCTAGGATCGCTGTTTATTTCTTGTATTTAAATTCTTGCATGTTCAACCCTCGTTGGTATTAGAATGTTTAGGATTTAATAGCTTTATGTGTGCGACACGAACAATGGCCCTGTTAAGTTTTCCTTGAGAGACGACTCGTGTTAACTTATCACGCCACGATTACCTCGCATTTATCATGCAGTGAATTTGAGTGTGTTTTAGCTCGATCAATTTTGACGCTGTTGTCGGGAAAACTTTAGCGTATTGTTTGTGTTGTTTGTTTTCTGTTTCTTTTCTTTCTGCTTGGTTATTTTCTCCCGTGCGTGTGATCTTGTTTTTGTTGTTGGTGTCATTAATGCGGGGTTATCAACAGACGAATATGGTCAACCCGGCCGGGGAGGAGAGTTCTTCGTATTGGGCAAATTCTTCTTGCGAAGAAGGAGCCCAATTCGGCTATTCTGAGGAATATCCGTTAGGCTATGAGCAGCATGCCTATGATCCTTGCTGGGACCAACCACCTCGACCACTCTATGAGGATCAAGCCTCCAATCCCTATTGGGATCAACCAATTTGTTGCGTTCATCAATTATTCATCAATCTACTTTTAATTTATTATTCTTAGAACAAAAGAGAGAGCAAAGACGAAGCAACCAATTTGTTGCGTTCATCAATCTGCGAGATTATTGCGGCGCATTCAATCTGCGAGTTTATTGCGGGGCGTGATTCTATTATGAATCATCATCGACAACTCCATTGGTGCATACTTTGACGGCAAACTCTAGCAGTGCATAAACTGTGTGCCTGCATAGATCGTATAAGAAGTCCACAACTCCATCGATGCTTACTTCGATGATGAACTCTATCCCGTCGGTGCCTATGATGATGGTGAGCTCCATCGTCCCAGAATGGCGAATCACGGGTGGTAAATTGTTTTCGGAATAATTGTGACTTACCCAATCTCGCATCTTCGATCCCATGGAATGAGGCTTCAATTTTGGAAGGTATTAGTCATCGCCTAAAAATAATCTATTAATTAATTACACAAGGATTGAGAATTCTCTATTAAGATCAGTTTCACAATTCAACTTCTTGCAAACTTGGATAGCACATTTTTAATTTATGATATACGACAACACTTCAAATGAAATGTAAGGAAGTTGGGATGTTTAGAATTCAACCCCGTGTTAATCGTCCTCAATTATATATATATATATATATATATATATATATTTATTTATTTATATATATAATGGATGAATTTCAATTCATATTTCAATTTCTTGCAGACTTGCAAAGTTAAATTCGATTTTTTCTTGGGGCATGTACTTTAATTTCTTGTATCTTCTTGACGGCATGAACTTTGTATCATCCTCAATCGATCTCTAAGGTAAGAATTTTGGATGTTTATATATATATTATCAATGTGATTAATATATGTGAGTTATATATGATTTATGTGTGTTTACCTGTTTCTTTTGATGTATTTTTATATGGAGTACTGAAATGATTAATATTGTATATACTCTGAATATTATGTAAATTTAATATGTGATCGTATTATCTCATAACCTATTGCAAAGTCACAATTGGTTATCTTCTGACTATCATTCAAATTCGATTATACCATGTAAATGATTTGAATTTTAACTCAACCCTTTCATTTGTTTTGCTAAGTGGGTGTTGTGCAGCTATATACACATATAGACACCTTTGATATTGTCGCAGATCATAAGTCTGTGCAACTATTCTTTTTCTTTCCTTTTCCCCTAAAAAATGTTAAATTTGTTGAATCTTTTGATTTTTGACTCTTGTTGTACTGAAATGGACTGAAAATCTATATGCGGTTATACGTGGGCTTTGTTAATTAATTACTTATTATTATTTTGTTAAAAAAATGCTTAGGTGCTTCAGACTCATTTTCTTATTTGTCGTGAATGTTTGAACGAAAGCTCCTGCCACATAGGCCCATCATCGTAGATATGATAAGTCATAAGTGGAGGCCAGATGATGGGAATGTTTGCTCTTTTCTAATGTGTAATTTTTTTTTTCATTCCCATTGTTTTATTTAAATATTTTTTTATTACAATCATGGTAGGAAACTTTGCTGCAACATATTTCTAATTTCCTGCAAAATTTCAATCTTTTTTTGAATCATTTTGAGTTTGGCGTCTAATTGATGTACTGTGTCGTGTTTTGTGTTGCCTACGTTTTTTTTGCTAACCTCAATCTTAGATTTGATTTTGTTTTTAATTATGTTTAGGGCTTTGTTCTGCAAATAATTTTTGGAATCAAAAGCTATAAAAAAACAAGAACAGCAGTTGCCTTATCAATTTGAGGGGAATTTTTAATGCATAAGTATTAATTTTTTTTGAAGTTTAATGATACTTCGGTTTCTCTTTTTATTAATTAATGTTTTGGTTTTGTAGGTTAATAACTCACTTACGATACAAACCCTTATAGTTATACGTAACTATTACTCACAATAATTAAGATATAAATAAAAATTAAAAAAATCTATTTGCTGATATATTTTGGAGAATATTTTTTATCCTTACTACAACATTATGTGTTAAATTGATTGTTTTTATTTATTTACACCAACTGTTACTCATAATAATTAAAGTATTCATAATTATTTTATGTTTGCTAATATATTGGAGAACATTTTTCATTCTTATTACAACATTATGTGTTAGATTGCTTATTTTTATCTCTAATGACCAAACATTTAATTAGTTTGCTGTAATTATATGCTTATATTTAAAATACTGAGTACTAATTCCACTTTAAAAATGGACTTTTGCAGTTTATATTAGCAAATGTTGATTTTTTATGAAGTTTGGCATTTTGGCTGGTGGGTATGAAAGCCTATCCATTATTTACACCTAAGTAATTTAAAATGTTAATATTATTTTAAGAAGTTATCATCCCAAAACTCAACACAAAGACAGATATTTAGTTGCAACATAAATGATAATGAGAGCTTTCTCTCCATCAATGATAGAAACTCGCCACAAAGCTAAGATCGATTCAGTTATTAAAGCGACAACCAAATTTCTAATTATCACTCTTTGTGTTTTGATAACATGTTTGTGGTTTCGTACAATAAATTTTTAATTTTGAAGTTCCAACCCACATCAATGTTGAGTGCTGCAATTAGGACAATATGTGAAGTATCTTTTCAAGTGTATTAGTAAGACCAGTAATAGGATGGACATAAATAATAATGAAATCAACGAATATGCCAATTGTAGATACATTTAAATTTTATTTCCTTGGCAAAATTCCCCTTTCTATCCTAAATTGGCGGTAGGTTTAAACTCGACGTCTGTTAAATTTATTGCTTCAAGTATTATGTATAGTTTGTCGTAAATATAAGTACAAAGAAAACTGAATTAAAATTTTAGTATTAATAAAAACATAAAGATCCTCTCATTATAAGTTTTTCTTCTCTATGTGAGTAAGTGGATTTGAATATGGATAAGTGGATTTTGAGAGAGATCCTCTCATAATAAGTTTTCCTTCGCTCTGTGTGTAAGATACGGTGATTTGGATATGTTCGATAGACAATGAGCTTTAAAACACACTGGCAATCTCTTCATTGTCTTGTGTTTGGAGCCAACGGAGATAAGCGGAATCCATATGTTTCGGAGGTAAAAGAGAAGGTTCCCCTTCCCAGAAATTGCATATTTTGGACATTTAGACGTGCAAAAATGATGCTTATTAGCTCATATAATTAAGTTGAATGAGTATTCCAAAAAAAATTGTTTGTTGCAGTTTTACATATGTTTTTTTTTTTTTTGGCATAATTAGGTCCAAACGTTGAAGAATCCAACCCGAGATGAGTTTTTCAAAGCTCTAGATTTGTGGCAGTCAAATCTTTTTCTTTTTTTTTTTGGTATCATGGGGGAACATGGGGTTTACCCTGTGGTAGTCAAATCTTGTGTACATACAAGAAAAATATTTCAAAAATGAGGAAGTCGGATCAACGAGGAGGGGTGGAGTTGTCCATTCCTGAAAATGTTTCTGGATTTTTAGCTCTACATTATTGACTATTGTATGTTTGGGATTCTATATAGACCATCGCTTCTTGTATCATCTTTCTACAATGTATTAGAGCTAATTTCATCTATACGTTTGAGACTTCAATTATTACGTACTTTTCTTCTTCATTTTCACCCTGTAATTGTTTAATCATGTATTTCAACTTCAAGCAGTTTATTGTGAATTTGAAAGTACTTTTAGAGCAAGAATCATAATTGACATGAAAGCTAGGTAGCTGTCTAAAAGTGATGAAATGCATCATTATGAATTCGAACAAAAAAATTAGCTTGTTGAAGACTATAACGGATGTGTACTAAGGAATTAGCGTAATCTTGAATTGTATCACCATCGATTGATACAATATTCTATTCAAATATGATGATCACTTTTGTAAACTTAAATTTTAATAAATGATAGATTTATTTTCATTTGAAAATATCTAAATAAAATGTTAGATGTTGTTATATGATTGTCGATGATTTAATTATACGATTTTTCATAATCAGAAGTCAATCGATTATCCGTCGAATCATGCGACACGAACAATGGCCCTGTTAAGTTTTCCTTGAGAGACGACTCATGTTAACTTATCACGTTACGATTACCTCGTACGATTGCGAGTGAATTTGAGTGTGTTTTTAGCTCGATCAAGTACACGTAAGGTGAAACCAATTTAGGTTAAAATTATTCCGAATAAAATAATACAATTTTAATTATATCATTTATATCAATTTTTACGATATTCCACCAATTCAAAACTGAAATAAAAAGATAAAATTTGAATATTGTGTACGTGTAGTAATGTTTGAGTTTTTATTGAGAAGGATAACCAAATAGTATAACAACTTATATTTGATTATTTAGATATTTTAAAATTTTAAATGAACTCATATAATTAGTGTGTATTATTATACTAGAATGAGATGAGAACGGATAGTAATATTATTTTTTTATCGAATTTGAAAAATTTATTAATATATAAATTTAAACGAGTCGATTATTAATTAACATCGGTTAATTAATTAGCGGATATTATAATATGAGAATGAGATGAATATATATATATATATATATATATATATAATATTCTAAATGTGTCTGAAACATTAATTAATGTAAATGGGTCCAAATTCTAGACGAGTAGTAAAGTCATTTTTAATGTAAACGGGTTTAATTAATCTAATCACTTTCTGATCACGTTTGAGATGAGAATGAGTAGTAAAGTCATTTTAATGGTTTGGGAACATATATGGCATAAAAATTCAAAATGGGTTCGAACCTTAATCAACATGTCTAAGTGAAATTTTCTATTTCTTAATCTTAGTTTAATTATTATTAATATTTACTTTATAATGTTTGGGTTTTCATTGAGACAGATAACTACTTATTGGGTTATTGGGTATATATATATATATATATATATATATATATATATATATATATATATATATATATATATAGTTAATCTTTGTATTATCATTAATGATTTTAACGACGGTAAATTGGTTTCATTGTAAATTTGACGTTGTATCTAAACTTGATTTAATTTTGCCAAATTAATAGTTTTTTTATATAACTATTAATTTGGAAAAATATTTTATATCTATGTATGACATTTTTATTTGACTAATTAGCGGGAATTACTATATGGAAGAAGTGGTACGAAACGAATGGTAAATTTATTTTTAATCGAGTTTGGGACATGTACATATATATAAATTCTAAATAAACTTAGTAGACTTTATAGTTTCAAATTTGTACTTCGAATTTTTTCTAATTTTTTTGTTATATATACTAATTATTAATGTTTACTTTATAATATCGCTTTTAATAAGATATATAATTATTGTAACAATTTATATTTACACATCATCAATGACAAATTAAAATAAGACATCATCAATTGAAATCTTAAATAAAATGAAATTTGTATCATCTCTACCAAAAATTCACATTTAATTGATGGAGTGACTGAGATTGATATCATTCGAATTGAACCATCAATTTAATTTGATCAAATAAATAGTTTCTTCACCTTAATTTAGCCAAATTAATAGTTTCTTTTACTTAATTTAGCCAAATTAATAGTTATTATCTACAACTATTTAATAAAAAAACTTCAATCTGGGTTCGAATGTTAACAGATGTTCTTATGTGAAGTTTGCTCAATTTTAAATCTTTTTTATTTATAATATTTATAATTAATGTTTGTAATTCAATAATTAACGGGTGTTACTATCTGGGACTGGACGGGAACAAATAATAAAAATAATTTTTAATTGAATTTGGGGCATGTATGAGTATATAAATTTCAAATGGATCTTAACATTGCTTGACATGCCTACGTGAAATTTTCTTTATTTTTAATCTTTTGTTATTTATATTATTATTTTTAATACTTACTCTATAATATTCAGGTCTTTATTGAGACAAATAACCAATTATATAACAATTTACATTTATAAATATAAACGTGTTTGTATATTTAGCGAGTATTATTATTATAAGGGTTGGGATGAGAAATGGTAGTAAAATAACTATTAAATTGAGTTTGTCAGATATATGTGTACATAAAATCTAAACGAGTTCGACCATTAATCTACATACCTATGCGAAAATTTCTCTAATTTTTAGTCTTTTATTATTTGTACTATTTATTATTAATGTTTACATTGTAATGTTATATTTTTATTGGAATACATAATCAATTACTGTAACAAATTTTATTTATCAATTAAAATGGATTTGAATATTAGTCGAGTTTGGGACGAGTACATATACATACATTCTAAACCGGCTCGAGTGGCTAAACTCTAGCCTCATAATTTCAATTCATCTCCATGTCTCATCCAATCAACGACTCCAAATGGTTAAACTCTAGCATCATTGTTTTACTTCATCGTCGTGCTCCGCCGCGGTCAACAAACGAGGACGAATGAACTCTAGCTAAGTATTAAGTTATTTTTTACATTTCTCCTTATAAATTACAACGTAGAATAATTGCTCATTGAAACTCAATGAAATACAATTTATATATCATATTCAAAAGCATTGCTTTGATATAAAGACTGTTTGCTTTAGGGACGGAGTTATGATTTTAAGAATAGATAAATCTTTTTTTTTTTGGAAATAATTTACGACCCATTTGTTATTATGCGATTTATTATTAATGTTTACTCTAAAATATTTGAGTTTTATTGAAACCGATAATCAATTATTGTAACAATTTTTATTTGATTATTTAAATATTTTATAAATTTAAACGAGTTTGAATAATTAGCGAGAATTACTACACGGGTTTGAGATAGGAATGGGTAGGAAAATAATTTTTTAATGGGATTTTGGACATGTACAAGTATATAGATCCTAGAGGTTATGATGCCTAAATGACTTTTTTTTTTATCTTTTGATAGTTTTACTATTTATTATTAATGTTTACTTTGTAATATTTGATTTTTTATTTAAAAGTATCAAACATTGTTGTACCAACTTATATTTATAGATTTAGAGGGTTCAGATAATTAACATGTATTACTGTATGAGAGAATGAGTAATAAATCACTTTTTAATCGATATTAGGATGAGTACGACGGTTCTGATAGTTGAGCCATAACCTTATTGTTTCAATTCATACTCAGATGGTTGAACCATAGCCAAATATTAAGTTATTTTTTGAATTTCTACTTATAAATTATAACGTAAACTGATTCTCTGTCGAATACAATTTATATATCAAATCCATATGTATAATGATCGTTTTTTTATAAGACCATTAACAAGATACATGACTAGACGCTCTTGAACATAAGACTATAATTACCAAAAATCTATGTCCAATCATGAATAACTTTTTAAAATTATAACTTATAAATTATTTGGTCAATGCTACTTTGGGTGATTAAACTTTAACCAAATATGAAGGTATTTTTTAAATCTACTTTAAAGTTATAACGTAAAGTGATTCCATATCATATATATCAGATTTAAACGTATTGTATTGTTATAAGAAGTGTTTCATTTATATAACCATATATAACGTAAAATGATTTTCCGTCGAAACTCGACGGGTTATACACTAGTTTGAATAAAATAATACGAATAATACGAAGTGATAGGAATACAGGATTCATTTTATTGAATTTTGGAATGGTTCATATGTTCTAGGCCCGTTAATATAGTGACAGACTTCATTAAAAACTCACAGTTACAGCCTTAGGCTGTATGCACTAGTACTGAAAAACTGCAAAAATTGGAGAAATGTAGTTATACATTATACTCATCAGACCAATCATCAATTCAAACCAAGGCATATCCTAATACCAATCTTGATCCAATACTAGGATGTCTGCAGAAAAGATACAAAACCAAACGATCAAATGAAAATATGTAACCGAATTCCTCATGCAGAATACACAACTGAAACCATCACCATTATGCTCCAACGAACGCATCCAGGTGGGACATCTCAGTGAGGCAAGTTTGTTGGTGTTGTTGTCTTCTTGAAGTCGATTTTGTCGACCTTCACCTCTCCGTCTATGAGTTCATAAACGTACACCACGACTCGTAAGCCGTCAATGTCCATGAGGACGAAGCTTGGGTTGACATCATAAGTGATGCTACTAAAGGCACCGGTGGCAGATCCAGGATTAATGACAACTCCAGCCTCGTGTTTGTAAGCAGTAAATTGGTGTGTATGGCCGGTGACAAGAATGTCTACATCTAGCTGCCTCTGGAGCATAGCTAGCGAGTCGAGATCTCCCCAAGGAATAACCTTTAAATATTATAAGAAAAAACAAGCATTGTCAACGTGAACAAAACAGTTCTTTTCTGGCTATGCGCTTCAACATTATTTTCTTCTCTACAGTTTCTGGTGCATTATATCCCTCCAACACAGAGGTGAAAGCACATGGATATCATAGTTAGAAAGAAAACCAAACAATTCAACTGGGTAACAAGAAAGAAAAGGAACCCCACCTGATGGCCATGGCATACGCCAAGCTTAAACTGGCCGATTGTTAATGTTTTGGTATCTGGATAACGCGAGTCCTCATCATATTCACCACGAGTAATGTGTAAGTCTGGACAAACAGTTTTCAAATAGTCATGAACCTCCTGCAAATATAGCAAGGTGAAGTTATAGCTATACAGATTATTTCCTAGGTCAGTACAGATGCAGCAAGTATGAAATCATATGTATCCAGAGAGGAGATATATAAAAACCAAAATCCCACTTAATACCTAATATTATCTGTATCAAAGACCTTTTGGAAAATGAGGAATGGATTACTCTCTAACAGCAAGTTTTCATGTTTTACCTCGGTGCAAATCAACCTTGAAAATTAACCCCTGCAGCAAATTTAGCCCTACATGAGCTATCTCATTCAGGAAATTACACATCAGATTTCAGATGAAGCTTGTTGATAGTCAATTTAGTTCACTCATCACTGCAGTTGCTTTGTACCAGTTAAGCTTTTCTAGGGAGCTCCAAAAGATTAATTTGCAAAAGCCTCAGTTACCTAGTAATACCATTAGTCTATCCTCAATGCATTTAGCCCACAATGTCAAGACAAATTCTTCTCGCCCAAAATACTCGATATTTCAGACAATATTAGCAACTTACATACAATCAAGTCTAATCACTAGCAGTGTCTGTCCATCACGTATAAATGGATGCAAATTCTCAAGTGTTTAGAAAAATTAAAGAGAATTATATGTACTCACTTTGATACATAAGTTTCCAGTACAAATGACGTGCTGGATCTTTCCTGGAACGAGCATGGACTTGAACTTTGCAGGCAGATCAGGTGCCCTGTGAGGTATGTGTAAATCACCTAATGCTAGTACTAGTACCATCCCTCAGATTCAGATAATCACGAACTCGCCTTTTAGCTCTGAATATACAGGCATTAACATTAATACATTTTCTAGAGGTGATAAGCTTATTGTCATATTCATACATAAAGAAAGCACATACAATAAGTAGAAACACATGCTAGTCGCCGATCGCCTCGAATACTATATGCATCAACCATAACTTAGAATCTAGAAATGCTCAAATAGCAAATTCATCAACCACTCGAAGCTGAGTTGATTAAAATGTGCAAACCTACGTACAATCTCATTCTTTCTACAATACGACTATGTGATCTGGATGAATCAGTTTAGTTTGAGGTTACAGATGTTGGTTAATAGGAGTGCTTCAAAATACATATTCTCGAAGTGGAGAAAACTAAGCTGATCAAGCATCAACAAGAAGGCATTTACGTAAATCGCATGAACATATGATTCATCGAATTGAACAGAACATTGTGATTCAGATTTTCCCTATGACATATCGAGATAAAACATAGAAAAAGGAATAAAACGTCAACGGATACCTGGAAGTGTAGGATAGCTGACAGGAGTGAAAGAGAAATTCGGACTAGAGTTAAGGCTGCCGCTGGTAGATGGACGGTGGGGCCGGAGAAGAAGATCTGCCAGAAGAAGAGCAACTGACGATGAATGTTGATCGTAATTTGGGAATTAGGGTTTCATCGGAAGATCCCTTTTCGATCGATGACGCCGAAGCTAACTTGATTATGAACAAATTGTTTTAGAGGGGTCTATTTTGATATATTGAAAAGTTCATATTCCATGACGTCATGGGCCCCTTAAGACTTTTTCCTTTATTTTAAGTTGGGTTAATTAATCCTAATAAACGCCACTTTTTTTGCTTAATTTTTTACACCATTTGTTAAGATATGATGTCGCAATAATCTAAGAAGTCAAAACTGATTATTGAAGAATTCGATAGACGAATTTCATTTATATATTAACTTAATTATAATTGTGTCAGTAAACTTTAAATCTACAAACGAATTACTTTTAGTTTTCTGAAGTTAATATGAGCTTGAATAGTTAATACTTTTGAAAATTTGTTGGTAAATTTACACACTATAAGTTAACAATGTTTTGCCCTATTATAGATGCTTACAAAATATCCATCATGGTATGTTATCTACATTCAAATCCATGTTCTATCACAGAATTTGAACTCCAACATTAAATGAACCCTTGGGCACCAAATTTTTGAAGAACAACAATTTGAGCATCAGTGCATCACCATGGGAGTATTCTGACTTGTAAATGATGTCAAATTTGTAGCAATTATTTGAATACTAAGTTGGATTTGGGGTTTCATTTGATGGGCTTTCTTTAAACTCAATTTCAACTTTCATATTGAACCATTTGCAAACAAAATACGTTTACGTAGATAAATAATTACCAGTCTTTCTCAAGAATGTAATCTTTATTATATATGCTGCATACATATATACACGTGTATACATCGAATTTTGAATCAATCAATATTTAACTTGGCAATACGTATAACATTTTTATTTACAAAAATTATTGATGGAATAAAATACAAATTTATAGAAGATAAATGCAGAAGCACACCCGACAAAGTTGAGGCCATAGCAAATTTCCTTAGGGTACCTCCAACCCAAAAACAAGTTTTCAGTTTTGGGATCTGCATCATCGCTTTTTAAAACTCATCTACTATTTTCTCTCATCTCCTCCAACAATAAACTAATTTTTCACTTTTTAAAGATTAAAACATAATACATACTCCCTATATCTATATATATATTTTCCAACAGTCAGAGCAAAAAAAAAAAAAAAAGTTAACAATCAAAAGTCGGTAAAATGATTTTTCTGAAAACAGATTTTGTGGTTTTTTCTCAAAAACTTGTTTTTCAATTCTCCAACAGTTTTTTGGTTTTTGTTTTTGGATCCAAAAACAACAGTTGGAGTTACCCTTATGATAAATTTGATATGGAGGTAAGTCGGCAGAAGGTCCACATGACCCCACATGAACTAGTGGACATCAATTTGGAAAAACGCTGTTTCAAAAATAACTCACATTAAAATTGCTTAATCATATGCCAAACTTGGAGCATCTGTCACTCTAGGGATCTTTTACCTACTAATTAAAAATTATACAAAATGTACATTTCCAAATAATTACTGGCAGTAATTCTTGATGCAATCTACACTCTACAGTGAGAATTCCATGAATCTCAGCCAGGGTAACCCCTTGTAGCTGTCGGCTTCATTTGAGCATCTCGCCACCGCACCGCCACTTTCAGCGGTGGTCGTCGCCGTCGCCGCCTCCGCCGCTTTCTTCGGGAACAGAAAGAAGTTTCTTGATCCCAAAGACACCAGCTTCTCCTCCCTATCCAAACCTGTATTTACAGTAAATAACAGAACATCAATTATTATTTATTAGTTTGTTGAGGTCAATAATTCATTTAACAATTTCACTTTGAGTTTTCTTAAAATACACGGAAACAATCGCGTTGAATCAGTTTCTGTTTTATGCAGAACAAATAAAATTAGTAACAATTCATCATTCCAAATATCGAAATTTCTAATTTCCCATTAAAAACAATATATTGATCGGAAAAATTACTCTCCAAGCTAAATTGGGAGTAATGGAGGTCGAATCCAGACGCGTCACCGGAGCGGAGGAGAGGCAGCCGCGCCTCCTTCTCATACTGCCGGAGCGCCGCGACAATCAAGTCCTCCGCCGTAGCCTCCGGCGTCATCACCACCCTCACGGCGCCGAGGCTCCTCTGAATCGTCACGTGCAGCAGCAGCTTCGTCAGCTTCGGCGGCGGCGGCGGCGGCATCACCAGTGCCACCACTGCGTCCTCGGCGGATCCGCTCCCGGCCAATAATTCCGGCACCGTCCTCGGCCTCGGTGGCATGTCCTCCGCAAAGCAGACGCCTCTCAGATCATGCGACGACCTCCCCTTCCTGCTCTTTTCCTGGCTTCCTTTCCGGTGCTTCTTCGGCGATGGCATTTGAGATTTGTACAGTAGCTTTCTCTAAGTAATTATATACGTTGTGAGAGTGATCGACGGTTACCTAAGGCGGTGGTGGCGGAGGAAGCGGAGAAGGGGGAAACCGAGAGCGGCGAAGACGGCGGAGCTCTCAGGTTTCCGGCGCCCGTCAGCGGATATCACTGGAAAACATCTATTCGTAATTGCGAAGTTAAATAAAGTTAATAATAAAAATAAAGAAAAATGATTATGAGAGACTACAGAAGATTAGAAAGGATAAACAAAATGGGGAAGGGCATTTATAGAGGAGGGTAAAGATAGGATATAGGTTGATTGGCTGTCCCTGCACTCAATTGTAATTACCATATCACCCCTTTCATAATTTCATTACCCTTTTACATTATTATTGTGTGTTTTTTCAAGATAAGTTATCGATACATTTGTGGTGTTATTTAATACTTCTTCCATATTTAGAATGTGTTATTTGATAGGTGATATATGTTTTAATAAATTTTGGTTATATATTTTTTGAGTAAATGAAGAGTTTCACTATTGATATTTTTAAGTAGATAAACAATAATTTTTTTGGTAAATAAAGAATGATTATAAGGTTGAATAAAAAAATTGATTGTTGGGTACTGTGGATTTTTGATAAATAATGAATGGTTGTGAGGTTGAATAATAAGAGTTGAACGTGAATAGTATTAAAAAATACACTTTTTATGGATATCGAATATAGCAATTAGCATACACTCTTGATAGATGGAGAGAATATAAGACAATAATCATATTGAGATTAGAATTGACATTTGATCATACATATGTAATTTAGTATATGATTGACACAATACTCTATTTTTTATATTTCTTTCATTCCCTTGAACATAACTCTTTTTTTTGGCACGATTATTTAGAATAATGATATAAAATAATTAAAAAATAAAAGATAGGTAGGGCTACATTTTTGAAGAAACCATTATTTTTTAAATGGAAATAAATCAAATTAGATGGAATAATTCAAAAAAAAAAACAAACCAAATTATTGACTATATTTATTTAGTCATTCAAAAAAGAAATACGGGAATTATTAGGTTTTATTATGTTTGAACTCTTAACTATATTTTATTTAGTCATTCAAATTTATTATTATTATTATTATTATTATTATTATTATTAAATACTGAAAATTACTGTGCAACTGCTCGAAAAATAACCGAATTTTATTTTAGACTGAAGATGAAGGGATTGACATTTGCATCCACATTTGTTACTCTTTTAAATAAGATGAATATCATTAAACTACAAAATTTGTGGTACTATGAACTTGTATAAACCATACAATAATGTTTAATGTCGTTAAAGTCGACTTAGGGGTGTTTGGCTAAGCTTATTTTAAAGAGCTTATAAGCTCCAAGAGCTTATAAGATGTGTCAAGAGCTTATAAGAGGTAATGCCTCAAGTGCTTATAAGTTGTTAAAGTGTTTGGATAATTGATCTTATAAACTAAAGAAATAATCGTGAGTTAGAGAGAGAAAATCGTAGTTAGAGAGAGAAAATTGATGAGATGTGAAGTTGATAGTGTATGTGTAGGAAATAACGAACTAAAATAATGTTATTTTAGTAAATTTATGATTGTTTATAAGTTTATGGAAAAATAAGTTAGGGTTGACCAACTTATTTTTAGGGGAGCTTATAAGCTGTTGGAGCTTATTTTCACAGCTTATAACATATTTAAGAGCTTATTTTGCCAAACACTTTCTGACGAACATAAGTTCTAAACAAACTTATAAACTGTTTTAAAGAGCTTATAAGCTTAGCCAAACACCCTATTAGTACACACTGCACACACTATATATTACTCAACGCAACGTAATGAAAGTCAATGACCCAATAATACAAGACCTAGTAATTTAGGGCTCCAAAAGTAATTTCCGAATTATTATTATTTATGTTATGTTGATATTATCCATTATATTACTTGTATGATAGCATTACTCTATAGAGTTATTGGTGCATAAATACATTAACTTTGGGTCCATTTTGTTTTTTTCACGAATTTTAAAAATTATCACAAAATACACAAACTTAATCATTTTAGTGATTTTATCATGATTTCAAATTCAAACCAAATTAAATCTGACTTGACATCTCAAAAATTTAATATAGATAAAATGGTCAGTAATTAAAATGACATCGTAGAGAGGGGATATCGATTGTTTTGATCCCAACTAGAACCAGACTATGGAACAAATGAGAATACATGATTTTTGTAATGAGGGTTGACGCGATAATCATAGAAATAAAAAAATCTATTTTATTTTGATAGAACGATGATGTTTATGTTCTCTCTCTACAATGTCCTTTATATCACTAACCGTTTTGTATATAGTAAATTTTCGAGATGTTATGTCAGATCTAATTTGACCTGAATTTGAAATAGTGGTAAAATTATTAAAGTGATTAAGTTTATGTATCATAATCTTTAAAGTTCATGAAAAAATCCAAAATAAACTTAAAATTGATGTATTTATATGCCAATAACCATACTTTATATTATAATAGTATACATAAATATGTTAGGGTAGTAGTAATATCAAAACAACGTGCGCACTTGAGATCTGTGGTTGGTGAGTCATGGTTGCCACTCTACTCATCATTCGCCACGTTTACCCTCCCTTCATTTTTTAATGCCACATTCCAACTATTATTTTTGAAACCCTCCAATAATGGGATAATAAATAAATCTCAAATTCAAGGTTTTGGACTCTGAATTGTCAACTAGATTGCTAGTAGACTCGTCAACTTACCTCTCACCCACCCAATAAGTGTTTCCCACTATCTATAAATTTAACAATCAATACATAATTACCTATAATTTTAATTATAGTGGAATATCCCATTATGAAATAGAACTTATTTGTTAAGACTTAAGAGCAAATCATAGGTTGTGATAAATACATTTTTCATTCTCTCTATAGGATAAGTAGTTTAATTTATAACATTTTTTAAATTGGAATCCGGAAGTATTGAAAATATTCTGCAAACTAAACTCAAATAACATTTAATAGATTTTTATTTTTATTTTTGAAATATTGATCTTGATAAGATCGGTTCAGTTACAACATCGTATCAATGTTTAATTCACGAGTCACATATTTTTAACAACTAAACCTGATCAGATATAATGTGTTGTAGATGCGTACAAGCACAAGTGCAACTATTAATGCAAATACCTAATTTGTTTTCTATTTATGTGATTATAATAAAATTTTGGCAAAAGTTAGGTACGTAGCACATATATATATGACATATTTTATTTCATATAATCTATTATGATTATTCTACACTTCATGTGTAGTAGGTATTGGTGGCTATTGACTTATTTTTAATTATCATATATTTTGGCCTCGCGTGTGTGTAAAAAAAATTGCAATACACTATTTGTGTAATTTAATGAATAATTTGGGATTTATGCACTAGATTGCAAATATAGAAAAATATACAAATTATACCAAGCAAGTTTTTGCGTGACAAATTCGACCTAGAATTAAGACGATGATTACAAAGTCTGTTCCTATACATAACATATTAATAATAATTTCACTCAAATATTAAAATAAATCACATTAAAAACCATTAATAATTTTATTAATAATAATAATTTCACTCAAATTATACTAAGCAAGTTTTTAATTTAGTAGTTTTAGCCTTGTCAAATATTGCACACACTTTTCATTCAATTTGTAATTTCAAAATAACTAAATAAATGAAGCGCTCTGGTTGAGATTCTGTTTTTGTATATGTAACAATTAGACACTTTCAATTACTTCAAACATAGAACTTTAATGTGATATTCTTTATTTAATGAGATAATGATATTTTGACATATATATTCCACGTGCAATTAAATAACGACATTTTAAACTAAAATCCATCAAATAGATTTTATAAAATTGGACGAGTTTTAATTTAAATTGTCATCGTTAACTCATATGTAGCACATCTACATATTAAAATATTACCACCTCATTAAATGGAGAATGCGACGTCAAATTTCGATTATCACAAAAATTGAGATGATTTGTTATGTAAAGGTGGGAACTCGATTGCAGCGATTCAAAATCATATCAAAACCGGTCGCAAATAAGGTGAAAGGTGATGCACTATTTGGTTATTAACCCAAATTAATCGATCATTATGATTTATTATTTCATAGTTGGGATTGATAAGTTTTGTATTTCAATTATTTGTTATAAATGTTGATTAGAGTCGATTCTGTTATTAATAGTTTTTGTTTTTATAATAATAATTGTTAAAATAATAAATTTGACAGTCTTGAGAATGGCGCATGGTAGTGTTTCATTCAAATTAAGAAAAGTATGTATATCTCGTCTAATTTTATGGTGTTTTACTTTATTTATTATACAATATTGTTATTTTGTTTGAGAATTTGGTAACTACTTGGTTTATACTATAAAATATATCCTCGTCCCAATTCATTCCTCTCAAAATAAAGATTAAGAAGTTGACAATATCATTAAGAAAAATAATCTAGATGTTATTGAAAAATTGGGTGGATGAGAATGACGTAGTATCTTGCGTTTAAGCAGCCCTTCACTTCAACACAAGCCATGTCTTGCACTGGAATTTATGTATTCCGACGACTTTCCATGTTTAAAAGCCTTGTTTTATTAATAAATAAGTCTAGATCCATGCCTTGCTTTCTCAATTTGGAATAACAAGCCTTTGATTTACAATTAATGGTATTCATAAAATATTATTTGAGTTCTAGGTTGAAGTTTCCAAGATTACTTTTTTTTTGAGAATTTATGAGAAATCTGTAATTTTTACATTCAATTAAAAAAACTTACGTTCCTGCGCAACGGTAGCGTTAATAAGATAAACTGATTGATGTAGATATTTTCCAAGAGAGGACTAATACGATAAACTATTTTCCGTCGGCCGGTGGGCAGATAGATATCTCTTGATTTTGTAGAATAATAATCGTTAATTAATGCGCAGTAATTTACCTTTCTGAAGATATTTTTCAGATATCTGCGGTTCAAAGAAATCATTATTAGATATCATGTCAAATTAAATAATGTGAATAATATATACAGAATTAAGATTGAAATAAATGTCACGTCTGGAGAATTTTATTGGAAATTTGCATTCACCACCACTACATTGAAATATGATATAATAACGATAATTAAGTTAATATTGTAAAAGAATATCAACCATCAATCTCGAGCATTAGTAGTTTCTTATATTCACAGTTGAGAAACTGCAGATAATACAACAAAAATTTCATCAGTCCAAATGAAACTTCAACGATTATAATCTTGTGATCAAATTTCAAAAAGTAATGCAATTTCAACGACCAAATTTAAAAAGTAATGCAATTTCAACGACCGATACGTCTTATCTATCCTACTTCAATTTTTGTGTCTTTAAATTATAGCAATTGAAATTGAATGCGTGAAAGCAACAGCTAAAAGCCTAAAATACTAAAAAATCACCAACTCTTGCTTTCCTCATACACTTATTTCTAATTCTCTACATCACCTTCGACAAATCATACGCGACTCCAATTCTCATCATTGGATATCATAATTATCTCCAAACTTAAATAACAAAATAAACGAAATTTGATAAAAATAATGAATCTATTCTCTGTCTTCAAGTGAGGGGGGGAAGAAAAACAACTCATTTGATTTCACATTTGTAGGGGAGAGAGATGAAACCTAGCCTTCAGCAGCCGCAACCACTACAAAAATGGATACAAGAACTCTTAATCTCACGTAAAAGCCAGCGGTGTATGGAATGACTATGCTCAACTCCACAGCAGATCCGGCCTCCTTGGAAGCTTTCGTCTTTGTGCAATTCCTCAAGCTCACTTAGGGGTATCTAAACGGTTTTCAATTTTCGGTTAGAACCGGAATCGAACCGAAACCGATAAATTGGTTAACCAAAACCGATAAATTTGGTTATCGGTTCGGTTTGGTTCCCAGAGTTGAAAAAATTCGGTTATTGGTTAACCGATAACCGAACGAGTTCGGAACCAAGAACCGAAAACCATTTTTATTTTTAATTATTATTTCAATTACTAATTAATTAATTAAAATTATGAAAATCAATTTTAATTATTACTTTATTAATTATTGTTAAATATTTTATCTATTTTAATAAGTTTCAGTTTTAATTATTATTTTATTTGTTTTAATTATTATTTTATTTGTTTTTATTATTAATTAATTTTAATTCGGTTTTTCGGTTAACCGAAAACCGAACCGCCAGAATCGATCGGTTTTCGGTTAACCGAAAATTTAAAACGGTTCGGTTTCGATTCCACTTTTTCGGAGAAATTCGGTTCGGTTAACCGAAAAATTCGATTCGATTAACCGAAACCGAACCGTTAGACACCCTACTTGGAGGCACGTTGCACATGATGAGTACTCCACTGCCGCGTGCATCTCATCTTCAAGCTCTTCCCGGTGAAGGGAAACCTAACACTCGGTGCATTTAGCAACTCGGATCGTTCCCAATGCAGATTGCACGTGGGAGCCACGGCCAGCTTCTGGAACCTCCCCACTTTCCACCTCAAGAACTGGTTCTGCAAGTTTCTTGGTGCCTAGAGAGAGAGAGAGAGAGGTGACACAACTTTATTAATATATATATTGAAAAATGTGTGTACCTCCGTATGTATAGTGCATCTACCCCTAATTAAATCCAATTAGAGCTCACCAATCCCCAATTAGGATTTTATTAATCCTCATTTAGGCTTTATTAACCACAACTATGAATTAATTAGGACAGATGCACCATGCATCCTGATTTCTGAATTGAAGAATAGTTAGAGCTACCAAGGGAACAAGATTAGGGTTACCAAAGGCAAGAGAAGATGCTGCAAATGTCGATCTTCCGAATCTACCCTTGTCGTCTTTATTCATTGAGCTATGTCCATGGACTGATCCGAAGCTAGAACCCGTAACATCATCATCATCATCATCATCATCTTCGCCGTCTTGCTCTTCCTCTTCATCTTCCTCCTCAGCTACCGGAGGTGTCGTTTGGTCTGCTTGCCTCGTCGCTTCAGAAACCGAAGCCCCTTCCCCCTCGACCTGTTCCTCTTCCTCCACTCTATCCTCCTCCTCTTGCTGCAGCATCTTGAGCTCCTCATCCAAATCTTCAATGGCTTCTTTCAAATCCATCTCAGCTTCCATCAACTCCATTTCCTTCTTCAACAGCTCCATCTTCGCCTCTCCAGCTTTCTTCTTCTCCTCGGCCCATTTCTCCAATCCACCCAACATTGTGTGCCTTTGTTCTCCATGGACTTGACAAGGCGTATCAGCCAGCTAGCTTCTGGAACGCTCATTTCGCGGACGTAAAATTCATCAATCCGAGTGGAAGAAACTCAGCCTCATCGGGGTTGGGTTCTTCGCCCTCCTTCGAAGCAGGCTGCCAAAATAGCCTGATCCCATGCTCCTCATCGTCCACATAGTCTATAATTCTTCTGGTGGGAGTGCAGAATCACGGGATCTTCGTCGTAGATCAGCAGTGACGGATCTTCGGGATCAGGTTCGGGTTCTTCGTTAACCAGCACAAATTCTGGCTCTTCATCTGATGAATATCACAGTACAAATAGAAATTGGAACCGACGAATAAATAGTGAATCGAGATAACAAAACATACATTTAGACCACCAATACTCAAAGTTCAGATGGCATGGGCAGGCGAAGCGGAGCTTTATAAAACGAGTTCAACCACAACTCCCTCTCCTGGTCCACCTCATGGACATACATTTTCCAGTAATCAGGAACCTGAAAAATCAACAGTTTATTCACAAACTCGATGCACATTCCTAACCTAATAAATTCCTCGTCTTACTATGTGAGTTACCTCGTAGAACTGATTGATGAAGCCTGGTGCCATCCATGCATCCTCTTCCTCGTATAAGTAAGGATGTTGAGGATCAGAATACGGACCTCGGTCTTCTCTCACCACTGCAACTGGATTGCTAATCATCGGAAAACTGCTGGCAAAACAAAATTATAAGCGACGACTATAACAACAACACAAATAACTAAAATATAAAATAGAAGCACTCTATAAAACTACTAAACTGCTCCACTTGTAAGACACAAGAATTATTCACTGGCTCTGTGTTACATACTACTACAGCCACCATAGCCATAGGAGTGGGTTTATTTGCTAAGGTCATAACTAGATGTAGAGGGGAGTGTTTTCTAATATGACGTCAAGCAAAAATATAAATATATGCAATTAAGTTTGAAAGTGTAAACCAGAAATTCTCACCAGCAGTTCAGGCATGAAAAGTAATATCCATCCAAAAGCACCTAAACGAAGAAATATAACTTTCCACGCTCATCATTTCTCAACTTCGCTAAGGGCCTTTGCACGATGTAAAACCATATATGCAATTAAGTTTGAAAGTGTAAACCAGAAATTCTCACCAGCAGTTCAGGCATAAAAAGTAATATCCATCCAAAAGCACCTAAACGAAGAAATATAACTTTCCACGCTCATCATTTCTCAACTTCGCTAAGGGCCTTTGCAGGATGTAAAACCAAACACTAGTACACAAATGCAAAATCATTACCACGATTGATCCAATCAACTTTAATGCCGACACAATCGCTAAAAAGGAAATTACAAAGTGCCAAAGGTTCACAAAATCAATTGAACAAACAAGCAGTCAAACTTAAATTAGTGTATACTCTAAATGTGTGTATGATCACTCAAAAGTTGAAAACACATTCTCCTAAACAACGCTGCAAAATGATTTCTTAAACATGACATTTCTTAATACCTAATCCTATCTATACACCAAAACTCACAGAAGCAATTCTCCTCAAATTCACAATATTCAAACTCACACTCAGAACCCCCAATTCAAAACGGCAAGTTGAGAACACTCACGAGCTCCCATCCTTGAAAATGAAGCTAACCCAAATCAAAAACTCCTCAATTCTATCCAGCTCCTCAATCACCGCCTTCGGGTTCGATATATCATAATGATTGTCCGGAATCGCCGGATAGTACTTCCTATACGGCACATAAAAAGGCGCAATGGGCGGGTCCCGCCCCGCCTTAATCTCCTCGCTTATCACCTCCACCTCATCGTCGTCCAATTCGGGTCCCAACCCGGCTTGGTCATCCCAATCGGGGCATCCGCCCACAGCTCCTTCAAATCCTCCTCTTCCAGTTCTCCGGGTCGGGCGCGAAGTCGAATTGGTTCTCGGGGTACTCGGCGTCCTCCTCCTCCTCTTTCCTCCTCGCGCCGTAGCCGCTTCGAGCCCAGGATTCGGGCGAGGCGTTTCATGTTGACCTCAGGGGTGTTCTCGGCGTCGGAGTCGTCCTCGATTTTCTGAATCGTGCCGTCGGGACGGACGTAGCTCAGGGGCTCTTCATCGGAGGCCGAGGGCTCGATTGTGGCGGGCTCGGAGTCGGATTCCTCTTCGTTTTGTGGATTTTCGAAGTCATTTCGAGCTTCTGTGCTCTCCATTGTTGGTGGAGGTGTGTGTGAGAAATGCAAGATGATGGGAGAAGATAAGGTAAGAGGGTGAAGCCTGGAGAGGGAAGAATTATGGGTTTTTGTCTGTAAATTAACGATGAGTGAGTGCTGCTGTGTGGTTGTACTGGCGTGTTCTTTAGAGGCAGGCTTGTACCATTGTTTATTGACTTATTCGTCTTTTTCTTTAGTCCCATTCTTTTCAGGGAGGTGGTGAAATGATTATTGGTGTCGGTTATTATCGAACTGATTTCCATCGATCTAATAATCGATTCGTTAGAGATTTATGATTAATTTTGATTATTGGATATACTAGATAATTAAATGGGTATATATGAATAATCGAAATTATAATAATTATCAATTTATTATTAATGTTAAATTAAAAATGCGTTTAACTGTATTTAGATAATTGTTATAATTTATTATTATTATTACAATTATTAAATTAAAAATAAGTTGTATTAGTCAAATAGGGCAAAAAAATTAATTCACATAATTTCGGTTATCCAATAATCGAACCGATTAACTGATTGATTTCGATATCAGTTATTGAATTTGAAAAATTTTAATTTCGATTAATCGAAATTTCAATTTCAACTAACCGGTTCAACATGCATCCCTACTTTTTGATAATTTTTTCCTTGATGAAAATATCACTAATTCACCGATCCATGGGATATAGTTTAAGTGGCAAAGTTCCAATGACAAAATGATAATACAAGAGGTAATCTAGACGGTGAGTTTTATAAATATTTAATTAATTTTAAATTTTAAAGTCAGATTAATGTCTAAATTTTAGATTTAAATACATGCAACAAGATGAAAAAGTACAATTTACTACAAATTTTGTAAGATTATGTCTTAATCGGAAAGGTTCAATGATTGGATCAAATTTGTAGTACTGCCCAAATATTGGATTTTAATTACAGTTATCTAATCAATTTAAGAAGAATTGTTCGATGTTTTTATAGAATCTTTGACACCTATTTGTTATGGAAATAACTATTCAATTAAGATTGCATGAAATAGTATCCTAATAACAAATAAAATTAAATTAAATACTTATGAATATTCGAATATTGCCCAGAAGTAATATAATTTAACATGATAACTGCAAGAGTAGCGTATGAATTCAATAAAAGAAAAAAAATGAACATTAATTTAGAGGTGAATGATTTGACATTCATTAATTGATTAATTTTTATAAATATTTTGTATATAATTTCTATAAAAAATTTCTAAAAGGATTAATTAGTCCAAACATTAAAATGTTTAAATTAAGAAAAGTTGATTCAATCAATTACATACATCAATAAATTTAATCAAATTATAAAGGTATTATATATATATATATATATATATATATATATATATATATATATATATATCACTATCCTTTTAAAGTTCAACTAAAAGATCAAATACTTATAATTATGAGTAGGGTAAGGTTCGGTTCGGTTTGGTTAACCGGAACCAAAATTTTAGTTAATCGAAACCGAAATCAACAAAAATAGCTAACCAAAATCGATATCAATCGGTTAGTCGGTTCGGTTAACCGAAATCAAAATTAATTTTTTTAAAAAATAAAAAAATGTATAATATATAAAAATTAGCCAAAAATAATCGAAAATAACCGAGATTATTTAAAATATTACGAAATAATAATATTAAATTAAATAATTTTACTTAATAATTAATTAATTAAATATATATTAATTAATTTCGATTAATCGGATAACTGTCGGTTAATCGGTTATACCCGATAACCGAATTTCACTTGAATGGAATAACCGATACCCGAAACGAAACCGAAAAAATCGGTTATCGATTAACCGAAAACCAATACCAATTAGAGGTGGCAAAGTAGCGGGCCAGGCCGGCCCGACCCCGGGTTCGTCGGGCTTTTAAATTTTTCGGGCCGGGTCGGGCCGGGTCCGAAATTTTTCGGGCCTAAAAATATGAAGCCCAAACCAACCCCGGACGGGCTTTTTTTAGATAATTTTTAATTTTTTTAATATATAAAATTAATATTTTAAATTAAAAAAATAATTATTTAATTAAGATCTCATAACTCCTTAACTTAAATAAAGAATCAGTGATGAGAATATTTTGAGCTTACTTATTCTTATGATAATGCTTCTTATATCCGACCTATTTATGTATTCATGCGATAAAAATTTCTAAAAGGATTAATTAGTCCAAACATTAAAATGTTTAAATTAAGAAAAGTTGATTCAATCAATTACATACATCAATAAATTTAATCAAATTATAAAGGTATTATATATATATATATATATATATATATATATATATATATATATATATCACTATCCTTTTAAAGTTCAACTAAAAGATCAAATACTTATAATTATGAGTAGGGGTAAGGTTCGGTTGGTTTGATTATGAACCAAAATTTTAGTTAATCGAAACCGAAATCAACAAAATAACTAACCAAAATCGATATCAATCTTAGTCGGTTCGGATTAACGAAATCAAAATTAATTTTTAAAAATAAAAAATGTATAATATATAAAATTAGCCAAAAATAATCGAAAATAACCGAGATTATTTAAAATATTACGAAATAATAATATTAAATTAAATAATTTTACTTAATAATTAATTAATTAAATATATATTAATTAATTTCGATTAATCGGGTATAAGGTTAATCGGTTATACCGATAACCGAATTTCACTAATGGAATAACCGATACCAAACGAACCGAAAAAATCGGTTATCGATTAACCGAAAACCAATACCAATTAGAGGTGGCAGTAGCGGGCGGTAGGCGGCGCGGGTTCGTCGGGCTTTTAAATTTTGGGGTCGGGTCGGTCCAAATTTTCAAGCCTAAAATATGAAGCTCAAACCAACCCCGACGAACTTTTTTAGATAATTTTTAATTTTTTAATATATAAAATTAATATTTTAAATTAAAAATAATTATTTAATTAAGATCTCATAACTCCTTAACTTAAATAAAGAATCGATGATGAGAATATTTTGAGCTTACTTATTCTTATGATAATGCTCTGATATCCGACCTATTTATGTATTCATGCGATGATATTGTAATACAAGATGATTTTCATTCTTTAATTTAAGGAGAAAAATTAGTAATTGCAAATCAAAGATAAATGATATTATTAAACGTCAATCCGACTTATACTCATAAAATAATAGAATAAAATAAATTAATTATCTCAGTATATATTTAAGATCAATGATTCAAAATAGATTTTACATACTATGAGATCATTAATCATCAATGTATATATTTTTGAAGATAATTTCTCTTATGAATTATTTTTGAATGATTTATGAGTTTATTATTTTTTCCAGAATTTATTTTCTAACCAATATGTGAATTAGTAAGAAAATTGTTACTATAAAAATAAATAATTATATAAAATATAATTAATATTATTAAAAAATATAGATATGTATATTAAATAATATTATAAATATATATATTTAATAAAATCAAGGGGTTTTTAGCCCAAAACCCGGCTTTTTGGCCCAAAGTCCAGAGGCAGGGTTTTTTCTTGTCGGCTTTTAGGCCGATTTTTTCGGACCTTTAATTTTGAAGCTCAAACCGCCCAAACCCCGTAACGGCAAGGCTTTTCGGACCGACTCATTTTGCCTCTAATACCAATACCGTTTAAGACGCTAATTATGAGGAATGGAAGACAATCAATATATAATATGATTAGTTAAACTTAGCACCATCTCATTTCTATATCCTACGTGGCACCATCAAATTTCTTTGTTGTTATAAGTCTACATTCTCCATTTAATATTTTTAAAATTCTAATTCTAATAATAATAAAATTATCTTATCCTATATCATTTTCTAATCATATTCCACCCATTAAACAACTTATATAAATACTTATAATCAATGTATATTTTTTCATCCTATAATTATTTTATACCATTAATTAAATTTACAAATTAATTAGTTGGCCAAATAAATAGTTATATTTTTTATGAAAAAATCAATTCTTCGTTTAATTAAATTCTATTTTTAGTGTTAAAATTAATTTTGAAAATTTAGTTTGTCTAATATTACTTTACCAATAATTGAGTTTGTCAAATAACGTGAGTCTATTGATTGAAAATTCTACTAAAATACTTTGAAAATAATTATTTTACGAGATATTTATGTAAGTAGAGATTGAATATATTATTACGAGACAACTAATATTTGATATTATGTATATAAGATAGAATATTTATACTTTTTAAATTATAATTTTAATACTAATAAAATTACGCATCCCATATTGTTTTCTAATCATACTCTACCTATTGAAAAATCTATATAAATATTTAAAATCAGTGTATAATTTTAATTTTATATTTTATTTCTAATAATAATTTTATATTTTATTTTAATAATAATTTTATATTTTATTTATAATAATAATTATTATATATTACATTCTAATCATTCGTAAATCCACATACCGTAAATAGATTATTTGCAATTTTGCTCCTAATTATTATTATTTTGACGAAATTATATGAGTATATGGCTAATTATTCTCTCCCATCGTTTCTTTTCACCTATTTTGAAGGGCGAAACGATATAGATTCTTAATTCCTTTTATGAATACTCAACTCATATACTTTTATTTATTTATTAATAATTTTTAAATTTTTTAATTAAATAGTACGAAATTTCATTAACTATTTCTCATTCATATTTTATTAAAAATCTCCTAGCGATTTTTCATCATATTTAATCAATTGAATACACAAATAAAAGAATATTTACGTGTTTAGGTAATTAGAGTGTATTGTGTATTAATATACAATTTTGGGATATAAACTAGTAATAAAATTACTTTTTAATGGGTTTGAGACAAATAAGAGTATATGAATTCTAAATGGATGAACATTATATTAACCGACATGCCTAAGTGAAACACTGAAACTTTGTCCACTTTTAAATCTTTTGTTTACTTTTTATTAATATTATCCTTGCGATGTTCGGGTGTTTTATTGAGACGACTATTATAACAAAGGGTTAATTGTCGAAAACACATAAATTTTTTAAACAATTTTTTCTTCTCATACGAATTTTAAAATTTGAATAACAATAAATAAACTTTTGATATTTCTAAATTTTTCAACAAATTGGATTGTCCCCAAATCGAAAATGAGTTGGCTTCTAAACTGACGTGGTAATTAAAATGATCAAAATGACATATTTTGATTATATAGAATTAAAGAATAATTAAAAAAAACAATTTCCAACTCATCTTCCATCTCACTTCCCCCCTCTCATCTTTCTCCCCCTTATTCTCCACTCACGCACGCAACAACACAAAATCTCAAATATGCAACTCTCATCTCTCAAATCCCCAATTCTTCTCTCTAAGGTAAACTTCTTATTCATTCCGCGTTTTGATGAGAAGAGTTTTGAGGGAATTTATTTTGCTACGGCATTAGTTTTGCTGGTTGAATTTTGTGAATTTTAAGTCCTATGAATAGCAGCACAGCTGAATCAGCCTTTGTCGTCGCGACGACGGTGTTGCTGACGGAGGAGCTGCTGAAGAAGATTCAAAATTGGAAATGTGGCAGGCCCGTTTGAAGCAAGAGATGTCGGAGCTCATGATCTCACCGATGACAGCTCAGATTGTGGCTGCTGATCACCGTCAATGCAGCGGTCATAATCGAGAGGTGGTGGTGGTGGTTGCTGTAGTGGTGGTCGTCCAAAGATGGATGGAGGGATGTGGGTGTGTGGATGGGAAAGAAATAGTGATACACTGGTAGTCATAACAAAGAAAATAGAGATTGAGAGAGAGAAAAGAGTGGGGGGAAGGAGAAAGCAAGGTGAGGTGGAGGTGATTAGATTTTTTTTATTTGATGTACATTAAAACAACGTCGTTTTATGATCATATCATTTTTTATTTTTTCATAGTGGATTCGATTAGGGGTAATTTAGTTTAATGGGAAAAATTAGAAAAATCAAAAATTTATGTATTATCATTCAAATTTCAAAGTTCATGTGACAAACAAGAATTGTATCAAAGTTCATGAATTTAGCGGCAATTAACTCTATAACAAATGATATTTGAAAATTTAAAATGGCTCGAGTAATTAACAGATACTACTATACGGGTTTGAGACTATAACATGTAATAAACTTACCTTTTAAAATAGTTTGAGATGAGTAAATGTGTATACATGGGTTGGGGATGAGATCAATAGGTAGTATAATCACTTGATGTAGTAAAATTACTTTTTAATCGAATTTGAGACTAGTAAATGTGTATACATGAGCTTGGGATAAGAATGGGTAGTGTAATCACTTTTTAACTAGGTTTGAGACAAGTAAGGACATATAAATTCTAAACATGTCTCGAACATTAATCAACATACTTAAGTGAAATTTTCTCCATTTTTTTAATCTTTTGTTTACTTATTATTAAGAGAAAAGTTTTTATATAGTCATCCAAGTTAAAGAATGTCAAATTATAGCCACCAACATAAAATAGTTGGACCTATTGGTACTATTTGGTGATAATAGTCCCAATAGGGCCAGTAAGTTGGCTATAATTTGACATTTTTATGTTGGTGGCTATAATTTGACATTCCTTAACTTGGATGGCTATATATATGAATTTCCACTATTATTAATATTTACTTTGTAATGTTTGAGTTTTAATTGAGACGGATAATTAATTAATGTATCAATCTTGCATTTGTAATATTTTCTTAAAAAAAATGGATATTAGTGGGTGTTATTATATTGGGTTAGAGACCAAAACGGATAGTAAGATAACTTTTTAATTGGATTAAGGACATTACATACATATTGGAGGCACCACCTTAATCCAATTTCCTATATGTCATCTCCTACATTGTTTATTCTTATTTATTTTAAATACTCATTTTGCTTTTTTTTTAAGGTCATATATTCCATATTAATTTATTTATTACGATTTATCCGTCTTCTAATACTTCTTTTAATAAATTGTCGATATACTATCAGCATCGACTTACTTTTTAAGTTTATATATATAGCTTACAATATAGAATCAATTTTCGTCGAAATTTAGCGCGCTACAAACTAGTGGTATAATTATAAGGTAATGATGGTTGAAGATTATGTACAATATAGATTAATGGTATAATTATAATGTTGGAAAAATGTACAGAACAGTACAAAACTTGTCGGACATATTACAACTTAAAACAGAAATGTAGAAAGAGATCAAACTAACAAATGACTAAACTGTATTGTAAAAACAATTGAAACAAAAACCGTAGAATGATGCCGAGTCGAGGAGGCCTCTTTCCGCAAGACGAGATACGGTAGTGCTCTTGGTTCTGACGTATCGTCCCCAAATATAAAATTGCAACGTCTCGTGTGTGGCAGCACCGCAGACCAACGAGCTCCGACGAACTGGAACGAGGTGAGGACAGAGCTTGGACACGAACTATGTATGCAGAGAGTGCTTTGGAATGCTGGAATACAGATTAGCAGTAGGTGGCTTATGCTGGGGAGACATGTCCTATTTATAGGCGTCGTCCCCCTCATGGGGAGCATGCTGGAGTCAACACCCGTATTGATGTCGGGTGTTACAAAGTTATGTCCCGCGACGATTTACGGAGACAACGTGTCCACGCTTCCCGCAGAGCCATCATGTCGAACGTTATCGATTCTACGAATTAACGACAACGCGCGCGTCGGTGTTCATTGGACGATCCGCACGCTCTTCAAGCGCATGAGCCCACCGGTTGGGCTACGAGTTGGGCCTCGCACCAACTTCACGGATTGGGTTACACGAGTTGGGCCTCGCTTCATCTTTGGGCTCGATCAAACATTGATCCAAAATATACGGACAATGGGCGCGGAACTGTGCCCACGGCAAGCCCACGAAAGCAAAGCCCAAAGAACAATTGCCAAGATCCAAGATCCAAGATCCAAGACCACAAACAGAATCGGAGCGGGAGGAGCGGAGCCGGGTCGAGCGCGGCACGCGGCACCAAGGCGTCAAGCAAGGCATACGGCGGCATGCAGCGTGCGTGGGCTTTCCGGCCCATCACTTGTGCATAATTATACTAAGTGTTCAATGAACCACTTATATAGACAATTAATGAAGGTAAATTAATCAATGTGTGATAAAGATTAATTAATCCATGCTTATCCCTTAATCACATAACTCCATGTTTAAGTGACCAACTTTGATCCATTATTTTCACTCACCGGAAATCGGATTTGAGAATGTGAATACACCACGATCATCTACTCGAAACGTAGATCGATCCGTACGTCACTCAAAATCTTGGTCAAAGTAGCTTCCTCGAAACTGATATATATATATATATATATATATATATATATATATATATATATATACACGATTTCCAACAATCCCCACATGAGTGAAAATAGCCATATGCATGTATGCGAACAATCCCCACATGAGTGGAAATCCTCAAGAGATGTTAAAATATTTGACATGTGGTTTATGGCCTCGAACCTTCCATAGTTAGTACCATCGAGTACACAGGCAGATTAGTGGACACGATGTCTTGAACTATTCCCCCACAACGTGCACTGAGACAATGGTATTAACACTTTAACACCTCAACCTCATCCGTTCTCACGTTTGATTCCATTTTGGCCATGGACATCCACTTTGGATTCATAAGTGTTTTGTTTGAAGCGGCCCCACTTCGCACTTATATAGGTGATTCTTTACCTAGTATCTTGCCATACTCAACCTCCTCGAGGTATCTTAGGAATCATTAAGAGTCAACGACTCAACCTCACCACTAGGCAAGTTTTTCAACACTCGTTTGCTTTCTATGGAATGGACTAACTCGAGTGTTTACACACGAACTCCTATAGCTTAGTTCTCCCATCAACCAAGTTCTTGAGATCTCCAATCATCATGGTTAGGTTACCACTATGATTGTTCTTAAGATGTGGATTTTAACCCCATTCCTCTAAGAACTTGATCATTTGATCCCGGTTCAACTCTTTGGTTAACGGATCGCCAGATTATCTATCGACTTGACATAGTCAATTGATATAACCCCACTCGAGATCAAATGCCTCACGATATTATGTCGCCGACGATATGTCGAGACTTACCATTATACAAACCACTTTTCGCTTCTTCCACACCGGCTATCACGGTGAATCATCACCGGTGGCACGATTTAGACCAACATGGAATATCTTCCAAAAATTACGGAGCCACTCGGCTTCCTCATCGCCTTTATCCAAAGCTATGAATTACGATTCCATGGTGGATCGGGCTATACAAGTCTGTTTCGTGGATATCCAAGAAACAAGACCTCCCCAATCGTGAACACGCATCACTTGTAGAAAGTGAATCTTTCGTGTCGATATCCATTGGCATCACAGCACTCTTCAAGTACCGGGGATATCTCGTAAAATGCACCCATGATTTTGATATACTTCAAGTACCTCAAAACTCTCACTAAAGCCTTCCAAAGCTCCTTGCTTGGATTGCTCGTGTAACGACTCAATTTGTTCACTGCAAGCTATGTCGGTCGGTGCAATTTGTAAGATACATCAAACACCCGATGACCTTAGCATAGTCTTCGCCCAATGGGTTCACCCATGTTCTTACTCAGTGAACATTGAGCTCCAATGGGGTCTTAGCAGCAAACTATCAAACGCATTGAATTTCTTAAGCACTTTCTCGACGTGGTGAGATTGTGTCAAGACAATTCCGTCTCGATCTTCTTAGAATCTTGATTCCAAGAATCACATCAGCTAAACCTATGTCCTTCATGTCAAAATTTGTATTTAACATGCGCTTTGTGTCATTAATGACTTGAGTATTGCTACCCATAATCAACATGTCATCTACATATAGACACACTATAACATAACCATTATCAGTGTTCTTAACGTAGACACATTTTTCACACTCGTTGATCTTGAAATCATTTGCCAACATTACATTGTCAAATTTCAAGTGCCATTACAACGCTTGTTTCAAACCATATAGAGACTTCACGAGTTTGCATACCTTGCCTCTCGACTGTGTACAACAAACCCTTCGGGTTGCTCTATATATACCTCATCCTCAAGTCACCATTCAAAACGCAGTCTTAACGTCCATTTGATGAATCTCAAGATTGTGCAAAGCAAAGAATTGCGAAAGCACCCTAATAGACGTAATCCTCGTCCAAGTGAATATGTATCAAAGAAATCGCACTCTCTTTGTTTAAACCCTTTAACAACCAAACGGGCCTTATACTTTTCAATTGATCCATCTCGCCAGACTTTCTTTTAAGGATCCACTTGCATCCTAAGGCTTACAACCTTCGGCAAATCAACCAACACCCAAGTGTGATTTTGCGAATGGAATCAATCTCGCTTTGAAACCCCCTCGCCGAGCATTCCGTCCGACCGAGCATAGCTACTTTGATCGAAGTTGGTTCTTCGTCCAACATGGACGCAATATAGTCGGGACCAAAATCCTTTGGCGCTCGACTCTACCGCCTCGCCTCGATTCCGACCCCTCCGATCGGACCTCGATCGCTTATGCGATATCGGTTCGAGACAACGTGCCCATGTTTCCGTAGAGCCATCATGCCGGGCGTTATCGACGATTCGACGAATCGGACAACGCGTGCGTCGGGTTCATTGGACGATCCGACGCCTCTTCAAGTGCAGCGATGGGCCCAACGGATTGGCTACACGAGTTGGGCCTCGGACCAACTTCACGGATTGGGCTACACGAGTTGGGCCCGGACCAACTTCATCTTTGGGCTCGATCAAACATTGATCCAAAATATACGGACAATGGGCCACGAACTGTGCCCACGGCAAGCCCACGAACAGGCCCAAACACCACCCAAAGATCAATTGCCAAGATCAACGATCCACGGACCACGGACCGGAGCGGGCCGGCCGGGCGGGCGGCCGGTGCAGCGGCGCCGCCGTGGGCTTTCCACCATCACTTGTGCACATAATTATACTAAATGTTCAATGAACCACTTATATAGACAATTAATGAAGGTACATTAATCAATGTGGGATAAGGATTAATTAATCCATGCTTATCCCCTTAATCACATAACTCCATGTTTAAGTGACCAACTTTGATCCATTATTTCTCACTCACCGAAATTGATTTGAGAATGTGAATACACCACGATCATCTACTCGAACGTATATCGATCCTATGCCGCTTAATTTTACAAAATTAAACGTTACGTCACTCAAAATCTTGGTCAAAGTAGCTTCACGAAAACTTAACCATATATATATATATATATATATATATATATATATATATATATATATATATATACACGGATTTCAACATATAAGGCTGTGATGGTTGAAGATTGTGTACAATATAGATTAAGATAAGTACAAATTAACAAATATATATATATATATATATATATATATATATAAGAGTACAAAATAAGAGTTTTATAATTGGGGTTATTAGCTTAAATAATATTGGAAAAAAACATTTATTATTATGGAAAGATTATGAGATTCACAATTTGAATTTTGAGTTGGAAATATGTCGATCCCTTTCGCATGAGGGTAACTATGTAAAATGTTAAATCATTTTAAAGTAAGTAATACCCATGAATCGGTTTTAGATGTAAAATGTCTTAATTGTCCAATTATATATGTATATATTATATCAATTTATCACTGCCCTTATATATATAAATATTTAATTCATGGAAACTTATGAACGAATCAGAAATAGTAGTCACGTTTTGCAGAACAAATTTCCAAAAACTGTTTATTCGATGGATCATTTGTAATCGAGGCCAAAAGTAGAGGAGACGGATAAATCATACTTGTAAAATCAAATATGACAGATTCAAACTCATAGAGATAATAGTGGAGTTCGAACCTATATTTTTGGCCACAAGAAGCCTTTACTCTTGGATTATCCCAAAGGAACAAGAGTTAGTGTTTTATCTTTACGTTTTAAATAGTGTGACCTATTTATGTTTTGTATGTAAAATATGAGTTAAAAATAGAAACATACCAAGTATAATAAGATATCCCTAAAAAATACAAGCAAAGTTAAATGGGACGAAAGGAATAATTCATTACCTTTAATCATATCATCACCGTGTAAATTGGATCGAACACTAAATTTGTGTACATTTGGTAAAAGAATTATAAGCTACGTGGATGAGGAGGCTTTCTTGAAATGTAGTTTTTATTTTATACATTATTTTGAATTTTAGGAAAATGTAGTTTTGTCAAAAAAGTAGTATTGGAAACCAATGTTTTCAAAATCAGACCGGATCCATCGATTCAATCGATTAAATCGGGAACCGGTCATCTGACCAGTCTGATTATCATTTATTATCAGTCGTATGAAGCAACACCTTGGTGGATCAAAAGGGAATGTGATGTGTGTGTGTGTTGGCGTGGTAGAAGGTTAACGCCGGGCCAAAGGTCTCGAGTTGAGTCCACCGTAACGCATGACTTTTTAAAATTTCATTAATTGACCAAAAAAAAAAAGGGAATGTGATTTCTTGTAATAAAGTACATGCTGACGTTCGATTTATGATCCAAGCTAGGATCTTTAAAGAGAATATTGAGAAGGCAAAGGAAAGGCGAAGAGTTATTGATAACACTCAAGGAGAATGAACGAAGAGAAAAGCCACACATGGATTGGATTCATATTTTAAAAATGGTATTCCTCATCCTTCTCAACCATCTATAAAAGCATCATTACAAAGTAGAGAGAAATGGCATGGCACTTGCAATGTGGTTTTATGATTCATGCATACCTTTTAATGCATGTAATTCTCTTTTTTTTTCCAAATTGCTATGATTAAGGTTGCGTCTGTGGGTCATGGCTACAATGGCAAAGTTTTGGATAATGGATAAAGAAGTTGATTATGACGAATTGGAAAATATGCTTGATGAAGATTTGCCAAGACATGCAGAAGAGTCGAGTTATGATATGTGTTGGTTTAAATTATTATTGTTTTCATTTATAGAAGTAACATATTCAAATTCAAGATTATTATTATCATCTCTATTTTTCAGATATAGAAGATGCTACTGAGACAGCAATTAGTGAAGCTAATCTTGGAAGTTTTACTTGTCGAACTGGTGTTCATGGAAGTGGCGTTCAAGATACATAGGAGGATGATGGTTAGATTTGATTAATATTATTCTTTTATTTTAGTATTTGACATACTTTGACTTGTTCAGTATGGTAGATGAATAATTCTAATTATTTTGGATTGAACAATGCATAGATTTTTTGACAATATACATATTGTCGCAAATAGAGAAAGAGGATCAGAAACACTAGTACATATACATATGATTCTATTGCCGCAAGACCAAAATTGATAGCTGATTTTAAACTTTTGTAGCTTTAATTCAGTTTTTATCCTGTTGGTACTTCATTTGATATATATATATATATATATATATATATATATATATATATATATAGAGTGAGGTTCAAATAAGAACCAATTTTAACGTGAGAACCAAGAATACGAAAACAAAATGAATATCTTATGAAAGTTAATGAATACTCTGAAAGTTAATGAATCCAAAATTCTAATTTTCACCGGGTTCAATCTCATGGGAGGCTAATTTTTTTTTTTTTTATTCATTAACTTTCGCAGGTGTATTCATTTACTTTCATAGCATATTCGCTCTCACGCTCGCACAATAAAAATGGTTTTACGTTAACCTCCCTATATATATATATATATATATATATATATATATATATATAGATAGAGTTTGGTTCAAATAAAAGTAGTCTTATCCTAAAAACTAAGAACCAAATGAATTGCTATGAAAGTTGATGAATCCGTTGAGAAAGTTAATGAATTCAAAAATTCGTAATTTTTCACCCGGTTCGAATCCCATGAGAGACGAAAATTCTATTTTTGGATTCAAGAACTTTCCTAACGGATTCATCAACTTCACTATGATTCATCATTTTTGATTCTCACGTTCTCACGATAAAATGGTTTTCACGTTAACCCTCCCATATATATATATATATATATATATATATATATATATATATATATAGGTGAGGGTAAACATAAAACCATTTTTATCGTGAGAATGTGAGAATAAAAATAATGAATTCAATGTGAAAGTTAATGAACTCTTTGAACAAGTTACTGAATCTAAAAAAATGAAATTTTCTTCCCATATAGGATACGAACCCGGGTGAAAAATTTCAAAATTTTTGAATTCAATAACTTTTTCAAGGGATTTATTAATTTTCATAGCGAATTCATTTGATTCTTAGTTTTTAGGATAAAAATAATTCTCATTTGAATATAACTATATATATATATATATATATATATATATATATATATATATATATACAAGTCTATGAAAAAATTAAATATTTTCGAGTCATCCAATTCTTTCAAAACGGTTCGATCGGTCGACCAATTAACCCAATTAAATGATCGATTCAATGATCGGTCCGGTTTTCAAAACATTGTTAGGAACTACATTGTAGCCACAATATGTTAAAACTACATTGGAAACTCAGAAATCCATCAAACTTCATTACCAATTCGGCTGACCAATAATATGTATCACCAATGCTATCAAAGTGGTCCGAAACGAAATCGAACCAATCTGATCCCGACCCAGCACCAATTTGGCCTGAAAATTGGAGTAGCCCGGCTCGATCTGAACTTCTTATGTATAATATTTATTTTTCGGTCAAGGTGAGCTAGGTAAAATAGTGTCCGATTCGACTTTTTTAACAGCTCTAATTATCACAGTTGAAATAACATTATGATACCTCTGAGTTATTGTACTAACAAAAATATTTAGAACCATAACCATCACCTCGTGGACACACACTATCAATGTTATTTCATGAATTTCAACCTTAATATATATTAATTGCGGATTCTACAGAGTTCCTTTCACTAACATTTGCATACTTTGTAGTATCATATGTTTCATGTAAGAATATAAAGTGAGTAAAATCCACGAGGGCAGTACAACTTGCCCGAGTGAAAAATGGGTGTCTAGTCAAAGTCTTCTAAGTCTAACATACCTCGCCTTACTCACCCCATTATTCACGAGATATACGTCATAAATTACGGATTTCAGTTTGTTAATTATTTCTTATTCTTGTTTGGCTCAGGCACATGTTTTTTTTATCAGCATTTGTCAATTGACTTTTAAATGGGTTGTCATAAATTATTCATTTATCAGTACAGCGTACAATAATAACATGAAACTACATTTGTAAAAACTAAATAAAAAATGTACCTATTAACTCTGTAAGTATCAATTTTGTGTTCTTTAATATGCAGACTTTTTATTTTATTCCAAAATGATTAGGAGAATCAAAACCCTTCTCCAAGATAATAAACCAAAGAAATAAAATTAAAGTGTGTGTTTGAAATCTTATGAGGTCGAAGCGGGCCCCTCTTTTCATGAACTTTTGTTGACTGATCAAACGGTATATAATCCACTCAATCATAAAAATTCCTCTATTTTAGTCGGCAAAAAATTAACACTACTATAAAATAAAGTCAATTTACTACGACCAGTTCCTCCACTTAATCATTGGAACGAGAACTAGAGAATTACAAACACGGTTAAAAGTGAAAATTAAATAATTTTCACCTTTTTTAACCTTTACTTAATCACTCTTTTGCCCTCGCCTGCGCTTGGCCGGGACGACGGTCGAACCGGTTCTGGAGAATCGGGGTAATGGCTCGAGCACCGAGTCGCGGTACCTGCACGGTAGAACCCGAATCCGCCCCCGCTTTGACCTGACCACCGGCGAAAGCGGCTCTCCAAATTCTGCAGCTGCGTCGTCTTTCTTCAGCTCGGATTTATCGTCGTCCACGAACTCACCCAAAATCAGTTTCGCAGCTTCGATGAGAAGACTCAGGCTCCTCTCATCGCGATAACCGCCGTCTTCGGGATCAACGTCGCAACCCCCGCCGCCGCCGCTGCTGCTCGAGCTCAGAGGCTCCTTCACCTCCGTCAAATTCAAGTCAAACCGAGAAAATTTACTTACATAGTCCCCGGCGTTCGCTTCTTCGGTTTCCGGCGCGAGAAGCGTGGGTTCCGCGGCGGGGAGCGGTGGAGGCACGGTGGTGATTGTGGTGAGAATCCTGCGCAGACACATTTGGGTAGTGGATCCGCGGCGCCGCGCGGTGGAGGCGGAATAGAGCGGATTGTGGTTGGAGGGATGCGGAGAGAGATAATCCATTGACGGATTTTGTTCGGAGACGGAATTGTATGGCATTGAAAGAGGGCGAGTATGGAAATAACTGTAGAGAAGAAGAAGATGTTATAGGCTTATAGCTATCGAAGCAGCGGAAACTGCAGGGGCCGAATATTTGCGGCTTTTTTAGTTAGAGTTGATAAATTTTCAGACTTGAGGATTTGATACTTTGGACCTTGCCTACTAGTAGCCTATTAAAATTTAACAAATTATTTATTTACATATATATATTTATTAAATAAAGTAATAGAAGTTTAATTTAGTATCGTCAGGTATAATTTGGTGGTAGTAAATTAAATATGGTAGCCTTATTTGTATATAGACACATGCGTGTATTTACATATATGTATATAGTATGATTTTCTTATTTGAATAGATAAAATTGGAGTTTGGAGTCTTTGGACACCATATTTCTCAATTTAAAAACGCTTGATTTAGTGATTTATGCGGTCGCTATTTATTTTATATATGTAAATAGTTGAGTAGGTAGTAACGTTGAGCAATCTTCGGTGATATCATATTTGTCATTTTGTTTTCTTGAAGTAAGTAAAGTATTATACTCTCTGTGTAATATTTGATGGCATTAGTTATAATAAATTGAAATGTGTAAAGTGTGTTAAAATAATAAATGAACAGATTAATGGATAGTTGATTAAAATGTAAGTCATATTGATAATAAATGAATATATTAATATAGATACTGAAAGTAAAAAAAGTGGGCTATGAATTGTTTTTGTAAATAAATTGTTAGATTTATGGTACAAATTATGAAATGATACTTCCAAAAAAGTGAATATTGTTTGTGGATTGATCAAAACGGAATTAAATGAATGTTTTTAGTTAATATTTTGCGCTTTGTTGCAAGTGTGTGCGGATTGGGTCTAATCCATTCATTTTTATTTATAAACACTGTCATTTATATTTAAAACAACTGATACTTTTACTGAATAATTTTTTTGGTAAAAGATAGAAAAAATATTAAGGAAAACTTCCGTCACTTTTCTAGATCAAAACTGTTACTTTTATTAATAAAAACCGTCATTTTATTCATGACATTATCACTCATATCTTAGACAATTGGTAAGCATATTTATTACTTTTTTAGAACATCTTTCATTTTTAATCATAAGAACAATTACTTTTATCATAAGCATTGTAATTTTTATTCGAAATAATTATTACTTTTATTTATAAAAACTAATTTTTGTATCCATAAAAACTATCACTTTTATTTATAATAATTATTGTTTACATATATGATAAATTATGGATCAAGTATTCGGATCAAATCCGACACGGACGACCCGCGCACCATAGGGAGAGCGCATAGGATTTTTTTGCCTTTTCGTAGTATAACAAATTTCGCATATTATTGATAAATAGTAATTGGATAAAATTATTGTAAATGTGTCTTACAGTGATAAATAGTAATTGGATAATTATTGTAAATGTGTCTTACAGCTCTTTAATTGAAAATTCACGTCATATATGCATTAAAAAGTAGCGAGTGAAAATTTAATATTTATAATTAAGTTGCAAATTTTAATCCAAAAAATGGTTTCTCTTTATTTCCAAATTTTAAGAGTGAATTGTTTAGACAAGTAGCCTTAAAAAATGTTTGGACATGTCATATCGAATAATGCGAATATGTTCGACCTCGAGATCGGAATTATTCATCGTCTCAAATGTGATGAATTAATTATATTTTAATATAATTTATGCGCACCTATGTGATAGCAATTTCGTACAATTTTATATATCCGGAGTGGCTACTATATAAAAGAAATATTTGAAGTGTGCTTTAAGAAAAGAAAAGAAAAAAAGTGTTTGAAGTGAAGTGTTATTCAGTAGCCTTGTCATATTAAAGGGATGGTTCGACACGGCAATATGAACAGTTGTATTTTAATAATTGATATTAGTTGCTTATCCACAATGTCGACTTAAATACATCAGATATTTGGACGTATATTTCTTTTCCTAACATATTACATAAATTTAAAGGACCCGATATCTTTGATATCAGATATTAACATACGCATCATAGCGGACGAGTTATTTTTATTATAAATATATGTAATTTATTTAACTCGATGCCACTTAAATTAAATGTTTTTTTTCTACTACTACTATTATTATTATTTCATCGATAACAACGATAAGGGATGTGTGGTTTATATATTGAGGTGGTCTCTTGTGCAGATAATGATATTTTTCTTCAGTATGAATGATATTTTTTAATATAAATGATATTTTTGAATTATAGTGTAAAAATAAATGTTATCTTTTTCAATGTAAATAATATTTTTATTAAAAAAATGATACTTTTGGTATAGAAGTTTTTGGCTATATATTTATTATATTAGTGCATATGCGGGGACCTCGCCTTTACGTTGCTAATGCTATTATTCGACTCATTGCCTCCGCGTGGATATTTTTATATTTGATGATTACAAATTATGTATATAATATTAAAAACAACTATGATTATATTTAGAAAATAAAAGTACAGGACCAGGGTTCACGTTAAAAAGTTTGGTAAGATTAAAAATAATGATACTGTTATGATTCATTATATACTTTGGCATTTGACCAGTAAAATTGTTTCACACAAGTTTTTGGATGAAAATATTATATTAAGAAAATCATGTAATTTTGCTTTGCATTAAATTTCATGTCTAGTCCAAAGATTTCATCGTTTTCCTTAAAAGTATTACTATTACTCTATTTGTTTTTGTTTTTTTTTTCTTTTCCAAAATATACTTTATGAATCATCAATTTGCATTGATAAGTGCTGCCTTTAGCTTTGGATCTTACTTTTTCTAACAGAAAAGTGTAAACTGTTTTTGTAGTACTATTTTTTTCCATGAACTCAAATATCTGAAACTAAAATTAGTATCTCTTAATCACCTTTACATCTTTTGCGATTACAACATTACTTTTTCTTTTGCCGATCACTAAAATGATGCCGTGGGAAAATTACATATTCGTAATAATAGTATAATTTGCTGCAATTAATTCTAAAATAAATTAGGTGTTTTTCTAGTACAAATGCATTATAAAAATGCAAAGGATAATAAATAGAATGAAGTGCAGACAAAAATGCGAAGCAGCAGCCGCCACTGAATTGTCTACGTTTCGTCTTTTTACTAATTCGGTGTTACGAGCTGACGCTAATCTCATTATTCTCACTGCATTTTTGTACTCTTGTTTGTATTTTAATCTCTTAATAAGCAGCTTCATTTACTTAATAATAGTTACAGTGGTTGCATATGATTTTCAGTTTTTTAAAGAGACTATATATATATACATATATATATATATAAAGTGTAGTGATAGGATACTACCAACCTCTCGGTACCAACAATGAGGATATGGCCGATCTCTCGGGCCCCAAACGAGCCGCCCAACCTCTCGAGCCCAACAGCAGGGATATGGCCCGATCTCTCGGCCCCAAACGAGTGGGCCTAGCCTAATGTTGCCTCTACTGACACGCTTAAATGACGATCCCTAAACCCCAATTATGGGTAACGATAATGAGGTAACGGTAGTAATCATGGTAATAATGGTGGAGATCACAGTGATTATAGAGAATTATGGCCCGCCAATCAAGGGATTCGTGGGACATGATTTACGTTTGTATAAATAGGAGTTAGATTGAAGGTAAAGGGTTAGAAATTATCAATACTGAGCCCTTTGAGATACTTGTAGAATCAAATTATAGTAAACATCTTGAGGATCATCTCCTCCGTGGACGAGATCTTATTCTCGATCGAACCACGAAAAGTCTCTTGTTTCTTTCTCGCTTACAAATCTCTTACTAGATTTATCATTGGCGCCGTCTGTGGAAATTTTCTTGAACAAAAAGTCGTGTTTTCTACAATCTAATGGCAAGGACACGTCTGAACGCTAAGTCTCTGCGGGCGATGTCGGTAACAATCGTGCGAGGACGATCGGTGGTCACACAACGCCGGGAAAGGAATTGCGGACGCCACCGGCAGTCACACACCGAGGGTCACATGGAAAATGCTTCCATACACCCTCGATCGCCGCCTGACGAAGAAGACACCGACCTCGAGATCGGTGAACAGTGAGGTTCACCGCTCCCACGAGATCCTCGGTCGAGCAAAGGTCCGAATTCCTCAACGCCAACCTCAATCAATTCCGAGTTTCCTCAACCGGAGGACAAGCGGGCCGGCCCTCAAGAGTGCCCGGTGGTGGTTACAGACAATCGAGGTCGCTTACCTCTCGAAACAATCAACGCTCATCACGACATAACGATCGCCCGATACTGTGGTTCATTCGTCTCATACCTCCGCGAGTCGTTCTCCACCTCGACATGATACCCATGAAATGGACGGAAAGAAGAAGGAGGAAGAGCGGTCGAACTCCCCACGAAGAGATGACGACGTCGTTATCGATCTCTCACTCCCGAGAGGATGGTAACGAACTCCCGGATTCGACCGACACGGACGAATTATCTCCTTTTTCAAGGGAGATTCGGATACACCCTCGCCACGCCGATACCGGGCTCCGAATATTCTTTGCGCATCGATGGCCTTGAGATCCTTCCGACTTCCTATTTGCCTATACCACCAATATGGCAAACCGAGGATGAAAGATTTCCATATGTGTAAGGTCTTTCCCGAGGTGCTAATCTCCAACGCCGACGTTGGTTCGCTTCGTCACGTAACAGATCCATTGCTCAAAGACCTCATGGATCGGTTCAAATGGCGTTTTACCGTAAGATGCCGCCTCGAACAACCTTCGTCCGATCTGCTTACATAACCGCCAAGGACGGGACGAAACAATGTCGAATTCGTCTCAGATTCATCATGGAATCCCTTAAAATAGATGAGTAACGATCTCACATCATCAACGCATTCAAGAACGGATCCGACCGGAGCTCAAATAAAGAGATCACCCGTGAATGCGACCAAAGACAACTAGTCGCCTTTGGACCCCGTCGACAACTTTGTCAAAGGGGCGAGTCGACCAGGAAGAGAGAGATCCGGGACGAAAATGGACCGAGAGAAGAAAGCCGAGGATCGGGGTCGAGGTGCCGAACGCCAGTGCTCGAAAGAATAAAGAAGGACCAAGAGAATCAAGGCGTGGGACCTCGACCAAACCCTCAGTAATAACGATCGCCTTTATTCAAATCCGTATGAAATATTTGAGCTTCACACCGAGCTCTTTCCAAACCTCCTCCTATGAAGGAGGATCCAAAAAAGTCAACGGAAAGTATTGTGACTACCACCAAGGGCGGTCACGATACGTAAGATTGCAAGTCCTTGGGCTCACGCATCGACGAGCTCGTGAAGGAAGGAGCCGAAGAAGAAGACACCGCCGACTGGGCCGGTAATAAAAAGCGAGAGGGAAAATGGAGGTGGTAACAACGTGGACCGACCTCAACGGCAACCCGACCGAAGATGACGAGGACGAAGGTCCCAATGCAATGGAGCGTGTTTACGCTATAACCGGCTGCCAGTTAGTACGACGAGGTCGTCGCTAGAAATGAAGCTCGAGGTCGACCTCAAGAGCCGAAAACAAGCGACTCCGAGATGGAGAAAATATCGTGTTCTCGAAAGACGACCCAAGACTAAGATCATGCCCCACCAGATGCCATTACAATCAAGCCGTGGTGGGTAATAAAATGTACATCGGGTCTACATTGACATCGGAGCCTCCGTTAGCATCATATTCCGAGCTGCTGGATAAACTTGATGTCGGAGGAATTCAGATACACCGCACCTTCCCGCCACGAGCTTTACTCAAGAGGCGATTCAACCCGAAGGTGTCATTACCCTTCCGGCCACCGTAGGCGCGCCCTCGTGCCTGGCCACCAAAGCCATTCAATTTTTCCCGGTCCGAGCTCCTCTCCATACAATATTATCCTGGGAAGAGATCGGTGATGCAATCAGAGCCGCCTCGCCCGTGTACCACCTCACCATTAAGATACCCACCCCGTGGAAGTGTTAAGCATTCGGGGTGACCAAACGGCAGACTAAAGAATGCCTACGAGTCTCAACTCAAGATGCGCCTTACCACGTGCCTAGCAATTACGTAACCTCCGGTTGCCACCTCGGGATGATTTGACCGAGAATCTTCACTATACGACGACGACCCTTCCAAAGTTGTCAAGGTTGGTACCCAAGGTTCACCAATATTCGCCAACAGTCATGCAACTTCTAAGGAATATAGAGATGTATTTGCATGGTCTCCATTGATATGACCTGGGTCTCGCCCGAGCTCATAACTCATCGCCTTAACATTGATCCGCCACTAAACCGGTTCGTGTAAGAAAAGAAGTTTTACCGCGAGCGAAGCCAGTCATAAGAGACGAGGTAACCCAACTCTAGGAGGCTAAAATCTCAGACGAGGTTAAATACCCAACTTGGATGGCTAATCCCGCTGTAGTTCGAAAGCCGTGAGGGATGGCGCATGTGTGTCGACTATACCGACCTCAATAAACACCGCCTAAAAGATCACACCTCTCCCGACATCGACAAGAAGGTGGAAGCATTGGTGGGACATGAGGTCTTCGCTTCTGGATTTATACAAGGATACCACCAAGTCTTGATGAGCCCTAAGACGCCCAAAAAAATGTTCATTCATCGACTTGGTGTCTTTGCCACCGAAGATGCCTTCGGTCTAAAAAAAGCTGAGCTACCTACCAAAGAATGGTGGACGCGATCTTCAAGGATCACATAGGAGAAATTGTTTAGGTCTATGTCGATGATATAGTAGTCAAAAGCAAAGTTGAAAGTCGCGCCATCGACCTCAAACTATTCTTCGCCTCCTCGGTCGGCCAACCTCAAGCTCAATCCCAGTAAGTGCACATTCGTGGTAAGAACGGGTAAATTTCTGGGGTCTGGGTTTCAAGAAGGCCGAAAGCCAACCCTACCAAGGTGAAACGGTGCTCGACATGCGGATCCCAAAACCATCCGTGAAATACACAAACTCACCGGACGCCCGGCGCCTCACCGATTCCTATCTCGAGCCGCCGAGCAGCTTCCTTCTTCAAGATCCTGAGAGAGCTCCAGATTTCACCGGCGGGAAGAATACTGTGTCGCCTTCACACGGTGAAGGAATATCTTGCCGACCACCGACACTATCCGCCCCAAAGCAAGGTGAAAATCATCGTTATATCCGCCACCCTGACGAGGCAATTAGTGTCAGATCTTGGTGAGAGATGAGATGGGACGGTAACTCCCCATCTACTTCATTAGCCGTGCTCTCAAAGGACCTAAACGAGGTACACCAACCTCGAGAAGGTAGCTCGCCTTAGTGAACGCCAAACGACGCCTCGGCCTTACTTTCAAGCTCATTCGCCTCGGTACTAACGGACTTACCTCTAAGACAAGTCTTATCAAACCGAGTCATCCGGACGTATAGCTAAGTGGGCACCGAGCTAGGCGAACACGATATCTCATACTCCCCCAGCCGGCCATAAAAGGACAAGCCCTTGCAGATTTCTGGTGGAGGTCAATTCACCGAGGTCGCCTCTACCAACATGTCACTCCCACCCCACGGGCGGAGGAACCCGCCACAGCATCACCCGCTGATTGTTGGCGTATGTATGTGGATGGTGCCTCATGTAAGACGGCAAATGAGTGCATCCTCCTCCTCGGCCCGAGATAAGCAAGAAGTGACATCACCTGCGGTTTACCTTCCCGACCACCAACAACGGTGGAATATGAAGCATTGATCTCGGACTCCGCCTAGCAAAGGAATTGAAAGTGGACAAAGTCCGGATATTTGAGATTCCTGTCGTGGTAAACCGTATTAGGTACATACGAGGCTAAGGAGGATCGAATGAAGCGACTCGAGAAGGCAAAAGAGATCTTGGCCTCATTCGGATACTTCAAGATTAATCAAATCCCACGAGGGAAAACAGCGAGTGACATCCTTAGTAAATTGGCTTCGTCATCGCAAATCCGCCAAGAGAGGAAGTTCATTCCGAAGCATTGAGGTGCCTCATATCGGCGTTATCTCGTAGGTCGAACCGAACCGACGACGCTCTAAATGCATATCCGAAATTGGCACACTACCTCGTGGATCGATCGAGGCCAAAAGATGATGGCGAAATCCCGTAAGTATCTCATGTACGAGGGCGCTCTCACCGAAGTCTTACCTTCAACCTCTCCGAGGTGCCTTGGGCCGAAGAAGCCGATTACGTGCTCAATGAAATTCACCGAGGTCCCGTGGAAGTCACATCGGTCGCGAGCTCTCTCAAAAAGACACCGAGGTCGGGATATTACCGCCCACCGCAAGATTCGCCGAGCTCGTCAAAAGTGTTCGGCGCGATTCACTTACGGTCAAAAGCCGCCTCGATCGATCTAAGCGACTGCCGCAGAGTCCATGGCCTTTCATGCGGTGGGGAATCGACATTGTTGGTCCGCTCGACCGAGCACCGTGTCGACCGATACTTAGTCGTAGCCATAGACTACTTCACAAAATGGGTCGAGGCGAACCACCATCGAGCCTCACGAGCGGGAGAGTTCGGACCCCGTGTGGAAAATTATAGTCCGACGCCGCAGCATACCGCACGCTCGGTCTCGGACAACGGCACCCAATTCGTAGACAAAACTTCAAGGAGTGGTGCGAAGAACTTCGGATCGATCAACGCTTCACCTCGGTCGCACACCCACAAGCGAATGGCCGCACCGAGGTCACCAACCGCACGATCGCATAAGGATTAAAGAAGAGGTCGACCGAGCTAAAGCGATCGGGCTGAAAATCTCCTCAAGTCCTTTGGTCCCACAGACCACACCTCGACATCGCATGGGAACCCCTTTCACCGGGTCTCCACGGTACCGAGGTCGTCATACCGTTGATATCGGCCACCAAGCCCGCGCACTCTCCACTTCGATCGGCCGGAAGCGAGGAAGACTGCGAGCAAACCTCGACTCTCAAGAGAAGCGAGCTAGCCTTCATAAACGAAGCAAGTATAAAGCCCAGTCGCACGGTACTACAACAAAGGGTCAAACCTCCGCTCCAAGTAGGCGACCTCGTCCTACGAAATAATGAAGCCAAGAGAGCCGAGCGCCTTAACAAGTGGATCCAACATGGGAAGGCCCATACCGTGTTCACGAGAACCTTGTAAAGGGGCTTACAAGCTATCTCACTTATCCTGCACTTATCCCCGAACCCGATATATTTCTCATTTAAGGAGGTACTTTACATAGTTTTGATTTCGGATCGCCCTTATGTTAGTCTCCTTACTTGCCTTGTCAAGTGCGATGTCATATATTTGTTGAATAAAATATTTATTTTTCCAATGAATATTTCATTTCGCTCATTTTATTCGTATGCGAACATCTATTCGATATACCGCATTTAACCTTCACGAGGGACGCCTCACGAAGATAAAAACCCACTAAGTAGGGTACTCACTAAGCGCCAAGACTCGTAGATTACTCATTGAATTGAGCGTCTCAAAGGCAACGCATACGCACTACTCACTAGTTTGAAAGTCTACATGCATGCATCTGATTACTCATTAAGTTGAAAAAATCTACATGTATAAGACATCCAAAATCGATCTCACCAAATTATGGCAAAGTATACAGATAAATACATTTACGACCAAACGAAGTCCTAAGCTATGTTTATACCTCTCAAGAGAAAAACGTACACTTCAAACGAGTCTAAATACATTTATACCTACATACAAAGTCCTACACTATGTACACTCATTCGGGTTTCCTGCCCGCCGAGACTCACCAAGCCGAGATAATTTTGACGAAGTCCCTGTGTCGGCGATGGATACCCGAATAAACTCTGTGCCTTCCACCCACCCACGAGGTGGCCCCACCGGCCTGTTCCGGAGTAGTTTGACTCGGCAAGCGGATTCTCGCCTGGGAATTAATCCGCACCGAGGCCACATCTCGACCCCGTGAACCTGACGTCGGACCAGGACTATGCCCTTGTCCCCGAGCTCTAGCCCTTCCACGTCGATTTGCAGTCCGCGCGCGTCCTCCCCTCCGAACTGCCGAGCGCCGTCTTCTATACGCTCCGCTGTCAGATGGACCCATTTGACGGAGCACTTCGGCGTGATCAGCGTAGCCGCCCTCCTCTTCAGGCTCTTCAATTATGGGATCAGCATTGCCCTCTGTAGATGCGCGGCGGGGCGGGGGCATGCGTCGTTTGCGAACGATCTCATACATCTGCATGTATTTCAGGACAGAGTCGAGGCAGTCTTTAAAATTCTTGCTATTGGGACCCTCCTCATCCCTCAATACCATGCCTCCAACAAGCTCGAACTCGATCGTCGGCCGGATATAGTCGTTCCCCATCCGCGGATGACCTTTTCGTACTCTTCATGCTCTTCCGAGATCCGAGCCGCCTTCTCTGTTGTCACCAAGTCGCTCGCAGCATCATTAGTCGTCCGTGGATTACATCTCGCAGATAAATCACCCCGACTTCGAGATGTGTAATCCTTAATTTTAGCGCCTCATTTTCAAAGAAGGAGGGGCCACCTCGCGTCGCCTTCATGCAACTTTTGTTTCATTCGTCAAGATACCGAAATGGCGTCCATCTTGGCCAACACCGAGTCATTTCGTGCATCGACTCCTCCAGGTGCCACCTCTTCATCCTTCTCACCAGAGCACCTCGGACTTCTTTCAAATTTGTTAGCAACTCATGATCGAGTCCGCAGATTGAGATGAAGAACGCTAGAAATAAGACAATGCATGAGGCATTTTAACAAGATATGTCTATTATTATTCAAAATGCAGTTTGTACAACACCGGGTCCTATCGATCCCAAGAAATCATCCTATTACATTGGGTCCACCGACCTCGTGCTCATTAGCCGATTGCCGACCCTCCGACCTCCTCGCTGGTCGCTCTTCTTCCCACCGGTTGCCGATCCGCGGAAGGACGTCCGAGCTTGACTCCCGCCTTTTGCTCCTCAACTCGGCAAGAAAGGCTCAAGCTCCACGCCTTCATCTTTCTTGACTGAGTTACGGCCTCCGCCGCCGAGCGAGGCGAAGACGCCAAGGCATCCACCACGGGAAAGGAGGTCGCCCAAATTATTATGCGTAATTCTTGCATACCTCCGGTGGTCGACCTCAACCCAACCGTGTTGGGCCTTATCAAAATCTGGTCTCGGCCGCCAACTTCTAGGTGGGCACAAATCACCTCCGGCCTCATCACACGGCCCAGTCGGAGATGAAAGAGGAAAACTCTCCGACTCGATAAGCTTGTCATGCGAAGGCCCTCAAGATAGGTCCTCGCCCGCCAAAGAAGGCGCTTGTTGCGCGGCCAGCCTCTCTCATCCTCGGCCCTCCTCTTGGCGCCTTCACTCAAGCACGGGCCTTCGCAAGGCCGGTCCTTCTTCTTGAGGGCACTCTCGTGACCATCTTCCCACTGGCTCCTTCACTTCCGCTTAGCAGTTCGCGTCCACCCGGAAGATCCAACATGGATTCAGCGCGGCCCTCGATCTGTCCGCAGATGGCTAGCCTTCTCCATGGCCTCATATTGCGGGCGCCTCAACGATAAGCCCGGCCATGCGGTGCATCTCACCCGCCATCGAGGCCGCGTCCCGAATATGGAACAATAAGCAACAAGTAACAACAAACTTACAAGGAGAGGGTAGCGACTTATACCTTTGGGAAGGATAAGGAAGGCTTTGAAGCCGGCACCTCGGCCGATGTCGACCATGGACCTCGATCTCCAACGTCGGCCCGAGGTCGCCCGAGGACTGTCGCCAAATCTTCAGGCGCCCACCACCACGGGCGTTGGGTGGACTCGCTTCGTCTCGCTTTCTTCCTCGCGGGCTCCCTTCGATCGGCGGAAGCGACGCCGCGAGATCGGCACATCGACTTCTCCGTTGGGTCAACCTTCACCGCATTCACATGAGAATTTCATTAGCACAAGAAATCAAACGAGGGAAATAAAGATAAGAAGGTTGCCCTCACCCAAATCGCACCACGACATCGAGCTTCGACCTATGACACTCATTTCAAAGATCGCTCAAATCATCCTCGGTATAGTTGATCGACAGATCTCACCCATATCGCTCAACTTCTCCATAGGGCCTGGGGATTAATTTTCACGCCCTTCATCGCCCGAGGCCCCACTCATACCTTGGATACCCTCACCGCAAAAGAAGTATCTATTTTGCGGTGAGATACCTTAGATGGGAAGCAATTTTAAACTTGACGAGGTGATGTGTAATATACTCCCTATAGACTTGATGCTAAAAACGCATCAAGACTTGAAAGAGAACCCTCGCCTATGCCATAACAGCCAACCCTAACCCCACCACCGACCTAATAGAATTGGAGGTCGGTTGGCGTATAGGATCCGAAAATACTCTTGAAAGCTAAGGAAAATGGGGCAAAAGGAAATCTAAGCCCACTATTAAGCTATCTACAAAATGGTGATAAATCCTCCGAGGGCCATCGCCCTATCGCTGGGTTTTGCAAGCACCACCATGCATCCTCCGGGATGTGGTATTTCTCGGCGACCACCGTAAGCTCCTCCATCGTCAAAGTTGATTTCGCCCACCAATCTCGAGGCCATCCCATACCAAGACATCGGTGAAACCACAGAACTAAGTCCTATGGATTTACCTAGCGGTTATGGCATATATAATCCCTTACATTGGGATCTTGACGCCGTAACCCGGCCGAACCGAGTTATCGTAACGAGAAGAGGAATGAGAAGGTGAAGAATACATACTTACTTTTTCCGGAGCGGATTTCGATTTCTTCAACAAAGTGTGAAAGAGGAATTGGGGATTTCTAAGGTTATATTCTCCGGATTCAAACGTCGAAGGAGAAAATGAATAGTTGCCTCTTTTGACCTATTTATAGGATAAATGGCGCCTAAAATCTGCCGCTTCGCTTATTACACGTGCCTATTTACGGTTGGATGTGTGACCGACGCGCGCACGCTTTTCGAAGTGCCCAACTACCGCCTGGCGCGTATGACGTATTCTCTGGAAAACAGACCGCCATTCTGATCACGTGATGATTACTACGAGGTCGGACATCGGACTACGCCCATGTCCTAATACCAGAAGTATTTCAGGTCGGACCTCGATCACCTCCTGACATCGGATCTCGACTTCAGCTAATGATTTTGAGTTCGCATCGGTCAGCCCCCATGTCCACCCCGGACCAGAGTATTTTTTCGTGCCGGACATGTCCACCCAGGATCGCCAGGTATTTCAGTCCGCATGACCACCCCTGACTAGCGTATATTTCGGTCATACAACAAAGACAAACCTTCAACGAAAACTCTCACCAAGAATATCCCGCCCCAGAAAGCACATTCTCCGCTCACCCTGAAGGCTATTCCTCGACTTTTCGAGTGGCTATGATAGATATGGCTCAACCTCTCGTGCCCAACAAGAGGATATGGCCCGATCTCGGGCCCCAAACGAGCCGGCCCAACCTCTCGTGCCCAACAGCGGGGATATGGCGATCTCTCGTGCCCCAAACGAGCTGGGCCTAGCCTAATGTTGCCTACTACTACTTACGCCTAAACGACGATCCCTAAACCCTAATTATGGGTAACAGTAATGAGGTAACAGTAGTAATCATTGGTAATAATGGTGGAGATCATGGTCATTATAGAGAATTATGGCCGCCAATCGAGGGATTCGTGGGACATGATTTACGTTGTGTATAAATAGGAGTTAGATTGAAGGTAAAGGGTTAGCAAATTCTGAATACTAGAGCCTTTGAGATACTTGTCAGAATCAAATTATAGTAAACATCTTGAGGATCATCTCCTCCGGACGAGATCTTATTCTCGATCGAACCACGAAAAGTCTCTTGTGTTTTTATCGCTTTCATAAATCTCTCTTACTAGATTTATCATGTAGTATTTAATAGATCATATAAGATAAAGATAAAAATTCGTATGAGATAGTCTGATGGGTAAAGATCCGTTTGACGGACCAAAGTTTGAAATCATCCCATATTCAGCTACATATTTTTATTCTATTTATGTTTTATAATGTTCAAATATCGATTATGACCCATTTAACAAATTTTGATCCATCGACATTACAAAAGACTCTCCCGAAAAAAATAACAATTTTTAAGTTCGAGATATATGTCGGCATGACAGCATAGGTCTTTTTAGTAATTAATTTCCGGATAAGCCAAAGTCACAATTGCTATTCTATTTCTTCCCGTTGCATATTATACGTGAATATTGGAAAATGTTGTAACTAATTAATAAAGGGGTGGTGTAATGCGCACAGTGAGACTCATCCATAATTAATTTGAATTTAATTAATTAATATTAAATTAATTTTAATTAAAATTGATTAATTTAATAAATCTTAATCATAAATTAATAAATAATAATTTTGAATTAATAAATCACAATCATGAATTAATAAATTTTAATTTTAAATTAATAAACCCTATTTGGAATTAATAAACCCTAATTTTGAATTAATAAACTCTAATTAGAATTAATATATCCTAATTTAGAATTAATAAACCCTAATTTAGAATAATAAACTATAATTTTGAAATAATAAACCCTAATTATGAATTAATAAACCTTAATTATGAATTAATAAATTATAATTTTGAATTAATAAATTATAATTAAAAATTAATAAATTTAATCATAAATTAATAAAATCTAATTATTCTTACTCATCATATAATATATAATTATTTTAACAAAAAACAAAGGTGAGCTCACCCAAGTTTTTGTTATTAATAAATTAATTGAGATTGGAAACAGTGTCAGTCCAAAATGAGTTTTTGTCATTGATAAAAAAAAGTACCTCTTTTGTAATTGAAGAAAATATTTATGACCATCCTTGAGAAAAAAGAAAAAGAGTTTTGTCTCGATATTAAATTAATTTCATATATAGTCAATTAGTCATCCTTATATATATTTAGCTTGGAACTCTATGGAGCTACCATTGCTTTGATGGGCCATTCAACTTTATATGGAGGTAACTTTGTTATATTCTTTGTTTAGATATAAAAATGAAAATCTTATTTTTTATTTGGTAATAATTTATCCAACCTAATATGGAAACAGTGTCAGTCCAAAATGATGAACTGAAAGGAATAAAATGCTGAATTCGTATTATTAACAATATGCTTATCAGCTAATTTATTTAGCATGACTGGAAAAGAAAAAAAAAATATTACCCTTCAAAACGAAAAAGCAAATTAAAAACAGCATTACATTTTTCTTAGATATTTAACCATCCGAATAGCGAAATACTGTCATCCTAAAATCAGACAAATGACATGAACTGAAAATATTGAAATTCTGAATTTATATAGTTAAGAATATAGCCCTTAAATAAATTTGGTACGTCGGGAAAATTCCATTTAAGTGTTGGAATAAGTCTATCACAATTGTGTATTTTGATTAGATCCCAAAACTTCTGATGATTACTTTGCCGATATACCTTATGCTACTCACTTGTTCTAGAGTTAGTTGTTTTTGTTACATGTTTTTGCAGAAGAACTATCAGCCTGGACATGCCCAAGACTAAAGAAGTTCGAGCAGAGCTAACTATACTGATATGAGCATTAGTACCAATACAACTGAAAGAAGCTCAATTGAAGGATCGTGTACTGAAGAATGAAGTCAGGCCAACTGAAGTCTGAAGATTAAAGTATAACGATGCTGGTGAACAGAGCTACTGGAGTGAAGTCGAAGACCGAAGATTAAAGATCAGAGACTGAAGACTCGGCGCTGCTGGAAGCAAATGAGTCATGATATGACTAAGTGTTATACCAATAGCTAACTGTCATGCTGTGAAGTCAAATATGGAGACTAGAAGTCAAAGCTGTTGATTGATAGTCAAATATGACTGATGAAAATTCAAAGCTGATTATTTCTACGTCGAAGCTGAAAGCGTCATCGACTCAGGTTCTCATACTGACAAAAGAAAATAGTCCATCATGCTGATAAAAGACGAAGCAATCTCGACTGGTCCAGCCTGAAGTCAACGTACTGAAAAAATACGGAGTCAACTCAACTGAAAAAACACGAATACATTTTAGCCTTGAGTGTTTGACTCGACACATGTCGTAGCGTATCTGCGAAAGATCCTGACATGCCAGAAGACATTTTTAGAGTTACATAGCTACAATGTGCGATGATGCAGACCTTGACAGCGATGTATGAGGATTCAAATGAAAGAATTCAAATAATAAAATAGAAGAATTGATCGGTGCTCCTTCCAACGGTACAATTCATCATTTTTCTATAAATACGTGCAAAATCCAACATTTGAATGTTACCAAAACGTTGCACATTCTTATTATTTAAATCATTCAAAAGTTCAAAGTTCAAGAATTATCACACAATGATTTCGAATAAGGAAGTCTACAGTGCTATCAGTAAACATTCAGAGTATCAGCTCAATATACACTTCCTTTAACTCTAGGATACTCTCTTTGTATATCTTAAGTCTAGATATACTGAGTTTGTCACATATGACTATAGCTGGCAATAGGGGTGACTATTAGTGTGTCGGGTAATCGGATACCCGAGATTCGATCAAAATTTATCGGGTATTGGGTATCTGATTATCCGAAAATCGGGTATACAGGTCGGGGTCGGGGTTGAGTATTGCACAACTATATTATCGGATATCGGGTATACCCGTTTAATATAAATTCATTATATATATATATATATATATAATATTTATTAAACATGACCTCAAGCTCAAAGTTAAAAAAAAAAATAGAATTAGTAGGCATGGAGGATCGAACACAGGACCTGCTAGCAATTTAAAGGGTGAGTTCAGCGCTGAAACCAATAGGCCAAGCAGCCACTTTGAATATTGAAAGGTTAATTTTATAAATAATGGGTAATTAGGGTATCCGAATATTCGATTCGACTAAAAATATCGGGTCATTGTTTAGTATGATTTTGTGATGATTCTTGGTATTGTTTTACATGTCATTTTTTATGGTTTGTCCTATTTATGCCGTTGGTTCGATTAATATTTATCGATTCGGACTTACTTCTCGTTTCGATGTTTTGTAGGAAAACGGCAGAAAATATGATGAATTGGATCCGCCAAAATCAAATATATTGAAGAGCATTTCGACAGGAGTTCGAGGCGAAACCGTGCATAAATCGGAGTTCAGACGAAGGAGAACGGGTCGAACGACCAAAGTCGCAAGACGGCACTGTCGCATGGCCGCGCGCCTGCACCGCACGTCCCGCACGCCTCGCACTACTCGGCCACCCAGCGCGCGCTCCGCGCTGCTCGCAATTCCCTCGCGCGCTCAGGTTGAGCGCGCCACCTCCCGCCTCGCCCGCTCCGCGCCTTCCGCCCGCGAGCCCGCCCGCAACGCGCCACCAAGACGCTCCCGATCCGGCGCCGCAACAAGCCGACGCCGCCCGGCAGCGCCCGCAAAGCCTCGCCCAGGTGCTGCGTCGCCAGCGTTCCTTCTCCAGCTCACCGCCACCGGCGCTCCATGCGATCCGGCGTTCGAGCCAAGTCAATATGTTTTGTGGCGAAGCGCTCATTCCAAGTCGGCGTTCTCGTGTGAGATGTAATCCTTCTCCCGCCCAGCGCTCAACCCGAGCTGCTCACATTCTTTACAGAATGATTTCTCGGCCGACGCTCATTTCCAACCTGCGCTCGCTTTTTAATTTATATATATATAGATAGCGCTAGGTTAAAGAGGCTGATACGAGTTATTCTTTTGCACGCAGTCTGGCGCCTCGCCATTTGTTGCTCACCATGGATTCTTCGTGAGCTCTACAATGATCGAGATAGACAGATAATTTCTAGTTTTAATTCTTGTCTTGATTTCATCATTGAATATTTAGTTTATCGATTCATGCTTCGATTCATCGCTTTATCGATTCTATTTCATAGTTTTACATTAATGATTTTATTGGATTCAATTCATAGTGATGATGGATTGTGTTCATGTTGCTTTAATCTATCTTGCTTTCATTTAATTCTGTTCTTGTTGGTTGTTTGATGATTATGCTTCGCTTACAAGTAGACTTAGATTAGGCTCGACAAACCTTAAGAATAGGTTTGCTTTTGCTTTGTTTATCGCTTTCGATTTATCGCTTTCATAGTTCAACTAGGATTGACAACCCCGGTTTAGATTTATCGCTTTATTAGTTTAGCTCGGGATTGACAACCCCAGCTTAGGATGTCATTTAATTCTCCGTATTTCAATTCCTCGCATGTTCAAACCCTCGTTGGTATTAGAATGTTTAGGATTTTATCGTTTTACGTATGACATGAATAATCGCCTGCTAAGTTTTCCTTGAGAGACGACTGTGTTAACTTACCACGCCACGATTACCTCGCATTTATCATGCGAGTGAATTTGAGTGTGTTTTTAGCTCGATCATCAGGATCGGATGTCATATTTGCTGTAAAATCGGGATCGGGTACCCGATTTTTTCGGGTAGGGTACCCGACCTATACCGAATAGTGACCCCTAGCTGGCAAAGTAGCAGGTCGGGTCCGCCCGACCCCGGGTTCATCGGGTTTTTACATTTTTCGGGCCGGGTCAGGCTGTCCGAAATTTTTCAGGCCTAAAAATATGAAGCCCAAATGAACCCTAGGCGGACTTTCGGACGGACGAGCTTTTTTTAGATTATTTTCTAAATTTTTTTAATATATAAAATCAATATTTTAAATTTCAAAAAAATAAATAAATTCATGCGATAACAACATATTGAGCTTACTTATTCTTATGATAATGCTTCTTGTATATCTTGACCTATTTATGTATTCATGCGATGATGTTGTAATGTAGTATAATTTTAATTCTTTAATTTAAAGAGAAAAAATTAGTAATTACAAATCAAAGATAAATAGGGGTGGAAATCGGTTCGGTTTCGGTTAACCGAAATTTCGGTTTCGGTTAACCGAACCGAACTACATGAAAATCTGTAAACCAAACACCAAACCGGTTGATTAACCGGTTAATCGATTAACCGATCGGTTTAACCGGTTAACCGGTTCAATTAAAAAAAATACTGAGTTTGCTCCAAGTGAGAATCGAACTCACGACCTCAATGAAAATAGAGGTGCACTTACCCAACTCAGCTACAATAATTTCTTGTAATATATTCATTTTAACTATATTTATAATTAATCCATTATCTTAAAAACAAATAGGTTGGCTTTCGTGGGATTCGAACCCGGGTAAAAGGCTTAGGCTTGCGCCCAAACCAACTAGTCTACAATGAAATTTGATATAATATTTGTAATATATATATATATATATATATATATATATATATATATATATATATATATATATATATATATTTCGGTTTATTCTAGATACCCATTCGGTTATCGGGTATACCAATAACCAAATTTTCTAAAATTTTGATACCAAATACCGAACCGATCCAATTTTTTTGGTTATTCGGGTTATCCAATAACCGAATTTTCGGTTCGGTTATCGGATTATCCAATTATCCAATACCGAACTTCCACCCCTAAAGATAAATGATATTGTTGGACGTCAATCCCACTTATACGCCTAAAATAATAGAAAAAAACAAATTAATTATACAGTATATATTTAAGATCAATGATTCAAAATTGTTTTTACATACTATAATGTCATTAATCATCAGTTTATATATTTTTGGAGATCATTTCTCTTAATAATTATTTTTGAATGATTAATGTGGTTATTATTTTTTTTCAGAATTTTGATGTATTGCAATTCAAAAAATTTATTTTCCTAACCATTATATGAATTAATAAGAAAATTGTTACTATAAAATATAATTAATATTATTAAAAAATTATAGATATATATATATATATATTAAATAATATTATAAATATGTATATTCAATAGAATATCGGGCGGGCTTTTTTAGTCTGAAATCTCGAGCTTTTTTTGCCCGAAGTCCGGTAGGTCCGAGGTTTTTTCGGACGGAATTTTTAGGTTCGATTTTTTCAGGTCTTTAATATTTAAGTCAAAACCAGCCCAAACCCCGGGTACCCCGGACGGGCTTTTCGGATCGGGCTCATTTTACCGACTCTACATGTGATAACTCATAATTTAGTTAGAAAAATCCTCTGCAAAACCATCCATGTTTAAGCAGATGTTTGGACAAGTGGACAACGAAGTGTTAGTTGCTGAAAACTTAGTTATCTTGCATCTGTAAGCAAGAGGTTTAGGTTGACTGCACTGTAAACAGTCAATGTTTCCTAGCACCCGCAAGCGTAAGAGAAACGCCAAGTTAGGCGGAATATGATAAGATTAACTATGTATCTAGGTATTACCAACTCTATATCTAGGTTTATATCTTATACCCTTAAACAAGACCTAAGTTAGTCGATTAATTGAGCAATCAATCCGTGAACGTAAGAGCTGATCTCTCCGAACCACGTAAAAATCAAGTATTATTTACTTTTAGTTCTTTACATTCAATATCGCTTTTACATTGCATATTATTGAAATGTATCATTAGCACACAATAGCACAACATCGTTTTAAAACACTCTATCAATATCAGTTTGATACTGGTGTGTTTGGTACTGTTGTGATAAAACTGAAAATTGACTAAGTCATATTCGACTAAGTGTTTTAAAGTCAGTTCAAGTTTTCAGTAAGACAAATACAGTAACCACCACATTCCACACGCACATCAGTTATCAATCCAACTAACCAGTTGTCTCAACAATCAGTATGTTTGCTAACTGATATCACTCAGTACAAGACTCTCCTTATATGAACTGACCAACAGTTCTAACATCAACAATGAACTGTCAGTTATTCGACCAGTTACTGCCACAATAATCGGTCAAGCTTTTGAAAAGAAAAAAATTAAATTTACATAACTAGTGTATTTCTCTCCCATATACCAATACATACCCTAAGAAACCCATCATGGTATCATCAAGGAACTTTATTTAGAATTATTTCATATAAACGAATAAGATCTGTGTCGTTTGTAGTTATTATCAATTCACTCCAATTAGTTAGTTTGTGTTACAATGTATATATTTTCCTTAACCTATCAATACTAGGGATGTCAATCAGACCAATTCACTTGGATTCAGATCAATTAATTTGAGGTTGTCGGACTATTCGATTTGGGTAATTCGGTTTGACATTTTTTCGGGTTAGAAATCTTCAACCATAACCCTAACCCTAAATTCTCTACTTTTGGGCTAACCAGTATGGCTAATCGGGCCATAAAGTTCAAGGAAAAAAATAACTTAATTTTTTTTTCTTGATAATCATATATTTATAACAAATATTAATATTATGTAGCAAATGTTAATGTAAAAAGACGAAGAAGTGAAATGATAACTTTCAAATATTAACCAAACATATTTCACAAACATTTGAAAAAAATCTTATTATAATAACTTTTAAAGCAAGTAATGAAGTTTGAAAATCATCTAACAAGAAAAATTTTAGTTAATCGGATCTACCTACTCGATTTTCGGAACAATCCATTTAGATTTGAGCTATTTTCGAGCCAACCCACTCGTGTTGTCGGGCTATTTGGATCATTCGAGTTGATATTTTTCTCGAATTATAAATTTTCAATCATAATCCAATAGAATAACCGGTCTATTCAGATTAACACATAAATTTAGAATTAGATTGATATCTCTACTAATGACCCAACCCAGCAAAGGACTTTTTGAAGGTTAACTATTGAAGACAGTCAAATATTTATATATAATCTAGCTTCACATTCTTATTGACCGCAAAATTGAATAATAATTATAAATTTCATATATGGCCAACATATTATCCAAGCAAAGTTTCTTTTAAAAAAAGCTCGGATGACTAAATGGCCCTTTCACGATATAAGATATTGCTTTCTAAATTGGAAACTTACTAGAACATATTTTTATCTCTAGTTGGTACTTTGGACATATTTTGCATTGGAAATTGAAAATTTAAATGTAATATATAATATATCAAAATATAAACAAAGCACCTAGACCACAGTTCGTTTTTCTTTCTCAAAATGGCAATATTTTCAACTATTTTTTTTTAAAAATAGACATTTAAATGCATATATATAAAGGAATAAAGAAATTAAAGAATGCATTCTAACATTAGTGACAAATCGGGTTGGTCAATTAATATTATTAAGGTGGACTTGTCACCCTTCACCTAACCGCTTAACCCATTTAAGTGGATTTGGATTGTCTAATGGCTGGTTTGATCGAATTTAAACCTATTCTAAAGCAAAATGAGCATGTCATGTTACATGGTAAAAAGATAAATTACATGTAAAAATATAATCAACCCCTAATTAACATAATATATTTAAAAAGCTGAATGAATTGTGATGGATATATAAAATCTATTCGTTCCTACATTATGATTAATGATCACGGAATCAAGGACAGAAACAGAATTGAACAATTAATAAATATACTTTTCGTAGAATTAATTCGAGCTTAGGACACTTGTGAAGCTGTAATAAAACCGTGCTTAATGTTGTTTATGGAAATCAAACGAAATTTCCTAATTAAAATCAGTTAATCACTATCCTCGACAGTGCCATAATTTCATGTAATGTACAATCCCAAGAATATCTCACTATCACCACCGCTACTTTAAAATTCATGGAATAGAAAATTAAGATAACACGATCCTAATTATTTTCACTGCGCAGTTAAAAAACAAAGAAGGTAAAATCTATCGTCGCACAATCACCTGGACTTCCGCTTTGTGCAAAAAACGGTGGCGTATTTGCCGTTTTTGATATGCCGAGGCAATTCCGCCTCCGCCGCCGACCCCAGCACCGAGTCCCTGTACTTGATCGGCATCGCCACCGCTCTCCCCCTCGTCGATCGCACCACCACCGCCGCCGCCGCCGCCTCACCACCCGACTCCTCCACCAAACTGTGACGTCGCTGTCCGCCAATCCTCTTCCGAGTCGCCGCCGCCACCGCCTCGCCGCCGCGCTTACTGCTCCGGATTTCTTCTTCCTTTTTCTCGCGCAGCGCATTCTCTGCGACTCCGAGAAGCGTAATCCAACGTCTATTTCTCCCTTTCTCCTCTGCATCGGCGCTGATTTTCATCTCGGCATTGACATTCAACGCGCGCTCGTCAGAGATGCCCGCTTTTTTCGCGAAATCATCGACCGGCGGAGCCGGCGGCGGAGTTTCAGGTTCATTCCCGCCTTCGGCCGCCAACTCGCAATCAGCAGTCTCGGGCGGAGCGACGTTCAAGTCAATATTCAGCAATCCCCTCCTCCTCTCCAATTTCCCCACGACTACCACACTTTCGCCTCCTAACCCTTCATCCTGACAGCGGATGGGCTGAAAATTCGGCGGCGCCACGGCGCCGGGGATGGCGTCGAGATTCGGCATTTGCGCCTTGGACAGCCCTCGAAAACAGGCGGCGTTGAAATCCATATCTTCATTCGACTTCATTGAGGGCGAATTGATTAATCTAATTAATAATCAATCTCAAAAAATCTAATACTTTCTGATTCTTCAGTTCGTCAGTCGTTTGATCTAAATCAGATCGCTGGGAATCAGAAGGATTGTTGCAGTGATTTTGACAGACCAGAGTGAGAGAGAGATACGGATGAGAGATGAGCACAGAAGCACACCCGATTCTAACACTAGCGAAGGATTTACATTTATTTAATTTCCAAGTTCCTTTTTCTGTTTTTGTTTTTGTTTCCTTTAAATTTTAATTCATTGCGTACGTACGTTGAGGCGTGTCCTATTATTTTTCGAATTTTACCCCATTAATGACGTGGCGTTTAGCTGGATGACATGGCGATGTCTGATTGGAAGAGGGAAGTTCCCATGTGGGGACAAAAGTATACAGTGTGACCAGAATCCATCATGAAAATCCTAGCTGTTGCTCCTTTTTAGAGCATCTCTAATCTCTAAATCGTGCTTCTTTATTTTCAGATTTTTATTTAATATAATCTTAGACATATCAATATATTTATTTTTTTAAGATAAAAACTTGAGTAAATTCTGTATCGTGAGATCACCCTTATTTTTATTAAAATAATTATATATTAATTATAATGAGTAAGAATAATTAGATTTATTAATTTATAATTAAATTTATTAATTCATAATTATGGTTTATTAATTCATAATTATGGTTTATTATTTCAAAATTAGGGTTTATTATTTCAAAATTAGGTTTATTATTCAAAATTATGGTTTATTAATTTCAATTAGGGTTTATTAATTTAAAATTAGATTTTATTAATTCAAAATTAGGGTTTATTAATTCCAATTAGGGTTTATTAATTCAAAATTAATATTTATTAATTCAAGATTAGAGTTTATTAATTCATAATTAGGGTTTATTAATTTAAAATTAAGATTTATTAATTCATTATTTTGATTTATTGATTCAAAAGTATTATTTATTAATTCATAATTATGATTTATTAATTTATAATTAAGGTTTATTAAATTAATTAATTTTAATTAAAATTAATTTAATATTAACTCATTAATTTAAAAATTAATTAGGGGTGGGTCTCACTGTGCACGCGCACAAACCACCCCTTTTTAATAATATCTTTTAAATTCATGTTTTTGAAAATCACTATTGTTTTTATGTTTGAAAATATATTTTTTATTAATATTTTTTTAATACAGAATCAGAAATAAAAAAAAATATAAAAAACACCAAAAATGCAGAAAAAAAGAAAAGGCAAAAATATTATAAAATATTATTATTCCAATACATTTTTTAGTTGCCAGTTCATTCGGTTTTGGCTATTTTTGGTTTAGATCAATTCTGTATTTATTTTAGTTTATTATTCATGGTTAAAATATTTCCTTGTTGACTCTAACCAACTCGGTTTTAGGCCAGTCCGTCGACCAAAATGTTTACATAAAAAATATTACATGCATTAATTTTCTAGAAAACTATTTCCTTGTAACAAAAAACAAATAGTACTTTCTTAATAAATATTTAACTACTTATTAGATATAGAATAAGTATCATTTCAGCATCAACTTATAAAATAACTAATAAGTTACTTAATGAGAAGTAATGATTAAATACATATTTAACATAAATGATTATCTTTTTATTTTTCATTCCATAAAGTTTTTATTAAGCATTTGAGAAAATCAAAATGTATTTTGCGGCCATCAAAACATTATTATCAAATTAAAAATAAAGGTAATGAAGTTTGACAATCAAGCAATAAGAAAATTTATGCTAATCGGGCCAACTTGCTTGAATTTTGCACGAGCACTATTGGATTGGGCTTTTTTGGTTAGGCCAATTGGGCTAAGCTTGTTTTGGGCCAAATTTCTTTTCGGCCCTAATCTTTTTTTTTCTCAGTAAATTTGAGTCAATCCATCAATTAAGAGTTAAATTGACATTCCCACTTCTTCTATGACCTTCATACATTAAAACGCAACCGTTTGGCCAATCTGAGCTCGATGTATTAGTTGATTTTTTTCTTTCTATTTTTGAAGAAATCAGTTATTGATTTCAAAATGTAACGATCTATATTTTAGAGTTAATTATAGAGTGATCAATCAAAGCTAATATTATGGACTAAAATACTTGAATGTATGCATAAATAATTAAATCTTACATTAGCGTGTGTGTGTATGTATTTCCTGAATAAAAAAGAGCTTCCCTAGTGTAGCTTTGAACTATATATGGATTGTTAGTTATGTAAATATTAATTTGCTACATATAAAGTTCTAAACTTGTAATATTAAATTACAATATTTTAGAACATGTATCTTAACCAGTTCAACACATTAAATTTGATGAAATTTATATGTAAAATAATTAAACTTACAAAAACACTATATATTTATATCGCAAAATAAATAAATTAAGAATATACCTTATCGAAGAAAGATATTGTGCGATATCACTTATCAAAATTTGGTTTGTTCCAAATTATCACATGGATATTTCGAGGAGACAATCACGACAACCACAAGTAGGGACAATGTTGTGGATTCGATGTTAGCCGTCAACCAAATACATATCATACGATGGTGGTGGATCTGCGGTCCACATTCAACTTTGACGAGATCGAAGATGAGCAAATTCGATGCACAAAAACTTTCGACATGTTGAATCTGCCGATAAACCTCGTGGTGGGTTGCTCGAATCACACACAATTGTCATTTGTGGCTCGACTTCCAGGTTGGAAGCGAGAACAACATTATCGAGAAGGGGTTTGATCAAATATCGAGATGAAAGAGTCGCATCCAGATGGAAATGCGTGCACGATGACTTCTACATCACGAAGATTGATTACAAAATTGATTGTTGTCCATTTAATTGCATGATTTATTGGCGCGAAGATTCCGAATCGACGAGCTGCAAATTACGTAATCATCCTCGTTTGAGCAATACCGAGCTGGTGAAGTCGGCGGAAAGTACAAGTAGCATATAAAAGATGTATTATTTTCCTCTAACTCCTCGACTACGAGATTGTATGCATCCATGCTACAATAAAATATCGTTGGCATGCATCGTCGGTCGATGAAGGGTCATCGTCATCCCGAGACTCGATTGCATGGAAATATTTGAACACGAAGTTTCCTTATTTGCATCGAAATTCATATCGCGATTGGGACTCTCAACTGGCGGTTTCAGTCATTCGGTCAATCGAAGCAATATTCATCATGGCCCGTTATACTTACCCTTATAATCTTCCCCGGTCGTGTATGAAGGAGCAATACGTGTTTCTTACGATCTTAGTGCCGGACCGCGTAATCCGAAGGAGAAGATTGATGTGTTCTTGCAACCATTGATAGCAGAGTTAATAGATTTGTGGGATAACGGTGTTCTTACTTATGATGTATCGTTGAAGCGAAATTTTCAAATGCACGCTGCATTACTTTGGACAATTAGTGACTTCCTGCATACTCTATGTTGTGCGGATGGATACAGGTGGAAGATTAGCTTGTCATGCTTGCATGGAGTATCCGATGCTTTTACTTTAGCTAAAGTGGTAGCGGTCATGGTTTGATAACCATCGTAAATTTCTAGCTCCTAATCACCCATTTCGAAGGGATCGAAGAGGTTTCGAGAAGAACACAGTGATTACTAACGATCCACCAGAAGCGCGATCAGGAGATGAGCTTCAGTCACTAATTATGGGTATGGGACTAGTCTCCGTATCAGAGATTGACAGTGATGAAATAAATAGCAGAATATCCAAACAGTTTGGGCGGATGGAAGAAAAGAAGTATTTTCTGGGATCTACCTTACTGGAGTTCTCTTTTGATTCGGCATAATTTGGATGTCATGCAAATAGAAAAGAATGTGTTCGATAATGTCTTCAACACAGTCATGAATGTCCAAGGGAAGATAAAAGATACGAGGAAATCTAGAGAAGAACTTAATTTATACTGCTACAAACCAGAGTTGACGATGAATGAATCAACATGAAAATATCCAAAGACTTCTTATACACTTGACAATCGTGAGAAAAAAGTCTTATGTGAGTGGGTAAGAGGTTTAAGATTTCCAGATGGGTACGTTTCGAACATGGGTAGATGTGTAGACATGACGAAGATGTTTGGGATGAAAAGTCATGTTATCACATTTTCATGCAATGATTCTACCCATTGCATTCCGTGAACTTCTCCCACCCAATGTTTGGAAAGTCATGTAATTATCTTTATTCTTCAAAGATTTAACTTCTAAAACATAGGGCTTGATGATCATCGGACTCCAAGAAAATATTCCGTGATTTTATGCAAGCTTAGCGCATCTTTCCTAGTTTCTTGATTCCATGAAACATCTACCGGTTCATCTAGTCGATGAACCCGTATTAGGGCTGTTCTATATACCGATGGATGTATCCATTTGAAAGGTCTTGCTATTACATTATCACAAAGAGCTTCCTAGTGTAGCTTTGAACTATATATGGATTGTTAGTTATGTAAATATTAATTTGCTACACATAAAGCTCTAAACTTGTAATATTAAATTACAATATTTTAGAACATGTATCTTAACCAGTTCAACACATTAAATTTGATGAAATTTATATGTAAAATAATTAAACTTACAAAAACATTATATATTTATATCGCAAAATAAATAAATATTTTACAAATAAATGCTACATGTTATTATGGGTGAGCATTCGGTCGGTTCGGTTGAAAACCAAACCGAAAGTTCTAAATCAAACAATTCGAATTGTTCAAAATTTCAACCAAACCGATCAAACTTTTTTTTCAATCCGAACCAAACCGAACCGAATTTTAAACATCGGTTTTGATCGGTTTTTGGTTAACCGAAATTCTAATTACTACTTCAAAATTGATTGACAAAATTAATCCAGCAAAATGATAAAACCATAAATTTAACAATTCAACAATCTAACCATAAATTCAACAACATTCATAGCATAAATCCAACTATCAAACAGTGACAATAATAAATTAATATTGAGATAAATTAATCGTTTTGCAACATTTAAATATAGCACTTTATAAAATAATATATTTTAAAAAATTTAAATTATATCATATCTATAATAATTAAATTTGATTAAGCCCACTAACTTTTAAATTTAATACTGTAACGCTTAGTTTAATCCATATGTGTCCATATTTTTTCATAATTTAATTAATTATAAGTTTATATATATATATAAACTTCGGTTCGGTTTAAACCAAAATTTTGAATACTAAACCGAAGCGATCCAAAAAAAATTCGATTTTCAATATTTGCATCCAAACCGAAACCGAAATTGTTAAAAATCGATTCAAACCGACCAAATTGTCACGGTTCGGTTTGGATTCGATTTTGCTCACCCCTACATGTTTTAAGCCAATCATATTCCAAATATCTGTTAGTATATATAGCAAGATACATTGACATATGCAATAATATAATTGAAATAGAAAAATGTGTGGTCGCCTTGAAAAATCTTAATTTTGGGAATTGGTTATGTTAGACTCAGAGAGTAAATGAATCTTGAAAATTAAATGAAATAATAATAATGTGGTAGGTTCTTTAAGATCCATGTGGGTCTTGGGATATTTTTTTAAATTGAATGTAAGACCCACAAACAAATATGTGGGTCAGTGGGGGTTCTTAAACCTTCTAATTTTATTTTTTAAATGGTATACAGATATAGTTGTAAGTTCGTAATATATGAAACGTCAACTCTTATAATAAATTAAATATAATTTTGCTTTTAAAAAAAATGCCATGTCATGTGTCGTCCATCTAAAGCATCTACATAAACACAAATATAAGATCTAGATTTAATACTACATACTATTTATGGACATAGTACTACCAAATCATGATCATGTATAGGTATATATGTTCCAATTAATTATAACTGCAAAACTAGGATTTGCGTATAATGGGCCGCTGCAGCTTAATATAACACGAGTGAGACTAATCTTTTTTGGGCCGTTACGAAATCATCTATCCCAAACATAACTTATGGAGCGTACAACACAATCAATCAAAAATACAAAATGATTATATTACTGATTATATCAAACGTCTCAGGTAAATATAAATATATATTTTTGATAAGTTTAAAAGGTTGCTCACAGTAGGACCACACAAAAGGTTCATTTTTCCAACCAATTTAATCTGTGTAATTCTTCCTAAACAAAAAATAATAATTAAAATTTGATAGTTGAAAAGTGAAATGAAGTGTGAAATTTGATGGTTATAAAGTGGAGCACACATCATTCTAGAAACTTTAAAATTTGATAAAGAATTTGCATTATGTTTTGCCATATTCAGCATTGGTATTGGTTCAGAATGTTAGGAAATATGTTGTCTATTCAGATATGTGCATCTTTCGTCTTTTAATCAAGCATGTAAGAGAAACAGATAAGATAAGTGAAACATCATTTATTGATTTTTTTTTATTTGTAGAGTATTGCACATTAGCTAAATGTATGCAATATTTAATTTTGGATAGTGTATGCGGACAACCTTTATCGTAGAATGGATAAAAGTTCCATCAATTTGGACTTTATATTAGATTGGTTAGTCCAAGTGATGCTGCAATTACTCATGTAGCCCTGCCCCGACATTGGCTAGACTCTACTCTAGCCTACGTTGTACTGATTAACTAACGTCTGCATTGAAACTCCGTCAGAGTTTTGAATGCTATCACATTACCAATTTCAAGTGGTCTGCGAAGTTGCTACACACTAAAAAAATAAAAAAATATTAAAATAATATTTTTAAATAATATTAAATTTAATATTTTTAGTTGTTCCCCCGTAAGGTTAACTACGGAATTTTGAGTTTTTAAATAATATTAAAATATTTATGCCTTTAAAATTTCTGTATTAAACTAAAAAAAAAAAAAAATAGTCGAACAACGACGGACACTACGACCATACATCGATCAACTAACAAGAACAAATGATATTCTTATTTAACTTCGAAACTCCGATAAAACAACCACGAAATATCGTGAAAACGGTTCGCACCAATTGTTCCGACCGAATTAACGATGAAATGGCCGTCGTTAGAATGACCGACATATCCATCATTAAATTTAATATTTTTAGTTGTTCCCCGTAAGGTTTAACTACGGAATTTTGAGTTTTTAAATAATATTAAAATATTTACGGACCCTTTAATGATGGAATGCGTCTACCGTTATGTTTAATTTATTTTTGTAATTTTAGCAATGAATGTGTTTCATCACAAATCTATGACTAAAATGTTGTATATTCAGAATCATGAACCTTTTCTTCCCCACCTCGCGTATGAGCCCTAATTTTATCACCCTAATCCTTCCCGTCGTCCCTCGATGTCGCTGACTCGACTGATGTTGACTCGCCCGTCATCGGAATGTTGCCACGACTCGAATCGCTCTTTCGGCGACAGCTGCGTTGCTTTACCTCTACCGCCGGTAAGCTATGCTCTCCTCTCCCCATTAGTTGCTACCATTGGATCCTAGATATGTTAAATTTTTTGTTGTAATTTCGTTGCACCTGCCTGCTGTTTAATTTAGGGGGTGTTTGGCTAAGCTTATTTTAGAGAGCTTATAAGATGTTTCAAGAGCTTATAAGAGGTATGTCTCTAGTTCTTATAAGTTGTTAAAGTGTTTGGATATTTGATCTTATAAGTTAGAGAAAGAATCTTGAGTTAGAGAGATAAAATCATAGTTAGAGAGATAAAATTGACGAGATGTGAAGTTGATAGTGTATGAGTAGGAAATAACGAACTATAATAAGGTTATTTTGGTAAATTTATGGTTGCTTATAAGTTTATGAAAAAATAAGTTAGGGTTGACCAACTTATTTTCAGGGGAGCTTATAAGTTGTTGGAGCTTATTTTCACAGCTTATAAGCTGTTTAGGAGCTTATTTTACCGAACACTTTACAACAACTTATAAGCTGTTTAAAGAGCTTATAAGCTCAACCAAACACCTCTTAATTGAGTTGGAGAGTTGAGTTGGAACTGCAAATTGTTTTGTTGCTTTATTTTGCAGATTTTTTATTGAGAGAGCTTATCAAGAAATTGAAGGTGCAAAAGACTGACATTTAAGATATTTGTAAAGGTAACATCATTTATTTGTGAGCTGATTTTCATCATCCGTCATATTTAAATTGGTATTGAATTGTGAATCAATTAGAGGTTCTTAATTTCATATTCATTAGTTTATTGACTGCCAATTATATAGAAAAAAAATTGTATGCTATTCTGTATGATGGTATGAGCTAAATTTGTTCGTAAGATGGTATAGTTGTTATTATATTGATTATTGACTGTGTGTGATTTTCTTGTACAACATGATCAAATTGCAGGTTAGTTTTGTTTGCTATTCTGTTGATTATTGTCAAAAGTGTATTAATTTGTGCATACAATGATGTATAATACTCCCTCTGTCTCACTAGTTTGGGGTCCTTCTTTTGGGCACGGGAATTAAGAAAAGAGAGTTTAGTGTTTAAAGTATATTGGTAATAAAGTGGTTTATGCGTTAGGTGTATATTTTTTATTTTATTTTGTATTTAAATTTATTTATTTACTTAATAAATTTATTTTAAATTATCTTTTATTTAATTTGCATATTAAAATTAATTAACTCATTTTTATTGAATGTTAAAAAGGCGATAGCCTTTGATTTTCTCCCACCATTTCTACATTTCAATCTTTCAATTTAATGTTAAAACAAAAAATAAAAAGAAACTCATTGAAAATTCAAGGAGCCAAAAACCTGGAACAAAATTAAAACCTGAAAACACAAATTGAATTTCATTTCAAATTTGCCTCAAATTTAGGCGCCACAGTTTGTAATTCAGCCACCAAATTTACAAAAAAACATTTGGTGGTTGATTCAGATTTCTCACCTAAATCCAAAATCTAAAAATTTAAATAGCTCTATAAATACAATTATCAGCCTTAAACATTCATAATTTCTACACTACTCTGTAGATTTGAAGAAATGAGAGGGAGAGATTTATCAACATCGAAGAGAAATCAAGTCGTCCAATTCATCCTCGGAGGATGCATCGATGGCAAGCCACCCCGAGGCAAGATGAAGGAAGCTCAACTCAAGTTCGACATCTCTCGACAAATTGTTATTCGGCTATGGGGGCTGTAAAAAAGCAACAAGAAAATGATAAGATGATACATCTTGTGAGTGGTAAGATCAATTATCAAAGAAGAAAAGAAATATTCCTTGACATCACCTTGCTGTCATCTTTTGATTACACAAAAAGAAGAATAATTAGAAGGTTAGCAATGAGTTTAGGATACAGTAAAAGTACTGTGGGAGATGTGTGCTTGCTGGAAAAATAATTACAGGTTTCGTAAGAAGCTATCAAATAAAACGTATGTATGCAGAAAATAACTTGCACAAAGTTGAATTCAATAATTTCGGACAAAATAACAAATATTTATTATATATATAAAAAAAAAATTTGGGGATACTGAAGCTCCCGTAGCAGCTCCTGAATCCGCCCATAAAGTTTATTACATAACGCCAAATTCGGAATATACATCTGTTTGCACTCCCCAGTCCCCACAATCATGAAGATATATTATATATGCAATATCAATTTTCCGACATCCAATCACTACGATGTGTAACATATTACTCTTTCCACATCCTTATGAAACAATGGTGGTGTTCATGAGTCCCCAGAATCGCCTAAATTAAGCAATGCGTGTTTTACGATCGGAGGTCACGCGCTCGAACCCCACCAAACGTCTCTATGGGTTTGATCCTGTCATACTTGATTTTTCAAGTGTGGTTTACCTGTCCTATGTGATTTGCATGCTATTGCACAGGAACGTGAAATTTACCCAATGTACACCTAAAATAGCGGCTGCGGATTCTCCATGATATCAAAAAAATGGTGGTGTTCATGAGTTTGCGACGAGGGCAGATGTTCCAAGTCACGTTCAAACGACCATATAGCTAGATAGTCTGATGCTCAAAAAGTGATTTCATTAAATTAATCAAAATAGGTTGAGATATTATGTATTAATTTGATCAAAACGATGTTGAAATTTTTATTTCATAACATTTTCTTAAACGTTGTACAACAATTAGGAAAAAAAAATCGTGATTTTATCAATCAAACATTCAAACGTTATAAAAATTTCGGTATTTTACATTTCAATATAATCTGCACGAGAGATTGAAAAAAAAGAAAAAGAAGTAAAAATGATGGAATTACAGGTGGTGATATTTTAGTTGTTTAAGAAAAGAGAGCAATCAAGACTTTAGCTTTATTCAGTCAGGCAGTGTGGTCCAGAAAAGGTCGTAACGTAGTCCAAAAATCAATGTTGCATCTAGGAATATCAATGAGTGAATTTTACTCGGATCGATTTGGAATTTTTCAAATTTTATTAAATTTTAAAGCAACGGTTCTGATTCTGATTCTGATTCTGATTTCGATTCCAGATCAGCTTTAAACTTGGATCGTTTAGATCCATAGTGTGATGATCCGATCCGATCCGATCCGATCCGGATCTGATTCTGATTTCAGAACTATAATCAATATTTATTTATTGGTTCTGGTATGAGTAAAATCCGTCTATTGACAAGCTTAAGTTTAAATAGACTTGTCAACGAGTTAATTTTATCCATATCGATTCAAAATCGTTCATAACACATTAAATTATAAAGCAACAGTTTCGATTCTAGTTTTGGTTCTTATTCGGTTCTGGTTCCAGATCCGTTCAGATCCGGACCGCTTAAAATCCATGTTGATGGTCCGAGTCCGGTACGGATCCAATATCTAATGAATCGATTTCAAAACCAGAATCATTACTTATTTATTGATTTTGATAAAGTAAAATACATCAATTAATATTCCTAGTTGTATCAACCCGAAGTCAACCTTTTCTCGACAATTTTTGACAACTGTTTCCAATTAACTCATTTTTCTTTTCGTTTCTATTTTCCCCCCTTAATTAATAGTTTACCAACAAATCAAATAACCAAACATCAGCACTCAGCTTTTAATTAACAACTGTTTGCTCTCTCTCTCTCTCTCTCTCTCTCACACACACACACACACACACACACACACACACACACACACACACACACACACACACACACACACACACACACACACACACACACACACACACACACACACACACACACACACTTATTGGAGAAGATTTATGATTATAGGATAAAACCTTTTATCATTAGTAGGCGATGGGACTTGATGCATGTAAATCTTATTATATGAATACATGTTATAATTGTCCTAAAAAAATATCAATTTCGAGAGTTTTCAAGTTTGATTATTATATTTAAGTTTGAAAAAACATTGCCTACACATGTGTTTGTTCCCCCCTTAATCCAACACTTAGCATAATGCTTTACAATTATATTGAGCTTAATTGATTTCAGATGTCAGCACTATATATTGAATTCAATGACAATGGTAACTCAATACAATTGAGATTACAATCGTTGTTCTAAAGATTTGTTTCTAAAAATAATAAATTTAATTGTAATACGATCTTTTTAGATACTTACCTACTTTTAAATTTTTTTTTTTTTAATATTTTGAACAAATTTAAAATTCATTCCATTATTGAAAATACATCTTAATTTAAATTAGAGGGTTTCTTTTATGTTTAGCACTTTTATGATTGAGTTGGAATATATATGTCAATTGTTTGCCTTGACTATTGAATCGGTATCTATTGCCCCTATGAGTTCTCTAATTTTGAGTTAGAGTGAACATAATTAGATACCTTGGTAGTGCATACTGTAACGATGAGTGTTCGCCTTTGATAAAACAGCTTACAATATTTAAGAATTAAAGAGATTTAGTAAGCATCTCAAGCAAGAGCAATATTAGACTATATCCTTAGACTATATCTCATGGCTTTAGAACTTGTATTTAGTGGTACGATTAATTAATTTGTATTTTATTATTGAGCAATTGTTCCATACTGCTCAACTTTAATGCGTAACCCTTCATTTCAAACACATTACTTAAAAAATAAATATTATTTTCGATTATAAATTAATTTTCGACTAATGGCCGTTAGATATTTTATGAAAAGTCGGCGTTTTAGATTTCTCCCAAATCTACTAAGGGATGTTTGGCGAAGCTTATAAGCTCTTCAAAATAGCTTATAAGTTGTTTAGGAGATTATAAACTCATGCAAAGTATTTGACAAAATAAGCTTCTAAATAACTTATAAGATGTGAAAATAAGCTCCAACAACTTATAAGCTCCACTAAAAACAAATAGCTCAATCCCAACTTATTTTTTCATAAGTTTGTAAGTAACAGTGAATTTACCAAAATAATCTTACTATGGTTCATTATTTTCTACATACACACTATCGACTTAATCTCTCATCAATTTTCTCTCACTATGATTTTCTCTCTATAACTCACGAATCTTTCTCTAGCTTATAAACTCAATCATCCAAACACTTTGACAACTTATAAGCTCTTTCAACATTATATCTTATAAGCTCTTGAAACATCTTATAAGTTCTTAGAGCTTATAAACTCTTTAAAATAAGCTTAGTCAAACACCCTCTAAGTCTTAATTAATTGAACTAAGTTCGAGGGGATATTTTTAGGTTTCTTCTAAGAGGGTATTTGGCTAAGCTTATATTCGAGAGCTTATAAGTTTTAACAATTTATAAGATGTGATGTCTTAAAAATTTATAAATTGTCAAAGTGTTTGAATAATTGAGGTTATAAGCTAAAGAGAGTATGGTGAATTAGAGAGAAAAAATTGAAGAAAGATAAAATTGATTTGATATATGTTAGGAAATAATGAGTCATATTAAGATTATTTTAGTAAATTCACTTTTGTTTATAATCTTATGGAAAATAAGTTAAGATTGAAGAACTTGTTTTTAGAGAAGCTTATAAGCAATTAGAACTTTTTTTAGAGAAGCTTATAAGCAATTAGAACTTATTTTCATGACTTATGAGTGTTTACGAGTTTAGAGACTTATTTTATTAAACAATTCATTATTGCTGCCAAATACCCTCTTAAGTAATGCGCATGAGATGCCACATACGTTGTATCTAATAATTTGTGTTTGCTATTTCAATTTGGATATTCTAGTTTCATGTTTCTTGTATTCAATTCATTAACATGAGCTATGAATGCCAGCAATGTCACAACCTTGACTGCCATATTACGTTGATATTTTTACTGATATTTAATGTTCATACTTTTATTTTTAAACTAGTGCAGTAAGAGTATTTTACAAATTAACTTTTTGAATAGTGTTGAAGTGTATAATCAACAAATATAGTCACACTTTGCACTACTCATGCTAATTTGGTAACTCATTCATTATCTATAGAGTTTATAAAAAAATTACGTACTTTTGATTTAATGGATCTCTTTGCAGCTCGAATCGGAACATATCAAATTAAATTACGGTATTATGTTTTTTATCAAACCAATAACAAGAAAATTTGGAATATAATTTGGGGATAATAATAGATTATATCTCAACGTTTGGATCTTTTTCACTTAGTGTTCACACATTAACATATTGTTATTAAAATTTCTAATGTTTTATAATTTTTCCTTCGGTCAGTTTCCCGCATCCATATGCTTACGTAGCGAGCTAGAGAGTCCACGTTCGCAATCCACGTAAATTAATAACATATAGATCTTTTTCACTTAGTGTCCAAACATTAACATATTGTTATTAAAATCCTAACGTTTCATAATTGTCCACTTAGTGTCATCCGGTGAGTTTTCGACGCTCATATACTTACATGGATCGCCAGAGAATCTACGTCCACAATCCATGTAGTTAATTTAAAAAATAAAACTAATTGCAGAACACGATGTCATTTCTCGCATGGGACTTCAAGATCTCCCCTGCAATCTACTTTGTTTTCACCCCACACTTGACTTGTAGCATCAAGCACAGTTTCACCACTACTCCGATCTGCGCCATCTTATGCAACATTGCCGAGAACCTCGAGAAGAGTTTAGAATCCTCATGCCTTCTTACTCATTGCATGCGAAACCTAAGTATTTTCTTCGATGCCATGGCCAATCTGGCGTCGTGCTGTAACAGCTATGTCCCTACACGAACTGATAGAGCAGATCGAACATCCTCTCATCATCTCTCGACGATCTCTATTCAGTCGATTCGATGAGAAGATCGATTAGAACTTTGACCAATCTTGAAGCCGCATGCAAGAAACAACATCGAGTGCATACGTGGACTCTCCGACGAGCCATGTGAGCATATGAGTGCTGGAAACTCATGAGAGGACAATAAGTGAAAAATTATGAAACATTAGAATTTTTAATAACAATATGCTAACATTGGGACACTAAGTGAAAATGTCCTAAAGGTCCAAACATTGGGATATAATCTCTTACTACCCCTTATCTACGTGAATTGCGGATATGGACTCTCGGGAGCCATGTAAAATACGGGCGTCGAAAACTCACCGATAACATTAAGTGAAAAATTATGAAATGTTAGGTTTTAATAATAATATACTAATATTGGGATATAATATGTTATTATTCCTATAATTTGAGATAAACGAGAAATTAATAATTGAAATATATTTAATCATTGGACATTGTAAGGCTCAGCAATTAAAGCCCAATATTACTTAGGTCTATGCACTCCAACTAAAAGTTTAAGTTGAATGTCTAGAATCTTTATGCGGCTCGAAGATATAAAATTTGGGCCTGCCTTTGGTTTATGGTTTGGACTTGGTGATAGCAATAAAATATTTGTATGCATTTGATACGTTTCAATCAATTTAAATTTTTTGTCATCTATATAAAATTTAAGACAGTAACATTATCTTTAAAAATTCTAAACGGTGCACTTGGACAAATGTATATGAGACATCTGGGTGATTTTTTATTTTTATATATAAGAATTAAACTCTTTTGTTGGTATCACAAGATTGAATTGGTTACCTACTATATTTGTATCTCCTTTGACCGTTCTTCAGAAAGACCCCTTCGAATTAGTAAATAAATAGTCAAACACGCACACACACACACAGAGAGAGAGAGAGAGATGACTTGGTCTACTTGTAACAATATCAAAATAAATTATATACTACTTGCACCAGTACTATAATATAAATTCCACTTATTACATTAATCCTATACCTAGGAAAGCATGAGCTTCACCAACATTCATATTGCTTCGTCACGTTTTAACCTTACTTTTGGCATCTCGAATCATACTTTACGATTATGTTGAATTTCGATAATTCATATTATTACATCGTTACTTATACAAAGTTATGATATCATAATTACGCAATCGGGGTTAGAAAATAAGAACTTCAAATTGTTACTATATACATAAAAGAGAAAAACTACTCATGCTATATGGTAGCATTTTGTTAAAAAATGTAAATGTCTAAACGGGTAAAAATAAAGACACGCAAAAACTATACAAGGGCCTTGCGGTTGAGAAATGATGAAATTTATCATGTAAAAAAAGTCTAAATCAACAATAAGTGAATGTCTCATATTTAGAAGTAGGTGTAGACCTTCCATATATGAATTTTGGATTGGCATGTAATCAATTTATGATGGCCACAACTTGCAAGATAAGATGCTTCCTCTATATCTTAATAAACTATTACAACCCATTAACAATTCTTTGAGGAAGGCATTCATAATATCATGATCCCTAAACTATTACTAGATATATAGACTTATGTGTCAATAATGAAAAAATTATCTTTTAAATATTAAAAATCTATTTGATTTGATTGATAAGGTTTGATTGATGAAATAATCAAACTTAGTCACATATTTAGTTAGAAGGGTTGAGCCCATGATGAATAATTTGGCCCGTGGTCCAACTAACCAATTTGTGATAATTTATCACTTCAAAAATTTGATTTGATTATTTAACCAACTAGCCCATGATGAATATTTAATGCAAAATTTCAAAAATACTCCCACCAAAATATTTTTGGTCATAATCCTTGATTTTTTATGTTTTTGTTACATCACAATGACAATTTTGGTATTATCTTATATTTTAGTCACAATCATTCATATTATTCTAGACCACAAACAACTAATTCAAACCAAAACTAAATAATTCAATCCTACTAATATATCTTATTAGTTATTAATATTATTTTCTTATCTACCAAACCAAAAGCCTCCTAAATGGTTAATGGTTTAACTGAATCTTGGTCCATTTATTATTATAATTAAATAGAAAAACTATAAAAAATTAACAAAAAAATTTGAGGTATATATAATCTCTAAAGATAACTTCAGAAAAAATGTTGAGATGGCCGAGTTGGTCTAAGGCGCCAGATTAAGGTTCTGGTCCGAAAGGGCGTGGGTTCAAATCCCACTCTCAACAGTAATCATGTATTTTTTACAGTTTTTTTATAATAAAAAAAGGAAGAAGAAGAAAATGCATATTTAGTCAGTGACCTCATAGGCAGTGTAATAGCAATGGGCAGTGTATTATCCGGTCATCTAAACTCGCTTTAAGACTAGTTAAACAGTAAAGATTTTGCATTGCCGATAAATAAGAATAATTTGTAAAATGAAAGTAAAAACGAATCAGGGTTCGAAAAGTTTAAAAGTTCGGTAATTAGCGATTAATTCTTGGGTTAGTGTTATTCTCCCCGGATTTTGAATTAGGAAATAGACGTGGACGCAACGCGATCATCTCCATTCACTATTTTTATGATACAGACCCAATGGTGAGATTTTCTAAATTTCATCTTTATTTAAATGGAAAGCCGAGAAAATATAATCCATGGGTTGAGACTTCGTAGTCCGTACTCGACTTTGAACATATCCTAGAATTACAAGACAAACGTAGTATAAGAGTTTGTAAATTATGCCAGGAAAGTGAATAATAAAAGCAACGGGAATCATGAATTCCCTAAAGTCGGATTGTTACTTTATTCGCCAAATGAAATCTTATCGAGCCAATCCCGATTTAATTATTGAAAATTAATTCCAATTTATTGAAAATGGAATAAGGTAAAATAAATTAAAATGTCACGGGACTCAATATACCGACGAGCTCGACAAATGTGGAACGAGTACTACTACTAATTATTATTATATAATAGATATCAAAAGAAGAAATGAAATGAAAAAAAGAAAAAGAAAATGTGAATTTGGGAATAACCCCACCAGTTCATAAACATAATATATATATATAACTACACAAAAAGTAAAGAAAGATGGGGTGTACGAAACGAGGATAAACCTCAAATACAAAATCAGCATACTATATATATTTAGTATATGTGTGTGCTAGTGTGATATAGTTTGTGTGTGTGTGTGCATGTAACGTGAGTGTGTTGTGTAAGTGTGTGTTTTATTAAATTTAAAATAAAATTTAAAAAAAAATGTCAAATGCAATGTATCAAACTCGATCCAACTACATATTCATTTTGTTTCTGCTGTAAGTTTAGCGAAAGAAATATAAACTTTTCTTTCTTTTCTTCAATCATTTCTCTTTAATTTCTCGACTTGGTGTCGATCCTCGATAAATCTAAACCGATACGAAGATTAGTCTTGTCATTAGCTACATTCCTATGGTTTAAAATTTAAATTTGTAGCATGTTTTGAATTTGCGTATTTCTTTTGGAATTTATTAAAACAGAAGACGATGTCGAATGCTAGAAAGTTGAGAACTAATGTTGTTCATATAATCAATATATGCTAGGATTATAAATATGGTTAAAAGTTATCAAGGTTAGATTTTTTACTTGATTTTAAGTCGAGCTATGTTCGATTTTCTATTTTTATTGAACTAAATGACTTCATATTTATATTCTATTATTACATACGTATATAGAATTAATTTGGGGATTTTTTCATGCGCATTAGGGCAAGAAATCCATTTGGTTGAAAATTTAAAGTTCCACGTTCGGATTACTCGATTTTTATTTGTCAAATGTTATAACATATTTATGTTCTAAGACATATCTAATATGACAAATAAATTTATCATAATTTTTTGGACACGTCAAGTATTTTCTAAAAACTGACCTATACCTGAAGTCGGTCGTTTGAGAATACCGCAATGGTTATATGAAATGTAATATGACGTATGGGTTAGATGATATACAATAAGTAAATGATTGAAGTTTGGAAGGAATTGGTTGAAGTTTTTTTTATTTAGGAACGAGAAATCGAGAATAGAGTGTTATTAATATTTGAGTGTGTCATGTGTGTGCGTAGAGTTATGTCTATCGCACAGAGTCATGATTTACGCCTAGTTAAATATGGATTTTTCTGAAAAGTTGAAATAGTACATGAGATATGAGAAATGAAACGGAATCTCTGAAATGAGGAGTTAAAATTTTAATTTGATTCAACATTGATGAACGGCCATAATGAATGAGCTTGTCCTCAAACTTAAGAATAAATATAAAGTTTAAAACGGTAAAGAAACAATAGGAAGTAAAAACAGTAGCTTCGATATGACCAAAAGAAACCAAATTGAGATATTTTATATTCCTTATAACATAATAATGATGCAAAATCATAGAATGTTGAAAGTTGTTTAGTTCGTTGTCAATAATCAATGTAACCAAAGAGCTCAAATGAAGTACTAAATAAAGCTTTCTTTTATATAAAGGTGAAGCATAAAGATATCGAAAGAGAAGAAAAGAGAAATTACGTCTTGTTACTGAAAGTAGCATATCAGATAGACTTTCTTCTCAATGATAAAATAAATGATAAATATTTTGTTTACGATACTTTCTTTTGAAATGAAATGATGATGATGTTTACTTTTAATTGTCCACCCAAAATATTTATGTTTTATGTATGTATCATATCTGTGTTGGTTCATCAACTTGATGTTAATCGAATTCAGATCCTATACTAGAGGAAGAATTCCTAGTAAGGGTTAACGTGCTAATGGTAACTGTGTGCTGAAAGGTTTGTTCAGCCAGTTATGGTGACTGTATGCTAAAATGTTTTTTCGATCGGTCACGGCGTCCGTGGAAGGTGGCCACCTTCTACGGCGTGTAATATTACAGATATGGATCATACAGACAGAAAATGGACCGGCCAAACAATCTTATGAGAACGACATAAAATATTTAGTAAACACGAGTCTTTCAAGTAAAAATCCCATGCGTTATTGTTCGGACAATATAATTCAAATAATAAAATATTTGGCATAAGTACACTGAATTTTTTATACTCAGCCCTTCATATTCGTTTTTGATGTGCAAGTTGAGCAAGTGATGGAATTAGGATTGACAATTCATGCGTATCGAGTTGTTATCATGTCAACATGATAACGACACGACACGACACGATAAGGCCAAACACTACCCGTTAAGGATCTGTCCAACATGAACATGACACGAAATGTACTAACACAGATACGACACGGGCACGATACGAACTCGAATATGACACGATAACGACACGACACGAAACGATAAATTAAAATTAAAATTAGAAAATAAATTAATAAAAAATAAAAATATAATTAAATTAATATTAAATATTATCGAATTATACAAAAACGACATGATCTGACACGAATGCAACACGAAAATTATCGTGTTACACGAACACTACACGGATCCAACACGAACACGACACGAAATTATCGTATCCTTATCGTGTCGACACAATAAGGACACGAACACGATAAGGTTGAACACTAACCCTTTAATTTCATGCATGTTCGTGTCGTATTCTCGTGTCGTGTCGTGTCGAAAATTGTCAGCCCTAGATAGAATAGAGAAATGTTGAGCAGTGATTTTCTTGTGTCGCTGTTATAATATAGAACATTGAGTGCACATCATCATATGTGTTTCTCAAACGGTTTCAGCTGCATACGTTAAGTACGATATTATGTTTATATAAATACTAGTTTTCAATGCATGTGACCACAACATAATGCCATTTTTCCCGCTTTAATTCTCATCATGAGTCACACCGCTAAGTCGTCCTTAGGGATAACGGGTTGTGATGACAGCACATTCTATTTTGTAAAGATGATTATAATGTGAATTTATTTTTCATCGAATCGCCACTTCATCAATATATATATATATATATATATATATATATATATATATGGTTTCTATGAGAATGAAAATAAATGTAAGAAATAAGAATAAATCTAAACCATCGACTTTAGTAAATCAATGAATATGATTTATTTTCGTTGTGATACGAATAATAATATATGTGCTATAAATTTTTACTTACGTTTTCGGTCAAAGTTATATAAGTAATTTAATTTTATAAGAATCAGTTTTTTTCGGTAATTTAAGGTAATACATGATTTTATCCTTATTTTAGGATTTTTGTAATCTATCCTTCAATTTATTATCTACAACATTATTTCAGTTTCAATACTTAATATATATAAATTTATTTATGATTTAAGATAGCAAATCCATGAAAAACTGAAGTAAATAATTTATATATTGATTCATACGTGTGATTCAGACTATAACACTGCTTAATATTTTGTAGCATTTTTTAATTATTTGTTGCACATACTACTAAAGTTTCGAAAATAATTGTCGGTTTATTTTATATTTTCTTCCTACATATGCAATATTATTGATATATATATGCTACAAAATATATGCATATCATAAAAAAATAAAACACTCAAACGTAACAAAAAATAAATAAACACAACATATGTACAAAACAAAGAATCAAATTATTTGACAATAATTTACAAAATTTTAGTATATGTGCAGAATGAATAAACTAAATATGCAACTAAAATGTTCCATTAGTGCAATAAGAATTGAAAAGCATGCATAAATGAATACATAAATTTTTTATCTGCTTATTTGCAAAATGAATACGCTAAAAATGCTACAAAAATGCTTCACAAATGCAATAACTAAAAAACATGTATGAATCAATAACTTTTTTTAATCTGCGTTTTCATGATTTTTGTAGCTTTGATCACAAATAAATTTTCAGATATTAAGTATAGAAACTGAAATAATCTATATAAAATAATAAGTTAAAGGATAAGTAACAAGAAATTCCTTAAAAATAGGTTAAAATCGTGTGTTACCTATATTTAAGGGGGAAAATTGTTTTAATAATAATAAATTACTGATTTAACCATGAAAAATATCATGCGAAAAAATTATAGCACATATAGCTACAATTTGTAGCACAACGAAAATAAATATTGTCAATTGATTTACTAAAATCAATGGTTTAAATTTATTCTTATTTCTTACAAAAAAAAAACCATTCTTACATGATCCATCATATATATATATATATATATATATATATATATATATGAGGATTAACATGAAAACTATTTTTATCATAAAAATAAAAATAAATGAATTTGCAGTGAGAATTGATGAATCCGTTGGAAAAGTTACTGAATCAAAACAAAATAGAATTTTTACCTCTCATGGAATTCGAACCTTGGGTGAAAATTATAAATTTTTGGATTCAGTTACTTTTCTAGTGAATGCATTAACTATCATAGCGAATTCATTTTGTTCATAACGAATTTCATGGTTCTTAGTTCTCACGTTAAAAATGGTTTTTATTTGGATCTCTCTCTCTCTCTCTCTCTCTCTTTATATATATATATATATATATATGGTTGAGTTCTCGTAGTACTCGAGTTTGAGGTTATACCTAATCTAAACTACACATTTTGAAAATATGACTGCACCACAAACTAACATATGGCAAACCCTTTTTTTAGTTATTTTATTAATTTTTGCATTGGGCAAAATGAGGAAGAAAGCAAATGAAACTCATTCTTCTTCTTCTTTGATTTTTTTTTTACAATTTGTAGCAGTAGACGGCGACGACGACAACGGCGGCCAACCCGAACATCAAGAAAACAACAGTTTTTAAATAAAAAAAGAAGAATACAAATTTGAGAACAAAATTGATGGATTTTGAGAAAAAAATAGAAGATGAATTTGATGGGAAATTGGGGAATCGAGAGAAATGATAGCTATGACGGTGGTTTACGGCGAAATTCATAGGTGATCGGGGAAAGAGATGGCAAAATTAATCGAGAATGATGGATGAGAGATTTGTTGTCGAAAAACGTATTCATGCATTTAACAAAACATAAAACTGCATGTTGGCACGAAACACATAAATGCATATGACAAAACACGTTCATACGTATAACAAAACACGTTCATGCGTATAACAAAACATAAAACTTGCATGTTAGCCACGCACAAATATGCAGACAAAACATATTTATGCATATAATAAAACATGCTCATGCACATAATAAACCATAAAAATGCATGTTGGCTAACAGACGTACCGAAGCAACTCGCGAACACGAGCATGCGCTTTCAATATACATGCATGTTTGTATCCAACTACATATATTTTTGAGTTTATTTATATGCATAAGTTAGTTTAATTATATGCATGATTTGTTTTTCTTAATCATATAACAAATCAAATTACTAACGAAATCAGCGAAAATAAACTTAAAAAAATTGAAAAAATATCCACTATAGGATCTATGAGATGAATGAATGAAATTGGTATTATATACTACCTCAAACTCGGATACTATATAATCCATAAGATTAATAACATAATAAGCAGGAATGGAAAACGAGAGTAACGACCTAATAAAAGATAATTCGAGTTTTTAAATATTATCGATCACGTAAAATACCCGTAATTATACAAATTAAGATATAGTTCGCAGACGGCCAGACACAATAAGAAACATCATAAATTTATAATAATAACAAATCCATTAATCGCTTGCACATTTTAAATTTGTTATCAAGTCTCAACCCCATGAATGTTGTGATATTTTTTTTCGATTTATTTGTCAAAGATTAATATGTATACCATCTATCAAGTCAATAATGTGTCTCGTTTACCATTAGGGGTGAGCAAAATATTCAAAAATCAAATATTCGATACGAATCAAATAGAAATTTAAAATTCGGTTCGAATTTTTTAGATTTTCGATTCGGATCGACATTTTTTCAAATTTCAAAATTTTAGATTGGATCGAATTGGATTTTTAAAATTCGAAAAAATTCAAAAATCCGAATTATATATAATTTATATAAAATAATATTTTATTTAAATATTTTTAAATCTAATATAAATATATACTCCATCCATCCCCTAATTATCTTCATAGTTTTCTTTTTTGGGACGTCCCCCAATTTCTTCCTATCTATTTATGGAAACTATCTTTCCAACTTTACTCTCAATAATATTCTTTATTTACACCTTTTATCACATATGGCTCACCACTATTTCTCTTTTTTACCCTCAACAATCTATTTATTTACATATTTTACCACCTATGGCCCACCGCTAGCTAATTTAATAGTATTACATTAATGTGATATTCCACTCACAATACACTCAATAATTTTTATTAAAATCCGCACCCAAGATTCCTAGAAGAAATTTTGGGGACGGAGGGAGTATAAGAATTTAAAAAAATGGTTTCGAATTTTCAAATGTTTTCAGAATTTTGGATTTTTTGGTTTGATTTGGATTCTTTTTTAAAAATTTTGGATTTTCGGATATTCGGTTCGGATCAATTTTTCTTTCTCTTAAAATTTAGATTCTTGGATCGATTCGGATTAGGTAAAAATCCGAACCGAAATCTGAATGTTCATCCTTATATGACATTGTTATTACAAGCTTGTCATATGTGGCGTGTTCTTTGAGCTAAGTTTTGAAAATAAATTGAACCCTCATTTATATCTTGGTTTACTGCTTCCACTTTCTCTAACTTTGTTCCGGTAGTATTTGAAGCCATAATTTTTCAATCATGATATCACAATTCAAATTAAATTCAAGAAATAATGTCTTCCTTTTATTTCAATAGTATTGACTCAAAATTTAGATACATAGATTAAGAATGATTGTTTATGATTAAAGTAATGTGATTCACGAAATTTGAGATACTTTTGTTTGTAAAAATTTATTTATTTTTAAGAATGAATCAACAATAATGGGATTACTCAAAAATAAAAAATGAGTCAATATTTTTGGGACGAAAGGGAATATTTTCTAAGTCTACTTTTTGAATTCATAATCTTTTATCATATAGTTTACGATATATTTTTCTTACTATTTAATAATGTGACACATTATTCTCATTTTTATATGTCACATATATTTAGAGCTAGCAGATTTGAAAATAAGTATCAATTATCAAAACCTAGTAATCGCACTAAAGGAGTTTCACTCTCTTTAGAGTGGCTCATTGTGAGCACTAGACAAAGTTCTAATAGCTTTTTAAACTTTGAGTCAATGTTATTTATTTCTTTATATTCTCATGAACCGGACGTGGGTTCCTGAACGAGATCTTCCCTCAATTAAAGATCATCCACTAGTTTAATGTGATTGGAGAATTATGAATTTGACATCATCAAGTCATGACATTATAATGTGATTGGAGAATTATGAATTTGACATCATCAAGTCATGACATTATAATTGGGAGAGGACCCTTGATTAATTAAATTATACTAGAAACTAATAGAGCTTGCAAACGGGCAAGTCCGACCGACCCGAATCAAGTTCATCGCACTTTCTCAAAAAATCGACCGAGTGTTCTGGCACCAAACACGCTTTTTAGTACAAAATTTTGAGTCGAGTCGAATCGACCCTAGCTCGCTAGGCTTGACTAGTTATGATTGGCCCAACCAATCTTGAAATTGTATCGACTCTATTTTTATCGAGTCTAATCCGACCTAAATTCAAGACGAACCAGCTTGATAGATACGCCCAACTACTGTGCCCAAGCATCGTGCCCAATACAAGTAACCCCGACATCAAGCTCGGCCCGACAAGCCGGACAAGTTCGCCCATGAAGACTCCTAAAATCGGGGGAACGCAGAAAGCTCAAACCATATCTAAAAGAATCCTAATTCAAGAGGATAGGATCTCGAATCCTGTGAGAGAAGACTTGATTCAAGATCTAGGTCAATACATTCGTGTATAATAGAGGCTAGATTAGACGAAATAGATCCATTCACACTCTTTGTAATCGCCTTACACTCTTAATACACATACACTTGAGAAAATATAATCCATGGGTTGAGACTTCGTAGTCCGTACTCGACTTGGAACATATCCTAGAATTACAAGACAAACGTAGTGTAAGAGTTTGTAAATTATGCCAGGAAAGTGAATAATAAAAGCAACGGGAATCATGAATTCCCTAAAGTCGGATTGTTACTTTATTCGCCAAATGAAATCTTATCGAGCCAATCCCGATTTAATTATTGAAAATTAATTCCAATTTATTGAAAATGGAATAAGGTAAAATAAATTAAAATGTCACGGGATTCAATATACCGAAGAGCTCGATAAATGTGGAACGAGTACTACTAATAATTATTATTATATAATAGATATCAAAAGAAGAAATGAAATGAAAAAAAGAAAAAGAAAATGTGAATTTGGGAATAACCCCACCAGTTCATAAACATAATATATATATAACTACACAAAAAGTAAAGAAAGATGGGGTGTACGAAACGAGGATAAACCTCAAATACAAAATCAGCATACTATATATATAGTTTGTGTGTGTGTGCATGTAACGTGAGTGTGTTGTGTAAGTGTGTGTTTTATTAAATTTAAAATAAAAATTAAAAAAAAATGTCAAATGCAATGTATCAAACTCGATCCAACTACACATATTCATTTTTGTTTCTGCCGTAAGTTTAGCGAAATAAATATAAACTTTTCTTTCTTTTCTTCAATCATTTCTCTTTAATTTCTCGACTTGGTGTCGATCCTCGATAAATCTAAACCGATACGAAGATTAGGCTTGTCATTAGCTACATTCCTATGGTTTAAAATTTAAATTTGTAGCATGTTTTGAATTTGCGTATTTCTTTTGGAATTTATTAAAACAGGAAGACGATGTCGAATGCTAGAAAGTTGAGAACTAATGTTGTTCATATAATCAATATATGCTAGGATTATAAATATGGTTAAAAGTTATCAAGGTTAGATTTTTTTACTTGATTTTAAGTCGAGCTATGTTCGATTTTCTATTTTTATTGAACGAAATGACTTCATATTTATATTCTATTATTACATACAGGTATATAGAATTAATTTGGGGATTTTTTTCATGCGCATTAGGGCAAGAAATCCATTTGGTTGAAAATTTAAAGTTCCACGTTCGGATTACTCGATTTTTATTTGTCAAATGTTATAACATATTTATGTTCTAAGACATATCTAATATGACATATAAATTTATCATAATTTTTTGGGCACGTTAAGTATTTTCTAAAAACTGACCTATACCTGAAGTCGGTAGTTTGAGAATACCGCAATGGTTATATGAAATGTAATATGACGTATGGGTTAGATGATATACAATAAGTAAATGATTGAAGTTTGGAAGGAATTGGTTGAAGTTTTTTTTATTTAGGAACGAGAAATCGAGAATAGAGTGTTATTAATATTTGAGTGTGTCATGTGTGTGCGTAGAATTATGTCTATCGCACAGAGTCATGATTTACGCCTAGTTGAATATGGATTTTTCTGAAAAGTTGAAATAGTACATCAGATATGAGAAATGAAACGGAATCTCTGAAATGAGGAGTTAAAATTTTAATTTGATTCAGCATTGATGAACGGCCATAATGAATGAGCTTGTCCTCAAGCTTAAGAATAAATATAAAGTTTAAAACGGTAAAGAAACAATAGGAAGTAAAAACAATAGCTTCGATATGACCAGAAGAAACCAAATTGAGATATTTTATATTCCTTATAACATAATAATGATGCAAAATCCTAGAATGTTGAAAGTTGTTTAGTCCGTTGTCAATAATCGATGTAACCAAAGAGCTCAAATGAAGTACTAAAGCTTTCTTTTATATAAAGGTGAAGCATAAAGATATCGAAAGAGAAGAAAAGAGAAATTACGTCTTGTTACTGAAAGTAGCATATCAGGTAGACTTTCTTCTCAATGATAAAATAAATGATAAATGTTTTGTTTACGATACTTTCTTTTGAAATGAAATGATGATGATGTTTACTTTTAATTGTCTGCCCAAAATATTTATGTTTTATGTATGTATCATATCTGTGTTGGTTCATCAACTTGATGTTAATCGAATTCAGATCATATGCTAGAGGAAGAATTCCTAGCAAGGGTTAACGTGCTAATGGTAACTGTGTGCTGAAATGTTTGCTCAACCAGTTAGGGTGACTGTGTGCTGAAAGGTTTTTTTGACCGGTCACGGCGTCCGTGGAAGGTGGCCACCTTCTACGGCGTGTAATATTGCAGATATGGATCATACAGATAGAAAATGGACCGGCCGAACAATCTTATGAGAACGACATAAAATATTTAGTAAACACGAGTCTTTCAAGTAAAAATCCCATACATTACTGTTCGGACAGTATAATTCAAATAATAAAATATTTGGCATAAGTCCACTGAGTATTTTTATACTCAGCCCTTCATATTCGTTTTTGATGTGCAGGTTAAGCAAGTGATGGAATTAGGGTTGACAATTCGTACGTGTCTGGTCGTTATCGTGTCAACAAAATAACAATACGACACGATAAGGTCAAACACGACCCGTTAAGGATCTGTCCAACACGAACATGACACGAAATGTACTAACACGGATACGATATGAACACGAATATGACACGATTTTTTTCAGGTTGACACGACACGATAACGACACGACACGAAACGATAAATTCAAATTAAAATTAGAAAATAAATTAATAAAAAAATAAAAATATAATTAAATTAATATTAAATATTTATAAATATTATCGAATTATACGAAAACGACATGATCCGACACGAATGCAACACGAAAATTATCGCGTTACACGAACACGACACGGATCCGACACGAACACGAAATTATCGTGTCCTTATCTTATCGACATGATAAGGACACGAACACAATAAGGTTTAACACTAACCCTTTAATTTCATGCGTGTTCGTGTCGTATTCTCGTGTCGTGTCGAAAATTGCCAGCCCTAGATGGAATAGAGAAATGTTGTGCAGTGGTTTTCTTGTGTCGCTGTTATAATATAGAACATTGAGTGCACATCATCATATGTGTTTCTCAAACGGTTTTCGCTGCATATGTTAAGTACGATATTATGTTTATATAAATACTAGTTTTCTTTGAATGCATGTGACCACAACATAATGCCCTTTTTTCCCGCTTCTTAATTCTCATCATGAGTCACAGCTCTGGCTAAGTCGTCCTTATGGATAACGGGCTGTGACAGACAGGCACATTCTATTTTGTAAAGATGATTATAATGTGAATTTATTTTTCATCGGAATCTGCCACATCATCAATATATATATATATATATATATATATATATATATAGATGGTTCATATGAGAATGAAAATAAGTGTAAGAAATAAGAATAAATCTAAACCATTGATTTTAGTAAATCAATGGACATGATTATTTTCGTTGTGCTCTGAATAATAACTATATGTGCTATAAATTTTACTTACGTTTTGGTCAAGGTTATATAAGTAATTTAATTTTATAAGAATCAGTTTTTTTCCCTTAATTTAAGGTAATACATGATTTTATCCTTATTTTTAGGGATTTTTTGTAATATATCCTTTAATTTATTATCTGCAACATTATTTTAGTTTTAATACTTAATATATATAAATTTATTTATGATTTAAGATAGAAAATCCATGAAAAACTCAAGTAAATAATTTATATATTGATTCATACGTGTGATTCAGACTATAGCACTGTTTAATATTTTTGTAGCATTTTTTTACTTATTCGTTGCACATACTACTAAAGTTTCGAAAATAATTGTCAATTCATTTTATATTTTCTTTTGTACATATGCAATATTATTGATGTATATATGAAAATATATGCATATGTGCAAAATAAAAAAACTCAAACGTAACAAAAAACAAATAAACACAACATATGTACAAAACAAAGAATCAAATTATTTGATAATAATTGACAAATTTTTACTATATGTGCAGAATGAATAAACTAAATATGCTATGAAAATGTTTCATTAGTGCAATAAGAATTGAAAAGCATGCATAAATGAATACATAATTTTTTTATCTGCTTATTTGCAAAATGAATACGCTAAAAATGCTATAAAAATGCTTCACAAATGCAATAACTAAAAAACATGTATGAATCAATAATTTTTTTTAATCTGCGTTTTTCATGATTTTTGTAGCTTTGATCACAAATAAATTTTCAGATATTAAGTATAGAAACTGAATAATATATATAAAATAATAAGTTAAAGGATAAATAACAAGAAATTCCTTAAAAATAGGTTAAAATAGTGTGTTACCTATATTGAAGGGGGGAAATTGTTTTAATAATAATAAATTACTGATTTAACCATGAAAAATATCATGCGAAAAAATTATAGCACATGCAGCTATAATTTGTAGCACAACGAAAATAAATCTTGTCCATTGATTTACTAAAATCAATGGTTTAGATTTATTCTTATTTCTTACAAAAAAATCATTCTTACATGATCCATCCTATATATATATATAAGGGTTAACATGAAAACTATTTTTATCATAAAAATAAAAATAAATGAATTTGGAGTGAGAATTGATGAATTCGTTGGAAAAGTTACTGAATCAAAACAAAATAGAATTTTTAGCTCTCATGGAATTCGAACCTTGGGTGAAAATTATAAATTTTTGGATTCAGTTATTTTCCTAGTGAATGCATTAACTATCATATCGAATTCATTTTGTTCATAACGAATTTCGTGGTTCTTAGTTCTTACATTAAAAATGATTCTTATTTGGATCTCTCTCTCTCTCTCTCTCTATATATATATATATATATATATGATTGAGTTCTCGTAGTACTCGAGTTTGAGGTTATACCTAATCTAAACTACACATTTTGAAAATGTTCTTGCACCTGGTGACACGTGGCAAACCCTTTTACATTTATTTTATTAATTTTTGCAATGGGCAAAATGAGGAAGAAAGCAAATGAACCTCATTCTTCTTCTTCTTTTTTTTACAATTTGTAGCGATGAGGCGGCGGCGACAACGGCCAACCCAACATCAACAAAACAACAGTTTTGAAATAAAAAGAAGAATACAAATTTGAGAACAAAATTGATGGATTTTGAGAAAAAAAAATAGAAGATGAATTTGATGGGAAATTGGGGAATCGAGAGAAATGATAGCTATGGCGGTGGTTTACGGCGAAATTCATAGGTGATCGGGGAAAGAGATGGCAAAATTAATCGAGAAGGATGGATGAGACATTTGTTGTCGAAAAATATATTCATGCATATAATACAACATATTCATGCATTTAACAAAACATAAAACTGCATGTTGGCCCGAAACACATAAATGCATATGACAAAACACGTTCATACGTATAACAAAACACGTTCATGCGTATAACAAAACATAAAACTTGCATGTTAGCCACGCACAAATATGTAGACAAAACATATTTATGCTTATAATAAAACATGTTCATGCACATAATAAAACATAAAAATGCATGTTGGCTAACGGACGCACCGAAGCAACTCGCGAGCACGAGCATGCGCTTTCAACGTACATGCATGTTTGTATCCAACTACATATATTTTTGTGTTTATTTATATGCATAAGTTAGTTTAACTATATGCATGATTTGTTTTTCTTAATCATATAACAAATCAAATTACTAACGAAATCAGTGAAAATAAACTTAAAAAATTTGAAAAAATATCCACTAAGGATCTATGAGATTAATGAATGAAATTGGTATTATATATTACCTCAAACTCGGATACTATATAATCCCTAAGATTAATAACATAATAAGCAGGAATGGAAAACGAGAGTAACGACCTAATAAAAGATAATTCGAGTTTTTAAATATTATCGATCACGTAAAACACCCGTAATTATATAAATTAAGATATAGTTCGCATACGACCAGACACAATAAGAAACATCATAAATTCATAATAATGTGTGTGTGTGTGTTGGCCTAGTGGTAGAGTGGTTAATGCTCGAGGCCAAAGGTCTCGGGTTCGAATCCACCGTGACGCAGCCTTTAAAATTTCTGTATTAAATTACCAAAAATAAATAAATAAATTCATAATAATAACAAATCCATTAATCGCTTGCACATTTTAAATTTGTTATCAAGTCTCAACCCCATGAATGTTGTGATATTTTTTTCGATTTATTTGTCAAAGATTAATATGTATACCATCTATTGTCACGTCCCAATTCTTAATATAATGGAAGCTCGTAAATCGAGGCGCGATGAATAAAAATAAGGAAAAATATAAAGTAAATAAGTTGACTCGAATGATCAAGGCAATAAACCCTTAGAATTGAGAATAGCTTCCTGAATGAAAATGGAAGACATCGAATGATGTAATCCAATCAAAATAACGTTTATCCTCAGGATCACAAGTTTAGTTTCGTGCTTCTGATAGCAAGTATACATCAAAATACTAAACATCAAGGATTCAGAATCTAAGCTCATCAAAATGTACAATTTAAGTCATAGACAAGAAGGAAAATGTAATTAGAGCTAGTTCATCGGTGAGTAAAAATACGAAATAATCCGTCAAATCTGAGTGAACCTAATCTCACTCTGCCGTCGGCACCATTGATCAACCTGAAAACATTTGAAAATATTTGGGCTGAGTAATAATGTACTCAGTGGACATGTATTTGCTATAAACATTTCATAAATTCGTAAAAGCAGTTTATCCAATCATGATAACATGACTTAGAAGGTTTTAAAAAGAGAAACCACTTCTAAGCATGTGAAAATATTTCATTCATTGGGCCCATTGTCACGACTCTTCTGTTACTCGCTTTGATCTCGGGCCTCTAGCCACCGTCGGATCACATGCCCACATGATTGTCATCGGGGACGTAACCCGGACAAATTTATAATTTCATGACGTACTTCGGAACGCATCCAGACAAGCACCCTTATAACGCCTCATGATTTTGTTAGTGCCCGATGGAGATCAACCCATCGAAACAACTAACTAGTGTACACAATTCTCAATTAACATATCAAGTATAAAAGAGAATCTCGATCGATATATTTACGAGCCTTAAACAGAGTAGAGCGCACAAAACATTTTATTGGATAAACAGTTTGCATTTCATGAAATATCAGAGCATATAACTCAAATATACTTTTGTAAATAAAGCCCACCTTGATAGGACAAAGCCTGACGAAATCACTATAGTATACGTCTCGGGAAGCAACGCTAATCCCCTTGATCGACAAAACCTACAAGAAGCAATAATCTTAATAGGTCTCGAAAAGCTAGCCTTAAGTTCAAGTAAAGTAGGATACTAGCTTATGATTAGTTAAGCCCGGGTTTTCAAAATATAAATAAATTTAAAAACTAATATATTTTGGCCAAGGGCACCAACAATACCCTTGTTCGTCTTTTCGTTTAAAAACGTATTTAATTTCATAATCTCTTTATGATAAATACTTTTTACAAAAGAATAACGCAATTGAAATGCATACTAAATTCATATATATTAAGGACTCTCGCTTAATATAACACATAATAAAATTATCAAATTATGCACTTGTTTAACATAATTTAATTTATTAAATATTCTAACTTAATTAATTTCATTAAAAGAATTTAATTAAATCAATTAAATAAGTCATGATCATAAATAAAGTAATTTAAGCTTGGACTTAACCTTGACTTAGTCAATTAATTACTTAAACTTAATATCAATTAATTAATTAATTAATTAACTTACCATAATTAAATAATTTAAACTTATATTTAAGTTTAAGTTAATTATTTATTTAATTAGACTTAATATAATTTAATTAATTAAGTCTCAAAGTTAAACCTTATTTATTTAATTAATTTAAGTCCAAAGATTTAATTAATTAAAGCAAGTCAAGTCATTAATTAAATTAAAGCCCAATCATTAATTAATTAACTAAGGTCCAACTATTAAATAAATTCACTTGGGCCCAACCCATAATTTTATTACAATTTAATTCTCGGCCCATTGCTTTATTATGCTACATTGAAAATTTAGAACAAATTCAGAGCCCATATCATTTTTTTCTAATGGCCCATCTTTCATTTATTAATCTCGACCCAAAACAATAAGGCCCAAACCTTAAAATAAAAATTAAGCCCATTAGCATTTAAAAGATCCAGCCCACACGAATTAAAATAAAACAAGCCCAACACTCTTTAAAAAAAACAAAAAAAACCAGCCCATTTTCATATATAATAAATTGGGCCCAAACTTTAAATAAATATAAGCCCATAACATTTTAAATAAAATGGAACCAGCCCAATACACTTCACAAACCCTAAACTTAAATTTCTTCCCCACTTTTCCTAAGGCCGCTTCAAGCAATCGTAATCGGCGACCAAAACCAGCGACCTCGTCTTTTCTCTTTTTTTTCCCTTCATCTCTCTCGGCACTTACTTACACTCTCTCTCCACTCACACACACACATCGAGAGGCCTTGCCGTCTCCACGTCCGACCGACCACGTCGCCGGTCGGTGGTCAGCGGCCGTCGCCACGACCTCCTCTCTTTCTCTCGGCGAGCACGCGCCGCGGCGGCGACCGACGACGCCGCACGCACGCACGCGCAGCGCAGCGCACACACACACGACGGCGGATCGGCACGCACGCCGCCGCCGCCACGGATCCGACGACGCGTCGTCGCGCCACCATCGCGCCCTCCCCGCTTCCTGCCTCTCTCTTTCTCTGTACCCATGCACGTAAAACACACGATGCACAACGCACACGACGTCACACGCCGTCGCACACACACGCACATGCTGAGAATGCCGACGCCGGATTTCGGCGTCCATCGCGCCGCCCAGCCACCAGCCTCCCTCCCGTCTCTGTCAACCCACGCAACACACCCACGCCGACGCACACACACACAACGGCGAGCCACCCCCAGCCTCTCGTCGTCTGCCTCCCTCTCTTCTCGGCCGAACGCCAGGGGCCGGAGCCACCAACGCCGCCGCCGTCGTCTCTGTCTCTCCCTCGCTCATACTGCCACAACACACATACACACGCAGCAACACATACACACATACACACATACAAACCTATGCGTATACACACACTAAAATTAATAGAAGCTTAGAGTGTATACCTTTGTGTGGGTTTGTCTTGTTGAAGTTGCAAGAGTAAGTGAAATTTGGGAGGCTAGGGTTTTACAAAAGGAAGAGAAGCTCATATTGTGTAGAATGGATTTTCAAATGGGCTTTTCTTTTTGGGCTTTTTCAACTAAAACCCATTAAACAATTTATTCTTACGGGCCAAATGTTCGATCCTAAAGATTATTAATTAATAATTAAACATTAGCATAATATTATTGATATAATGATTTATAAATATATATATAAATCATATTCGATTATTATATAATATATAATAATTCTTGTAATCACTTTATAATAATTAATGAAATAAATTCTTTTTGTTGGAATTTAAAAATTTTCTTTTACTGGGCACGAATCATTTAAAAATTCTAAGTTCGAAAGTCATTCTAATCCTATTGAGAAAGACGGGGTATGACATCTATCAAGTCAATAATGTGTCTCGTTTACCATTAGGGGTGAGCAAAATACCCAATAATCAAATATTCGATATGAATCAAACAAAAATTTAGAATTCGGTTCGGATTTCTTAGATTTTCGATTCGGATCGACATTTTTTCAAATTTCAAAATTTTAGATTGGATCGAATTGGATTTTTTAAATTCGAAAAAAATTCAAAATCCGAATTATATATAATTTATATAAAATAATATTTTATTTAAATATTTTTAAATCTAATCTAAATATATACTACATCCATCCCCCAATTATCTTCCTAGTTTTCTTTTTTGGGACGTCCCCCAATTTCTTCCTATCTATTTATGGAAACTATCTTTTCAACTTTACCCTCAATAATATTCTTTATTTATACCTTTTATCACATATGGTTCACCACTATTTCTCTTTTTACCATAACAATCTATTTATTTACATATTTTACCACCTATGGTCCACCACTAGCTAATTTAATATTACATTAATATGGGACCCTTATTCCATCCACAATACACTCAACAATTTTCATTAAAACCCACATCCAAGATTCCTAAGAAGAAATTTTGGGGACGGAGGGAGTATAAGAATTTAAAAAAATGGTTTCGAATTTTCGAATGTTTTCAGAATTTTGATTTTTTGGTTTGATTTGGATTCTTTTTTTAAAAAATTGGATTTTCGGATATTCGGTTCGGATCAAATTTTTTCTCTCTTAAAATTTAGATTCTTGGATCGATTCGGATTAGGTAAAAATCCGAACCGAAATCCGAATGTTCACCTTTTTTTGACATTGTTATTACACGCATGTCATATGTGGCGTGTTCTTTGAGCTAAGTTTTGAAAATAAATTGAACCCTCATTTATATCTTGGTTTACAGGCTTCCACTTTCTCTAACTTTGTTCCGGTAGTATTTGAAGCCATAATTTTTCAGTCATGATATCACAATTAAAATTAAATTCAAGAAATAATGTCTTCCTTTTATTTCAATAGTATTGACTCAAAATTTAGACACATAGATTAAGAATGATTGTATTTTATGATTAAAGTAATGTGATTCACGAAATTTGAGATACTTTTATTTGTAAAAATTTATTTATTTTTTAGAATGAATCAACTATAATGGGATTAATCAAAAATAAAAAATGAGCCAATATTTTTGGGACGAAAGGAAATATTTTCTAAGTCCACTTTTTGAATTCATAATCTTTTATCATATAGTTTACTATATATTTTTCTTACTATTTAATAATGTGACACATTATTCTCATTTTTATATGTCATATATTTAGAGCTAGCAGATTTGAAAATAAGTATCAATTATCAAATCCTAGTAATCGCACTATAGGAGTTTCACTCTCTTTAGAGTGATTCATGTAAGACTGTAACAATCATAATAAACTTAAACTTTGAGTCAATGTTATTTATTTCTTCATATTCGCATGAAACTGGGATGTGGGGCTCCCAGAATGAGAGCTTCCCCTTTTGAAATAAAGATCATCCACTAGTTTAATGTGATTGGAGAATTTATGAATTTGACATCTCAAGTCATGGCATTATAATTGGGAGAGAGGACCCTTGATTAATTAAATTATACTAGAAACTAATAGAGCTTGCAAATGGGCAAGTCTGACCGACCTGAATCAAGTTCATCGCACTTTCTCAAAAAATTGGACCGAGTGTTCTAGCCCGAAACACAGTTTTTTAGTACAAAATTTTTGAGTCGAGCCGGATCGACCCTAGCTCGCTAGGCTTTGACTAGTTATGGGTTGGCCGAACCAATCTTGAAATTGTATCGACTCTATTTTTATTGAGAGTAATCCGACCTAAATTCAAGACAAACCAGGCTCATTTGTCATTTCTAGTAATTAAATGTTAGAAAACTAAAAAAAGAGAAAATGAGATAAGAGGAGTGGCCAAAAATAAGTGTGGGTACATCATGACGAGGTCATTGAACGTGTAGCAGAAGAGAAGTAGCTTTCATTTCATCCACCACCAATCAAAGAACTAATCCTTTACTTTCCCACTTTCAACTACCACCACAAATAAACCCCTCTTTCCTCACCAAACGCCCTTTCGCCTAAATTAATTATATAATGATTTTCTCTTTTTATTACTAAATTTACATTTTTCACTTTCAAGAAATAAATAAAAAATGAAATAACTTTGTATTGTAGAGACCGGGTCTATTAATTAGTTTTGAATTGGCATGACTGTCTTGGATAAATTTTATTTTATTGTAATAGTTCATTGTGCGAGATAGATATGTGGATGTCCACTCTAAATCTAAAGGCATAGTTAAGATTCAAAATTGTAATATTTGGGCATATTCATCATGAATTCATTATCTTCCTTTGTAGAACTCAAGCATCCATAAGTATGTTTATATATAAAAACACGAAATAATAATAATAATAATAATAATAATAATAATAATAATAATAATAATAATAATAATAATAATAATTCATTTTATTTATTTATTTTTCGAGGTCGTTTCAAGTTGTCCTTTTATTCAGATGATTGGGGAATAGAGATGTTAATTACCACTTATTAAATAATGGTGTAATTTATTTAATCTAGCACTTCATTTAATGAAATCATGCCATGCATGTATTTCATTGGTGTTATCGTGCGTATATTATGTTTATGTAATAGAGAAATTACAATAAAAAATTATGTTACACATGATAAACTGAATTCATACACCTAACTTCATAAATTATACAAAAATCCATAAACAAAATGCAAAACGATTGTACACCCTGTTGGGAGAGGTAATTAGTTGGCAACTATCAATAATGCCAAGTCTAATGTAGTAATGTGGTGGAGTCCCTTTATTATTAAACACTAATTTCGCAACTTCTTAAAAAGAAGACACTAATTTCGCATCTAATCACTAACTTGTCTAATTATCATAGTATTGAGCTCCATACAATATATTATTATATAATTAGATTTTGTATACTTTGAAGATCTGCGTATTGAATTTTTGAGGATTGAATATTTGATAAAACATGTTGAATCTCATATATAATATTTGGTGTGCTAATTTTAAAATAATCCTGGATCTTGAACATCTACCCATTTAAATTATAAAATTATATATCATGCACAACTGCACAATGCTTAATTATATACATATTATCTAATAAGATAAGCTAGACCTTATAATACAGTGACAATTTTTTTTTTAATTCATGGGAATCTGTAACCGTTACTTTCGGTGCATATTGGATAATCCCATATTCATGCGCTAACATACAAACCACATATGACGGGTAAACTACACTTGAAAAATTGAGTGTAATAGGCTAAAACTCATAGAAGTGTTAGTGGGGGTTCAAACCTGTGACCTTTTAATCATAAGAATCCATTTACCATTGGACCGTTTAAAAGGACACGATGACAAATGTTTATGCATAACCGAAACTTTTATAGATATGAATATGTGAATATGTCACTATGGAGTAAGAAATGTAATAAGTAGGGATAGTGGTTATCCGTGAGTGATAAAAAAAGTATGAATAAATGGTATTGTTATGATAATAAATATATAGTATTTTGTGGAGTAATTTTAATAAATAGAAATGGAACAAATTTGGAAGACATACAAAAATGGAAAGCTATGAACAAATTATGGGGATGGGAGTAGTATTGCACAATTGGCCTCAAATTGAATAATCCCCTCTCCACCAAAAGCTTGTATTGCTTTTGGTAGTAAGAATTCTAATAAATTATAGTATGTGTAAAGTGAGTGAAGAAGAGGTCTTACATTATAAATATAAAATGATGAGTTTTTTTTATAAATAAGTGGATAGATTGAAGGTAAAAGTTATGAGATTTATTCAAAATATATATATAAGTTTTTAGAGAATGGATAAAAAGAAATTAAGTATAAATTTTTAATGAACGAATAAAGTATATAAAATGATACAACAGACAAATCAAATTTTGTAAAAGTGACATTCCTTTATAATAGGTATAGATACAAAGTGTGAAAATTTTAATAGAAATATATCTTCAAACTACGGACTTTTTCAATTTGTTCACTCTTAATATAGAAAAAAGTCACTACTATGTATATTTACATGATACTACAATTGCTAACAAATTGTAAGGATCATTGCTAATTGAATTATAGTTGCTGATCAAGTAGAAACTTAGAAAGTCTTTCGAGGTACGATACTTTCTCCACCCTTCACTTTATTTCTCAAAATATTCAACATAAGTTTTAATAAAAGATATTGAGTGTATTGTGAATGGATTAAAGATCCCATATTAATATAATATTAATTAATTAATGATGAAATACATAAACAAGTGATATTGTTGAGAGTAAGAAGGTGGGATAGTAGTGGGTCATAAATTGTAAAAGATATAAATAAAAGATATTATTTAAGATAATAAATAGAATATATTTATTGAAACAATTTTCATAAATGGAAGAAATTTACGTCTACCAAAAAAAATTAGAAAAAAATTGGGGACAGGGATGATTTAAAAATATAGTACAATTATTCACGAATTATTTCATCTTTATTAAATCGGAAAAACTCAAAACAAGATTAGAAAGAAGATCAATTCTTACGAACTCTAGATTTCTTGATTTTTCATTGTATTGAAAGGTAAAAGGGAAAAGAAGCATAAATTACAAGCATTTCCTGAGCTACCCTCCAACTTCTAAAAAGAACGGGTAGGTAGAGCGAGTGGACTCCATTTACACACATGAGATGACACACACTAAATTAAGCAATTTAATAATACATGTAAAGTCCCACAAATTCAAGAGATCGAAATTACATATTTACCCACCAGGCCAGCCTTTCCTGTCTTTCACTCTCATCCCACCAAAATCATCACCAAAAAATAGAAAAATATCCAAACCTACCCAATGCAATTTGAATGGTTGGTGTATACTTGTATCCAACACTTGGGTCCTTCCTCAGGGGCATGTCCGTAATTTTGTAACAGTTCCAATCAACAATTACAGGAAAAAAAAAGCGAGGATAGAAAAATAAAAGAACGGGAAAGGGCAAATCGGGAAGATCGGGAATGTCCTAATCCTAGGCGGCGGACGATGACGGCGACCACGGCGTCATGTCCATGGGGTAGCTTCCGAGCACTCTGAGAAAGGAGGTGAACTCCTGCACCTCAGCGAGGGCGTTCTGCGCCCTGACGTCGGCCATGGATGCCTCGAAGTCGATGTAGAACATGTATTCGAAGTGCTTGGCGGTGCCGACGTTGGCGTCGTCGACGAGGCGGATGGGGCGGTGGCGGTGCGGGCGCGACTCGATCTTCGTGAGGCTGATGTTGCGGAAGGCGAAGGCGGAGAGCACCTTGAACAGCACGCTCGTCCCCTTCTCGTGCGCGAACACGATGCTCGTCTTGAACGGCCGGTCGGTGCGCGGGATGATCGGCTCGCGCGCGAGCATTACGAATCTGGTAACGTTGCCGGAGTCGTCCTGGATCCCGTCGGCGAGGATCTGCATCCCGTATAGCTCCGCCGCGCGTGCCGACGCGATCGCGGCCGTGTCGCGAAGGTTGTTCGTCGCGATGTACTCAGCGGCGCCGGCGGTGTCGTCGACGGCCTCGCGCACGACCTTTATCCCTAATTTGGTGAGCGTGTGCTCACACTGGGAAAGTGCCTGCGGGTGGCTGATCACGCGCGTGAGATACTCCTTCCTCACGCCCGGGAGGGCGAGGAGGCAGTGGTGGACGGGGAGCTGCACCTCGCCGACGATGTGGAGGCGGTGGCGAAGGAGGAGGTCGTAGTTCCGGTGGATCGATCCGCCGAGTGAATTCTCCACCGGCAAAACCGCGCGATCGGCGAGCCAGAGCTCCACAGCTTGGAACGCGACTTCAAATTGGTCGCATGGAATCGCCTCGCAGTTAGGATAGGCTTTCCCTGCGGCGGCTTCGCTGTACGCGCCGGGAACGCCTTGGTACGCGACGCGGAGCTGCGAGCCGTGCATCGGCGCCGACGAGAAATCGGCGATGCTGAGCGGCTTCCGCAGCGGCGCCGGAGCCGACGGCAACGCCAATTGGTCCTTGACGGGGAGGAGGTCGAGTGTGGCGTGGCCGTTGACGACGGAGACGCCATCGGCGCGGCTCTTCTCGGTGTCCTGCTGCTGCGATTTTACCTTGCTGGCGAGTATGGCACACGCGCTCTGGCACTCGTATCGGGCCCGGCCGACCTGGCCCGACCCCAAGCTGATACCGGCCGCCTGATTCGTGCTCGAATTTATGTTGCACTGGATGGTCCGACGACCCGATCCGCCGCTGGCGTGGGTCGGGGTAGTTCCCGGCGGCAGCGACGTACGGACTAGGGATTTGAGGTCTACGGCGGCGGGGGGACTAAGGGAACGCATGTTTGAGTTGAAAATGGGTAAATAGAATAATAGGAAAGTGAAGGGGTGGGAAATGTAATATTATTAGTTGTTTGTTGTGGAGCTTGTAGTTCTCTAATGAGAAGGGAACGTCCAAGCTGAGAAAAGGAGTGGGGGAAATGGGGTTTATATATTGTGTGAGGTCTCTGCCGCAACACCTACCCCCGTGCAATTTCTCTATTTCCCTTTTAATCTCTCTCTTTTTTTCCCCTTCATTTTCAGATAATACGAAATTTGCAACACGATTAATTTGACGTTTAAGTCGTCTAAGATTATTCAAATTCCTGTCTCACACTACGATTGATTATGGGGTTTCCACCTTGTATGTATCTTGAGAATGTAGTTAGATATTCTTCATATACATCTTTTGATGATAAAATTATTTTTGATTTTGTGTGTGTGTGTGTTGGCGCAGTGGTAGAGTGGTTAATCTTTCGGTAAAGGTGCCGAGTTCGAGTCACCGTGACGCAACCTTTAAAATTTCGTATTAAATTGACCAAAAAAATTATTTATGACACTACATATTTTAGGGTGACTTAACTATTTTTATGACTTATGAATTATGATTAACACAATTATTCATTTCCACATTTTATTCTTGAGTTTGTAGTAATCTGCTTTTGCCCTTGATAGATGGCTAATAAACTGAGTACAGTTTGCTGAAATCTAAGTGTCATTTTTGTCAAACATGTTGTTTGGTGAGACGGGAATATAAGTAAATTTAAATTGTTTAATGGTAATTTCCTTTTCATTAGTAGATTTTTGTTGCGATTTGATACTTAGTTTCAAGTTTCAATGATTAGTCGGTAAATCCTGCCATTTAAGTGCTTAATCTGCCAATTAGTAGCATCATCAAAACGTCATTTAAACTTAAATATCACTGTCCCTACAAAATGTTGTTGCCACCAAATTTTAGTAGCTAGACGTACTACTAATTTAATCAAAATAACTCTAATCAGAAACTCCAAATTTAAGAGTTTTTAGTTATTCTTTTAATTACAATGGTTATTTCATTTTTATTTGGCCAGCAAAACCAAATTATTAGGAAATTTTAATTTGGCTCCCCACTTAAAATTTATAACTGCGCTACAAATACGCTTAAAATGAGTATTAGTTGATTTTTTTTTCGAAGGGTAGTTGATTTTGGATTTTTTTCGTTCACATGCCAAAATAATATTTCAATGTATCTACATTTTCGATTAAAGAAATGGCCATTTGTCAATTGTCACTGCACGAAAAGAAAAAACAAACGCACGTTTCGTTTTCAAACAGATTTTCCTTTATAATTCTCTATACATATTATTTTCAAAGTTTTGTTATATATATATAAGTTCAAATAAAAATTATTTTTAACATGAGAACAAAAAACCATAAAAATTAATTATGAACAAAATAAATTCGGTATTAAAGTTAATGTCTCCGCTAGAAAAGTTACTGAATCGAAAAATTCAGAATTTTTACCCAGGGTTTGAATCATATGAGGTGTGAAAAAATCTATTTTTTTTGGATTCATGAACTTTCCTTACGAATTCATCAACTTTCACATCGAATTTATCATTTTTTGGTTCTCGTGATAAAAATAGTTCTCACGTTAACTCTCTCTCTCTCTCTCACACTCACACACACGCACACACATATATATATATCCGTAATGATGAAAGGTTAATGTGAGAACTACAAAATGAAGAATTTGTTGTGAAAAAAGATAAAATCCGTTGGAAAAGTTACTAAATCTATAAAATAGAATTTATGTCCCTCATGGGGTTCAAATGGTGAAAATTTTGAATTTTTCGATTCCGTAACTTTCCTAAGGGATGTAATAACTTTTATAGCGAATTCATTTTGTTCATAGAGTATTTTCTTAGTTCTTAGTTCTCACGCTGAAAATAGTTCTTATTTGAATCTCACTTAAAATTTGGATCGTGTAAAATTGCAAATGTGGGGTTCGAAAGGTGCGAAATCTGCATTGAATTTACAAAGTTATTGCATTGGATGTATAAAGTTATTGCACAATAATAACATTGCACTGAATATAAAATTATTGCTTTGAATCTAATGCGTTAAATTTATATGTGCAGTGCAACAACTTTATAATTTTAGTGTAATGTTCGCACTTTCTCACGATAAATATATTCTTATGTGAGAACCATTTTTATCATGAGAACCTAGGAACCAAAAAATTATGAATACATTGTAAAATTAATGAATCCAAAAAATATCCAGTAACTTTCACAATAGATGCATTAAATTTCGTAACGAATTCATTTTATTCAAAACTAATTTTTGCGATTCTTAATTCTCACGTTAAAATTTACTCTTATTTGAACCCCCTCTCTTTATATATATATATATAGAGAGAGAGAGAATTCAAATAAGAACCAATTTAACGTGAGAACTAAAACATGAAAATTCTTCTGAACAAAATGAATTTTCTATGAAAGTTAATGAATTTCTTTGGGAAAGTTCTTGAATCAAAATCGAATTTTCACCGGGGTTCGAATCCCATGAGGCGAAAATTCCATTTTTCTGGATTCATAACTTTCCCAATGGATTCATCAAGTTTCACATCAATTCATCATTTTTTGTCTCACGTTCTCACAATAAAATGGTTCTTAGGTTAACCATCCCCTATATATATATATATGAGATGGTTCGGTGAGAAAAGATAATTTGATAGGAAATAGGAATGAATCTGGACCTTTGAGTTGCTATATCAATGGTTGAGATTTAATTTTCACGTGTCTTCTGATTTTGTGTTTTGTGTGCTACGGATTATTATCTGACACTATAACTCTTCTTGTCTTCTGTTTATGATGAAAGATGTCTTTAAACTAATATATTTAGCATATATGCTATAACCTAAAGGGTATTTACCTGATAGGCTGATAGCCAATCTTTTGATATCCGATACTGACCTATTACCTGCATTTGTTGGTAAACAGGAACCCGATATCCGATCTGGTTCAGGTTGGATCGGGTAATGCCCGGACCTATTTGGACACCCCTAGACTATTTTGGATTTCCAAATAATAGAGAGCTTACTTTTCTTCAACAAAAAGCAACAAGTTCGTTGCTCATCCTTCATCTCGTCCAAAAGCAAAGATCACAAGCATTAAAGGGTTGAATTCCGACAAAAAAAGGGCTCGGAAAGAAATGGTGACGGCACCAAATGCGTGGTGCATTGGGATGAGAGGGCCGCTCTAGTTTAACAACGTATGTTCCATTTTAGGGGAAAAGGTAAGGAAATTCCAGAAAATGTTCAAGTCTGGCCGATGCGTTTCGGACATGCCGCCATCATCAGCATTGTGGCCGAATCTCTAAAAGTAAGAAAGACAGAAGCGATTCTCAGGGTTTTAGGTGGTCTTTATCACATGTTATTCACCCTTGGACCTAATTCTGCTTCGGATTGTTTATTATAAAATAATGCTCTCTCGTATTTCATTATTGTAATTCATTTGTGTATATGATGATTAGCTCCACCTTATGCATTGACTGCATTATTCTAATGAAAGAGTAAATGAAATATTTTTAACCATACTAGATAAATCATGCAATATTAACATTTTTGCAGTGGGATCATCATCATCATCATATATACAAGGAGATTAACCGAATTCTCATAATTTTGGCCAATGTCCAATCTTTAATACAAACTACGCGTGCATGTTTTACAATTATAACATTACAACATAGGATTGACCCCCCCCAAAGAAATTCTAAAAAAAGAAAACCAACCAAAAAGACCCAAAAAAGAAAAAGGATGGAAAAATCTGCAATATACACAACCTGAATCTTCATCTTACCCACAAAATCCGACCGTCCTCAAAGAATCATTCTATAACTGCAAAATAACAACTACCAATCAACGGTACCTGATCAAGATCGAATCGTTCTCGTCCCAGCTTCCAGCGAGACAGAAAATTGTACGGTAGCGTGGCGGCCAAGGAAATCGAGATGCCATCTATCAGAGGCCAACCCACTTCACCCATCTGAACATTCTGCCTACTCTAAACGGCAGCTCATAGTCTTTACACACAGCAGGCTCCCTCCTCGCTGCCTCCGGTTCCGACCACACATACACCCCTCGTTCCTGCCGGCTCCCGGGCACTGTGTTGTCGAGAACGAGCGCAACCAGGAATGCGACCACCATATGAAGCGACAGCAACGTGTTCAGGACATAGTTCAGCTGCAACACGACACGAATAAGTGTAAACACAATGAATACGAACGCTTTCAAAAAAGGGTAGGAAAAAAGTGACGGTCTCATATGAGGACATACAGGGACCACGACCAATTGGGGTTCGATAATCTCAATTAGGATTTATCAACCTTAATTGTGTGTGGTCCCCACATGAGGACGTCATCACAAGAGACCACCTAAAAAAAGTGCATACCTCTGAAGATTTCGTTTGTATAGGGCCATGAGAAGCCACAACGTATGGCTGGAGGTAGCTAGGAACCGACACGTTAGAGTTAGGAAAGATGCCGTACTGCTGGAAGTAGGCCGGGACGGATAGGGAGAAGAACAGGGACAAGCCGACAATGATTATGTTCCTCGAACTCCCAGCCTCGCTGTATCTCAAGTTCGACAGTCCCAACGCAGTGAGCATCGCCCACATAAAGCACAAGAGAGCTGCAACTATGACTTGAGGTATTGATGCAATGAAACCCCCGACTTTACCTGGCGAACAAGGTGTCACCAATGAATAAAAAACGAGGCACATTCCGGTGCATCCGTCCTAATTGTGATTAATAAACCTTAATTGGAATTGGTGAACCCTAATTAGGGTGGATGTACCGTAGATCGATGTACACTGATGAGAGATAGATTGAAAAGTCGAAGACGAGCCTAAGATTACTCAGATTTTACAGTTTAGAAAGCATACCGATGAGAGATAGGCCGATCAATATGCACGCACCCGATTCGACTGCTCTGCGACTACCCATTTTAGTTACAGCAATGGTGTGAACATTCTCTGTCAAAGTCGTCAAGCCGGTCCCCGTGCCCCATAGGCCAGCCAAGATGCTAGAGAGACCTTCGAGACCGATTCCCCGGCTTAAAACGCCTGCTGTCGGAGGTCTGGAAGCCACCAATAATGATGATGCATGATATGAACCAACCTGGGAGTTCGGAAACCAGTCAAAATTCTGAAAATTGGATCTTATATGAAATTCCTAAAATATGGGACTGTCTAAAGAAGGAACTGATGGATGTTACAGAAAGATCTATAAACAAAGTAAGCAAGAAACTAACCTATACATCTTGATAAAAGTTTGACTACATATTAGAACACAAGGCAAAATGTTTTGTGCATTCGGCACATCCGCACTAATTAAATCCAATAAGGATTTATTAATCCCCAATTAGGGCATATAAATCCCAAATTAGGGATTATTAATTCCCAATTATGATATATGCACCATGCACCCGGATGCATGCGACTGTGAAAACATAATTGCACTAATTCTATTAAAATCGATCTCAGATATTACGCTTCCTGATCTCATTGGAAACGCAAAATCCTCACATTTAGACATAGAAGAAACTAAAATTTATCGTGAATTGAAGCAATATAAATGGATGATGTACTTGCCTACTTACCCTAAACAAAGGGCGAATCAAACTAACGATATCTTCACTAAATGAAATTAACGCAATATGTTGAGATGGGGCTTTACCCGCAAACAGGCCTCAAATAGTGAAAAACTGGGGGAAGGACACTCATTTTAAAGAAAAAACCAAGAGAAAACCAAGCCAACTCACTGAATCGACTGATGAAATTATAGACACCACACACATTATGAGGGCAATCTTCCAGTGAAAGACGGGTGTTCCCCACTGTAATGGGTAAGGAAACCGAAACCAAGGTGCAGATCTCAATGCGTGGGAAGTATCAACTCGACAGCTCTTCATCCTCAAAATGTGCCTCCTGCAATGGTCCGATATTATATTTGAAGCTGGTATGTTCGCATCACAACCTTTATAGCTATATACTCCAGTTTCCGTCAGAAGGAAGGCTGCAGCCCATGTAATAAACAGACCAAGTGGAACCTAGGTTCATACATGCAGAAACTCCATCAAAACATCTTTATCACAAAAATCAGAATATACAAGCAAAAGGCATATAAGCTTACCGCATAAATTAGGAACACACGATGGCCGAAGATCGATACTTTACGGAGGTACTGCAAAAGAAGTAACACATTCAAATGTAACAAAGAAAGAACTTCAATATAAGTAATCAAAACTCAGTCAACAAACTTACAAGAGAAAACATAACAACTAATAATATCTGCACCACGCCAATCTCGATACACGTGCCAACCCGTGGGAAGCCATAGCTGTAGAACGAGAGCCCGACAGCTGCAATTGTAGGGGACACAACGACTGGGTTTATTAACCTGAAATGAAGAAAAGAGGAAAATATTAATAGTGAATTGTTGACATATTAGATCAGAGATTAAATCATGTTATATATACCTTACTAGTATTGACATCAAACCACTGTACCCCAAGAAGGCTTGGAAGGCAGAACCAATAATTATAGCCCCCTGTAGCTCCTTCATTATGTGCTTGAAGTTCTGTCATTTCAAACATACATTCATTAGGGAAGCACAGCACAAAACATCAGATTGCTAATGCTTTGAGTTTCAGAAAATGGTTCACGAATTAGATCCAGCACCTACAAATGCTAAGTCAGTTTTCTTTGGTTCAGACAATTCCACCATTCCATTTGACAAAGTCTAATTACTTCGCTCTTTTTGGGGGAAAAAGTTACCTCAATGGTACTTGATCCACGATCGTTATCTACTGGAGTTATTACTTTGATGGACTCTACATCAGAATGGAATGCCTAAGCAGTTACCTTGTCTCGAACACCACCTATATGAATCTACATTTGTCTCAAGACACAGAAAAATTATAGTTCTGCTAAATCTGTAGTGACGTTCTCCTTAAGGCTTATGTCTATGTACACAAACCGGCAGAAAAATCTCCCTTCATATTAGAAATAGACTGTATAATTAAGAATATCTAGGAGGAGTGCATTAGTTGTGAACTTAGCAAAGCTATAAGATCCATGAAAAGCTTAATTTGTATTATTATCAAGTTTGGTGAATATTCAGACAGAGAACATCAGTAAACCCTTTTATCTGACAAAAGAAGGGAGGAAATGAAACAAAAGGATCTTGAGAAATATGCAATTAAACCCAAATACATACATTTCCCTTAAGCCCCAAAAATTCAGGAGAGTTGATAATTGCAAGTGCAGGAGCAAGATAAACGAACGAAGGACCCTGTATCAAGGGCAATCTTGAGCCAAACGATATATGCAAAAGCGTTGTCACTCCTGACATGAATAGCACTGTGGAAACTACATTAGCCGTATCTTCCTACAGAAAAGACCACAATTAGCTGAGCTCAACCTTAATTTCAGTAAATTCAACTTTGAAATGAATTATAAGTGCTCACATAGGTGCCACCCATTGCCGGAACTAACACGAGCGGGATCAGTATCAACGAACCCAACATAGAAAGAAGATGCTGAAGTCCATAGAGACCAATGGGAACTGAAATAACAAGAACCACCAGCAGTTATTATTTTTAAACAGTCTCCAAATATATTTTAACAAATAAACAATTTACAATCACATCAATAATGCCAATGCTATTAAAATACACATCCATTCGAATTGAACTTCAATAACTAGAGGTCCAATTAAGCTCAAGTCATCAAGATTGAAACTTTTTGAATAATTGGTCAAGAAATTCATCCTAATTGATCAGCAGAACCTTGAATATTCCATCAAAAGATTCAAAAACCTAACGCAAAGTTGATCAACACAAACGAAGAGCTCACCTAGCCCGGGAGAATCTCTCAGCTCATACTTCATATGCGATTGCCTCGAAATAAACCCATCATCATCCATAACCGACTGCGGCAGCACGTCCGCGGCGGCAGCCTCCTCATTCCTCACCGCCCTCCGGCTGCCCTCCCCCGCCGCCGGCTGCCCATTCGCCCCCAATTTCGTGCCCCCATCGGAATCCCTCCGCTTCCTCACCGGCGGCTTGTGATCCTTCTCCTTCGACCTATCCCTAACCAAAGCCTCCCCATTCGAGGTCGGGCCGGGCCGTGGCCGCCCGGCCTCGAGGTCCAGGTTCGAATTCGGCTGTTTGGGCATTGCCTGGGACGACGCCGGCGGCGGTTCCAGCGGGGGCACGGCGCTAATTTGGCCGGAATCGCTGGCATTGGTCTCGCCAGAGAATTTAGGGCGGAAGCCGGTGCGCTTCGCCCAGGACGAGGGCGGCATTGCGGCGGAATCCGGCGCCGGTGGGGGCCTCTTGCTCGGGTCTGAGCTCGCCATTGACAGAGAGCGAGCTAGCACACTACAAATGCATAGCTGCGGCGGGCACGAAACACGGAGCGCATAAATTGGGGAAGACAGAGGTGAGATATGAAGGTGGAGTGGAATGTGGGAGTAGATCTGGGGAGATTGTTAGGGTTTTAGAGTGTGGAGAGGGCAGGGCGTGTGGGAAAAGATATGTAGAGAGAGGCTTTGAAGTGCAGAGTGAGGGAGTGCGTGTGGTGTGTGAGAGAGAAAGGGAGGGTGGGTTAACCGCGTTTACTGTAATAGTGTACTTAACACCGCTCTCTCTATATATACATATAGATATATATCCATTCTCTCTCCTCTTCCCGTGCTAGCTAATCTATCCAAATAAAGAAGAAGAAGCATCAGCATTATGATAGCTAAAATGATTTTTTGGGAAATTTTCACATTTTATTTACCGTTCCTCCTTTGCATATAACTCCATCAGTCGGGTAATTCTATTTTCACACAATATATATCCAATATTTGCAAATATAATGATTATCAATTTCAAATATCACTAGTTACGGTACTATGTTAAAATATAATCTAACGTCAGTTAATTGGACTGCAATTTTAAAACATAACATTATAATTCATTCATGACGATTATAATATATCCAGATTCGCAGTTGAAAGTTCGACTCTCATGTTTCAGTAATATTATTTTATTCGAAATATTCTGTGTTGGCTCTTTTATAACTACTATGCATATTTTCCATCTTCGATCATAATGATCGAAAATATGCTAATCAACTACGATTCTGATCTGTCTATTGGCTAGTTGATGAAGTGAGTTTGTAATCAAAGTTATTTATTCGAATTTTGGTCCCTGCTATTTAGATCGAATAACATTAAATTTTACTTACCTTATGCAGTTCAAATGTAACATGCATAATTTATTTATCTAGTAATCCATATGTTCCGTTCTAAATGTATCGTATTTTTTAAAATTGTCCCATTCCAAGCCCATACCTAAAAATGAACAATTTTACATACAAAAATATATTGAATATGTAAGTCACACTAATTTACACATAAACTATAAAATTCTTCTTAATTTATGTGTTCAAAATCAATGAATCGCTTAAAGCGGAAAAGAAGTAGTACGATTTATAGGTCAATTCACGTAATTCATATCTTATGTATATGTTACGTGTATAACTTTTTATACATTAAAGCCTACTACACCTAAAACAATTGATAATTTAATATATTTGTTCCGTTACTATAAAATTATTAAATAGCCTAATGATATACATCGAGCTTTAGAATAGTATACAATATGTATATTATATATGACATTATTATATATGTACAAATGTTAATGCATAAAATAAAGAAAATCATAACTTGTATATTAAATTTACCTCAAGTTTTATATTTGTTATCAAAACTAATAAATTGATTGAAAAACCTTTGGTATGCACCATTGAGAGTTGATTATCTAGTGGTCAATGTGTTCAAGGTGGGGGTGGGGGGGGGGGTGGCCGTTGGGTTTTCGAGAGTGGGCGTGGGGGTTGGCCACGGGGTGTGGGAGGGTTGGCCGTTAGGTTTTGGGGATGAGGGTTGGCCGGGGGTTTTGGGGGAGGTTGGTCGTTGGGTTTTGGGGGTTGGGGGTGGGGAGGGGTTGGCTGTATTTGGGGATGAGGGATTGAGTTTTGGAGGGAAGCATGGATTTTCTGTTATTTCATTTAATTTTAGATAATTTTGATAATAAATTATAGATTGTGGATACTTTTATTGTATATGTTATGTGTATGATTAGAAAGTATTTTCTTTCCTATGTACAAATGTTTTTTACTGATTCAGAGTGTGAACTTGAAAAAACATATGCTAAGATATTTTTAATGGTCGTGATGAGTCTTCTAATCATTGTAGTGATTTTAAAGTGAATCAAGATCATTGTTATAAAAATATGTAGATACCCCCAGGTACATGGATAATGATTAATCTGCACAAATAAAAAAATTTGTAGAATATTTATCTTATCCTGAGTGCATATTGGCGGTATATTCTAACACAACTTATCTCAGATTCTCAGTATTCAAAGGCTCCAACTTTGAATTAATTATTTGTAAATATATGCTTGACAGTTTTGACAGTTAATGAGCTAAATCTGAACAATCATTAATTGACACATTTGCAATAATCTCGTAAAAGTATATCCACCTACATACGTATTTTTATTAGGATAAATATATTCATATATAATTTTCTCAAAAATTTATCCAACCAAATATATTTTAATATTAATTATTCCTTCTATCTCGTTGTTCTAAATGAATCATTACTTTTGAAAACACGGTTTGAATTAATTTCGATTTTGATAAAATCTTAATTGGAAATAATGATCATGTACCATATCGACAATAATTTGTAAAAATATGATTGTCTGTCTAAATTTAAACATATTGAAAACTAAATTAAATTAATGCAATGAATTCTCTTGGGGATTTTAATAGCAACGAAAACAAAATTAATTAAAACTAAAGACGAAAAGAAATAAACCACAGAAACAACATTCGAAACACAATTCCTTAAATCACAGGATCGATTTTTTTTTTCTCTCAGTGGACCATAGACATGTTTTTTTTATGTTCAAATCATCACGAACGCTAATTGATTGAGTTGACGGTGGAAAATTATCAACCAAAGATCGAGATGTATATAAAGCAATACGTATAATTAGGGAATTATCTACTTTAATTTCTGGAAATAAAATCTATAATTATTAAGGAGATGAATTAATTATTTTAATTTCTGGAAATAAATCTATATTAAGGAAAGAAAAACAGTCCACAATTTGACCACTTTAGGATCTTCAGTTCCACATTTTTGTGTCCCTTATTTAATTTTGTTACTTTCTTCAATATCAATTCTAAGTTTTTATTTTTTATTTTTACAACTATTCATTAGGGTTCTGTATATTCAATTATGATTTACAACCATCTGTTAGCATTTAATTTGAAATTTGTAGTTAATAATTCATTATTATTACTACTACTACTACATATTCATGTGGGTAAGTATTTAAGCTTCACTTTTAATAATACATATTTATATAATTCATTACATCATATTAATTTTTATTTTAGTAATAAATAACACTAAAGTTCTAAATTTAATAGTGAGATACAAATGGAAGATAAAATATTATTGAATAAAGAATCTGAACCCAATTCTGGTTGCTTGACATGGTTGCGGTTGGAGAATTAGAGCTGCCAAAGGAGCTCGAGATTTTTTGGATCGTAACTTTTACAATCAGCAGAGTCCCAAAAAAAACTATGCATAAAACTATGGATCGTACTGAATTTGTCTGATTTTTTGGCGGACCTACACAAAATCTTTTAGACTAAAAACTATATGATTCGACTTGAAATCATCCCCGCCACCAGGTTCAGGCTGAATTCGACAACAATCAATACTGATTAGGTGGTTGCAATGGTTGGGTTCTAACTTCAATCAAATTCTTACCCGTGCAGCATGATGAGATGACGAAAAATTAGAATCCAGTGTGTGTGTGTGTTGGCCTAGTGGTAGAGTGGTTAATCTTGGTAAAAGGTCTCGAGTTGAGTCATGTGTGCCTTGACCTTTAAAATTTTTGTATTAAATTACCAAAAAAAAGTTAGAATCCAACTTTTGAAATAAAAAGTCAGTTTCTCCATGATTTCATGTGCATTAATATAACTATTAGAAATATTGTAAGAGTGAGATAAGGTTATCGAATTTACTTCTCCCCCATTCATACTATAACGTATAACCAGTTATTTCAATTTTCTGCTAATGAAATCGGGCCCACATGTAGCAGAAAAGCCTATTTTTAATGCATTTTTAATTTCTCTTGTTCTTTTGCATTTTTTCGTGAAAATTTAGTTACGATAAAATATTCAACATGCATATCAAATTAAAGATCATGAAAAGATCTTTAATTTGATGTATGCTTTATAAAAAATAATTTTAAATGTAAAAGATGTGATTATTTCAAATTTAAAATAAAAAATATCTCTCTCATCTTTTATGAATGTTGGAAATTTTAGATCGGCATATGATTTGATTAGATCTCAAAATCAATTGAAAATATATTTAAAATTTTACATCCCGATGGTAACCATTCTGATGCATTGTTTGTAATCATCTCATAGGTTAAGAAGCTAAACTTTACTTAGACATGTCTTAATTTGAATGAGAACTAAGCTAAAAATGTATAATAAGGAACCAACCAAAATGAATCCACTTGACTTATCAGATGATCAACCTCAAGCTCTAAAGCAGAAAGAACGAGTCGACGAAATAAGGAGTAATAGATAGCGAACTTAAAACCAACTGAGTTAAAAGCATAAAAAAAGAGCTCAATGTTGGAAAGATCTCAAGTCAGGATGTGAGTACAATGAATGGATTCAAAAAATTTGAACAATCAAGGGATCTAATAATCATTGTGACATCAATAAGTCTGAGTCGACAAGCATCACAAAGTCAGAGAACTTGAATTACTCAGATACTCACTTAGATGATCTATAGTCAGTCGCAATCTTGTTGTAGATCATAAGACCTGCAGATTAAGAAGTCATAATAAGTATGAGGGAATCAGCACGAGATCATAAGTGGACTTAGTTGAAGATCAAAGACCGAAGCTTATGGAGAATAATCAGATCCACTGTTAGTTTGTTGATAGCATCTATATGAGTCACTAGGCGAAGTACAAGACGACAAGTCCAATAGTCTTATTTTCTTATATAAAGTTTGAATTTCAAACAACTACTTTTTTTCAACTACTAGTTTGAGTTCAAATCTCTATAATACGGAACTTCTTCTACTGAAAATAAAGTTAGGATGTTGGATTTCCTAGTGGAAAGATGACACTACCCCAAACCTCCAACTCTGATGAGAGTTGGATGGAACCCGTGCAAACCAAGTTTAATTATTTTATCACTTTATCTCTAGTGAAACAATTTAAGTCCAGTCTCACAAACCTCTAAATTGCACTCACTGCAAAATCCATAATCGAACTTAGACAAATGAGCCTAGCTAGAGCCGACAAAATGAGCCCAGTCCGATAGCCCGATCCAGGATACCCCGGGTTAGGATATGTTGGGTTTCAAAATAAGAGGCCTAAACAAAAAATAAGCCTACAAAGTCCTCCTGAAAAAGATCTTGGGCTGATCGGGTTTCGGGCGAAAAAAGTCCAGAGTTTTCAAGCTAAAAAGCCTGCCAAGTAATTATATACTCTCTCCGTCCCAATATTCATGGCTCCTTTCTTTTTACACGTAGATTAAGAAGAATTATGTTTTATGTGTAAAGTAGTGTGTGACACGAAATTCGATGTACTTTTTAGTGTAAAATTGTTTCATTTTTTGAAAACGGACCAACTTAATAGGACAACCCAAAAAGGAAAATGTACAACAATAATGGGACGGAGGAAGTATATTTTTATTACCTACTATTATCTGTTTCTCTTTATTTCTTTATTTTTTTCTTAATCTTTTGAAGTTGTTTATTATTTTATTTTTGGATTATTTACTATTTTAGATTATGACTCTAGTGCTTTCATCTACTTTTTATTGTATTAGCGAATAATTTTAAACTTTTAAATTTGATTTTAAATTACTATTTTATAGGCTTAAATTATTATTTTACATAGTTATTTATTTTTTTATAATTAAATATGTAAATTTATAGGTCATAAAAATTAGAAAAATTAAGTAGGCTTAGTCCGCTCGATCGAAAGTCTACTCGAGGCTGGGTTGAGCTTCATATTTAGTGGCCTAAGAAAAATGTAAAAGCCCGATGGACCGGTCCGACCCAACCTGTTACTTTTTCCACCTCTAAGCCTAGCCTTATCATAGTTATTCAATGTAAAAGCTCATTTGATTTGTTGGAAAAAAGTAGCCCGAACCAAACCCCGTCACGTGTTGTAAGGGTAGAAGTTAGGGTGAAACAACGAGTAAGTAGTAAGGTGTAGCTGATTGAATGCAAAAAGGTCATAAGTAACCGAGAAGTAAAGTGCGAGGTGTACACTTCGAAAAATGGGTTATAACCCACAGGCTAAAGATCTATTAGTAAATTTAGATCTGAAGTCACTTCTATTGGAAGTATTAAACAATGAATTCATAAGAAAATTGGAATTCATATGTTCAATAGGTTCGTGGATGTCAGAGGAATTTTTTTGAACGACGTTCAAATCCTGGTGTTGTTTACTGTCTTGCTTGTTGAATGTTTAACCTTTTATATCTAGCAAAAACATATCTTCAGTCAACTCATACTCAATCTGATAGACTTGTATCAATATGACGTCTGCTTGTAAGTATAAAAATAAGGAAAACCTTTTGTCCCACTGCATTCCGCACACATACTAAGTTTAAACTATAACTAGTTGACTAAAAGCTCTTGTTATCAGGAGAGTAAGATCTGACTTCGTAAATTTTTTGATAAGACTACTGAAAACTTGTAAGATTAAAAAAAATGTGTATACATTCCTCCCATACATCTGACATCCTTGTTCAAGGCCACCATCAATGAATAAACATATTTTCATTTTCACCCTTTTTGTTTTTGGCTTTTTCCTTCTTCAAAATTTTCATTTTAATGATCTTTTATGTCTTTATTGTGTTTTTCTATTTTAATAATTAATTATTAAGTTTTAAAGTTTATCTTTTATTAAGTATGAAAGTATTTATATTCATTTATCAAAATTTATAAATTTTTTTTGATTAAATTGAATAATATATTTAATTTTATATACATAAATATAAAAAAAAAATCGATTTTATCTTTTGATGTGGCAGTGTAGAAATTGCTTTTTTGGGTTCACAATTGCTGGGGTAGATTCAAAAAAAGTGGGAAATTTTAATTTTTGATGTATCGCTAATATGACAAGATAGAAGATTTTTTTTATACATGAACATAGCTCAAGATGTAGTAGATTTAGAATAAGAAATTCTTTTCAAACTCCACTATTGTAATTATCCTTAGACCATCTCCAATCATATATCCCCAAATTCAGGTTTTTGCTGACATCATCACAGACACATCACTATATTTTCAACTCTTATTTTCATCCCCAACGATATCTCAAAAAACTCAGGTTTTTGCTGACATCATTATGGGTCCTACTTTCCACTCACTTTCAACACATTCATTATTTTATACATTCCCACATTTAAATTTTAAATTTACTATTTTTAATTTTGTAATAATTAATTTGATAGTTTTAAATAATATAAAATGAATAAATTATTTATAAATCATAATTATAATAAAATTAATAAATGACATAAATACTTTAAAAAAATCATACGATAGAATAAGACAATTTAAATAAAAGAAATTCAAATACAACATACAACATAAACATAATTTTAGAAGCTTAAATTACTCAACATCACGGAAACGTGCCCAAATATGCTCAACTAAATCGGCACGAAGTTGATGATGAGTTTCTTTATCACGTAGTTGGGCACCTCTCTTGAGATGTTCGCACTCTTTCTCTGAGTATTGAGTCTTCTTATACTTCGCATCATTGGCCTCTTCATCGGATTGTTGATCGAAGTTCAGATTTATGGCCTCAAGACCTTGCAGGGAACAAAATCCTGGGAATGGTTGTGCTCTCCCAGAGGTAGGCGTTTCTTGATCGGTGCTTCCCCCGTCTATGTTGTTCTTTCTTGATGAGTCAGAAGATGCAGCTCATTAAAACTGATAGTGTTGAACGCCTTGATGGAAAATTGGTGGATAGCCTGGAACATTAATTGGATATGTAGGATAATGTTAAGAAAATTTGAGATTTTGATACTGAAAGTTGGGATATAGCGAAAAGTTGGGATATTCTGGAAAGTTGGGATTTTGCAAAATGTTGGGATTTTCTAGAAAGTTGGAATTTTGCAAAATATTGGGATTTTGAGGATTAGAGTTGGATATTTGAGAAGCAGAGTTTGATCCGAAATATCCAGAATTTGCCCAATTTGAGAAATTATTATCCATTATGGCAAATAGTAAAATGTGGTAGAGAAGAAGAAGAAGAAGAAGAAGAAGAAGAAGAAGAAGAAGAATGTTAGAGAAGATGGATAAGAAAATATAAAAAAATTGTACAAATAATGTAGTAGGGTTGATTTCTATGTATAAGTGATTTTTTTTACCTTTCAACGGACATATTCGTCGTTGAAATACTACTTACAATTTTTCTTTAACATAAACTATGGAAAAAAAATCATACAATAAAATAAGACAATACAATAATTTTGGAACAAAATAGATGAAAAAAAAAGGAAAAGATAAATAAAATAAAAAAACAATAAAAAAATAAAAATGGGCCCCACAAATTTTGTAGAACCCGGGAGGCACTTGTGCCTTTTCTCTCTCCAAACCATCTTCCCTACCTCCCTCTCATCTCACCCCCAATGACACTTTCTAAAAATGCATCCCCAATGCCTTTCCCCACTGGAGATGCTCTTAGTGATACCACCCCTTTTCCCGGCACAACACGTCAGATAACAAGTTGACGAAAATTGGCTATGGTTGAAGGCGTACAGTTGTTTACCATTTCCTATAATTTGATCTTACACCCAACGAAAGAATTCGGTCAATATTAAATCAATTTATAATTCACACCTCGAAAATAATACTCTGGATGAAGTTTAATTTATATTAATTATAAGTTATAATCTCAACCCCATGGGCGGATTATTAAGGGTTGCATTTGGCAAACCCACATTTTTTTTCCTATACCCATGTATTATATTAAGCTCAATCTAATGATAAAAAAAAATTAAAATAAACTATTTTTGTGAAATGTATGATGCGAGCAAAGAAATCAAGCTGAATATTTCAATATGTTCTCTCCTACTTCTTCTTCCCGACTCTTCCAATCAATATCGTTATACCGAACTTAAAAGAATGTAAATTTTGTGTTCCCGATGATCTATCTTGGATATTCAATTAACCATATATTGATTATGTTCATAACATGCATCTACATAATTAATTGCATCACATAAGAATTTTCTCGTGTTTACATGAGAACTTCGACTAGGGATGTCGATGGATGTGTTTAGGACCAAAACCAATAAATAAGTAATGATCATAATTAGGTTACGGTTGCGATTAATAGCATATTGGTCACATAAGGCATGCCATAGGGTTTCCATTAGACAGCAAATATAGCTTGATCCCAAGGACGGGGTTACCATTAAACCTCTATATGAGTCTTAAATGAGTCGTAGTTCGGATTTGGTGGGCAACTCAAACTGACTTCTATACTTAGAAAATTTTCAAATTTTGAAACGACGAGGCTCGTAACGTTTGACGCCAAAATGGCTGCACTACCAATTTCGAAACCTTGTAACGAAGACCAGACTGGAAAATATCTGAACATAAGCTCAAAGTTGAAGTTGAAATGGGCAGTTTCAAAATGACTTTGGGTCGATGAAAGGTATACCTCGTTGCTTTGCAGATCATAAATAGACATGGTGAGGAACATTTCTTATGAAGAAGCAAGTCCAAATCAGACTAAAAATGGCTTGAACATCTCACGTAAAGTCATACTCAAACAGCCTATTATATGAAAAATTCACTAAGGCAGTTTGTCCAAAACAACTTACTGTAATGTATCAAATTCAAAAATTCGTGAGTTCATTATAAGGAATCTGGGATGAAAACCAATCATATTGAAAAACCACTTAAGTCTAGTTTAATCCAGAAAAAGCCTCACTCAATGATTCACAATAAATTGGGAGATAAAATATTTTACCACAAGCTATCACTCCGTGACAGTTTTGTGCAGTTAACATGTAAAATCTGGAATAAATAGTAAAACTTTTATATAAATTCAGAAAATTTACCATGGAGTGGATTAGATTTGGTGGCCGCCAAATACAGTTAGGCCGTGAATTTGGCGATGAGCATCCGTCGGGAGAGGTGGTTTGAGCTATCCTTGGAGCTGCTGTTGGAGCTAGGTGAGAGGCAAAATGGGAGAAGATGGCTGAAATCTGATTTTGGGGTGAGAGAGGTATGGGATGTGTGTGGGTGCTTATGGGTGACAATTGTCACCCTTAATACATAGTTGACACCTACACATACTTCTACACCACACTACACGTGGAAAATTATACTTATATATATATATATATATCTGTATTTAATCATTTAATTAGACCATATAATTAATCACATTGCCATATAGTAGATATATACAAGCGTGGAAGATTAACATACATTTGTTACACACATATAACATTTTACCCTTATGCCCAAACATAGACTAAATTTTATTTTTCATGTTAAACATAGATATATGCATCATAGTATATGATTTAGATGATAATTAATATCAGGATAAATTAATGGCATCATTTTATGCGATAAAAATCGAGGTTACGACAATTAGGGGTTTTCAAGCGTTTGAAAAATTGGTCACTATCAAATCTTGATGATCTAGCATTGATTTAATGCTAAATAATACTATAATTACATATACTAATCATAGAAATTAATTCCTATAATTTCTTGATCGATTAAAAGCTTTTCGTTTCATCTCAAAGCGTTAACGTTTGAAAGCGTTCGCAAAGCGTTCATATCGACTCATTCTCGAAAATAGGTCGTCATACTTTATTAAATTATTCCATTAATAGTAGAATTTAATTCTAAACTTAATTTCTTAGAAAATTTTACGTTTAACTATGATACGAAATCGTTAAAGTAAAATAAAGCTTATACTTTATATACTCTTTATTCCTTAATTCACAATTCTCGATGAATATAAAATAGAATTCATTCCGTCATAAATAATTGAAATCATTATTCGATATCTTATGGATTGAATCATCAATAATTTCGAATTTAATTTGGTTTTATCCGTAATTAGGCATTTAATTAAAGATACTACCACTTCAAAGAAATTTCGTCCAAATTGCATACCTCATAAAATATGGGTATCTTAACGTCATAACATCTTAACTTTCCACGTGCTTCTTTTTGTCCATGGCCGTTCGCCCATTGGATTTTCATTAAAAGACCCAGACTTGTTTCTTTAATCGTTATATCGTCAATGAAATTAATCGTCATGAGTCGCCCATACGTTGGTGACGTCATTTTGGTTCAGAGAATGGGTCTTTTTATTTCCTTGCGACCCGTGAAAAATATTTCGTACTTTACAATGTGGGTGGAATTACCGAGCAATTAGCTAGGCTATCATTGCTTTGGGATCGTGAGGTCCTATAAAACGTGATCTCGACATTCTTGTATCTAAACTTATTATACCTCTAGATGGAAGTCTTAAGAAACTTTAATTCCGCATTCGAAGAATGCGAGTTCGGGGTTCTGGCGTACCCGGTAGTCGGGCTTTCTGTCACTATATCTTAATCGTTTGTTTTACAGCGTCCGGACTTTATACAGCTACTCACTCTACTTTGTTACAATAAAGTGGTGGTGATACTAACTTCATGTCGCCTCATAAAGCTACATTGATGGTTATTTGGTAGCTATGGTGGTGCGTAAATCTTTTACAAGTGGTGCAATACGTTCTCCTTGCGTCTTGGTTTAACACTGTGTTCTATCGTGTCTTAAACATTAGTATTATCGCTACGATTGTCTATACGTGCGTGGTGGACATCTATGTTGAGCTTAACCTCGTCTAACTCCTTTTGTGAGTTAGTTCCAAAACTAAAGTACTCTTGAAGTCTCTATCTGAACTAATAGGTTTGGTACTCGCATAAATATAAAATTTCATTTTTGTATAACCGAGTTAACTTATTGGATCTCAGAGTCATCTGAATCAAAACATAATTGAGTGGTCACTACTACCCTTACTAGTAGTCTGACTTCTTTATGACTTTGGTAAAATCATCCATAAGATCTATTTCTATATCATTCTATTTTCATTCGTATCTCTGGGATCATAACTGCTTGCCACCGTTGTTTGATACGATGCCTTCACTTGTTAACATAGCAGAGATTGCCTTTCGGTCATCATGATTCATCTCATTTCCATTCCTTGCTATCTAACTTTTCTAGTAAATCATAATGTAGCTTAATAATGCACGGTTGGGCGGTATGAGAAGGATGCATGAACTTTATTCACGATTTCATTTAGCTTAACATTGCTTGGGAATATATGTATATCTCTCTTGACGATATAACAACGTCATTGTTTCACCAAAATATTCTTTAGTTCTTCATTGATTATTATTTTATTGATCTGCTGTTTTTCATTTCTCTTTTTAGTCATATTTACATGGTTTGTGGCAATGCTACTACATTTGTTCTGATTGCCCGAGTATTCGTTCTAGTTTTTCTTAATCTTTCGAATGAGTTTTCCTTTTCTATAAGGACATACCATAATTTATCTTGAATTTTATAACTTAGGCATTAGATTCTACATTAACCTTCCTTAGGTGATTATTCTCCACCAATTCAATCTATCTCTTCTTGATTCGAGCCATCTTTTCTATCGTGTTTCTCTGCTCGACGAATAACTGACTTTTGTGAATGTGAAGGGTTCTTAATTATTATTATAGGAGTGATGTTCTGGACTTTGGTATTTATACTCATGTTTCTCCGGAGGTAATAGATTTGGCACTCAGATTATATTAAGCTCAATCTAATGATAAAAAATTAAAATAAACTATTTTGTGAAATGTGTGATGCGAGCAAAGAAATCAGTGAATATTTCAATATGTTCTCTCCTACTTCTTCTTCCCGACTCTTCCAATCAATATCGTTATACCGAACATAAAAGAATGTAAATTTTGTGTTCCCGATGATCTATCTTGGATATTCAATTAACCATATATTGATTATGTTCATAACATGCTTCTACATAATTAATTGCATCACATAAGAATTTTCTCGTGTTTACATGAGAACTTCTGACTAGGGATGTCAATGGATGTGTTTTACCCGGACCAAAACCAATAAATAAGTAATGGTTCTGGTTCTGGAACCGACCCATTAGACACTTGATCCGGACCGGACCATTAACTATGAGTCTTAAATGATCCGGATTGAGCGGTCCGAAACCGAACCCACTGAACCGCATAAGAACCGAACTAAAATCGAAATCGTTGCTTTATAATTTAATGTGTTAAAAGTAATTATGAATCGATATGGATAAAACTAACTCATTGACAAGCCTATTTAAACTTAGGCTTGTCAATAGACGAGTTTTACTCGGACCAAAACCAATAAATAAGTATTGGTTTTGGTTTTGGTTCTGGAAGCAGAACCAGATCCGGACCGGATCATCAAATTATGGATCTAAACGGTCCATGTCTAAAGCGGGTTTGGAACCGAAACCAGAACTAGAACCGCTGCTTTAAAATTTAATGGGTTTTGAACGATTCCGGATCGGTCCGGGTAAAACCCACCTATTGACATCCCTACTTCTGACACACATGATCAATTGCAGAATCCAATTGTGATCTTTTGAATTATATCCTGATTGCCCGAACTTCAGTACTAGACATACAATATACTATGAAGAACACCAAAATTATGCCTCTCTCTCCCTATGATTTTCGAAAGCTGTAATATTAGAACATTACTACTTTGCTTCCCTTTAGTATTTATAGTACTTTTTAATTATAGTTTAATCAAGATTCTAGCATATCTAATAAATACAATATTTATCTTTTGAGATCATATAACTATCTAGAGATGAGGAGATATATTTAATAAATAATACAATTAACAGAGCCAAATCCCACTGGGACTCTAGAGGGGAAAAAAATTCCAAGAATATATGTCTTAATGGGTCAGTCCAGGGATAAAATATATGGAATGAAGATGAGTCTCAAAAGAATTAATTTCTTATGTTAAACCTAGAATATAAATTAATTAATAAACATAAATTCATTATACTAGAGATTCTGAAATGTATTTAATAAATAATACAATTAACATAGCCAAGTTCCATTGTGACTCTATAGGGGGCAAAAATTTCATGGTTACATGCCTTAATAGGTCAGTTCAGTGATCAATTTTAAGGAATAAAGATGGATCTCAAATGAATTAATTTTTTATTTTAAAACCAAAACATAAATTCATTCCACTAGAGAATATATGTTGACTTACTCATTTATTATCGAAGTAGAGTCAGACTTGTACTTAAACTTACACATTCCCGTATTTTAGATGTCGAACGTTCATTAATTATTTATAGCACTATTCTACTTAAAATAATTATCTCAACTTTATTATTGTACATGAGCTAATTCAACATGTAGGGTTTAGTACGATAAACCTTATGAGTTCCTTTAGGGGATATCATCATCCTAAACTAATATGGTTACTCGATACAGATAACTAACATGAAATACAATGATACAAGTACTACCACCACCTAAGATACAAAGAATATTGTGTTATCACGTGTAATCTTCACTTATAACAAGTCAAAGTAATGGGTTATCACATGAAATGTTATCAAGCTTCAGATTAACATTAAGTCACTGAGACCTTGGTTCTTCTTGACGGTTAGATAGAAGAATATCATGTCTCATTATGATCCATGAGTACATCAAGATGTACAAGCACAAACAAGCAACCAAGGCAAGTTACTATTGCAGCTTATACCAACAATTCGTTATCAAGTTATCTCAACTGTGATACATGTTTATATCTCTATAAGTTTAGTCAATCATACAATCTTTTGTGATCTTCTACACACTATATGATCTGACTTTTGTATGAGATAAAGAGACAACATATGCAATCATAAACGAATAGATATGATATTAAATTAGTGGTAACATGAAATTTTATATATAAGTTCAACCAAAACTACTTTCAATATACAAATCCAACAAAACCGAGGTGAAATATTCTGACTGTCGAGTTCGTACTTCTATCCTTCACTTCTACTCATCTCCTACATTCAACGTATGGGCCATAAATTAGAATTCAGTACTTCAAGTATTCAATCCACAATTAATATAATTGAGTTTATACATTTTGTTTAATTTAGTTGATGAAATCGAAGGCAAAAATAGAGGTAGAAGAATTGACGAAATAGAGGCAGAAGAATTTACTATGCCAGACAGTACTTTGAATGGAAGAATTGAAGAAATTTGTTTTGAATTTTGAAATTTAATAGTGTCTATCGCAACAACTGAACGAGCATTTTATGCAATGAAATATGTGTAGACGGCACTTCGTAATAAGATAGATGATGATTTACTTGAAAATTCACTAATGCTTTATAGTTTTAAAGAGATTTTGTTAAATATATAATTTCGACTCAATTATTGATTAATTTTATGAATTGAAGTCTCGTAGAACACAATTTATATGAATGTCAAAAATATTTTGATATGTATAAAATTTAATACTTTATTTTTCACTCTACCCTATTATCAAATTTTAAATCAGTGTCTGCTAGACCCTATTCACGCCCAACATTTCTGCTATACATAAATAAATAAAATCTAAACGAATATACTATAAAAAGGAGAACATTCGCAGTTGTATGTCCTAAAAGAGTATAATATCATAAGATTATAGAGAACTAATATAATAGAGAAAATTATGAGATACTAGTGAAATTGATACTAAAAATTAGAAAAGAATTAAGGAATAACTATAATTGTGAAAATATTATCCCAAGTTGACCATATTGTTCGATTATTTCGTAAAAGAATATTATAATATATTAGTGAAATTGAAACTAAAAATTAGAAATTGGAAGGGAACGACTGTAATTGTTAGAACAATGTCACACATTAACCACATTGTTCAATTATTTCATAAAAGTATACTATAATATAAAAGATAATTAACTATTAGTGAAATTGAAATTTAAAAAATGAAAGGAATAATTATAATTGTGATAATAATGTCACACGTTGACCACATTTTTTAATTAGTGACACGGGAGGCCGACGCCTAACAAAGGTTGCCCAATGCCCTGCCCCACCATCCGACACCATGTGTTGGACGCATGAAACCTGACAAGGGACGTCCGACATGCGGTTCCTTACAAAGGGCGCCCGATGCCCGATACCTAATTCTCAACATCAGTGCGATTGTAATAAAAAATTCATAATTTATAATCAATTATTTATGTGATTATTATTATTATTATTTATTTGTTGAAAAATTTGCACTGAAAAAACATTTTATTATATTAAAAAAAATTTATAGACGAACTACTTTATTTAGTTGATTTTTAAAAAACCATATCCCATATTATTTATTTTTCTTTGAGCTTTTTTCATTTGTTGAAAAAATATGTACCATGATCACGTTATATGCAACAAAACTTTAGGTTAACATATTTTACAATAAAAGTATAAATTATAGACAAATCAATTAATTTATTCAATTTTTTTGATAAACATTTAGTCAATTTTTTGAATTTTATTTTTCCTGATAAAGTGTATAACTAAGGTAAGAAGCAATGAATTTATTTTATTTTTAGATAAGAATCAGAAAAAATAATTTTTACATTTAAAATTTGGAAAAAAATATTATGATGTGGTCCAATTATTTCATACAATGCATATGGATGTTATCATGAAATTTGAAATTGAGTTAATCTATTCATAATCTTCGGCTAAGGGTATTAAAGGAAAATCTTAATTTACTTGATCTCTATTAATGGCATGTTAATCACTAATCATGAAAAATTTTAATAATATACAACAATGATATTATGTATAAATATCACTGCTCATTAATTATTTTTTGTTGATAGCTTTGGTTTTGCGAGGAGTATACCTCCATAATCCATATTATATGTTCGTATTCAATGGAAAAATGTAGGGCATTTCCATATTAGTATGAGTAAAATGACATTTTTGAATTTATTATCCGATAAAGCTAAGTGATTAATATTAATTAAATAAAATTAACTAATGATTAGATATCAATGACATTCTTTTTTTTTTTTTTTTTATATCGCGCTAATCAGGACAATCAATCAAAGATATCAGTCAAGGTCTTCAATCAAATAGCTCTTCTTCCATTCTTATCAATATCTATTTTTGTCAAATACTCTTTGTTTATTTGTTTTCATGCCGTTTCACACGTAAAACAATAATATAAATATAAAATTAAAATACAACACTCAAAACAAACTTTTGTGATTTCCATAAAGATAAACTAAGCATAAATAGGATTCCTTAAATGCTGCATATGATGAAAACCATTAGCACGATAGTTCTTTATCGATTCTTGCAAGATGCACATAAAATATATCCAAGTATTTTGTATAACCAAAACTTAGATCTGCATTGCAAGCAATGACCAAACAAACAGTCATATCTAGTCTAGTAGTAATTGATTATGTCTTGTAAATAAAAAAAGTAGTAATTAATTATGTTTGTAAATAAAAATGGGAAGTCATTATCTGATCCAAGGAAAGAAGAATTGAATACATTAAAAAAAACAGGTTGTAGTAAGGGCCCTTCTTTGTTTGTAGCCTAGTTGGAAAGTCTGGATTTTGATGTTACTTCCATTAATTGTTTAATTCTTAAATATTTTACATATCTATTTTTTCATGTCCAAATTCCGGCCTTAGTTATATACAACTTGCAAAGTACAAATTCAATGCAAGATCACAATAATTTTACCATTAATACCTCATATGATAGTAGAAGTGACACTATCATGTACTACTATAATCAAGGCTTTCATAATATTCAAAACTTAGTGTTTTTCCTTCTTTTTTTCGTATCTTATCCTCTTCCTTCTTTCTCTCTTTTAAAAAAAATTAGTTTTATTCTCTTCTGTTATTTTCTGAGGCCTTGTTGTCGCATAACATGATGCTTAATGCAAAATAAGTTGCAACTTGTGCATACATAACAAGAAACATGCCTTGATTTTCTTTGATTTGACAACCATTTTTTGTTTCTTACTCCACACTCACCACTAATGGTGTCCAATCCCATCGTTGATGCAAACAATCTTAGAACTTCGCGAGTTAATTTTTTTCTTTTTTTGAGTCAGTTAAATAAAAATAGAGATAAAAATATAGACCTAATTCTTTTAAACTCATGATATGGAAAGAAACAAGCATGTCGGTCTCAAGTTCGAACTTGTGAATAAACTTGAATGCATTCAAACAAAATGGACTTCATTCTAGTAACAGGTTTGCACATTTATAAAACGAGTTTGTTCATAAGCTAATACGACTAGTATCTTTAGGTGAACGAGCCAAATTTCAACTTAGTAATATTCAACTCGTTAAGTGAGTTAACACGAAAATTTAAAATTATTAACTTAGTACGATTTATATTTTAATATTATAATTAGTATTAAATATTTAAAATATATAATTATATTTATTTGTATAATAAAATTATGGATTTTAGTAAATATAATATATTTAAAAAAAATGATGGTTTTAAATTTAACTCTAAATTTTGAAAGCCCATTTAAGTTCGACTAAACTCAAATAAGTTTGTGAGTTTTGAAGTATTTGATAAATAAAAGTATAAAACTATAATTGATGATATACAATTTCAATTTGTAAATACTCGATTTTGGCTCAACAGAGCTGGTTATACCCTACTTGATAAACACTTTATAGTCGCAATTAATTCGAGATTGAGAGACTATAAATTTGATGTAAATCGGCCCATCTTCAATTTGGGCTTAGAAGATCTTTATTGGCCCTTGCGAATTGCACCACCAGAAAAAATAACCGTCATTGTCTTTTAGCGCCAAAAATAACGAGCAAAAATATCAGCCGAAGAGAAAAAGGAAAAACAATTCCAATCAGAAGCAAGCATGTCCTCCACTGCGCTAACGTCCCACCTCTATCCCCTCCACAAAACCAATCTATTCTCCCACCACCACCACCTCCGCCGCCGCAGCTGCCAGCGGCCAATTTACAAACACTACAGAGTTCATCTCGTCAAATCCTCATCAAGCGTGCAGGAAATCAAGTCACCTCCAGCAGCGGCATCGGATGGGGGGAACGAGCTGCCGGCGAGCTGGGAGAGTATAGCTCTCCCGTCGGTGACGTCGGCGAAGAGGGTGGTGCTGGTACGGCACGGCCAGAGCACGTGGAATGCGGAGGGCCGTATCCAGGGCAGCTCCGATTTCTCGGTGCTCACCCAGAAGGGCGAATCTCAGGCCGAGACGTCGCGTCTCATGCTTCTCGACGATTTCTTCGATGTTTGTTTCTCGAGGTATTTTTGTCTTGTTGAACTTCAATTAAGTAGTTGATTAGTTATTGGTGGGATCGAGGCTGTATTTAGTCTGAGATTTGATGTTAGTTTAATTACGTTATTTTGGCTTAGGTATTGAATATGGATGCATTTCTTCACGAATTCCTAGTAGCTGTCTGGTTTAAAATTTCCATTTCCACTTTATATGAATTATGTAAAAAATTTTGTTGATCTTATGAATTATGTAAAAACAATTGTTGATCTTATGAATTATGTAATTGTTTGCACACATTTTTCTTGAAATTCCTAATCTGGATTTGGCACTTCGCATTTTAAGAGGCAAGAAAATGAGGAAAATTGATCAAGACTTTTATGGTTTTGGCTGCTTACTTTTTTCCTTGGATGAGTTTTTGTTTGGTAAAAGCTTTGGCTCTTTCGTGTGAATTGGTGTAGATGATATTAAAAAATGAACAAATGCCCAAGGCTGTTTCTACATTCTTATTTACTCGACTGCATCTTTATAGTCTCTTTGTCACGTAGTATTATCATTGTGGTTTCAAACACTGCAGCCCGCTGATAAGATCAAAGAAGACCGCGGAGATCATATGGAGTTCTCGTGAGGAGGAGATCATAACAGACTCCAATTTGAGGGAAATTGATCTCTACTCATTTCAAGTTAGTAAATTTGGTGATGTCTTTCATTTGGCACGTCGGTATAAGTTGAAATTTGCAGTCAACTTTTGTTGCTCTTTATAGGGGCTGTTGAAGAATGAAGGAAAGGAAAGGTACGGTGCAGCCTTTCGTCAATGGCAAATAGATGCACCGAATTTCAACATTGATGGCCATTATCCGGTGAGGGAACTGTGGGCGAGAGCGAGAACTTGTTGGACGAAGATCCTTACTCATGAAAGCAGATCGATACTTGTTGTTGCTCATAATGCTGTCAACCAGGCACTCGTTGCCACAGCTATTGGTACTTATGTTTCATTTTTTTACTCTGCGAACTGAATGTGAATGTTTGTCGCCTTTTCTACTGTAATATCTATCAATGTTTGGTTGCCATTCACATGTAGGACTGGGCACGGAGTACTTCAGGATTTTACTTCAGAGCAATTGTGGTGTGAGTGTGTTGGACTTCACTCCGAATCCTGAAGGGGGCACTCCACAAATATGTCTGAATCGGCTTAACCAGGTACTCAGCGTAGTCATGGATGAATGTTGGTTAAGTTGTTTCTTGTTGTCAATGCGTAATTTGTTAAGTTATTGGTTGAGCAAATTGCTGATGAAATAAAGCGAACTCATTAAGATCACCATTTGCTTCTGTTTGATATTTGATTTAATTCTTCCTTAATACTGCTTTGTCAATCAATTTAATATCTCAATCGATTTGTTATCTGTTTTCTTTTAGCCTTCCTTAGTTAAGTGCCAGCAACAGTATTCTATTTTATGCAGTACCAGTCTCTCTCTCTCTCTCCCTTTTTCTTCGTAGGGATAAAAAAGAATGACCAACCCGAGTTCACCAAAAATGATTCTCTTTAGTTCAATCCATCTTGTAACTAACCTTTATATAAACCATGTGAAATTACTTTCTACGCTTACATTATGAGGAATTAACAACTAAAAATTACTTGATGCACGAAAATGGCTGAGAGATGCATATATTCATGAAGTAGTAACAAATCAGATGTAGTTTTTCCTTCTTAAGCTATACCGAGACAAAAAGAATTCAGTTTTTGTAGGCTGATTTGAAGTTCACGCACTTTATATGAAATGAAACAGACCCCAAGTTCGCCTTTAGGTTCTGGAAGCTCTGCGGGAAGGAAAGCTAGTATGCGGATTATACTTGTCACTCACGGACTCCCTCAGAATGATGTGCAGGTGTTGAATTCAATAGTTTCCGCAATTAAACTGTCTTTGCAGTGGCAATTTGTGATATGTAGCGTTAAAGACTCAAGGTTAAATCCTTCTACTTCAAAGTTAAATTTGAGATTGGTCCTATTTGTTTTGTGTCCTAAAATGATGTAATGATCTGATTCATAAGTCCACTTCTGACTCGTCCGCTTCTTGGTCCCATTCACGTTAATTTTACAAGTGATGCGCTTGTCTTTTATCAGGGCACGGATCCTTCCTCTGCAGATAGACCAATGAACATGCTTGAGATGATACAGGTTTTACATTTTTCCTACATCATGCTTCTTCTGCTAGCTAGTTACTGCAGATTTTCATGCAATAGTATATTCTTTAACTCCTTAAAATTACAAAAAAACAGGCACAGAAAACTGCAGAGCTACTTCTTGATGTGAAGGTGAGAACCATTGTCAGCAGCAGTGCAAGAACAGCCCTTGAGACAGCCAATGCAATTTTCAAAGTAAGATGGTTTCTTTTCATTAGAGAGAGAGGCTATTGCATGATCTGATTTGTAGTCTGTAGGTTCAAGAAGCTGCAGACTGCCTGGGAGCCGACTGCATGCCACGCTATGTGGAGACGAAGCAAATACGCTATCTTGACGTCGACAGCATTCTGAATCAGACGAAACAAGTAAGAAAGAAACGTCAAAATGTGTTGCACTTGCCCTATGCAGGCTCTCTAGGCCGCTTTTGTAAAATCTTGTTGTTTGTCCCTGTGTCCGCTTAGGACTTAACGCAGCCTGGGTGGCTGAGAGAATCCGAGGATGACGTGGCGTGGGCATTGTGGGACCAATCTAGGGCTGCGTGGGAGAGCTTGGTCGATGAGGTTTCAAAGGGAACATCGGAGGGTGAAAATGTTGTTGTTGGAGTTGGCCATCCAGCTCTCAACATTGCAATCATGGGGCATTGCTTGAAGCTCACAAAGGAATGGCTCGGATCGTTCCATCTTGATGCGGGCAGCATCAGCGTCGTCGATTTCCCCGATGGCCCCGACGGGAGAGGTGTGATCCGGTGCATCAACTACACCGCCCATCTCGGGAGGTGGTCGATACCAATCACAAGATCGACCCTCGATGACGAGGACTTTTGAGTGTCCCATGTGGGTAGTCAAAAGGGGGAATTTAAAAGAAAACAAGTGGGAAATTTAATAATCCGTGTGTACTAAATATTATATAAAGGAAGTCTATACAGAGAAGCTGTATAAATTCAAGATATATCGATTCATGCTAAGTATATGGCGTGGAAGAGTAAGGAGATGGGACACGATCTAAAATAGATGATCTTGTTTATATTTATTTAGTAAGAAGAGATAAATTTCATGAAAATGCCCATGAATTTTGGTGGCCCAATTGAAGCATGGACCACAAAAAGCCCATTAAGATTTTAGCCATCTTACAAAACAAACGATATTTTGCAACCGAGTGTCGTCATTGCCATTTAAAGACAAACCTAAACACGTTAAATGTGGATTTTTTTTCTTCCTACAAATATAAATGTTATGTTTCATGAGATTTATTCATTTGGATTTCATAAATAGGTTCCTCATTAATTTGAAAGAGTGGCAGAAGATTGCATCTCTAATAGATTGTTCTCTTTTCGAGCGCGACCAATTATTTTACCAACCGAAATTTATTACGGTGCCATATTTCTAAGTAAATTGGAAAAGGAGATTCTCTAGCCAATTTTGTCTTCTAATTTTGCACATCCATTTTACGAGATAAAAATAAAGTAAGGTGACGAAATAGGAATTTGTATAAGCAAATAATGTAGAAAAAAATTAGGTGTATCGTTAATTATAATAGACTTGAACCATAAGTTTAAATTTATGAAAGTGGGCCTAAACAGAAATGTCAAATTATAAATGAATATAGGCCAAACATTAAAACATCATTATTGACGAACTTTTGTTGCCTTATGTACCGGGAGAGTGAGATTTTTAATTCAATATAACATTAAAAGATCATTATTGATGAACTTTTGTTGCTTTATCGATAGGGAGAGTAAGATTTTAATTCAATATATTCTTAAAGTTGGGATATTAAGTTTTCGTTGCAATCAGATGACAACTTGTTTCTTTATTAAAAAAAAAGTTATAATTCTGATAAATTTTAAAATTATTCTGAAATTATGTATTTGACATAACTAAATATTTACAAATAGCGTAATCAAATTAAAACAATATCACTAAATAGAATAAAAATACGAATCAAGACATCAAATCAAAACCAAAAAGGAAAAACAGAGGGTTTCCTTTATGCACCAAAAGTTTTACTGTACACCTCATTGCTCAACAACTAAATGAGTATTTTACCAATAAAAAAATAAAAAAATATTCAATAATCCTCTTTATTTTTAAATTTTGGTGTTTAATGAGAATTTCGGGAGTTAGGCCCAAAACCAAATAATACAGAGAGACATGGCAAGTGGATATGAATTACAACTTCTCCCCCCTCAAAATAATTGTATTATTATATTTATGATTGTCATTACTTTTTGAAATGCGAATAGGTAACATTTTCCCAATTTTTTTAAAATTGATGTCTGGCAAGTAATCTACAAGGAATGAAGAAATTCATATAATAGGGTGGAATCGACACGAGAATTTGAGCCGGCAGCAAAAGGAACAATGAACTTTCCAAGTTGCTTTCTCTTAATAAATAACAAATTAGCACAAATTAAAATATTAATAAGCATGGATAAAAGACAAATAAAATTAATGTCGACAACTTCCAAGAAGCAACAAGGCTGTCATAAACATACACTCACTAATAAAAAGTCCCCTTTGACCAAAACATAATTATGGTTCATAATCTCAGTTTAGACTTTTTAATTAAGAATTAATCAGGGTGCAGTATGTAATTTGCGCATGTTCTAGCAGATGAGATGTCTTCTCAGTTTGTACTTTAACTAATTAATACGTAAACAAGGACATTAAAAAGTAGTTGGTTTTTCTATATATAGAGAAAAGGACATTTTAAGTCTTTTAATTATGATATCAAGGCCAGACTGGAGATATTTATATGAGTTATCCTTTTTATTAATCAAATTTAATACTTCAATTTTTTCATGGCTCCATTTTAAAGACAAAAATCCATGCGGCGCATAGCGTTTTTCTACCGTAAACTCGTATAGATTACAATATCATACAATACGACGATTAAATCCGTACAAATTTAATTACCACAATATGGACTTGGTTTTCACCATGTACGTGCACGGGAGACCAACCCCAATTTACAAATAATATCTATTATTCTGAATTTTGTTGGAAACAAAAATAAAATAAAATAAATCTTCTTTTCTCATCGGGTGATAGTGTCAGACTGCGGTTATATAAATACATCTTCAAAAACTAAAATTCTTTTTAATAGAATATTTAAGAACTATACCCCATTTTCATAATCAAACATATTAAATATATTATGAAACCAACTTTTCCAATTTAATCTGCCAAATTTGTGTCTCAAATAAAAGTAGCAATGCCATCTCGCAACCTCTATTTATTGGTAAGTTTGATCTATAAAATATTAGTATAGTGCGATTATATTTCGAGATCCATTTCAGAATCGCAAACAATCTTACAGTGAATCCAAAATAATTTTAAAAAGATGGGTAAATCACAACATAGCCTAACTGTCGTGATCAAATATTAATTAATTATTTTCAAGATTTTACATATCTAACTTGCAGATTTTTCTAAAATATCAAGCTATAATTGTAGCAGTGTCATAAGTTTTTGGTCAATGTGTAAAATATCAGTCTCAAAACATATATGTAAGCACTTTTACGCAAATAAATAAAATATAATTAATATAATGACAGTAACTAAAAAATAACCGGGTTTTGTGTTTCTTGTCCTACCACCAACTTGCAGTTTGCTTGCCCACAATTGCTTTGCTCAGAAGAACTGACCAATCAAACACTAATTATTATTATGCAGAAATAAGTCATTAATATTTAAATTTATGACTGGTCACCTGTCTTATTAATAGCTTTGACGAAATTTTCCAATCCAAAATCACTTAGAGCATCTCCAACACTGCGCGTAAATAGCGCAGGGCGTTAGTTCTGTGCAGTATTTTCTTCCAATCATACTTTAAATTGATCTCTATTTTTGCTTCAAAAAATTTCTTGCGCCATCTTTTGCGCAGCACTGTTGCTGCGCTATTTCTTTTCATTTTTTAAAAAAGATTATTAATTGTTTTATTGTTGTATTTTTGATATTGTTTTCCAATTTATTGTTGTATTTTTTATGACTATTTATTTATGCTATTTTGTGGATATGGAAGATTGATATATATTTATTTATTAAGCCAAAAGCTTTCGTCAACAAAGTTTGAAATATACGTAAATAACTAAAGATAACACAAATTGAAATACAAAATTACACAAATTATGTAACCTATGGTTTTTCATTTGTGTAAGTTTTAGTTATGTTTATTTTTTGCATTATATATTATTAAGTTTTAATTATGTCTTTTTTTGCATTAATATACTGTCAACTTTTAATAAAATTATATAAGATAGTTTTATTTTAAATTTATTTTAATATTTTAATATACTTTTAAATTTATTATATAAGATAGTTTTATTTTGAATAAATAAGAAAAATATTTTGGAATATTCTTTTTTTACTGTAAAATAGAGTAGATGGTTGGAAATGAAATACTGTTTCTACTGTAAAATAGAGATAAAGCTGTTGTATTTTTGAGAAAATGGTTGGAGATGGCCTTAGTTGTGGTGACATAATCTAGAGGGTACCAGTCTCAATTGTTCCTATCATGTACTTAACAAATAATCACATGATACTGAAAGTATATTTTTCATGATTAACATTTTGAATGTTTGAGTATTTGATGGATTAAATATGTGATAAAATAATTTTTATATATCAATCATTTGTTTACTACAAATGATTAGTGAAAGATTAAAATTGGGATAAATAATTCTCCATTTATTTGGAGGATTATTTCAATCCTACTTATATTGGTTGGATTAAAATTAATAAAGAATAATTCAAAGATTAAAATAATCCCGAATTTTGGGATATCCTCAAATGTTAATTCTTAAAAATAAACACTTGATTAGATTGGATTATTTTTATCTATCCAACATAATCATGTAAAGTAAACACCCTGTAAGTTCTCAAAGTTAATCCTGATTGCCAAAGCCGGCGAATAACGATCTTATGATTGAAAAATCTTTTATTCGAATAACTTCAAATCCTTTAGTAACGATCTTATGATTAAAAAGAAGGTCAAGTATACTTTATGGCATAAAATTTGGAGCTTTTCTCTAAGACCATTTGAACCTTTTTTTTTGTATTTTATAAATCTCGAATTTTGTCAAAAAATATAATTTTGGCCACATCCGATAATCAAGCATTGAAAAGCATAATCAGTTTGACAGATTCTTGCGTAGAATACACAATAAATTAGTGCAATTACATTGATCGAAATGGAAGAGTACAATTACAAAGACATTTTAATTTTCATCTCATTTGTTGCTTATTCTCAAGCTAGCTAATTCAGCTTTCTAACTCAAAATTTTGGACCGTGGAACAAAATTGAAACTTTGTACAAAGTTTAAGGTTCTTAGAAAATAAACAAAGATTTATAGTTAAAGTAGGGGTACTTCTAGGACCTTCTGATAATCAAGCGGTGACCATCTCTTTGATGTGGCCCTTAGAAGGATCCAACCTATGATCTCCGATTCAGAAAATTTTGAATTGACAAATACTATTCGTATTGAAGAGGTCAAAGATGCTCTTTTCCAGATGCACCCGAATAAATCCCCGGGACCTGATGGTTTCAACCCAAAGTTCTATCAACATTTCTGGAGCCTTTTAAAAAATGATATTTTCTCGCAATGTCGAAAGTGACTTGAGGAGAATAAGCTGCCGGAGGGGATGAATGACACCACTATAGTTCTTATTCCTAAGGTGGAAAAGCCGTGCAACATGAGAGAGCTCAGACCTATCTCCATTTGCAACGTGATTTACAAGATTATGTCTAAGATCTTATGCAATAGATTGAAGCAGTTGCTTCCATCCTTGATTGGTGATTCTCAGTCTGCTTTTGTGGAAGGTAGAGCCATTCAGGACAATATCCTTATTGCATTCGAGGCCATTCACTCTATGAAACGTAAAATGAGGGGTAAGAGAGGAGATATTGCGCTGAAAGTGGACATTAGCAAAGCATATGATAGAGTTAACTGGAGGTATCTTGATGCGGTGTTGGATAGGCTTGGGTTTTGTGAAAAGTGGATGAGATGGATGAACATGTGTATTGGGTCTGTGAGGTATAATGTTCTAGTGAATGGCGATCTGGTTGGGTCGATCAACCCTAGTGGGGGACTTCGACAAGGAGATCCTCTGTCGCCATATCTCTTCATTCTATGTGCAGAGGGTCTCTCTGCAAGTCTGAATTACGCGGTTAATGCGGGCAGCCTGCACGGCATCCAGCTTGGGCGTTCTGCCCCCCCTATTTCCCACCTTATGTTTGCCGATGATTGCATGTTTTTTTGTAGAGCCTCCAGTGAGGAATGTGCTAATTTACGTCAGCTCCTTGATGGCTATGAGACGGCATCGAGGCAAGCTATCAATTACCAAAAGTCGGGGGTTTTTTCCAGTAAAAACGTGGGCGAGATGGAGAGGATCCTTTTCTCTGAAATCTTGGGTGTCTCACAACCATTGAATACGGGGAGGTATCTTGGCTTGCCGTCCCTCATAGGCAGAAAGAAGAAGGAGATTTTTGGTTACCTCAAGGAAAGGCTATGGAAACGGATTCAGGGTTGGCAGGGAAAGAAACTGTCTCGAGCCGAGAAGGAAGTCCTTCTTAAGGGAGTCGCGCAAGCCATTCCTGCTTTTTGTATGTCGATTTTTTTGCTTCCGAGTTGTGTCACTGATGAGCTGGAAAAATTGATGAATAGTTTTTGGTGGGGTAGAAGTAGTGAGAATAGAGGGGGGATTAGTTGGTTGAAGTGAGAGCGTCTCTGTGTGGCGAAAGAGAATAGGGGTATGGGTTTCAGAAGTTTACAGCTCTTCAACATTGCCATGTTAGGGAAGATGGGATGGTGTCTGTTGACTGACCCGAACTCGTTAGTGTGCCAAGTTCTGAAATCCAAATATTTTCCTAGGGGGGACTTCTTGTCGGCCCATGTTGGACATAGTCCAAGCTTTACGTGAGAAGTATTTGCGGCACAAGATTTAGTTAAAGGGGTGTTAGATGGAGGGTTCCCTTAAAAAGACACACACTAATACACTATGATTTAAGTACATGTTTCAAAATATATGTATTGTGTCATTAACATGGAATGATGGAAACCCCTGATTTGCGTCAAAATAAATAGTAAATAAAACACATATACCAAATGTAATTTATGAGGTTTGGCAAAATCCTATTATCTTTTCAATCATTGCCCTCACGTTTACAGAGATCGGCTGCAGGGGAATAAATTTGTTTTTAAACCATAATTTTATGCATAATAATGTGAAAAATATATAGGTCAAATTATTTGATGTTGACTTGAGATAAACCGACGGAATTAAATTCTCTCGGCTCAATGAGAAATATTAAATATTAATTAAAATGTTAAATTAAAATTTGACCCGAATGTCAACTCAATAAATAAATAACTTGAAAACCTAAAATATTACTCGAGTTCCACTCAAATAACAACATATTGAACTCGATCTGATTTATGGGCAGACCCCATATTAAATTATTTTATCCTTTATTTACTTTTGAGACAAATCGCATCATTTATTTGAATTAATTTGTCATATTCGTTGGTTGGTTCCATTATGTGTATCCCTCTATAAATGCATGTATATAAAATGTTGGTTAAACGTTTGTCCAAATAATTCGACTACATTTAATTAGTCACGTGCACATTTTACATTTTCAATATTTCTCTCTTCCCAGTTCGTACTATTTGAAAATAATTATTTCTTATTTCTTGGCACGTTTTTAAGGTAAAAACAAAAAAAAAGGGTTTAAGGCACCCAAAAAAGGAAATATAAAGGAGTAAATTGCAGAGTTAATGGAGTCCCATAACTTAGTTAAGCATGATTAATGAGATCATTATATGAGTTGGGTTGTTATATAGAGATGTGACTGCCATGTGGTGAAGGTGAATTTTGTTCTTTTTAACTACCTATAGTCATCATTTGAGTTTGGCATCAAATTTAGAAAGAGAGTTATTTTTTATTTTTATTTTCCCCATATAGACAGTGCAAACACTTGTCTAAAGTGACTATTTATTATTGAAGAATTAAAGTTACTTTTGTTATCCGTTAGTCAAGGGGTAGTAATGCCATTTTCACGGGGAAGATTTCTTATATTCTCTATAGAATAATTGTTGTTTCAAAACTTTTCGATACATAGATTAAGAAATGTAAAGTATTGGCATACGAAAAAATAAGACACTTTTTAGTATAAAATTAATTCTTTTTTCTTTTCTTTTTACAATGAGACAACAATTGTGAGACGATCCAAAAAGAAAAACGAGGCAACAATTATGGGACGAATGAAATATTAAACTATGACATTAGTTTGAATCCTACATATTGATATTTCCTGTGTGTTTTTTGTATATTTAGAAAATAATTTTCTCTATTAAATATTTTCTCTATTCTTTTTTAAGTGTCTCCTACAGTCAAATCGTACAAACCAAGAAAGTAGGTAAATATATATTTGTAACCTCCTTAATTACCATGATAAATGCATTCATATAAATAGTTATCAAATTTTAAGAGTATTAAATAATGATAAATAGAAAATATATTATAATTTACTCTCAAATTACGAACTATGACATTTATTAAAAAATAAAAATACTAATAGAACACTTAAAAAAGAACGGAGATAGTATTAATTAGTATATACGACCACTACTCCTAGATGCATTATGAATGATGTATTCTAAAATACGTTGGCAGAATTAGAATTCATGAAGATACTTCATTCTATCAATTATGCTGCCACCAATGAGCGATTGATAATCATTTATTCTCCAGATCTTGACACAATATAATAGGATTAGTAAAATTTAATGTCACATCATCCTCTTATCTATGTGGCATCATTATATTGACATTTATCAACATGTTTATGAATGTTTAAAGTGATTACAACCATTAATATTCAAGTCTACTTTTAATTTCATCATATTTTAAATCTTTAGTTATTTTCTCAATTTTTAATATTTTCACAATTAGTGGTGCTCGATTTTTTTAATACTATGTACTATTAATATTTAATTTATAACATTTGGATATTATTATGTGGGTTTTGATAATTAATTAACATATATTTTATACGTAAATATTTTATTTCTTATAACCATATGTAGACAATTAAAAATTGTTAGCAAATAATATCGCGCCACGTGTAAATCACGAATTAAATAATTAATTATACTTCTATTTTATTAATGGAATTTATTCCAAAATTAAATAGACATGTGATTAATATTTAATTTCATCGACGAATAGGAGCATGACACATGGCAACGATATATGGGAGATGAATAATCACTCAAATTGTGTCAAATGAGCCATAAAAGGCCCATGAGCTCAAGCCCATAAGCTCAAGCTCAAGCTCAAGCCCATAAGCCCACCAACCTAAATCTATAAATAGGGGTGGAATGTCTTCATAATGGAGAGGAGGATTGAAGTGAAGTGAAGGAAGACGAAGATTTGAAGAGCTCAAGACACTCGAAGAATCCTCTGCGAAGCATTCTCCAACATTCAAAGTCTTCTTCAAGCATTCAAGGCGTTCTTCGTGCAAATCACCACGTTCTTCGTCAAGATCATCCTCCAAATCAAATCAAAGATGACATTCAATTCGGAAAATATGGTGAATACCCTCCGCATTGACGCTCAAACTTGAAGATCTTCAAACGTTCTTCAACATATCAACCCAAATCCGACAGTCGATCTGAAAACAAGGCCAAGGTCCTTCAGATCAACATCATCAAGTCCAAACTTCAAGTTCAAAAAGATCAAGGAACTACATCCCCTCCAAACAACTCGAAGTACATCAAGATCATTCAAGAATTCAAGTCAAAGAGAAGAATCAGATGATAGATAGAGATCGAACTCATCTCAAATTCATCAAATCCAAATTCAATTAATTTTTGTATACAATTTTATATTTATAAAATTTAAATATAAAAATTTGTGCTACACCATAGATACAAAGTAATGTAATTTTCAGTCGAATTTTAATGGGTTACACACTAGTAAATTATATAATCAAATAAAAAACTTAAATAAGCATGCGCTTGGTTACCTCCTTCATAGCGAAATTAAGGCGGACAATTTTCGATACGATATGAAAACACGATACAAATAGGCACGAAATTAACAGGTTCATGTTCATCATTATCGTGTTTGTCTTCGTGTCGATACGATAATTTCGTGTCGTATCGGATCGGATCTGTGTCGTGTTCGTGTAACACAATAATTTTCGTGTTGCATTCGTGTTCGTATTGGATCGTGTCGTTTTTGTATAATTCGATAATATTTATATATATTTAATATTAATTATTATTTTATATACTTTATTTTTCTTATTAATTTATTTTCTAATTTTGATTTGAATTTATCGTTTCATGTCGTGTCGTATCAAGACGAAAAAAATCTTATCATATTCGTATTCATATCGTGCTCGTGTCGTATTTGTGTTAGTACATTTCATGTTCGTGTTTGTGTTCGTGTCAGATAGATCCTTAATGGATCGTGTTCATGTTTGGTCTTATCGTGTTGTGTCGTGTCGTTATCGTGTCAACCCGATAACGACCCGGCACGCACGACTTGTCAGTCTTAGCGAAGATTATATATTGCTTGATTATCAATAAAATATTAAAACCTAAATTTAACAAATTATTTTGTTATATGCGTAAAAGCTGCAAAGAGATTGCGTAATATTGCTGTTTTGGCATCCTTAGATCTGAATAAGTTTTATTTAATAAACAAATTGACTAAACTTTTCCCAAGTTAGGATAATTAGGCTCCTAATTCGAGCAGTTGATGTACAAATATATCAAAACTTTACAATGATGATTAATTATGTTCGAACGACCAAACACCCAGTCCCCTCCCCAACTTAATATTTAATATTTTATTATGTATTTTAATCTTATTTATATATGGATTTTAACCCGCACACCATCTTTAGTAGGGTGAGAATTTGGGACCGGGACTCGAAATTCCGTCCCAACCCGAGTCCCAACGGATTCCCGCACGGTACGGAGTCCCGATGCATCATAAATTGGAGATTTTCAAGTAATTTTGGGACTTTCGGGATATTTAAATTCGTGATCGGGATCGGGACGGGACTAAAAATTGAACATTTTCGGATAAGTCCCAAGTCTCGGGACCGGACCGGACACAAAAATACAAATTTTGCTTCATTCATAAATTGTCTAGGTTTTCAATTTCAAATCGGCTCATCTCATTTACAAAAATCGTCAGTTTAACTAATAAACAAATAATTTTTATACAAATTATAAAACCTAATAAAAATTCAAACAAGCATATTCATATCGTGATTACTTTTAAGCCTTGGCCTCACGTGTGTGTGTGCATAGGGGTGGGTATTTAGATATGATTAATTGGATAATCCGATAACCGAACCGAAAATTCGGTTATTGGTAACCGATAAACGATTTTACTGGATTCGGTTTGATTATCGGTATAACAATTTTAAAAATATCGGTTATCGATTATACCGATAACCGAATGGGAATAACCGAATAACCAAAAATAATTTATATATATTATTTTATCAAATTCTATTGTAGCTTAGTTGGTTTTGGCGGAAGCTTTAGGATTCTATCTTCTAAGAGGTTCTGTGTTTGATTCTAGCGTAGAGTGAAATTTAATAACTTTTTTTTACTGATAAAAGATTATAATAAATATATTTAAACTGTATAAATTTCAAGTTGTCCTTGTAGCTCAGTTGGTTAGTCGTTTTCATTTCTCTACAAAAATCGTGTGTTCGAATTCTTCCGGTGCAAAAATGAGTAATTTTTTTAATTAAAAATTAACCGATCGGATTATTGTGCTTCTATCACTTGCAAATTTGCTCTTTTTTTTTTTTTGATATCTATCTGCTTGTATACAATCAAACATTTGAAAGTCTGTATCATATTCATTAAGTATTGCATTCTACTTGTTGATCATTGATTGATGAAGATGGACAGAAGAGGGGGGCCATGCTTGCACAATTTTATTAAATGAAAGGAAAAGGTCATGTATCAGAGAATAATTATTGCTGCACACTTATTAGGTGATTATACCTTTTCTCCCCCTTTTCCTTACTCTTCTACACGTAAGATTTTTTTATTATGAAAATTTTGAATTTGAGATTTTTCATAAAATTAATATGGAGAAAGGTGGAATTTAATATCCAGACATCAATATTGAATATTTCTTGATAGGTACTCCCTTAGTCCCATTCAAAATAATTTTTTTTTTGAATTGTCCCATCTAAGATTACCTATTTTCTTTTTAGAAAATAATTATCTTTCAAAGTTATAGGATCATTCTATTTTTTATCACTTTATACTATTTTCCAAGTAATCGTATTAAAAAGAAATGAACCGTCTTAGGTGAGACGAAGATGGTATCTTATTATGGATACAAGTAGGTAAGGATGTTAATATATAGATAGGTTTTGCTCGAATCGATTCGAACTGTTTATAATCCATTAAATTTTACTCTCTCCGTCCCATTTAAAATGTCATATTTCCTTTGGACACGGATATTTAGGAAAAAATATAAAGTAGTTAAAATGATAAAAAGTGGATAGGGTACATACTTTTTGAAGGGATGATTATTTACTAAAATGGAATAGAATAACCCAAAAAGGAAATGAGGCATTTTAAATGGGATAAATGGAGTAAAACAGTGGTTCCGATTTTGGTTGCAATTCTAGATCCACTTTAAATCCAAATCGTTCAGATCCATAATTTGATGATCTTGTTTCGATTCTGATTTTAGAACCAAAACAAATATTTATTTATTGGTTTTGATCCGAGTAAAATCAGTCTATTAACAAGCCTAAACTCAAGTAGGCATTTTAATGAACCGGTTTACCCATACCGATTCGGAATACTCATATCCCATTAAATTCTAAAACAATAGTTTCGGTTTCGGTTTGATTCGATCCGATTTTGATTTTAGACCCATTCAGATCCGGATCGTTTCAGACTCATAGTTTATGGTTTTAGTCTGGTCCGGGTCTGATATCTAATGGAGCGGGTCCAAAACCAAAATCGATACTTATTTATTGATTTTTATCCGAGTAAAACCCACCATATCCCTATAAATACGTACGTGAATGGTTTTTTGGTTCATAAAATTTTATTATTTTATTTTTTACTTGAGTAATGGTTGTTTAATAAATAGCTCAAAATTTCTGATGTTAGTATACTCGTCGCCTCTTTACGTAATCAATTTCTATTTAGCGTGTTTCATAATTTATTCATTACGTAGTTGATGTATATCAATAACAGTAGAAGTATTATATGGCGTGTGTGTGTTGGCCTAGTGGTAGAGTGGTTAATGTCCGAGGCCAAAGGTCTCAGGTTCGAGTCCACCGTGACGCAGCCTTTAAAATTTATGTATTAATTAACCCAAAAAAAATAGAAGTATTATATGGCATGTTGTAATTAACAAATATCATATTACGCAGTCTTCAATTTCTTTCCTTGTCATCATAAAGATTATTTATAATGGTTGTCTTCGACCAATTACTATGACGATTATTTGAAGCTATAGAATAATCGAATAAATAAAACATGGTGGATAAATTAAATTGTACATTGTCTTAACTTTTAAATATTTCCAACACGCAATCCTGAATGAAGCCTTAAAATTGGCTTTTAACGAATTAATTGAGATATAATTGCAATTAGAATTGCAATAAAAATATGAAGAGCAAATAAATAATAATACATATATATATTTTAGGGAAGAGTTCAAATAAAAATCTATTTTTTCGTAAAAATCTAAAAACCAATACACTTTAAGTATAAAGTTACTGCACTATAAAATATTGATGAATAGTGTTGCTTTTACCATAACTCAAGGGTGCATTAGCTTTATACATAAAATGCATTAACTTTATACGTAAAATGCATTGATTTTTAGGTTTTTACAAAAATAGGTTTTTATTATAACTCAAACATATATATATATATATAATTTATCCATGGGATTGTTTGTTCTATTTGAAATTCTAAGAGAAAATGAAGGATTTGACTAGACCGTAAAAAGACACCAAGTACTTATTTTACACAAAAATAATAATTCGAGGAGTTAGTTGGATGTGCCTTTACACTATTATTATTGATCATTTTCACTAAAACTTTGAAATATTCTATGCCTATTAGTGGCAATTTTAAAAGGTGTCGTATATTATTGCTTGGAGATTGGAAATAAATGGACCTTAAAATTTGATGCTAATTAGTGGGCATTGTTCATAATGGCCAGATACTAGTAATTTGCGAGCTTTTTTATGTATAACGATTAGGAAATGTGTAAGCAACAAAAATGTGAAATGGTTTTCTTTCTGGATAACTTTTCATACAAAATATGTAAATTATTTTTTCTCTGGGTCTATTCACACAAAAGGGATATGTTAAAACCATTTTTCAATTATAAAAATCGTGAACATATATTTATTTACCTAAAAAATGCCTATAATTTTGATAGCAACTTTCTTTCCCTAGTGTCACCCCATGTCGAGGCGGGGAAAAGGATTTGAAAGGCCCTCAATATCGACAGAACATTAAAATTATTCATGAATTGGTTTTGATTTAGACCTCTTTGAATTATTCTATCCACATGTTTTGGAAAGATAATTGTTTTCTAAAATTGAATATGATATTTGTAATGAGCTAATCCAAAAAAATGTGAGATATTTTAATTGAGATGAAGGGAATACTCAACAAGAAAACGTTTTTAATATATTTAACAGACCGATACAATGTCGAAAATGAGTAATTGAATGATTTGATCACTCCTACAAACTCTTCTTTATATATTATTCAAAAGTTAAATTTAGCATTTAATAATTTTTCCCATGAAGAAAATAGAAAGTGTTCAATGCATTTGCTCATATAATTAGAATTCTAATTGACTACATTATTCATCTGCTTTTGATAAATTTGGGGGCGCTGGTGGGCCGCCACTGGTTTTAAATTGTGGGACTCCAACACTCACTACCATGCGTTCTCACACTACCAATTGGAATGGTGATCTAGATAAATTATTTCAACTTCTTATTTCTAATAAAAATATATCTCATAAAATTATAGGAAACAAAAGTACGTAAATGCAGGTCAATAAAAGATTAGTGATGTGTTTAGGATTTGTTTTAGGCTTTAGAGGAGAAATTGTATAGGGGGATGTTGTCAGAACAATACTTGAAACGATTATTATGTTTCATTTAATACGTTTTATATATATTTAATAGGGTTATCAGGTGCTAAAATAAATAAATTTGGGTATATTTTGATTTTTCTCACAAATTTAAAAATTATTAATAAATACATAAATTTTTGTAATTTTCCTACAAATTATATGAAGGTCAAAATTAAAGCTGATATGACAATCGATGTGGCGTCACTTCATCAAAATGAACGTTATTTTATTTATACAATATATATTAATTGACGCCTAAATATATGAGCTTTGAGTCTATTTTGATTTTTCCATAAACTTTAAAAATTATCGATACACGAAATAATATTATAATTTTCTTCACAAATTAAATGACATTCAAAATTAAAGCTGACATGATAATCGATATGACGCCACTTATTTAAAACGACGTCGTTACACATTTACAATATATGTCATACCCCGTCTTTCTCAATAGGATTAGAATGACTTTCGAACTTAGAATTTTAAAATGATTCGTGCCCAGTGAAAGAAAATTTTTAAATTCCAACAAAAAGAAATTATTTCATTAAATATTATGAAGTGATTACGAGAATTATTATATAAAATATAATAATCGAATATGATTTATATATATACATATAAATCATTATATCAATAATATTATGCTAATGTTTAATTAATTAATAGTCTTTAGGATCGAACTTTAAGCCCGTAAGAGTAAATTGTTTGATGGGCCTTAGTTTGAGAAAGCCCAAAAGTAAAGCCCATTGGGCAATCCAAACTCTACACTATACAAACTTCACTCCTTTCATTTTGAACCCTAGCCTCACAATTCACTCATTTCCCCTGCAGCCTCAACAAGTGGATTGAGAAATCCACACAAGGTTTAAACTCTTACTCTCCTTTTGAATTTAGTGTGTATATGCATATATGTGTGTGTGTGTGCTGTCCGTGAGAGGTGGAGAACAAGGGGAGGCGTGAGCGAGAGAGAAGGGGGCATGCGAGAGGGAGAGTGAGGCGAGATGTAGAGGGGGATGGCTGGTCGGTGCGATGGACGTCAAAATTCGGCGTCTGCAGCGGCGACGAGAACAGTTTGGGAAGGGGGAGATGTTCTGGGTTTTGGGTAGAAGAGGGACGAGGAGGATATGGGCTGAGGCGGAGAGAGAGACGGACGAGAGACGAGGGAGAGAGGCTGGTGGTGGCGGTGGCGCTGAAATGGTAGCGACGTGGTGGCGGTGGCGTTGCGGGTGGAAGAACGACGACGGTCGCCGTCGCGTGTGTTTATGTGTGTCGTCGTGTGTGTGTGTGTGTGTTGCGTGTGTGTGTGTGCATCGGGCCGAGAGAAAACCGAGAAGAGGAGGCCGTGGCGGTCGCGGTGGCGCACTCTCGTGACCGACGACGTGGCCGCCAAACGTGGATGCGGCGGCGACCTCGGTGTGTGTGTGTGTGGTGGTGGTAGTAGAGAGAGAGTGAAAATGGGGAGGGGCTGCTAGGGTTAGGGTTAAATTATGTTAGTTGGGCTTTGTTAAATTTTGGGCGAAATGTATGTGTTGGTTTTTCTTTTATTTCATGTGTGGGCTATTTTTCCTTAATTAAATGCTAATGGGCTTATATTTATTTTAAAGTTTGGGCCCAAATTATAATAAGGAACATGAAATTCTTTGTATAATGATTTTAATAAAGGAATGGTAGGAGATTTAAATAAGCGTGGGCATTCTTGTATGATTTATCCGGTAGAATTTAAATTGTGGGCCGAAAATAAATGGGTTGGGCTCCAGTGAATTAACTAATAATTGGACTTTAGTTAATTAAATAAAATGTGGGCTTACATTTAATTAGTAGTTGGACTTTAATTAATTAAATCTTTGGACTTAAATTAATTAAATAAATAAGGTTTAACCTTGAGACTTAATTAATTAAATTATATTAAGTCTAATTAAATAAATAATTAACTTAAACTTAAATATAAGTTTAAATTATTTAATTATGGTATGTTAATTAAGTAATTAATTAATTGCTATTAAGTTTAATTAATTAATTGACTACGTCAAGGTTAAGTCCAAGTTTAAGTTACTTTATTTACGATTATGACCTATTTAATTAATTGAATTAGATTCTTTTAATGAAATTAATTGAGTTAGAATATTTAATAAATTAAATTATATTAGACAAGTGCATAATTTGAGAATTTTATTATGTGTTATATTAAGCGAGAGTCCTTAATATATATGAATTTAGTATGTAATTAAATTGCAATATACTTTTTGTAAAAAGTATTTATCATAAGAAGATTATGAAATTAAATGCGTTTTTAAACGAAAAGTCGAGCAAGGGTATTGTTGGTGCTCTTAGCCGATATATATTAGTTCTCGAATTTATTTATATTTTGAAAACCCGGGTTTAACGAATCATAAGTTAGTATCCTACTTTACTTGAACTTAAGGCTAGCTTTTCGAGACCTATTAAGATTAGTGCTTCTTGTAGGTTTTGTCGATCAAAGGGATTAGCGTTGCTTTCCCGAGACGTGTACTATAGTGATTTCTTCAGGCTTTGTCCTATCAAAGTGGGCTTTATTTACAAAAGTATATTTGAGTTATATGCTCTGATATTTCATGAAATGCAAACTGTTATCCAATAAAATATTTTTGTGCGCTCTACTCTGTTTAAGGCTCGTAAATGTATCGATCGAGATTCTCTTTTAAACTTGATATGTTAATTGAGAATTGTGTACACTAGTTAGTTGTTTCGGTGTGTTGATCTCCATCGGGCACTAACAAAATCATGAGGCGTTATAAGGGTGCTTGTGCGATGCGTTCAAGGCACGTCATGAAATTATAAATTTGTCGAGTTCGTCCCGATGACAATAATGTGGGCATGTGATCCGACGGTGGCTAGAGGTCCGGGATCAAAGCGGGTAACATAAGAGTCGTGACAATGGGCCCAATGAATGAAATATTTTCGCATGCTTAGAAGTGGTTTCTCTTTTTAAAACCTTCTAAATAATGTTATCTGTTGGGTTTGTATATTGGAAGCAGTTTTTGTTGAGCTTGTATACAATGTTTCCTGTTACCACTATTACAATCTTCTATCTGAATTGTTTACTTGATTGTATATGTATATCCCTTTATCACATATATAAGATAGATCATATAGTGTGTTGTAGATCACAGAAGTCTGTATGTTTGGTCAAGCTTAATGAGATATAAAAAGTATCACAGCTGAGACAACTTGAGGACGAGTTGTCGGTATAGGTCATGGTATAGATAAGAAGTAACTTGACTTGGTTTCTTGTCTATGCCGTGCGTCTCGACGTATTGATGGATCACGATGAGATGAGTTCTTCTATTTGACCGTCGTGAAGAACACAGATCTCGGTGACTTTACGATGATCTAAACCTCGATAAGGTATTAGGTGAGTATGGTCGTGACCATCACTTTGACTTGTTATGGGTGAAGGTTACATGAGATAACCCAAGATTCTCTGCATCTTGGGTGGTGGCAGTGCTTGTATGTCATGCTAGTTACATGTGTCGAGTCACCGTATCCGTTTAGGATGATGACGTCCTCTTAAGGAGCTCAAAATGTTTATTGTACTAAACCCTGCAAGTTGAGTTATCTCAAGTACAATAATAAGGTTGAGTGATACTACTTACGGAATTAAAGATATTAATTATTTTAAGCGATCGAGCATGTAAATAATTATTGGACGTCGATATCTTAAATACGGGATTCGTAAAGTCTAAGTGCAAGCCCGACTCAACTTCGAAAATAAAGGGGTAAGTCAGCATTTATTCTCTAGCGGCATGAATAAATATTTATGAATTAATTTATGTTCTGGGCTGAACATAAGATAATTAATTTATTTGAGGTCCATCTTTATTCCTGCATTTGATCCCCAATTTGCCCATCCAGGACTGGAGCTTAGTGAATTTGCCCTCTCCTTATAGAGTCCTCCGGGACTCTACTTGATCTCTCTATCTTAAGTATATTATTATATTTATTAGATATGCATAAATTCTATCTTGATAGGATTTATGATTGCATTATAAATATAAGGTGAGAGAAAATCAAACCCTAATCCTAAGTGAAGAATTTCGAAAATTACTATTCAATATAGAGAGATTTTCGAAAACTTTAGGAAGAGGAAGAAGACGAATTTCTATAGCATTATCCATAGATTGTCCTCACTCGGCATTGGAGTTTAGACAAACGGGATACGATCCGAAGATCAAGCACGAGTCTTGATCCTTTCTTCCCGATGATTCGCAGTAAACACGAAAACTCCTACGTATTGCAATTAATTATATAGGTGCATGCTAGGTATATAATCAATGTATGGTGAATTAAACATCCAAGATAGATCCTCGGGAGAGGGTTAAAATCAGATTTCCCTACAGTTATCATGATTGAATAAACTGTTTTTACGAATTTATGAAATAATTTTTAGCAAATGCATGTCCACTGAGTACATTAGTACTCAGCCCAAATATTTTCAAATGTTTTCAGGTTGATCAATGGGCGCTGACGGGGAAGAGTTTGAGATTAGGGTTCACTCCGTATTTTTGACGGATTATTTCCGTATTTTGACTTCCGGTGATGAGCTAGCTCTAGTTACATTTTTCCTTCTTGTCTATGACTTGAATTATATCTTTTGATGAGCTTAGACTCTGAATCCTTGATGTTAGTATTTTGATGTACATTGGCTATCAGAAGCACGAAACTAAACTTGTGATCCTGAGGATAAATGTTATTTTGATTGGATTACATCATTCGATGTCTTCCATTTTCATTCAGGAAGCCATTCCCAATTCTAAGGGTTTATTGTCTTGATAATTCGAGTCAACTTACTTACTTTATATTTTTCCGTATTTTTTATTAGTCGCGCCTCGATTTACGGGCTTCCATTATATTAAGAATTGGGGCGTGACAATATATATTAAAAAAATCTTAAATTCACCTCACACTCTCTCTTCACAATCCAAACCTCATCGTAAGTTGGGTTAAAGAAAGAGATGAGGTGAAGCGAGTAAGGTTGAGGTTGAGGTTGAGGTTGGGGTTGGGGTTGGGGTTGGGGTTGGAAAGAGAGAAGTGTGTGAGTTGGCTTTAAGATTTTTTTAATACATATTATATAAGTAAAGCATGTCGTCTTGATGAAGTGGTGTCTAGTCGATTGTCATGACAACTTTAATTTTGATTGTCATTCAGTTTGTGATGAAAAAAATTACATTAAATTCTTGTCTTTATTTATAATTTTTAAAGTTCATTGGAAAAATCAAAATGAGCATAAAGTTCATGTATTTAAACGTCAATTAATATATATTGTATTAGTAAAACGACGTTGTTTTGATGAAGCGATATCATATCGACTTTCATGTCAGCTTCAATTTTGACAGTCATTCAATTTGTGAAAAAATCACAATAATATTAAGTTTGTGTATTTATTGATATTTTTAAAGTTTATGGAAAAAATAAAAATGGACTAGTTAGACGCCAATAACCCTACCTAATGTACCTAACATGCATTGATGATACTGAAATATTAAATATATGAAAAAAAAAAAATTTAAAATCTTTACCCCTTTTATTGGAGGTTAAGTAATATCGTTGTCATGACTTCTTAGCGAAAAATGAGAATGATCGTATGTGTGTTGGCTTAGTGGTAGAGTAGTTAATGCCCGAGGTCAAAGGTCTCGGATTCGAATCCACCGTGACCCGACCTTTAAAATTTCTATATTAAATTGACAAAAAAAAAAAGAAAAATGAGAATGATCGTGCTCTATCTCTTGTTCTCCTAGGATCTATGCACTCTGATATTATGTTAGTAATGATAATATTTGAGATCTTAATTTCTCAAAACTACTTAGGTTGAAGACAAAATAGGAGTTGAAATTGAAATTTCATCTTCACAAAGATGTACAAATATAGTTAATACATTAAGTATGCATGAATCAAATGATATTTCCTTCGTTCCACCTAAGATAATATGTATTTCTTTTTGGGCTGTCTCATTCAAGATGATATGTTTTTAGAAATTAATTATCTCTTCAAAAGTTATGGGTCTTACCTATTTTTTATCACTTTAATCACTTTATATCATTCTCTTAAATAACCGTATCGAAAAGAAATGAACCATCTTGAATAGGACGAATGAAGTATCATTTAATAATATTGCTGAATGCTAATTACAGAAAAAGGAAGAAAAAAGAAAACTCACAAATTCTTAATTCGCCTCAAACAAGATTATATCATATATGACGTATCGAAAATAGTTAAAATAACAGAAACGGAGTTTCTGGGTTTGCATAATGCAAACCGATTTTATTATTCTAGTAAACCATTTTTAGGATAAAGAAAAAAAAAATTAAATATAACAATAATTAAATCATTTTTTGTTATTTTCACACATTCCCGCACCTTTCTTATATATACATATATACACACAATTTTAAAAATTCGGATATCTCAGACTCAGATGATCTGTCACCAAATAAAGAAAGAAACCTACAAAGTTTCTCAACTTCCTATTGCAAGAATCAAATTTATTTAACACTTACATATACATACATACATCACGAAATTAACTCAATTTCCTGTACCATTACCTTCCTTCTTCTTCTTCTTACCCAACCTCTCTCTCTTTCTCTCTCTAGAAACACAGATGAGAGACTTAACATCCTGCTTCAGCGAATATGCAGTGCAGATTTCCGACACATCGTGCTCAAGCTACTCAGCAAATTCCTGCATTTCCCCAAACCTAATCCCCTCGATTCAAAATGCCGTTACGTGTCTCTACAAAACAACCCTCTCAAATCAGAAGCATATTTCGATCACGCTCACGTGGAGCCGCAACAGTCTCTCGCAGGGCCTCACCATCACCTTCGGCGACGACCAATCCGCCACCGCCGTCGTGAAGCTCACCACCAATTCCCGGATTTTCCGGAAATTGAAAGGCGCTAAAACCCTCGAATTCCACAGAAGCACAATCGAGATCTTCTATGATCTATCCGCGGCCCGCTACGAGGCCGGCCCGGAGCCCGTCGACGGCTACTACTTATTCATCGCCGTCGACTCCGAGCTCGGCCCGATCCTCGGCGACATGGCGCCCGAGGCCTCGCTGAGAAAGCTCAAATCCGGGGCCCGAATCGCCAAATTCTCCCTAATTTCGCGGCAGGAGCACTTCTCCGGCAACACGCTGTATTCCACGAAGGCGCGGTTCCACGAAGGCGGCGCGGCGCACGACATCGTGATCCACTGCGGCGGCCAGAGCGAGGGTTTGAAGCACCCGGTGCTGTCGGTTTGCATTGATAAGAAGACGGTGATAAGGGTGAAGAGGCTGCAGTGGAATTTTAGGGGGAATCAAACGATTTTTCTGGATGGATTGCTGGTTGATTTAATGTGGGATGTGTATGACTGGTTTTGCAGCCCTGGCTCGGGCTCCGGCCCGGGATACGCGGTGTTTATGTTCAGGACTAGGAGCGGGATGGATAGCAGGTTATGGCTGGAGGAGAAAATGATGGGGAGGGATCAGGATAAGCTCGAGTTTTCGTTGATGATCTACGCCTGTAAAAATGTATGATGTTTTTTTTGCTAATTACTTTCTTTTTTGGTTGGGGGAAAATGGAAATAAAATTTTGGCTGTTCATTACTCGTAAAAAAGGGAGTAGGGGATTAATTCAATCTGATATTTGTTTTTCTTTTGGGAATTTATGTTAATTTGTGTAGTTTGGCAATGTGAAACTGAAGACTGGAGAATATGTATGTTATATGGCTCTGTTCTGATCTAGTGATCTGTATTTTGAAGGTTGAAAATCGTTTGGTTAAAAAAAAAAAAAACCAAAGTTCAATCTTCACATTTCTTTTCTTTCTAATTATAAATGATTCTTGAAATCTTCGCATTTTTTTGTTGGTCGTCGTTGCTACTTGAATCATTTTTTTTGCATGTTGTGTAGTAAAATATTATAAATAATGTCTCATCTTGCGCTATATGTCTATTGATGATATTGTTACTAGTTGATTTTAGTGTTGCAATTTTAGTTTTCATTTTTGATTTTGACAACTTCCACATGATGAAAAGGTGAATGGGAAATCCGGAATGATCATTTGGAATTTTGAAAGTTTTTGCAGTGAAGATCTGATTTGCCGGTTCAGCTTTATGGTCCCTTTTCACATGATGTTGCAAGAAAGCATATATAAAACCTGAAAAAGGTCCAATATATGATAAATGGAGGAGAATGTCAGGTCTTTTAACTAGGCTTAATTCATAAATTTATGGGCTTTTCATGAAAAAAACGGAGTAGGATTTCCTCAATTTTTTTAAATTTTCGTCAATCCCAGTAACTAAAATATACTATGATCAAAGCATAAGAGACTTCCAAAAATCTCATCAAACTCTGTATTATTATTCCCATCTGCATATTCTATTATCGCTCTATGTATATATGGACCACATTTAATGGGGCCCTTTATGTTAAGTACACATCTTTAATTTTTTTTGGCAAATACAAATCTTTAATTAAAAAACCTCTATTGTTTCAATCATTCAGTGGCAACTGGTAGTTTCAGAACATTACCAAATAAAATTCTTGATTTTTGGATGTCTTCGATTGCAGTTGCAAAATTCAACTGATTTAAGTTTACTCCTTTCGTAATTCAATTAAATCTTTTTCTTGTATATATTGTACACCCGATTAGTATTTGGATCCACATCTTTTCATCATTGACATTGAACATGAAAAATAATAATTCATGTTTGGTGCACTAGTCATAATAACTCCAAGATTGGGATCTTGTTTTGGTAAGAGAGTTAGAGCAATTTATGGTAGGTCTTCTGGCCATGTTACTACTTTTTTAAAATTTTATAAAGGGTTGCTTATAGACAAGAATTCAACACCTCTTTTCAAAGATTTATGGAGTAAATACACATCAAATTTCCATTTTGGCATGCAAAGTTTAAGATTGCATGAGTACATATAGTGCATTTTCTTCATTATACACGTATCACATACTACAAAAATAAAATACGGAATTAAAGTAGAATTGTACGATTAGATTTTCAGGTGAAGAAGCTATGGTTTCAATTTTCATGAGACCAAAAAGAAAGGAACTTGTCTAGACTTTAGAAACATGTCAAACCGTACCATCTACCCTCCTCAAACCCATATTTGTTTTTTATATATGTCTTCACCTAAATTTTAGGACCACATAGTTATCCATTATCTTAATTTAGGGCTTTTTTCCTTTTCAATTTGTATATCTTTCATTTTCAGTATTTTGGTTTACCCTCTGTACACGATTCGTTTAATGTAAATATTTTATTTTATTCATTTTAAATAATATACTGTAGTCAAATATTCAATCGAATAAAATAACTTTATTATCGAAAAGATGAATCAATTATTTGTTTACCGGACATAAACTCTTGATCTCGAAGACACCCCGAATTCTATCAACCAACAATGCATATATATCAATTTGGCGTTTAATTTTATTTAATCATACAAACCATATACACAATAATACAAAATATAAATGAATTTGATGAAAATAATGAAACACATTATGAAATAAATGGTGTACATAATTTCAACGAAGACTACTATGCCATGCTAATTTAAGAAGTAAATAGCGACCAACTTTCTCTAGCAAAGAATGACTTTCCTTAGCCTACTCATGGTCCCCTCTCCATGTCTATTCCATGTGCTGCAAGCCTGCACATATATTTTATTACTATTTTAAAATTGGATTATTTGCCCATAAGATCTTTTGTTGAAATTTATTCAAATTTTGATTTTGTATATCAATTTAATCATCCTTCAGTGAATAAACCCTTGGGAGCCGTGGGTGAAGAATTAGTCATCCTTCACTTTTACTGTCTCCTAACCTCTCATTGCAACTCTGTCTATTCTCACTTTCTTTCCTCCGCTTTACCTCTCTCGATTGTCCTCTGTAATCGTTTTTATGTGTTCTAATGCCAACTAAAATTTCCCTCAACTCCAATTAAGTGAATTATGTTAATTTTTAAGTAGAAAACGACAATCACATTTTAGTAAGTAAAATTGATGTGGCCGATTTCGACACTATTAATTATAGTTGGTCATGTCAGCATTATGTTTCGTCGGAACGTAGCAATGTTTATAAAATCAGATTAAATTAATAGTTTGTAATTGTTATACAGATTTTTAAATTGGTATGCAAAACTAAAATTTAGATAAAATTCAGTATTTTATTGGAAAATAATCCTTTGAAATTCTATGTTTTTGTATCTTCATTTTGTTACGATTTCTAATTTGAGATGTGAAAACAAAATAAATTAAGTAATTAGTTTAGGCTACTCTGAGTCGCGCGCTACTCATAGACTCGTAGTTGCGTGCATTATGTCCTATGGGTACTCTGAATTGAAAACTTAGTTGAGATATCGATCACTCACCTGTTAGGCCAACATAAGGAAGATATATTATAATAGAATAATATTAAGTTTACAGGATATATATCACCTATTTTTATTATAGTAATATATTTTTATTATAATAGATTATTTTTGTTAGTATTTGATATTTTAGTATAGGATTTGTGTTATTTATAAGATTGTTCACGTTTTCATTTTTTCTTCTTGTAATTAATATTATTTCAGAAAAGAACAAGACCATCACAAATAGATTATCTTAAAATGGGGACTTTTTTCTTTCTCAAATAAAAATCTAAAATGTCCAATTAAAATGTAAAATCATTTTAGTCAACCCCATAGCTCTGAAAATACAGACATTATCTATTTACATCCACATTATTGAGCGTTAGTTAACCCTAGACTCGCCATTTTGAATTAAATTCATGAAATGGGCTGTGGCCCGTTTTTTCACAATCCGAAGATGGGCTTTCAGATTCAGCCCGATTTAGGTGCATTAGGTGTAAATTCAGCCCGATGTTTTGTATCCTAGAAAGTCGGATTTATGGCCCAACTAATTTGAAAGATTTCTATTAAATGAGGTAGGCCCATCTTTACCTGGCTCATGAAGTTTTACATTAAATTGTTATGAGAAAATTAATCCGAACAAGTAAGTGTGTAATGAAAAAGGTTAGTAAAATCCGAGTAATTTGGAATTGTAAATTTGATATGCAGGGGGAAAAGTAACTTATTGCCGTATAATTGGTTATGACCACAAAGAGGGAGTTGGCGTGAAGTAGCTGTGCAGCGGCTTTATCACCGTGCAGATCTGGTAAAATGGTAAAATGGCTAGGGCTCTATGGTTAGTGGGCTTTATTAGGTTAAGCCCAATAAAACTATTTTTATCCTTATCAGTTTTGATATATATAGCAAAGTTAATTATACCCTTCAAACATGCCATGTGAGTATTTAGAAGAATCTTCACCAAGTTCCATGATAAAATATAAATTCATAAATGAATTTAACATATATATAAAATCCAAAAACCCACCTTAATTAAGAAAAAATGAAAATGAAGGGGCCTACATATATAAAGACATATTTGTAATTAGAAAGATTATAGTGTGGTTCTTAAGAAGATATTATTATGTTATCAACACGTGAATTGTTTGATTTAGAAAGTCAATATAAAATTCTGCAGAATACATCGTCACTAAGCTCCATGACAAAGAGGGTTATTAATATCTTAACTACCACAATCATCATGTGATCTTAACTAATCATTAAAAAAATAATTAGCAAATTATTTCAAAAAAATCAACCGTAACTATTTGAAACACGTAGCAAGAGTACAATCCAATGATTAAGTGGAGTTCACATGACCTAAATTTGTTTGTTTTTATTCGTGCCATAAAATGTTTAATTTTTATGTTTATTTTTTAAATTGTTGGACTATTTTGTCCATGAAATCATACTATTTTTAAAATATGCAAAAACAAGTACAGCATTTCAAATATTCTTCACAAAAATGTTATTGTGTCAGAATTTCAACATGGCGACCCTGCATGCTGAAATCCAATTGTAAAACGAGTTTACATGCGAAAATGCGAACTCCCTTTATAAGATAAACATGTCATTGATTTTAGGGTTAGGAGCTTATTTACCAACTTTTGAAAAAATGTGTGCTTTGAATATCCATTTGTAAAAATAAGTGCAATGTATACCCATTTCATTATTTTAATATATTTTCATCAAAATCATCACACTATTACACACGAAAATTTGTGCCCTAGTCAAAATAATCAGAGAATCTTTGCAGCTTTTATTCACATGAAAATTTGTGAGAATCTCTCAGATTGTGTCAAGCTTTAATTCAAATTTGCTTATAAAACAACACACCTAACTCTCTCTCTCTCTCTCTCTCTCTCTCTCTCTCTCTCTCTCTCTCTCTATCCCTGGCCAACCTCCAACCCACCCTCCGGCTAACCCTCCCGCTGCCAACACCCCTCATGCCAACCCACCCTCCCACGGCCCAACCCACCCCCCCCAACCAACCTCCACTGCCAACACCTCCCGACGGCCAACAACCCCGTGACCAACCCTCCCGCTGACACCCCCGCGGCCAACCCCTCCGTGGCCAACCTGCCCGTGCCAACCCTCTCTCCGGCGGAGCTATGGCTTCTTCTTCATCAGTGTTCTTTTTTTATTTTTTTGTTATATTCTACAAAAAATGCAAAATTAAAAATAGATCTAATTGTATATTTTTCAAATTTAATTATTATGCTTCGTGAATTTCGAATTATATGCTTCGTTAATTATGCTTTGTTATTTCAATTATTATGCTTCGTGAATTTCGAATTATATTATATTGTTAATTATGCTTTGTTATTTCAATTATATTGTTAATTATATTGTTAATTATGCCTTGTTATATTGTCGAATTATGCCTTGTTAATTATATTGTTAATTATGCCTTGTTAATTATATTGTTAATTATGCCTTGTTATATTGTCAATTATATTGTTAATTATGCCTTGTATATTATATTGTTAATTATGCTTTGTTATTTCAATTATTATGCTTCGTGAATTTCGAATTATATGTTTTGTTATATTGTTAATTATGCTTTGTTATGCTTCGTGAATTAGCAAATTTTGAATTATATGCTTTGTCGAACTATATGCTTTGTTATATTGTAATACTATTGAAAAAAATATTGAAACATTGTGGGTCAGTAAGCTAAAAAACTAATATTATTAAAAATATGTCAAATATATTGTAACAAAATATAGCGGTTTACCTTTTTTATATATATTATTTAGTTAATGAAGTTTGAAATTTACAATAATTTAATATAGTTTGTTAAATTTCAAAGTAATAAATGATATAATTGTAAATAATTATGAAAACAATATTAAATATAGTATTATGATTGTATAAATGTGACACACTAAAAACCAAATTTTGGCATGGGTGGAGTATCCGAGTGCTCTTTGTAAAGACTAATTTAAATTTACAAAGAAACTACTCAAATTGTTATCTCCAATATAATTTTTCTTTCAAGATTTCAGTTGGCTAGTTAATTGTCGCAATCGACTCAACCGCCAGCTCAAATCTAATGTATTTTTGCATGGACGAATGAATGAGCCACTTACTAGAAAACAAAACAAAAGCTTCACATTATGCAAAAAGTGGACTGTTAGTTGGGCAAAGTTCCTAACCAAATATATTTCACAAAAAAGTGCCACAAACATTTAATAAAAGCGCACAAAATAGAATAAGACATATTTATTTTGTTCATGGCCTCATCGATTGGTCACACCACCTATATAAAATCATAGGTATGCTTTGTTTAATTATACGCTTTGTTATATTGTTAATATGCTTTGTATATTTTCAAATTTTATTTTGTTTGTTTATATTGTTATATTGTTAATTATGTATTGTCTATATTTCACTAAGGAGCATTAAATTTCATTTTCGTGCATGAATTACCAAAGATGTTGATTCGCTATTCTTAGCTAAATTATGAAAAATTAAACAAACAAAATAGTAATCAATTAAGGAGTTGGCTCATCAACAACATACCAACTTATTGAAAAAATTTCTCCATTTAAAATAAATGGTTGAAGAATTAAATAGTTAGGGCACTTAAAGTATAGGATTAATATAGTAACTGAATTAAATAAAATGCAAGCATAGTTGGCCTACCATATGATGGTTGAAGAATTAAATAGTTAGGGCACTTAAAGTATACGATAAATATAATAACTGAATTAAATAAAATGCAAGCATAGTTGGCCTACCATATGTCCCAATGTAGAGGTACTTGTTGCCAAACACCCTCCCAATACGAGCTTCCCATCTTCCATTATGAATATTGCCACAATACAATTTTGAAGGCATATCTACATATTCCCTAAAATAAAACTTTTGTATATATGTGTGAACACACTAATTGACATATTTCTTAATTAAGCATAGTTTAATTTTTTTTAATAAATAGGAAATCGAGTTCTTAAGGCCCGAGACCATCAATCGTCCATCCACAATCAGCACGTACTTCAAGCCCAATTATTTAAGAAGGGTCATTGTGAGATTGAGAGATATAGGCGGTGAAGACCTGGTGGATAGGTTTAGGCAAGGGTTTTTCGGTCACTTTGTTGGTTGGGAACCAGGATCCAAGTCAAACATGAGTTTGCACCATGTGGTATCCCGACAGATTAAGCCCCCCAGTGTTGAAGATCAGACGATATGGTTTTTTATCAATGGGAGGAGAATTTGTTTTTCCTTCTCGGATTTTGTGCTCGTGACGGGTTTGAGTTTTGGGACGTCATCTTTCGATCCTACAGCCGAGTACGATCCGCGATCCGTTGAGGTTTATCGACGGTTTGTTGGTGGCGGAGGAATTAGTATAGAGAATCTAGATTTGAGATTCTTTGATACGGACCGTCCGATTGATGATGATGATGATGGTCATCTATATCTCTGTGTGGCCCACATCTTAGTTCTTTACGCATTCGTCTTAGGTATCGACTTGCCACGAGTTGTGGATCCGTGGATTTGGATCTTAGTTGACGATCTGGACGTATTTTCCAGATTTTCATGGGCTGCATATGCATATCAAATTCTACAATACTACATTTGAATATGAAGACCAATGCCAAATATCACTTCTACGGACCGTCGTGGACATTATATATTTGGTCACTAGAGATCATTCCGGATCTTGGCACGACGGTTGCGAAGTATGTCCGGGGGGATGCATATCCTAGATGCATGAGGTGGAACTTCACGAAGATGATTGACGAGGATACACAGCCCCTGTTCGATCGTGAGGGGTAACCGTTTTGGGGGTTAGTCCCGGACGAGTATGAGAGGAGCATGTCGTACTATACGTCCTCTCTATATCCGGGTGCACTAGGAGTGAACTACAGCAGGAGACCCGTTCCCATCTGTACGTCCGGGGAACAACCCCCGCCCCGCATTAGACAGACTCTTTCTAGAGCAGGACCTTCTACTGATCTTCACGTGGGGGGTAGTCGGCGATCGGTACGCAGTACGAGGGCGAGTACTTCTATTGTTGAAGAGATTGATGAGGAGCCTAAGGAGCATGAGGAGCCACGACATCAGTCTGTGGGGATAAAGCATGCGTCGGACGAGGGACGCCGATCTGATATAGGGGGACGCAGACAGGATACGGGGAAGCGTACGAGACAGCTTCGTTCCTCTTCATCTAGCGATGGCGGTGAGCACCACGACGCCCCGAGTTGAAGGGATCGTCGTTGGATCACGACACGATCCATGATGTGGTTAGAGAATATTCGAGGACTCGACGTGGTTTGAGTATATGCTAGAAGACTCGATGTAGATGTTCGCGAGCATCGAGGCATATACGTCGTCCGTCGTGGAACTACCCCACCGGGCGATGCGGAGTGACGATCGGGACCGTGGCCTTCTACTCGTACTTTTATATCGGGTTGGTGTACCCAAAGACTCCTCTAGCGATCCGACGTCTCATGTACACCGGCCCAGTATACACCTCATCCTCGCCTCTACGGAGTATGGATCTACCTCTGGATTCATTAGCCCATCACACAGCGAGGATCCAGCTCGTCATTCCATGCCAGAGATGCCGAGACCATTGGTAAATTATCTTATTTTATATTATTGCATCATATTTGATATGTTTACTTTTTCTAACTCTGTTGCTTAAACCAAAAATTAGCCAACTCGTAGAAGCGAACGAGTAAGGTTCGCTGCGCCTGCACTGAGGTCACCGTACGTGAATAGCCCTGTGCCTCGTCCTATCCCCGATAGTGTATCCACTTCTTATGAAGATTTTCTTGAGGCGAGGATGGGTTCAAAGATTATTAGAGGCGGTGGATGCCGCGACCTCGAGTGATTTTGTTCGCATCGAAGACCCTTCTGCCGATCTTGAAGTGGGGGTAAGTATCACTTCTATTTCTATTTATATTTTCATATATGAAATCGTTATTTAAAAAATAAATTATTTATTGCAGGATCTTGATTTGTACATGATGCATCTGAGGATCAGATTAATAAACAGGCATGACTTGTTGAATGGGGTCAATGAGTCGAGCACTATTGTTTTGGACACTGATTTCTTTGTAAGTATATATTTCGTATTTCTTATAGATGTGAATATATATGTATATATTCTTTATATATATTGAATTTCTATTTCTTCTTTGAGCAGTTGTACATTAGTCGATCATGGTGCATATTTTTGAGAATATCAAAGCGAAGGATCTAGATCATGGTATATCTACGTGGGCTCCATCTAATAATTGGTATCGGGCGGTCCGTGGTAGAAGGGTGGGCGATGTCATGACCATGGCTTCTTGCTAAACAGTAACTTATTTATACTGAAGGACTAATTATAAAATAGATTTTGTTCGTGCCTTTACGAAATTGAATCTCTTTACGCATCATCATCCCTTGTTTTAGCAGAGGTCGCGTCGTTTTGGCTCGAATGCACATGATGGACGGGGTCTGTAAAATCTTCGATCCGATCCATTATTCATTAGACCCCGGGTGACAAGAGGAGCGGTTGATGCATTGGTATGGCTTGAAGTTGTTATTTACACGGTTCTTACTCAGAACTCGTTGGTTTGAAGATAACAGACTCGGTGTTTGTGCCTTTCCGCGTGATTTGACGTGTACATTGGCTGCTCTCCCGATCTACGCCGCACAACAAGACTCACACGATCTTGGGAACGTACATGTGCATGTACGCGAACGCATCATTTCGTGTTCCCGAGCATTGAGTGGGGTAATGAGAATGTATATGCTACCGAAAGAAAATAACCGCTTCTATCTTTGAATTATGCGAACGGAGTCATAGAAAGTGGTCAAACATGTTACTAATTATTATGTAATAACCTTATTTGTATTTGAGTGTATTTTCTTGAATATTGTAATATTTGTATTTGAGTATATTTTCTCGAAAATCATAATCACAACCCAATCAATTATACTTTAATAACGAAGGATATCACGAGTTTGGTTTCAACATAATTCACAAATCAAACGACCATTCAACTCAAGAACATTTCCAACCAAATATAATAAGGAGTTCGACTCAACATTTTCAATTAATCGCTTAACAACTAAAGCAAGCATCATTCTATTAGTATACTTTTAGGTATATCAACCATTTCTAATCACTTAACAACATATAATCTAATCTCTTTGTCATCAAGTTTTCATTTCAACATAATATGTTTATAAAATTCAACTTTTCGTATTCTTAGTTCTAAACTCCTCAATTAAGCTTCATTACTCCTTACTTACATAATATGTTCACAATTCATAAGATATATGAAGAACAACATTAAAAATTCAACTTCCCCTTTTTCTATAAATTTCGAAAATTTCACTAACATATACATAAATTATAATTTCCTTTAATTTCTTCCCAACTTCTTACTTTAGTATCATATGTGAGCTTAATCACCAATATTAACATCATATATTAACTTTAACATATATATATATATAGCAATTAAGCACCTAAAATAAAAAATTTCAATTTCAACATATTAACATCATATATTAACTTAAATTATCATATTAAACTCATAGATCAAGTTAAGTGAAGAAAATAAAATCAATATCATGGGATGGAAAATAAGGACATGATTGTCGCGTGTGATCTGCGGAACCACACAAGCCACACCTCCTACGTGCACGACTTGTACTGCTTGACCCCATTTCTCCTCCACCAGATCTTCGATGAGGACGTTCGGTTGGATGACGATGGCGCCCAACTTTCGGACGACCACCATGCCGGACCACAGCGGTGGCGATTTCAACGCTGCGACATCGGTGGAAGCATCCAACCGGATTGGGACGGAACATGATTTACTCTGTATGGTAGGCTGCATTAGCTTCTCGTGGTAGTATTCTCCCACATAGTCGAAATTTGGTCATCTTTATGCTCGCACAAATTAAAATTCATTATCAAAACAATGATAAAGTTGTTAGTTATAAATTGGCATACCGTACTAAAAAATTATATTTAGTATATAGCTCCATACCGTATAGTCAAGAATCGCATGAGAACACGGATCGATCCATGTCCCACTCCAAGCACGAGCACGATGTCGTCCCGAGATTGACATTGAAGGTTTGGTTTCGCCCTCGACTTTGAATGTCGTTACTTTTGGGCACTATAGTATATCGGCGTGATCTCTCCAGCCCGCCCCTATCTTGCTAATGCGACGTGGGTTAGGTCAAGAGTGTTGATTTGTATACCGAAAGCGCTTTGGTTGAGCTTGTATACAATGTTTCTGTTACCACTATTACAATCTCCTATCCGAATTGAATACTTGATTGCATATATCCGTGTCCTCTTATCTCATATATAAGTTAGATCATACGGTGTGTGAAGATCACGAAGTCCGTATGATTGGTCAAGCTTAATGAGATATAAAAGTTTCACTACCGAGACAACTTGAGGACGAGTTGTCGGTATAGTCTGCGTATAGATAAGAAGTGACTTGACTTGGTTGCTTGTCTATGCTGGTACGTCTCTGACGTATTGAAGGATCACAGTGAGATGAGTTCTTCTATCTGACCGTCGTGAAGAACCTAGATCTCGATGACTTACGATGATCTAAACCTCGATAAGGTATTAGGTGAGTATGAGTTGTTGACCATCACCTTGACTTGTTATGGGTGAGGGTTATATGTTCTAACCCAATATTCTCCGTATCTTGGGTGGTGGCGGTCTTGTATGTCATGCTAGTTATCTCAGACGAGTCACCGTATCCGCTAGGATGATGACGCCCCTTAAGGAGCTCAAAGGTTTATTGTACTAAACCCCGCAGTTGAGTTAGCTCAAGTACAATAATAAGGTTGAGTGGTACTACTTAAGGAATTAAAGATATTAATTATTTTAAGCAATGTAATGCTCTAAATTATTAATGGACGTGCGATATCTTAAATACGAGGATTCGTAATGTCTAAGTGCAAGCTCGACTCACCTTCGTAATAAAGGGGTAAGTCAAGATTTATTCTCTAGTGGCATGAATGAATGTTTATAAATTAATTTATGTTCAGGCTAAACATAAGATAATTAATTTATTTGAGGCTCATCTTTATTCCTTGATTTGATCCTGGTTTGCCCATCCAGCCCATAGCTACCGGAAAATTGGCCCATTATCCCTACATGGCAAGGATTTTATTCTCTTTATCCTATAAGGATATAATTATATTTATGGGATATGCATGGATCCTTTCCTAATGGGATTATGGTAGTGCATTATAAATATAAGGTAAGAGATAGAATCAAGGCTAATCCTCAATTATCTATCCATATTTTTCGTGCATCTCCTAGAGCTCTTAGGAGAGGATTCTCGAAAATTGCTAGAGGATTAGGTGATTTTCAGTAGTATTCTCCATAGATCGCCCTCACCGACGCTGGAGATTGGGCAACCGGATACGATCCGGAAGGTCAAAGCATGAGTCTCGATCCGCTCATCTCGCTCATCCCCGATGATTCAAAGGTAAACACGAGAAAATCCTACGTGTTGCAATTAATTATATAGACGCATGCTAGAATATAATCAATGTATGGTGAATTAAACATCCAAGATAGATCCTGGGAGAGGTCAAAACCGCCTTCCCTACAATTGGTATCGAGAATGGGATCGATTCTTGCTCGCTGGATTAATTCACGCTTGATTATTACGCGCGCAATTAATTAATTGTTGGATCCGCTGCTCATCGTGGCTCGCTTTTTTATTTTGTCGGATTTTGTTTTCACCACGAGAAAATCCGTGGTTAGATTAGATTTTTCCCGTAAATCTTATCTATAAAAGAAGAACGAAGATGAAAGTACGAAGAACCAGACGATTTAAAACTCACCGAGAAACCGGACGCACGGCGCGAGCATTGCCGCCGGCGCCATGCGCGAAGTTCTCGACGGCATCGGCGGTTTCCGGTGGACAGGGCGAGGCTCGGCGGCATCGGCCGCACGGCACGCGGGCGCGTGATTCTCACGCAGACGCCCGCTACCGAGCGCCATGAGCCATCGGGCGTGGTCGGGCGGCGAGCCGGTGGCTCGCCTTGGTAGCGCCGGCGGAAACCTCAACGCAGACGGCGGGAGACGGGCGCGTTTTTCGATCCCGGCGCCATGCGGCGACGGGCGCATGTTTGTCGCGCGAGATCCCGGCGCCATGAGCGGGCTCGCGGTCGCGAGGTCGATCATGCGGCACATAAGCACTGCTGCGCGCGCTTCGTCGGGTCGTCACCTTCGCGATCAGCGAGGCAGCTCCGCGAGGAGCACGCGAGGTGGCGGAGTGCAAGCCCATGCTGCCAGCCCAGCCCATTTTGGGCCGCACCCGCCTGCACCCGCTTTTCGGCCCTGCACTCCATTTTTCCGCCCGAATCCGCTGACGAATCCGTCCATGCCCGCACGCGAGGCCTGCTTTTTCAAAGTTTATGATGATCCGTACTTTGTAATTCTATGTAATAGATTAGGCGAAAGTGCGGTGATCCACGAGTGGGCATATGAACGCTTTTATTTTATTTTATCGCTCATAGCATGTCGTGGATGTTTAAATTATGCGTAAGCATGCTATGTATGTTTAAATTACGTAGACAAACATATTATATGTTTTGTGATTGTATGCGCATAGTAAGCATGCTAGGTTTATCGCGTTTTCAAGCATATTTTAGAATTCTCTGCGAGCATGTTTTACATGTTGAGTTCTATAGAAAGCATGCTAGATTACGTGATCTGCATGGACAAACCTTTTGAAACAAAAGACTAAGCAAGCAACCCGACAAATTAATTTTAAAATTAAAATGTCAAGACCTCCACTTTTTGATCTCTAAACAAAGTGAGACGACCGTGAGTAAACGCCCACACGCATGGCTTTCTTGCCTTGCTTATCATAAGTTTGTTAGATGAGATTTCTAAATAAAACATTTTAAATCTATCGGTAAGTGAGAGTTTCATGTAAACGCCCACACGCGTGGCTTGCATGTGCGATTTTCATAAGTTCTCTAGAGATAGTTTTAAAATAAGATAACAAAGGAATTTGGATTGAAGCGGTATGGTCCTAGTGAGTATGCCAATTCTAAGAATTTATTTTCTTTGTTAAAATTGTGGTCATTGCTAGACATCACCGAGTACAACTTCCCGAAGTTCCTTCATGCGATAGTGACGTGGTCTAGTAAGGTCCAATCATTAATTTCATTTGTCGTAAGGATAAGTTGACATGGATTGAAATTAAACGACTAAAAGGTATATTTTAGTCCGGTCGAGGGTTCATGTAAAACGCCCACACGCGTGGCTTGCATGTGGGATTCCTTGGGCGATTGGAGGTTTCAATCAATATTGTTTTATCAAAAGGTTACAATATTGTTGTTACGAATTATGTGCGATCAGATGCTTATGTGTTTACATTATCTTTTGATATGTCTCTTACACCGACATCAATATGCTCGCACAAAACCCTTTATCCGTCCGAATTTTATCGAGTGGAAACGAAACATTGAGAATGTTCTTATCATGAAGAAAATCTATTTGTACTCACTACACCCCGTCCCAAGCCTCTAGACGATTTATCTATCGATGAGGAGTGCAAGGAGCACGAGAAATGGAACAAATCAAATAGAATGGCAAAGTGCCTTCTTTTGGTCACCATGTGCGAGTCCTTGCAACTCCAAAGATCAAGAGATAAGATGCGACCACGATATGGCTAAATCTTATGAAATCGTGATGAGAGTCTGACAGAATCGCATTCGTAATTGACAAAATCAATAATGTCAAGTTCAATGAAGGAAAGCGATTCGGTGCATGACCATGTAGATCAAATGATCAATCTCTTCGGAGAGCTCGAGTTGGTTGGAGGATATATTGATGACGTGTCGAAATCGATATGATCTCAACACTTTGCCCAAGTCTTTTGATGACTTCCGTTATAGAACGTCCTTTATGATAAGAGTTATACTCTAGATTCATTGCAAGAGGATCTAGTAACCAAGAACGCAAATGGGCAAGGTGCACGTTTTAGTACGCGCTCAAAGAAAACCACCGCTTATCGAAAGATGAAAAGGAAAGTGGAATTCAAGAGATGCTAAGCTAAAGAAAAGAGGGAGTAATACAAAAGACTCTACCAATGGTTTGAAAAAGCCAAGGAGAAGGGCAATGCTTCAAGTGCGGTGAGACGGGCATTGGAAGGCTAAGTGCCCCAAGCTCAAGGCTCAAGGTACGCCATTTGCTTTAGTAACGGAAACATGTTTAGCGACTTGTTCTACTCATTCATGGGTAGTGACACGGTGCGATCGATCATGTTTGTTACACCTGCGTGGGTTCCCGGACAAGGAGTCGTGATGATGGCGAGATAACGATCTCCATGGGCAACGCGCGAAAGTCGAGGCCGTTGCGATCGGAGATGTTACTTTATGTTTTGATAGAACAGCTTTTAGTATTGAAAGATGTTTTATATGTGCCGGATTTTCAAGGAACCTTGTTTCTATTTCAAATTGTTTATTCATGGATATTCGTTATTTTTTGATAGTGGTGTTTCTATCATAAGAAATGACGGTTATCCGTGTTGGCACATTATATAATTCGCTTTATACTATTTCGCTAAACATAATACCTATAACTATGTTGCATCATCTAGAAACCTTAAAAAGAGAAAGTTTTCTTAAGAAGATGACACCACATTTCTCCGGCATCTTAGATTAGGTCACATAAATCTAAATAGGATCCAAAGACCGCTAAGAATGGAGCGTTGGGTAATCTCACGCTACTCTGCTCCGATGCGAATCCCATATAGAAGGTAAGATGTCACCCGCACCTTCAAAGCCGAAGGGTTATAGAGCCAAAAGGTTGGAGCTAGTCCATTCGACCGTGGGACCGAGGTCCACACAAACTCGTGGAGGTACGAGTATTTTGTCACTTTCATCGACGATTACTCGAGTACGGATACGTATACCGCTTCACCGCAAGTCCGAATGTTTTGAGAAATTCAAAGAGTTTAAGGCATTAGTGGAGCGAAGCTTGGTAATCAGATCAAGTCATCATGGTCCGATCGCGATGGCGAATACCTCAATAACGAGTTTATGGACTATCTAGTGAAGTGTGGGATTACCTCCCACAAGACTACACCGCATACCACAAAGAAATGGTGTGTCGAGCGAAGAAATATGACTCTTTTGAAATGGTTAGATCAATGACGAGTTATGCAAGATCGCTTATTTCGCTCGGGGTATGCCTTAGAAACGGCGGCATACTTGCTAAATCTAGTACCATCTAACTCACCGAATAGACCCCTTTCGAGTTGTGGTTTGGGCGCAGCTTCCAGTTTAAGCCACATAAGGATATGGGCGATCCGTAGACATGTCTTTGACAAGAAGTCGATAAGTTGGAGGCTAGATCCGACGCAAGGCTATTTATCGCTATCGTAGAGGACGAAAGGTGGTTTATTCTATAGTCCTAAGGATCGGAAGGTCATTATCGCACTAATGCCCGATTCTTAGAAGAGGATTATATGACAAACCATAAATCCAAAGTTGAAATCATTCTTCGTGAATTAGAAGACGATCGATTTCACCATCGACAGGCGAAAGTGCGAGATGTCGAGTCAGTGGGAGGATCGACACCGATACTTCAAGAAATTGAAGTGGGTCGAGTTCCACCGAGATACCGACCGCATAAGTGGTTCCTACCCAACAAGTTGTGCAAGATGAGAATCACAAGTTATCGCACCCACCGCCGCTATCGTACCAAGATCGCTGTCAGTGAGTGGGAGGTTGTTCGTCAACCCGAGCGATTTATGTTCGTGGGTGAATATTCGGATTTAGTCCCGGAAACGAACAGCAATAATCGACCCATGGACATACAATGAGGCGATACAAGACATTGATGCAAGATCACGGCACATCGCTACGGACTTAGAAATCGAGTCTATAACAATGCATGGATGATATGAAAGATACCTCTACCGTATGGCAAGGAAGCCAGGTAGTAAGTGGGTATCTGAGAGGAATAGAGATTCGATGGAGAGGTTTCGCTTTTAAAGCCGTGCTTGGCGAAAGGGCACACTCAGATCGAGGGCATCGATTTCGATGAGACCTTTTCACCGTAGAAATGCTCAAGTCCATCGAATTCTTCCGGCCATAGCAGCCCACTCAACCTTGAGGTTTGGCAATGGATGTGAAAACCGCTTTTCTAAGCGGTTACCTTGAGGAAGGTAGAGACATCTATATGTAGCAACCCAAGGTTATGTGGTGAAGGGTGAGAGCATCTAGTATGGAAGCTTAAAAGTCCATTTATGGGCTTAAGCAAGCCTCACGATTAGAGTGGCAAAATTGGCCCGACCCGTGGGTGGCCCGGTACCCGGAATTGGGGTCGGGTTGGGCTCAGAAAATAAGGGTCTAAAAAACCAGCCTAAAAGCCCGCCCACATAGCCCGACGGACCTACCGGGTTTTGGGGCTAAAAAGTCCGGGGTTTTCGGGCTAAAAAGCCCGCCCATACATTTAAAGTTTTAATATTTTATATTAGTAGTAAATATAGAAAATAAAATGAATGACTATTAAAAACTCATCCTTTCATCCATCCCTCTCTCTATTACATTTCTTTAAGGTTGATGTTTGATGTTTGATGATATTTGTAACTTTAAGTTTATCTTATTTACGTTGAAATTGATATTAAACTTGTTAGTAGATTTAATTTAATTTATTTATTTTGGAATTGATGTTAGTAGACGTAATTTATCTTATTTACTTTGAAATTGATGTTAGTAGATTTAATTTATTTATTATTATCATATTTTTTTGAAATTAAAAATAATATATTATTAAATTAAATATTGGCGGTTTGGCCCGATGGCGGCCCGATGGGTCAATGGCTGGCTAAATTTTCACCGATAGCATTTCGGTCGGCCACCTGAACCCTAAAACCACAAGTTCATTGGGCCGGGCCGGTCACCGACCACCTTTGCCGCCCTACCACGATCCCGGAACTTACGCTGACGGGTGGTAAAGTCCCATGAATTTACCCAGTTGCCTAGCGAGAGTTGTGTGTATCGCTTAGACGTCAACGGTGACGTGGTATTTCTTGCACTTTATGTAGATGACATTCTTCTAGTCGGCAACAATGTGAAGTTGTTATCGATCGAAAGAGTTGGTTATCCGATCGCCTCAAACGAAAGACTTAGGAGATGCAACATACATTCTTGGGATCAAGGTTTACCGAGATCGCAAGAGGAAAATGTCGAGCTTATCTCAAGCATCTTACATCGATACTGTGATTACTGCTTTAGTATGCGGACCGCCAAGAAAGGATTGCTACCTTCGCACATGGCGCCCTTTATCTCAAGGAGCGCCACTATGACCGCAGCGAGATAGATAGAAATGAGACAAGTTCCTTACGCCCACCGTAGTAGGAAGTCTCATGTACGCAATCTTATGCACGAGGCCCGATATCCGCTATGCGGTGGCATAGTAGCTAGATATCGCCTAACCTCGACAACTCATTGGATTGCGAGAAGCATATACTCAAGCACACGAAAATGACTCGAGATTATAGTCGGTTTACCATGCGATAGTCTAATGCCTTTGGGTTATACTGAGACTCAATTTCCAAGTCGACCGTGATGAGAAAAAGTCTACCTCGGCTATGTGTTTACCTTGGGAGGTGGAGCCAGATCCTGGCGAGTGCAAAGGCGATGCATTGCGGACTCTACCATGGAAGTCAATATGTAGCCGCCTTGAGGTGCAAAGGTCAGATGGTTCAAGAACTACCTCACGGATCTAGGTGTGGTACTGGTTTGCCCAAGAGTATCATAGTTTACTATGATAACTCAGTGCAGATGCAAACTCGAAGGAACCACGGACCCACAAGGCGACTCAAACACATAGAGAAAGTACCATGTCATACGAGAAATCGTGAGACGAGGGACGTCTTGATTGAAAAGATTGATACGACGGATAACCCAGCGGATCCATTCACAAAGAGCCCGCCGCAAAAACTCTACAAAGTGCACGCTCGAGGACTCGATTACGCTTGATGACACCCACTAAGAAAGGAAACTTTTGTATAAGTGGGAGAAGCAAAGTGATGGTTTTGTTTGTAATAGCTAGTAGAGACACATCAGATACTAAAAGTTTGCTTTAGTATAAGTGGGAGATTGTTGGATTTGTATAACAAAGCGCTTTGGTTGATCTTGTATACAATGTTTCGTTACCACTATTACAATCCCTATCTGAATTGAATACTTGATTGCATATATCTCGTGTCCCCTTATCTCATATATAGGTTAGATCATACAATTGTGTAGAAGATCACGTAAGTCCGTATGATTGGTCAAGCTTAATGAGATATAAAAGTTTCACACCGAGACAACTTGAGACGAGTTGTCGGTATAGCTACGGTATAGATAAGTGACTTGACTTGGTTGCTTGTCTATGCCGGGTACGCGTCGACGTATCAAGGATCACGATGAGACGAGTTCTTCTATCGTGACCGTGAAGAACCTAGATCTCGGTGACTTACGATGATCTAAACCTCGATAAGGTATTAGGTGAGTATGAGTTGTTGACCATCACTTTGACTTGTTATGGGTGAGGGTTATATGTTCTAACCCAATATTCTCCGTGATCTTGGGTGGTGGTAGTGCTTGATGTCATGCTAGTTATCTCAGATCGAGTCACCGTATCCGCTAGGACGATGACGCCCCTTAGGAGCTCAAAGGTTTATTGTACTAAACCCCGCAGTTGAGTTAGCTCAAGTACAATAATAAGGTCGAGTGGTACTACTTAAGGAATTAAAGATATTAATTATTTTAAGCAAATGTAATTCTCTAAATAATTAATAGACGTGCGATATCTTAAATACGGGATTCGTAATATCTAAGTGCAACCCGACCACCTTCGGTAATAAAGGGTAAGTCACTTTTATTCTCTAGTGGCATGAATGAATGTTTATAAATTAATTTATGTTCGAAATGAACATAAGATAATTAATTTATTTGAGGCCCATCTTTATTCCTCAGATTTGATCCCTGCCGCCCATCCAGCCCATAGCTCTTGGAAAATTGGCGCCTATTATCCCTACATGACAAGGATTTTATTCTCTTTATCCTATAAGGATATAATTATATTTATGGGATATGCATGGATCCTTTCCTAATGGGATTATGGTAGTGCATTATAAATATAAGGTAAGAGATAGAATCAAGGCTAATCCTCAATTATCTTTCCATAATTTTCGTGCATCTCCTAGAGCTCTTAGGAGAGATTCTCGAAAATTGCTAGAGGATTAGGTGATTTTCTCAGTATTCTCCATAGATCGCCCTCACCGACGCCGAGATCGGGCAACCGGATACAGCCCGAAGGTCAAAGCACGAGTCTCGATCCATTCATCTCGCTCATCCCCGACAGATTCAAAGGTAAACACGAGAAAACCCCACGTGTTGCAATTAATTATATAGACGCATGCTCAAATATAATCAATGTATGGTGAATTAAACATCCAAGATAGATCCTCGGAGATGGTCAAAACGCTTTTCCTACAAGTAGGTATGTTCTTGCCGCTCAAGTCTTTGATCGAACCATTTTTCTATGATATGACGAATTGCTTCAACCATAGAGCAAATGGGCAATCGCCTCGCCCACAACAACCGAGCATTGAAGGACTCGACAATGTTGGAAGTCAAAAGGTATAGCGCCTCGTGGCACTTTGATCCGCCCACTTCTCAACTCGACCTCTGTCAACTTGCCATATGCACCACCAAGAGGTCTATCTTCAGCACGGGGACTTTAACATGTTCATTGCTTAGTCAAACTCCATCTCCGATATGCATAAGCCGCTTACAGCACAATGCCACCGACGGTTTCCCAAAAGGCGTGATTTTTTCAGCGATGGTAGTAGCATAAGCCGTGAGCGCTCTCAGAAAGACATTTTCACAAGATCGATATACCGACGCACGCATCGTACACAATCAATGTCTCGTAATTCGACCGTAGCGCCTTCACGCCGCTCTATAAACCAAGTCCATGATAAATCATTCTCGATCGAACCAATTCCATATGCCAATGGAAAACTTGCTCGTTGTCGCCCTTCGTAATGAAGAACAAACAATATACCCTTATTGTGGCCCTTCGCGCGTGTCATCCACAACAATAACAGCCTCTACGACAACGTAACCGAGTAGCCGGAACCGAAGCGCCACAAAAGGTGGCGAAACGACTATCCGTCCAATATCCGGTCAATCAACGAACCAGATTAGTTGTCCGCAACATGTGAACATAACCCGGTAGATCCGATGGATTGTTCATACCCACCATATATCATCTCGATCGCCTATTACGAGCTCTCACCGCGACAAGATATGACGCCGCACGCCATACTCTCGTCAGAACTCGGCCATAATCGATCTCGGCTTAACGACTTCACCGCCTCGCAGATTTTTCGCGCTATGTATGTTGCAATCACACCCGCATCGACCTTGCGCGCTTTCGGTATTCACGAGATCATCTACATAGGTGTACGCATCAAACTTGCTCACAAACCAAAACCACCTGTTGCGATCGCGCAATAAAAACGGACACCGATCACGATATCCGCATTCGAACGTAATCCGGGTCTGCTTCGATCGCGAATAACAAATTTCGCTCTTTGTTCCATATGCCACAACCCGACGGATATCTTAAGGTCCACCTTATTGTCAAGACGGAACCTTCGCCATTTCGTCGGGGTTCGAATAGAGTCGAGATGACTAGCAAAAGATTGTTCAAGCCTCACGAGAATAACGAGAGCTAGCCAATCGCCCATCTCTTCCATTTGTTCTACCTCGAGTGCCTCGGTTACCCTCGTGTTACTCGCATAATCATCCCAAGCAACTTTTCTATTCCATCCTCTCGACGATCCACGCATCAAATTCTAAAACGTGCGAGATCACATTTGCACCGCACGCCTCCTCATCCTCCTCATCTTCTTCATCGACTCTGCTTGTTCTTCACCGCCGACGACGATTCGCCATCATCACCGCCGCCAACGATTGGCCACCCACTTCACATGTTGCGGCACTTCGAGGTGTATCTTGCTCAAAAAATCATATGCTCCAAATTGTTGTGTGAATGACTCATCCAGAGATGAGTATCGTGTCGTAGTCACGCTATATCACGTGGTTGCTCGAATCGTGACATATATGCTTCGGTTCGGTTGGGCCGACGCCCGTATGTCACATACACCTCTGTTGGGCATAAACCTCGCACAATCGAGCTAATGATCATCGGTAGTCAAAAGTGATTTGATAAGTCTACCACTTGAGATCTCGATATATAATGTATTTGGTAGTCAAAAGAATTTGCTCCCAAAAGGGAATTAATGCTTTCTCTTAACTCCCAAATAAGTGCATTATCAGTCCGAACATCCTCCATATCTAATGAAAATAATCTTCCACCCCGACATCTAATTAAATCATATAAATGCACAACAATTAATTAAAAATTCATTAATTATAAAACAAACATCTAAACTAAATAATACAAATTAAATATAAAAACAGTGACATTGATCACGAATGTTTAATAATAAGAACAATAAATTATAATTCATCGCCTCAATTCACCTAAACTTCAAGGAATCGACAAAAATATTATAAACTAAACTAAATGAAAATTCAATAATGAACATGTATAAACCATGATTCACCTAAACTAAATCAAATAATAAAACTAAATAAATAATACAATGCACAATAATGAACGTATATAAATCATTAACACTACTACAAAAATCAAGATAGACTACGCGTTTATGTGTAGTGTATGCATGTTCAGAGTGTAGAGAAAAGTGGTGTAGAAAAATAGCGCAAGACACACACGCTTTTACGCGTAGTCTATACCCACCATAGACCACGCCGCACATAGACCACGCTTTTTCGCCGTAGTCTATACCGCATGCACACACACAAAATTTCGCACATACACTACGCTTTTATGCGTAGTCTATACCCACCATAGACTATGCTTTTCGCACAACACCGGCTGCACTACACAAAATTTCGCACATACACCACGCTTTTTACGCCAGTCTATACCCACCATAGACTACGCCGCACATAGACTACGCGCCACGCGTAGTCTATACCCCACGCACTACACAAAATTTCACACACACACCACGCTTTTTATGCGTAGTCTATACCCACTATAGACCACGCTTTTCACATAGACTACGCTTTTACGCGTAGTCTATACCCACAAACCACAAAAATTTCGCACATACACTACGCTTTTATGCGTAGTCTATATGTATTAACTACGGTTTTGAGTTTATTTACTACGGTTTTGAGTTTATTTACTACGCTTTAATGCCAAATTTACTACGCTTTTCTATTACAACCCGTAGTCAATTTAATAACAACTACGGTTTTTCAATTTCAACCGTAGTTAATTTCTTTATTTAAACCTGCATAATTAATAACGCACAAGCAAACGAGATTAAAATATACTTGCGACTACGCTCAAAATCACTATTCGAAAATATACAACTGCTTTCATTACACCTACAAAATCACTATACAAAAATATACAACTGCTTTCATTACACCTACAAAATCACTATACAAAAATACTATGCACATCACATAACAAAACAATAAGACAGATCCCCATATCACAAGACAAAATAATTCAAAGATCAATAACTTACAACTAAAACATCACAAGACTATATGTGAAGAAGCATGAAATCACCATGAGTTCTTGTTCTATTCACGCAGCCCATGTCCTTATTCATCCATTCATGCTTCCCCAAAAAGGTCACTACAACATGTAACTCAACAAAACGAATGAGGGACGAAGTTCAATTTACCGCTCAATTTCATCGTCCAATTATGTTCGTGGAAACGACAAAGAAATGAACACCCTCGCTTCTATAGAATACCACGCCTTATCCTTTCTCGCGCTCGGCATCGAAAAGTAAGTCTCAGAGTAACCCCGCATTCTCCGCCAGAGTCCGGGTTGGGTAAACAGAGCCGAGTCAACATCTTTCAAAGTCAACATCTTCACAAGGTTTTCCCAAAGACTATGAACACCAAAGATTTGCACTCGTTGCTTTGCATCGTAGTCCGATATATACACGACGATCAATACATCCAAGCGAACAAATTCTAAATCCAAATTATCCGCCTATGTGTCAAGACTTGTGCTTTGCTCGTGAGATAGAAATTTGACTAAACAAGGGTGTGAAGGATAAATAATGACACAAAATTAGCAAATGCAACTCAATTGTCACCTTAAGAGAACTCTAACTATAAGTTATAACAAGCGGTTGAATAGAAAACAAACTTTAGGGATGTCCAAGCACCAACTAATAGAACAATTCAACACTAAATACAAAATAGACCAACATTATTTCTCCGTCAATCAAGCAAAGGTGTCCAACAAAGTGATTAGCATATTACCTCCGTGGCAAGAAGGGATTTCGTGAGCTCGCCTTGAGAAGATCTCGCATATATAAATACAAATATTGAAGCTTGGATCGTGCATGCCATAACATAAATGTGCGATAACACATAAATGAAGAAGACTCACCTCGATGGGCTTCCCATTGAGAAAAGCACCTTTGCCATGAATTGCGGTGAAAAGCTACGTTTTGAAACCAAGATTTATTATCTATTGCTCAAAATGTAAATTCGCTTAAGAAAGTAAATTAGGCTTTCAATTTGACATGAAGCACAGTGAAGTTTTAGCACAAAAATAAATATAAAAAACATAAATGTTCCTTTGGCTAATCATATGTACATTCATCAATTAATTTAATTTTATAAAGATATGATTCATTAGAGATAGACAAGAAAATGAAAACATTTGAGCAAAACAAAGGAGCTACATGCATAAATTAAATTGTTTGAGCTATATATTTCCTTAAAATTCCAGAGACTCATAAATCAATTAAGTGGACTTTATACTGGACATGAGAAAGCAAAGGTATCATAAAATAAATCCTTTTTATAATACTTCAAAGTTACCTCATCCATAATTGGATTATAGACAATCCCTTCTTCCTCTAAAATTTCTCAAAACCCATTTCTGGATTTTTTTTCAATATCTATGCATAACAGAGTAAAAATAACACTTCTCGTACTTTACAGTATCGACTCTTGTGCTTACGATATACAGGTATAGTATATTACCTCACTTCAAACACTAGTACACATTTGGACTCTCCATGATCAGTTAATATCATGATTATATGAATATAGAAGCCTAACCTACTGCACCGGGCAAACATGACCAAAGAGCCAACAACTAAAGACACGCCGTCCATCCAACAATTGCAGTAACTTTTGTTAGATTAGAGCTAGCACAATAAAGAATAATGATCAGCAAGGTAACTGAAACACTAAACTGAAAACACGTGTCAACTTACCAAAAGGACACAGCTAATGAAGAGTATCACATTAACAACCACTAATGAGAAAAGAACTGGGCATAACCAATTCTTCCATCATGTCTATAGCATATCGTGTGTTTCAATCCTTGCTTCTTGCCCTCAATGCATTTGACTACATCAGATCAAACCATTCAGTGTCAATCTGATGATGATGTGAACAGGTCTTACAAGGAAACATCAGAAGTTTCAGAAATATGGAGCAGAAATAAAGATATCACAACAAAAAGGGATTATGAACAGTATTTATTGCTGTTCATGAGGATTCAGTTTGCTCTTCAGAGATCTACACATCCAGAAACTCACAAAATGTTCAATTGGATAGCATAGAAAATTGAAATGAAGCAAGCCATCCTTCATCACACCCCACCTGAACTGATCTCCACTACTCATGCCTAGTCTATACAGAAATATCAATGGATTGATGACTTCTTGATCTTTACTCGGTCATCAATACCAATATGCTTGACCAAGTCAAAACAGTAGCCGCTACCAGAAACACTGCCAGAATAAATAATGATAATGCCAATAAAAATACAACCACATCCACAAAAACAACACTCAAGCTCATAGCTCTACACATCACAGCACATTCACATAACAATCAGGACAGCAGTAGCACACAAAGCTAAACTCATTTGTAATGCTTTCTCTCGAAAAAGAAACATATGAACTTTGTCCACAAAGTGCTAACTCATTTTTGTCTCCACTAGCAATGTGATATGAAATTATTGCAAGTACCAATGGAGTTACATACAATGAAGAGAGCGATATGCCGATGACCTTTATCAGAAGCAAGCTCCACAGGAGTTTTCCCCGCCTTATCTTTTACCATTAATTCCTCCTTAGAACCTGCATGTGCAAGCACACTGCATGCCTCAACATTTCCTCTCAATGCAGCCCAATGCAAAGGTGTACAACCTAGCCAAAAAAAGTAATAAGCATCAACACAGTATAAATCAAGCCAAAATATATTGTAATTAGTAATTTTATTATGTGAGTTATAAGGAGGTAAATGGTTCGAAGAGCATGAATTTGTTTTGTTGTGTCTCTGGGACATTACTTTGGAATACAAATGCCTCCTAAATGGCATCAAAACATAGCGACAAATTTTTAACAATTTGTACATCAGTCAATAGTCTCCAAGAAGTCTTGAATCTAGTTTAATCAACAAGTTAGCCTCTGAAGTGATAATCAATTGTGTCAACATTCACAATTTTGCAAAGAATATGTTGGCACGAAAATTATCCCAAAAACTATAGCATTGGGCTATAGGCAAAGGTTACAATTTTGATAAACCCCATTATCTATCTAACTTTCCTATCCTCAATTAGCTCGTATTCTCCAAAACAAGCTCTTTGGAGTAGCTAGAAAATACCTCTATTGATTCCTCATTAAAAAAATCCCAGCAGCATGAAAAGGAAAATATAGAGACAAAAGCAGCCTTTCTCCCATTTCAATGTTGTAATGGAGTACGGACAAAAGGAATTAACTACCGTTAGCGTATCTAAAAACTAAAATCCTGAACTACAAGGCTAAAACAACAAAAGGATGCTAACAAAAGATTGCATGTGCAAATCATAAGGAATAAGTAACAGCATGCCATAATTGACAGTAGAAATGAACAGTGAAGTTTATCCAAGGATCACTCTATTTAGTTAACAGTAGCTATCACTTTATAATATTATCTGCCCTTGTCCTATGTAGCTCAGAACACCTTAAAATACATTACATCCTACCTTCTTTATCCTGTCTTCCTTGGGACGCATCTCTAAACAAAAGCAATCTAATAGTATCAGCAAACCCTTTAACAGCAGCCCTGTTCAAAAGCAAGAGAAGATAAAGTCAGGATAGTTTTTATACACAAAGAGAGAGCCAATAAGCACCAAAAGTAGTTGCAAACACATTTTCACACAAAATATAGTGTAACTACATAAGATAGTCATAGGATCATTTACACACCAGTGCAAAGCACTCCTTCCATGACTGTCCAGTGCATCAAAATCTGCTTGATACTTAGCTACGATGTAATTCAGGAATGCTGTTTGGCCATACTGAGCAGTAACATGAACTGCCTGTTCTAAAATATTTATTAGACTTTAACATAAAGCAACATGCATGAATGAAATCAATTAATAAAATGTTGATATTTTGTTTAACTATCGATTCTGAGACTAAAATGTAAATAGACCAAGAACATCAAGCAGACAGAGAACTTCCAAAATAAATCACAGACTAATAATAAAACCGTGTGTCTGTGTCAGAGAAAGAGAAAGAGAGCTGCGCATAGCAAATCAAAAACATGATTAACCATTTAGCCTCTGCTGATACCTCCAGGCATAACTACAATCCAGACAAGTCCAAGTTTCTTCTTTTGTTATACTCAATTTTATTGCATGATTAAGATACGCCAACTAAGAGAAAATCACTACTATCGACATCAAGTGAAAGCTGCCCCAGAATAGGGAAAATAAAACTCGATCTTCAGCATCATTCCCACGCCTTCTTCTTAAATAACAAAAAGACAATAAACAACTTTATAACCATCATCAGTTCCCAATTGTTTTAGAAAAAAAATTAAAATGCCTGCATTACCCGATAACCATTCAAATCATCAGCCTCAACAAGCGCCCCATTCTGCAGCAAGACATCTGCAGTCGTAATCGATCCTCGAACTGCAGCCCAATGCAGTGCCGTCTGTCCCGTATCATCCTTTGCATTCACTTCTCCACCTCTCTGGCAAACCCAAAATATCGCGTAAAATTCCAAATTCAGAGAAAAATTGAACACATTTTTAACCGGAAACCGCTCAATTCATTAAAAAATACTTCAATAATGTATTGACAAATGTCGGCAAAGTTGTTGAGGGCAGCCCACTGGAGGGGGTAGTAGCCGTTGCCGTCAGGACGTGAGACAGATACGCTGTCATTCTCGACGAAGTTCCGCAGCTTCTCGAAGTCTCCATAGGCTGCGGCGGAGTAGACGTCGACGATATGGACTTCATTAGGGTTTCCATTGGCAGGCTTATGTTCGTTGTGATCCGTAACGATTTTGATTTCAGACGACCCCATTTGAGATTGAATCAACGAATTCTTACTTGAATCTCTGTGTTCTCTTTACATCAAAATGAAAGTAAATTGTGATGAAATTATCGAAATAATTTATGTGAGGTTTAGGGTTTGAAAGTTGAAACAGCATCTGATTCTACTGTGGTGGAGGGGGAAGGTTAAGCACATAAGTAACTTGCTTCATTCTTTTGTTGTTATTTGTATTGTTTTGATATTATAAAGTAATTAATTTTTTCCAAATTTTTTACGAAGAGGAATGAGGAAGAGACGAAGAGCTCGAAGCTCACCTTCTATGGACGACGATTAAGAGCCCTCCGAGCAGGGAAGAGGAATGACTGAATGAGGACCTCGGCCAGCTACGGGAGCGCGAGATCTGGTGCGCCGCGAGATAGCTCGGCGCCGTTAGCGGCGGCCGGACTGGAGAACGCCGGCGAATTGGGAACGGCTGGACTGAATGAATTGACGAGAGAGAGAGACGGAGCAGCTCAGTCAGCGGTAGGGGGAGGGAGAGAAATTGAGGATTGAATTTTTTATTTTATTTTATTTTTAAAATTTATGCACATAGACTAAAAAAAAAAAACACGCACATAGACTACGCTTTTAAAGCAGTAGTTAATGCTCATATAGACTACGACGAAGATAAGCGTAGTATATTTCAAAAATCATGAATAGACCACGCTTTTACGAAAACAGTACATATTATGTAGAAAAGTGATATTTGTAGTAGTGATAAGTATAAAACAAATATCTAAATTAAATAATAATTAAATATTATAATTCATCGGGGACGAATTTAAACCATAATTCACCTAAACTAAATTAAATAATAATTCACCTAAACTAAACTAAACTAAATGAAAAATTCCCGCTCCCCCAGCGGCTAAATGAAAAATTCAACTGCATTGGGACGTATTCATAAACTAAACTAAACTAAACTAAACTAAACTAAACTAAACTAAACTAAATTAAACTGCAAAACTATAATTTAATTCAACCGCAAAATTAAACTAAACTAAACTAAATAATAATTAAATATTATAATTTAATTCAACTTCAAGACGTATTTAATTCATTTAGGTGAACCCATAGCCCAACCCCACCCCCGCTGCCAACCCTCCCCAAATGACTAAATGAAAATTCAACCGACGATTTATAATAATTAAACTAAACTAAACTAAACTAAACTAAACTAAATTAAACTGCAAAACTATAATTTAATTCAACTACAATACGACGTATTTAATTCATCTAAAAATTCATAATACACAATAAATCATACAAATGCACAATGGTTAATTAATTATTCATCTAACAATAATTATACGATGCCCTAAATAATTATTGATTGAAATTAATTAAAATTCACCTAAATTCATCTAACAATAATTAAGGAATCATATATATAACAAATACATCAAAATAATGAAATTACCTTTACGATCCAATCGAGAGGCGGCGATATTTGATAAAGAAAACGATTGCAAATATAGATTTGCGCAAGACGAAAGTGAGTGATTCAAATGAATCGAAAGGAAAGAATTAATTATATAAATAAAGTCCGATCAAAATTTTATTCATGTCATTAATGGTGAAGTAAATTCATTGCAAAAGTTCACCGCAAAATTCATGTCTATTAAATATGAAGTTGTTGGTTTATTTAATTTTCATTAGTATGAAGTTGTTGGTTTATTTAATTTTCACCAGATTCAAATTCACCGTAACGAAGTTGTTGATTTATTTAATTTTCATCAATATTCAAATTCATTGATAATTTATTTCAATGGACTTGACTTTGTTGAATATTAATATTAATTTTGTCAATATTAATTACATCTAAAAATTACAAAATCAAATATTATAGGATTGCAATTTATAATTAATTAATAAAATATTGTAATTTATAATTGATTAGGCGGCTAACCCCACCCCAGCCAATCCACCCTCCCCGCCAACCCTCCCCGCTAACCCACCCCCGCGGCCAACCCTACCCCTGCTAACCCTCCCTGCTAACCCACCCCCGGCCAACCCTCCCGCGGCCAACCCCACCCCCACTACCAACCCACCCTCAGAGCTAACCCTCTCCCCGGCCACCCCCCCACCCACCCCCCATGGCCAACCCTCCCCAATGCCAACCCCACCCCAAAGGACCCTTTTAATTTAATAACTTTAATTATAAAAGTAAAAATGATAAAGATAACTTTAATTTAATTTAATTTGTACATAATTATATAAAAAAGATTTCAAGAATTAACTAACGGCTTTTATCGATATTTGAAATGATCAGATTAAATTTTGTGCAAATGCTCCAAAATATATTTAAAATGGTTTGGGATAAAATGACTCTTTTTTCAAATGAATATATACGGTTTCAACTTTTTTTAAAAAGGGCATTGATATATATTTCCACTTGATTTTAAATATAGAAGATGAAAATCCATTTATAAATAGTTTTTAGTGCAAGTGGTCACTGGAGTATGGGAAGCCGTAGCGTAGGGCATGGGTGTCGAGTGATGTGTGGATCATGTGGCTGAAAAGGGCCACCCATCGTAGGCCGAAAAGTCAAGAAGCAGACGATAATTGCTCCACATTTGTCTCATGTCATTGTCATCTACTTTTTTTCTCACATGTCCCTATCTGAATTCTCAACCCACACCGCTTGTACAATTTCCATTCTATTCTTTCTAGGGGTGAGCAAAATACCCGAAATTCGAATATCCGATCCGAATCAAATCGAAATTTAAAATTTATTTCGGATTTTCGATTCGGACCGGATTGATATTTTTCAAAATTTGGGATTTTCGGATTGGATTTTTTTAATCCGAAAAAATCCGAAAATTCGAATTTTATATAATTTATATATAATAATAATATTTTATTTAAATATTTTTAAATCTAATATAAATATATATAGAATTAACAAAAATTGGTTTCGGATTTTCGGATTTTTCATAATTTCGGATTTTTCGGTTCGGTTCGGATATTTTTATAAAATTTTCGAATTTTCGGATTTCGGATTTTCGGATATTCGGTTCGGATCGGATTGTTTTTCTCTCAAAATTCGAATTTTCGGATCGATTCGAATTAGGCAAAAATCTGAACTGAAATCCGAATGCTCACCCCTAATTCTTTCACGTGCTTTTTATTTTTTCAGTCCCGACGTGCTTAAATACCCACTACTCCACGGGGTTTTTTTTTAATTATTATTTCATCTCCGTGCTCACTTTTTGATCGATACTCCAACCAATATCCATTTCTTGAACGTAAGCGTTTTTAACATAGTTAATAAAATGAACGTAACCTTAAACAAAATTGGAGTCTTACAAAGTTCAATTATATTTCTGAAATATATAAGATTATCTTTAATTGCTTATTTATTTTATTAATGCCAAATAGAAGTTATGCAGATCTTAAGATGTAAAAGAGGATATAGGCTTTTTACATGATTGTGGTCATACATCCTTTAATTTCGACAATAGGTATGTATATGTTACATATAGGCTTGTCAATAAATGAATTTTATCTAGATTAATCCAGAACTGCTCATAGCTCATTAGCAACGTTTCAGTTCCGATTCCAGACCGGTCCATACCCGGTCCGTTTGTTTCGGGTCCCATCGGGTCCGACACTTTTGTTTTTTTTTTGTTTTTTTGTGTTCTATAGGCTTTTCTAATGTGTTTTAGATATTTTGTTAATAATTAATTGTTATTTTTTTTATCAAGTTATGAAAAATTATAGAAATTGTTAATTATTTTAGTATTTGGGTAATGATCCGATCCAAACCCATGTTTGATGGTCCGGGTCTAATATTTAATTGATCGATGTAAAAATCATAATCGATATTTATTTATTGGTTCTGATTTAGGTAAAACCTGCCCACTGAGAAGCCTAGTTACATATAATAAATATTACTCTCTTCGTCCACCATCTTTGAAAAGAGGAAAATGGAAGACACACAAAAAAAGAAATTAAATGCAAATTTTTAATGGAGGGAAGAAGTATTATTTATACAAATAGATCGTCCATTCATACTTATTTGTAAAAAAATGTTTGTTTATAAAAAATGTCATGTAATATCTGAAAGACCACATAATGTTCTATTATTTAAAAATTAATTAAATCATTAATAAACCGTCATTATATATGGATAAGAGGAACTTTTTAGCCATCTTGCAATTAATTTAAATCCATAATTATTTTGGAGAAACATGTTTTTTCTTCCCCAAATAGTACTTTCATATAGAATATATTGTATGTTTATAAATTAATATATCAAGTAATCCTTGAGGATGATCTGGTTGTAAAAGAGTTGGGTCCTAAAAATATTTCTTACGTGTACCCACTGTTTTTTCTGCCTAATGTGATAGTTTGTTTAATATTATATGTCGAGGTGGTCTCCTGTGCAGATATCCGTACATACAGATAATGATATTTTTTTCAATATAAATGATACTTTCGAATTAAAATGTAAAAATTAAATGATAAAGTTTTTAATGTAAATAATATTTTTATAAATAGCAAATAACTTTTTTATCCGTAAGAATCATGTGGACGAATATACAATAGTTTTTGTGTTTTTGTGTTACTAGTCACATCATATTTAGTACAGAGATATTATACGCGTAGTTGCATATATATGTGCCTCTATCTTCATGCACAATCAATATTAAAAAACCTCTATCTAAAACTTACAGTTCTCCTAATATTTTTCATTAACCAAATGCAAAAATGGATCTCGTAGGCAACGAATATTCACGCTCATCTTCTCCGCCGTTTCAGATCGCGACGTCACCGGAAACACCAACTCCGGCGGGCAAGAAACGGGCCGGGCGGAAGGTGCTGAACGAGACGCGCCACCCCTTCTACAGAGGCGTGCGGCGGAAGAACGGCAGCAAATGGGTTTGCGAAGTTCGCGAGCCAAACAAGAAGTCAAGAATATGGCTAGGCACCTTCCCGAGCCCGGAGGCGGCGACCGTTGCCCACGACGTGGCGGCCCTGGCCCTGCGCGGAGATCACGCGCCGCTCAACTTCCCCGACGCCGCCTCCCGCCTCCCCGCCCCGGTCGACCTCCCACCACGACATCCAGCGGGCAACGATTAGGGTTTCACAAGAGAGAAAAGTCGTAATAAATTCAGCCGATACTAATCCGTCGGGGGACAAGGATGATTCCATGGAGCGGAGCCGCGTGGAGTCATCCGAAGATTGCTGGTCGTGCAATCAAAGTCCGACGTCGGAAGGGAATGAGCCGGGCGAGGTCGCCGGATTCGTGGACGAGGAAGCGGTGTTTAATATGCCGGCGTTGGTAGATAGCATGGCGGAGGGGATGCTTGTGACTCCATTGGCTATGAAGAAAGGGTTCAATTGGAGCAAATGTGATGATGAAGGGGTAGAGTTGAGTTTGTGGGTGGACTAAGTTAAGTAATGTTTGTGGAAACAGTAACGTTGTCTGAATTTGGAAATGTTGCAATTTGCAAAATGATCACCTTTCAGTTTGATGCAATCACAACCTTCCCAATTAAGTTTTCAACAAAGGTTTATTCGATGTGTATTTCTAGCGTTTTGTTTACGTGTTTCATGTATGAGTTGATGATGTTAATTAATAACCTTTGTACATATAGCATCGATGTGCATTTATTATTGTTAACCTTGAGATGATGTATATGGTATCTATTTACAGAACGCGCTCACATGACACTCATACAACTATAAATTTTGAATAACATTAATTAATTTCATTATATATCGTTAAATATGTCTACCGTCAATGATATTACTTTTAATTATATTGAGCATACAGATTCTGATCAATCGTCTCGTCTTCATAATTTATAAAATTATGCTATGCATTTTAGTAAATATAAGAGAAATACCAACAAATTATTGGAAAATATGTACTAACAAGACAGAACTTGCCTGGCCAGACACAACTTGTAAATGTAAATGTAGGAGATGATCAAAACTAACAATGAATTAAAACAAGAAAAACAGAGAAACTTAAAAACCGATTCTAATGCCGAGTCGAGGAGGCCTCTTTCCGCAGAAGAACACGCCCAGTAGTGCTCTCGGTTCGCGATCGTCACCAAAGATGAAACAGCGTCTCGTGTAGGTGGCGCGACCATGAGACCAACGAGCTCCGCGAACCGACGGAGGCGAGGTAGCTTGGACACGAGCTAAGAATGCAGAGAGTATCTTTGGTATGCAGTCGACAGAGGGTGGCTTATCGCCGAGAGACATATCCTATTTATAGCGCCGTCCCTCATGGGGAAGATGCCGAGTCAACACCGCATTGATGTCGGGTGTTACGGGTTATGTCCGCGGAGGTTTCGGAGACAACGTGTCCACGCTTCCGCAGAGCCATCATGTCGGAACGTTAATGCGATTCTGACGAATCGACAACGCGCGTCCCTGTGTTCATGGACGATCCGGACGTGTAATACCCCGAATTTCGGGCTTAAAAATTTCAAAATGAGAAGGAATATTATGATAGAAACGAAATGAAACGAACGCCGAGAGTCGTCAATCTTGAGTAAAATCGAAAATTCTTAATCTTTTCATATGGAATAAATTTTATAGTAAATAAATATGTTTTAAGTATATTTGGGATATTATTTATGCTAAGGAAATATTTTCCTTATTTTCTAGTGATTTTCAAAAATATGGGATTAAGTGATTAATTTGTGATTTAATATATGATTACTTGATTTTATGTGATGAGTTGTCATGTTTATCTTGTAGTATATGATAAGATAATTATCTTGTATAAAACAAGCATGAATTTCAAATTAATGAGGTGTATATGTGATAAGGTTTGAAAATGACATTTTTAAGATAAGTATGTTATGATATTTTTATAAAATGATAAGATAAGGTCATAATTAATTAAGAGATAATGTTTATCTCTTAGAAATGTGTAGAAATATGATAAGTATCAGAGGAGATATTATTTTGAATCTTAGCTAGCAAGTTTTGGAAAAAGAGGTATTATTTTATGTGAAATTCGAAAACTTAGATTTTTATGTGATAATTGTATTAAATAATTTATTTAATTATATACTTGATAAATATCATGATTCTAGATCAATCTTATCTCATAGAAATTATAAAAATTTCGAAATTCACAAAATAGGGTGAAAATAGAATTTTGTGAAATTTAAATTTAGAAAACCTAATTTCAAAAATTAGGGAAAAATGCTAAGAATTGTTTCAAAAATTTATTTTATGATATAATATCATTATATTTATATAATTACTCATGAAAATAATATTGGTTATGAAAAGAACAATAGTTTGATAATTTATCCCTAGTTTCGAATTATTTGCCGATAACTTTACTTTAATACATGGAAATGATCATAATTAATTTTCCTATGATTTATTTTATCATCTAATATTATTATTGTGTCACATAGCTATTAATTGGAGAAAAATAAAATATTTGGCATAATATTTATGAAGGGGCCGAAAATTTGGAAATTAATAGTGTGAAATGAAGAAATATCATGCTTTAATTAATGCTATGTTATTATTATTTGGATAAGATATTATTATAGGATAAGATAGACTATGTATCCAATTTGAACAAGTAACTATAGCCTTTGTCTTGTAGTAGTTGAAATATTTGAAAAATAAATGTGAACAAATGTGAAATCAAAATAAAGTCTTAGTGTATAATTTTGACTTTTCAAAAATGTCATTATCCTAAGTTAATATTAATATATATATCATATCATAAGAAATAAAAATCACTCCCATGTATCTAAGGGATGGCCGATCACTATGCTATTTAATTAACTAAAGAATTATCCTAAATTGTTAAAGTAATAAATACATGAAAAAGATGTTATTAATGTTTGTGATAAGGAATATTAGGATAATTTGTCCTATTCCATGGCAAGGTGCCGTGAAACATAGGGGTAAAGGGAAATGAAATTTTTCTTTTTTTAATCTATAATGTTGCCGTGAACTTAAGAAGGAAGAAAAGGGGAAATTGTCTTTAGCAATTACCAAGTGGACAAATAGGTGGAAAGTATATATTAAGGGATAAGATGACATAATAAACTATAGGATAAAATAAAATAATTATCTCTTATGCAAAGAAGGTGGCCGAAAATATCATGAAGATAAGGTATGAGTTGTAATTCTTATCTTTACACCTAGCTATGTGATAATATTAAAAAGATAAGATATGATATGATTTGATAAGATAAGATATTTTATGAAATAATGATTAAACCCACTTTATAAATCATATAAATAGAGGTTACCCTCCCATAACCTCATAACCGAAAATAGAGAGAAATAGGAGAAAAATAGAGAAAAAATAGAGTGTTCTTCGAGCATTCTTCGATCATAAAAGAATAACGTCGACGCCGATCAAACCGATAAAAGGTTAGAATTTATGTTATGTTTATGTTGTTCATGTAATTTTCAAAATTATGCGACTCAAAGCTAATATGTTTAGATATTGTATTTATATGATGTTATTAAGCATGTAGTATAATTATATCACAAAATCAAGCATGATATCAAATTCTATATATGGACCGAAAACTCAAGGTATGATATGTTGATTATTATGATTTTTAATTGGTGATTTAAGCATGGAATCATGATCTAGGTATTAATTATGCTTATATGATTTTATGTAGAATTTTGGAAAACTTTAGTACCTATAAGTCTATGAATTTCGAAAATTATAGAACATGATATTATGATGAGATATAATCCATGTTTGAGTGTTATCATAACATATTGAAAGTGTAGAATCATAATATAGTGTTGTAAGAATTTATCGAATTGTTAAAATTTATCGACCTAAGTCCAAATTTTCAAAAGTGACTTAGAAGATTAAATTCAATATCTCACAATAAATAAAAATTATGTTATAGTAAGGATGCTTATAGATGAGTATGTGTTATGTGATTTTATCGAATTTTGGAAATTATTTGCTTAGTTTAATTAGGTTTTCGAAAACTACAGTTATATGTATTAATGTTTTAAATTTATTTTATAAGGTATGATTGTATAAGATGATCCAAAATGATGTTTTAGACATATTATGATTTTATGGGAATTTTTAGAACAAAAATTGCACATAAAATAATAGAATTTCATAAAGGAATTCATAAGTCAAATGTCGACTTTAGTCAAAATTGTTGACTAAATGTCGACAAGTCAAAATTGTTGACTAAAACATCGACCAAAGTCAAAGGCACGAAATCGATAATACGCGATCTATGTGACGTAAGACGCTTAGTAACAATGTGACCTACGCTACCTAAGTACATTAAAACGCACATTATATACTAAAGAGATGGAATATCTCTTATATGATGAGCGATGTCATAATCGACATCATTTTTATTAGGAATCATCAAAATAAGTCCGCTTAGCAATTTTATTTGACGATATGACGTTATAGACGATGTTCGCCTCTGTCGAAAAGTATAGCGATGTACTAAACCTCGCTTCTCACATTGAAAAGGGTCCCGCCGGAGGAGAAAGAAGACGATAATTAAGTATTAGTGACGTAAGAACTATAAGTTCTCGAGGTGGGCTTTCTTATCAAAATCATTTACGAGCTTTCTTGAAAATCATTTATCGTTATTGCTTTATCGCTTTTCCCGCAAATGATAAAGTACGATATTGTTCGCCAAAATGTTTTATGTTTTGTATATATCCATTCGGGTTGCACTGGGCAACAGGAAGTTATTACGAATTCGGGTCCCATCGGTGAGATGCTAGTTAGATTGTGTACACAGAAGATTTGAGTCATTGGGTCGCCACTTGCTTAGACATCCGAGTCATTGGTCGCCATTTGTTGTGCGTCCGGGTGAAGGAGGCCTCCTCCGAATGCTATCCATAGCCGACTGGAATATACGTGAAAAAAATGACCAAGCAATGACTTTGTGAAAATGAGAAATGTTTTAGTAAGCGCAAGGTCTTTTCAAATAAAACCCTCGTGTCTTACCGTGATGAAGGTAGTACAATATTTCGTAAAGTAAAATGTTTTCGCAATGTGTCCACCGAGTGCAATCTTTGTACTCACCGCATGTTTGTTTTAAACGCGCGGCCGAAAGCAGCGATGGAACGTAGCGGAGTCGAGCGGAATCTTTGTCAAGTAGTATGAAGTATTTTGGTTCGCCTTGAGAACGATTCACACGCATGTCTCACACGCTTTATTCCACCGCCAAACTCTTGAGACTCTATTATCTTTTGTTACTATGTTAAGCTTTGTAAAAGCCATCGCTTTATCAAACCTTGAAACCATCTATTATATATAAGTTATTTTGCTCCGCCATGATTTCCGTTTACATTGGAACATCTATATTCTCTTCAGAGGTGAAAAGAGTTGAAACCCTTATTCTTTCATATCCACTTAAACCGAACCCCAAGTCACGGTCCGGTGAGGATAAGTCGAACCGGCCGTGACAGTGGTATCGTGAGCGCTCGCTCGCTTTGAACCAAAAATATTATTTCTATCCAAAGTCCGCTTGAATCACTGACTTTTATGAATCCATCGCCGCCAACGCCTCCTGCTCATCACGCCAACCGCAAGGAAAAGTGGTTTCGAGGAAAAGGTATGGTTTAAAAGTTTTGCAAAAGTATGTTACGCTTTGAGGAAGTATTTGTGAAAATGTTTTAAAGTGGACATGCCGTTAAGTGAGTAGTTTTCAATTATGATAATTCATGGACAAACGAGTGGTTTGTCTCAAGAAGTTTGAGTTCATACCCATTGGTATGTGATTTTGTTGTGATGAATTTGAAAGAAATTAAAGCTTATACCCTATTGGTATATGAGTATTGATAATGGACATATATAGAGTTATATGTCAGTGAAGTATATTTATGAAACGAAGTTGAATTGTGAAAGTATTTTGATTTTCAAAAGAACGTATATGAGCTCTAAGTTTCACAAAGAACTTAGATTGAACAAGATCATAGGAAATTTCCTTCTATGTATAACGTAGTGCTTGATGAACCACGAGAACTTGAGAACTTAGAAATGCTTTTAAGTACGATTTGACGAACGTAAATTGGAATGCTACGTAGAGGAATGAAAGCTTCGATAAACGAATGTCACTTGTGACATAGGCATAGTATCTTCATTTGAAATTTTACGCAACAGAATTTTGAATCGACTATTGCTTACACGAATAAATCTAGAGCGATATATGAATTGGTGTATAGAATGCTAAGTAAGATAAGTGTTTATGAGATGTTTTATAAGTTATAAAGTATTGTTTATAAGTAGCAATTGTCTTATTAAGAAATAAGAATAATACGGATTGAAAAGACAAGTACGGAAATGGAAGTTTTAAGTGGAAAGTAGTTGAAAAGTTGTTTTAGGTTGTGAAAAGGAAAAGGATATGAGAAAGAGTTGGAAAAGATATGAGAAATGAAATGTCAAAGTGAAATGTTTGAATTCATAGAATTCAATGAGATGTATTGGTATAAACGAGTTATGTTATTACTATTTGAATTGCAAGTTGTTAGTAGGTTATCCCAAAAAGAACGTAGACTGCTTAAGATGTATGATCCCTTTTGCGAAAAGAACATAGAAATATGAATTATGAGAATTTTAGTCCAAGAATGGAAATAAGAATAAATACAAGTAGAAAAGACTGAGAATGTAGAAATGGAATGATGATTTTGAGATAATGAATGTCACTATGCAGTGGTAACATGAGTATAGTCTTTCCCTGTAGATGTTCACACGTACTGAAACTCCGAGTTGGCTATTAGAACTTAATAGAGACGTGATCAAATTGTTAGTTGAAACTCGCAGAATAATATCCATAGTAAAAGGATTCCGCACGTAGAATAGAAAATGTTTAAAGTTAAGAGTCAGAGTTAGTAATGTGGACTTAAGTTTCGATATATAAATCATATTTTGAGAAACCTTACGATTTATGATGACCCAGTACAAAGTATACGATGTTTCAAATTTTATTCATTACCTAAAGTTCGCTATCGAGTTTTACTCTACGACCTAGTTTCAAATGAGATATCCTCGATTTTCTCACTCTTTCCGAAAGAAGTTTACAACCGAAAGTTTATAAAAGTCCTTTCAAACCAAGCCTTCATGTGATCGAGAAGTATTTGTGACGGCCCGCCAACCCATATGACCAAAGATATCTCAAGAGTCGCCATTCGTCTTCTTCGACCCTATATCCCAAATTATTCATTTCAAAGTAATTCAAATTTCAAAATTGTCATCTTGAATTGTGAACCCGCACTCCACTTATAAGTTGTCATGATACATTTCCTCCAATCCGTGAAGCTAAGAAATATAAAATAGGTCGACTTATTTTGCACCCGAGTTCTCGATCAAGAGAGTGATATGTTTCTTCAGAGAGAGAGATACAAGAAGTCATGATAAAGAAATGTTCTGTGAGATAAATAAGCACGAGGCAATTTCAAGACTACGATATTATGAGATTATACGCAAGTATTTTAGAACTTAGACGAAACGAAAAGAAGGAATACGAATCTCCTTCATTAAAGGTATGAGGTACCGACGTTAGCGTAAGTTCGCTTAAACTTAGATTTGGACATAGGATTCACCGTCTATAAGAATCGATAGTTGAGTAGATACGAATGAAAGTTAAGGATCATACGATGATTAGAAAAGGGTACAAGGTACCAACGTTGGAATCGAGAACGTTATGAGGATACGCAAATTTCAAGGACGAAATTTCTTTAAGGGGGGTAGAATGTAATACCCCGAATTTCTGGGCTTAAAATGTCGAAAATGAGAAGGAATATTATGATAGAAACGAAAATGAAAATGAACGTCGGTAGTCGTCAATCTTGAGTAAAATCGAAAATTCTTAATCTTTTTCATATGGAATAAATTTTTATAGTAAATAAATATGTTTTAAGTATATTTGGGATATTATTTATGCTAAGGAAATATTTTTCCTTATTTTCTAGTGATTTTCGAAAAATATGGGATTAAGTGATTAATTTGTGATTTAATATATGATTACTTGATTTTATGTGATGAGTTGTCATGTTTATCTTGTAGTATATGATAAGATAATTATCTTGTATAAAACAAGCATGAATTTCGAAATTAATGAGGTGTATATGTGATAAGGTTTGAAAATGACATTTTTAAGATAAGTATGTTATGATATTTTTATAAAATGATAAGATAAGGTCATAATTAATTAAGAGATAATTTTTATCTCTTAGAAATGTGTAGAAATATGATAAGTATCATAGGAGATATTATTTTGAATCTTAGCTAGCAAGTTTTCGAAAAAGAGGTATTATTTTATGTGAAATTCGAAAACTTAGATTTTTATGTGATAATTGTATTAAATAATTTATTTAATTATATACTTGATAAATATCATGATTCTAGATCAATCTTATCTCATAGAAATTATAAAAATTTCGAAATTCACAAAAATAGGGTGAAAATAGAATTTTGTGAAATTTAAATTCTAGAAAACCCTAATTTCGAAAAATTAGGGAAAAATGCTAAGAATTGTTTCAAAAATTTATTTTATGATATAATATCATTATATTTATATAATTACTCATGAAAATAATATTGGTTATGAAAAGAACAATAGTTTGATAATGTATCCATAGTTTCGAATTATTTGCCGATAACTTTACTTTAATACATGGAAATGATCTTAATTAATTTTCCTATGATTTATTTTATCATCTAATATTATTATTATGTCACATAGATATTAATTGGAGAAAAATAAAATATTTGGCATAATATTTATGAAGGGGCCGAAAATTTGGAAATTAATAGTGTGAAATGAAGAAATATCATGCTTTAATTAATGCTATGTTATTATTATTTGGATAATATATTATTATAGGATAAGATAGACTATGATCCAATTTGAACAAGAACTATAGCCTTTGTCTTGTAGTAGTTGAAATATTTGAAAATAAATGTGAACAAACGTGAAATCAAAATAAAGTCTTAGTGATAATTTTGACTTTTCAAAATGTCATTATCCTAAGTTAATATTAATATATATATCATATCATAAGAAATAAAAATCACTCCCATGTATCTAAGGGATGGCCGATCACTATGCTATTTAATTAACTAAAGAATTATCCTAAATTGTTAAAGTAATAAATACATGAAAAAGATGTTATTAATGTTTGTGATAAGGAATATTAGGATAATTTGTCTTATTCCATGGCAATGTGCCGTGAAACATAAGGGTAAAGGGAAATGAAAATTTTCTTTTTTTAATCTATAATGTTGCCGTGAACTTAAGAAGGAAGAAAAGGGGGAATTGTCTTTAGCAATTACCAAGTGGACAAATTGGTGGAAAGTATATATTAAGGGATAAGATGACATAATAAACTATAGGATAAAATAAAATAATTGTCTCTTATGCAGAAGGTGGTCGAAAATATCATGAAGATAAGGTATGAGTTGAGCGGAATCTTTGTCAAGTAGTATGAAGTATTTTTGGTTCGCTTTGAGAACGATTCACACGCATGTCTCACACGCTTTATTCCGCCGCCAAACTCTCGAGACTCATATATCTTTGTTACTATGTTAAGCTTTGTAAAGCCACTGCTTTATCAAACCTTGAAACCATCTATTATATATAAGCTATTTTGTCTGCCTTGATTTCCGTTCATTGGAACATCTATATTCTCTTCAGAGGTGAAAAGAGTCAAACCCTTATTCTTTCATATTCACTTAAACCGAACCCCAAGTCACGGTCCGGTAAGGATAAGCCGGCGGGCCGTGACAGATCGCCCAGCAGCACAAAGCAGCCCAACGGATCACACACGAGTCGGGCTCCTGACCAACTCCATCTTCGCTCGATCAAACATCGATCCAAAATATACGCAATGGGCCACTAATCGCCCACGAAACAAGCCACCTAACAAGCCCAAAATCCACGATTCACGGAATCGGGCCAACTCAACCCGACCCGACCGGCCTGCCGGCCTCGGACTCGGCCCGGCCCTACAAGCTTGGGCTTTTATAGCCCATCACTTGTGCACACAATTATACTAAGTGTTCAATGAACCACTTATATAGACAATTATCAGATGTACATTAATCAATATGGGATAAGGATTAATTAATCCATGCTTATCCCCTTAAGCACATAACTTCATGTTTAAGTGACCAACTTTGATCCATTATTTCTCACTCACCGAAAATCGGATTTGAGAACGTGAATACACCACCATCATCTACTCAAAACGTAGATCGATCCTATGCCATTTAATTTCACAAAATTAAATATTACGTCATTCAAAACCCGCTGGATTTGTATATCGAAAGCGCTTGGTTGAACTTGTATACAATGTTTCGCTTACCACTATTACAATCTCCTATCCGAATCAATACTTGATTGCATATATCCGTGTCCCTTATCTCATATATAAGTTAGATCATACAAGGTGTAGAAGATCACGTAAGTCTCGTATGATTGGTCAAGCTTAATGAGATATAAAAGTTTCACAACCGAGACAACTTAAGGACGAGTTGTCGGTTTAGCCGCAGATAGATAAGAAGTGACTCAATTAGTTGCTTGTCTATGCCGGTACGTGTCCGACGTATTGAAGGATCACAGGTGAGATGAGTTCTTCTTTCCGACCGTCGTGAAGAACCAAGATCTCGGTGACTTACGATGATCTAAACCTCGATAAGGTATTAGGTGAGTATGAGTTGCTAACCATCACTTCGACTTGTTATGGGTGAGAGTTATATGTTCTAACCCAAGATTCTCCGCATCTCGGGTGGTGGCAAGTTTCAGACGTCACGCTAGTTATCTCAGACGAGTCACCGTATCCGCTTAGGATGATGACGCCCCTTATGAGCTCAAAGGTTTATTGTACTAAACCCCGCAGTCGAGTTAGCTCAAGTACAATAATAAGGTTGAGTGGTACTACTTAAGGAAATGAAGTTATTAATCGCTTTAAGCAATGATTGCTATAAATGATTAATGGACGCTCGATATCTTAAATACGGGATTCATAATGTCTAAGTGCAAGCCCGACTCAACTTCGTAATAAAGGGTAAGTCAAGATTTATTCTCTAGTGGCATGAATAAATGTTTATAAATTAATTTATGTTCGGGTCGAACATAAGATAATTAATTTATTTGAGGCCCATCTTTATTCCTCGCATTTGATCCTCGGTCGGCCCATCCAGCCCGTAGCAGACTGTGGAAATCCTGCCCTATAGCTCTCAAAGGAAAGATTTTATTCTCTTTATCCTACAAGGATATTATTATATTTATGGTATATGCATAGATCCTTTCCATATAAGATTATGGTAATAATCCCGAGAGTATGGAAATAATCCCGAGATTATGGTATTTTTCCATATAGATTATGGTAATTTCCATATAGGATTATGGTAATTTCCATACGGGATTAAGGTAGTGCATTATAAATATAAGGTATGAGATAAAGTCTAGTTAATGCTCACACAACTAACCTATAATTTTCGCCATCATCTTCGATACTCTCGAAAATTGTGAGAGCTCGGTGATTTTCCGTGCATTCTCCATAGATCGCCCTCACCGACGCTGAGATTGGGCAACCGGATACAGCCCGTAAGGTCAAAGCACGAGTCTCGACTGCTCGATCCGCTCATCCCGCTCGATCCACCTCGACAGATCCAAAGGTAAACACGTGAAAACCCTACGTGTTGCGATTAATTATATAGACGCATGCTAGGTTTATAATCAATGTATGGTGAATTAAATATCCAAGACGGATCCTGCATGGGCTTAACATATGTTTTCCTACAAACCTTGGTCAAAGTAGCTTCGCAACTCGACCACATACATAATATTATATATATATGCACGCTGCTTTCAAAAATCCCCACATGAGTGGAAATAGCCATATGCATGTATGCGCACACGCCGATCCTCAAGAAATGTTAAAATATTTGACAGTGGTTTATGGCTCAACCTTCGATAGTTAGTACCATCGAGTGCACAAAGCGGATTAGTGGACACGATGCTTGAACTATTCCCCACAACGTAATCGAGACAATGGTATTAACACTTTAACACCCCAACCTCATCCGCTCTCACGCTTGATTCCATTTTTGCCATGGACATCCACTTTGGATTCATAAGTGTTTTGTTTGAAGCGCCCCACTTCGCACTTATATAGGTGATTCTTTACCTAGTATCTTGCCATACTCAACCTCCTCGGGTATCTTAAGAATCATTAAGAGTCAACGACTCAACCTCACCACTAGGCAAGTTTTTCAACACTCGCTTGCTTTCTAGGAACAGACTAACTCGATCGCTTACACACGAACTCCTATAGCTTAGTTCTCCCATCAACCAAGTTCTTGGGATCTCCAACATCATGGTTGGTTTACCACTATGATTGTTCTTAAATGTGATTTTAATCCCATTCCTCTAAGAACTTGATCATTTGATCCCGATTCAAACCTTTGGTTAATCTGATTCGCCAGATTATCTATCGACTTGATATAGTCAATCGATATAACCCCACTGAGATCAAATACCTCACCAGATTATGTCGCCGACGATATGTCGAGACTTACCATTATACAAACCACTTTTCCCTTCCAATAGCCGCTGGCTATCACAAGAATCATCACCGTGGCACAGTTTAGACCAACATGGAATATCTTCCAAAATTACGAGCCACTCGGCTTCCTCACCGCCTTTATCCAAAGCTATGAATTTCGATTCCATGGTGGATCGGGCTATACACGCTCATTTCGTGGATCTCAAGAAACAGCACCTCCCCAATCGTGAACACGCACTCCACTTGTAGAAAGTGAATCTTCGTGTCGCCTATCCAATTGGCATCACAAGCACCTTCAAGCACGGGATATCTCGTGAATGCAGCCCATGATTTTGAGTATACTTCAGTACCTCAAAACTCTCACTAGAGCCTTCCAATGCTCCTTGCTTGGATTGCTCGTAACGACTCAATTTATTCACTGCAGAAGCTATGTCGTGTCGAGTGCAATTTGTAAGATACATCAAACACCGATAACCTTAGCATAGTCTTCGCCCAACAAAGTTCACCCTCGTTTTACTCAAGTGAACATTGAGCTCCAATGGTGTCTTAGCAGTAAACTATCAAACGCGTTGAATTTCTTAAGCACTTTCTCGACGTAGTGAGATTGTGTCAAGACAATTCCGTCGATCTTCTTAGAATCTTGATTCCAAGAATCACATCGCCTAAACCCATGTCCTTCATGTCAAAATTTCTATTTAACATGCGTTTGTGTCATTAATGACTTGAGAATTGCTACCCATGATCAACATGTCATCTACATACGTACACACTATAACATAACCATTATCAATGTTCTTAACGTGGACACATTTGTCACACTCGCTGATCTTGAAACCATTTGCCAACATTACATTGTCAAATTTCAAGTGCCATTGCAACTGCGCTTGTTTCAAACCATATAGAGACTTCACGATTTTGCATACCTCGCCTCTCGACTGTACTACAAACCCTTCTTGTTGCTCTATATATACCTCATCCTCGAGGTCACCATTCAAAAACGCAGCCTTAACGTCCATTTTATGAATCTCAAGATTGTGCAAAGCAAAGAATTGCGAAGCACCTTAATAGACGTAATTCTCGTCACAGTGAATAGTATCAAGAAATCGCATTCTCTCTTTGTTTAAACCCTTCGACAACCAAACGGGCCTTATATTTTCAATTGATCCATTTGCCTTTAGATTTCTTTTAAGGATCCACTTGCATCCTGGTGGCTTACAACCTTCCGCAAATCAACCAAGACCCAAGTGTAGTTTTGCGTAACGGAATCAATCTCACTGAATCACCTCTCGCCAGAGCATTCCGTCCGCCGAGTATAGTTACTTGATCAAGTTGGTTCTTCGTCCAACATGAACGCAATATAGTCGTGACCAAAACTTTCATGCTCGACTTCATCGCCTCGCCTTGCTCCGACCCTCCGGATCGCACTCGATCACTTATACGACATCGGTTCTTCCTCCAAAGGTTTAGAACTCGAAAGCCACCATCGCCTATTGCTAGAGTCGGCTTCACTTTTTATCCTTGTCTTTACAGGATAAACACTTTCAAAGAATATAACATTCCTCGATTCAATCGTCGTCCCCACAACATATCCGGTACCTCCGACCGTGGATCGTAAAACGATAGGCGCTCGTTATGCATACCCAATAAAGATACAATCGATCGTTTTAGGTCCAATTGTAACTTGTTTAGGAAGAGACCTCAACCTTCGCCAAACACCCCACACTTCGAGATATTTCAGACGACGGTTTTCTTCCTTTCCACAACTCGTAAGGAGTGAGATCCTTACTCTTTAGTGGAATCTTGTTCAAGATGTAGTTAGTCGTCAAAACAGCTTTCCTCCCCCACAAGTTCTGGGAAACCTCGAACTAATCAACAAAGCATTCATCATCTCCTTAAGTGTTCGATTTTACGCTCAAGAATGCCATTAGATCGAGGTGAATATGAGTCGTCGTTTGATGTATTATACCACTTTGCTGCATAATGCCTCAAACGGAGCTACATATTCTCCCCATCACTTCAATGCCTTAATTCGACAACTTAGTTGATTCTCATTGCTCAAGTTTTTAAAGCTTCAATAGCACGCCTTTACTTCTTAGAAGGTAAAGATAACAATATCTTATACACCATCAATAAATGTGATGAAGTACTTTTACCACCTCTAGTTTGTACAAACTTTAAATCACACACATCAAGGTGAATAAGTTCTAGAGGTTTAGTGTCTGCTCACCGAATGAAACGGTAACTTAGCCATTTCGCTTCCATACAAACCTCACATTTCGCTTGTGTATTCACTTCATTTAAATTTAATAAATCTAAATTTACTAATCTTTTATTGCATTTAAATTAACATGTCCTAATCTACAATGCCATAAATCGAGCACTCATCAAGTAAGATAAAGTAGATGCATTTTCATTCATAGCAAACTTGGGTATACGGCAGATTACCATTACATTTAGTTTAAAAGACCCCATGAGATAACCCCACCAAGGAACTTTCCAAACTTAGTCAAGACAAACTTGTCCGACTCAAAACTAGTCTAAAACCCTTATTAACTAGAATAGAGCCCGACACTAAGTTCTTGCGAATGTCCGGGACACGCAAGACATCCTTTAACGTGATCTCAACACCGGACGACATCTTGAGCACCACATCACCAACTCCGCAACCTCGGACGATGCTTGGTTCCCATGTTGAGCTTCCTCCTCAACAGCTTGTAGGTGGAGAAACGATCTTTTCGGCGCAAACGCGCAATCGCGCCAAAGGTCGATGAACCACCCACCGGATTCTCGACGTGGTCGACTTCTTCGATCACCACAGCAGCCAAGTCATCCTTGTCCCATTTGTCAAGTCCTTCTCGACAACGCTGGTAACTTGCTTAGCCTTCTTCTTCTTAGGTTGACGACGCCTTACTCGTGTGGCCATGCTTGCCACAATTGTAATGCCCCCGCACAAACTTACGGCAACCACATTCCCTTCAGATTTGTCATCGACATCGACTAACACGCTTGTTGGAGGACCGCCTCTCCAATAGGTTAGCCTTCGATCGAGCAAGCCTTTCACTTTTAGATCTTGCTTCTTCACGCCGACTCAATGCGCAGCTTGACGATCAAGTCTTCAAGCGCCATATCCTTTCGCTTGTGCTTAAGGTAGACCTCAAGTCTCTCCACCCGGAGGTAGCTTCTCAATCACCGTAGCGACGACAAAGTCGTCCGAAACAGGTGCCTTCGCTTGAACCTCGTGTACAATGACTTGAAACTCTTGCACTTGGTCCATGATCGGTCGCGAATCGACCATCTTGTAGTCCAAATATTCGCTACAATGAACTTCTTTGACCGCATCATCACTACGGTATTTCTTTTCTAACGCATCCCACATACATTCGATGTCGTTATAACAAAGATAAACATTATACAAGCTATCTTCTAAACTACCAAGTATAAAATTTTTACAAAGATAGTCGCCAGCGCCAGCTTGTCATATGTCGCCGACGTGAAAGTCCGTCACTTGAATTTCGAACGGCGGGCTCATCTTCCACCAAGAAGTTGGCGAAGCCCAACGTCGTGAGGTAAAATAATATCTTCGTCCATCTCAAGTCGATCCTCCAAACTTCGGGCGGCTCGCTGGCAAGATCATCCTTGCGGTATGAATGGGGTCGAGATCGATCCAAAATCGATCTACCAAAGACCACTGGAGTGTCAAACATGGAACTCGAATGAGAACCACCAAGTGTTAGATACCATGGATCCAACAATGACCCACCGAAAAGTGCAAACCACGAACCAATGGAACCTCTAAAAGTGGAACCAATTGTTGAACCACTAAAAGTGGAACCAACAATGACCCAAAGGGTCCAATGGTCGACCAAGGCATCAAACCAAACATGGTCGTAGCCATTGTGCCGAATCTGGCAAAGAATAGCAGAGGCAATGATTTTAGGCGGCGGCAGGCATGGCGTAAGTTAGAGTCGGTCGAACAATGACATCTCCAAGCAAAGGTTTATAGTTTCGAAAGTTTTAAGTCAATTTTAATGTCTCAACTCCTCGTGGCAAGTACTATTTCGCTCTTGCGATTGTTGGAAAATATGTACGAACAAAGACAGTAACTTGCTTCAAGCGATTGCAACTTGTAATGTAAATGTAGGAGATGATCAAAACTAACAATGAATTAAAACAAGAAAAACAAGAGAAACTTGAAAACCGATTCTAATGCCGAGTCGAGGAGGCCTCTTTCCGCAAGACGAAATACGCCCAGAAGTGTTCTCGCTTCGCGTATCGTCCCCAAAGACGAAACGGCAGCTGTCTCGTAGATGGCAAAGACCAAGCAGACCAACGAGCTCCGCGAACCGGACGGAGGCAAGACAGAGCTCGACACGAGCTAAGAATGCAGAGTATGCTGGTATGCGAGTCGACGAGATGGCTTATGCCGGGAGACATGTCCTATTTATAGGCGCCGCCCCTCACGGGAAGCATGCCGAGTCAACACCGCATTGATGTCGGGTGTTATGAAGTTATGTCCCGTGGTGGTTTCGAGACAACGTGCCCACGCTTCCGCAGAGCCATCATGTCGGAACGCTACCGATTCCACGAAGAATTTGGACAACGCGGCGTCCCGTGTTCATCGACGATCCGGACGCCTCTTCAGGCACAAGCAGCCCAACGGATTGGGCCACACGAGTTGGGCCTCGGACCAACTCCATCTTTGGGCTCGATCAAACATCGATCCAAAATATACGGTAATGGGCCACCGAACCAGCCCACGAAACAAGCCCACGAACAAGCCCAAAATCCACGATCCACTAACCAAAGCCGAACTCGAACCCGAACCCGACCCGGCCCGGCGGCTGTGGGCTTTATAGCCCATCACTTGTGCACACAATTATACTAAGTGTTCAATGAACCACTTATATAGACAATTAATATATGTACATTAATCAATGTGGATAATGATTAATTAATCCATGCTTATCCCCTTAAGCACATAACTTCATGTTTATGACCAACTTTGATCCATTATTTCTCACTCACCGAAAATCGGATTTGAGAATGTGAATACATCACGATCATCTACTCAAAATGTAGATCGATCCTATGCCATTTAATTTCACAAAATTAAACATTACGTCACTCAAAATCTTGGTCAAAGTAGCTTCCCGCAACTTGACCACATATATAATATATATATATATATATATATATATATATATATATATATATATATATATGCACGCTTTCAACACAAATACGAATAAGATGGAACATATAGAAATTGGAATTGAGTAATTATATCTTCTTTTAGATCGAGTAATAATATCTTTACTGATACTGAACTTAAGTCTCCCAGTATCCCCCAAAAATAGAATGTATCTTATCTCCAAAAAATGCGGGAGCATATTTATATATAGGAGTGAGTTATTATAAAAACCTTTGTTATCCTATAAACGTGAGAACAACTATGAAAATTATTGCACTAAACAAAAATATTTGAATTTTCTTTCTTCATTGGATTCGAACTCGGATGGTGCACAATGCACTTATCCAGCAAATTGATGCATTACCGTAAATCTTTGCAATCTAATGGCTTAAAATGGTTATCACGTCCTCACTTTAAATAAGGTTTTAATATGAACAAAACGAGAAAACAATTCAACCTCTCCCTCATCCTCTTTCTTCGTCTCCTATCCTCCGTTTTTCTTCAATCTTTTTAACAACAACGACGGACAGCAACACCGGCGGCGATGGACGAACAACAGCGGTGCGAACGACAACCATTACAAGAAAGTCTCTCGGACACCGACATAATCCCCGACGGAAAGGTCACCATCGATGATTGCCGATGGCATGCATCGGAAAACTTATGCCCACATGTGTCGTTAAGAGCACAGACGGACTAACGACGGATTGTGGTATTGACGGCGGATAGTCCGTCGGTGATTTTTTTCCTTTGAAAAAATAGTTAAAAAAAAATAAAAATCGATGGTTCGTCGGTAGTCCTTCGTTGTTGTTTTTGAAAATAATTTAAAAATCAATGGTCCATCGGTAGTCCGTTGTTGATTTTTAAAAAAATAAAAAATAGATGGTCCGTCGGTATTCCGCCGTTGAGTTAATTTTTTTTTAAAAATCGATTGTCCTTCGGTAGTCCGTCGTTGAGTTTAAAAAAATATTAAAAATTGATTGTCCGTCGTTGAGTTTAAACGAAAATTTTAAAAATTGATTGTCTGTTGATTTTTTCATTTTTTTAAAAAATTAAAAAAATTAAAATCGGTGGTCCGTCTGTAGTTCGTTGTTGTGCCTTGATATATGAAATCGGGCTTCCATTTTTTCATTTTCGACCTAAATTTTCCACCGCATCGTTTGCCTCCACGATACTCGCCGTCGTCCGAAGCTTCCGCCACTACCACCGCCTTCCGCGCCATCGAACCTTTCTTCGTCTCTCTTACACAACCTCTCTCTTACTCTCTCACCTTCTTTGTGCAGATCTCGTACCACTACCACCACCGCCACCTCCCTACCGCCGGAGAGACGACACCGCATACGCCAACTCCCGACGTCGTTGGAGAGAACGACACCGCAGACACAAAGAAGGTGAGAGAAAACAACATCGTCGAGAATGGGTGGTTATGTATTCAAATTTTAGAATTTCTTTTGATTTGCATTTCTCAGATTTAGTTTTTAGGCTTTACGTTTAAGGTATTGGAGCCATTTGTATATAATCTCATTACTGATTTGTGTTTTGTTATAATGGTTTGGGTGGAAGTCTTTACGCTATAACAAAGATGTTCTCTTTTTTTTAGTGAAGAAAAATCACGACACATGAGCTCGTCTTCTTTCTACAAGAACCTCTTAATCCTATATGAACTGAAAACATGGTTAGTTGGGGAAGGGTGTATTTTCCTTTGTAGGAACTAGTTTGGTGCCAATTCAGATAAAAAAGAAATGTTGTAGGCTGAATTTTTTATTTTCTTAATGTTAAGGACTCGTTAACTTGTTTATTTCATAGTTTTTTGTGATAGGTTTTTGGCCTTTGGTTTGTGCTTGAAAGAAAACCATGACTTGCTTATCTTGTAGAACTTTTGAAGTTTTAACTCCTGAAATGGCATCTCTATCATTTACAACTCCCTTAATACTTAGATGCACTTAGGGCTGTAAATGAGTCAAGCTATTCGTGAGCTATTCGGAGCTCGGTTCGATAAAAGTTCGTTAGAGTTTGTTTAGTGAAGCTCGTTAGCTAAACAAACCGAACTTGAGCATGGTAGTATTCGGCTCGTTAGTTCGTGAAAAAGTTCGTTAACTGATTTAGCTTAAAAATATAAAATTATTAACTATATATAATTATTTTCTTTCTATAATTAGTAATTATTGTGTTAAATCTCTAACTATTTTTATTTGTTATAAGAAATCAATAAATATATTATGTTGTTGTGGATAAAATAATTTATCTTTAAAATAAAATAATTAATAATCTAAACATATATCTAAATTTGAAAAGTTTGTTTGGGTTCGACTAAAGCTCGAATAAGCTCGTGAGCTCAAAATACTCGATAAATAAAACTCGAGACTCGGCTCGATACTAAACAAATCAAGCTTGAGCACGATGGTGTTCGGCTCGATTCGGTTCGATTACATCATGCATTCATCAAATTTATTTGGGCTGAGAAACCCGTACTTTTTTTTTTTCCTATCACCCCATTCACCATCTCCTCGGATTCTTATATAATTCTTAATAACCTAGTTATGATATAATTGGGCAAAAGAATAAGTATTTGAATGCTTTAGTTCACTATTTATAATTTATTACTTGAGTAAGTTCCATATATGTTGTTTGTGAGTGTGTTTTTCTTTAGTAATAATATTTATTAAAAGAAAAACATATATGTTGTTTGTGATAGTTTGATTGGAGATGAGCATGCACTGCACAGTAGAGTTTCTTGATTAATCAAAGTTGCATGTATAAGACTGTATATTATATATTGAAGGAAAACTGATTGTTGAAAATTTCATTGCTAAATGTGGAAGTAAGATGCAATTTATTTCCGTGTTCAGAAGCATGGATGCAAATAGAAATGACAAATGAAAATGATTTTGAGGAGACAAAAGTATCATTGAAAAAGACTCTTGGGGGGGGGGGGGGAGGGGCAAAAGCATAATTGAAAAAAGCTGAGTATGTTGCTTCGCAAATTAGTGATGCGGTAGCATCATTGATTTTGTACGATATGCATCGTTCTTCTATATATTCCATTCTTCATGGTGCTATTAACGTTGAAGAAAAGTCCATCGTGAATGATCAAGATATGCAAGAAGTGAAGAACGAGATCCTTAATATTATTCTACCAAAATTGTTTGAGAAAAAATAGATGATGAAGAACTTACTTTCTTATTGTATTAATATTATCAAAATTGTATTTGAATGTTGCAAACATTTTAGTTTTATTATAAGTTTATTTTGAATGTTGCATTGACTTTTGTTAATATTTTTTGTTGAATATTGAAAATAAAATATGTAATCTATAACATGACCAAAAAAAACCTAAATTACCGACCAATTACCGACAAAATTTTCCATCGGTAATTTCGTCGATCGTTTTGACGACATCGGTGATGTAGGTAGACTACGGATACACCATCGATGATCACAGACGGACTAGAAATCCTTCGGTAAAAAATTTACCAATGTGTTTAACACAATCGAATTTTGTCCTTCGGAGATCTATCGGTGAAAGAGACATCGATAGAATTTTACGATTTAACGATGGAATTTTCCGTCGATGTTCAGCTGAATTTTTGTATTGAACTAAAATAAAAAATTATTGTCAAAACAAGTTCATGCATATAACAAACCAAGTCCATACATACAACAAAATATAAACCTACATGTGTGGTCAATGAGCGTTGTGTGTGTGCGCAAGCACGCGTTGTGCTATGGCATACCATTAAACATACTCATGCATATAATAAAACATAAACATGCATGTTGGTCAATAGACTTTGGAAGCGCTCGAGCGTGCGATGGGGGATGCACGAGAGTGTATTTCCAACATGCATTAAAATCAAAACTTACATGCATGATTGTGTTTAACTACATGCAATTTTGTGTTCACTTATATGCATAATTCTTTTAAACTATATGCATGGTTTATTTTCTGATATAACAAATCAAATTACTAATTTATTCCTTACTGTAGCGAAATCAACGAAACTAAACTTAAACTATATGATAATACACAAGCCTTAGGTAGTACTTTGTACTCAATCTCATTCACTTATCTCATAGATCTTATGATGAATATTTTTTTTGGATTTTAAGCTTATTTTCGCTACAGCAATGGTAGATTAGTAATTTGATTTGTTATATGATACAGAAAATAAACCATGAATATAAATGAACACAAAAATGCATGTAGTTGAACATAATTATGCACGTGTCATTTTAATACATGTTGAAAATGCGCGCTCCTAGCGCACGATTGGCGAACATGCATTTATGGTTTGTTATATGCATGAATTTTTTTTGTTATATACATGAGTATGTTTTGTGACACACTGGTGCACAACGTGTGCTCGCACTCGTGCATCCCAGCGTGTGCCGCAACGCTCTATCCACACATGTAGGTTTATGTTTTTTTGTATGTATGAATTTTTTGTTGCATGCATGAATTTATTTTGGTGAGAATTTTTTATTTTAGTTGTTGTTTGTACCAATGTTTTCCGTCTGTTGCCGCAGTTGCTGCTATTTGCCATCGCCAACGCTATTAGCTGTCATCGTTGTTAAAAAAATTGAAGGAAAACGGAGAATATGAGATGAAGAAGAACGATGAGGTTGAATTATGTCCCCATTTTTCCCTTGCGAAAATTAAAAAAATTTGAAAAAGATTATCACGTGTCAAATTGTGATGCGTCCAAATATTCAAAATATGTGGTTCTAGATTTGATACTACATACTACATAAGAACCGGGTACTACGAGAACTTAATTATATATATATATATACACACACACACACATATATATATACATTTACATAGGAGTTGGTTATAGAGGGAACTACATCTTAAACAAGAACTAAGAACCAATAACCACCGTTGGATTGAATAAAATCGGATGACTTATAATTATTTAATGAAAAAATAGTTAAATCCCTAAATTTTCGCTATTTGAACATTTCATATTCAATTCTTTGTTGTTCGTGTAATTCATGTTGTTGTTCATATAATTGTAGTTCTTGTGCATGCTATCACATTCTATTTAATTGTTATGTTCATCTAATTCATGCTGCTGTGCATTGAATCGTAATAATTGTGCATATGAGAATAGTTACGTAAATGAATATATAAAATTCCTTAATCATAGGGTTAAACAGTTACCATTAAAATTTGAGAATAATAAACGATTTATAATTAATCATGACCATTAGATTATAAAAAATGGATAGACCACATTAGTTCTTAGTTCTCAAAAAAATTGAAGTTCTCATTTGATCAACTCCATATATATATAATTGGGATCATATAGTAACCCAAGCCTTCGGTAATATGTAGTATTCAATCTCATCCATTCATCTCATAGATCCTATGGTGGAGATTTCTTCGGATTTTTAAGCTTATTTTCACTACAGTAAGAGTATATTAGTAATTTGATTTATTATGTGATTAAGAAAAATAAACTATGCATATAATTGAACTGACTTATACATATAAATGAATACAAAAATTCATGTAGTTGAACACAAACATGCATGTACGTTGAAAATGCACGTGCCCCTTAGCGCCCGTTGGCCAACATATATTTTTATATTTTGTTATATGCATGAACATGTTCTATTATATGCATGAATGCATTTTGTCTGCATATTAGTGTTTCGTGGCCAACATGTTGATTTATAAATGCATGAACGTATTTTGTCATATGCATGTTTGGGTTTCGTGCTAACATGTAGTTTTATGTTTTATTATACGCATGAATATGTTTGTTATATACATGAATATGTTTTTCAAAACAAATCTCTCATTTATTATTCTCCGTCAATTTCGTCGTCTTTTTTTCCAATTAATGACGAATTTTGTCGTAAACCATCGTCATAACAAGCATCTCTCTCGATTTCTCAATCTTCTATCAAATTCATCTTCTATTTTTTCCCTCAAAATCTATTAATTTTGTTCTTAATTTTTTTACAAAATTTGTTGTTTGTTGTTTGTTGTTTTCATGTGCGTCGCCGGTGCCTCCATCATCATCGCCATTATAAAAAAAAATCAAAGAAGAAGAAGATATGAGGAAAGGAATAGAATAAGAAAGTTGATTTGCTTTCTTTCTCGGTTTTGCCCATTGTGAATTTTACAAAGAAATGAAAAATAGGTTGGCACGTGTCAACGTGTGGTGCAATCACATATTCTAAAGGTGTGGTCTAGACTTGATACTACATACTACATAAGGATTGGGTACTACGTGAACTCAATCCTATATATATATATATATATATATATATATATATATATATGATCAAATACAAACCAATCTTAAAGTATGAAATATGAACCATTTTTACCTCTTGATTCGTGAAGATCTACGGTGAATTCATCACATTACTTGATGGATTCAAACGTCAGGTTCGAATCCCATAAGGGATTAATTTTTATTTTTCTGAATTTGGACATTTACATGACGAATTCAAACGATTTCAGTAGTTCGTAGTTTATAGGTTAAAGATGATTTTTACGATAACCGCTATATATATATATATATATATTTCAAATCAAAATCTTATCTAAAGTGAGAATGTGAGAACCATTTTAAGCCATTAGATCATGAATATCTACGATGATGCATCACTTTGAGATGAGTGCATTGTGCACCACCTGAGTTCGAATCTATGAAGAGTGAAAACTCAAATTTTCTTCAAGACAAGAACTTTCATGGAGAAGATCAAAATGTATTGTTCTCACGCTTGTAAGATAATAAAGATTTTTACAATAACTCACCCCTATATATGCACACACACACACACACATATATATATATATATATATATATCAAATAGAACCATATCTTTTTGCGAACTAACCATGATAAGACGTTGAAACATGCACACGAGTTGATAACGAAAACTTTCTAAAATTATTTTGTTGTTCAACAATTTTAGAAAGTTTTCATTATGCACAACTTTATTTTGTGCATCATCTTCAACGCCTTATGATAGTTCTCAAGTTCTCAAAAAGATGAGACCGATCCAACCCCTATATATATATATATATATAGATTCAAATAAAATCTTATTTAAGTGAGAACTGAAACCATTTTCAATTATTAAATTAAAAAATCTACTGATGTATTACTTTCATCGGATTATCAGATTGCACAACCACCCAAGTTCGAATTCATAAGGAACGAAAATTTAAGTTTTTTTTTATAATAATTTTCATGAAAATGCATTATTCTCACGTTTAGAGGATACTAAATTTTTTTACAATAACTATATATATATATAACATTTAAAATACCATTTGAAATATTCACTTTAATTCGGAAAAAAAAGTACAAAGTAACCTAAAGCGAAGGATAAAGAGGTCTGATTTATTCGTTTTTGGCGCCAATTTTATGAAGAAAAATTAATCAAAACCCCACAGACCATGTTTGATCACAAAGTCGAAAACCCGCACGTGGACGTAAGTAAATATAACTTTTGGTTGTCGAACGTATCAAAATTTACAGGTGGACCTTAAAAATTGTCTTCACTTTTTGAATATTGGCAAGTCTAAGTCGTGCCCCCACTTTATGTCAATATTTAAAGAGCATGTCTCCTACGCACTTGCTCGCACGTATAGGAGACGATTAGAAAATCATATCTAATATTCCGTATTTAGAAAAAATATATAAAGTAACTAAAGTGTTAAAAAGTCGATAGAACTCGTATTTTTGAAGAGATAATTACTTCCTAAAATGGAATGAGATATTTGTAATGTGACAACCCAAAAAGAAAAGTGAGACATTTTAAATGGGACAAATGGAGTATATAAAATTTAAAATCATTTTTACAATATCTTTGAGAAATATACTCAATTCATAATTTTCGCCAAATCTACCTTTCAAATGAATTTCTCAACTATTTATATTCTTATACTATATCTTACTTTCATTATGAAGATGAAATATGTATTTTATCAGACCCAACATGTTTCTCGTATATAAAATATAGATTATCGTAAACCAACTTCATTACCTTTACATGAACCTTTTCAAACACTCGATATATCGGATCAAGTCATGTTTGTTGGATCTTTAGGATTTTGAAATTCTGTTTGTAAGCACTTCGAGCTCGATAAGTTTATCTCGAACCACGCGATCGCGACCAATGGACTCCTATTACATGAACCTTTTCAAACACTAGAATATTGTTTCATTGTGTCTACCATATATTATGGACAGTTTCCTACCACATGTCGTTATGTATGGTTACTGGCGCAGACACTCTCAACAATACAACCTCAATCCTCGTTCGTTTGCAACCTGGGACATGGAGTATTTATTGGTAGATTGAAAGAAAATATTGAATGAAACTGGAAAGTTGGGCGAAAGCCTAAATCTTTATTGAGGAAGTATATTATATCTAATACATTAGTACGTCTTCTCAGAATTATTATTAATATATGCATTGCATCTCAAACAAGGGTTTGATACATAATTTTTCTTAGAGTTTCCTCTAATAGGATAATACTTAAAGTATTAATAATTAAAATTCCTTAATAAATACCTAGGCCCTGACATTATTTTAAAAACACAGATTAAGATGAAAACAAATAAAAGAAAATACTTGTCCATAACTATTTTAGAGTGCTTTTAATTAATTTTGAACGTAAGTACTGAGCAATAGTTGGGGAGTTGAGTAATTTTCACTAAAGTTTTATAGGAATGGGTACATTTAAAATTCTAATACATCAAAAGACTTTTGAATGCGCTTGGTGCGTCGGAGCACACACAAGTCTTAGTGTATTTAGAATTGCTTCATAGAGTTCATAGAGTATGTGTATGTTGGTCTAATGGTATAATGGTTAATATCTGAGGCCAAAGATCTCGAATTCGAGTCCATCGTGACGTAAACTTTAAATTTTTATATTTAATTGACAAAAACAAAATTGATTCATAGCATTTTCGTTTCCACATTTTTCATCAGTAGTTTCTACCACCAACATACAGCATGCTCCCTACATGAAACACGCCACCCCTACGGTCCTACCTACCTTACCGCAACAAATTTATATACTATATAATATAGAAAATCGTCATATTGTACACCAATATTTGTGAGCATTTATTATGAATATGCTATCGTGTAATTCATGCTAGCATTTTTTCCTCTTATATCTCATAAATTATAACCAAAATCATCAAATTTTCAAATTTGTTCTAAGCATAAAATTGGTAAAAATTAATCTCTATTTCAAAAAAAATTATACATATATATTCCCATCGTCCACAATAATAAAATTATTGGTGATTTTTGTTTGAGTGGATAAATTATTCCATCATGTGTTAATTTATGAGTGGTATGAATGATTCTTTGGTAAATAATGAGTAGTTATGGGGTTGAATAATAAAGAATAATTCACTAAAAAGAAAATGATACACTTTTGTGAACATCAAATAAGATAATTGTGATATACTTATTCTGGACGGAGATAATATTATATAGGATAGATGGATCATGGATGTCCCATTGGTTAAAGCTCTGCCAGCTTCATTCGTCGGGCTTCTTGGGAGCCTACGTCCCGGTGTTTTGTGCAATAAACCCTCCGGCTGAAGACTAGTGGTAGGTGGTCCCGCAGACAAGGGAATACCGGATCATATCTGCTTTTGATGAGAACTGATGTGCTCAACACTATTTGTGAACCACAAAAACCCCTGTACATCCGTCCCCACAGTGGACGGATAAAGATATCATTGTTATAAAGAAGAGTACCATGTACATAAAAAATATCATTTCCTTAAGTATCATTCACATTAAAAAAATATCAAAGATAACATATATGATTGAATATACAAGAGATCACCACTTTGTGAACACGTTTTCTCGACTATTAATAGTCACAAAGTGTGAACGCGTTTTCTCGACTATTAATAGTGACAAAGTGTGGTCCTATAATAACCCCACGTGTTTACTCCAAATGGTAAACTTTGACTATCAAGTGCACTTGTTAAATATGGATTTGTTTAGAATCGTTAATCATATTTACCTCCAAGATCAACGGACGTGACATTTCACCCGGACAAGTTGGATATTGCTCCTTACAAACAAAATACTCTACGTCCCATTTAAACCTCACTTTCCTTTTTTGGTCATTCCATTATAAATGCCTCATTCCATTTGTGAATAAACCCTTTAAAAGTGTGTACTTTTTAACACTTTAACTATTTTATACCTTTCTCCTAAATACCCGCGCTACCAAAAAAATAGACACTTTAAGTTTATTTTAGGAATATAAATTAATGTATTTTGAGGAATTTTGGTCATGAAAAGAATATTAAAATTAAATGGTACTACAGAAATTTCAGAAAAAAAAAGTACATGATGTGGCCGGTGATGGTGAGAGGATTAATAATGGGGGTGTTTTTATCAAAGATCAGACATAATATAAAACACATGTTTGTTTTTGTCTATTAATTATTTAATATAAATCGAGAAAATGCTAGTAATCAATAAAATGAAGTATTGACTACTTTAATTTATTTTGGCATAGCGTAGCTCTCGACTCCTTGCATGGGATTTTATTTTATACTTCATTTTAGTTGGAAAAGGGGGATTTCACTTGAGAGAGAATAATTAACAAGGAATTCTGACTCTTTAAATTAGTGTGCAATTGATCCTAATAAAAAATTAAAAAGACAGATGTATGTATGCGGTATATGTAGGCGAAATGGCTAAATATATGAGTAACAAATATATTGAATTCTGAATTGGAAAATGAAACCAAACATTAAGCAATATTCCAAGTCAATACCATCATTAATCCTTTTTTCACATTTCATTTTCACCCAATCTTCATCACTCTTTAATTATCTGTCTCATCTTAACCCGAATTTTTTCGTCAAAATCAAAAATTCAAGGATTTCGTCGTTAAGTTTGGAGCTGAAAATCGCCTTCAGTTCACATTATCTATTTTCTAGTGTATTTGCATTTAGCCTTTGTACTATGCATATGATGTGCATTGGTGCAATGAGCATAAAATGAAAGCACAACGTCCCGCGGGACGAAACCAAAGCAGCAAAGCAAATGGAAAACTTAGAAGCCATGAAAAAACCCAAGTCAACAAAATTTTCTCAACTCCAATTGAAGTAATAGCAAAGATTAATCCACACTAGTGTTCTTGGTTAAACCTGATAAGATGCCCGACTTTCTCAGCCGTGAAGCTCGTTTCCGGTGGCTGCGCCCTTGTCTGTGCTGCTCCCATTCATGAGCACCTCTAAGCTCCCTATCTCCACATGCCTCGCAAACGTATCGAGTCCAAAGGTCCCTCTCAGCAAGTTTAGTCTCTTCGACGTCTCTTTTGGCAGCTTCTTTACTGGCAGTTCCATCAAGGAAAGATGTGACGATATTAGCAGATGGTTCCACCACATTTACAGACCATGAATCGTCAGAAGCACCTGTGGAAACGAAACGTCTCAGTTTATACTAATGCATGAAGCAAAATTGAGCCGTTCTTCAGGTTCTTTATGGAGATTAATCTACGAAGAGTGGAAAAAATGCGGTACCTTGCAAGCAACTCGTGACATCAACAAAATGCATGTTCCATCCGAACAGCATTCGAAGTCGATAAAGCCGTCTCTTCTGTCAAGTAAAATAACCTTTGGTATATTTAATACAAAACAAAACTCATAAAAAGTATATATCCAGTCAAACTTAGGTCCAGGCTATGCTAGAGGTACACTCCGGTACATCCTGATGCACGATGCATCCACCCAAATTAAATCTTAATTGTGATTGATTAACCCTACCTAATTAGGGATTAATAAATCCTAATGAACACTAATTCTATTTAATTTGGATGGATGCACATAAGTTTTGCCGCTAAGCTATTATTCGGTTACACCATATTCAAATACCGCCAAATTTGCCAACTCGTCTAACCAAATATTTGTGTATCAACTTTTTTAAATGAAGTGTGGAATATACAAGATACAGATAGGAGAGTTCACTTACTTGACGACGAACAAGTCTTCTGGTATTCAATTTCACTTTCTCAATAGCTTCTCTTAATTTGAGTAGCAGTTGAACTTCACCAGAGGAATTCATGATGTGGTGTACGTTTTCTTTGCACAGCTCTGGGACAGAAGAAGGGTGTTGACATTCTGAGTTCCAACATCTCAGGAAATCCTCAAATTCGCGGACACCAATTGCCTGCCTTAGCCCTCGTGTATAATCTGCATTTGACTTGTAAATATCACAAACCTCTTCAAGCAGGCCGGTGGAAACCATGACGTCAACTCTTTGGTTCACATATAAATCCAATGCCGGGAGAGATGCATCAACACATATAAAGCAGCAATCGTATCTTAAATTATCAGCTTGCCCCCAGTTCTGCCCTGCCATATTTCAAAGTAAGAAATTAAATGAAAATTATATAAGAAATTAAATGAAAATTATATGATTCAGTCAATGCTACCACTTTTTTGAGCTTATAATTGTAGTTTCTTAGTAGCATGCAAGCTCGGATTTTATCGTAAGCTAAAGAAACCAAAGAGTACAAAGTACCTGCATGGTATACCCTTGGAATAGCTTACTCGGAAGAACACCAAGATGTGAATATAAAGTAAGATAATGCTTGATCTGCAACCGTATAGATTCGTGATTATTAGTGATTAGGCGTTGCAAGTCCACTAGTGGCAGTCTTAACATTTGATTTCAACGAGAAGCTCTTGAATAACAAGTATGGGATATTTATCGCCACCGCGTTTACTTGAGTGATAAGGATATACTGATAAAACATAAAATTGAGAGTGTGAAGGATAAAATTGTAAAACAAGTTTAAAATTAATTAATCTATCAAAGTAAATGGTAGATTATTATCAGTGAATCCTATCACTCAAAGTAAACGCCCCTAAAAATAGAAAATCATATGAACTCACATGAATAGGTCAGGGTACTACAACTTAAACAGCATTACAGGGTAGCCTCTTATGCATTGCCTCCAAAATATATATAGCTTGAAGGTAAAATCAAACATCTACTAGTATCAGAACTATTACTCCGGATTTTGGCAGAACCCATATTTTTCAGTGTTCATATAGATCAACATGAAGATAACACGAAGGGTAAAAATGGTATACAAAATTGATGACAACGTGATCATCATCATCTTAAGAAGTTTCTAACCTTCCTTTGGTCATTTGGATGAATTCTGTTTGCTGCAACGGGATCGAGGTCCTTTAGACGACTGTAGGTATAAAGACAATCTTCACCTGGTGGTTCAAGTTCAATATCTGGTCTCTCATTATCTCCTATAAAGAGAAAGAAATGTTATTCTTGAAGTTTATTGCTTAGGTAATGAATTTCTTTCTTACCATGATTATCTATTAAGCAATTTGCTTCGAGAATTTCTGCTTGGTCAACCAATAGGAACCGGCTTACAAGGGCCTGACAAAATAACAAAGATATCTAACAGGTCAGAAATGGAAATCACATCTGGAAACATGATGGTCATGATATTAGATGAATAGAATAGGTGAATCCTCAGATTAACGATAACACAATGAATAGATGATAATAACAAGGCAGTTTGATAATGATTGCATGATAATAAAACAAGATAGCAGCTCACCTGGATATAGTAATTTGTTCCTCCAACCAGAACAGGCAAGCGATTACGAGACCAAATCTCATCAATAAGCTAAAAAGCAAATTAGATGTCAGATAAATAGTTCATTAAAGTGCAGAATATTGCCAGGATATTACTAGTACAGAATATAGGCAACTATCTTTCATGTGGCCATATATTAGTTTTAGGGGAAATTAAAAATTGTCATCCAAACTCCGGCTATGATTTCACTGACTTTACCACCTGAGCGACTAAGCTTAATTATTTAACCAGTTACCATCAAAAGTTGGCAAATTTATCTAAATCCCAGTCGGAGCCACCAAAGTTCACCGAAGACTGATTTTGATAGCCAATCTGCTAACACTAAAACTAACTTCTCATTGTGATAACGAAGGAAGGACAGATGCAATAGATAACAGAACTGCCATATGGAAGTTGAAGCCTTTGCCCAATGGAACTCAAGATAATGCTGAATAAAAGAATTGACTTGATATCCCCCCTTCCCAATATCGTTTACTTGCTAATTAGTCGATGATACATCACAAAAAACTTACATAGTAAAAAGATAAGCTTTCCATGAAATTCAGAAGAAAATCAAACGGAAAAGACTAAAACAAGAAGAAACATGAAATCTAGCTATTATGAGTATGATAACAGCAAAAGGAAATTCATCTAACCGGAATTGCAGAATCACGAAAGTCTTTAGCCGTGAATTCGACATTTGGACTTATTGTCCCCAGCAGGTGATGCGGAATCCCTGTTTACAGGAGGCACAGACACATAAACACACACACACACAAACACTCACAATAACTACAACCCCATAATTCAATACAGAAACACCACGAGAAAGATAGCAGTCAGATCATACAAAAGAAATCATGTTTGAATAAACAGCAAAAGAAAGCAAAGTAAAAACCTTTTTGCGCGTGAGCGGGAACTTTATTAGTAAGAATATCCAACCCTTGATACACCTGCGGCAAATCGTAATCGTCAGTAACCTGAAGCTGCAGGTATGCTCTTCGATCAATTTGTTTTTATATAATCTTAATAAACAATAATAAATTTATGCAGATGCGGTACCTGCATGGAATCGGCGCTGATAATTTCAATGGGGAAGTGAGAAGCAAGGTCTATAGCCAATTTGGATTTGCCTGATCCCGTGGCGCCCATTATCACCACGATTTTGGGCTTTGAATTCGGGCCGTTGTTCGGGTCGTGGACGGATAATTTCTCTTCGGACGGACTTGTACCCTCCATTATCGCGCTTGCGCCGCTGCCTCGCCACTGCTAGGGCTATTCGCCGGCGATAAATTAAGATTAGGGGTGGAATGATGGATAAAAGACTTGGGTCCTTAATTTTTTAAAATAATTATATAGTAATTATGATGAGTAAAGATAATTAAATTTTATTAATTTTTAACTAATTTTATTAATTTTTAATTATAATTATTTAAAATTAGATTTTATTAATTTATAATTAAGATTTATTAATTCACAATTAGAGTTTATTAATTCACAATTAAGGTTTATTATTTAAAATTAAGGTTTATTATTTCAAAGTTAGAGTTTATTAATTCATAATTAGAGTTTCAAAATTAGGATTTATTATTCAAAATTAGGATTTATTAATTTCAATTATGATTTATTGTTTATTAATTCATTATTATAATTTATTAATTTACAATTAAAGTTTATGAAATTAATTAATTTTAATTAGAATTAATTAATTAATTAAAACATTAATTAGGGATGTGTCTCACTGTGCTCGCGCGTACAGGAGATCACCCCTGGATAAAATGGGCCTAGCTAATCTCTCTCGGCTTAAATATTAAAAATCATAATCTATTTTGGTAAACTACGACCTAATAAAAAGTGGAGGTGGTTTCTCGTAGAGTTGGATATTTGGATATGGTTAATTGGATAATACGATAACCGAACCAAAATTCAGTTCTTGGATAATCGAATAATCAATTTTACTAGATTCGATTCGGTTATCTGTATAATAATTTTAAGAATATCGGTTATCAGTTATACGGATAATCAAATGAGAATTACCAAATAACCAAAAATAATTTATAGTGTAGAGTACAATTTAACATTTTTTTTACTGATAAACGACTAGAATAAATATATTTAAAACTGTATAAATTTCAAGTTACCTTTGTAGCTCAGTTGGTTAGGTGGTTTTATTCCTCTACAGAGGTCGTATATTCGAATTCTTCCTAGCACAAAAATGAGCATTTTTTTTAATTAAAATCAGTTAATCCGATACTGATTAACCTATCAGATTAACCGATTAAACGAATTAACCAATCGGTTCGGTTTCGATATCAATATTCCATACATTTTCGATTTCGATTAACCGAATTGAACCAAATACACACCCATATTCTCCCATGCGCACGAGCGCACGGTGAGATCACCCATAATTTTAATGAATTAATATAAAAATTATTTATTTAGTAAGTTAGTTAGTTAATTAACTATTATTATTAAATTAATTAATTTTAAATAATATTTAATAAATTCTTATTAAAATAATAAATTTTAATTCAAAATTAGTAATCTCTAAATAGAATTAATAAACCCTAATTAGAGTTAATGTACCTAATTGTAAATTAATAAACTCTAATTTTGAATCAATAAAATCTAATTAGAATTATTAAAACCTAATTTAGAACTAGTAAATTCTAATTTTGAATTAATAAACTATAATTATGAATTAAATCCTAAATTGGAATCAGTAAACTCTAACTTTGAATTAATAAACCATAATTTTGAATAATAAACCCGAATTTTGAATTAATAAACTCGAATATGAATTAATAAATTATAATTATGAATTAATAAATTCTAAATTTGAATTAATAAATTTAATTAAAAATTAATAAAATCTAATTATTCTTACTCTTCATAATTACATATAATTATTTTAACAAAAACAAAAAGAGATGATGATGAGGCTGAACTCATCCAAGTTTTTATCTAAAATGTAATCATTGAATCTAGTCGAATTTGACTCAAGTTTTTTGAAATAATTATTTAGAAGAAATGATATAAAACGGTTAAAATAATATAAATTAAGTAAATAACTTCGACTATTCTCTCAACCCGTCAATTAGTTAATCATAGACATATTTTAATGAACTATATATAGTAGATATACCAAGTTATCGTAACAAACCTCGATATATTATTATAACGAATGATGAAAAAAATCTCAAAACTTTGATTCACAATTGTCTTTGTCTCAGGTGAAAATGTCAAATCATTTAACTCTTCAACAAGTTAAATATAGTGTCAAATCATTTCACTCTTCAATCAGTTTAATATAAAGACTGATCAACAAATAATAAATAATAAATGGATCGATTTAAAATTAAATCAATTACTAATAGTATAGAATTATTCTCGTTAAATTTAATGAAATCTAAACTCAAATAAAATAGGAGAGGGTGAAAAATAATTATTTTTAAAAAATAAATGGGTCAAATTGAATTAACTTATTATATTATTTTATTTTATTTTATCTGTTATGCTAAGAAAGAAGCATTTCACGAGAAGACGATGAGTTTTCAGTTGAGTTGGCGAGTACTCATCTCCGCTCGAATTGGGCAAGAAGCACAGGCTCATCACTCTCGCAAAATGCGAATTCCGCACGTGTTGAGTGTTGCCGGTTCCGACTCCGGCGCCGGCGCCGGCATCCAAGCCGACTTGAAGGCTTGCGCCGCCCGCGGGGTTTACTGCTCCACTGTCATCACCGCCGTCACTGCTCAGAACACTCTCGGAGTCCAGGTCTACATCACATTCATTTTGATTTCGTACTAATTTTCCAATTTCTGTCCGATTTCGATTTCGTGCCTTTGCTAAATTTGATCGGATTAGACAATTTTAATCGGAATCGGATTTTTTACTTGGTATTGTATAGTACTAATTCTGGATTTTGATGTATATATAGGGATTGAATGTTGTGGCTGAGGATATGGTTAGAGAACAGCTGAAGTCGGTGCTATCCGATATGCTTCCTGATGTTGTAAGTGCTTGAAAATGCAATCCTTTGGATGATGTGTGATGTATGCAATTATTCCCGTGAAACCCTAGTTTTTGCTAAAGGATATTGTTGATGTAAATTGTGGAAATGAAAGGTGAAAACGGGTATGCTTCCTTCACCTGGCATTGTGAAGGTATTGTGCCAGAGTCTCAAGGAATTCAGAGTTAGAGGTATTTTGCAACGATAATTCTTACCCGCTGCTTATCACTTTTTTTTGAGCTGGTTCGTTGCTGATGGATGTGAATTTTATTGAGGAAGCTTTGGTGGTTGATCCTGTCATGGTATCTACGAGTGGTGATGTATTGGCTGGTTCTTCAGTTTTGGCTAGCCTTAGGTACGTTTCACAGTTATGAAATGCACCTACTGTTCTTGGTGGTCGAAGTTGTTAGTAAGGAACCAGCTAAAGTTGATTCTAGTATATGTTGTTGTCATGTTTGCTCAGTCTCAATCGCTTTAACTGAATCAGGAAGGAGTGAGGGTCTCACTTGCCTCTTGCATGAGCAAGACCATCTATAATCAGTTATCTTAATCAACCGATGTACCTGAACTGAAAACCTAATGTGCTCTTATACAATAAATGAATTAGTTGAAATGCCACAATAAGAAACTATCATCCATGAAGCGAGTCTAAGCGAGAGACATTGTAAATCTATATAATTCTCCTATTTAAGTATCTGCTTATGAAACCAGAAAATATCAAAATATGGTACAGGATTTATTGACACCTTAAATATGCATTGCAGTCATATCAAATTCACTGCTGAGGTTCTTCCCTTCAATGTTTGATGTTTAATGGAATTTGTACTTTCTACATATTTGCTAGAATTAAAGCTTTTAGTTTATGTAATAGGTGCCTTTTGGAATTTTGATATGAAGATTACCTTTCTGTATAATATTATTATTACGCTATCTTTGTTTGGACATATCATTTTCTTTTACAGGGAGGAGCTTCTTCCTCTGGCCGATATAGTAACTCCTAATTTAAGAGAGGCATCTGCTTTACTTGGTGGAGTACCCTTGGAAACAGTTGCTGACATGCGTTCTGCAGCAAAACTAATACATGATATCGGCCCTCGGTTAGTTACAAAACACTTCCAACTTTTCAGTGCTTAATATTATGCACCAGAGAAATCAGAATGTAGATCTGGGACTATGTAAAAGCAGTATCCATTTAAAGCTTGTGCATTCAATGTTGAACAGCTTCTAATTCTTTATTTTTTCATTCTTTTTTCTTTTTTTGAGAAATTTGTATTAAGCATTAAGTTCTGATACAAATGTTTAGGAATGCTTGTGATTGATGAATTTTTTTGTTATATTGAACTTTTTTATTTCAGAAATGTTCTTGTAAAAGGAGGTGACCTTCCTGCATCCTCTGACGCAGTTGATGTTCTATTTGATGGTATGCCTGTGATCCTATGTTTGTCATAACATTATATATGTATTGAAGATATGAAATCATATATGATTTGACCTTCTAGGTAAGGAGTTCTATGAGTTCCGCTCTCCCCGGATAAAAACTCTGAATACTCATGGAACTGGCTGTACTTTGGCATCATCTATAGCTGCTGAATTAGCTAGAGGTTCTTCAATGCCCTCTGCTATAAAGGTGATTGAGCATCTTTCTCTTTTAATGTCCAAACATTTGTTTATAGATAATGTGCAGTATGTTGAAGTTCCAAATGATAGGTTTTGTTACCATGGATATTGCTAAGAGTACTTCAAACATGCATTTTGGGTTTTATAGTGGGTGTATAGTATTTCCCTTTCTGTAAAGTTAATACCATTTCTTGTCTGAGGATGCATTCTTCTTTTCCAGATAGCCAAGCGATATGTTGAATCAGCGTTGGAATACAGCAAAGACATCCTTATTGGAGGCGGACGTCAACGACCCTTCGACCATCTAATGAAGATCAAGAATGACACCTTGAATCTGAATGCGCCTCGGCCATTTGATCCAACCACTCTTCTCTTATATGCTGTCACAGACTCGAAGATGAACAAAAAGTGGGGTCGTTCCGTGAGTGATGCTGTGAAAGCAGCTGTGGAAGGAGGCGCTACGATAATTCAACTAAGGTTGGTGTAGAATTTGATAGTGCTTCACACATATCAACAACATTAGGCATCTCTGATTCTTGGTAAACATTTTTCCAGAGAGAAGGATGCTGAAACCAGGGATTTTCTAGAAGCAGCAAAAGCATGTCTGGAAATCTGCCACAACCATGGTGTTCCTTTGCTGATCAACGACAGAATCGACATCACCCTTGCTTGTGACGCTGATGGAGTTCATGTCGGGCAGTTGGACATGCCTGCCCGCACTGCCCGTGCTCTCCTTGGGCCCAATAAAATCATAGGTGTAACTTGCAAGACAGCGGAGCAAGCCGAGGAAGCATGGAGTGATGGTGCAGATTACATTGGCTGTGGGGGCGTCTACCCGACAAATACAAAAGAAAACAACCCCACCGTGGGGCTGGCCGGGCTGAAAATCGTGGGTACTGCGTCCAAGTTGCCGGTAGTGGCCATTGGTGGGATCGATATTTCGAATGTGAAATCTGTTTTGGAGTTTGGTGTCCCAAATCTCAAAGGAGTTGCAGTTGTGTCTGCTGTTTTTGATAGGGAATCTGTTTATGCAGAGACACAGAATTTGCTAAGAGTGATAATGGATTCTTGTTAACCTTTTTGTATTTAGGATTTTTGACGGATTATAAATATGTTTCTAAATTGTGTCTGTATTAATTGGGCAGTTGCAAGTATGAATATTATGACTCACACTTGCTTAGTCTAAAAAAGCAGAAAATGCTTTTATTGGATTCCATCATATTTTATACTGCTGCTTTCTAAAAATTAGGTGAAATGATTGTGATGCCCATTATCCTCTGAAATGAAATCAAATACAAACTGCACAAGTATCTTGGCTCTAGAAATTTTTCAATCTTAATCACATAAGATTGAAAATAAAATAAAAAAGAAATCAATCTTAATCACAAAAATTAGAAAAGACAAAAAAGAATCTTCAAACAGACAATCAAACAAGATGGAAACCTTAAAAAAAGAAGATGATTAGATCACGAAAACAAGAAAAGAAATCCTAGTAAAAGGGATTTGAATCTATATGTTCTTGCAAAGCTCTTCTAGTTTGGTCGATCTAAACTTCTCGCTTTCAGTCGCCAACTGCCCAACAAAAATCCAAGAAACAAACAAAATTAATAACAAAAGAAGAAAAAAAACAGAAACTCAATTTGAAATGTTTTTATCTGAAATTAATAGAGTATTGAGATTCTTCTACCTCTGCTAATTTGGCAAGGAGTTGCCCCTTTTCTTTGTTCTTCTCGTTGAAAGCCTCAACCGATTCTTTATACTCTTTCTCCTTTAAATCACAAACTCAAAAGAAATCAATATTTTTGGTCACGAGACAACAACCTTAATCCAAATCTGTAATAATAAATCACCTTCTTCTGACAGTTGAGTCCCAACGACTTGACATCTCGACTAACCAGTTCAACCCTCTTGCAAATCGCCGCAACTTCCTTCCTCATCGGATCCGTCACAGATTCAAGCTCCTAATTCTAGCAATCAGTAATTCCTCTAGATCTACCCTTTAAAAGTGAAAAAAAATTGAGATCAAATTCGACTTACTCCGTGAATATGTTGGAGGCGCTTGGCTTCTTCCTCGACGCGCGTGAGCTGCGCTTGAACTCTCTCTCTAATCTCGGCCCTCCGCCGCTCGATCTCGTCCTCCTTGGCGCGGAAGGCGGCGAGGGCGGAGTTGGTCATGTCTTGGTCGTGGAGGAGCGGGCTGTCGGTGTCGGGGCTGTCGATCATCTCGGACATCTTCTTCTTCTTCATACACAGCATTGTTTGTGGCTGATGCTGCTCCTCTGTTGTCATTATGTGTTGTTGAATTCTCTGTCTTTTTGCTTTTGCGGTGTAGTAATGATAATGATATTTTCTCTTTCTCTTTCTGTTTAAAAATGGATGACAGATGGTTTGAATGTGTGGATCCACCTTGCTTGCTTTTCAGACAAATTAACGTTACAGTTAGGTCTTGACTTTTTGCTGTCCCACTCCAGATATTTTGTTTCCTAATTTAAGTACTTTTTTTAATATAATACTCCTTCCCTCCCACGTAAATCCATCATTTTTTAGACATTATTATTTAGGAGAATATTATAAAGTGATTAAAATGATAGAATATAGGTAGATCCTATAACTTTTAAATAGATAATTATTTTTAAAAAAAAACAGACAATCTTAAATAGGATATTCAAAAATGAATATATATCATCTTAAATAAGACGGAAATAGTATATTATCTATTAACGAAAAGAATTATTTTCATTCATCCATTTTTTATTCTATTATGAGAAATTTAGTGACGGGCTTATGAATTGTTATGGGCCTCTTCATCAATCATCAATGAAATGGATGACTCTGGGCATTGATTAGCCCATATCATAATTTATTTTGTATTTAATTTTCTGAAAGTCAAAGCTGGATGAGTATTGGTTGTGATCTTATCTTGGATTTTACTTGTAATTTGGCGCTAACTCGTACATATCATATCATCACGGCCCTGAGGGTAGGCCACCCAAAGGGCGATCGCCTGCGACCCACCATCTCGGGACTATAAGATTATTTCAAAAATTTAATTTTATTTATATATATATATATTTATTTGGATCCAAAATATTATATCACTGACAATATTTTATTTTATTTTAAAGTTTAAAATATTAAATATTTATATATTTCACTTATAGATATATGTTTTCATTTTATACTTTAAATTTGTAATTATAAAATATATTAAAAATATTGATGCTGATGTGATTATTAATTATTCGTTTTGATCTACAAATACTTAATATAATAATAAATTATTTTTAATGATATCGTATTATAGATAAGAGTTGAAATATAGAAATATAAGGATTAATGGAAGTTGTATATGCTTTTGATAATTTTTATTATCTGTTTCATTTGTAGATCACTTTTTTTACGTAAATTTATAAATTTGATTTATTTTATAAATATAATATAAAGGATTCTTTTGACGGTCTAATGGTTAAGTGAATTCATGTAAAAATAAAATAAAAAATTGACGTTGGCCAAATGTCACGAGTTCAAACTTCATTATCGACTCTATAGGTTCAAATCAATTACACCCGATTTTTCAAGTGTAGTTTAGTCGAGGGTCCGTGTCGTTTGCAAGATATTGTAAAGAAAAATAAGTTTTACCTAAGACGCACAAAGATAATGACCAATGGTTTTATATGAATTTTAAAAATAGGGTCTATATTTATTATTTTGCCTATGACCTATAAAATGTCGTGAACGGTTTTACTTGTAATTTGGCGTTATATCACAAATATTCATCGGTCTCCTTTCCATTCACCGTGATGCAATTAACATTGTAGATAAGTTCATCATGAATGATCAAGAATTGTAAAAAATGGTGAACAAGAGACTTAAGATTTTTCTAGCTATTAAAATTATTGAAAGTAAATCAAAGAAGCTACATATTGTTTTGCATGAAGCAAGAGGAGATGAACTTGTAATCGATATATTGAAATAGTAAGTTCAAATATTTACGACTACTATATATGAAAACACGAAACCGAAAGTCACATTAAGCTAATAGAATTCAAACTAACCGTAACTAATACTGAACAAACCATAACTAATGCTGACTCAGCATAACTGCCTAACCATACTCAACTTTACAAAAACTGAAATATCTTAACATACACCGAAGATAACTTTCATCACCCATGATCCTATCTAGGATACAGCTAAAGTTTATTTCGTAGATAGCAGAAACGAGGCTCGGCAAGTGGTTTAGTAAATATATCAGCTATTTGGTCAAGAGCTGGTACATGGCCAACATCAAGAAACTTCTCTTGCACCTTTTCACGAACGAAATAGACATCAACTTCAATGTGTTTTGTACGAGCATGGAATACTGGATTAGAAGCTAAAGCAACAGCACTGGAGTTGTCACACCATAAGTGATGTGGGGAAGAAAGCTCTATGCCAAGCTCTGCACAAAGAGAATTTAACCAGACGACTTCAGACGTAGCATTTGCTAGTGAGCGATATTCTGATTCAGTGCTGCTTCGTGAGACAATATGTTGTTTCTTAGAACTCCACGAAACTAAGTTGTCACCATAGTACATACAATGCCCTCATGTCGATCTCCTATCATCAATACAACTGGCATAGTCGGCGTCAGAAAACCCTACAAGATGATGTGAAGAAGAAGGTGTGAAATGGAGCGCCATATTCTCATCCTTCGAGATATCGGTAGCGTTTACATGTCGCCCAATGGTCGATGAGGATGTTGCATGTATTGACTGAGCTTATTAATAGCGAAGGCAATATCAGGACGCGTGTGAGTAAGGTATTGTAATGCACCAACCGTGCTTCTGTATATGGTGGGATTTTGAAACAACTACCATCGAATCTGGTGAGCTTGGTAACCGGAGTCATAGGAGTAGAGCATGGGTGACAGTTGCTCATGTTAGTTTTCTGCATAAGCTCCTTCAAATACTTGGTTTGCGACACACTATATGATGAGTTGGTTCGAAACACCTCAAATCCAAGAAAATAGTGAACTTCTCCGAGGCTTGTCAAAGCAAACTTATCATGCAGAATGTTGATAAGCTTAAGAATATCATCCTTACTATCACCAGTAATTAGGATGTCATCCACATATATCAATATAATCATGAGCACACCATTCTCACGTCTGTGAAACAAGGAGAAGTCAGATGTGGATCGATGGAAGCCAAGCTGAGTGAGACAGTGTCGAAGCTTATCATACCATGCCCGAGGGGCTTGCCGTAAGCCATATAGCGATTTCTTCAGTTTGCAGACATAATCAGGGTGTTTAGGGTCCTCAAACCCCTTAGGTTGAGCCATGTATATAGTATCCTCCAGATCTCCATTAAGGAAAGCATTGTTTACATCGATTTGCTGAATCGACCATCCTCTAGTTGCAGCAAGAGCAAGAACTAATCTGATAGTGGTGGCTTTGACAACTGGACTAAACACCTCAAGAAAATCAATCCCAGCAAGTTGCTCAAAACCACGAGCGACAAGCCTTGCTTTTAGTTTATCCAATTCTCCAGTAGACAACGTTTTAACTCGAAAAATCCATTTGTTACTGATAACCTTGTACGTAGGCGATGGTGGAATGAGAAGCCATGTACCTTTGATATTTAGCGCTTGCAATTCTTTATCCATGGCTGCAAACCAGTCAGGATTTGCAAGAGCTTCTTCAGTAGACGTGGGTAACTCATGCAACTTTGCAACGGTCATCGCTGTCAAAGTTTCATTTTCTGGACCAACAATCACGATCAGTGTCTCCGGTTCAAAACCTTGTTGAGCCACATGACTCTTTGGCTTGAAAATGTCGTGTTTGGCTCAGGTAATCATGTGATGAGTATTTGAGGGATTGGGCAGCTAGGGGTGACTATTAGGGTCTCGGGTGTCGGTTTCCGATACCCGACCAAATTTATTGGTATTGGCACCGATTATCCGAAAATCGGGTATACGGGCCTGGCCTGGCCGGGCCTGGGTCGGTAGTGTACAATTATATTATCGGCATCGGTATCGGGTATACAGTCGGTGTCGGTATACCCGAATACCAATTATTATATAAATTCATATATATATATATATATATATATATATATATATATATATATATATACATACCAATTATATATATATATATATATATATATATATATATATATATATATAAAGAGGCCTTAAGAAAAAAAATTAGAATCAGAGCTATCGAGAATCGAACCCGATAAAGATGGCATGGTAAAGGCCGAGTCCAATGTCGAAACCAAGAGGCTAAGCCGCCACTCAATATAGAAAGGTTAATTTGTATAAATAATGGGTAATTAGGGTATCCAAATACCCGACTAAAAATCGGGTCGGGTCGGGTTTTATATTTTCAGAGAATCGGGCCTGCACCGATTTTTTCTGCAGGTGCACCCACCCGCATCGAATAGTCACCCCTATGGGCAGTTGTGGAGAATCTGGAGAGAACTGTGATGATGTGAGGAAAGACTGAGATGATATAGGAGGTGAATAAGTGAGTGGCTCAGAGGTAAGTATAATAGGAGTTGACGATTGAGATGATACAGAGGATGTCGCATATGGCAAAGTATGAGAGGAAGAACTATGTGAGGATGACTCAGTCAAAGAGGTGGGTGAAGGCAAAACATTAGAAGGTGAGGAGGTATTATGGAGTGTAGTTTGACTAAGATCTGAGTGGGACATTATAGGAGAGAAATGAGCAGATGATTCAGGAGTAGGTAGAATTGCAGACAATAGATTTGTGGAGATAGAGGTATGGACGACTTAGAAGCACACTGTTTTGGAAAAAGAGATGTATAGGGAAATTCATGTTCATTGAAGTTCACTGTATCGGCTATATAGATTCTATTTGCAGGACTTAGGTATTTGTACCCTTTGTGACAATAACTATAGCCTAGAAATATGCATTTCGTGGATCGAAACTGGAGTTTATGCTGGTTATATGGTTTGAGGTAAGGAAAGCATGCACAACCGAACACTCGAAGTATTGAGTAGTCTGGAGCTTTTTGAAACAATGCATGAAAGGGTGAGATCATGTTGAGAGTTGGTGTGGGGAGCCTATTTATGAGAAAAGTAGTTGTGTGAAAGGCATCCCACCAATATGCGAATGGAAGTTTGGATTGAGCAAGAAGGGTAAGACCTATATCAACTATATGTTGATGTTTCCGTTCAACTCTTCCGTTTTGAGTATGTATATATGGACATGGATGTTGAAAGTGTATACCAAGGGTGAGAAGATGATTTACCAGAGGCCGAAACTCACCCTCCCCCCTAATCAGATTGAAATTTCTTTATAGTGACAGAAAATTGGCATTGGATCATGGTTATGAAGTTTTTGACAGTGGAAGTGGTTTATGACTTAAGAGGTAAAGGGTAAATCCAAGTGTATCTAGTAAAATCATCTACAAAAATGATGTTGTAAAGATACCCTTGATTTGAAAAAACTGAAGCCGGTCCCCATAAATCCGAGTGAATTAATTCAAAGGGTGAAGTGGTTTTGATGGTTTGCTCAGTGTGTGCCTTTTGATGTAGCTTGCCTACTTTGCACGCTTCACAGAAATTCAACAACTTTGAATTAAACGAGATATCAAGCTTGGTACATATGTGAGCTAAAACACTAGATCCAGGATGTCCTAAGGATCTGTGTAGAACATCTAAAGCAGTACAAGTTTGAGAGTTTATTTCACTAGTACACGCTGAACGCACATTCGAAATGAAGACTTGAATAGAATCAGGGTTTAAGCCAAGTTTATTTGTAGCAGCATAATTCTTGGTGTAGAGAGAAGACAAGTCAAGCTGGTACAAGCCTTTAGACAATGAGCCCTTCAGTAGGATCTCGTGAGTTTGGTTGTCCTTGACAAAACAAGAATTGGTGTTAAACTCTATGAAAACACGATTATCTTTTGTCAATTGTGAAATGCTAATGAGATTTTTGGTTATGTTTGGAACGTAGAGGATGTTGTTTAGGAGTAAAGGTGTTTGTAAAGAGTATGGCAAAAACATAGATGAACCAACTGAAGATATGGGAAGGGAATCACCGTTGCCAACCACAAGCTTTTCATTACCGGTGTAGTCACTGCTCACATCAAGGTTTTGCATGTTGTTTGTGATATGGGTGGTAGCGCCACTATCAATGTACCAGGTGGTATCTCGTGGACTGCTTTCATGAGTGAAATTAGCTGCATGAACTCATTCGCCCTCGTGATTTTTCTCTTTGTTTCCATCTGCAATGTATGCTTGAGGAGCTGCATGAGAATTATCAGTGAAGTGAACATCAAATCGTTTAAAACATTTGATAGCAACATGGCCATTTTTGCCGCATAGTTGACACACGATTCCTTTGGAGAATCGTCCACCTTGATTACCACTGCCGCGACTGCCAGATGAAATACCACCACGACTTCTTGTTGTGAAGCTACCACGCTGTCCAGAGGAGTATCCACCTCGACTTCCAGTTTGAAAATTCTTTACCTGACCACGATAGGTAACATGTGCAGTTGGATCAAACAAGACAAAGGAATTTTGTTGTTGCAGTCGCAATTCATATGCTTTGAATGCATATTGTACTTCCTGCAAATTAGGGAGATCACTTCTATGCATCATGTTAACTACCAAAGCTTCGTATTCTGGCCCAAAACCAGAAAGCAAGTAGTTTACGAGCTCATCATCCGAGATCATTTGGCCAACCGTTAGATTATCTGCATACCCGCGCTGTTTTTAGAAAGAACCCTTCAACTGACATGGATCCTTTCTTCGTAGTTTGAAGCAGCAATCGAAGCTGCATGACTCGAGCTTTTGATTGTGACATGAATAACCGCTCCAGAACATTCCAAAATTCACATGATGTGGAACATCTAACTACATGACCAAACATGGATTCACTTATAGAAGATAACATCCAGCTTAGAAGTAGCTGATCTTTTCGTACCCAAGCTTCATAAGCATGAGATGGTATGTGTTCTCCAGTGGCTGATGTTGATGGATTGAACATCGTAGGTACAACTGCCGTTTGAGAGATAAAATCACCGTATCCATGCGCATGAATAGCTGAGATGGCTTGAGCTATCCAGAACGAATAGTTCGCACGATCAAGTTTGATAATGGACGGGAAATGTGTAATGTGTGTTGAGGTGTTATGAGAATCCATTGCAGAAAGGAGATTTAGAGAGAAACTGGAGAAAGGAAGAAGAAGATGAGAACAGATTTCTCAAGATGTAGTTTGCTCTGATACCATATTGAAAGTAAATCAAAGAAGCTACGTATTGTTTTGCATGAAGCAAGAGGAGATGAACTTGCAATCTGATATATTGAAGTAGTAAGTTCTGAAATGTTTACAGACTACTATATATGAAAACACAGAAACCGAAAGCTGTTACTAAGCTAACAGAATTCAAACTAACCGTAACTAATACTGAACAAAACCATACTCAACTTTACAGAAACTGAAATATCTTAAAAAATTTATTTGAGAAAAAATAGATGATATACTAGTTTTTTTATTGTGTTATGATTATCAAGAACTTTTTTTAATTCTCGATAGTTGTGATTATCAATACAAGTTGTTGGAGTTTTGTTGGAGCGAATTAGAGCAGGTGTAATGAAAGTTCTTCATGAGCAATATTTGATTTCTGCTATTTTAACTCAATCTGATGTGTGTGTTTATTCAGTTGAATTCCCATAAAAATGTATAACTATTTAATCTTATATTTACGGATGGATTTGTGTATATTCATATTGGTTGTTTGGAAGGGATAATGAGTTCTCTCGGTGATGGAGTTATTGATTTCTATTCATGTTTCCACACTTGCTTTTCAGTTATGGAATGTAATATAAATATAGTATTGTTTTTATTCTTCAACTGCCAATCTTGACCGTATTTGCATTTACTAAAATGCTAAATTATTGAATTGAGTAGTTATAAAATTTATAATAATACCTATATTGCATTACATATTCTAGCCACCAAAACAATCACCTTCCTAGGTGGCAACTTCTAGAATTTTCATTTCTATTTTTCTATATTCCAAAATTTTAGGCTTTTTTTTTTATTTCATATTTTATTTTCAATAATAATAATTTAAGCGTAATTTATGTATTTGTTCATGACACATTTACGTATAAGTTATTGTACTACCATATATATTGCGTCAATTGATTAGTATTGAATTTCATTACATTTATCACTCCAAGATTTATTCAACCTTGTATTCTAATTATCGGCCAAATTTAAATTTCAAATCTCAAATATCTCTCTGTTCTATCACCTTTCTAAAGAATTTTCTGTTCTATTTTTTTAGAAATCTCTGTATTCTTTATTTAAATTGATTAAAATACAATCTTGAAATCATATTCATCTTTATCCAAGTGAAGACTATTTATGAAACTTTCATGTTTTTCTATCTATCTTATACTCTCGAGGAAATCTTACATTCGATGCGGCGTTAACAATTACACTGGTGACTAAGAGACGACATCTGATTGGACAAGGGAAATACGACAAATAAACTATGATGGCTTTGGTAAGTAAATTTACCTAATTTATGTTTGAAAATCTTTATACAAATGTTCTGCAATGCTTTATTCAATCATAACTCATAAATTCAAATTATGATTTTTGATTTTTTATTATGTTATTCCAGTAGAGAGCTAGCCAGGATGATCATGTGATGAGTCTGGAGAAGTTCAATGCAAGATTCTTAAGTACATTGTTAATCTTCTTACAAGATTCTTGGTCTTCTTTTTTATTCTTAATTGACAAATAACGGAACCTACTCCTAGAAGTTTTAGCATTAATAGGACTAATTTCAGCCTTATACATTAATGATTCTATATAGTTGTTTTTGTATCGAAAGTGTAAAGAATTATAATTTTAAGACTTTTCCTTCACGTTGAAGAAACACAGTAAATAGCATATTTTTTCGAGATGTATTTTGAATCTTTGATTCTATTTATTTCAAACTGTGAAAATAAATTTTTATAGGATGGATAACCAATTATTTTAATAATTTATATTTGATTATTTTATATTTTATAAGTTTAAGCAAATTCGGATAATGAGTGAGTATTACTATATGAGCATAGATAGTTAAATCACTTTTTTGTCAATTAATAAGTAAATTATAAAGATCGTGTCACGGTGGACTCGAACCGAGACCTTTGGTCTCAGACATTAACCACGCTATCACTAGGCCAACACATGCACAAAGTTAAATCACTTATTGATCATATTTGGGATATGTAATGCTATATGAATTTTAAATATGTCCGAACATTAATTGACATACCTACGTAAAATTTTCTATATTTAAAAAAAAAACTAATTATATATTATTTATTAATATTTAGTCTATAATGTTTGATTTTTATTATAATAACTTATATTTATATATTTGTGTGGGTTCCACTAATAAATCGGATTTGAGATGGATATAGGTATACACATTTTAGATAGGTTCAAACATTTATCGAAATGCCTAGATGAAATTTTCTCTATTTTTTAATCTTTTGTTATTCGTATTATTTATTGTAAATGCTTATTCTATAATGTTCGGTTTTTATTGAGACGGATAACTAATTATTGTAATAACTTATATTTATAAATTTAAACATGAGAGAATATTATTATACGAGTTTGGACAGAGGTAAGTGAACTCTAACCAAGTACTAAGTTGTTTTGTAATTTTTTATTTATAAATTACAATGTAAAGTGATTCTCTTTAGAAACTCAACGATGTACAACTTATATATCAGATACAAAAACATCACAATGATACTGATTGCTTTCGGGACATTGCTATATCTTAAGAAAGAAATTTCCATTATAGTATAAATTGATTTTTCGTTGAAATTCGACGGACTACATATTCAATCGACTATATTCATTATAATATGCCATTTGAAGAATCACAGAGTAAACAGTGTGGCTGAACATGAGAACCTGATGATCAAATAGCCAACAAAGCAAAGCAAAAGCTCCATCTCATAAGCATCCATAAGAAAAGAAGGAAACTATAGTGTGTAAATTTTGTCTTAATGAAGTAAACTTCCTAATTCAAATTCTGTCTTCCAATGGTAGATTATACGATTGACTTAAACCAAGTCTTTATATTTTGGTTACATATCTAGAAAGAGAAGTGGCACATAATTAATATGAAGCAAACAAGTTTGCCTTCCTCCTCTATTCCACTTAATTACTCATATTTTCGAACCAAACTTCTTGCAGATTCTAATAATATCTCGTATCATCATCGTAGGTATTGAAAATATTGTCTCGTGCATGTCCATTTTCAATAATTCCTTCATTGTCCTCCTTCCATATAACAAAATATAATTCAAGGTAGTAGAGTGGTTAATGTCTGAGGCCAAAGGTCTCAGGTCTAGGGTTCGAGTTCCACCGTGACACGTCCTTTAAATTTATGTATTTAATTGACCAAAAAATTACAATTCAAGGTGTTTAGGGGTGTGGGTGTGTGTGTTGGCCTAGTGATAGAATAGTTAATGTCTGAAGCCAAATGTTTCGAGATTCAAATCTACCGTAACGTGATCTTTAAAATTTCTGTATTAATTGACCAAAAAAATACAATTCAAGATATTATATATTATGTTGACAAAAGAAAGGAAAATGTTAAAAACTCACTTTTGAGTAGCTAACCCCTAAATCATCTGAAAGAGATGTTGGCATTGTTTGTTGATCTAACTCAACCCGACTTGAATCAACTCAATTCCGTGCATTCCTTGATGGAAACGTCCACATCTATGCCTGCTGGACTTCTCTTATGAATATTCTTTGTATTATTCGCTCACTCTTGAAAATGGACATGAGCAAGTGGATAAAAATCTGATACAAAAAAGTGTATACTATTTTCAACACCTCACACATATTTAGTTGGTTTTTATATTGTTTAGTGTTTATTCAGATTATGCGACAGCTTTTTTGACTATGATACAATTTTAACTTTAAACCTTATGGTTCAATCTACTTTAACCCTAGTGATTCAGAGACAGTTCAGAATACATAAATTGGACTATTAATGAGATTTTAAGGAATGTGAAGAATTCCCAATTAACAAATAAAGTAGCGTATGTAACCTTTTAGCACAGGACAAATAAACTTTGTATACAACACTTGAAAACTAAAGTAGCACAGGTCAAAGAAATGGTTGGATTTCAACAAATTTAAAAATGTGTAAAAAAAATCACTCAAACGTTGTCTTCCATACAAACTAGAGTGAAAATTCACATGACTGTCTGTAAAGCATAATTTTCTTCGTTTGGTTCGATTATCAAATTTTCTGATGAAGAAAACGTCGCAGAAATTGGGATTTTGGCTTTTCCGTTCTGTAATTCATTGTCGATGACTGGTGGAGGTTGGTTCAAATCGATTGTGAACCCTGAATTCATGTACATATTTTGCACTATACTTGTCATATTTGTAGAACATAGGATACTGATTCCAAAATTTAAGCAGACAAAAAATTTGAATTTCATTGAAATTGTCTTCCTCTTTGTAAATTCTCTCCACGTTTAGTTTTGGCTGGACATCGATTTTATAGGTTATTATTGAGAACTCCAAGATTAGGTGACTTAACCAAGAAGAAGACGTAGAGATCCACTAGATAATGATTATCTCATCAAAGATTAATCAAAGTTAATTTGGGTATAATTTTTCCTTATTAATCTGTGCATGAGCTTGGAACCACATATAATAAGAATACGAGGGGGTATTTTTTTCCATAAAAACTTGAAGCGGAAATACATTCATGGGAACGACATAACAGACGAATAATAATAAATTATACATATGAATGAAATTGTTGATCATGGAATGAAGTTGAGAATGAAATGAAATAAAATGGAATAAATATGGAATTTCTATGATCATTTGTGAGAACAAAAAGCTCATAGTCATCATAGTAATACTTCAAAGGACAAGAATTCTACTGCTTTACGCTCAATCTATTGCTTAAGGGCTCGTTTGGTACAGCCGATAAGATATGCTGAGATAACTTAAAAATAGATATGTATTCTAGATTGTTGTCCTACAAGTTGTTTGGTATATAAGATATGGTCTTCCAGATAACTTTAAAACCTGTTTGGTAACTTAGTTTAAAATCTAGATTACTCAACAAATTTACAATTATAACCTTATTACTAATTTAAAAGGACAAATATATCCATCTACCAAAGTGCATCGTCTGCAGACTGCTTTCATTCTTCACCCGTAACATCTTCCTAAGAAATCGAGAACACATCCGATTTCAAAGTGATTCTTCCTCCATAAAGCGCATAACATGCAAGAATGTGCAAAGAATGCAGAGAACCAAATATATTTAGCTATTGCTATTTTGCAAATTTTAGTGGCCAATTTAATTGCCGGTAGTTCAGAGAAAATCTCAAATATGAGCCAAATATTCTTAACGGATCATGAAGTCCCGTGGAAAGGTTATTCAAGTGAAGTAATTAATTATAAATCTAGCTAGGGTCTAAGAGGAATTATGTCATACAATCAATCCGTATGACGAATGATATGGAGCAGTGTCGATTTGGTCGGGCGGGAGCCGAGGCCTCTCATTGTGTATCGTCGGGCGTTTTCGGCTTAGGCCCACGCCCGTGGCTGTTCGTGAAGGAGTTATTTATTTAATGCTTTATTTAGTTTTGATGGGCTTTGTTAGTAGTGGATCTTTCCTTTCTTAGTAATAGATTAGTAGTAGTATTTAATGTTTAATTAGGGTTTGTTTAGGAATTATCGAATTAATTGGAGAATTGCGGCCGGAGGTTTTTGGGCAAACGGGAGTTCCGCTTGATTCTTTCTTTACATCAATCGTCCGACCGCCGATCCCCACCGCCGACGACGACGATTACATGTTCTCGCGCGGAGGCTGAACCATCCGAATCGACTTGGGCGACACGGATCTTGAGTCGCGATCCGAAAGCGCGTAACGAAACACCTTGAAATTGGAGGAGATTTCCGTTACCACGGCGGAGCTTGCTCGCGCGATCTCTTGCTCAATTGGGAACCGGTCCCGAACACCGCAACCTCGACCGAGCCGACCAACAAGACTCACACAATGCCGAGCTCGGTGCACCGCGCCGAAGGATCGACCCTATCGGTTGGCTCGCCCGCGTGGACCAGCCAGTTCGTGATGCACCGCACTCGCTTGGAGAGAAACCGACCGCAGCGTTGTTGCGATAGGGGACCGCCTCATCGATCACTTGTTGCGAGGCCGCAATCGCAACGTGACATGGGATGAATTCGCAAGCTCGATTGCGGGTTTGATACTAGATTCAGGAGTCGATTTGAACGGTTGGCGAATGTGAAATGACGACTCACCGCCGATGATTATGTGTCGGAATTTATGTAACCGGCGAGCCAAGTACTGGCCGGTGGATGCACATTATCCGGGCTATTTTATGAACGGCTTGAAGAAGTCTATCCGAGCTCACGAGGTTGCTTCGCCGCCAGATTTGGAAACCGCCATGGAGCTCGCCGAGATATTGAAGATAACTGAGTGCGCAGGGGAGAGCGGCGTGGGGAGTTTTATTAATTCGGGCAATGACATGCCTCGCTTATTCGCAACCCGCGGTCTTGCCGCCCGCGACAACCCGAGTGGGGAGGACCGAATCGCACGTCGTGGCCACCCGCAAGTGCACCGCAAGGCTCTAACATGTCTGGCAATCCACCGCCGCTCGCGTTTCACCCGGCCTCATCCAACGATCCGGCCGATCCGTGGGAAAAGGGCTTTGTTTCAGTGTAGGAAGCCGTACACCCGCCATAATGTGGTCTCGCTCACGGAACTTCGGTGTTGATGGCAGAGCCCGACGATACGGAGGATTTGGTCGAATATTATGAAGTGACGGGCTTTGGAGGAAGAAGTGGAAGAGCGGTCGAGTATGGGGAAGATGAGGAGCACTTCCTGCCTATTCCATTGCCGGACTTTCCACCGGAACTATGCGGATGCATGGCGTGATCGTGGTCGAACGGTAACTGTTTTGGTTGATAGTGGTGCAAGTCATAATTTTATTTCATCATCTTTAGTTCCTTTACTTCACTTTACCTCGATGAATCTATTAAGTTCGGTGCAACTAGGTAACAGGGTGAGGCAACGGCCGGAAGGTGTCTCGCAAAATGTGGCTATGAACCCGAGGTTGCAAGGTAGTAGTCGACTACTTTGTGTTTACTCTCGGTGGTGTAGATGTGATTTTGGGGTGGCGTGGTTAGCCACGCCGGAGAGGTGCGCACTGGTTGGGAGAAATGACTATGACCTTTGAGTAGGGGAGAAAAGGTGGTGTTGAGAGTGACCGTCGATTAGCCGCAGTCCGGTGAGCTGAGAACTTTGATCGCGACTTGTAATGTTGAATGTTGGGCGGTGGTAATGGAGTCCGAGCCGTCACATATGTTGGAGCCCAATCCGCAAAGGTGCGTGAGGTTTTGACGGGTATTCCGGTATTTGGGGCCGATGCACCTACCACCGCTGGCGAACCACGGACCACCGTGTCGAGCTTATGCCGGGGTGCCCGGTGTCGCGCTTGCCGTGTCGCTATGGCCACCGCAAAGATGAGATTGAGAAATTGGTGAGGGATATGTTACTAGCAGGATCATTCGGCCGAGCTCGAGCCCGCTTCTCTAGTCCGTGCTTCGGTGAAAAGAAGGATGGGCGGAGATTCCGTGTGGACTATCGGGAGTCGAACAGGTGACAATGTCGGATAAATACCCAATTCCAAAGGATACAAGAAATGCTAGATGAGTTGGCGGGCGGTGATCTTCTCAAGATCGACTTGCGAGCCGTACCACCGCATCCGGGTCACCGGGCGAGACATCCACAAACAGCCTTTAGACTCATAGTGGGCACTATGAGTTTTTGGTAATGCCCTTCGGCTCACTAACGCCCGAAACTTTCCAATCATCAATGAATGATCTGCTTAGCCGCTTTCTTCGACGGTTTGTTCGGTATTTTCGATGATATTCGCATATAGCAAGACTTGGGAGGACCACCGCATACATCCGCTCGGACTTTTACAACAAGCTGCGTAAGAATCAATTTAAGGCGAACTTGAAGAAATGTGCATTTGGATGCTTGAAAGTCGAGTATCCGGGTCACGTGATCTCGCAAGGGTGGCGATGGATCCACCAAGGTCGGTCTTGGTGTTGGAGTGGCCTCGCCGGGTTCGATGAAAGAAGTTCGAGGATTTCTTGCCTAACAGGTATTACCGCCGATTTGTGAGGAATTATGGTTTGATCGCCCGTCCGCTGACACGCTTTATTAAAAAGGAGGCACCTGACTTTGAGTGGACTCCAGAGGCCGAGGTGCCTTTCGCAATTAAAAGGGCGCCAATGAAGCTCCTGTGTTGGCTATGCCTCGGTTTGACAAGCCCTTCGTGGTGGAGTGTGATGCCTGGGGGCTGAGTAGGGCGGTCCTCATGCAAGAAAGAAAGGAGACCCATAGCTTATTTTAGCAAATCTCTAGCGGATAGAACATCGACGAGATCCGCGTCGAGAGAGAGATGATGGGTTAGCTTTGGCGGTCAAAGCATTGGCGACCTTATCTCATAGGGCGGAAGTTTGTGGTACGGACGGACCACACGAGTCTTAAACATCTCGACTCGGAAGATCGCCACTTCCGTCGCAGCAGTTTGGGTGGCGAAGTTGTTGATATGATTTTATGATCGAGTATAAGACAGCGCCCAATGCAGCCGCGGACGCGTTGTCTCGCCGGGAGAAGAGTTGGGTTTTCGCGATAAGCCTTCCGAGTGGGTAGGGTTAGCCAAGGTTGGTGTTGAATGAGGCAAGATCAATACGCTCGCAAGGTGATACGACGGCTGAGGCACAGCAGGCAACCGCCCGGCTTTGAGTTGGTTGGGGAGACTATTCTTTAAGGGTCGATTGGTGCTCACTACCGATTCAAGTGGATTCCTCGCTATTGCATGAGTTCCACGATACCCCATCCGGGGACATGCGGGGCATTTCGAACTTATAGGAGATTGGCGGAGAATGTGTTTGGAAGGGCATGTTTCGTCGGTGCGAGTATGTGGCGCAGATGTTTGGCGTGTCAAAGGCCAAGTATGAGGCAATGGCTCCCGGGGTTATTGCACCGCCCAATTCCGGAGTTTGTTTGGGAGGATATATCAATGGACTTCATTACATCACTTCCCAAGTCCCGGGGTATTCATCCGTATAGTAGTGGTGGATGATTGTCGAATATGGCCACTTCATCAGACCGAACCTCCAATTACTCGTTTGGTAGCCGAGATATTTGTGCAGAAGTGGCGCGGTTGCACGGGATGCCGAGATCAATTGTGAGTGATAGGGATTCGATCTTCATGAGTACTTTTGGAATGAGTTGTTCACTATGGTCGGCACCAAACTCAAATTTAGCTCGCCTATCATCCGCAGACAGACGGGCAAACCGAGGTCCCGAATCGCATCTGGAAACGATTTGAGATGTTTCACTTGTGAGCAACCTAAATGTTGGTTGCGGTGGCTTCCGTGGGCGAGTATTGGTACAATCGGCTTTTCAAACGGCTGCTCAATTACGCCAGACGGTAGTGTATGGCGAGCACCACCCACCAAGGCTCGGTATCTTCGGGAGAGTGCAAGGTGGCGGTGTGAATGAGGTGTTAGGCAACCGAGACACTATGTTGGGGCGGTCAAGGTAATCTGAGAGGTGGCACAAGAGCTGCATGACTCGGCAAGCTAACAAGCATCACCGAGCGGTGGTATTTGAGGTGGGTGATAAGGTATTCTTGAAGGTGCGGCCGTTACCGACTTCGGTTAGTCGATAACAAACTATCAAAGAAAGTTTTATGGTCCGCTTGTGGTGGAAGGTCGAGTGGGGCCGACAACAGACAAATGATGACTTTGCCTTCCTCGAGCCGAATTCACCCGGTGTTCCATGTGTCGCAATGAGGAAGGTGGTGAGGGGAGCATCCGGTGGAGCAGGGAGTTGCCGAGAGCTTGAGATTCCGTGGTTCCGCTTATTCGAGCTGATGAGGTTTTGCAAGGCGGAATGCGGGTTGGAAGTCTTGATGAGGAGCGCTTGTTAGTAAAATGGTTGGGACGATGGAGGACGATGCAACATGGATGAGTGAGATGGGTTTAAGAGACAATTTCAGATTTAACCTTGGGGACAAGGTTGTTTGAAGGAGGTGCAATTGATATGGAGCAGGTCGATTTGGTCGAGGCGGGGGCCGAGGCCTTCATTGTGTATCGTCGGCGTGCTTGGGCTTAGGCCCACGTCCGTGGTCGTTCGTGAAGGAGTTATTTATTTAATGCTTTATTTAGTTTTGATGGGCTTTGTTAGTAGTGGATCTTTCCTTTTTAGTAATAGATTAGTAGTAGTATTTAATGTTTAATTAGGGTTTGTTTAGGGAATTATCGAATTAATTGGAGAATTGCACTGGAGGATTTTTGGGCAAACGGAGTTCCGTTTGATTCTTTCTCTTTACATCACGTAAATACCCAAGACCTAACTCATAAGTTGCCGCCTTCCTACTGCTTTCCCAACGCGCTTGAGTGCTCTCCTCTTCTCTCATCCTCCTTTGTCTTCGCTTTCTCTTTCAAGTCTCTTTCGCCGCTTTTGTACATCTTGAAAGTCATCCTCTCTTCACCATCTTCCTTACTTCTCTCGTGATCTTTGCCGCAATTTGTCTCATATAGAGCTTCCTTAGCCCTTTCATGAGCTTAGCAATGTATCGCCGAGGCATCAACCCAAAGATCCATGATATCCACACAATTAGTGCAAGCATCCTTCACGTGCCCATTTGAAAAGAGTGTGAATCCAGATTGTGCATGCGCCACATTAAGCTCGCAACCCTTAGCTATTATACAAGACCGTATATCTTTAGCCGCTTGAAGCTTATCTCGCTCTTAACAGAGAATTCAACAAGTCCTTCGTATACCATACCGTGGAGAAGCTAGAAGACCTCTTCCTACCATTTCACCAAATAGTCACAAGCTTCAACCAAACAACCTTGCTCGATAAGCCCATTAATCATGATGATAAAGGTGTCAACCCCTCGACTAATTCCACATTCTTCTAACTCATTCATCATTCTCTTACCATCTTCAATCTCCCTAACTTGCATGCCAAACGAATAAAACTATTCAATTTAAATAAAGAATGAAATTATGTTCCTTTCGAAACAAAACCAACTCTCAACATTTCCAAAAAGCAAACCTTCACACTATTTATCCAATTAGGAAAATAATCACCAGCTATTAAATCAAACTCATATGTTGAACGGAAGCGTAATCACACAAATCATGATCCAAGAGGCAATTTTCCATCTTAAAAGAAGATTCAAAAGATCGATCCAAGAGTCCGCTCAGACGATTTTATTATCAAAAGCATTTGCTATCTTCTTTATGGCCACATGCTCACTGCCTCCGAATTCACAAATAGAAAATTTGTTCCACCAAATTGTTCTACTTAGTCGCTCGCAATAGCACGAGGTCCCTATAGCGTGGTAAGGTCGACCCAAGTCGAATCTCTCGAGGAAGACTTAACAGGGCTTATGATGTGTTACGATAAAAGCAATAAATCTAAATCCTAAACTTGATTTGGGGTGATGATTAACTAAGATTAACATGAAAATTAAACATGCAAACGATTCAACGATTGTTCAAGCAGTTCAAACGCACAGGAATAATTCAAGAGTGTGAGATAAACTAGGGCATTAGGGTTCTTCGCCTTGATTAATCGATTTATTGCTTGATCAAGAAATTTACCTATTCATGCAATATTCAAACCTCAATCCAAACACTCGACTTTCGTTCCGTGGATTAAATTTAAACCTAGGTTATCAAATTTCACAAATACATAAACTATTAGAGTCCCGTTTCCGGTAACCTCTAATCCAATCTATTCCTATGATGCAACGATCTATCTCTCGATAATACACGAAACATAAACAATTAAAATAGTGATTAATCAATTACCAAATTCATATCATGCACGATCTATCTCTCGATAATACACTAAACATAAATAATTCAATAGAGATCAATCACTCAACAATAAACCCTAGGTTTCAATTGGTATTCTCAATCAAACAAATCATCAATCAATCAATTTGAATCACCCAACCCTAGAAAGGAATTAGTTCATGCTCGTCTCACGATTCAAACAATTAAAATCGATAGAAATCATTATCCAACAATCAAATGAAGAAAATCGAATAACAAGTCTTACAATCAGAATGTCGTGATGGATTTCTCCAATCAAATGTCTTGAATCAATCCCAAATGCAAAGAATTGCTTGGAAAATAATGATGAGAAGAGTTCGCGGAGGAAAACAAAATGCGAGAGAAAACCGACGAATAAAAATATGAAGAACTAGGTTTTTCAAATATAAAACAGATTTATAGTCCCGAATTTCACTCCAATACGAACGCAACGCAGTCACGGACGCGAGGAGTTTGAGTCAAGAACCCGTCACGGACGAGCCAGCCAGCCGACTCACCAAGGTACTGGAGACACGCCCAGTACGGACGCTGGTCGGGCGGCGGCGAGCTGAGTTACAGCACGGACGCGGTCGGGCGAAATATGCGAGGTTGCGCTCAGTCACAAATGAAGTTGGTTATTGGGGTACCAATGGCGTTGGGCTAGGCGCTGGTACCCGCCCGGACGGGCGAGCTGGTGCGGTATGCGGAGCGGGCGAGACGCGGGAACGACACGGGAGTGGCGCGCCTGAGTGGGCGCCGGTGGACATGCATGGGCGCGGCACACAGCCAGCGCCGGCTGTGGCGCGATGAGAGGGCGCTGGCGCCGCTTTCACAGCCACCGGACGGGGTGTAAGCGCGAGCGCTGGGCGCTGGGCGAGCGCGGGCGCCGAGCGCCGGCTGGCCTTGAACGCTGCGCGAAGAGTGTGGCCGCGCGAAGCGCGCGCGGGCAAGGCCGAGGCGGGACGACAGCGCGTGGCGCGCGGTGGCCGAGGCGGATGCGCGGCGCGCAGGCGAAGCGCGGCGCGTGCCGCGACGCGAGGCAGCGGGCGCGAGGCGCGCGGGCGTGCTTGCGGACGCGAGGCAGCGGGCGCGAGGCGCGCGGGCGTGCGCGGCGTCGAGCGCGCGCACGCGTCGGCGCGACTTGCTGCTTCGCCCGCTCTCCTTCGCCGTCGAGCTCCGATTTGTGAACCGCTTGCGCCTACAAACTCCTGTCGAGATGCTCTTCAATAAACTTGATTCTTGAAGATCTAATTTCTCCTATTTAATGCCGATTTTCTGCAAAACATTGAATCGAACGAGGTAAGTTCGAATCGATAAATATTAATCTAACCAACGGCATAAATAGGACAAACCATAGAAAATGACATGCAAAACAATACCAAGAATACGATAAATTCATACTAAACAACTCTCCCACACTTATCCATTTGCTTGTCCTCAAGCAAAGTATATACTAGTAAGAATAGGAAGGATAATTCATGCAACTTCACTCTTATTCTAATCAATCAAACCTTATTGCTTTCCCCACACTGGTGTTTACGCATTCAAAGATAATATGAAATAAATCTAGACGGCAAATGATTTCCAATAAATAAAAGGGTAATCTCGCCGCACCCTAACTCTCCGTTAGGTGAACTAACTAATGTGGTCACCTTTAGCAACAAGTTTCTTTTAAGCACATAGAATGTTTTAATGATTTTGAACAATATTCGAAAGCGAACCCTCGATGAACTCGAGTTTCCTATCGTGGTTTCCCATGTCCATTTCTCAAATTACGAGAAGAGGATGTAATCTCATCCTCCATTTCAACAATCTCAACAAATAACCGGAGTTTTCATTCTCCTTATTTTCTACTTTTTTCACATTTTTTTCTTTTTAGAAACAAGTATATAGGTAACCACAATGTTAACACTACCCCTAACATTAGCCGACAAATCACATCAATTCTCCCTATTCATTTTCTATCAATCACAATCTCGTCAATTCACATTACACTCGAATCATATATCACCAAAAGTTTCGAAATTAAAAACAACACCAATACCACGTAGCTTAGTTGCACAAATCGTAATCCCAACTTACTCAAGATATACGATACTTGATTCCAAGAAATCAAAATAAGCATAGATGCACATCACCAAGCATACAAATAGATAAGGTACGCACACAAAACTGAATAATCATCCCCCACACTTAAACTGAGCACTGTCCCCAGTGCTCCAAACATTAATAATACAAAAAGGCCATAGAGGATGATACTTCCCTGATAATAGACGAAAAGGCCAGGAGTTGGAGCATCACGACTTCACCACACGGATTACAAAGTCCTAGAACTCAAAAATGATAAACGCCGAAACCTACACCACAGAAAACCAAAACAAAAACGAAAACACAAACAAAAGAAAAACCAAAATAAAACAAAACAAACGAAACAAACGTGGGTTGCCTCCCACGAAGCGCTAGGTTTAACGTCGCCACCCGACCATTGATTACTCATTTTGTTGAATTTTGTCGAGCGAGAAGTCATCCCGACTCATTATCCAACGCGCCTACGCTAGGCGATAACCATATTCCGGAGAGTAAGGTGGTGGCTCTTTCCACTTATCCTCGACTTGTACTTCACCCCGATCTTTCTTACACTTAGCCTGGAGTGTGGGGTCAATCTTACTCTCAACTTCTTCCTTAGGCATCTGTTCCTGCACGACCTTATACTCGTCCGAAGCATCAAGTGCAATAATAGAAAAACATGATGCAGTAGTAGAAACAGTAGAATTATCACTGTACTACTAGCATGAAATGTCTCCGCTGCTCCCAAACCGCTGCTTATCAATCCTTTAGTGAAATCAATTTGGGTATTTGTTGTAGCCATAAATGGTCTACCTAACAACAACGGATGCCCACTCTCATGTTTTCCAGTCTCTTCTCCCATATCAATTACAACAAAATCAACTGAGACTAAGAGGTTACCCATTCTTATTAAAACATCTTCTATCACACCTTTCGCAACTAATAGTTCCCTCGCCTAATTCTAATCGCATGCTAGTTTGTTTTAACTCCCAAGTTTCAATGAGTTAAACAGAGAAAGGACATTAAATTAATCCCCAGACCCAAATCAAGCATTCCGATGCAGTTTTTCCATTACCAAAAGCAATGTTAAGAGTAAACTACCCGAATCACTTTGCTTGGTTTAGGTTGGTGCAGAATGGGTTTCTTCTTCTTCTCGCCTACCACCTTCTTCATATTCCCCATCTCCTTCTTCTCGACTATCGACGACTCGTAAATGGAATGTGGCTCATAAACTCTGCGAGGTCGTTCTTCTTCTCTCCGATCTCTTCATCGGCCTCGCACTTCTCATTATCACTTCCATAAGCAATAATGACCTTAGATGTTCAGATTGGCTAGAAACTTCCCTTTGATCTCGCCGTGCCAATTGCTCAACAGCCCAACCATTTGTCCCACTTGGAGTAGCCAACCGTCCCACTTGAGTCTCCACTCTTTCGATGATGCCCAAGGATTCAAATCTCAAAGTGCTTGCCCGGACGAAGGTATTTAGAGAATCCTCAGCGATGGTTTATTGGGAGCATCAAGTTGTTGCCGATTTTGTCGTCTCAACTGGTACCCGACTGTCCCTTTGATTCGACTCGGAGAAATTAGGATGATCTCTCCACCGGGTTGTAAGAATTTGAGTAGGGTCATGTCGGGTCTCGACGGATACCCTTGCCGATTTCCTCTTGGTACCCTTTGTCAAACCCTCAGCATAGCATCGACTTGCACTTCTTCATATGCCATCTCACCGATTCTTCGACATATGTTAGCTCCATGCCCCGCTTCTCCACAAATTCCACAAGTTTCCATCGACATCGCTTGTTGTCACTGGAATGGAGGTGATTTACGAGGTTCGCTTGTTCTCAATAGCTGCACTTGGCGAGTGAGATCCGCCATTCTCGTGTCACTTCATAGTTTGGGCGTAATCTCTTTTCAGCAGCAGCAGTCTTCGCCCCACACTTCTCCTTTGTGAGTTCGCAGCTAGCGCCTCCAAAATCTCGCTAACATCACCAGCAAGATAGTTTCCAATGTCTCTCCACCGCATTATCAATCATGTATTGATAATCCATCGTCGCCCATCATAGAAGAATCGTTAAAGCTCACCGGTAATGGTGATCACGGACACTCCGTCAGAACGACTTGAACCGTCCCATACCTCATGCATTGGTTCTCCACCCATCCGTTTGAATGTGGCTATCCGAGCCCTCGACTCTTGTGTCTTTTGGTTCGAGTAGTACTTTCCCATGAACTTATCATACACGGCTTGCCAACTCGCCGCTGAACCGGGTAGAGACATCAACCATGTCTCGCTCTATCTTTCGGTGTAGGAAAACACCTCATTCTCGCCAGATCTTGATAAGTTCCGCTCGGTGGAAAAGTGTGAACCACCGCATAGAACTCCGGATGAAGTTCAAGCATCCTCGCTAGCATCCCGTAGAACGACGGAAGAAGGTTGAAGTGAATGGGCTTCAACTCATAGTTACGGGCGGATCCCTCAGGACTATGCACGACGTTGTCACCCCAATGACGGTCGAGCAAAATCACGCATCCTCGGGTTTCCTTCTTCATGGGCTCCTCCATTTGCCGCCATTTCTTCCGCACAAACTCCTCACTGGAGATCTACTCCCAAACTCTCGTACTTCACTGCTGTTCTTGCCTCACTTTCGCATGCTTTCTTCCGAGTTCAAGGATTAAATTCTCCTACCGTGAATGTTGTCGAACACTGGTGCCAACTTCCTTTTGAGACTTCGACGACCTAGCATACACAAACACAAGACAAGAAAACGGATTACGCGCACTTGTGGGAAGAATTAATCAAACAAAAATAAAATAAACAAAAATAGAAGATAGGTGGGAAAAATAACACAATCAAAAATGCCTAAAGCCTTCGCCGGCAACGACGCCAAAATTTGTTCCACCAAATTGTTCTACTTAGTCGCCGCATATAGCACGAGGTCCCTATAAGCGTGGTAAGGTCGACCCAAGTCGAATCTCTCGAGGAAGACTTAACAGGCTTATGATGTGTTACGATAAAAGCAATAAATCTAAATCCTAAACTTGATTTGGGGTGATGATTAACTAAGATTAACATGAAAATTAAACATGCAAACGATTCAACGATTGTTCAAGCAGTTCAAACGCACAGGAATAATTCAAGAGTGTGAGATAAACTAGGGCATTAGGGTTCTTCGCCTTGATTAATCGATTTATTGCTTGATCAAGAAATTTACCTATTCATGCAATATTCAAACCTCAATCCAAACACTGACTTTCGTTCGCGGATTAAATTTAAACCTAGGTTATCAAATTTCACAACACATAAACTATTAGAGTCCCGCTTCCGTAACCTCTAATCCAATCTATTCCTATGATGCAACGTATCTATCTCTCGATAATACACGAAACATAAACAATTAAAATAGTGATTAATCAATTACCAAATTCATATCATGCACGATCTATCTCTCGATAATACACTAAACATAAATAATTCAATAGAGATCAATCACTCAACAATAAACCCTAGGTTTCAATTGGTATTCTCAATCAAACAAATCATCAATCAATCAATTTGAATCACCCAACCCTAGAAAGGAATTAGTTCATGCTCGCCTCACGATTCAAACAATTAAAATCGATAGAAATCATTATCCAACAATCAAACGAAGAAAATCGAATAACAAGTCTTACAATCAGAATGTCGTTGATGGATTTCTCCAATCAAATGTCTTGAATCAATCACAAATGCAAAGAATTGCTCGAAAATAATGATGAGAAGAGTTCGCGTGAGGAAAACAAAATGCGAGAAAAGCAGACGTAAATAAAAATATGAAGAACTAGGTTTTCAAATTAAAACAAGATTATAGTCCCGAAATTTCACTCCCGCGCCAGACGCAACGCAGTCACGGACGCGAGGAGTTTCGAGTCGCGAACCAGCGGACAGAGCTGCGCCCGACCGCTAAGGTATCGAGACACGCCCAACACGGACGCTGGCCGGCGAATATGCGAGGTTCTTGGAAGTCACAACATACGGCGGTTAGGCTGGGTACTTAGCGGCGCTGGCTAGAGCTGGTACCCAGCCACGGACGGGCGAAGCTGATGCGGCATGCGGAGCGGCAAGACGCGTGGAACGACGCGGGAGTGAAGCGCTACCGGAGTGGGCGCGGGTGGACATGCACGGGCGCGGGCACACAGCGAGCCGGTTGTGCGCGGATGAGAGAGCGGCGCGCCTTTCACAGCGCCGGACGGGGTGCAAGCGCGAGCGCTGGCGAGACGCGCTGGCGCCGAGCGCCGCTGGTTCAACGCGCACGGAAAATAGTGGCGCGCGCTCGAGCGAAGCGCGCGTGGGGCGGCCGAGGCGGGCGACAGGCGTGGCGCGGGGTGGCCGAGGCGGATGCGCGGGCGCTGCGAGCTCAGCGGGCGTGCTTTCATGCGGACGCGAGGCGCCGGGCGCGAGGCGTGCGGGCGTCTTGGCAGCGTCGGCGCGCGCACGCGCGTCTGCGACTTCGTTGCTGGCTGCTCTCCTTCGCTCGAGCTCCGATTTGTGAACCGCTTGCGCCTACAAACTCCTCGCCGAGATGCTCTTCAATAAACTTGATTCTTGGAAGATCTAATTTCTCCTATTTAATGCCGATTTTCTGCAAAACATTGAAACGAACGAGGTAAGTTCGAATCGATAAAATTTTAATCGAACCAACGGCATAAATAGACAAACCATAGAAAATGACATGCTAAACAATACCAAGAATACGCACAAATTCATACTAAACACCGCCCAAGAAACAAAAATTATAAGAAAAAATAAAAATCAAGGCAATTACTAAAACAGGAGAGCGAGAATCGAGAATTTTCGGTTACCAGACGATGCCGTGTCGCGCTTTCCGATTGGCATGATTGGGGTTTGTATCCGAGGTGACCTCGAACACGCTGTCAAGATGTCAGATTGGATAAACGCCCGCCGCCGTGGTGGCGCTGCGGTATTTGATCTGTCGGCAAGCGCAGCCGGTGGGCGCTTCTGCGCTCGCCTCCGACATCTAAATCGTCGGTGGTGATCCTCGGCCACCATTTCGAGTGTATTGTCCGGGCACGTGAAGGAGGATAAGCGGCAAGAAAGGAGGCAGAGGCGATGACATGAGAAAGAGGAGAAGGAGGGTATGGCGAAGAAATAACCCCTAATCGCTTGTTACCGGCGGATCGGATTATGTATCTGCCGAGAATGAGAGATGTGTCTTCCAAGAACAACAATGAATTAAAACGGTCAACGATTAAAACTGCCCCAAGATAGTAATATAGTATACCAAACACATAGATTATGTTAGATATGTCCCCTATCTTGGGTTTATCTTGGCTACCACGGGCCCTAAAAGTTGAAGGTATATAAATCCTTAGTTCTAAGACATCACTTTCTTTAATTAGAATATGTTATAAAATAATGCAATAATCTTTTTAGCAATAAGTCTTCCGATTCTTCTGACTGCAATTAATAATTGGCACAGTTTTTAGATCTAGTAAGATATCCATCCATGTGTAACAACAAATTTCTTTTTTCTCCGTCGAGTTATTCTTGAAAAAATATAAAGCTTAATCAATCTTAAAAGAGGCCATGAAGTTATATTGAATTTCAAAAGTCGTTATCTTTCTTTTATTTTTATTTTTTTTCTTTTTCTTTTTTGAATTTATGAAAAATCTGCAACCGCTATCTTTGATGTGCACTACGTAAACTCATGTTCATGTACAATAGTCTGCAAACTATATAGAATGGATATAAACTACACTTGAATAACAATGTGTGACAGGCTCAGATTCATCGAGACGTTAATGGAATTCAAACTTGTGGCCTTTTAGCAACAGAAACTCACTTTACCACTGGATCGTCCCATATGAACAAGTCGTTATCTTTCTTGATATTATTATTTATTTAATTTGAAATCAGTCCTACTTATAGTTCACTACACCAATGCATCAAAAATCCCACCGAAAAATCAAGTAAATTTCATCATAAAAATTTAACCAACTAACAAAATAAAAATACAAAGTCACACCACTACGACCACTATATAAGCTAAAGAAAATCAAAAGGAAACATCATTTCCTAGCCTAATATATATGATACTTATGCTCCTTCAACCTCTTTTCTTCAACTCTATAACATGCTCCGATGCATATTTTCTGTGCTTTTCTGCCAAATATTTTGCTGACAGAAATCGCGGGCGAATTCCAGCCCTTGTGATTTGAGCAAGCAAGCAACCAATCTCGTATACATTTTTTGTGTAGGGATACAAATACAGGAATGTGAGAGGCAGAGACATCATCATACTCTGCCAAGAAAATGCAGTCTTTTCTCTTGATGATTTTTCTACTGTCAAGAGCTGGGAACAATAGTGCCAACGTATCCGAGCCCCGCAATTGTAAAGGTGATGACTTGAAGAAACAGGTATATGAAGTAGCAGTTCTTCCCATACATGAAGTCATAGCATCCGCAGATGAAGAGAAACACTGCAAATCCGAGCTCGTGTAGGTTGATCCTGACACAAATTAACAAACACAAAACTGTTTATCACCAATTTTGTTCTTTGCAAATCAAATCTTTGATGCTGCTTCAAATATAGGAAATGTGACAAAGATTCTTACCTATCTCCTAGCAACTTAGATAGGGATATTTTAGATGCAATTTTGTTGCTCGATTTGTTGTTCTTGAGTGTGTCTCCAAGTTTCTCAGTCACCACCCATTCATTCACTCGCGCAGCCTCCAAGAGACCGATCAATGTGGCCTTTGTCCGATGGAACGACATCACATTCTCAAACAGCACCCAATAGAACAGCAGATGAAATGACCTAAAATAAAAAGGTTTCAGTCATTTTGACCTAAATGGCATCCATTCCTCGTTTTGCCAAAATGGTTACCTTGGAGTTCCGACCGAGTTCAGGGCCGTTATGATGCAAGGGACGTAGATGGCTCCCCATTTGGGAACATAGACTTCTGGGACGAGGATTGACAATGGCAGAACAACGCAGTAGAAGAAGAAGGTGAACGTATGAGCTATGATCTTTCGGACGAAGAAGAAGCTGTAGATCACATAGAACTTCTTGTACAGAGTGACTTTCTGCACGCAAGAAATGATAAAATTTTCCATTACATTCTAAAAAAAAACAGTTTCTTGATATCTGTTAAGGTAAAAAAGAGGCAATCTTGAACTAAACTAACCTTGTTTCTTGCAATGTCCACCACCATTTTCCTGAACAGATTTGCAGGGCCACACGACCACCTGTGCTGCTGGAACCTGAATGCTTTGAAAGTACTTGGGAGTTCACTTTTCACCTATTGTAATAAAATACGAGTTTTAGGTAGCTCGAACGTCAAGAAAAGGACCAAAATGAAGGGAATTAGGGCTATAGAAAATGTACTTGGAGGTCTCCTAAGTAGAGGAACTTCCAGCCCTTGAGACCAGCCCTAACAGCAAGGTCCATGTCTTCCACTGTGGTCCTGTCCTTCCACCCCCCAGCCTCGTTTATGGCCGCGATCCTCCATATCCCTCCAGTTCCTATGATATTACCACATTGTTTATTTCTATAAACGGGCGAGGTCTAGATAATTACTAGACACATTTGCCACCAAAAAAATCATCACTAGAAAGTGATGTTTTGTTGTAGCAAACTTATTAACAAAGGAAGAGACCACCTTGTGATGGCATCATTAGTTATCATCACATTAAATCTTGTAGGCTCCATATTATAATTCTAATATGCATGTATTTTCTTTTTTAAATAACTCAATTGCTTGAGCAAGATTATTAAAATAAAAGGGTCTTTGTCATTAGGAAAATCAACTTTAATTTGTTCTTAGTTAATAGAAAAAAAGAAAGAAAAATTTGATGCTTCAATCACAATTAAAGCATACCATTGAAGCCAAAGAACGCATGAGTGGCTGATCCAACTTCTTGCTCTACTTTAAAATGGTAATCCAATGACATTTCTTGCATCCTCGTCAACAAGCATTCGTTCGAATTCACTGCAAAATTGGATTAAAAAATATTTAGCATATTAGAACAAGTCAAAAGTCGTATGTAATTTAATTATCACACAAAATCCTTTACTTTGGTATTTGATTTATAAATACTAAATAATAAAACATAAATAGGAAATAATCGTGTACTTCAGTTCTCTATGTGACAAGACAGCTAATGGTGCCACGTCAGACGTTGACAGCTGGATGTGCCACTTAGGTCGTTTTCACTTAAATTTGATTAAATTGTCGGTGTAGACAGACGCATACATAAACACTGATGATAACTGGGTTAAAAACAATATATTAATTAAATTAGCCAGTGCGGCTCCACCATTGGTTCTGCGGCTCTGCACAGACATCACACCACGTGGGGCGACTGAATTCCCCTTTTTGCCCTTATCTACTGTCGCAAAACCCTTAATAGCTGCTTGTCGGTTTGGGGGGAAAGGGCCGAAATACCCCGGAGATCTAGCACTCGAGTTGCATGAGAGGGAAGGGTTTTTGTTCATGCAAAAGAACGGGATTATTCTGTCATTTTCTCAATAGTACTTTTATTTGTTATTGCACATTTGCCCCATAAATCGAGAAAAGCGAATTTTGTTGAATTATTCTTGTTTCTTAAACTCCCAATAACAAAATACTCACTATGTTTTCTTACCCAATCAACTCAATAGCTTATGTTATTCTAATTAATTAAAATTTTGAGTTATAATAGTTTAATACATCGTGCTATACCATTAAAGTTATAAGACAACATATATATAAATGCCTATGAAAGGATAGAATTAAATAATTCTAACACCCCACAGTAGAGCAGTGACTTGTATGTTTTACCTATTTAAATAAAAAGAAGTAGAAAAAGTAAATCGGTTGCTTATGTCTTTCATATCTGAATTATTTATTAAAAATAACTTTTATTAAATTTATTAATATATTAGCACTCACAGCATCAAATCAATCCGGAAGGAGAAACTAACGCCGTGACTTATGGTGATTAATAAAAGTAGAGCAGGCGTAAAACGGCCCCACGGCGTGGGAAAACACCGTAAAGATGGGGCCCACTGCTTCGCCGCAGCAAATAAGAGAATTTTGTACACCCCTATACCAAAGTAAATTATGCTACTATAGTAGTAATACACTAACACCACCGACACTTTTGTATGTACACAACTTTACCCCCCAGAAAAATTAAAATTAAAAAAATAATTTGTGACATTTTCAGTCTAACTCAATTACACAATTTCACAAATCAAATGATCAATCAAGATAGTTTTTTTACTTATGCACCCCTCTTATAACCACGTGTCTGTTATGTGTGACACGAAATATAACAAGAAATTAGAATCCGACCAAAATAATTAAGCATATAGTTAAGATAGCATGGCTTACCAAACCTCCAACGGGCCTGAACGAGGGCGATGTCGGGGTTGTGGATGAGGAAGGGGACGGATCGTCTGAGAAAATCAGGTTCTGGCCGGAAATCGGCGTCGAAGATGACAACGTACTCGCACGCTTTGACGTAGTCGCGTTTTAAACCTTCTTTAAGGGCTCCAGCCTTGTAGCCTCCCCTTGACTCTCTAATTTGGTACCTAATATTTATGCCTTTGCTTGCCCACCTTATGCACTCTCTCTCAACCATATCCTACAACAAAATTAATTGCAGTTTTTGTTAATGGGGGAATTTAATTTTTCGACTAATTATTATCTTTGGTAATACAAGGATAAAGCAATCAATGACTTAACATTCGCTAATTATGGTTGATGTAACATTCGCTAATTATGGTTGCTGTCAGGGTTAGTTACAAAATAGTTGCACATCAATAAATGTGAAACCATGGCAAAAAACAAGGAGATAAATAAAAAGTTTTTCTCTAAGTAGGGAAAAAAAGGCTCCATTGGCGGAACGCAGGTTTTATGACTTTATCTGATTTTCAGTGTAATGATTGAATTTTGAGGAAGAAATTCATGTGAAAAAATTAAGAATCCAACTGAAAAATGAGAAGGAAACAGTTAAATTCTACAACTGATTACTACAAAAGAACTGAATTCCCAAATCAAAGCTTTTGAGTTACTTGTTTTATTCAATTCAACCAATTGAAACGACTACATAGATTTCCTGTCTTTCTCTTTCTCTTTCTCCTCACTTTCTCTCCCTAAACATACCTTGACTATAGGGTCAGTGGAATCATCCAGAACCTGAATGACAAGTCTATCAGCAGGCCACGAGAGATTGCAAGCCGCACCAATGGAGATCTTGTAAACCTGCCGACAAACACAACCAACAACAAATTAAGCCTCTTCATTCTCACACATACCGGTGCGTGTGCGCGTGTGAAATGAAGAAGAGAGAAAAAAAACAGACCTCTTTTTCATTGAACATGGGGATCTGAACAAGCACGAGAGGGTAAGACGCGTTGCCGCTCTCCAAATCGTCCTTCATGGCCTCCCATTTGTAGCGCTTCTCCGGCTTCTTCCAGAAGAGCTTGACCAACACGATGACGACGCCCATGTAGAGCCGCTCCATGAACACCATTATCGACATCGCCAAGCAAATGTAGACGCAGATTGTGAGCAAGGGGACTATCAATGGCGCCTTGATTAGCTCCCACAGAAGACCGATTTGCCCCGCGATGTCCGGCGTGTACCCTTGGAACGATTCTGGAATGAAATTTTTGCCCGAGATTTCCGCCATTTTCAGGTTTTTTCACCTTTTCAGCTGAGAAAAGGGAAAAACAGGGGGATAATGATCTGCTCTGCTCTTCTCTCTAGATTTTTTGGAATCGTAGAAACTCAGTAGATCTGCTGTATCTCCATGAAATGGAAATGCGAGGCGAATTTGGAGGAGTTTTGGAGTGATTGATGAGTTTCAGATCCCGGTTTTCGCCGAGCAATGCTTCTTTGATTCCTTTCTATTGCGTCACAATAGAAGAGAAGCGTCAAAGCATTGCGGCATTGTGAGAAGAAAGAGTACTGGGGAGTGAAGGAGTGGGGAGGAAATAAGGAGGATTTATAGTCAGTTTTTTGTTTGGTTTATGACTTCTGCTTCTAATGTCTCTGCTTTCTTTTTTTCCAAATTAATTAAACTAAATCATACAGATGATGGGACACTATTTCTTTTTACTTTAAAAAAAGAAGCAAATTTTGGGTGAAAGATAAATTTAACAGAACAGAGTGGAGGGCTTGTCGTAAATTGGGTGCTGGAAATCTGACGTGGCGTTTTATAATTTATGGATGCTATGCCGTGACAAAAGATAGAGTGATCCAAGAATGTGGCATTTCTATGATTGTAGATTGATGAAATTGGAATAACAGGTAAGTTTGATTGAGGGCTTTTTGGCATGTTTCATGGTTACTATGAAATTGCATTTTTTTACATATGGTTGATCTTGCGCCAAGCTGTATATTTTATTACCAAGACTATGTAAAAAGGTAAATGCTGATTTGTAAAGTAAATAAGAAGGCTTTAGGTGATATGAATATGGCGAAGTTTAGGTGAAGAAAAGTTGCACATTTGCAAGATTCATGTGATAAAGTTTATCGAGTTCATATGGGGAGAGAGATGATCGATTAATTTGATTGTTATATAATATGTTATTTGTCTTATGAGTCTTATCACTATCCTACGTTATACGTAATATGTTGAAAATCGCGTGCATATATGTATAATATTATATATGCACAGTTTCCGAAGTTTACTTTTGTAAGATTTTGAGTGACATAACGTTTAATTTTGTGAAATTAAACGGCATAGGATCGATCTACGTTCCGAGTAGATGATCGTGGTGTATTCACATTCTCAAATCCGATTTCGGTGGTGAGAAATAATGGATCAAAGTTGGTCACTTAAACATGGAGTTATGTGATTAATGGGATAAGCATGGATTAATTAATCCTTATCCCACATTGATTAATGTACCTTCATTAATTGTCTATATAAGTGGGTCATTGAACACTTAGTATAATTATGTGCACAAGTGATGGGTTTGAAAGCCCACGCTACAAGCACACACGCCGCCGCCGCCGCCGCCTTGGGCCCCGGGTGCCGCGGCCTTGCAGCCTTGCCGCCCGCCCGCTGCCCGGCCGGCCCGGCCCGGCCGGCTCGCCGGCCCGGCCCGGCCCGGCCCGGCTCCGGCCCGGCTCCGGCCCGTGGTCCGTGGATCGTGTGATTGGTCTTTGGGGCATTCGTGGGCTGGTTCCCGCGCCCGTTGTCTTATATTTTGGATCAACGTTTGATCGAGCCCAGATGAAGTTGGTCCGGGCCCAATTGTGTAGCCCATCCGTTGGGCTGCTTGTGCGATGGAGTTGGTCCGAGGCCCGACTCGTGTGGCCCAACCGTTGGGCTCGCTGTGCTGCTGAAGAGACGCCCGGATCGTCCAACGAACACAGACGCACGCGTTGTCGGATTAGATCGTGGCAGAACCGCTTGCAACGCCCGACATGATGGCTCTTGGAAGCGTGCCCACGTTGTCTCCGAAAACCGCCCGCACTCGATAGGGACATAACTCCATAACACCCGACATCAATGCGGTGTTGACTCAACATGCTTTCCACGAGGGACGACGCCTATAAATAGGACATGTCTCCAAAGATAAGCAACCTCTCGCTAATCGCATTCCAAAGATTCCAAAGCACTCCCCGCATACATAGCTAGTGTCCAGCTTTGTCCTCGCCTCATTCCGTTCACGGAGCTCGTTGGTCCTTGCCGCCACCCACGAGACGCTGCTTTATCTTTGGAGACGATCGCGGTAACCGAGAGCACTACCGGGCGATCTCGTCTTCTGGAAAGAGGCCTCCTCGACTCGGCATTAGAATACGGTTAAGCGTATTTTATTACATTTTCTAGTTTCAAATTCATTGTTAGTTTTGATCTTTCTACCTTCGCTTTCACGTTATAATACGCCCGCAAGTCTGATCTTGTTTTGTACACCTTTTCCAACAATCGCAAGACGAGATAGTACTTGCCACGAAGGAGTTCGACTCTTAATAAACTTAAAACGTTCAAACTAATACCTTTGCTTGGAGATGTCGACCGCACTCGCCACCGACCGCCTCACTGCTTCTTCCGCCGCTCTGCTTGCCGCCAATTACGCACAATGGCTTCGGTCATGTTTGGTTCGATGCCTTGAGGTCAACCATGGGACCCTTTGGGTCGATTGTTGGTTCCACTTTTAGTGGTTCAACAATTGGTTCCACTTTTAGTGGTTCCTTCGTTCGACGATCGCACATTTCATTGGGTCGATGTTGGATCCATGGGATCTAACACCGGTGGATCCGGTCATGGATCGATCTCGGCCGCCTGCTCATACCGCAGGATGATGCCGCCGCCGAGAAGCCGCCAAGTTTGGAGGATCCGACTTCAAGAGATGGCGACAAAGATCTTGTTTCACCTCGACGTTGGGCTTCGCCAACTTCGGTAAGATGAGCCCGCCGCCCGGGTCAAGTGACGGACTTTCACGTCCGAGCGAAGATATAACAATGGCGACCGGCATCACCTTTGTAAAAATTTTATACTGTAGTTTAGAAGATAGCAGATAAGGTTTATTATCTTTGTAACGACATCCAAAAGTATGTGGGATCTTGCTAAAAAAGAAGCCGTAGTGATGATGCAGTACTTAAAAAGTTTATTAGCCAAATATTTGGACTACAAGATGGTCGATTCCCGACCGATCATGGACCAAGTGCAAGAGTTTCAACTCATTGTGCACGAGGTTCGCCGGCGGGCACACCGTTTGAGACGGCTTTGTCGCCGCTACGATGATTGAGAAGTTACCCGGGTGGAGAGACTTGAGGTCTACCTTAAGCACAAGCGAAAGGATATGACACTTGAAGACTTGATCGTCGAGGCTAGCATCGAGTCCGACGTGAAAAAACTGAACTAAAGGGAAAGGCTTGATCGATCTTAGAGCCAACTGTTGGAGAGGCGGTCCATCCAACAAACGTGTTCGCCCCAATGTCAAAGATAAAGGCGAAGGGAAGGTGGTTTCCGTAAGTTCGACGGGATGATACAATTGTGGCAAGCATGGCCACACGAGGATCGTCGCCACCCAAGAAGAAGAAGGCTAAGCAAGTTACCAACGTTGTCGAGAAGGACTTGACAAATGGGACAAGGATGACTTGGCTGTTGTGGTGACCGAAGAAGTCAACCACGCCGAGAATCAAGGTGGATGGTTCATCAACACCGGCGCAATCGAGCACGTGTCGCCGAAAGATGCGTTCTCCACCTACAAGCCCGCTGAGGAGGAAGCTCAACATGGGGAACCAAGCTTCGTCCGAGGTTGCCGGAGTTGGTGATGTGGTGCTCAAGATGTCGTCCCATTGAGATCACCAAGGATGTCTTTGCGTGTCCCGACATTCGCAAGAATTTAGTGTCGGGACTCTATTCTAGTTAATAAGGGTTTTAGACTAGTTTTGAGTCGGACAAGTTTGTCTCGACTAAGTTTGGAAAGTTCCTTGGTAGGGTTATCTCATGGGGTCTTTTCAAATTGAATGTAATGGTTTGTCTTACAGTGTACCCAAGATTGCTATGAATAAAAATGCATCTACTTCCTCTTACTTGTTGAGTGCTCGATTTATGGCATTGTAGATTAGGACATGTTAATCTAAATGCAATAAAAGATTAGTAAATTTAGATTTACTAAAGTTAAATGAAGTTAATACACAAACGAAATGTGAGGTTTGTGTGGAAGCCAAATAAGCTAAGTTACCGCTTCATTCGGTAGAACTGAGACACTAAGCCTCTAGAACTTATTCACACCGATGTGTGTGATTTAAAGTTTGTACAAACTAGAGGTGGTAAAAAGTACTTCATCACGCTTATTGATGATGTACAAGATATTGTTATCTTTACCTTCTAAGAAGTAAAGACGGTGCTATCAAGCTTTTAAAACTTCAAGAACGGCCGAGAATCAATTAATCGTCGAATTAAAACTGTTCAAGTGATGGGGGAGAATATGTAGCTCCGCTTTGAGGCATTATGCAACGAAAGTGGTATAATACATCAAACGACAGCCCTTATTCACCTCGCCTAATAAGCGTTGTCGAACGTAAAATCGAACACTAAGGAGATGATGAATGCTTTGTTGATTAGTTCAGGTTACCCTGAACTTGTGGGAAGTCTGTTTTGACGACCAACTACATCTCGAACAAGATTCCACTCAAAGGTAAGGATGTCACTCCACGAGTTGTGGAAACGAAGAAAGCCATCGTCAAATATCTCAAAGTGTGGGGTGTTTGGCGAAGGTTGAGGTGCCTCTTCCTAAACAAGTTACAATTGGACCTAAAACGATGATTGTATCTTTATGGGTATGCATCGAACAGCAGCCGCCTATCGTTTTCGATCCACAGTCGAGGTACCGAGATATACCGTGGGGCGACGATTGAATCAAGGAATGCTATATTCTTTGAAAGTGTTTATCCCTCAGAAAGACAAGGATAAAAATGAAGCCGCTTCTAGCAATAGAGCGATGGTGAAGCTTCGAGTTCTAAACCTTTGGAGAAAGAATCGATATCGCATAGCGATCGAGGTCCGATCCGAGGGTCGGAACCGAGACGTGGCGAGAGAGTCGAACGCCAAAGAATTTTGGTCTTGACTATATTGCGCTCATGTTGACGAAGAACCAACTTCGATCAAAGTAGCCTATGCTCGGTCGACGGGATGCTCGGCGAGAGGTCGCTCAAAGCGAAATTGATTCCATTCTCGCAAAACCACACTGGGTGTTGGTTGATTTGCCGAAGGTTGTAAGCCACAGGATGCAAATGGATCCTTAAAAGAAAGTCAAAGCGGATGGATCAATTGAAAAGTATAAGGCCCGTTTGGTTGTCAAAGGGTTTAAACAAAGAGAGGATACGATTTCTTCGATACCTATTCACCGTGACGAGGATTACGTCTATTAGGGTGCTTCTCGCAATTCTTTGCTTTGCACAATCTTGAGATTCATCAAATGGACGTTAAGACGCATTTTGAATGGTGACCTCGGGGATGAGGTATATATAGAGCAACCCAAGGGTTTGTAGTACCAGTCGAGAGGTAAGGTATGCAAACTCGTGAAGTCTCTATATGGTTTGAAACAAGCGCCACAGAACGGCACTCAAATTTGACAATGTAATGTTGGCAAATGGTTTCAAAATCAACGAGTGTGACAAATGTGTCTACGTTAAGAACACCGATAATGGTTATGTTATAGTGTGTCCGTATGTAGATGACATGTTGATCATGGTAGCAATACTCAAGTCATTAATGACACAAAACGCATGTTAAATAGAAATTTTGACATGAAGGATATGGGTTTAGCCGATGTGATTCTTGGAATCAAGATTCTAAGAAGATCGACGGAATTGTCTTGACACAATCTCACCACGTTGAGAAAGTGCTTAAGAAATTCAACGCGCTTGATAGTTTGCTCGCTAAGACCCCATTAGAGCTCAATGTTCACTGAGTAAGAACAGGGTGAACTTTGTTGGGCAAGAAGACTATGCTAAGGTCATCGGTGTTTGATGTATCTTACAAATTGCACCGACCCGACATAGCTTGCGCCAGTGAACAAATTGAGTCGTTACACGAGCAATCCAAGCAAGGAGCATTGGAAGGCTTTAGTGAGAGTTTTGAGGTACTTGAAGTATACTCAAAATCATGGGCTGCATTTCACGAGATATCCCGTGATTGAAGGGCACCGTGATGCCAATTGATATCCGACACGAAAGATTCACTTTCTACAAGTGGGTACGTGTTCACGATTGGGAGGTCTTTGTTTCTTGAGATCCACGAACAGACGTGTATAGCCCGATCCACCATGGAATCGTAATTCATAGCTTTGGATAAAGTCGAGGAAGCCGAGTGGCTCTGTAATTTTGGAAGATATTCCATGTTGGTCTAAACCCGCGCCACCGCTGATGATTCAACGTGATAGCAAGCAGCTATTGGAAGGGCGAAAAGTGGTTTGTATAATGGTAAGTCTCGACATATCGTCGGCGACAATACCGCGTGAGCATTTGATCTCAGTGGGTTATATCAATCGACTATGTCAAGTCAATAGATAATCCGCGGATCCGTTAACCAAAGGGTTGAACCGGGATCAAATGATCAAGTTGCTAGAGGAATGGGACTAAAATCCACATCTTAAGAACAATCATAGTGGTAACCCAACCATGATGACCTGAGATCCCAAGAACTTGGTTGATGGGAGAACTAAGCTATATGAGTTCGTGTATAAACACTCGAGTTAGTGCTTCCTAAAGCAAACGAGTGTTGAAAAACTCGCTTAGTGGTGAGGTTGAGTCGTTGACTCTCGATGATTCCTAAGATACCTCGGCGAGGTTGAGTATGGCAAGATACTCTGAAAGAATCACCTATGTAAGTGCAGTGGGGCGCTTCAAACAAAACACTTATGAATCCAAAGTGGATGTCCATGGCCAAAATGGAATCAAACGTGAGAACGGATGAGGTTGAGGTGTTAAAGTGTTAATACCATTGTTTCATTACACCGTGGGGAATAGTTCATGCATCGTGTCCACTAATCCGCCTGTACTCGATGGTACTAACTATGGAAGGTTGAGCCATAAACCACCGTCCAAATATTTTAACATCTCTTGAGGATCGAGCCGTGTCTGCATCATGCATATGGCTATTTCCACTCATGGGGGATTGTTGAAAATCGCGTGCATATATGTATAATATTATATATGTGGTCAAGTTTCCGAAGCTACTTTGACCAAGATTTTGAGTGACATAACGTTTAATTTTGTGAAATTAAACGGCATAGGATCGATCTACGCCCGAGTAGATGATCGTGGTGTATTCACATTCTCAAACCGATTCCGGTGGTGAAATAATGGATCAAAGTTGGTCACTTAAACATGGAGTTATGTGATTAATGGGATAAGCATGGATTAATTAATCCTTATCCCACATTGATTAATGTACCTTCATTAATTGTCTATATAAGTGGGTCATTGAACACTTAGTATAATTATGTGCACAAGTGATGGGTTTGGAAAGCCCACGCCACAGACACATATGCCGCCGCCGCCGCCCGCCGCCCGGCCCGTGCCGGTGCCGGCCCGGCCGCCGCCGCGCCAGCCGCCCATGCCGTGCCCGCCCGCCCGCCCGCCCGCCTCGCTCCGGCTCCGGTTCGGTTCGCCCGGTTCGGTTCGCCCGTGGTCCGTGGTCCGTGGTCCGTGGATCGTGGATCGTGGATCTTGGATCTTGGATCTTGATCTTGGTCTTTGGGTGGTCTTTGGGCCGCTCTTTGGGCCTGCTCGTGGGCTTGCTTCGTGGGCTGGTTCCGTGGCCCATTGTCCTTATATTTGGATCAACGTTTGATCGAGCCCAAAGATGAAGTTGTCCAGTGCCCAATTCGTGTGGCCCAACCGTTGGGCTGTCGTGCGATGGAGTTGGTCCGGTGCCCAACTCGTGGTTGAATCCGTTGGGCTCGCTGCACTTGAAGAGACGTCCGGATACGTCCAACGAACCCGACGCACGCGTTGTCCAGATTCGTGGCAGAACCGCGTGTAACGCCCGACATGATGGCTCTTGGAAACGTGCCCACGTTGTCTCCGAAACCGCCGCGACTCGATAGGGACATAACTCCGTAACACCCGACATCAATGCGGTGTTGACTCAAGATGTTTCCACAGGGGGACGACGCCTATAACAGACATGTCTCCAAAGATAAGCAACCCATCGCTAATCAGCATTCCAAAGATTCCAAAGCACTCCCGCATACATAGCTAGTGTCCAGCTTTGTCCCTACTCATTCCGGTTCACGGGAGCTCGTTGGTCCGCGGTCTTGCCACCCACAGACGCTGCTTTATCTTTGGAGCGATCGCCGTAACCGGAAACACTACCGGGCGTATCTCGTCTTGGAAAGAGGCCTCGACTCGGCATTAGAATACGGTTAATCGTATTTTATTCTGCTTTCTAGTTTCAAATTCATTGTTAGTTTTGATCTTTCTACCTTCTACATTTCACGTTATAATCGCCGCGCAGTTCTGTCATCGTTTTGTACACCTTTTCCAATGTAATAAACTTGCATTGTGGCTATATAAATAAATCGTTATTATAATTGATTGGGGAACACAATATGATAGAAATCAAAACATGTTACTTATAAAGTAGGAAGTAGTTGTAATCCTTTTGCTTTTAGCATGAATATTTGAGGTTGTGATTCATTTTCCTTCTTCGAATATATATTTCTTTTTTATTTTTAATGAAATAAGATAATTTTGGAAGATATTATTTGGTGTTCCCTACTCAAAGCAATTTTCCAAAATAAAAAATGTACTCCCTCCGTCCCATTATTATCGGCTCGTTTTCTTTTTTTGGTTGTCCCATTAAGTTGGCTCGTTTCCAAAAAAGGAAGCAATTTACACTAAAAATATCTCGAATTTCGTGTCACACACTATTTTACACACAAAACATAACTTTCCTTAATCTATGTGCAAAAAGAAATGAGCTATGAATATTGGGACGGAGAGTATTAAATTTTCCAGTTTAATTTCACAAGTTTCTTGATTATTCATCTTTAGAATGAAGCAGATCCAAGTAACAAGGAATAAATTAAATACGATTTTTTATTTTTGTAAAATTTGAGATAAATTTGATTTGAATAATTACATTCCATATCGAAATTGGTGGGAAATTATTTGGCACATCATAGATTGAGGCAATTAAGTTGGCGGCACCTAAGGAGCGGCCGGCTTACATTTTGCAAATAAGGGTTTGAAATATGGGATATTAACATCTCATACCCCTCACTTTTTCTCAAATTGCAAACGGCATCCAGATAAGGAGCTGAATTATGAAATTGTCATGGACCAAACTGCCCTTCGATGGCATCAAATGTATATTTGAATTTTGAAAGTGTTTTTTGCTGTTTACAATACAATATACTCCATCCGTCCTCAAATTACTTCCTGAAAATATTGAACATGAATTTTAATAAAAGCTATTAATTGTATTGTGAGTAGAGTAAGAGTCTCATATTAATGTAATATTAAATTAGTTAGTAGTGAGTCATATGTGATAAAAAAATAAAATAAATAAATGGGTTATTAAGGGTAAGAAAGAGAAATTATTGTGGACCATAATTGGTAAAATATATAAATAAATAGTATTATTGATGGTAATAAATAGGGAAGATAATTATCATAAATGAAATAAGAAAAAATTTGAGGGATGTCCCAAAAAACATTTATAAAGGATTTAGAGGACCGATCGTATAATTGTTCAAAACTTCAATAATGACTTTCCATATTTATTCCTCTAAAATGTTGATTTATGAAATATATCTGAATGATGAATAATCACTTTCTTATTAAATCTAAGTAAAGTATATATTAATTGCTAATAATGGATTGGTCACGTAATTGTACGTGTTTGATTTGCAAAATCATTCTCGGTGCTTTGCAACATATGAACATTTGTCAAAAATAATGGTATTTTTTTTGCTATAGTCAAGCTATGGTTCTAACTCCCTCAAAAAAAGTTTTGACCTTTTAAATGATACTCTAGTTATAATTAGGGGGAATCGTACCTAAAATAAAAAAATTATATAGAGATTTCAACATTCATTCCTATAATTCCATGTTGCCGATCTCAGTTGTTATGATAAAAACACAACTCGTGTATATAAAACATGAGGAATTTCATTAAAGTACTCATTGGATAATTTTTTCGCATTAATAGATAAGTTATCATGAACATGATTCATTTTGAGTTATATTTAATATATATGAACAATATATATGCATTAATTCATGTAGGTGTAGCACTATTATACAACATCATATCTGGTTCATCAATGAGTAAGTGATCAATTTTTATTTTATTTTTGGCTATCTTCGTCCTGTTTAATCGTTGAATTAACAAAAATATTGAGATTTGTGTGTGTGTTGGCCTAGTGGTAGAGTGGTTAATCCTGCGCCAGCGTGCCCTGTTCGAGTCCACCGTGACGCACCCTTTAAAATTTTTGTATTACATTACCAAAAAAAATAAAACTATTGAGATTCTATAATATTACAAAGTTAAAAGTCAATTGCAATAGACTAATTGATATCTGAAAAAAGGGGGGAGGGGGGGTGCTCCTAATTGATGACTTTTTTTGTTTAAAAAATGTATTATTTGATAAATGATAAGTAAGGGAACATTTGGCCTTTAAACTCTTTTTCTTAATCTAGGTTAGATTAGCTATCAACAACAACGGTCAACGGGTTAACGCACAAAAAAATAGGGCCGTTTTGTCATTTGTTTGAAAATAATATTTAGGCTATACTTATTTTTTAATTGATATCACCTATATTATACGATAATTACGTATTGATGATTATTATATTGTTATAGGGTTACGTAGTAGCAAGTTTTATAATATATTGATTGCAAAAATAAAAGGCGTGAATAAAAATATGCTCTGTGATATAAATAAAATAAAATAGGTAGTTACAGCTACATTGTCTTAGAAGACTCTAAATTAATTTAACTTTACAAATATGCGCTTGGAAGTACCGTGTTTGGCTAAGCTTATTTTAAAGAGCTTATAAGATATTTCAATAGCTTATAAGACATAATGTTTGAAGAGCTTATAAGTTATCATAGTGTTTGGGTAATTTAGCTTATAAGCTAGAGAAAGAGTCGTGAGTTAGAGAGAGAAAATCATAGTTAGAGAGACAAAATTGACGAGAGGTGAAGTCGATAGTATATATGTAGATTATAACGAATCATAGTAAGGTTATTTTGGTAAATTCACTGTTACTTGCAAGCTTATGAAAAAAATAAGTTGGAGTTGAGCTACTTATTTTTAAGGAAGCTTATAAGTTGTTGTAACTTATTTTCACAGCTTATAAGCTGTTTAGGAGCTTATTTTGTCAAACACCTTGTATGAGCTTATAAACTCCTAAATAGCTTATAAGTTGTTTTGAAAAGCTTATAAGCTTAGCCAAACACCCTTTATTGATGTATCTTCTCTAGATTGAAATTGTGTAAAAAAAATTATGCGTATAGATTAGGTAACCATTATTTTATAGGAAATAGAATCCAATATCTATAGTCTTCGAAGGTTTTACTCTTTAAAATTAATAGAATGTGACGTTCTCTCAATACTATTCTTTATTCAATTTCACATCAAAATTGTTATCTAATCATCCTTGTTGGTATATCGTATTTTATATTTTTTTCTATTAATACACGCATTCATTATCGTTGTTGGTACATCATATTCATATTTTATTTTATCAGTATATTATGTACAGAAAATGATGAGCAATAATGCAACAAAATATATTTATTATTTATTAATTATAGAACAACACTTGTTTTTGGATATAGAAAAAGAATTATACCAAAATAAATTATAGAACAAATTGTATTTATTTTTTGGATAATTGGTCTCCTTTCAGGAGTAGAAAATAATTATACCAAAAAAATTATTACAACATCCACAATATAATGAAAGAGAAATAGAGACCGGACACAATGGTTAAGGTGGGTTCGCTCGTGATCGAAAGGTCACGAGTTCAACCCCACCAAACGCCTCTATGAGTTTAGTGCATCATACGCGGTTTTTCAGTGTGATTTCTTGTCGCGTGGTTTGCGCGTATTCTTGCGAACGCGTGGGGTTCCCAAGACGCATCCAAGTTAGCGGTGCGGGTTCGTGATGACAAAAAAAAAATAGAAAGAGACCTCTCAACTAATCATTATACTAATCATCCCGTTCGCTTTCCTCCTAACCGCAAGATAATTATACTCAAATACATCAAGTTTTACTGTTTTTAATTTAAAAAGGACGTATTGTAGTGAAATTTAAATTCTATATCTCAATTTTTTTTAGAAAGGATCGCATCATTTGAGTGTTCCAAAAAGAACAAAATTTAATATGCTAACAATAACTGGGAGAGTTAAACTCGTGAAAAATGACTTTTCAACACCGATGTTTGCCTGCTAACAATATGGCTGGTGAAACTCTCTGTCAGATGTAGTTCATTCACATTTGATTAATCAAAATATGTATTATCGTCTTAAATTCGGAATAAGTATGGATTCAATTTAATTCGCGAGTAATTCAATTAAATAAATTTAAGATTCCACATTTGGTTTCAAAATTAGTTTGGATGGGATTTAGAAAAATATGAGACGTTATAGCCTTATAGGGCAGTCGGTGCCTTCCCAACTTTAATAATGTGCCGAATCAAAATTGGATGGTCTATTAATGGTATGCTACGTGGCTGATTTGATTTCATGGGCCATCCAGATTTGGAGGAAAGGCCTGAAATGTAATTTGGGATTAATAAATTAATTTGTATTTAATTTTGATGGATTCTGTTTCCATTTTTCGAACAAAATATCATAAGTAGAACATCAATCATCCAAGTCGATAACCATAGCCCGCCAACGCGGAAGGACTATTATGCCCTCAACGTTACCACTAGAATTTGTCGACTGCCATACGAGGCGACGATGTGTAACATGTGTTTTATTTTCGCTTGCTATTTTTTTATTCATGTTATGATAATAACATGAAATTATTTAGAATATTTATTTATGTAGAAAATGGGATGCTACATATATATCAAAAAACTCATGTACAATCGTTCGCACGATATGGACGGACTAAATATCATTTTTATTAAAAAAAAATCATTTACATTACAAAAAATATCATTTATATTTAATAGTATAATTATAAAAATATCATTTACTCTGAAAATATATATATAAATATTCACAAAGAAAACCACTTATATATATATGTGCATTGTAAGGTTTTGAATTTTGCCATTTTTACAATTATGTTTTTCATTTGGTTCGGTAAGATATTTGGTTACAAATATTATGTTTTTATTGTGTTTTCAAAAGTATTGTTTGGGTCATTAAATGTCATCTTATGTAATTACATCCTCAAGAAAATACATATTCTCTTCGGTTTTTTTATAAATATCTCTAACTATCAAATTCTACAAACTAAAAAAATAGAAAAATTACTTTTACAACATTATTAATTGCCATAACAAATGTATTCATACAATTAATTATCAAATTCTAAGAGTATTAAATAAGGATAAAATAATATATATATATATATATATATATATATATATATTATGCTCAAATTGTAATAAAAACAAAACAAAAATTAATGAGACGCTTAAAAAAGAACAAAATAGGTACTAGCTAACACATATTATTAACTCTCGGAAATAACGTCTACCTAAATTTGTTAGACTTTTGAGACATTACAATTATAGCACATACCTTTTAATTTTTTATTACAACATCCCGATTTTTTCTAGCAAATTTTGTTTGATATATGATATAGAATGACACCGTCTTACCAATGAAATGATATGGTCTAATATTAGAAAAATAGGAAATGTCTTACTTGTAAAAGAAGAATGAAAGATGATGTTATAGTCGCAATGTTTTAAAATTTGTATGAAAATTGCAAATTCGGGTTAACAATGTGTTATTTCCAACTATTAACTCTAGTCAAATTAAGCTACAATTAAGGACCAAATAATACAACTTAACAAAATTGAGGGCTCAGTTATAAGAAAGAGAATTTATTTTATATTATTCCATAAAATATCATTCAGCATTAATATTATACACACATAATTAATGTGTATTTAGAAAATGACATATCAACTTCCAGTATACTATATGATAAAAAACTAAATAACCGAATCTATGTAATAATAATACATCGCAAATATTTTGTTAAGTCTATAAATAGTATCTTGCACTTCAATCCAAAATGAATACATCTCGAGAACAATAATAGTTCAAAACATGCTCATAAAAAAATATAATAAAAAAAGAATCGCCCATATACACGATTTTTAAGGCACAGCACTCATGCGTTCATAATTATCTTGGAGGCGAAATTTCCTACTTCGAATTACTTAAAATGTAGAGAATTAAAGAAATATATTAACGATTCGTGATTAAGCCATAATTATTTCGAACTACATAAATTTGTGTTGAGCATTGATTTAGGGCACCCCAGAGCATGCCTTTAGCCGACAACTTTATTTTCACGTCCCTACAAACCTACTCAAAATTTCACATTAGGTGCCTTGTTTTTACATAAATTAAAAACTTTATACTTCCTCCACTTCTCAATGTAGGACTTTTATCTTTTTTAAATTTATTTCTTAATATAATATTTTCCCTTCTATCGAGGTTAGTTCACAACAAAAAAATATGGTATTAAAGATAGAAAGAATGGTTATTTAGTATTCGTAATCTACAATTAGATAAATTTAACGACGGAGTGTAATTAGGGGTGGCTAATCGGGTCGGGTCGGGTACCCTACCCGAAAAAATCGGGTACCCGACCCCGGTTTAGAACAGAAATGGCCACCCGACCCCGACCCGAAAATTTTACTCGGGTACCCGAATACCCGACTCGGGTACCCGAGTCGGGTATTCGGGTACCCGAATTACCGTTTATTATGTGAAACTTATATAATATATAAATTTCACATATCAATATTCAATGTGGTAGACAGCCTATTGGTATTAAAGTTGGGCTCCCCCTTCATTACCCGGGTGGTCGTGTGTTCGAAACCTCAAACCAGCAGCCTTAATCTGATTTTTTTTTTTACTATTTTCGCTGTTATTGCAGTAAATATTAGTATATGATTAGGTTTTCTTCTTCTGTAAATGTGATCCACCGCCGCCAGAGCCACCTCCAACAATTTGTTCTTCCCAACTCCACCCACACAACAATTTGTTCTCTTCCCAACTTCTTCTTCTGTAAATATGATCCACCGCCGCCTGAGCTACCTCCAACAATTTGTTCTCTTCCCAACTCCACCCACACAACAATTTGTTCTCTTCCCAACTCCACCCACACGCACGGCTTTCCCTAAAATTATAGCATATATACTCTGCACAAAATTAATTTCTCAACCACATATATACGCATCAATACACACACACATTTTGATTCCAGCCAAAAGATTAATTGAAAAAATCTTACCTGAAGTGAAGGCTGAAGCGTGAGTGGCTGCCTCCCAGACTGCCAGGTGAGCGTCGCGACTCGCGGAGACTGCCAGGCGTGCACGGTGCGACGGAGCTACGCGAGGCGGCGCAACGGAGCTAGGCGAGGCGGCGCGACGACGAGGAGAGGCGAGAGGGGAGACGTCCGAGACCGAGAGACAGAGAGAGAGGGACTGCCGGACTGGAGTGGTGGTGTTGCGGCTGTTGCCGTGTTGTGTACTTGTGTTGACTGTTGGGACTTGAGAAATGAAATGAGAAAGAACGAGAAGAAGACAGAGAAGAGAGAATAAGTTAGAAAAATTTGGGTTCAATTAAAAATTCTCGGGTATTCGGGTATACCCGATTACCCGACGGGTATACCCGATACCCGAGAATATAATCTGAAGAATACCCGAACCCGACCCCGAGACCCGATTTTCGGGTGTCAATCTTATACCCGATACCCGAAATAATGGTTATTTAGTATTCGTTATCTACAATTAGATAAATTTAACGACTGAGTGTAATCGTTGCCATATCAAGCGTCACTACTTATTTTAACTACGGACTCTTCCGTTTTTAATTTTCCAAAGAATTTACGAGAGAAAAACAGTAGTTAGACCCGACAACAATTTATTTGATTATAATATGGCGACGTTTTAACAACGGCACATCCGTCGTTCATTAATGGAGAAATTCTTATTGTCGTTATTTAACGATTAAAGTGCCTTCATTAATCAATTGTTAATTTTTGAATTTTTATTTTATTATCATTTCATGTTATTCTTTTTAATTCTATTTATATTTTTTAAATTTTATTTCCATATTAATGGATAGGAAATAATAAATATAAAATCTGCTCAACGCTTTGTTGCATGGTTTCTATAACTTTTTCGTCCCTTAATTTATACTGCACTTGCTTAGTCCATTTTATGCTTGTTTCCGATGTGGGAGTTTCCGTCATGAATACCTCTTTTTTTAAAAATAAAAATTAAATTATATTTAACGACAGAAACTTAAAATAAAAAAAAATCTTTATAACTACGGTTTAATAAACCAAAAAATAATCTGATGAATTTAACGACAAAATTTTCATCGTTAATACCTTTCTTTAAAAATAAAAATTGAATTATGACGACGAATTAAATATGGAATCATAAAATAATTAAAAAATCTTTTTAATAACGGATTAATGACAACTTAAAATTATTTATTTAAATTTTAAAATATTTAAACTATGGTTTAGTTAAACAAAAAAAAATATTGGATTTAACAACGGAATAGAAACGAAAATTCCGTCATTATTTTTACAACGCTGTAGATCTGTTGTTAACTGTGATGATATTGCGACGTCTTTATTAATGTCGTGTTTTTAGTAATGATTATATCTCCTCTCTTATTGAAGTTCTACATTTATAACTCTATAATTAAATACCTATTATTTTTTCTTTCTCTCTTCCCCTTTCAGAATATCTTTTAAGTGAGAGAATAATAAAAGAGTATATCAAATCTTATGCTAATTAATATCTTCTTAATTCTAGTGCAAAAGATTGAAAAATCTTAGATTGAGGGGGAGTATTATTCAAAAATGTAACATTAAAACTAATAAAGATAAGTAATTCGATTGTCGTAATGGCGTCAGCCCAATTCTAGGATTATATCATGATTTCCTCAAAAAGAAACTTGATTTTTTTTGAAATTATTACTCTGTTTGTCCCAATTACATAGATTGTTTTTTTTTCGAATGTCCCAAATATATAAGTTTGTTTTTATAAAAGATAATGTTTTTAACTCATCTACTAATATATTCATATTTGATTATTTGATTAACTCATACGTTAATTAATTATTAAAGAATAAGCATGGGCATATTAGAAAGTTTTATCGTGTAATTTTCTTTTTCAATATTTTTTTAATTCTAGTGAAAATTCCAATCAGCCTAATGAGAACAATTGATTTTTTTTTTTTTCAATTTGTGATTTATTTGCAACTCAAAATGGCTTTTACACTTTTTTCGGCCAGGTCGTGCTGAAAATTGTTGGGCTGCTAAATATGAAGTCCAGTTTCGGGGCGGCTAAGCCAAATAATTTTTTCTAAAATTTCTTAACCTATATAATTGTATATTTAATTGTAAAAAAATAATAACTATGTAAATAATAATTTAGGTTTAGAAACTAGTAATTTAACAACAACAATAACAAAATTAAAAGTTCAAAATTATACGCTAATACAACAAAAAATAGATTAAAGCACGACAATCATAATCTAAAGTAATAAATAATACAAAATAAAACAATAACAACTTAAAAAGAGAATAAAGAGAAAGATTAGAAGAAAGACAAAGAAAAAAAGAGAGAGAAATAATTAGTAGGTAATAAAATATAATATGTCGGGTGGGTTTTTTAACTCAAAAACCCTGGGATTTTTTGGCTTGAAGCCCAGTCGGCTGAGGATTTTTTCGTGCAGTTTTTAGACCGATTTTTTCGACCTCTTATTTTGAAGTCTAACCTAGCTCAATCCCAAGTACCCCGAGTTGGCCTATTGAACCAGACTCATTTTGTTGGCTCTAGTACTTATCAATAGAGCCAGGCAAAATGAGCCCTATCCGAAAAGCCCGCCCGGTGCCGGGTTTGGGCGGTTTGAGCTCAAAATTAAAGGTCCGACAAAACCGGCCTAAAATTTCGCCTAAAAAACCCGGGTCTCTGGACTTGAGACAAAAGCCTGGGTTTTGGGCTAAAAAGCTCACTTGATTTTCTATTAAATATATATATCTATAATATTATTTAATATACATATCTATAATTTTTTAATAATATTAATTATATTTTATATAATTATTTATTTTTTATAGTAACAATTTTCTTACTAATTCACATACTGGTGAGGAAAATAAATTCTAGAAAAAATAATAACTTCATAAATCATTCAAAAATAATTCATAAGAGAAATTATCTCAAAAAATATATACATTGATGATTATAGTATGTATAATTAATTTATTTTCTTCTATTATTTTATGCGTATAAGTGGGATTGACGTTTAATAATATCATTTATCTTTGATTTGTAATTACTAATTTTTTCTCCTTAAATTAAAGAATTAAAATTATACTGCATTACAACATTATCGCATGAATACATAAATAGGTCAAGATATACAAGAAGCATTATCATAAGAATAAGTAAACTCAAAATATTCTCATCACTGATTCTTTATTTAAGTTAAGGAGTTATGAGATCTTAATTAAGTAATTAATTTTTTTAATTTAAAATATTAATTTTATATATTACAAAAATTAAAAAATTATCTGAAAAAAGCCCGTCCGTCCGAAAGCCAGCACAGGGTTGGTTTGGGCTTCATATTTTTAGGTCCGAAAAATTTCAAACCCGACCCGACCCGGTCCGAAAATTTTAAAAGCCCGACGAGCCCGGGGTCGGGTCGGCCCGACCTGCTACTTTGCCAACTCTACTTATCAGGAGCACGTGTGTGGATTGGTTATTAATTTTTTATTTGTTTGTCAATTGAATTACATATGTTTCAGATCAAATAATTTTGGTCGTAGTTTACATTGTACTGATAACTTCTTCAATACCAGAAGTTGAATTGCTTCGGTCTAAAAGAAATATATTAGTTCAACTTCCCATTAATTTTCTCAATATTTGCTAACGAGTAAATCATAAATTAATTTCTTAACATTAATAACTAACCGCAACATAAAAATAACTAAGACGTTCTTAAATCATGGAAATTTATGTACATTAAAATCTTTATAATTCTTCAAAAACAATCAGGTAGTTATCACACCAATGGTGCAATCAATTATAAATACTTTATTCTATATTTCACACATTTCATTTTATACATCTAATTATACGCAAGCACCAGTAGTATTGTTATTACTACTATTCACATACAATGTACAATAATAATAAAAGAAATACAATATTATGGATTTCACTTGATAACTAGTTGTAACACAAATTTTTGTATTTAAATTTTATAAATACAAAATTGTATACAAAAATCAATTGAATTTGGATTTGAATATATTTAAGATGAGTTCGATCTCTATCTATCATCTGATTCTACTTCTTCGGTATGATTCTTGAATGATCTTGAATGTTCTTCAAGTTGTTTGGAGGGGATGTTATTCATTGATCTCCTTGAACTTGAAGTTTGGACTTGACGATGTTGATCTGAAGGACCTTGGCCTTGTTTTCAGATCGACTGTCGGATTTGAGTTGATATATTGAAGAACGTTTGAAGATCTTCAAGTTTGAGCGTCAATGCGGAGGGTATTCATCATATTTCCGAATTAAACGTCATCTTTGATTTGATTTGGAGGATGATCTTGACGAAGAACGTTGTGATTTGCACGAAGAAAGCCTTGAATGCTTGAAGAAGACTTTGAATGTCGGAGAATGCTTCGCAGAGGATCTTCGAGTGTCTTGAGCTCTTCAAATCTTCGTCTTCCTTCACTTCACTTCAATCCTATGATTTGTGAGAGCCTTCAACTCCTATTTATAGATTTAGGCTAGTGGGCTTGTGGGCTTATGGGCCTTTTGGTTCATCAAGTCATAAACTTGGGTTTATGGGCTTTTGAGTCATCAAACCATGGGCTTGAGCTTATGGGTGATTATTCATCTTCGATGTATCGTTGCCACATGTCATGCTCCTATTCGTCGATGAAATTAAATATTAATCACATATCTATTTAATTTTGGAATAAATTCCATAATTAATTATTTAATTCATATTTTACACATGGCGCAACATAATTTGCTAACAATTTTTAATTGTCTACACCAGTCAAATTAGCACTTCATAGTTTATCAGTACTGTAAATACTAATTGTGGAATTTGTCGTCATAATAAAAATAGGAGATCAAAATGGAGAACTACCGATAAAAAGACAGGGCCACAATAAGAAGGGCTATATTCGCATGGAGATATGGAATATTCTACATATGCTGTGGATCAACGGACAGCTCACAGTTAGTCAAATCATAATTATCTTTTAGGGCAGAAATTAATGAGACACCATAAAATAAGACATGCAGCAGTCGAATAAGACACACCCTCACTAAACGGATTAATTAATTCCAAGATTTGATAAAAAAAAATTCTATAAATAACTTTTTTTTTGTTTTTTTAATGGGTCAACATATGTTAGAATGCTTTGGAATTTGTAGAAAAAATTGCAACATCTTAGAGAGAGGGGGGGTGGAGGGGGTCAATTAAATTAATAATAATGGGGTCAATTAAATTAATAATAATAATGTTTATTTCGTATATTTTATTATCGAGGAGACTTTCATTTATGTTTATTTCGTAAAATGCGGAAGATCTACCCATAAGATGAGATAAAAGTTACATATATTGGTGTTTTAATTGGGCCACGTTGATATGAAAAGGTTTCAATATTTTAATGTAGTGGTTAATAATGTGGAAAAGGAATTTCATCTTATTTTATTATAGCGATTTTTAAGGGGTGCTATAGTGAATTGTGAGATCGGGTCACCTAGATTTTGTATTTGTGATATTTATTGATTGTTTGCTGTCTTTATAATGTTCAGTCAGTCACCTAACGAATATAAATTCATTCCCCCGATAATTAATTTGAATTCAACATACTAATATAAAGGCTCATGTAAGAACCTCCACATGTGAGGATCATACTTAATTAGGAAATTTTTACAAAGTATGGTCCCCACATTTAATTAAATATGGTCATATTCTCTAATTCGGTGTGATCACGAACCCATCGACATGTGACGATGTTCTCACATAAGACTACTTCATAGATTAGTTCCACTATTTCAGGAAAAACAACCAAAAAGTCATTGCATTCAAAAGAATAGAATTTCCGACATTATGAGATTTGAACCCAGATGATGAATTCTTATCCAACAAAGTAATTCATTAACCATGAATTTTCTCGATCAAGAGATAAAAATGGTTTTCATGTTCTCAATTTAAATAACAATTCTCATTTGAATTTATTCTTACATATACATGTGGTGTTAGAGCCGGTAAGGAGGAGGGTTCCCACCAACCAAAATTATTTTATAAAGTTATGAAATTGTTAGTATTTCATTCGAAATGTTGAGCAAAATCCATCATCACCAAATTAAATCGTATGGAAAATGACTTATCAAAAATTTTTGCTCTTAGAAACTTTAAATATTCAGCCCCATCAATATTTTGTTTCTCTACTTCATACCATGCGCACACTATATATATATATATATATATATATATATATATATATATATATATATATATATATGAAAGAGTTCAAATGAAAACTTTACCCTATATATTAACTAGGAACCAATCTAAATAGTCCATTTTTTTGATCAATGAATGACATTAATTGTTGCTTTTAATTTTGTTTTATTTATTCGGTTAAACAAAAGGGTAGTAAGGTAATTGAATTATGGGTTGAAACCGTAAATCCCCTTAATTGATGGGATCCTTCCACCGAATCATGATTTGATCATCCCATTACTAATTTAAAGTTATTTTCTCTCTCTTTCCCGTGTTACACGTAATCTTTTATTCATTATAATCCTACAAATCCATTTGTTAATTTTCGCTCATCTCAACAACATGATGGAATTTTCAAGTATTTCTTATTAATTCTTTAAGGCTAGCTTAAACTAATGTTATGATGAGCTTGGTATCATATATTTAGTCATGTATCGTTGCTATTTTAAATTTACTTTTTCAATGTTATCGCATTAAATTATTATATAAGTTGGGTTCTTATTTCTTATTTATATCGATATTCAATTTTGTTTTCTTGATTTATCCATCTAAATGCGCACAATTTTTTGCCTATAGGAAATAAGCATTGATTTGATTATCAATAAGCAATTCATAAGCAATAGAACAACAAACTACACAACCAAAATTCTTATGGCAAAAACCACTATAATTAATCCTCTATATGGTTCAGTAATTCTAATTAGATTTTATTAATTCAAATCAAATAATCAAGCTTATTACCAATAAGCAATTGAATAACAAATTACGCAACCAAAATTATTATGTGCAAAATCCAATTTAATTAATATTCTATAGATTTAGAAGCTATTAATTTATGATTATAAGTTTATTAATCCAAATATTAATTTATATATGGTTAGAATTTAATCCTCATAAAATTTGTTAACCTCTAAACATCACAATAAGCATTAAACTAATTGCTAGGAAGCAATTCATAAATGTAATAATTATTCAATAAAGAAGTACAGTATTGGAAATAAGCATCAAACTTGTTACGATTAAGCAATTTGTATGCTTAACTTTATTACTATTAAGCAATTTGTATGCTTAAAAAAAAGCTAAATATCACAACCAAAATTATCAATATTATCGCTAATGCTAATTATCAATATTATTCACGAACTACCATCAATGTTTAAGGGCCATGAAAGAAGCAAGTTTGTTCAACACTATACTGAACAAAGAAGTAACTATTGTTCTCAATATGTTCTTTTTTTTAGCGACGAATACGGTACTCATTTTCTAATTAAATTAATGATGTAGTTGTTGTATCTTATCTTTTATTATGACTATGAAGATGATTTATCATATTGGAATCACAATTAGATTCCATATCAAGAACGGTATTAGGCGATAATCGATATCACATGGAAGATTTGATTGCCCAATTCATAGATTTACCCCGCTCGTTAATAATGAAAATTAAGTATATCAATATAGTACTCTTAATCCAATTAATTAGCATTAATCTAAAACGTCCAAATACATTCAATCAAGGGTGTATACTAGTTCCTAATTAACACATAAGAAATGGTTTCTATTTTAACCCACCCATATATATATATATATATATATATATATATATATATATATATATATATATATATATATATATATAATCTAAATGAATATAAAAAGTGGCCGCACATAAAATAAAAATAAATGCATATATAGGTGTAAACTCATCTAATATTTGTTTATACAACGTGTATATAACTGATGGACCTAATTGGTTAGTTTGAGCTTAGATTTGTGATTGGATCAAATGTGTGTTTTATAGTGTGGAGTGACACCAATATTAGCATTTAGCTCTATATATGGAGGAATAGGTCACGTGACGACATCTAGCATGCATGTTAATATGCAGGTTCTGCATATGCCCATCACATGCCTTATCATAATTAACTGACAACAAATTCCAACTTATACTGTCATCCTATTTCATTTGTGCACTAAATACTTACTATATATATATATTATATATATATATATATAATATTTTTGTGCGTATTGAAAAAAAAATGGATCCGATGTTTATTTTGATAATTATTAGTCAAAAAGAGTAGCTGCAGAGCAGTGCGGAAGAAAATGGGTATCCATTGAAGAAATATAATGTTTTACTGTTTTGTTCCAAAGACTGAAGCTATTTCAAAAGCCCTTACACCACAGTCCCATGAGAATATGAGGTTAAATTTCGATGACTCGGAGATTAAGAAGTTATGAGGACTTTGTCAAGTACTCACAAGAAGTCACATTAAAGAGGGTGAAACTTCCACACAAGACTACTAGGACTCGATCATTAGTTTTTGTTCTAAATCTGCTAGCTTTTAACCAATTAAGATAAACGAGTGTGGCTAATGTTTTATTATCTGATATTACAGTTCATAGAACAACCATCAATTAATTTTGTTTTATGTGTTTCATGAGGTGGCTACTTAATTTCTTGTATACCTGTCTTTCTCTCTCCTATTTATTTTTACCTTCTTGCGAGAGAGAAGCACAGTTTAGCCGGGTTAGGTAAGGAGTTTATTCCGCATGCAAAACTATGATTAAATAAGCTAACCTTAATCTGAGATCTTTATGCGTATTTGTGTTTGATTATAGAAAAAGGTCTCGTTGGTCGAATACATAAATACTTGTACTAAAATCTAATGAATTTCACCAAAAGCATTCACGGGCTATATGGTTATATTTTAAATCTTCTCTAATGATTAATTTTATCATTAAAATTGTTTATGAATGTGAATGTGTACATATATGAATATAATGTTTAGGAATGAATGCAATACGAGTTAAACATCGGAGAAATAAAATACCACTATCACCAATCACAACTATACAACGTAAAGCATAAAAATAATTATGTGCGTGTGTTGGTCTAGTGGTAGAGTGGTTAATGCTCGATGTCAAAGATCTCGAGTTCGAGTCCACCGTGATACGACCTTTAAATTTCTGTATTAAATTGATAAAAAAAAGCATAAAAATAGTTTAGAATGTCAAAAACAAATTTCTGCGAGCAGCCCACAGAGTGTTTCAAGTGGGGGGCAAATTAATTTATTTCTCCAGAAAATAATATAACATGCTTTGTACAGATACGTTGCTTGTTCTAAGAGCTAAAGAATTTTACTTTAACACTGTCGGCAAACAAATAAATACTAGTATTAATTATTTGTTTAGGGCCCATTTACAGAGAATTTGCCCGATTGGATTAGTCAGAGTCATTTGTGAAAATGACTCTTAATTTTTCATGTAGCAACAAACACATGCATCATTTTTTCAACACGTGGATAATATTGCTGATTATTGTACAGTGTACTTGACAAATATAATCTCAAAAAAAATTACTTTAAATAAAATATCAAAAGTACAATATAAACCTGAGATTTACATAGAGTGCAATCCCGTACAGCGACTACGGCTGTAAATTTTCTTCATATTGAGAAGAAGAAAAAAAGAAAAGAAAAAGCAAAACAAAATTCATAAGGATGCTTTCTTAGCATCTTTTAATTATAGAATATTACAACATATACAAAGACAGTGGTTTTTTAGTGTGTGCCAAATGGCAATGCCAACCCATTTTGAGGAATATATATCGTAGCTGTAATTTTAATTATTGTTTGCAATTTTCTTCATTAATAACTCCAGTGCTAGTGCTAGTGCAAGTGCAAGTAGTGTGCAACTATAAAAACATAATTTTATTTCGTTAGGTCAAAATCTTGATCCAAAATTACACTTTGTTCGTCCATGTATGTTGTCATTTTTAATTCTTCTTGGTAAAATCGTTTGACATTTATTGGTATATTCGATTTTATTATCCTTGTTTTTTTTGTCGGCGTCATAATAATTTATAACCCTATCTCCAAGGAATCATTTAACTTGCAATTTGATTGTACAGACTTTATTAATCCTGTTGGTCCCAAAAATGCGGAGAGCATTGCATTTTAGTAACTTTACCAATATTTATATATACACAAAAAACTCATGTACATCCGTCCGCATCGTACGGACGTATAAAAATATTATTTGTTGTTAAGAAAAATATCATTTATATTAAAGAAAAGTATCATTTGTTTTTTTACCCTATAATTTTTAAAATATCATTTATATTGAAGAAAAATATCATTTACACTGAAGAAAAGTATCAAAATCCATATACGCGGACGGATGTACATGAGACCACCTCTTATATATATAAGGAGGGTTAACGTGAGAACAAAAAAATAATGAATTTGAAGTGAAAGTTGATGAATTCGCTGGAAAAGTTATTGAATCCAAAAAAAAAAAGAATTTTTGGCCCTTATGGGATTCGATTCCTGGTTGAAATTTTTGAACTTTTTGGATTCAATAATTTTTCCAACGGATGCACTAACTATCATAACGAATTCATTTTGTTTACATTGAATTTTCGTGATTATTAGTTCTCACGTTAAAAATTATTCTTAGTTGATCATGTAAGAACTCTAACTTTTTTGAAAACTAAGAATTAATATGATACATCCATTTTTTATAATCTAACGATCAAGATTAAGTATAAGTTATTTACTATCCTCATATTTTAATGGTAACCGTTTAACCCTATAATCAAATGATTTTATTTATTCATTTACGGTAACTGTTCTCATATGCACAATTATTACGTATTACATGTATAATAACAAAAATTATATGAACATAACAATGAATTTGAATGTGATAACAAGCACAAGAACTACGATCAATTGAACAACAACATGAATTACACCAACAACGAAGAATAGAATATGAAAAATCAAAATAATGAAAATTTAGAGATTAGACTATTTTTATCATTAAATAATTATGAGTTGTCCGATTTTATTCAATCTAACAATTGTTATTGGTTCTTAGTTCTTATTTAAAATGTAGTTTTCTTTATAACCAATCTCTATGTATATTTAAATCAACTTTCTTTATAAATGGAGTGAGTCTTCTGGCTTCGTAAATACTATTCCCTAATTAAATCCTAATTGTAATTGATGCGGCGCAAGTTGCGGATGATTTTATGAAACGCGGATCATCCAGAAGAATTGTTTGCAATTCAGGAATTTTCGATTCCGAGAAAAACCTAGTGTTTTTCGGGTGTAATCGACGTTCGGAAAAACAATCATTGCTTTGCAATGATTGATGGCGGATTTCGGGCAAATTCCATCGTTTAGTGGGTCAAATTCGCGATTTAGTGTTTTGGGGTTATTTTGTAATTTCGGATTTTATTTGGGCCTTTTGGCATTTCTTGTATTTTCGGAGATTAGGGTTAGTATTTAATCTCCGTAGCTTCTTTCGTTAGCTTTTGACATTTTATAAGATCGAGATTTATCTCTTATCGTCAATTCTCGGTATTCCTTTGAATCAACGAGTTTTGATCTTGTTCTTCCTGTTCCACGCACGCACGCTGCATCAGAGTGGTATCAGTATCCAGCCGATCTTGCGTCATGCCGCCCCGACGACAACCGAGGAGAGCCGCTAACGATGTTGATGACGGTGTTGATATTGCTGATTTGCGTCGCGACAATTTCCGATCTACGTCGACAGGTTGAAATTTTGACACACCGATTGGATGAATCCATCAACTATCGTCGTCCTGACGATGATGATATTACTGTCACGGATGAAAACCCTTTCGGTGGTCTCCGGAATCATTCCCCCCCACGCCCTAATCACAGATGGGAACAGGGTTTCAAGGTGGAGATTCCCCCGTTTAATGGCAGTCTTAAGCCTGAAGAGCTCATCGATTGGCTTTCACAGGTTGAAGAGATCCTGGAATTCAAGGAGGTTCCAGATGAACGCCGTGTTTCCTTGGTTACAATGCGCTTGCATGGTCGCACACAAGCGTGGTGGCAGCAGTTGAAGCAGACCCGTGTGCGTCATGGCAAGAACAAGCTCTCGAGTTGGGACAAATTCAAGAAGCATATTAAGGCTGCGTTTTTACCCTATAATTTTGAAAGGGAATTGTACCAGCGATTCCAGAATCTACGTCAGGGTTCTCGCACTGTCGATGATTATTCCACGGAATTCTATGAATTCCTTGCCCGTGTCGATATCAATGAGTCCCCACTTCAACTGGTTTCTCGATATATTGGTGGCTTGCGCCCAATTACAAGACGTGCTCAATATGTTTGACCTTTAACGGTTGCAGAAGCACATCAACGAGCCTCCCAGCGGAAAACAGCAGTTGGCTCGGCGCGCGAGCACCGCCGCCGCTTTTCTAGCACACCGGTGGTCCCAGTTCCTCTAACCCGACCCAGACGGTTCCTACTGATGCACGCCTTCCCCGCCCGACCACGGGTATTCAACCTCCGCACCGGGATGCACCGATGGCTTACGGTGTTTTAATTGTGGTGAATTCGGCCATAGGAAATCTGAGTGTCATAGAGCACCATCTGGTAATCGTGGTGTTTTTACTGATACTATTGAATCTGAATATGCCCCTATGCTTGATAACCCCATTTATGATGATGAAGTCGAGGATGTGGTTGAGGAATATGTGGCAGGTGATGTTGGTCCCCTTTTGATGTTACGTCGGACCTTCTTATCCCCCGTGCCCCTGAGACGGAATGGTTGCGCAATAACCTTTTCCACTCCACTTGTACTATTGGTGGAAAAATTTGGACGTTTATTATTGATGCGGGAAGTTGTGAGAATGTTATATCTGAGGTTTCTATTTCTAAGTTGGGCCTCGTGACGGAGCCCCATCCCAAGCCTTATCGACTATCCCGCTCGGTCAAGTTACGGATGTTATGGTCTCTAAACGTGTTTTAGTGAACTTTTCCATTGGGCCAACTTATCATGATACCATATACTGTGATGTGGTTCCTATGGATGCTTGTCATTTACTGCTCGGGCGCCCGTGGCAATATGACCATTTTGTTCAGCACGATGGGCGTTCCAATACTTATTCTTTTATGTTTCGGGGAAAGAAGATTGTGTTGGTCCCAACCAAACCCAAGAGCAATTCTCCTACCTTTGATCAGCCGAAGCCCACTGCCCTCTTGTCTCTAGTTCCTTTTCAGAATGCCATGGAGGAATCAGGCGTGGTCTTTGTCTTGTTCTCCCAGCCGATAGGTACTGATCTTCCTATTGTTCCGCCAGATGAGGTTCAACCGTTGTTACAGGAGTTTGCAGATGTGTTCCCCGAGTCATTACCCTCAGACTTGCCACCGCTACGGGACATTCAGCACCACATTGACTTGTTTTACCAAACAGGCCTCATTATCGTATGAGTCCGAAGGAGCACGAAGAATTGCGGAGACAGGTAGAAGACCTCCTTGCCAAGGGCCACATTCGGGAGAGCCTTAGTCCTTGTGCTGTGCCAGCCCTCCTTACTCCCAAAAAGGATGGCTCCTGGCGTATGTGTGTGGATAGTTGTGTTATCAACAAGATTACGGTCCGTTATCGCTTTCCAATTCCTCGATTGGATGATTTGTTGGATCAGTTGGGTGGTGCTTGTGTGTTTAGCAAACTGGATTTAAAGAGCGGATACCATCAGATTCGTATCCGCATGGGGGACGAGTGGAAAACAGCATTTAAGACCCGTGAAGGCCTATATGAGTGGCTGGTGATGCCGTTCGGCCTCTCCAATGCTCCTAGCACTTTCATGCGGGTTATGAACCAAGCTTTACGTCCTTTTATTGGCAAGTTTGTCGTCGTTTATTTCGATGACATTCTGATATATAGTTCTGACCCGGCTGTGCATCTTCAACATTTGAGGGAGGTGTTACTCGTTCTCCGCCGAGATAAATTCTATGATGCTACTGCGAAGTGTGCGTTTCTTAGTGCCTCCATTCAGTTCTTGGGTTATGTGGTTTCTAGTGATGGCCTCAAGGTTGACCCCGATAAAGTTGTTTCTGTTGACAAATGGCCACAACCTTCTTCCATTACTGAAGTTCGTAGCTTTCATGGGTTGGCATCCTTTTATCGTCGTTTCATCCCTCACTTTAGCGGTATTATGGCCCTATTCTCGATGCATGAAGGGAAAAAGTTCCAATGGATTCTCAAGCCGCACGCTTTTCATGAGATCAATCATCGCTAATCTCGGCTCCTATCCTTGTCCTTCCGATTTTCTCTACCATTCGAACTCCACCGTGATGCTTCCAAATCGGGTATTAGTGCTGTTCTTAGCCAATGTGGTCGTCCTGTTGCTTATTTCGGTGAAAGCTTTACGGTGCAAAGCTTCGTTTTAGTCACGTATGATATTGAGTTCTACGTGATTGTGCAAGCTATCAAGCACCTTGGCGTCATTACCTCTTTCGGTGAATTTGTTCTCTACACCGATCATGACTTCTCAAGCATCTTGGTAGCCAAGATAAGATCTCACATCGCCATGCCTCTTGGATCTCTTATTTACAACAGTTCACTTTTGTGATTAAACACAAGGCAGGTGTCTCTAATCGTGTAGCTGATGCGCTGAGTCGCCGCCATGGCCTTCTTATGGAGATGCGTGTTCACGTGCCTGGTTTTGATTCTTTCCTGGAATTATATGTGGATGACCCTTTCTTTTCTCCTGTGCTAGCAAAAATCCAACAGGGTGAACCGACGGATTTTATCTTAGAGGATGGATTTCTTTTTCGAGGGACTCAACTGTGCATCCCTACCTGCAGCCTACGCTTGAAGATGATTCAGGAGCTTCATAATGAGGGTCATGTTGGTCGTGATCGTACTTTTCAGCTGCTTGCTGGTTCCTACTATTGGCCTTCTATGCGCAAAGAAGTTGGAAAATTTGTGGCTCGCTGCCGTGTATGTCAATTGGCCAAAGGAGCTTCTACTAACGCCGGATTATACATGCCTCTCCCTATTCCCACACAGCCTTGGTCTGATGTCAGTATGGATTTTGTCCTTGGCCTTCCTCGTACCCAGCGTGGAAGTGACTCTATTTATGTGGTGGTTGATCGTTTCTCCAAGATGGCTCATTTTATCCCATGTAAGAAGACTTCTGATGATGTTGCTGTTGGTCATCTCTACTTTCGTGATGTATATCGCCTTCATGGTCTGCCTGCCTCTATTGTTTCGATCGTGATACTCGCTTTGTGAGTCATTTTGGCGAAGTTTGTTGCTTGTGTTAATACTCGATTGAACTTGAAGGTGCTTACCATCCTCAAACGGATGGCCAGACTGAGGTTGTTAACCGCTCCCTCGGTAGTCTCTTGCGCAGTTTGGTGGGGGATCATCCCAAGGCGTGGGACCTGAAGCTACCCCAGGCCGAGTTCGCATATAATCATGCTGTTAACCGCACGATTGGTTTTAGCCCGTTTCACGTGGTCTATGGTTTGTCACCCCGGGTTCCCCTTGATCTCCTTGCTCAGCCCAGCAAGGTTCGTCAACACACTACTGCCGACGATCTTATTGCCCAATCGCACTGATTCACCAATGACACATGCTCAGTTGGTGGCCTCGACGGAAAAGTATAAAGCCCACGCCGACCTCAAGCGCCGAGCTGTTGAGTTCCAGGTTGGTGATTTTGTTTGGGCTATTCTGACCAAAGATCGTTTTCCTGCCCGTGAGTACTCCAAGCTTGTCTCCAAGAAGATTGGTCCTGTTGAGATTGTGGAGAAGATCAACCCCAATGCCTATCGTCTGCTGCTGCCGAGCCACGTCCACACTTCTGGCGTGTTCAATGTCAAGCATCTTGTGCCTTTTGTTGGGGATTCTTCTTCTGATGATGACACCGCGCCAGATTCGAGGTCAAATCTTCTCTGCCCCGGCGAGTATGATGCGGCGCAAGTTGCGGATGATTTTATGAAATGCGCGGATCATCCGAAGAATTGCCGCAATTCTGGGAAGTTTCAGATTCCGAGGAAAACCTAGTGTTTTTCGGGAGTAATCGACGTTCCGAAAAATAGTCATTGCTTTGTAATGATTGATGGCGGATTTCGGGCAAATTCCATCGTTTAGTGGGTCAAATTCGCAATTTAGTGTTTTTTTGGGTTATTTTGCAATTTCGGATTTTTATTTGGGCCTTTTTGGCATTTCTTGTATTTTCGGAGATTAGAGTTAGTATTTAATCTCCGTAGCTTCTTTTCATTAGCAGCTTTTGACATTTTTATAAAATCGAGATTTATCTCTTATCGTCAATTCTCGGTATTCCTTTGAATCAACGAGTTTTTTATCTTGTTCTTCCTGCTCCACGCACGCATCGCATCATCGAGAATTAATCTACTCTAATTGAGACTTAACAAAATCTAATTAAAAATTAATGAACTCTAATTGAATTTTGACCAGATAACGGTTTGAGCGAGTTTTTTGATATTAATGGATACATGCAACCATAAATGCAAAAACTCACAAGAAATCTTCTATTTCATATGCTATTTATTTCAAGATAAAAATTCAGAAACCAACTGAATACACAAAAATCCACTACAACAAGAATCATTTGAACAATTATCCAAGAATCAAAGTTACAAAAGAATGCTCAACATTATGCTGTTCCTTCTCAAGAATCAATGTTGGCATAAGAATCACAAATTTCTGGCAAAATTAACTATGAATGAAGCACGAGAATCAAACTCAAAAAAACCTACTATGATTCAGTGTCAGTAGTTCTAAGTTAGTTCTATTCTTGGCTACCTAAATTTCAAGAATCAAAGCATGTCTATTGATTAGGCGTATTTTATACGTATATTTTGGATGATTTTGATAAGTTTAAATGCTTAATATCTACTTAATCATAGTCTATGAAGCTAATTGCATATTTTGTGGATTTTGTAGGTGTTAATATTATTTTGGAAGAATTAACATCAAATTGGAAGAGTTTTGGAATATCTAAAGTAAAGTCGATGTTCAAGGTCATGCAAGATGCCCATACTCGCACTTTGTTTATTGGGACTTGACGAAAAGAACGTGAATTAAATGGATTTTTGAAGACTTTGTGATATCAAACGAAGTTGATTTATGTAAAATAGGTCTCAAATATTGATTTGGGCCTCTTTAGTTATTATTTTGAAGTATCTATTTGTTTCCTTATTATATTAGATTAGTTTCTCCTTTTTTATAGTGATTTTATTAGATTTTTATGGGAAGGGATTTGTTTTGGAGAGATTTCCATATAGGATAGCCTTTATCCCTTTTCTTCCATACTCTATTCATTCACGCAAGGAACACGTACAGAACAGCTTGAGAATTCAATTGAAAAGTTTTACTTTTATTATTATTGTTTCCTTTCGTTCATTATTATCATTATTATTATTAGCTTGAATTCATTTATGAGTTCTAGCTAATCTCTTTCATTCCGGTGAAGATTAAGGAAGCTCTAGCGCGACACGTTCCGTGAGATCTAATTGGTTTTTATCCTTTGGTTTTATGCACGCATCTGTTATTCTCTGTGTTTATTGTCATTAATTATTTCGTCTCTGCTAGATAGTCGCGAATATTTAGTAGTTCGAAATTAATTAGTAGCCAATTGAATCGGCCATCCGTAATTGTGGTTTAGATTTGATTAGTGGTAAAGTGATTCATCAGAGTCAAGAGTTTAACAGTCTTAATTCGATAATCCTGTGTCAGAGTTTATCGATTTTGAATCGGGTTTCTCTAGTTCTTAAAGCTGTCGGCTCATTAAATCTATAGAGTGTCTCTTACGAGTGTCAGTCGATTAGAGAAGTAGTTAGTGAAGTGTCTTCCTAATTATCGATAAATTAAGGAGAGATAAGATTGCGTCAGAAGTGTCTTCGGTGATCATAACCGGTTTGTTTGCATGAATTGAAGTTATATTTGCATCGAGGATCGGATTTGTCTAAGCTAGAGTGGAATTAATTGGAACAGGGATAACCTCATCATATTTGTTACAGACAAACATCTGGATACTTTTCTTATTTGCTATTTTCGATTTTATAGTTTAATCTCTTATCACAATTTATTTTATAGGTGGAAAATTGGAGAAATTCTCGCCAATCCTTTGGGAGACGATTTTGCTTATTGCTACGTGCGGTTTGGGCATCTTGACCGAGTGTCGAATCATTGACTGCTATCGTGCGATGTGGGCACACTAACCGAGTGTCAGATTTATTTTTGGTGAAAACGACACACCATATAAGTAAAAGGATTAAGGCACAAAAATGCTAACTAGTGAAAAATTTAGGGTAGGAAATATATAATCAGGCCAAATATATAAGGACAATGATCAAAAAATTGCCTAGATCACTTTAGTGCTAGAATTTCATATGCAGTTTCAACTATGACAACAAGGCAAACTAGACATCAAGCAATTAAGTCAGACACAACACTCTTCAAAGAAACTGGAGCATTTTAAAGTTTTTGCTCATAGGCTCAAATCTCACCATATAAGTAAGCTCAACAATTGGATCAATCTTGCACTTATTCATCGTCCATGAGTACATACAGATGTTTTTGCATAATTTATCATCAAAAGAAAACAACCAAACAGACCAATGCAATATCCTAATCTCTCATATTCAATTCATCCATCTTGAAGTTGCCAATAACTCAAAACAAAACAAGATAAAAAACTTTTTTTCTTTTTCTTTTTCTTTTAAGAACAAAGAAACTACGAACATAACACAACCAACTTCCCCCCACACTTAGACAACACAATGTCCTCATTGTGTGAAAGAGAGACCAATAGATAAAAACATAAAAGAACAATATAACAGAAAAGAGAATAAGAATAGAAACTTCCTGAACAAATCAAGTAGGGCGAGGCGAGATAACGGGAGATGAATGCAGGTTGTGAGGGGATCGGTCTTGCTGCTCTTATGGTGGTTCACTTGAATGGAATGACGGGCTCTTTGGAGTATTCATGCCATGTAGAGCGAGCTTCAAACATGTGAAAAGGAACTAAAATAAAAAAACTAAAAGAAAATCTTGGGTTACCTCCCAAGTAGCGCCCTTGTTTAAGGTCCAAGGCGGACACCATGGTGGTACGATCAAGAGTTGACGACGGAAGTAGCCAAGTTCATCTCTTGAAACTCGCTATCTTCATCTCTTCAATTATAAACTGCTGTCCATCTGGGGATCGTGCGGTATGGGCATACTGTCTGACTCCTTCTGCAGTCTGCTTAAATGTTTAACAACATTGAGGTCCTTGTTGGCAACAACGGGCAACGTGTCATCCTCTTCTAAAATTGCATACTTCAAATACTGTGAGAGATTGTTCAATTCCAGCTTTGGGTCTTTCATAAAGATATGATTTAACTTCGTCTCGGTCAAGATAGGCATAACGCTCAAAACTATTGCTTCTTTCTAATAATGTATTCTTATCTATCATATGCTCGAACCTATCTTCCCTGCAACTATGCTCAATAAAATCTCCAGCCCAAGGATCAACAATATCAATCATAAATATAGATTCAGGATCGTCAACATGTTTCATAGATTCAAAAATATTAAATGTGATAATTTCTCCATCAAATTCCAAGTTAAGCATGCCTTTATCAACATTAATTATCGCCTTTGTTTGTTTTCATGAATGGTCTTCCTAATAAAATCAAAGACTTATGAGCAGAAGAAGAATCATCCATGTCAATAATATAAAAATCAACGGGAAAGATCAAATCATTTACTTTAACAAGAACATCCTCAACTACACCTAAAGGATATGCATTGGACCTATCAGCTAACTGAATGATTACGTGAGTTTCTTTCAATGGTCCTAAATGTAACTCCTTATAAACAGAATATGGTATGACATTTATGGATGCTCCTAAATCTAGCATGACTCTCTCAACTTGCTTTTTACCAATAATGCAGGGGATTGTAAACATACCAGGATCCTGACATTTTTGTGGTAATTTCTTTTGAATAATAGCAGATACATTCTCCCCTACTTGGATCCTTGCATCTTTCCCATGTCTCATCTTTTAGCACATAATTCTTTCAAAATTTTGCATACACAGAACTTGCTTGATAGCATCGATCAATGGTATGTTGATTTCTACCTTTGAATACCTCTAGATTTCTTTTCATCATCTTCTTTCTTGTTGCGGATCAACCTAGAAGGAAAAGTGCATCGCTTAGTATTTTATGATTTAAAATATTGGAATCGATATTTACTTTGGAAGACAAATGAGTTTTAGATTTTTGTGTTTCTTGAGTGGTTCCATCTTCCTTCATTCCTCTATGTTCGACTTCATCTTTTGCATCCTTCGAGGTTGTGCTTGACCAGCCTCCTTTTCGCCTCAGTAGCGTGTTGCACAAACACTTCCCTTGGATTAATTTACATTTGCATTTAAAGTTTGCCTTGAGAAACCTGCAACTTGTTCATTTGAGTGGCTAATCGTGTGATCTGTGTGCCCATATCGCTTAACGCACTCGTGTCTCTTCTTTGGAAAGTTTATTGACTTTGGGCCAAACTCTTCACAATTTCATTCGGACTTGGTTCGACCGTCAAGATGGCCATATCGCCCACTCTGCTGACCGCCTCGAGTATAAACTCGTGTCCTCTCGACTCCAACTAAAATTTGTATTATTCCTCCATACCGAGTTATATGTGTTTGAAAATGGATCATTTCGTCTTTGCCTCTGCCTTTGTGCATCATATTGCGCATCACCCGCACCATAGCATGCTTGTTCGGGTTGAAGATCCTGCAAAGTAGGACATGCATCAGTATAATGACCATTTTTCAAACATATGCCACATTGAATTTTTTGTGTTTGTGCTACTGCAAGCTCTCGAACTAAGGATGTTAGAGCATCAATCTTGTCATGCACATTCGAACTCTCTGATCTCTCCATTGCTTTTACAGATCTGTATCTATCATCATCATCATCTTCATATTGTTGGCCATTCGAGACCATGTCAATTATTAGCTGCTTGGCATCGTCCAACGTCTTATTTGTTAATGATCCACCGCAAGCAGCATCAACAATTTTTCTATCAAAAGAAGACATACCACGGTAAAAATAGTTAGTGAGCAATTGATAATCAGAAAATCCGTGGTCAGGACACTTGCGACACAGTTGTTGGAATCGTTCCCAATAATCTGTCAAACTCTCTCCATTCTTTTGTTTAATGCTGCTAATAACCATTCTTAAATTTGCAGCTCTTGATTCTGAAAAGAATTTACGTAAAAAGTATTCTTCTAACTGGCTCCATGTTCGAACTGAACCAGGGGGAAGATCAAATAGCCAATCTCTAGCCCTGCCCTGCAAAGTATGAGAAAATGTTAGCAATCTCAAATTATCATCGGTAAATCCTTGTGGGCGTAAAGTAGAGCACACTAAATCAAATTCAGCAAGATGTTTATGTGCACTCTCTCCAGGCATATCTCCAAACTTGGGAAGAACTTGAATAAATCCAGCCTAATTTCGTAGTTCGATTTATAGTAGGTAACCAATGCACAAAGGCGGTTACTCTGTGACGTCCCAATTCTTTAATCAACGGTGTTGATTTACTCTCTATTCCTTCACCATTTTGTATCTCCATGATGATTGTAGTAGCTTTCTTTCCTTCCTTAGCTACCTTTGTCAATTTATGACGATTTCTCAATTTCGGATCAAAGACTAATTCTTACGCACGAGAAGAACGAGGCATAAACCGAAACAATAAAATAAAATAAAATAGCTAGAAAATCGAATAAATTCTCGCTTAAAACCAATCCCAAGAAGCGCCCAAAATTTGATGTGTCGAAAGAAGGCTAAGAAAGGCTAAGGCTCATATTTTGTAGCTTTGAATGATAAGAAAAGGATTGAGGAACAAAAAGGCTAACTAGTAGAAAATTTATGGTAGGAAATATATAATCAGGCCAAATATATAAGGATAATGATCAAAAAATTGCCTAGATCACTTTAGTGCTAGAATTTCATATGCAGTTTCAACTATGGCAACAAGGCAAACTAGACATCAAGCAATTAAATCAGACACAACACTCTTCAAAGAAACTGGAGCATTTTAAAGTTTTTGTTCATAGGCTCAAATCTCACCATATAAGTAAGCTCAACAATTGGATCAATCTTGCACTTATTCATCGTCCATGAGTACATACAGATGTTTTTGCATAATTTATCATCAAAAGAAAACAACCAAACAGACCAATGCAATATCCTAATCTCTCATATTCAATTCATCCATCTTGAAGTTGCCAATAACTCAAAACAAAACAAGATAAAAAACTTTTTTTTTCTTTTTTCTTTTAAGAACAAAGAAACTACGAACATAACACAACCATCTATAGAATAGCCCTGCTGCTGCTAAGAGATCTCGGGGCAGCTCGGGACTATCGTGCCAAAGTAGCCGAATCCAGCAATGGTGAAGAAGATGGCTTGAGGGAAGAGGTACAAGTAATATCTGTCGTGCCCATAGAAGACACCATAGCATCCACAGGCGAAAAGAAATGAAGCAATTCCCAGCTCCTGTAGTAGTATTCTGGACAAAAATATGATCATTATGTAACAATAGTGTATCGAACCCCTCCCAACATTTTCAGTTGATTATCACGTCTTGCACCATGAGACGGGCATAAACTAACATTTCCCAACGACTAGTCTTCTTTCACTTGTTCAATTCTCATCAACCATCAAACAAGAATGTAAAACAGTAAGCTTTGTTTGAATAGGATTAATTCATATGCTTATAGCTAAGAGTTGCTATGCTGAGTAGAATGATTTTCAAGACAATATTTTTCTTTTCTTTTCTTTTGAGGAATTCAAGAAAAGATTTTATACAGCACATTCTGATATATGGATAGTTTTAATTCCCAAAATTGTGTCTGGTTAGTAAGTTAAGTGCAATATTTGAGAATTAAGCATTTCAAGCTTTCAACGGAAAATAAAATATCAAATTTCCGATTAGAAGCAAAATTTACCTCTCCTTGAGATGCTTGAGCTGTGAAGGCCCCTTAGGTGCACTCAAATCAGCTCTGGATTTGTCCTTGAAGGCATCTCCTAGTTTCTCGGTGACAATCCACTCGTTTGCCCTCTTAGCCTCAAACAGACCAATTAACAAAGCCTTGGTGCGATGAAACGACATTATGTTCTCAAAAAGGACCCAAGGAATAGCCAGATGGAATGATCTGTAATTCCCAAAACTCAGATAATGCAAATGCATCTCAAAATTGGGCCAAAAAAGAAAACTTGCCAGGCATTAGATTACACTAGACCTTGGAGTCGAGATGCTCGTGTTTACGGTGGCAATAGTAAGGGTAGCCACAATGGCACCCCATTTAGGATAATCAACTTCAGGCATCAGACTTACTAATGGCAGCACCACACAGTAAAAAACGAAGGCAAACATAGTTCCCACGACCTTCCGTATGAAGAAGAAGTTATATATCATATAGAACTTTCTCGTGAGCGATATATCCTGCAAAAACACGAGAAACCAAATTGATTTTTTTCTAGTTATTTGTCGAATCACTGTTGAATTTGTATCTGTACTGAACAAACCATGTTCTTTGCTATTCCAACCACCATTTTTCTGAACAAATTGGCAGGGCCACAAGACCACCGATGCTGTTGAGAGCGGTAGGCCTTAAAAGTACTCGGAAGTTCGCTCCTGACCTGTTAAGGAAACAAAATCCGATTGTGAAGAAACACAACGAGAAATGACAAGTTAATAAAAATCAAAATCTCGAGTGTATACCTTGATGTTGCCTAGGAAAACAAACTTCCAGCCCATGAGTCCTGCTCGAAGAGCAAGATCCATGTCTTCTACAGTGGTTCAATCATTCCAGCCTCCAGCCTCGTCTATTGCCTCGATTCTCCATACTTCACCACTTCCTGAGACAGTGTAGTATTAATTATTGCAACTAACTAGCATTTCGCCTAACTGAATCACTTATAAATTTACCGTTAAAGCTGAAGAAGGCGTGAATGGAGGATCCTCCTTCTTGCTCAATTACAAACTGGAAGTCCAGAGATATCTCTTGCATCCTTGTCAAGAAGCATTCATCTGCATTCACTGCAAAATCAACAAAAAAGTTAAATCACAAATTTTCTCAATCCTAAGCAACCCTTGCAATCACGGACAATTACAGCAATTCATATTTTCATTTACTATAGAGTTTCCTGTACATTGCATCTTTTAGTCAATTTTATTATAATAATCACTTTTACTCAAAGATGCTGTAACTGTAAGCCTGTAAGTATCATACATTGAATGGAACTGTCACAAAGAAGCATATACTACCATGAATTTCACAATTTTCACACTTTCACATTTGGCTCTCCAATATGTTCCAGACCTAATATCCTCATGGAAGGATCACTACTCAAGTCTTTTGCTTTCACAGGCCTTACACAGATACTACATTACAAGAATAGACTGCTACAAAATAAACATAAACCTATATTTACTGGAAGCTCCAGTCCCTACTTCATGCTCACTTACCACTTGAACTTTGGAGGTCACACTACTCTTTATTAAGCTTTCCTAGTCCAACTTTACCTTTATCCTAAGTTTTTCACATTGTTCGGCTTCCTAATCTTGCTTTACACGAAGATAAACTCATCCATCTCAGTATCTTCTAACAGTTATTAGATTGTCAGTTCTATTTGAAATTCTTGGCTAAGTTCCCTCAAAAAGCCCCTTCAGATGTTTGACCATTATGCTTTCTTGTTTATTATGCTTTCTACATTAGCCAACCCACCTCAATTATGTTGACTAAATGATTTGAATCTAAAACTAATCAAGTACTGATGTATGGAAGAAATCCACAACCAGCACATGTAATCACCCTTTGACATCAATGCTGTCAAATTTCTTCAATTAATTATGCTAAAACCGAGAAATTCAATTAGTCGTAACTTGTCAACTTAAGTGTGAGCAAGGCTAGTGATGGATAGGATCAAACCAGCTTACCAGACCTCCATCGAGCCTGCATGAGGGCGACCTCTGGGTTGTGTATCAGGACAGGCATGGCTCGTCAAGGAAGTCTGACTCGGTTGGAAATCAGCATCGAATATGGCAACATACTGCATTCTTTGACATAGTCACGCTTCAACCCTTCCTTGAGAGCTCCGGCCTTGTAGCCTTTCCTACCTTCTAGAAGCTGGTACCTAATGTTTATGCCTTCAGTCGCCCACCTCATACATTCCTTCTCAATCTTATCCTGCAACCTTCCTAGTATTAATCACGAGACACACATCACAGCAGCCATGCCACAAAAGCACATTGTGAAATAGTATAGAAAACACAGATTAGACAAGATATGATATTAATATACTCATGAATTCAAGATTTACAAGATAAGTCCACATTTTGATTATGAATAATGGATAAACCACAAGTTTATGAGGACACCCCAATTCCTGAACAGGCTGGAAGTTTGGCACAATGCACAATCAATCACATCTTTGAAAATAAATGGTTTAATGGGACAACCTAAGCTGCAGAGTTGAGGAATTGAAAGATTTTTGAAAAATTGAATAGAAAACATAAGGGGAAGATGGAGGGTAACATAAACCAAGAAAGGCAAAAACTTGTTCCAAATCTGCTAGTTCTTAACCAACTAAGCCCGTGAAGGCAAAAACTTGCGTACATCCCGATGTACACGGTGCATTTACTTCAATCAGGGTTCATCCCAAGTTCAGGTTTATTTATTCCCACTTAGAATTAATTAAGCACAATTAGAATTTGATCGGGGTGGATGCACCCTACATCAGGATGCACAAATAGTAAACATTTATGCTCCAATGAAAATCAACAGAATTAATTAGCATGAATCAAGAAACACATACCTTAATAACAAGATCAGTTGAATCATCCAAAACTTGAACCACAAGCCTATCAACAGGCCAAGACAACCTAAACGCTGCACCAATGGAGATTTTGTACACCTGCCACCAATATGTGTGTGTGTGTGTGAGAGAGAGAGAAACAAACTCAATCAAACAAAACTAACAAAACAGCCCTCTATCTCATTGTATATAGGTATCTGGACAAGAACCATGGGGAAATCGACGCTCCCATTCTCCAAATCATCCTTCAGTGGCTCCTATTTGTACCTTTTGGCGTGCTTTTCCGCATTAACTTGGCAAGAGCAGCAAGAAACATCATGTGCGCCCACTGAGAAACAGCAAGAACGACCACACCAGGCAAAGGTAGAGAGCGAATCTCAAAACCGGCACTATCGCATACGACCTCAGCCACTTCCACAATGTCCCGATTATCTCGCTAACGTCAGCGGTCGAGCCCAGAAGCCATTCAACCGCAGCCTTTTTCGCCGCCGAAGCCGAAGCCATTTAGGTAATCGAGAAACGGGGGATGCTCTGTTTCGCGCTATCCAAATTATCAAATTGTTTCCCTTTTTCCTTTCTTCACCCTTCCCCCTTTTCTTTTGTTTTTGCTCCAATCTTAAAGCAAGAAATATCAAGAAAAGGGAGAGGGGGAGAAAGAATTTCAGAGCATAATCCTTCACTCTCTAGTCTGTGAGCTCAGATATTTGTTTGATGAATCTACTACGCGAAGTCAAGATTTATATAAAGAATAAAGAACACCTGCATTTTTACGTGCTCGATCGTTAATGAGATCTACGTCCACCTTATGAATGATTCTCAATACTTTACTAGAGCAGTTCGTAGAGTATTGATTCATGCCTGTAGATTCAAAGAATTCTTAACCATTCTAACATCGCCTTCCTTCTATTTATACACTCGACCTTGCCCGCCTACGCCGCCCTCCTCCATTGGTCGTGGTGTGACTCTTCCTCCGCATGCTCTCCATTGGCCCGGAGCCGGACCGTTAAATCCCACGTGCGCCTACGTGAGGTGGCGCGCGACCAGTTACCGGGGCGCCTCCATCGCCGAGGCGCGGCCTCGGAGGCTGGGCTTGTGCAATGATTAGGGCTCGACTTGGGCTCGACCGCGGCGGGCTCGCTATCAATGTTAGGTCCAACCGCTTGGGCATTAGTGGGCCATTCGGTTGGGCTATATACCATCATAGCCCCCGAATAGCCGGGGACGCCGAGGCCGGTGGAGTGAAGACAAGCCGCCGAGGCGAGGTGGGCTTGGTCAAGTTGTTTCGACGATGAGGGTCTTCCGGTGTCGATCCGAGTTGGGTTGTTTATCGTCCGCCGCTGGAGAGATGTGGCACCGGGCGAAGTCAAGTCCGACACGATAACGCGCCCGCTTTGGTTACGCCGAGGGAGCGGATGCGGCGGTATTACTCTGTGGTGGCCGCGTCCGAACCGATCGACCGCCTTTTCGGAATTCCGTGGCGTGTCTCGGGCGCATGCACTCTGCGCCCGGTTAGCCGAGGTCCGATCTGTTGTAGGCTTTCCGTAGTGGTCGGGCCGGTGACAGGCGCCGAGGTCCGGCGTGGATTTCGCATTTTGGGAAGGACGGGCGCGACGACGCGCCGCCATCCGAGGACGCCGGGTCCGCATGATGATTGCTAGGTCGACCGGGCGGCTCGTCCTATCTCGGCGTGACGCTATACGCGCCAGCGGTAGTTACACTCGAGCCGCGTGCGGTAACGACATCCAATCACGTGTAGCACGTGTCAATTTGAAACGGCAATTTGCGCGCCTTAGTCTTATAAATAGGCGCAAAAGAGGCAACTGCTCACTTTCTTCTTCTTCGACACTTAAAAATTCCAGAGAGAATTTCTGAGCCGATTTTCCGAGTTGATCCCGACACCAAGTAGCCGTATACTACTTTGAAAAGTAAGTATGCTTTCTTATCTTCTTCTCGCCTGAAAGTTCCTTCCGCGTCGGGTTACGGGGCGTGAGTTGCCTTGCCGTTAGAGACTATATGTGCTACAACGGTTTGGGTAGGTCCGTAGGGTCGAGTTCTAGTATTCCACCGTATCCTCTCGTACGGGATGGTCCGGGCGGGGCGCGGCGAGGTCGGATTCGACGCTGAGGAACTTTTGAGGTTGTGAGGAGCACCTGGGTTCCGGGAGGCGTGGTGGTGCGCCAGATCCCAAGGAGATAGGCGATGGCTCCTCCCGGAGGGTTTGTTATCGCCTGTGTAGGCGGTTTGAGGGCAGTCTTGGGTACCCTCATCCCCATTTATCTTAGCCTTCAAGAGTATTTCAGCATCCCCATTTGTCAATCGACCCCAATTCTGCTAGGGTCGCAGGTGCCGGGTTTCTGTTACTGAGATTGCCGGGAGTTGACCTTCGAGGTCTTGATGCGCTTTTAGCGTGAAGACCATAGGAGGGTGTACTATCCGTCACCCCGCTGAAATTTAAGGTAGCCGTCCTCCAAGGTGTCCCATCGGCGTAACATGTATTTCTTCTCATGGCCGAGGGGCGGGAGGTATGAGTGGGGTATCGACGCCGGGTGGACCCAAAATCAAGCCCCGGGCCATATGGAGGAATTGTCGAGCAACCTCAGTGAGATCTTATCCATAAGTTACACCGGGACGATCCGAAGGCCGGACCGAGTGTTTTCGGTCGGAGCGTCGGGACTGGGTCCAGACGAAGTGAGGCATCCCTTTTCTTAGTCCTTATTCGCTTTATTTTCCGTGCTAACGGTCTTCTCTTCGACGCAGTGAAGTTGAGGACGAGGCTGGCTCACCATCGCCTCGTGAGGCGGGCCGTGAAAAGCAGAGGCGGGCCGGACCTAGTAGGGGCCGAAGAAGGTGGACGATGGGCCACCGATGAGTGGGCCTCGAGCCGGGTCCAGCCCGACGTCGAGTCATGACCCTGGGCCGCCTTGAGTCGGGTACCGCCCCAAGCTTGGTCGCATCCTCCCCGAGGTACATGGTCTTTATATCTAGATTTGTTTGGTTCGCAACCGGTGATCGACTTGTGCATCTCCTTTTCGGTGGGAGCTCGATGATGGGGAGCCTGCGATCTCTTCTTGGGAGTCGCAGGTCGCCGTCGGGCTTGCCATGAGGCGCAGCCCCAAGCGGGGCTGAACGGAGCTTGCTTGCCGCTGGCGGAGCCGAGACCGCCGCTCTCGGCCGCGAGGGGCGGAGGCCGAGGCCGCCAGGGCTTCGAGGCCGGAGGGCTGGGCTGCCCGCCTGAAGAAGAGCACTGGGCATTGGAGGCCACTCGTGAGGTCGAGGAGCCGAAGGAGTGAGTGGCCGGGCGAAGGAACTCACCGACGAGGAGGTCTGGTGGCCGACCGTGGACCGTTGTTGAGGCCGCCACCGCTCATCGACTCGGAGAGCTTCTCGGCCTTTATTGCCGATCTCGCCGCCGTCAAGCCGGTGGTGTCGGATCACCAGGGAAGCCGGGCGGCCGCCATGCCCGATTTTGATAAGGTCAAGCATGGGTGGACCGAGGTCGACCCAAGAGAGTTGGACAAGGTTTACGCCCGGTGATCGACGGGCCGACTCTTCCCAAGGCTTGAGGCTCGCATCCGCCCTACCCCATCGATCTTGGAGGCCGCCCAATGTAAGGTGGACGAGGATCGCGAGCTCGTGGAGCTCCTTGTCGAGGTCCGGCCAAGCGAGGAGGGAGGAGGAGGAGGCGGGAGGAGGGGGTCGGAGGTCCCTACGGAGGTGGCAGCCGCAGGAGCATCGAGGTCGCCGAGACCGCCATAGCCCGAGGTCGGTGGACTGATGTAATAGCGTGAACTGCTTGGGTCGATAGGACCACGGCCTTTCTAATAATTTTCCCTTTTCGAGTAATAAAAGCAATATTTTGAAGATTTGTGTTGTCTTGCTTATTTTCAATTACTCACACCGAATGGGTCTGACTTGACCATGACTTGTCGACAAAGTTAAAAGATGTCCGAGGTTCCGGGGTGAGAAGGAAGAAGAGCCGCCCCGAGAAAGGGCTGCAGCCGAAATGACCCAAGTTTAGCCACTATGGAGGTCACCGGCTTCTTCTGCCGATCGAAGAGGAAGTTGGACGAATCTAATCGGGAAGTGGCCCGCCTCCTGACCGAGAACGAGGCGCTAAAGTTGAAGGTTGCGCAGGCGAGTCCCGGGCGGACATATCTGCCGACGCTATCCAAGGACGCTTGATGCGGTCGAGGAACAACAATCGACCGCGAGAGGCTCGCCGGTTGTCGGAGGAGCATGCAGTAGAGGCAAGGTCACCGAGGTGGCGGGACTACCATATCTGAAGCCGACGACCGAGTCCAGAGCTTGTCGGCGGAGGCATGGTGCCGGAGGACGAGGAGGGCCCAACAAGAAGAAGTTCAAAGCTGCGTGAACTCCGTGGTGAAGTTTATGGAGATGTATGACATCGTCCGAAAACGCCGCATGCCCCGAGAGGCGAGGCAACAGCAGTGTTCACCGACCGATCATAGAAGAACCGCCGAGGCGGGCGGCCATCCGATCATGCCGAGGTGCCGAGGTTGATGGGTCCGGCGGGGCGATCATCCGAGGCGATCCTCTGAGCGCGGGCGACCGAGGTCCTCGTGTCGGCGGGAAGAGCGGCGGTAGGGGTCGAGGTAGTACTCCGGCACCGGTGTCCGGTCGGGCGTGACCTCGGGTGAATCCTCACGGCCCGGAATGCCCAGACTTGGCGCTGCGCTTACTTGAAGTGTCCCTGGCGGGTGAAGGTGACCCCGAGTCGACAAGCCGTCAAGCCGCCTCCGAGCCCGCCAAGCGAGCACCTCGGGAGAAGGCCGTGGTGATTCCAGCCTTATCGACCGGGTGAAGGCACCGAGTTCGCTCCCTGATACACCGCTGGGCCGAGATTTTGTAGAGAATTGGTGCGACTTCAAGAAGTCCTCGGCAAGGCGGGCCCTGAGGCCTGAATGAGGCCTCAGATAGTGTAGACCTTGATGTAGATATAAATGTATTTAGACTCGTTTGAAGTGTACATTTTCCCTCGAGAGGTACAAACATAGCTTAGACTTCGCTTTGGTCATAAATATATTTATATCAGTATATGAGGTGTGTATTTTCCCAAATAAAGGGGTATAAACTAGCTCAAGCCCGGTTGTCAGATATGGCTTGGTACTTTTTGTAGTCGTTAATGCATTTAGACTTTGTACCGGAGTGCATATCTTCCCAAATAAAGGGGTATGAGGTGGCGAGATCGGCCCGGATGTCGCTTGCATGTGAGCGATCCAACTTAATGGGTAATCAGATGCTTTGCATGTAGACGCCCAACTTAATGGGTAATCAGATGCTTTGCATGTAGACGCCCAACTTAATGGGTAATCAGACGCACTCTACTTAGTGGGATTTTCATCTTCGTAATGAGGCCCTCAGTGAAGGTTTAGATGTGGTATATCCGAATGGATGTTCACATAGACGTAAGACTTAACGGTGAAATACTCATTAGAAAAACAAACGCTTTATTAAACAAGTAAACAAAGATCGCACATCACCAAAACAATAGGAGGGCTAACATGTCGCGATCTAAAATCAAAGCTATGTAAAGTACCTCCTTAGATGAGTTATGTGCCGTGTTCGGGAATAAGTGCCGGACAGTGGGCGAGCTTATAGCCCTTTGCCGAGGTCCCGTGAACGCTGTGAGGTCCTTCCCATGTCGGATCAAGCTTGTTAAGACGCCTGCTCGGCTTGCTTCATTATTCCGTAGGGCGAGGTCGCCACTCGGAGTGTGGAGGCCTTTACTCTTGTTGTAGTAGCGCTGACCGGCTCTCAGATTGGCTTCATTTATGAGCGAGCTCATGTTCCTCCTCGAGGGTCGAGGTTGGCCCGCAGTCCTCCTCGCTCCCGGCTGGTTGAAGTGGAGAGTGCGAGGGCTCGGCCGATCTCACCAGTATGACGGCCTTGCATCAGACCAAAGCTAAAGGTCTCCCGTGCGCCGTCTCAGGCGTGGTCCTCAGGACCCGAGGACTTGAGGAGATTTTCACCCGATCGCCTTTAGCTCGATCCAAATTCTTCTTCAATCCTTGTACGATCGTGCGGTTCGTCACCCTGGCCGACCATTTGCTTGCGGGTGTGCGGCCGAAGGTGAAGCGTGATCGATGTGAAGCTCTTCGCACAACTCCTCAAGTTTTTGTCGACGAATTGGGTGCCGCTGTCCGAGACCAGATGTGCGGTATGTCAAGCGGCGGACTATATTTCTCCACACAAAGGTTTGAACTTTTGCCTCCTTTGCTTTCTCGAGGTATTGTTTCATTCGGTCCTCCTCGCCTCGTATTTTCCTAACACCGTTCACGACGACCGGAATCGCCAAGATTTGGATCTCATCCACCCTCAGCCTCCTTAGCGGGCGGGAGTCCGAGATTGGGCCTCATACTCCACCTCGTTGTTGGTGGTCGGGAAGGTAAACCGAGTGCGAGGGTGACTTCAGACCGGGCCGAGCGAGAAGAATGCCCGCTCCGCGCCACTTTTGCACGGCCCGCCCACGACATCCGCCAAGAACCATCCGGTGGACGAGGTTCGATTCCTCCGCAAGTGGGGCCGACGACCGAGGTGGAGGCGCTGGAGAGCTAATCTTAGCGGTCGATCGAGCTCAAGAACTCGCTTCACCAGAAATCGGTAGAGCTTGCCGCTTTTATGGCGATGCAGGGGAGACGAGATATCGTGCTCGCCAAGCCCGAGGCCCACTGGCTATTCGTCCGGATGACTCGTGTTTTGACAAGACTTGTCTCGTGGTAGGTCGGTCAAGACTGGACGGAGTGAGCCTCGAAAGTAGGGCCTGAGCTGCGCTTAGCATTCACCGCCACACCTTTCGGTGCCTGCACCTTGTCTCCGGTCCTTTGAGTGCTCGGTGATGAAGTAGATAGGAAGGCTGTCATCCGACCTCGTCCCGCACCATATCAAGATCGATTGCCTCGTCCGAGGCCGCCAAGGAGGAGGAGTTCGCCTCTTTTGGGGCGGTCAAGGTAGGCGGTCGGCGAGGTACTCCTTCACTGTGGTGAAGGCGGTGGTGCTCTTCCCGCCACGCCAAGTCCGGGCCCTCCTCAAGATTTTAAAGAGGGAGCTGCTTCTAGGCGCCCGGAGAGAACCATTGAGGCGGCCAGCACCGTAAGTTGTGGACCTCGCGAATGGTTTTCGCACTTGATTTCGAGCACCGCCTTTACCTTGGTGGGTTCGCCTTGCCTTCTTGGAAAACCCAACACCCCAAGAATTTCCCGTTTTACCATGAACGTGCATTTTGGGGTTAAGTTTGAGGTCACGACCGAGGAGTTGGAGGATGGTGTCGAGGTCGTCGCCGCAGACTCTCTTTCGACTTTGATTACTATGTCGCCGACGTGACCTCGACGATCTCCCGATGTGGTCTTTGAATGTTGCATCCACCATCCTCTAGTAAGTAGCCCGCTCGAGGAAGGGCATCTTTCTGCACTCAAAGACGCCAAGTCGGTGATGAATGCGCCTTTGGTGCATCCTCCGGCTCATCAGATTTGGTGGTACCCCTTGTATAGATCCGAAGTCGAACATCTCGTGGCCCACCAAAGCCTCCACCTTCTTGTCAATATCGTGGAGGGTAGCAATCTTTAGGCGATGCTTGTTGAGGTCAGATAATCGACGACACGCGCCACCCTCCGCCGTAGACTTCGGACCACGATCGGATTAGCCATCCGTGTCGGGTATTCGACCGAACAAGATCTTGCCTTCGGTCGAGTCACCTCGTCCCTAACGACCGGCCGCGCCCGCCGCGAATATCCTTTTCTTCACGGACCGCTTGGTGGCGGGTCGATGTTGAGGCGGTGAGTTATGAGCTCGGCGACACCTTGGTCATATCGAGCGGGACCAAGCAAACACGCCCTATATTCTTTCGAGTCGATGACGTGTCGCGGACGTCCGCCGGCCCCTGGTGCCGACTGACGACCCTAGGATCGTCGTCGTATAGTTGGAGGTCCCCGGTCGTCATCCCGGTGCTCATCGGCCTCGGGGCTCGGTTGCTATGCCCGGGCGAGGCCGCGTCTCGAGTCGAGAGCCGTAGGCATTCTTTTGCGCCCGCTTGGTCCCTCGATCTTGAGCACTCCCACCGGGGGGAATTCGACGGTGAGGTGGTAGACCGAACAGACGGCCTTGGTGGCGTGCACCAATCTCTCCCGAGGATAATGTTGTGCGGAGAGGGCCCTTGACCGGGAAGAATCGGATGGCCACAGTTACGACTGGAGCCCGCCTACGGTGTGGGAAGGTAATGACCCCTGGGGTGACAAATTTCTTGAGTGAAGCTCTGTAGTTGGGAGGCGCGGAAGCACCAATGCCTCCGACCTCAAGCTTATCCAGACACCTGGAAGATAATCTTGACGGAGGCTCCAATGTCGATATAGACCGGTGGGCGCTTTTGTTGCCCACCGCACCGTATGGTGATGGCGCCCCAGCGCGGCATGATCTTGGGCACGGGTCCTCCTCGAGAACGTTATGTTCTCGCCATCCCGAGTCGCTTGTTCTTCGGCTCTTGAGGCCGGCCCGGGCATCGTTCTTCGTGGGCGACCTCGTCGTCCCGAGGCGATCCGTAACAACGTAGACCGCCCATAGCGTTGGGACCTTCGCCCGCTCGTCTTGGGTTGGGTCGCCACTGGGTCGGCCTGCAGCTGTTGCCGCCCATTCCTTCCGCCTCGCTCTTGGACCACCGTCCGAGGTATTTTTGAGGGCTCCACCTTAACAAGGTCGCCGATCCGTGAGCCTGTGTTTCGCAGCCTCTGTATCATGACCATACCCTTGGTGATAGTCGCAATACTCGTCCGTGGACCTCTTCGATCCCCTTCATAGGGCAGGGGCTTGGAAGAGCTCGGGCGTGGCTCAATATTTCGCCTGATTTGAGCAGGAGGCGCTCACGGCAGTTGGGCCGAGGTCCGAGCTGAGACTCAGCCGCCTCTCTCGATTCGGTCGGCGCCTCGCGATCTGCGCCTCGACTTGGTCGTCGGGCTTTTTCCTCCTGACTTACGCCGTCCCGCATCTCCCGCTTCTTCGATCCGACTGCCTTCCTCGACGAAGTTGTCCACCGTGTTCCAAAGCTTACTCGCCGTCTTTGGTTTCTCCCCGGTGATTTCTTTGTTCGCCACGGGTCGGATCCGTTTGAACGCGCTGATGATGTAGAGATCGTTGTCGCCGCCAATTTTGAGCGACTCTTTGATGAACCTCGAGACGAAGTTTGACATCGCCTCGCCCCGCCCCGGCGGATTGTGAGTAGGTCGGAGGAAGTCACTGGGCGGCATCTTCCGATAGAAGCGCCACTGAATCGATCCACGAGGTCCGGAAACAGTGTATCTTTTACTCAAGAGGTGAACCAACGGCGCGCGTTGGAGATCAATTACCTCGGGAAGATTTTGCACATGTGAAAATCTTCCATTCCTCGATTCGCCATGTTGGTGGTGTAGGCAAAAGGAAGTCGGAGGGTCTCCGAGGCCATCGTAGGTCGCTATATTGGGTGCCCTGCACCACGGGGGCGGGCGTGTCTAGAATCTCCGGAGAAGGGAGATGATTCTCCGCACGGCCGAACCCCGGAGATCGTTGCCGTCTCTTTCTGAGGGGTGGGGATCGATAGCGACGCTTGCCGTCCCTCCGGGGGTTCGACCGCCTTTCTTCCTTCGCTTCGCCGACTCCGGCCGGCATGACGTGGTGGAGAGCGGTGCGCGAATGGCGAGGGGCGATCACAGCGGCGGCGCCCGCGGTGGCGGCCCGCGAATGATGTCGGCGGCTCGGCCGCGGTGAGCGGCTCCGCAAGACGTCGGGCGCGATGCGCGTTCTCGGCCATCACGCCGAGGCGAGCGCCGATCTGCTTTGATGGGGAGCCGGCCCGGAGGCCGTGGTGTTCGATCCCGGGCCTAGAGGACCCCCCGTTGGTCCTCTGGTTGAGGAAGCTTTGAAATCGCCAAGATTGGCGTGGAGGAACTCGCTCACGCTCGGCCGAGGACCTCGTGGACGAACGAGTTGTTTGCTCGTCCTCGCTGAGGTCGACATCTTCCCCACGTTGGGGGCGGTCCCGAGGTGTATGGAAGCATTTTCCATGTCGCCTCGTGAGCGGGCGCCGTGGCGTCCGCGATCTCCTTTCGCGACGCCGAGTGACCACCGGTCGCCCTCGGCCGGTTGTTGCGCGTGGCGGCGGTTGTGCGTGTTCTTGCCATTTAGTTGTAGAGGAAGCGAAGCTTTCTTGTCGTAGTTCCCACAGACGGCGCCAATGATGAATCTAGCTACGTGAGTGTGCAAGATTTATATAAAGCAATAAAGAACACCAGCTTTTTACGTGGTTCGATCGTTAATGAGATCTACGTCCACGGATGAATGATTCCTCAATACTTTTACTAGAGCGATTCAGAGAGTATTAGTTACAAGCCTTTGTATTCAAGAATTGCTAACCCTTCTAACATCGCTTTCCTTCTATTTATACGACTCGACCTTGCCCTCGGCGCCCGACCTCTCCATTGGTCGTGGTGTGACTCTTCCTCCGCATGCTCTCCATTGGCGGAGCCGGGACCGTTAAATTTACGTGCGCCATGTGGAGGTGGCGCGACTGGTTCGGGCGCCTCCATCGGCCGAGGACAATGGCCTACGAGGCTGTGCTTCTGCAATGATTGACAGGCCGACTTGGGCCGACCGCGTGGTACTGCTTATCAATGTTAGGTCCACTGCCGCTTGGGCCGTTGGTGGGCCCATTCGGTTGGGCTATATCCCATCATTGTTGTTGATCTTTGTATGCATTATTATGCTGTTTGGGAGGCGGAAGAGCTGAGAGATAGTGAAGGAGAAGAGAGCTGAGAGAGAGTGCCAAAAATGAAGATCACGTGGAAAGTGCGCATTTTTGTCTCATGAAAATAGAATGGTGGTAAGAATATCTAACATTCGTCAATTTTATAATCTATGGATATTATGAGAGAGAGAGAGAGATTAACACAAGTTTTTGTGTTAGATAAATTAGTTCATTGGAAAGGTTAATTTTCATTGTAGGCATTCAAATTTGTATTTAATAATATATTAATAATTTCATCGGCAATTTTGATCCGTAAGTATCTGCAATTACGGGATTTGATTTGTGGTAAAATCTCATACAAGACTTTCCAAGTATTTTAGTTTGATGAAGGAAAATAGTGAGCAAAATTATATTTTAGGTAGTTTGGATAAATAAACATATGGGGTTAAGGGTCTTTTGACGATTGTACTTAACCACTAAATATGGGGTCCACGTTGAAACTTTATCTCAGATATTATTATAATATCCCTGACCAAATTTCCATTGTTCTTGTTCATCAAATCCAGTTCTCATTGATTTCATCCCGGTTTTCCAGATGGGAGAGGGAGAGTGAATTTTCTTACCTTGTTTTTGTCTTTGTCGCCTAAAATTTGTCATTGGGAACATTGATATGTAATCAGTTATGTAACTTCAATTAAACTTTTTTTTTTTTTTGATCTCGAATCATGCTACCGCTACCTTGTGCACAAGACCTGGGAAACCTATGTTCAATAAATGCAAACCACACGTAATGCGTGAAACCACACTTGAAAATCATCGTGTGCGCTCAAACCCATAGAGGCTTGGTGAGATTCAACATGCGACCTCTCGACCACGGAACTCACCTTAATCACCTACTGTCCTGGACAACTTCAACTAAACTTATTTTATAGATGTGTGCATATTTGATTCAAGTATTTATACTGTTGAACTCGAAAATTTTTACTTCCTCCTCTTCAAATTTGTAGTCGTCCTAAGCTTTGACACACTTTATTAACAAAAAATATCCAAATTTAACCTTAATCAATGATGATTTACCCTTAATTATCATTATTCGGTTGCAAATTAACGAGGAAGTCGAATAGATAAGGGTAATTTTGATTTGAAAAGTCCAAAACGACTTTTAAAATGGATGGAAGGGAGTAGTTTGTTTGGCTCAGATCGTTTGACGATATAAGTAATAAATTTGCTCGAAGGCCATAACAATTTTTTTGATTAAACAAAAGAAACTTTTTTGAGTTGAATAAAATGGATCAAATTGATCGGTGAGGTAAATTTTTTAGAGAAAAATTAGTGCTGGTAGTTACTAACATGGAAAAATGTACTTATATAATAGAAGACACTTTATTCAAAGATTTGTGCCAGACAAAATACTACAAAAATAATTTATAGAAGTGATGAAGTTGGACATCACCAAAAAAAAGCCCTAATTAACTACTCTGGATTTCAACTAAGGATGCCAACTAAGTTACTAAAATGAAGTTTTATTTGATTAGGAAAAGAGGGGGTTAATCTTGACCTCCATTGCGATAATATAACCCAAATATTGGTGAATATAATATTGGTAGTAGACGTTTTCCTTGAGGATGACTGATAGAGAAGTTATATTTTCTCTTGTATCAAAATGGGAAGTTCTCTTTCGAGAGAGTTATATTTCAACTTCATGAGAATGCGATTAGATAAATTTCAAAAAACTACGAGGACATTTCTTTATAGATAAGTGTCATAACTAATATTAAAAACACTACAATAAAATTACCCTACATGTCTAAACTAAATTAAATAATAAAAATATATTCGTTTAAGTAATTATGAAAATAGATTAACTGCAAATAATTTACATTTATCATACATATCAAACTTTTTAGCAAGAAAAATAAAGAAACAATTTTGAGATTTCTCTTCTATATTTATAGCGAATTATAATTTTTTATCGTAACGTGTTTCTAAGAACTTCAAATGTATTTTTTTTGTAATATTCATATTTAATTAAAACTATATAATTATTTACACTGGTTAATAATATTTTCTTAATTGATAGAAAGGATTATATGAATTCAAATTTTATTTTGTATGTATTAAATAATATCAAATAGATCAATATTTTTATCTTTTGATGACTTAAATTTAAATTTATTTTGGTATTTCATTTTTATTAAATTTAAAAGATATTTTCTATAATTAATTATCAATAATAATAATAATAATTATTGTAAAATATTTTTAATATATAAAAATATTATTATTATTCTTACTCGTAATTGTATATAACATAGTTGTTTTGGATCGATGGAAATGGTAAACACATGGATTAGGGATGAAATATATATTTCCAAGTCATTATGAATAAGGATTCTATTAGATGAAAAATTCTATAAAACATATAAGTGTACTACATCATCTTCTACATAATAATATTGTATTAATATAAATTAAATTAATAAATATTATTATGTAAGAGGTGGGTGTAACACAAATTTTTTGTATTTAAATTTTATAAATACAAAATTGTATACAAAAATGAATTGAATTTGGATTTGATGAATTTGAGATGAGTTCGATCTCTATCTATCCTCTGATTCTACTTCTTCGATGTGGATTCTTGAACGATCTTGATGTTCTTCGAGTTGTTTGGAGGGGATGTAGTTCCTGATCTCCTCGAACTTGAAGTTTGGGCTCGACGATGTTGATCGAAGGACCTCGCCTTGCTTTTCGAGCAACCGTCGGTTTGGTTTGATTTGTTGAAGAACGTTTGAAGATCTTCGAGTTTGAGCGCCAATGCGGAGGGTTTTCACCTTGTTTCCGAATTGAACTTCAACTTGGTTTGATTGGAGGATGATCTTGGCGAAGAACGTGGTGATTTGCACGAAGAACGCCTTGAATGCTTGAAGAAGACTTCGAATGTTGGAGAAGACTTCGCCGAGGATTCTTCGAGTGTCTTGAGCTCTTCAAATCTTCGTCTTCCTTCACTTCAATTCTCCTCCCATTTATGAGAGCCTTCACCCCTATTTATAGATTTAGGCTAGTGGGCTTAGTGGGCTTTTGGACTTATGGGCTTGAGCTTATGGGCTTGAGCTTGTGGGCTTGAGCTTATGGGCTTGACCTTGGGCTTGAGCTTATGGGCTTGAGCTTGAGCTTGAGCTTGGGCTTGAGCTTATGGGTTTGAGCTTGGGCTTGAGCTTGTGGGCTTGAGTTTATGGGCCTTTTATGGCCCATTTAGCGCAATTTGAGTGATTATTCCTCTCGGATGTCATCGCCATACGTCATTCTTCCATTCGTCGATTATGAAATTAAATATTAATCACATATCTATTTAATTTTGAATAAGTCCCATTAATAAAATAGAAATATAATTAATTATTTAATTAAGTGATTTACACGTGGCCTGAATATAATTTGCTAACAATTTTAATTGTCTACAAATTGCCCAATCGAGACTTGTTCATGGACGAGTTGTCTTGAAATGGGCGAGTCTCGAAATTCATTTAGATAGTTTAAACTCTTGTCGAGGAGTTCTTGATTTTGAATTTGTAAACAGTTTATACTCGTATTTAGGAGTTCTTCGACTTGGATTTGAATTTGTAAACAGTTTATACTCGTATTAAGGAGTTCTTGAACTTGAATTTGATTTGAACTTTTAAACAGTTTATACTCGTATTTATGAGTTCTTCAATTTGAATTTGTTAGAAAGTTTATACTCGTTTCAAGGAGTTCTTGATTTTGATTTTGAATTTGTAAACAGTTTATACTCGTATTTAGGAGTTCTTGAATTTGAATTTAGAAAGTTTATACTCGTTTCAAGGAGTTCTTGAACTGGAATTTGATTTGAACTTGTAAACAGTTTATACTCGTATTTAGGAGTTCTTGAATTTGATTTTGAACTTGTAAACAGTTTATACTCGTATTTAGGAGTTCTTGAACTTGATTTGAACTTGTAAACAATTTATACTCGTATTTAGGAGTTCTTGGATTTTGAATTTAGAAAGTTTATACTCGTTTCAAGGAGTTCTTGAATTTGATTTTGAACTTGTAAATAGTTTATACTCGTATTTAGGAGTTCTTGAATTTGATTTTGAACTTGTAAATAGTTTATACTCGTATTTAGGAGTTCTTGAATTTGATTTGAACTTGTAAACAGTTTATACTCGTATTTAGGAGTTCTTGGACTTTGAATTTAGAAAGTTTATACTCGTTTCAAAGAGTTCTTGACTTTGAATTTGTTAGAAAGTTTATACTCCTTTCAAGGAGTTTCTTCAATTTGGATTTGAATTTGTAAACAGTTTATACTCGTATTTAGGAGTTCTTGGACTTTGAATTTAGAAAGTTTATACTGCTTTGAGGAGTTCTCGAATTTGATTTTGAACTTGTAAATAGTTTATACTTCGTATTTAGGAGTTCTTGAATTTGATTTTGAACTCAGAAATAGTTTATACTCGTATTTAGGAGTTCTTGAATTTGCCTCCAAAATTGGGCCCATATGTTTGCCATTTTATTTTGGCAGCCCAAATCAATCCTTAATTCATAGCCTATCCATACTTATCACGTGGTTTCAATGAAGCCCAAGTATTTTGGATCATGTATTTGGCTTATATACTTGTCTTAATTTGGAAGTTCACGTATGAAATTGCCGATTGGGCCATTTTAATTTACTCCCATTTCTTTTTCGAACTTGAATTTATTTCGAAAACATGGCCCATTTCCAATCATTTTCGGCAGTTTTCAAGCTACTTTAGTAATTTTCATGCTCGGGCTTTCCTCCATTTTAATCGGCAGCCCACTTGATGTTTTAATGCTTGGGCTTTCCTCCATTTCCTAGAGAATTTTGGGCCCAATTCCAGTCAAAATAAATGGCTGGCTTCACTTTTTTTCTTTTCTTTTCCTCTTTTTTTTTGTGCAGAAGGCGTCTGTAGGTTTTTTTCACTTTCAAAATTCGTCTGATGCTGCAGGGTTGTTGTGAATGGAGACAAAGTTGCAGGAGTTTGTTGAGATTTTCAGGGTTTGTTGAGACTGCAGAACAGATGTCCTCTACAGCTTTAGTTTTTTTTTTGTCTTTAATTTCTCTACGCAAATACACAATTGCAGCTAGAGCTAGGTTAAAGTGGATGCTTGAGTCTATAAATAGAGATGGTCCATGTAATCATTCCTCCCATCCTTCACAAAGCTTCATTAATACGGGCATGCCTTTCTTGTTCCAATTTGCAATAGTTTTTTTAGTCAGCAGCCCCTCTTGTGCTTCTCTCTTTTTTCTACTTCCAAGGCATTCCATTTCTTCAAGAATAACAGCTTTGCGCTCATTGGAGAAGAAATGGGCTGAGACCGAACGCTTCAGCTTCAAGGGGTTTCTTTGTTTTCTTATTTCTGAATCGGGATGCACTGGAGCGGGTGATGGCGCGCGGCGGAGCAGATGACGTCTAGAGACACGGCGGCGACGTGACCACAGTGCGACGATGCTCTTCCGGGGACGAAGGCGAGAGCTGCTCGATGGAGATGGCGGCGCGCGGCGACTGAAGACGATACAGGTGCGGTCACCGTGCTGTGTTTTGGTCGACAGTGGCGATGGAGGACGAGTTGCTGCACGAGGAGATGGCGCGAAGATGGAGATGACGACGCGACATACCCGAGGGGAGAGAGGAGATGGCGCGAGGTCTGTGGAGATGACGGCGACGGCTTCGAGCTGCTGGAACTCCGACCAACGATGAGAGCTCACGGCGCCGAGATGGAGGCTTCGATGATGGCTGCGGCTCTTGCTGGAAAAGAAGAAGAAGGCCGGTGGAGATGCTGCAGGCGGAAGAGCTTGTTGATGAGGACGTTTCACGATGATTGCGTGGTGATAGATTTGGGCTGCTGGAATCTGACCGATGGTGGCGAATGAACAACAATGGCTCACAGCGTGGGAAAAGATGAAGGAGCAAATGACTGGGAATGGATGCTGCACAGCGTGGTGGCGTTGGGTTGACGACGGCAATTCCAAGGAGTGAGAGAAAGGTAGATGTGGACGACTTCGGGCTGCAGGAGTTTGTCCAACGACGGGAGCTCACGGCGTCGATGATGGAGGCGTCATGGCGGAGACTGCGCGCGCTTGCACTTGCGGTGCTACTGCGGCGCGCGTCGACTGAAGATGATGGAGGTGCGAGCGAGGGAGAAGACGCAGCCAACAGAGGCAGCGCCGCCGTGCTATTACGGTCGAGGGGTATGCAGAAACGTCACGGACGGATGTGCAGACGGCGGAGAGGCATGCAGGTGATAACTTGCGCCGATAATTGCTGGGCCTTGCTCGGCGGTTCAGATTCGAGAGCAACAGGCAAGTTCTTGGGAAGAAAGAGATGGATCTTGTGGATGCAGCGCTTGCACTTGCGGTGCACGGCGACTGGATCATCCGGTGGAAGGTGTGTGACAACGACGTGAGGTAGAGAGAAGACATGTTCGTGATATAGAAGCTGCGGCGGAGAGAAGGCATGTTCGTGATATAGAAGCTGCGGCAGAGAGAAGGCACGTTCGTGATGTAGAAGCTGCGGCAGAGAGAAGGCACGTTCGTGATGTAGAAGCTGCGGCAGAGAGAAGGCACGTTCGTGATATTGAAGTCGCGCGAGAGAAGGCATGTTCGTGATATAGAAGCGCGCGAGAAGGCATGTTCGTGATATAGAAGTCGCGCGCAGAGAAGGCATGTTCGTGATATAGAAGTCGCGCGAGAGAAGGCAAGTTCGTGATATTGAAGCTGCGCAGAGAAGGCATGTTCGTGATATCAAGCCGCGGCGAGAGAAGGCATGTTCGTGATATAGAAGCTGCGGCAGAGAGAAGGCACGTTCGTGATGTAGAAGCCGCGCGCAGAGGCGGCGCAGAGAAGGCACGTTCGTTATGTAGAAGTCGCGCGCAGAGAGAAGGCATGTTCGTGATATAGAAGTTGCGGCAGAGAGAAGGCATGTTCGTGATATAGAAGCTGCGGCAGAGAGAAGGCATGTTCGTGATATAGAAGATGCGGCAGAGAGAAGGCATGTTCTTGATATAGAAGTTGCGGTGTATCGGCATCGACGTGAGGCGGGTAGGAGACGCGAGCTGGGAGCTGTTTGTGATGTAGTTCGAAGCAGCACGGTGAGGACGACATCTAGCTAGAAGCTGACAACGCGAGCTTGGGACGGCCGCGTGACGGTGGTGATGGTGTCTCGACTAGCTAGAGCTACGACGAGAAGGTGCTGGGAGCTGTGGAAGAAGACGACTGGGACGATGGCGGTGCTCGTCGATGGAGATGAGGCAGACTCGACGTGTAACCATGGTGGCCTACGACGGCGTGAACCGTGCGAGCTAGAAGTTGTCGGGTCATTGGCGTGAGAGGTCATGCATGAGGGAGATGCTGGAAGGTCGAAGCTGGTGAGATGAAGTTTTGGAAGCACAACATGCAACGGTGATACAACGGCTGTTGCTATTCGGTCATGGTGGATATGGCGGAGCGACGATCGACGCCAGAGAGGTGGCGGCCTGCCAAGGGAATTGAAGTTGTGTACCATCGACGGAGATGAAGCTAGGAGCTGCAGCATCCGCGAAGAGGAAGCTAGAAGCTGTGCATCATCCGCGAAGAGAATTGAAGCCTAAGCGTCAGTGGAGATTGGTATCACGACCTCAGCGAGCTAGAAGCAATGTTCTCAACTGAAAGCAGGCTGGATTCATCAAGCTGACGCCATCTCCGAATCGAAATCAGCGATATGTTGTTGGGATTATCAAGCTGAAGCCATCCTCAAAGCAAGACTGGTGACGTGGAGTTGGACTCGACAAGGTAGAACCATCTTCAAAGCAGAACTAGCAACATCGAGCTAGACTTAAGAAGCTGGCCAATATTCAAAGCAAAATTGACAACACCGAGCTGGAGTTAACAAGCATGAGTTATATTCAAAGTGTAGCCCCAGACTATCATCTCTGGCTGTTGCCCCATGACTGTTTTGCTTCTTTACAATTTTCACCATACTGTCTCTTCCAAGAGTTCGTATCATTTTTCTTTAATATTTTGAGCTTGAATTTTGATCACCTAACTTGAAGGAGACAAACACTTATCATGACTGAACTTAGCAAATATCTAAGCTGCCTACGTACCCTTTTGAAAGGGATCAAGTCAAAAACGTAGTTCAAGTTTAAAAGATCAACTTGTGTTTTAGGGAAGTGCCGTGCACAGTTTATACTCATGCGGGCCAGGAGTAACATGCAGTTTAGGCTCGTGCGTCATGGAGCTGTCTTGATTTTTTGTTGATTTTCTTTTATTGTGACGTGCAGTTTAAGCTCGTGCTTCATGGAGCTGTCTTTTTTGTTGATTTTGTCATTGGTGTGACATGCAGTTTAGGCTCGTGCTTCATGGAGCATGTCTTTTTGTTTGATTTTCTTCAAAGTGACTTGCAGTTTAAGCTCGTGCGTCATGGAGCATCTTTGCTCTTTTTTTGTTTTTCTCTTGGAGTTAACAAGCAGTTTAGGCTCGTGCGTCATGGAGCATGTCTTGTTCTTTTTGTTGATTTTGTCTTTGAGTTAACAAGCAGTTTAGGCTCGTGCGTCATGGAGCATGCTTGCTTCTTTTTTTGTTGATTTTCTTGCTTTCTCAATTTGTTGACTTCATGTTTTGTGTTTTTTTGTCTATGTACATATATACAAGCTTTCATCGCTACACTTCAGAATAGTAGCACTTCAACAACTTTTGAGTTGTTGCCCCAACTCCATATCATCGCCCGGGTCGACTTGCATACACGCTTTGAGATGTAGTGAGATGAAGCCACCCTTTGATGGTGATTGAACAGCGCTGGCACAAATCCCAAACCCACTTTGCTATTCGGACCATATCATCCTTCTTCTTCAAGTGAGGTTTCAACATAGAGCTTCGCGAGGATCGATCCAAGATTGACGAGGAGTTTATATGCCTTTGGACCAAAATGCTTCAGAAGTTCGTTGTCCGAAGATTCTCCATGTTCGACAAAGATCGCTTTGCTTTGGTCGAACAAACCGCTCAAGAGGTGGAGGAGTTGGTCTTTTAGCATCGATCTTGGTCAGAGGCATCGTCAGTCCCTCGAATGAGTCGATCTTGGTGAAAGATGTTTTATTCTTGACAATTGGACTGATTTCAAGTTCTTTGTCAAGCTCAATTTCTTCTTGTTTTATTGTCTTCGTCATATAGAATTTCGCATCAGCAAAATATGACTCAGCTTCGGTGAAAGGCTTTTGATCACCGGTCACTGTCCTCAAGACACCATCTTGACGATACTTGAGGCATTGATGCAACGTAGAAGGGACGACGCCATTTTCGTGCAGCCACGGCCGACCAAGAAGCATATTGTAGGACGTCTTGGCATCAATCACATGAAGCAATGCAACAACTCATGTCTTCCATCGCAAGTTCAACCTTATGGCGCGGTGGCCCTTTGTCCTTCGTGGTTGAATCTTGGATCATTAGTCATTCTGGATAAGTCATCCACTGGAATTTTCAATTGCTTCAACATTCTTAGTGGCAAGATATTGACAGCTGATCCTCCATCAATGAGGATCCTATTGACTTCGCTCGTGGGTGAAGCAACTCACGAACAACGGCTATTATGAGGCTCTGATCCAAGCTGCAAATCCTCATCGGAGAATGTGATTGCCAAGACATCTTCATCATTGATCACAATTGACTTGAATTGATCTCTTACTTGGTCTGTCGTATCATACAATGCCCCAATACATTCCAATATGTCGTCAGATTCAAGGGTGACAACATTTGTTGCAGCATTTTCCTCCTCGAGTGATATCTTCCCTTCTCGAGCTAGCCGCATGATCTTTTCTTTGAAGATGAAGCGGTCATGTATGGATGCCCGATCAATCGATGATATTTGCAATATCTTGGATCTTGATTCGTTACGCCTCGTTTGGTCGCTTCATTTCGTGTAGCTCGGCGAGTCCTTCTTTGAAGCGGTCATCGAAGATCCCAGAGACGTCAGAGTCTAAGAAAGGATATTGTTTTTGCTGCATTTCTTTAAATATCAACCTTCTTTGCCCCATGTCTTGAGGAAAAATCTGCTTTTCACTTTTGTTGTCATCCTTTCTTAGGAACTTGACAGGAGTTGCTTTTATCGCCATTGATTCTTCTTTCGGAGCTTTGTCAAATGACTTGGTTCCTTTTCTGAATTCTTGTCTCTCTTTAAACCTGTGAGGTTCTTGGATTGGAGGCCCTTTGAATCCGCTCGCTGCCATACTTAGCTCCATATCGTGAGCTCTGGTGGCCAATTCTTCGAATGTCTTGGGTTGAATTCCTCGCAGGATGTATTGTAAGCCCCAATGCATTCCTTGGATGCACATTTCGATGGCAGATGATTCGGATAACCGGTCCTTGCAATTGAGGCATAGGTTTCTCCACCTGTTGATGTAGTCGATCACTGGCTCTTCTTTAAACTGGCAAGAACTCGTGAGCTCCACCATGCTTGACCGTTCTTCCGTCTGCAGTAAAAGCGATTGAGGAACTCGTGCTCGATTGCTCCCAACCGCCAAGTGAGTTTGATTCAAGTCGTATACCAATCGAAGGCATTTCCTTTGAGTGAGCGAACGAACCGCCTGACGCAGACGATCTCCAAATGTTCCAAATATTGTTGCATGTCTCGACAAAGTGACATGTTGCCTTGATTCACTTTGCCATCAAATTGTTGGAATTTAGGTGGTTGATAACCAAGAGGCATTCTCGAGTTGTCGATCCTTTGGGTATCTGACTTAGAGTAAATCAATGATGACTTGGGTTTCCATCAAATTTGTTCTTCATGGTCACCTCGATGAACTCCTTGAGTTGGTCTGCCTTGATGAAGCCATCAGAAGAGATTTGAAAGTTTTTGCCATATGATTTTCTCTCGTCGTGAGTTTCTTGCTTTTCCTCTACTTCTTCATCGTTGTCACGCTCACTTCCTTTATCGTTGATGTGGCTTGACTCTGTCTTCTCTCCCCTGAGCTTTGCTATCTTGGCATCTTGCTCTTGGATGTGTATGCTCAGAGATTCGACCAACCTTGTAAGATTTGCGAGTTGTTCTTCCATGGTGGAAGTGTTTGTCATCATCACAGGCGCCTCAAATGGGTAACTTGTGATAGAATTTGCGATAGGGGATGTGAAGCTTCCTTCAGAATCAACACCTTCTTCATTTAGAGTGGCAATGTGTTGCTCTTTTCCCCTAGCGATGGCTGACTTCGAAGCTTCTTGAAGTTGTTTAGCTTTGCTTCGCGTGATGACGCCAATGCTCTTTGAAGAAGCTTTTGAAGCGACCTTAGTTGTATGTTGTTGGATGAACATCGTTCAAGATTTTGGTGAAGAGTAGAGATGAGAGGTAGAGATGTCCCACCGGGCGTGCCAAAATTTGTAACACAAATTTTTTGTATTTAAATTTTATAAATACAAAAATGTATACAAAAATGAATTGAATTTGGATTTGATGAATTTGAGATGAGTTCGATCTCTATTTATCCTCTGATTCTACTTCTTCGATGTGGATTCTTGAACGATCTTGATGTTCTTCGAGTTGTTTGGAGGAATGTAGTTCCTTGATCTCCTTGAACTTGAAGTTTGGGCTTGACGATGTTGATCTGAAGGACCTTGGCCTTGTTTTCAGAGCAACTGTCGGATTTGGTTTGATTTGTTGAAGAACGTTTGAAGATCTTCGAGTTTGAGCGCCAATGCGGAGGGTTTTCACCTTGTTTCCGAATTGAACTTCAACTTGGTTTGATTGGAGGATGATCTTGGCGAAGAACGTGGTGATTTGCACGAAGAACGCCTTGAATGCTTGAAGAAGACTTCGAATGTTGGAGAAGACTTCGCCGAGGATTCTTCGAGTGTCTTGAGCTCTTCAAATCTTCGTCTTCCTTCACTTCAATTCTCCTCCCATTTATGAGAGCCTTCACCCCTATTTATAGATTTAGGCTAGTGGGCTTAGTGGGCTTTTGGACTTATGGGCTTGAGCTTGGGCTTGAGCTTATGGGCTTGAGCTTGTGGGCTTGAGCTTGGGCTTGACCTTGGGCTTGAGCTTGTGGGCTTGAGCTTATGGGCTTGACCTTGGGTTTGAGCTTATGGGCTTGAGCTTGGGCTTGAGCTTATGGGTTTGAGCTTATGGGCCTTTTATGGCCCATTTAGCGCAATTTGAGTGATTATTCCTCTCAGATGTCGTTGCCACATGTCATTCTTCCATTCGTCGATTATGAAATTAAATATTAATCACATATCTATTTAATTTTGGAATAAGTCCCATTAATAAAATAGAAATATAATTAATTATTTAATTCGTGATTTACACGTGGCGCAATATAATTTGCTAACAATTTTTAATTGTCTACAGTGGGTATAGTACACTTATATGTTCTACGGAATTTCTCTCTATCATTAATTGGAATTTCTAATGGAAAGACATATCAATCAAATGAATAAGAATGGACATAGGTCTGAGAGTATGGTTTACTACCCTCTTGTATGATTTATAAATTATTGCACAAGAATGTGAGATTTACTCAATACACATAAAAGATCATGGTTGTGGGTTCCCCATGAATTTAAAAAAAAAATGGACGTGGACATAGACATAGCTATTGAAAATAAGACATAGCTATTGAGAATCTTATTTTCACTAATCTTCCCTCTATTTCAAATTTTAATTTCCATATATACTCATCTTAGTTTTAAGTTTTAACAAAATACATTAAATGAAGTTATTGATCCTATCCTTCTGCTTCTAATATTAATCTCAACACATCAATCAAAATTCAGTTCCAATGAAATTTCAACCAATTTTCGACTAGAATCATCCAAATCCAATATAGTTTAAATACACAAAAAAATACAAAAAATCAAATACATAATAAACATACAACAACCAGACATCAGACTCCTAAAGCAACATTTTTACTCAAAAAATTGAAAGATAAAATTAATGTGCTACAAAATAAGTGAATAAGTAAAAATAAAAAAAATTCAGACATTCGACGAAGGTTGCAAAGGTTTCCACTCCGGAGGCGGCGGAGCGGAGGAAGGGTGGCTGACATTGAAGATAGCTCCTCCATCTCTCACTTCTTCACTCTCACCAATTTCTGCCTGCAATTCTGCTGCAACTGCGCCATTATCATTATGCTTTGGAGCAGTAACGTTTGGTGGCCTTACTCTTGCTTGCTCACTCAAGTTTTGCCTAAATGTAGAAAGTATAACCTGGAAAAAACAAATCAAAATGCGTTAGATAGTCGAAATGTCCCACGTCGAGCAGGTAATTATGTATGGACTCAATTGACTCTTCTAGTAATTTGGGTTAAACTATTTTTGTATAAGAGTAATTGCTAACCGAGTCCATTATACTGGCGTAGCATTACAACCAAATGAACCAAATCATAAAAAAATCCATTACTAGACCACCTGGATCTCTAAAATAGTATGCATACAATAGTGAAGGCAGAAATATAGCTTTGAGAACTAAAAAAAATAATCAAAAAAACATATAAAGTTATGAGGTTAAAAATGACCTGAGTGGGGCCGGCAGCAATAAGTGAGCCGGCAACGGCGCCGCCGTAGAAGTGGCCGTCGGAATTAGCCAGCTGAACGCTCAAAAGGCAGGTTTTGCCACCTCCTTTTTCATCATAGGTATGCGATCCATTCAGACAGACAATAGTAAAATGGCCCTGCACAAACAATATATATAATTTCAAATAATTTTAGACAAGACAAAATCTTGATTTTTCTAGTATTTGTCGGAAATGAATGAAAAGTCGGGGCAGAGACTCGTGCCTCGCATTTTAAAATACGGCCTCGAGAAGCAGGTAGGAAGATTTGAGCGGTGGAGATTGTACCCGAAGCTGAAAGAATACAGATTGAATCAGATGTCATTTGGGAAAATGACCAGATCCTTTCAACAATGTTCTGCACCAAACAACAAATTAACCGTCTCACAACTGATGATAATCTTGTCCCAAAATATATCAATCGTAAAATAATAAAGATAAAAAAGAATTTTTATAAAAATAGGATGATTATTGATTAATGTTACAATATATACCTCTCCTGCTTGAATGTCGATTATGCAAGGAGTGAAATTGCTTCCACCTGTTTGTCCAGCACTGATCAAACCTGCGTAGTATAAAATACACATCATTAGAGCAATGAAGCAAATTCGAATTTACATGCACACTTCACAATTATTTTCTTGGTTTAGGGTAACTTCGCCTGCATAACTTTTGGATTAAATATATACACACATTATTATGCTTTGAAATTCTTTAGCTAGCCAATTTCAGATCAAGACTAGACACACACACATATATACAATATAGGTTCTTGTACAAATTTCTCTTATAATATAATTAAACTATGAACTAATGATTTTTTCGTAAAATATAATGAATCCAGAAAAGCTGAATTTTCGAATCCATAAAGTTATAACTCAGGACCCCAAATTCATTCAACAAAAACAAAATGATGAATGCTACATAGACCTTCATGATCTAAAGGTTGAAAAGGATTCTTAATTAGTTTATATTTAAAATTGATTTTATTAGATCTAATTTCTATCTATATATATATATATATATATATATATATATATATATATATTCTTGCATAGAAACATCAAACTTAAAAGAGAAGAAGCATATATTCAAACAAAAGACGAGTTATAATTTGAATATATATATATATCCCAAAAATTCAATATGACCATATACATTACACAGGAATGAAGATATCTACCATTTTGTCGATAGATATTGTACGCCTTATTTGCTTATACAAAAATAGGTTTTTTTTAATAGTAATATAGATTCAATATAACTCTCTTATTCGTTTGAAATAGGTCATCATACATTGCCTTAATTAATCAAATTATACACGAGCATATATTAACCTTAGTGAAAATTCAAGTATAAGGAAAACCCAGCAGAATTCTATTAATTAAATTACCAAAAGAGGCGGCCAACGTTTGCCATTTGCCGGAACCCTTAGGGCGCCCTCTTCCGCGCTTCTGTGGGCCGCCGGAATCTTCTGCCACCACCCTAAATTCTGGCTGGATTTCTGCCAGCTGTTTTCTCGGCCGCCCCCTCTTTCTCCTTTCCCTAAACCCGCCATCTCCGCCCCCGTTCGCGGCGGCGGCCACCGCCCCTTCATGTCCACCTCCATCGCCGCCGCTTTCCAACCTATTCTCCACCTCCGGCGCCGGCGCCGAAACAACTTGCAAACCGTCGAGTTCAGTCGCCGCCAGAACGGTGTTTCCGACGTTGTTGTCATCCATTTCCCGACCTGAAAAGCATCACAGGGCGTTCAAATAAATTGAGAAAATTAACAAATGATAAATGGAATATTTAGCGTTGGATGATTCATGCATGCAGAAAGAAAAAGAAACACACACACATACTGATGTGTGTAGAGGAAGAAGAATTTGGGGGTTTAGAGTTTTTTCAGATGCAGAGAATCAAGAGACGGCTGCTTACTGCTGTGGCTTTACGTGTTTTATTATTCAGACGATTTTATTTGCATTTACTTATTTTAAATTTAACGATATTCCGAAACTGACTTTCTCATTTCTATTTTTATGGTTCGGGAATTTTGAGGTCTTGAAAATCGTATTAAACATGGAATAATTACAGATTAATCAGGATATTTTAAATCTTTTAGATTTAAAATATAATTATATTATTTTGAAAATAAAATAGTTATAATTAACCTTTGATTTTGCTGAGTTTCTTTTCTTCTTATAAAACTAATTTACATCCTTTCAAATAAAAACAACAACTATAAAATATACTAGGTGCTCCGTGCTTGGCTGCTTTCTCTTCATATGTTAGGATTTACACTTCCATTTTCTAAAACAGATTATTTATTTAAGGTAAAAATTATTTTATATTTTCCAGCCATGAAATGTTTAATTACTGTTTTATTCTTTCTTTCTGGGTACTCGGAACTATAAATATTTGACTAATTTCCATATATATGGTAAAATTAGCTAGATATTGTAAATCATAAAATGAAAGGAAAAATGGCATTTGCTAATAAATTATTAGGAAAATGACAGACTGAGGATAAGTATTTTATCGATTCATACCTGTACGTAATTTATTTTGACTTTCCAATTATTTTTTATGACTCGATCAATCAATCAATATATATATATATATATATATATATATATATATATATATATATATATATATATATATATGATTTCATCCTGTATTATACACAGATATAGTTGATTTTACTTTATTTTTGTATTTTGGTAATTTATTTGAAATGCATCGAAAATGAGATTACAGACTAAAAAGAAAATCCCTATACCAATTGATATCCCAATACATGAATATCTTAATATTATAAAATAATTAATTCCATAATCATGGAAGGTGGTCTGATAGAATTATCAATTATAAATGCTGATGAAAAAAAAATGAAAATAAGGTTGTGGCAATTAAAACATGTTTCCATTATTGCAAAAAAATCTCATATAAATAAGAGAATTTATGGGGTAAAATATCTCATTCCAAACCCTGATAAGACCTTAACTGTTTTAATTCATTTTACATAACATATTTGTAACATCATTTTATATCGCTTAAATGGAATGAAATACGAAATAGTAAAAATTTGATAGATAGAATTTTTCTATCTTTAATATTACTGTCATTTTTATAGTACGAAAAATCAATTGTGAAGACTCAAAATTGCAAATTCAATTTGGACAAAACATTAAATAAAAGGTATTTTGGATGATATTATACGTCATAGTCATCGTTACAAACTAAATATATTGGATGATATTATACGTCATAATTATATTGTTGATGTATAATGAAATGAAGGTATGAATAGATAAAATATTAAATTAAATAAATTAGATATTTTGAAGATTTTGCATACTGAAACTCTGTGAATCGAATGTTTGGTCAAACCCCGATTGTTGCATCTACGGCAATTCCTCAATAATTTAAGTGCGAATAATTAGATTGATCAATCTCACAGTTAGTTGCTACCGAGTCTAAATTTACATGGAGTTTTTAGAAATTGTTTGATTGATTTTGGCTAAATAGTTAAATACTATATTCCCAATCGATACAAATTTTTGATTCCATCATACATAGTTATGTATATCACAAAATTTCGAATTTTGATGATGTATTTGAAATTTTGAAAACCACAAACATATTCATGGAGATATGGATGAGTTTATTTTGTAATTTATTTTTTAATAATAATTTCATTTTGATTTCTATTGGGTTTGAATATTTAAGAGGCGCACTCTTGCGCACTCCATGCATAGTGTGCGCGGGTCGGATCAGAGCCAGATTGGACCAATTCACTTTTATTCACAAACACTATCTTTTTATTCGTTAACATTGTAACTTTCATTTATTTATTTTCAAAGAAAAACTACTATCATTTTTTAAATCAGAACCATTACTTTTATTCATAATAACTACTCCATCCTTCAACCAAAAGCCTACACTGCTTTTTTTGGCATAAGTTTTAATAAATTATAATGAGTTTCATCCACCAAAAGCTTGCATTGCTTTTTGTGATACATGTTTTAATAAATTGTAATGAATGTAAAGTATGTGAAGATAATAAATGAATATATTAATGGGTAATGAGAGTAAAAAAGATAGATCATGTGATTTTTTTTGTAAATACGTGATAAATTAAGGGTAATTGATATTTTCAAAAATGAAAAATGCAAGCTTTTGGTAGACGTCCAAAAAAATATTAAATGCAAGTTTTTAGTGAACGAATGAAGTATTACTTTTATTCATAAACAACTATCAATTTTAATCACAAAACAATCACTTTTATCATAGACATTATAACTTTTATTCAAAATAATTATTACTTTTATGATAAATCATGCTTTGGATATTCAGATCATGAGGCTTACCCGACTTGCACGGATCATGAGGCAGCCTACATGGGAGAGAATATTTAATTGATGCTCTTAAATTATGGCGCAAACTTAGTCGCATATAAGTATAAAATATGATTTGTACTAGCTTAATTATTGTATCAGTTATTAAAATCTTTTGTACTTGTATACAAGAGAAATATAATCAAATCAAGCACGAGCAATTCTCTATTCTTTTTTCTTAGTACCCTAAATTTATACCAAATACATTCAATTACATTTATTTATAACAAAATGATGTCGTTTTGTGTGTATGTGTTGGCCTAGTAGTAGAGTAGTTAATGTTCAAAGTCAAAGATCTCGGGTTCGAGTCCACCATTCTGCGACCTTTAAAATTTATGTATTTAATTGGAAAAAAAATGATGTCATTTAGATTATGTTTGTTAGAATATCAATAGATCCGTTTTATAAAAATTCCAAATAATAATTTCAACTATAGTCTTGTAATATATGGCTACAATTAACTCATCCTATAAACCAAATCACATTTGAATTTGTGTTTTTACTACGATTAACCTAAACTCATCCTATAAACCAAATCACATTTGAATTTGTGTTTTTACTACGATTAACCTACTCAATTTCCATTCTCAATTATTTGATCATGGGGAATAAAGACTAAACTATTTTTTATTTTTATTTTGGCTTTTCGGGACTCAGAGATTTTCGGCACATATATTTAAAAATACAAATAGAGGTTGACAGGTTGGGATCCTACAACGAGTGAGCTCCCTATTTCTTTAATTCAAATTAGGTACAATAGCATGTTTTTCATTTATATATATTCCCATTCCTTGGCTGCAAACATAAGTTGCAATCATAACAATTATGGGTGTGCAAAAATCTAGTTGATCGATCAAACCGACCGCAACCGATTTAAATGGTCAGTTTTTGATCCATTTTTATACACTTATACGGTCGGTACATTTTTTATTTTTTCAAACTCGATTTTTTGGTTGATTTTCAGTTTTACAAAATTTGTGTCGATCGAAAATTGAGCGATCGAAATCAGCATTGCCTATCCACTCAATTTATTTTCCTTTCAGTTGCCCCTATTTATAAAATAAACACTCTTGTAGATTTGACGTGGTTAGTTGCTTCCACACTATCTTTGGGGTAGAGATGGCAAAAGTAGCGGGCCGGGCATTGGGCTTTGGATACTATGCGGGCCGGGCCGGGTCACCCGAAAATCTATCGGGCCGAAAAATCGAGCCACCATGTCCGACCACGGGCTTCGAGCTAAACCCGCCCGATAAAAATAGGACTTTTTTTGGTCCTTTTAGTAGCTTTAATATAACACTTAAGATATTTACTGTTTATGACACTTAATCTTATCTTATTAAGGAAATAACAATGGATTTTAAAATGGGGAGTCTTAAAAAGTGTCCTATTAAGTGTAATAATTAAGTTAATAGTGATTTTTAAAATGGGGACACTTAAAAGTGTTCTATTAAGTGTACTATGCGGGCGGACTTTTTAGCCCGAAAACCCCGGATTTTTTATCCCCAAAGCTCGGTTGGTCCGACAGGCCATCTGGGCAGGTTTTTTAGGCCCGATTTTTTTCGATCCTATAATTTTCGAACCCAACCCAGCCCTAACCCCGGGTATACCGAGCCAACTCATCGGATCGGGCCCATTTTGCTAGCTCTACTTTGGGGTGCCAACTATCTTGATGTCCGCTTGATAAGATTAGTTGCTTCCAAATTATTTTCCTTTCTAGTTGTATCGTTTATTGCTATGTATAATATTAATGATAAATCTTGTATGCGAGATTTATGAAAACTATAAAGAACACAGAGGTTTTTACGTGGTTCGATCAAGAATAAGATCTCGTCCACGGAGGAGTGATTCCTCAATACTTTCACTATGTGGGATTCTGATAAATGTATTGAAAAGCTCTCTAGAATTCTAATAGTTGCTAACCCTTCTACCGTCGACTTAACCCCTATTTATACACGTTTGTGGATCTCTAAAGATGTACTGGATCCCTTGATTTGTGGGATCCGATCTCCTTCATATCTTGATCCTTGAATATCGCCCATATCTTCTTCCTCGAATATCTCCTTTGATTTGGTCAGGGTTTAGATGTTGGGCTTCAGGCTTAACTGCGTGGGGCCGTTCATTAGGTCAAGCCAAGCTCGTTTGGGCCTGCCAGTGGACCTGAGCGGTTGGGCCATATCCCATCATACCCCCAAATAGTCGAGTAACAACTATGCCGAGGTGGGGTGAAGAGCGTATTTTGCGAGGTGGTTGTTGCTCGGTGAGGTTGTTGTCGAAGGATTACAATCTTTTTGATTTCAGGGTTTGATTGGTTCGTCCGGGTCCGAGCTGAGTTAGGCGATCTGCCGCTTCTGGCCGGACGGTTTGTCGAGGATCGGGTGAGTCGCCTGGCGTTGGATAGAGGTGTTCGTCAGGAGGGTACCGAGGTCCACACCGCATGAGAGATGTCCGTGAGGTCCGACCTGGACGACGACATCCGTCCGGTTGATGCATAGGTCCGACCTGAGTCGTCTGACGTTGGATGGCGATGTCCGTTGGAAGGACGATGCCGAGGTCCGAAGTCAGAGTGATGATTGCACGATTAGACCGGCATGTCAGTACGTCCTAGGACACATCACACTCGCCAGACGGTTGGTGGGCGCTCGAAACACGTGCGCACGTCTACTTCACATCAAATCACGATTAGCCACGTGGGAAGTTGAAACGGCAGGTTTGGGCGCCTCTTTGTACTATAAATAGTCCCGAATGAGGAAACTGTTCACTTTCTTCTTCCTCATTCGTTCCAGATAAAATATATTCAGAGCTTTCAGAAATTCCTTCCCAACTTCATCGAAGAAGCAAAGATCCATCATTGAAAAGTAAGTATGACTTTGACTTCTTCATCTTCTTCTTTGTCGGGGTCTGCCCGTTCATCTCCCCCTCCCGATAATGTTATCAAGATTAAGGATTACGTGTGCCATACCTTGGAGGGTAGATCTAGGGGTATTAGCGCTAGGATGCCGGAGATATCTTCCGTTTGGGACGAGTATAAGGTCAGGGACGTTAAATCGTCTCTGATCGTCGCCGATGTGTGTAGAATAGAGAAGGAATGCCATATTCCGACGGAGGCATGGTGGTGCCTTCCGCAATCCGGCGACAGAGCGTTGGCCCCTCCGGAGGGGTTTGTAACAGTGTATGTAGACGTCATGAAGGTCGGACTTAGGTTTAGTTAACCCCATCTTTTGAATATTCGTGAATATTTTCAAATTCCTATATGCCGCTTTACCCGAATTCCATTAGGTCGGTGGTTGGGATGGGGCTCTCTGAATGGCCTTGCCGAGGAGTTCTCGCCGAGGTCTTGATGCGTTTTTAGCGTCGAAGGCACGGGAGGTGTGTACTATCTTTCACCTCGGCGATCGTTTGGGTGTTGCTCCCTCGAAGGTGTCGCAATGGCAAAATAAGTTTTTCTTTTGAAGGCGGATGGGCATCCGAGCTACAGTGGGGCTGGGTAAAATGAAGGATGTGAAGGTGAAGCCCCTGGGTTACGTAGAGGATCAGCTCAACACACTTGGTGAAATTTCCGTCAATTTCACCGAGGACGATCTAAATGATGCTGGACTGAGCATATATAGGTCGAAGCCTTCACGATCGGGGTTGGATCTGGGTGAGGGCACCCTCTTATTCCTTATTGCTTATATGTCTGATGTTGTTGTGTTAACAAAGTTTTCTTGTTGTGCAGTGAAACTAGATCCACAAAGGAAGAAGGCAAAAGCGACGGCCTCGTCACCCCCTGCACAATCACCGAGCCAGGCGCCACCGAAAAAGAAGGCGAGGCAGACCGAACCTGCTCCAGCGCCCGTGGTGGTGGACGACCTGAGCCAGCTGGTGACGGCGCATCAGCCGATGTCAAGTCCGGCCTTGGAGAGGGAGACTCGTGCCGTATCACGTCGAGTGCCGACCCTCACTCCCCGCATCATTCCCTAAGGTATAAGTCTCTTCCATATTCATTTGTATCTCCTCTGTGATGCGTTACTGACTGTTTTGTGTTCAGGAAGTGAGTTCGGTGATGGGGGAGCTGCAGCACATTGTCGTGTATATTGCCGAGGGCGTCTCTTGGTATGAGGCATCGGAGAGGGAGCGGGCATGGAGGCCACGCTTGCTGCGCGGCGGATCTTGGCCGCGAGGGCCTTCTTGAGGTGCGAGCCCTTCTTGAGATCGCCCTCAAGAAGAAGCGCGGGCATTGGAGATAGCTCGGGCCGCGCTTGAGGCGGCGAGGAGGCGGCAGGCGATGAGGAGGCGAGAGAGGCGCCTGTTGGCGGGTTAAGGCCGATCTTGAGGGCCTTCACCAACAAACTCATAGAGTCGGAGAGCTTCTCCCCCTTTATTTCCGACCGCGCCGTACTCAGGACTCGGGTGGTGTCAGACCACCTGGAGGAGTTGGCGGTTTCCATGCCTGACTGACAAGGTCCGCCATGGCTGGGTCGAGGTCGCTCCTCGGACGATGGAGAAGGACTATGCCCGAGTGATCGCCGGTCGGGTCCTTCCCCTACGAGACTTTGGCGGCCTCCACCTCTCTTCTGACGGCTGAGGCTGTGACCGAGTGCAAGGAGGACGAAGACGCAAAGCTTCAGGAACTCCTCACCGAGGTGCGTGCGGGCGGGAGGCGGGGCCGAGCTCAAGTCTCCTTCCGGCCGGAGGCCGACAAATAGCAGGGAGAAGCGGCGGCAGAGGAGCCGCAACAGATGTCAGTGAGCCCCAAAGAGGCTCGGTCGGTTGTTGTAATAGGTTCGATCTTCGGTCATTAGGATCCCAGCTTTGTAAATTTCCACATTTGTGAATAATAAATACCCTTTTTGATATGAATGTGTTTTCTGTTTTAGCATTCCTCTTCTCCTTATGTTGGGCTGATCACGATCTCTTGGCCGTGAAGGAGGTCCGAGTCTTTGGTGAGAAGGATGAGGAGGTGGTATTCTCGGAGGAGTCGATCCGTCGGTGACCCGGACTTTGAACAGCATGGATAGCCAGTTCTTTGGGGTCGATAGCTCGACATCGTCGTACCGGTGAAAAACAACCGCAAGGGGCCAGCGAGATGGCCGTCTTTTGCGAGAACGAAGCCTCGTCGAGAATCATTCAACCTGGAGGTTCAGACGGATGTCTCTGGATGTCATTCAAGGCCGCCTGATGCAGTGTGAAGAACGACTCGAGTTGGCGCAAGAGAAGCTGGCTCGGATCTCGGAAGAACATGCCGAATATGAAGTGGTGATCCACCGATCTGGTGGTGTCACCATATCCGAGGCCGATGACCGAGTTCAGAGTTTGCTTGCTTGAGGAATAGTGCTAAGGGGCGATGAGGGCCCGAGCAAGAATTTCAAAGATCGCCTTGACTCGGGTCGACATACCTCCAGATTTATGAGCTCGTCCATGGCGGCGTATGCCCCACCTGCAGATCGAGACTCAACGACCGCCGACGTTAGAGTTGAAGAAGTCGGGCGGGCGGTTATATGGACCACGCCGAGGTGCTTGGTGATGGGAGCGGACATGTCTGGAATGTCGTCTCGCGATCGAGCCCCCGTCGAGAACCTGACGGGCGAGGGCCGTGGAGTCGGCAAGGAAGGACGGGGTCGGGTATGGGGTCGTAACCACAGGTGGGTGGCAAGATCGAGGGCCAGTTCGACCTCGGTTCGGAGTGCCCTTCGTGGTCGGGCACCGCTGCCGCTCAGCTTGGTGGAGTAGGCCGTGGTGGCACCGACCTCATCGGCTGGGTGGAAGGCACCGAGTTCATCCCGGGTGTTCATCACCGACCCGGGGATTTTGTCTCGAACTGGTGTAGCTTCAGGGAGACTTGGCGAGGTGGAGCTCGGAAGCCCGAGTGATCTGTATATAGCTTAGGACTTGGTTTATAGTCATGAATGTATTTAGGCTTTGTACCGAAGTATGTATTTTCCCCCTAGAGAGGTACAAATATAGCTTAGGACTTGGTTTTAGCTGTAAATGTATTCTTATTTGTTTACAAGTGTATATCTTTCAAATAAAGGGGTATAAATTATACGAGATCCGATCTGGACGTCGTTTGCATGTAGATGTTCAATTTAATGAGTCATCTGTATGCCTTACATGTAGATGTTCAAATTAATGAGTAATCTGTATGCCTTGCACGTAGACGTTCAAGTTAATGAGTTATCTGTATGTGCCATCTTCGCAAGGGCGTCCCCTTTTGAAGGTTAATTATGTTTTATCCAAATGGATGTTTACATAAATGTAAGATGAGATGAAGTGGAATACTCATTAGAAAAACAAGTGTTTTATTGATAAGTAAATAACATCGCACTTCGGAAAAGCGAAAAGAAGGTTAACATGATGCCGATCTAAAATCAAAGCTATGTAAAATACCTCCTCAAATGAGTGATATGCCAGGTTCGAGGAATAAGTGCACCAGATAGGTGAGCAAGCTTATAGGCCCCTTTGCCGAGGTTCTCGTGAACGCGGTATGGGCCTTCCCATGTCGGATCTAACTTGTTAAGACGCTCGGCTTTACTGGCCTCATTGTTTCACAGGACGAGGTCGCCTACTTGGAGTGTGGAGGCTTTTACTCTTGTTGTAGTACCTTGTGACCTGGCACTTGTACTTGGCTTCATTGATGAAGGCGAGCTCACGTTTTCCTCTAGAGCATCAAGGTTGACCGTAGGTTCTCCCGTTGTCGTCTTGGTCGAAGTGAAGAGTACGTGGGCTCGGCGCGCCGATCTCAGCTGGTATGACAACTTCGCTACCGTAGACTAGGCTGAAGGGTGTTTCTCCGTGTGAAGTCCGAGGTGTCGCTTACGCATGCGACCGAGGACATGAGGGAGATTTTCGACCCAATCACCTTTAGCTCGGTCTAACCTCTTTTCAATCCTTGTACAATCGTGCGGTTTGTCACTTGGCCCGACCGTCACCGCTGTGGGTGTCAACCGAGGTGAATCGTTGTTTGATCCGCGCTCTTCACACCATTCTTTGAAGTTTACGTCGATGAACGGGTGTCGTTGTCCGAGATCGAAGACATGTGGTATGCGAAGTGGCAAACTATGTTTTTCCACACGAATGTCTCGAATCATTCGCTCGTGAGGCTTGAAAGAGGCTCCGCTCGACCCATTTTATGAAGTAGTCTATGGCTACGACCAAGCATCGGGCCGACACGGTGCTCGATCGAAGGGACCAACGATGTCGATTCCCATTGCATGAAAGGCGAGGACTCAAAGGCTCTTGAGGTCGGTCTATGGTAGCTTCTTGGCGTGGCGTGGTCGACACTTGAGCACTTTTGACGAGCTCGGCCGAATCTTGGATGAGGGTTGGCGATACCACGACCTCGGCGTCTTCTTTGAGAGAGCTCGTGATCGATGTGGCTTCCACAAGATCCCATGAATCTCGTTTAATCGTAGTCCGCCTCTTACGGCCCAAGGCATCTCGGAGTGGTTGAAGGTAGGATTTCTGTGAGAGTGCCTTCATGCATGAGGTACTTTGGGACTTGACCATCATCTTCTTGGCCTCGAGCCGATCTTGGGATAGTACACCTTCTTCCAGATATGCCTTTATGGGAGACATCCAGTTCGGTTCTATCGCAGTGATGATGCCGATGTGGGGCTCCGCAATGCTTCTGGAATGAACTTCCTCCACTGGTGGATTTGTTGATGACGAAGCCAATTTACTGAGGATGTCAGCTCGGCTGTTCTCCCCTCGTGGAATACGATGAATTGTGGAATACCTGAATGAGGTCAGCATCTCCTTAGCCTTCTCAAGGTATTGCTTCATTCGATCCTCTTTGGCCTCGTATTTGCCTAAGACCTGGTTTACCACGACCTGGGAATCTCCAAAGATTTGGATCTTTTCCACTCTCAATTCCTTCGCGAGACGGAGTCCCGAGATAAGGGCTTCATACTCCACCTCGTTATTTGTGATCGGGAAGGTAAACCGGAGGGCATAGGTCATTTCTTGTTTTTCTAGGCCGAGGAGCAAGATGCCCGCTCCGCTACCTGTTTTGCACGAAGCTCCATCCACGTACATCTGCCAACAGCCCTCAGGTAGGTCGAGGATAGGTTCCTCCGTTGTGAGAGTGGGGGTCGGAGTGACATCTCTGGCGGGGTTGACCTCGGTAAATTTGACATCTACCAGGAAATCAGCTAGAGCTTGCCCCTTTATGGCCGGTCTAGGGGAGTATAAGATGTCATGCTCGTCGAGCTCCAATGCCCACTGCTATACATACGATGATTACGGTTTTGAAGTCTTGTCTCGGGGGTAAGTCACCAATACACTGGATTGAATGGGCTTGGAAATAAGGTCGAGGCGTCGCTTGGCGTTCACCGTGCAACGCTAGTTTTTGAAAAGGTGTACCTAGTCTCGGTCCTTTGAGGCTCGGTGATGAAGTAGATAGGGAGTTGTCGTCCGATCTCATCTCGCACCAAGACAAGATTGATTGCCTCGTCCGAGGCGGCGGATATAAAGAAAGGAGCTCGTCTTCTTTCGGGCGAGACGAGGTGGGCGGATCGGTGAGGTACTCTTCACCGGGTGAAGGCGACATGGTGTTCTTCCTTCCAAGCAAGTCCGGCTCTTCTCAAGATCTTGAAGAAAGGAAGTTGCTTCTCGACACCGGGATAGAAATCTGCTGAGATGCCAAGCATCCGGTGAGTTTGTGGATCTCACGGATTGTCTTGATGCTGCATGTCAAGTATCGTCTTCACCTTGTGGATTGGCCTTCAAGCCTTCTTGGGAAACCCAACACCCCAAGAATTTTCCCTGCCTTCACCATGAATGTGCACTTTTGTGGGTTGAGCTTGAAGTTGGCCGACCTGAGGAGTTGGAGGATAGTTTTGAGGTCGTCGGCGCAACTTTCTATTTTTTGGCTTTTGACCACGATGTCGTCGACGTAGATCTCGACGATCTTCCCAATATGATCTTTAAATATTAAGGCCCACCATCCTTTGGTAGGTAGCTCCGGCGTTTTTCAGATCGAAAGGCATTTTTCGGTACGCGAAGGCACCGAAGTCAGTGATGAACGCCATTTTTGGAGCATCCTCCTTACTCATCAAGACTTGGTGGTACCCCTATGCGGCATCCGAGAAACGAAAATCTCATGGCCCACCAGTGCCTCCACTTTCTTATCAATATCAGGGAGGGGGTAACAATCCTTCGGGCAGTGTTTGTTGAGGTCGGTATAGTCGACACACATGCGCCACCCCCCTCCCGGCTTTCGGACCACGACTGGATTAGCCATCCAGGTCGGGTACATGACCTCGAACAGGATTTTGGCCTCTTGGAGTTGGGTCACCTCATCTCTTAATTGGAGGTCGTCAGTTAGATCGTCCCGGGGTGGCAGCTTATGAGATTTACGTAGTTGCTAGGCACGAGGTAAGGCCACATCACAGGTTGAGACTCGTAGGCATTCCTTAGCCGTTTGGTCACCCCGGATGTTAGTGTAACAGCCCCAAATCCTAAGTACGGATTAACAGGGACTGTTATTTGGAACGAATTAATAAACACAATTATAAATTAATGTACTAAGTTTGTAAGACATATATCGTGGATATTTCTAGAACTTCAAGCGCTGAGGTTCGACTAAACATATTGTATAAACGACTTCATAATCTAGCAATGAAAACATGTGATGTGTACATATGACGATGTACCATCAAGGTATACTATCACGACAACTTTCCTATTGCTCAACATCGCCCATCGCATCATCTACTCAATCTGCACATTTAAAACAAATATGCGGTCGAGTACAAGAATACACTCGGTGAACTCATGCCAAAACATTTTATCAAATTTAAATCACATCGCCTTATCACGGTAATACACGAGGTTTTAATTAAATGTGCTCGTGTTTACTAAATATTTTCGGCATTTTTCATAAACATCGCATCGCAGAGCATTTTCTCCGGTATGTATGATCCATATCCTCCTCATATAATCGCTCATAAACTCATCTAGCGTCGTGAAGTAGGCCTCTTCCTACTGGACGGCGAGACCGATCAAGATGTTCCTTTCGCACACAAATACCCTTGGTGTACCGTTAATCTAGCTGTATTACCGCATCCGGCATAGGATCCGATATCGATTTTCGATAAGTTGGGGCGACCCAACAAGCGATTCATCATTCATTCATTCATGGATAGGATACATACTTAAAACATAAACATTTTGGGCGGTAATTTCATCATCATTTCTCGATAAAGACTGCTCATTTCAAGAAAGCATCATAAATAAAGCGATTGCTATTTTGAGTATAGTAAAGCCCACCGACCGTAGACTTTCTCTAAACACTTTCTTTCTACGCCAACGATCACGTCCGCGTCCCACCTTTACGTAAAACTATTTTAGTACGTCGTCACGTTTTTCAAGAATATCTAAGTCTATCAAACTTTGATAACTTTCTAATACAATTGAATTCCTTAACGAATTCAATACACCGTTCAATCGCGTATTTCAAACTAAACATTTCTCGTACTTCAATAGAGACGAGATATGTTCAACTATTTCGTTTTAACCTTTTAGGTTAACCGTTCAACGTATTCTAACGTTTTTCGATATAAATATTTCAATTATGAAATCTGTTCTCACCAAAGAGATTTTCTTATATAATTAATACGCTTTACACGTATTAACGTATTTATCGAACGTATTTAATACGTTAATTTCAAAAGTCAACAATTTTGACTTTTCTTTATAAATTCCTTAATAAATCACATATTTAATATCTAATTTCAATATAAATCGATTTTCAATCGATTTCTTTTCATAAAATCCTAATTCTCGATTTTTCACGCAAATCGATAAACTTCATTAATATTTTTCTTTAATATTAATTTACTTATTCATTAAACATTATTTTTCATTTCTAACGTTATTTAATATAACGTTTCGCCATAAATATAGTATTCTATGTTTATAAAATTTCATAAATTCTTATTATGTCTAAAATAATTTCTAGACATATAATGTATTATTTTTCTTGATATTAAGGATTTAATATCCTTAATATAAGCTTATCAAGTCTCGGCCCTTAGCTTTAATTTTCATTCTTCTTCCAAAAATTCTTCTAAATTCATATAGTGTACTATTTTATCATAGTATCACTAATATGTATTAACATTAACTATAGAAAAATTTGGAACATCACCCTTCTATGCCTATAGCTTTCGGCCATCACCAACTATACCCAAACAATTTTCTAAAATTCTTATAAAATCATAATACCTATAATTATCATCTTAGATCATTACTATAATATAATTTCCAACAATTACAAATCATATCTCAACATCACCACACTTAGTGGTTCTCGAAAATTTCTAACAATTGCACAATTCTTTTATAAAATATAATAAATTCATGTAGCACCTACTTTAGGCTCTACAATATTAATATGTTATAATATCACTTAAACCATAATTTGTACATTAACCTTTGTCCTCCATAATTTTGATTTTCTAATAATTTGCATAAGATTTCCATAAATTCCAAATAATTTACTATGAGTTCCCTTCTTAACATATATCGTTAATCCATCACAATTTAACCCTACAATCATCATGCTAAAATCATAGCATGCTTAAGCTTTTAATTAAAACAATATATATGCTTAATCTTAGCATACTAAACAATATTAACAAACAACAAAACATGCTAGCAATATTTATCATTTTTGTAGCACTAAGAACATAGGCATATATATATAAATCTAACGGTTGGAAATCGGAACTTTTAACGTATAATTAAAGATAGTTCGATTCCTAACCTTTTAACCGTTGTCGATTTTTGATGCAAGGATTTAATATCAAAGATTTGGTGATAGGAATTGAAGAACACCCAAGGTTTTGTTCTCACAAAGCTCACGGTTTCTTTTGTTTGGGAAGAGAAATGTGATGTTTTGTGTGATGTCCAATTGCTTAAGTAAAATGAATTAAAGGCTTTGGCAATTCCTTACAACATCACACGTCTCTCCCTCTCTCTCGTGTCTCTTTAAATTTGGGAGCCTTTTCAAATAAACTTTGTGACTCATAAAGTATACATCATCATAGTTAATGCATGCTAAAAGTTTTTTTGAACCAAACAAATTGATTTCTTTGTTTTGAGAATCAAGAGTCGTAGCTCTCACACACCCACAAGAAAGTCAAAATTTTCTATGACTCATCAAGGATTATGTCATGAGAGTAAGTATTACCTTACACAATGTTTCTTGAACAATTAAATCCTTTGAATTTTGGGAGGTGAAGTCATTAAACTCATACACCACAAACAAGACTTGGTGACTCATTTCCATTACATCATGCTTAGTAAGTGTGTCTTACACAAAATATTTTGAACAATTCAAAATATTCTTTTTTTTCTTTGAAGTGAAGAAGCCGTCGGCCTCTTGTGTTCAAGGAGAACAATTTTCCTTATTTTGTCTTAATACATGCATTTAGTAGCTACACAATGCCAAATGTAGAATACATTATTCCTAAGAGTTGTGTGGAATCATCTAACCTCAATTGTCAACATAAGTACACGGTTCCTATACCTATCACACACACAATTGATCATCACTCAATTTCCTTGTTAAGAGTGTACAACATACCACTTGTATCCTTTAATTCATCATAGCAAAACAATTCAAAAAAATTGACGTAAACTTTGTTTCTTCAACATTTGGTCACGGCAAATTCCAAATTAATAGGGCCTAAATTTGATTTTTCATGCTATAAGTAGTTATATATTATAATATATATCTTAGATGATAAATTATATCATAGGAAAAATTATTGGTATCATTACAAGTGAGAAAACCCTAATTTTCGAATTAGGGTTTTCAAAATTCTAAACTTGTCCAATAATTAATCCTTAATGTTCTAGCATTATTTTAATGCTAAATAATACTCTAATTACATATAATAATCATAGGAATTTAAATACTATAATTCCTTGATCATTAATCTCATTTTCTATTCACCCTAAACGTTAACGTTTGACGCCTCTCAACGTTAATTATCGACTTATCTCAAAATGATCGTAATAAAGTTGTAATTACTTTATTAAATTATTCCATTAATAATGGAATTTAATTCTAAGCTTCGGTGCTTAGAAAATTTTACGAAATTTTAACTATCGATACTCAATCGACGTTAAAATTCTACTGTCGAAACACTTTATAAAATTCTATTCCTTAATTCACAATCCTTAGTGAATATAAAATAGAAATTCGTTATCTCGTAATTAATCGAAATCATTATCCGATATATTACTAATTTAATTATTTCGGTGAAACCCTAATTTATGAATTTAAATATCGTAATTAGGCATTTAATTCTTCGGGATATTACACTTAGCACTCCCAGCAGGGTGGGTATCTTGATGGTGGGTGGTAGACCGAGCGGGCGGCCTTAGGTGGCGTAGAGCCGCCTCCCGTGATGATGTTGTATGGAGAGAGCTCGGACAAGAAGAACTGGATGGCCTTGTGGCCAGACTTGGGAGCATGTCCCACCGTGACAATACCTTCGGTTGGACTGCCTCTCTGAGTGAAGCTCGGAGTTTGGGCGGTGCGGGATGTATTGGATCCTCCGACCTCGAGTTTGTCGAGCGGCTACGGAAGATGATCTTGACAGAGGCTCGATGTCGATGTAGACTCTGTGGGCGTTCTTGTTGCCCACCACGGCTTGTATAGTAATAGCGTCTTGGTGGGGCATGATCTTGGGCACTGGGTCGTCATTGGAGAACACGATGTTCTCACCGTCCCGGAGTCGTTTATTTTTGGCTCCTCGGGTCGGTCTCCGAGCTTCGCCAACGACGACCTCGTCGTACCTATGGGCGATCCGGTGATGGCGTAAACTTGCTCCATGGCGTTGGGACCATCGTCCTCGTCATCTTCAGGTTGGGTCGTCGTCGAGGTCGGCCTGCAGTTGTTGCCACCTCCATTCTTTCCTCTGCGCTTCTTATTCCCCGGCCCCGGTCGGCCGAGGTACTTCTTGAGCGCTCCTCCTTTGACGAGCTCATCGATCTGCGAGCTCAAGTTTCTACAATCCTCGGTATTGTGACCATACCCATGGTGATAATCACAATACTTCTCCGTCGACCTCTTCTTGGATCCTCCTTTCATGGGAGGGGGCTTCGGGAAGAGCTCAGCATGGAGCTCAAATATTTTAGCCCTCGATTTGAGCGAGATGAGGTGCGTTGCCACGTGGTTTGGCCGAGGTCGGCACCGATTCCATCGGGCCTTTCTTGATCTGTCGAAGGCACTTCGGCGATCAGTGCCTCTCCCTCGGTCGTCTGGCCTCTTCCTCTCGACCTTCTGCTCGTCCCAGGTCTCTCTCTTCTTGCGATCTGACTCGTCCTCTTTGACGTAGTTGTCGACCAGAGTCCAGAGGCGACTCGCCGTCTTCGGTTTTTCCCGGGTGATCTCTTTATTCAGTGCGCCATGTCGGATCCCGTTCTTGAACGCATTGATGATGTAGAGATCGTTACTCTCATCAATTTTGAGAGACTCCTTGATGAACCAGAGACGAAATTTGACATCGTCTCATCCGTCCTTGGCGGATGGTGGCAGTCGGACGAAGGCTGCTGAGGTGGCATCTTCTGGTAGAAGCGCCACTTAAACTGATCCATGAGATCCTTAAAGCAGTGTATGCTATTCTGGCGGAGCGAGGTGAACCAACGTCGGGCGTTGGAGACCAACACCTCGGGGAAGATTTTGCACATATGAAAATCTTTCATTCCTTGATTCGCCATGTTGGTGGTGTGGCGAAAAGGAAGTCGGAGGGTCCCCGAGGCCATCGTAGTAGCGATGTTGGGTGCCTATATCGTTGGGGCGGGCGTATCCAGATTTCCACGGAGAAAGGAGATGATCCTCCCGTGCCGGTCGAACCCCGGAAGCTCGTTACCATCTCTCTCTGGAGGGGTGGGAGACCGGTAGCGACATCTATCGTCTCTTCGAGGGGGAGATCGGCTCTGCCTTTCCTCTCTTCTGTCCCGCTCGGCTCCATGGACGATATGCCAAGGCGAGCGACTTCGGTAATGGTGCTGAGGTGACCGACTCCGTGGGCGGTGCGGGGGCGAATGGTTGCGGTCGTCCCACCGAGGTGATTGACTTCGGGCGATGGGGTGATGTACGTGTTCTCGGCTATCGCGCTGAGGTGAGCGTTGATTTCTCCGGAGGGGAGAACGACCTCGGGCGTCCGTAACCACCAGTCCGGGCGCTCTTGAGGTGCCCGCTCTGTTTGTCCTCTGGTTGAGGAAACTCTAGAATTGGCCGATGTTGGCGTTGAGGAATTCGGACACGGCTCGGCCGAGGACCTCATGAGATCGGTGAACCGCCTGTTCACCGGTATTGAGGTCGGCATCTTCCTCTTCGTTAGGGCGGCGATCCTGAGGATGTATAGGAATGTTCTCTATGTAACCCTCAGGTGTGTTGCCGCTGGTGGCATCCGTGATCCCTCCACGCGTGCTGCGTGACTACTGATCATCCTCAACATGGTTGTTGCCAAGACCGCCGGTGCTAAGCGTTCACGAGTTCTTGCCATTGAGTTGTAGAAAAACGAAGCTTTTTGTTCGAAAAAGTTCCCACAGACGGCGCCAATGATAAATCTTGTATGCGAGATTTATGAAAACTATAAAGAACACAGAGATTACGTGGTTCGATCAAGAATAAGATCTACGTCCACGGAGGAGTGATTCCTCAATACTTTCACTATGTAGGATTATAATAAATGTATTGAAAAGCTCTCTAGAATTCTAATAGTTGCTAACCCTTCTACCGTCGACTTAACCCATATTTATATCGTTTGTGGATCTCTAAAGATGTCTTTGGATCCTCGATTTGTAGGATCCGATCTCCTTCCATATCTTGATCCTTGAATATCGCCCATATCTTGCTCCTGAATATCTCCTTTGATTTGGTCTAGGGTTTAGATGTTGGGCTTCGTGCTTAACCGTGGGGCCATTCATTAGGTCGAGCCCACTCATTTGGGCTCGCCGGTGGGCTGAGCGGTTGGGCCATATCCCATCAATTAAATTTCTTCATTATTTATAGCTTATGCAAACTTGTTGCTTTGATGTCCTGTGTTGCGGAAAACACACACCACAATCACGACATAAAATAAAGAACACAAGAATTGTTTACCTAGTTCGTCTTGCGATTACATCTGGGGGCAATGCTAAGCCAGAGTTTCAATATATGTTTCGGATACATATTACATTGAGAAGCGACTATTTAATAGATAATAACATAACCCCAACCCTAAACCCATTATGGTTTCGTCTGGGCCCAAAAAATATAAACCCAAATATCCTTTCATCTTGGGAAAATTCTTGATCTATTTCCTAGCTACAGCAACATCTTTGTGGCTATATTTGATTTCCTACCGATTGGATTTTTTAGCAAAAAAATGAGATATGGCACCATTAAAGCTCTCTAAGAGGATTGTTTAAATTTCAAATTGTTTTTCTTGATGTTTCTTGCATATCTATGCACAATTCTTCTTTTTCAAGTGGCGATTTCTCAACCAAGATCGGAGCTCTCTACCATCACTACAAAAATGCAGTCGATCATTGACGAAAAATTTCATCGCAAAACACATCGATCCGTCGCTAAAATGGATTAGCGACGGTTTGCGACGGAATAAGGGGTCGCCGAAACACGGTAGCAAAGGTCTAGCGATCGAATTCGTCCGTCGCTAATTTATAGCGACAAGCGGCGAAAAATTGATCGTTAATCCACGACCTCCCGAACGGTCGCGATACTAAATCCGTCGTTAATGAGATGCTAATCCGTCGTAGTTAGCGACGGATTAACGGCACGCATATAGGTCGTAGCTAAATAATACCGCCGCAACTCCGTCGTTATTACGACGCCAACCGCCTACGATCCGTCGCAATTAGCGGCCGGACACTATCCGTCGCTAAAGTTATAATTTTTTTAATTTTACGTAACAAGACCGTCAGAAATCCGCCGTAAATACGCCGCAAGTCCATCGCAGTCCGTCGCTAGTTGCGCTTGGTTTAGTTATTTCACGTTGTTAATCCATCGCCGATCCATCGTGGGTCCGCCGCAAGTCCGCCGCTAGATAAGAAAAATCGGGCGGTTTCAATTTGTATTTTGAGCGACCACGCATTTTCAAACAACCCAAACAAACCAATTCCATCCAATTCAATCTATACAATCCAAACTATCCAAACAACCAATTCCATCCAATTCAATCCATACAAAGCAATTCAATCCAAACAAAGCAATTCGATCCAAAATAAACCAATTCAATCCATACAATACAAACGATCAAAATAAACCAATTCAATCCAAACAAAGCAATTCAATCCAAAATATCGTAATATCCAAACAATCCCATAAAGAAACAATTCTAAATCATGCGATAAGTTAACAAATTCATAATACAACACGAATATGTCGAGGTGAGGAAACGGAGCTCATATCACGAGGGTCGGAAGCGGAGCCGCCATGAAGCGCCTAGGGCCTCTCGCCGAGCCTTTGAGCTCGAATCTGTTCTTGCGCTATCTCGCGCTCACCACCAGATTCTCGCCTCGTATGCGGTACTGCTTCTTTCACTTCAATCGGGCCTCGTATGCCTCGCTACCGATTTCCATCGGCCTCCAGGATCCAATAGTCATTGTTGATAAGCTATGGAATCAACAGTGGGCACTCTCCACCGAATGAGACGACGCTCGCCTGCATGTATGTCCGTGATAGAGAACCAGCCCCAAACATCCTATTCTTTTTCTTTGAGGAGCTCCCAAGGACATTTTGAGAATTTGAGTCCTATCAATTTAAAATTGCGTCTCATCACTCCCCCCGTTGACTCAACCGGGTCACATGTTCCTCAACCCGCCTCGTAATATAATTTCATACAATTATTATTTAATTAAATGTTCGTTGTTGCTAACGAATATACTTACCATGATACTCGAGCTTCCCGTCAGTATAGCTCCCGTCGTCGGTGGCATGATATTCGAATACATCCCATCGGACATCTTCTATGGCTACTCCACGCCTCTCTTGCCTATAAATAAGTCAAACAAATTAAATAATTAACAAGTATCACGATTCTTAAATAAATTTACTATATCTAAAACTTCAAAGTACTTACAATCTCTCCGCATACTCGAATGCGGGCGTGAGCCACCCCGATGCTGACTATCCCAAGACCCGCCATCCGGCTCGGACATCCTGTTGTTGCGGGCCTTTGCCTTCTCTGGACGTCCGTCCGAGCCCAATATGCCTTCAATTATCCCAATCTCGCTCGGGGATAAATGGAGGTGGATTGGGCGAGTCCTTCACCGCTTGATCTTGTGAACAAGATCTTTATAGCGCTTCGGCCTTTTGCGCACCGAGAGGAATAGACCGGGGCATCATCCATCGTATCATCCCAATAAAAATATTTACGCAAAAATATATGATTAGAATATGCAAGGTCAAATCATAAATGACTTCAGATAAACAACACAAACCTTGAATTCATCGAAATAAATCGCTTGAACTCTTGAGGCACCAATTTCCAATTGAAGCGTTGTGATTCATGAATCTACGGAATGACTCGTAATCACGTGGGCTATATCATTGCTCGGACACAAAATGCTACAATTTACGTAAAATAAAGACATTAGAATGCTACAATTTATTTAAACTGAGACATACAAGAGATAACGTCATACCCATTCACAATGGCTATCTTCTTCATCCCCTCTCTAGATGGCACTCCACCATCGCTTTCGGGGACGGGGTCAGTGAGACAATGCCTCCATGCCTTCTTCTAGGCTGGCGGTGTAGGCGACGCGTGTATGATCTGAGTGCCTCCTACGTGATGACATCGCAAACAAAGGTAAAAATGTCTGTATTAAAATTCACAAATAATACATATCATAACGTTTTGTGTGCATACTAGTGACAATTATCGTCGTCGTCATTTGAACTCTTGTGTGCATACTTAAAATGCTATAAATTCACAAATAATGCATATCATAACGTTTTGTGTGCATACAAAAATGCTATAAATTCAAACCCTATTCATCGTCGCCGTCATCATCATCATCGATGTATGATTGTCTTCCGACTCGACAATTCAACTTCATCATCCTCATTATCAGATGTCTCTTCAATGTCTATGAGTGTACCGTCAGGATGAACTAGTGTCGTGTCCTCATCCACAACGACATTAGTAATCGAACCTAATCATCCTCTTGAAAATGGGGAGTATTATCGATCTGTAACTCTCATCCGAGACTTCCACATTAGATCGAGCTTTAATTTTGCATACTTCCCACCACTCTTTCATAGATTGTTTTAAACTTGGATATGCACAATAGTATACTTGAATGGCTTGATTGGCGAGGATAAGCGGTTCGAACTTGTTATATCTTCTCGTATGATTTACGAAACCAACTTGTACTCGGAATGAATTGATAACCCCAATCGTGAAGGATCAAACCACTCGCATCTAAACAATGTTGTGGTCTTCGTTGGTAGCCCAGATATTCCAACTCACAAACCTCGAATAATCGACCATAAAATCGAGTTCTTGCGTTATACATGCCATAAGTTTCACCTTTAATGCACACTCCACTATTCATAGTTGATCTTTGTGACCCATGTTCTAAAGTGTGAAATTTGTAACCATTTATATAATACCTTGGGTGCGTCTTAATTAGAGTGAAGGCCCTTTGGCAAGAGACAATATGAGCGGTTCACAATGTTGTTAGTATGATCTTTGACCTATTATTAGTAAAAAGCGATTAGAATGACTAAGCGTACATATTAAATATTTTCTACTAATAATCATCGAACACTCACATATGCCTCAAACCAAAACGGGAAGCCTCTTTCAATCGACCTTTGAATATCTGAGCTAGAGATAAGTGGATTTGATCTTTTCACATCTTCGATGAATAAACTACATCAACATATATTTACGATCCTAGTTAATAACAATAATAATAATAATAATAATAATAATAATAATAATAACAATGAATTCTAAGAAAACACGACACTTACGCCATGTAAATGTCTCAAACTTCAACAGTTGAGCAACACGTATAAACGAAGCAAAGATCATATTCTCTACTATCCAAATATCTCGTTGACATATTTCCAAAAGGTCTCGCCATCTTGCTTGAAGATTTGAAGCATATCCGATAGTCTTCGTGCCTAATCTCCGCTTGACCATGATGCAAATCTAACTTCGTTCTTACGTGATCATCAAAATAATACGAGCAAAATGTTGATGTTTCTTCTACTAAGTAAGCATTGCGATAGAACCCTCAACCACGGCTTTATTTCGCACGTTGTTCTTCAACTTACGTAAGTATCTACAAAATTTAGAACGTTGTTCTTCAATATATATATATGTGTGATAATGTACGAGCGGTACCTTTCAAATGGATACATCCATCGGTATTGAGCAGGCCTGCAATACGGGCTTCATCACTAGATGAACCGGAAGATGTTCCATGGAGTCAAGAAACTAGGGAAAAAATGCGCCAAGCTTGCATAAAATCACTGGAATATTTTCTTGGAGCCTGCACGGATCATCAAGCCCTATGTTTCGAGAAGTTAAATCTTTGAAGAATAAAGATAATTACATTCTGACTTTCCAAACATTTGGTGGGAGAAGTTCGCGAAATGCAATCGGTAGAATTATTTGCATGAAAATGTGATGATCATGACTCTTCATCCCAAACATCTTGGTTTTGTCATGTCTACACATCTACCCATGTTCGAAACGTACCCATCGAAAATCTTAAACATCTTACCCACTCACATAAGACTTTTTCTCACGATTGTCAAGTGTATAAGAAGCCTTTGGATATTTTCTGTTGATTCAATCATCGTCAACTCGGTGCAGTAGCGATATAAATTAAGTTCTTCTCTAGATTTGCTCGTATCTTTTGTCTTCCTTGACATTCATGGTATGTTGAAGACATTATCGAACACATTCTTTTCTATATGCATGACATCCAAATTATGCGAATCAAAAGAGAACTCGGTAAGGTAGATCCCGAAAATATTTCTTTTCTTCCATCCGCCCAAACTGTTTGGATATTACGCTATTTATTTCATCACCGCCATCTACATTACGGAGACTAGTCCCATACCCATATTAGTGATGAAGCTCATCTCCGATCGCGCTTACGGTGGATCGTTAGTAATCACTGTGTTCTTTACGAAACCTCTTGATCCCTTCAAAATGGGTGATTAGGGCTAGAAATTTACGATGGTTATCAAACCATGACCGCTACCACTTTTAGCTAAAGTAAAAGCATCGGTATACTCCATGCAGTGCGGACAAGCTAATCTTCCAAATTGCTCTCCATCCGAGACAACATAGAGTATGCAGGAAGTCGATAATTGTCCAAAGTAATGCAGCGTGCATTTGAAAATTTCGCTCAACGATACATCATAAGTAAGAACGCGTCATCCCACAAATCTATTAACTCGCTATCAATGGTTGCGGAACACATCAATCTTCTCCTTCGGATTACGCGGTCCGCACTAAGATCGTAAGAAACATGTATTGATCCTTCATACACAGCCACGGGAAGATTATAAGGGTCGATAACGGGCCATGATGAATATTGCTTTCGATTGACCGAATGGTGAAAACGTCGGTTGAGAGTCCCAATCGCACGTTACAATTTCGATGCAAATAAGGAAACTTCGTGTTCAAATGTTTCCATGCAATTGAGTCTGCGGATGACGATGACCCCATCATCGACCGACGATGCATGCCAACGCATATTTTCCGTGTAGCATTGGATGCATACAATCTCGTAGTCGAGGAGTTAGAGGAAAATAATACATCTTTTATATGCTACTTGTGCTTTCCATCGACTTCCACCACCTCAGTATTGCTCTTGAAACGAGGATGGTTACGAATTTGCAACTCGTCGATTCGTAATCTTCGCGAATAAATCATGCGATTAAATGGACAACAATCAATTTTGTGTACGGCAACCCCATGCCACGCAACAATCTCTTTGTCTTGTAGAAGTCATCAGCACGCAATTTTCATCTGGATGCGACTCTTTAATCGGTTCGATATTTGATCCAAACCCTTCTCGAAATGTTGTTCTCTACTTTCCAACTCGTAAGTCGAGCCACAAATGATAATCGTGTGTGATCCGAGCAACCCGCCACAAAGGTTTATCGGCGTTCAACATATCGTAAAAAATTTGCATCGAATTGGCTCCTCTTCGATCTCGTCAAAGTTGAGCTGTGGACCAGCAGATCCACTACCATCGTATGATACGTATTTGGTTGACGGTTAACATCGAATCCACAACATTGTCCCTACTTGTGGTTGTCTCTCTTGAAATATCCATGTGTGATAATTTGGAACAAATCCAAATTTTGATAAGTGATATCGCACAATATCTTTCTTCGATAAGGTATATTCTTACACTTCTTACACGGACACTTGATTTTCTCTCCATCCACGAATAAAAAGCGAGCACTAGCGAATTGAATAAAACTTTCAAGTCCATCTAGAAATTGATATTTAATCCACCAACCTAACTAAACCTCTTATACATCCACTCACGATTGTCATTCATTCTTCAAGCTCCTAATTATAAATAATTAATTAAACATGTTCAACATAAGTTGTACAATATAAACTAATTATACACTCATAAGTTAGGAATATGTTAATTCATCTATGAAGTAGTTCGATGCTATTGATTAGTTTGTTTGCTACAATCGACTATTCAATATTTGATATATTTGTATGTTATTGTTAGGTTTTGTATCGTTAAGATGTTGATAGACCTTTGATTGTTGAATAATGATTAATTTTATTATTAAATTGAAAATTAATAAAAAAAAAATGAAAACATCAATTGAGTTAACCCTAATTACATAATACGGTTCACGTTTGATGAGCGACTATATTATTTTGATTACGTAGTCGCCATTATAGAAAACATCAATTGAGTTAACCCTAATGTCAAATTCAATGTATTACTTGAATACGATATGTCAAGATTCATGCATAAATATTGAATTATCTATAAGATAAGATAATTAAATTAAATTTCTATCATTATAAATATATTTAAAAATTAAACTAGTGTATGGATTAAATTTTAATTTACGTAAGTAAGTGCAATCCGACTATAACTAGAATTTGATAGATATATTAATGAAACGCAACCTTCCCAATTCAATACAATTATCTTTGGACGATAGGTGATTTAAATTTGTAAGTGCCGACTATAACTACAATTATCTTTGGACGATAGGTGATTTAAATTTGTTTATGTTAGAATAAGTGTTTCGATTAACAAATTGAGATTTAAATTTAAGTAATTCATATTATAGGAATCAACAATTTTTATATTAATTTCGTGAGTAAGTTTTATAAAATTAATCGCTTTGATTCCCAATTCAATCAAACTCATTCAAATTTCACCAAATCATCACCATATGCCTAATTATACACTTAACAACTCAAAACATCTCACGAAATGATGAATTTATCATCCCAATTCACATCCAAGCTTATCAATTTCACAAGCCCAAATCACAAGACTAACATTCAATGTATCATTTTCACTATCAATTCGGTAAACTCAATTCAATTTTCACTATCAATTCAATGCATCATATATAATATTTTCACTATCAATTGATACATCATATAATAATTTTCACTAATCAATTAAATGCATCATATACAATATTTTCAATAAAATCAAAAATATATAACAAAATAAAAAAATGAAATATAAATAAAAACCCAAACAAACCAACCAGACGGACGACGGCGGGGAGGCGGGGCAGGCAGGCATGGGCAGGGGAGGCGGGCGGCGGGACAGGCGGGCAGCAGGCCATGGTGGGGGTGGGGTGGGGTGGGGTGGGGGGTGGGGTGGGGGCTGTGGTGGGGCGGGGCTAGGGGCACGGGTGGGGTCGAGGGTGGACGACGGGCGGCGAGCGAGCAGCAGTGAGGTGGGGTGGGCTGTGGTGAGGGGTGGGGTTGGTTGGGGTGGGTGTCAGCGAGGGCTGGGGAGGAGAGGTCGGGCACGGCGGGCGGCAGGAGATCGAGCAACAAGGCGGGTGGGTCGGGCACGGCGGCGGCGGAGGTTGGGTTGGGAGGGAGGGAGGTTTCGTGGATCGATATGAAATGGGAAGAAATCCGTCGTAATAAAACTTTTAGCGCGGATTAGCGACGGAATAGTCCGTCGTTATATTTAAATACTATAACGACGGATTAACGACGGAATAATGGATTTAACGACGGAATAGTTTAACGACGGACCCGTATCCGTCGTTAATTTACGTACAGAATATAAAAAAATAAAAAAGATTTTACTTTAACGACGGAATTCATTCCGTCGTTAAATTAGAGACTATTTTACGACGGACATTCCGTCGCTATTATTATTGGGAATAAATAAAATCATAAATTAAAATTAACGACGGATTATATCCGTCGTTAAAATAAACTAAAAAAAAATTAAAAATAATCCGATTTTTTAACGACGGTTTAGCGACGGAATTGGTTAATTCAATTAAAAAATAACAAAAAAAATTAATTTTAACTACGGATATTGTCCGTCGTTAAATTTAACGACGGAATAGAGACGAAAATGCCGTCGTTAAAACTTCGCGTGAGAATTCCCCGCCATGATACGTCGCTGATCCGTCGCAAAAAAAATTCCTATTTATTCCGTCGCTAATCCGTCGCTGATTCACGACCCGCATTATGTCCGTCGCTAATCCGTCGCTGATTCACGACCCGCATTTTATCCGTCGTTGATCGGCTGTATTTTTGTAGTGCATCGTGTTTGATTCACTACTCCAAACTCCAATTTTTTGTCATTTTGTGATTGCTAAAGGCTTTAAGATATCAAACTATCAATTGTCGGTCTTTTCTTTCAACCGATCGAATACCGATATCTCGTTCGATTTCAACCGATTTATTTAAAGTGAGCAGTCGGCTTGGTTGAAAAAAATTGCATACGGTTGGTTTTGACTTTTCTGATCGGTTGGTTTAGTGCATACCCCTAATGGCAATACTCAATGAATGCTTAAATTTATAAACTTAGTTGGTCTAGTTTGGTGGAGCAAGTGCTTGCATGCCTAAAAGGTTGTTAGATTGAATTGTGCAAATGCAATAGGTTGAGTTATTCACGATGCACTAACGAGTAACGGATTGTGACATGTATTTATATGTATACTTATCATTTCCTACCTGATTCATCTCCTATATATATATATATATATATGTATATAGAGTGATTATTGTAAAAAAACCCATCATTGACCTGTAAACTATGAACTTTTGAAATCGCCTGAATTCGCCGTCAAAGCGTCCGAATTTACCGTGTAAGTGTCTGAATTCAGAAAAATAAAAAATCGTTCCTCATGGAATTCGAACTCACACGTTTGAATCCATCAAGTAATTGATGAATTTACCCTAGATCTTAACGAATCAATGACTGAAAATTATTCATATTTTATACTTTAAGATTGGTCTGTATTTGATTATATATATGATATGGTATGTTTTAATAATCTATAAGTGTCATAACATCTTATGCTATTATAAAATACTATAGGCATTTTATTTTGTTGGTAATGTTGTGCCATCATTTCTATTTTTACTTGAAATACAAGATGCATATTATATCATAAATTGACTAAATATTAACCAAGCTAATACAAATTGTAACATTACAAATAAAATAGAAATAAAACCATATGTTTGTGAAATTTCGGTGCCTCACATTTGCTACTAAAACTATGTTCAACAAAGCACCATCATAATTAGTAATTAGATGCAACAATAATGTCATGCGCTACATGTATATGTTTCTCTTTATATTTTTTTGTGCTTATGCATCATATTTAATATCTTCAAATACATACTGCATGTATTCATAAACAAATGCATAAAAATAGTTTGAAAGAAATTAAGATCGATTTTTTAAGGCAATGTGGGATGCTGAAATTTAAAAATCGAATTATAAAAATACTAGATATGAGTTTAAAAATTTGGTGGGGCATTGATTGTCACGACCCGACTAATTAATTAGACAATTAAATAACTAATCGGTAGTGACGGGTTAAAACATTAAAATTTTGGACAATTAACATGTTTAAGTGAAATAAAATTTTCGACAAACAGGCAAAGATATCCTCTAGAATATGGATAAGCCAACTGACGCAAAGAAATATCCAACAACGAGTAATAACAAAAGTGAGGTCACAAACCTCAACGATATGTATATAAAGGTTCTAAACATTTACAAGGATTTTCAAAAGTATTGTTTCAAGTTTTCAAGTTAACAATGGAAGAGTAGTGAATGTCATGTATGAAGACATGACATTCATGCACAACTATTTACAACAAAAATGGATCAACTAAGCTCAGTTCCAGGCCCATATCTCTTCCACGCTCAACCTGCATCAAATAAAATATTTTTCGGGTATGAGTACCAAAGAGTACTCAGTGGGTAAATGCCAAACATAATTTTCAAACTTATACTTTCTTTTTAAATAAAAAATTTAGAAAACAATGGAATAATTATTTCATAAGAATCTTTCATTATCATATCACCACACTTTCTTTCTTGAAACATACCGGCATCACATACCCGAGTTGGTCCTGAAGGATCTCAACTACGGTCATACCCTATCTACGTCATCCGGTAATGGGAAGTAGGCCTCCTCCCCAATACCATGGCCGGCCTACATTTGCAAACTCACAGCCATAAACCCGCACGAGATATAATATTTTCCTACCGTAGATAGGTAAATCGCCGTCATACCCACAAAGTGGTAAAACATTCATTTTTAACATATCCATAATATGGTGATTAAAAATAATTTACTGATAGAAATAAATTCAAAGCATAACATTTACTTTGCTCAAATGAATTTGCAAAGCATTACCCACCTTGCAACAGCTATTTCAAAATATTTGTATCTTCTTCTTTCACTTCCCGGTTTCCTTTGCTCGTTCCTTGTAAAACAAGATTATTATTGAACTTAGCAAACTTTATTACTCATTGAAACATATTATCGCTAAATCTTAGTTTTAACTAATCTAGAATTAGATTAAACTTATTTCATTACTTTATAACGTATTCCATAATAATCTAATTATTAAACACTATATAATATGCTATGATCAAAGAAGTTAAACAACATCAAGTAACCACATTTCACTTGTTTATCATAATTTTATTGCTTAATTCCTTTTAATGTCTTATTAATAATAATTTCTACCGAAATTTCGGCAGAGTAACGTTTATAATATGAGTAGCCCAAGTAAATCAAACTCATCCAATTTCATCCCAAACTCCCCAATATCATTATCATATACTTAAATATACCTTTAGAAACTTAAAACAAACTCAAACTCATGCATTTACAACTTAATCGTCTAATGCCCTTCAACTATATATATAGAAAATTTCAGTAGTTTTACCATCTAAAATCCATTTAATATCAAATATCTCATAATTATACTCATTTAGCATCAATGATCATCAATCCAAGTTCACTTCCATTCTTAACTCAAATTCATCACATAAAATCATAATTTTTACTAAACTTTAATTTTCCATCTTTGAGTATACATGTTCAAAAATTCTCATAAATTCAACTTAAGCATTATTTTTATCATAAATCTCAAAAATCATATCAAATACATCAAATAAAATCAAGAAATCATAGTTCATGATGTCGCCTTCATTTTCGAAAATTTGGACATTATGCATATAGTTGAATTAAATTCCTATAAATTCATTTTATGCATTACTTATATCCTAAAGTTCAAATATCATGTCAAATTGATCAAATAAAATCAAAATCCTCAAGTTCCCATTACTCATGGTTTTCGAAAATTGTAGGCTTTTTAATATACATGTTTTAATTTCTATTTCTTTAATCGTAAGTTGTTTATTTCTATTTCTAAACATATATCTAGGCTCAATTCAACTAAATCATAACATATGTTTCATATATAAAAATTAGGGTTCATAACCAACACTTTAATTTACCAACTTTAGTAAATGAAAGAATTAAATCCATAAATCATGATATTTATACACAATAAACATAATTAAATCAATAAACATAACAATATTGAAACAAATCAACCCTAAAATTAATCATCAAATTTTCGAAAACCCTAGACATATAAAACATCATATTTATCAATTCAAATCATAAAAACTTTGCTTAAATAAAGTAATTATCTTGCTTAGAGTGATTTTCCACTAAATTCTCACTTAAATATGGATTAAACTTGAAAATAAAATTTTTGTGTGTGTGAGTGTGTGTGATGGCCGAAAATGGTGGAAGATAATCTTATGCCATGCATAAATTTCTAGAATGTGTATTTGCATTTAAATGTAATTTTGTATTCATTTTATCTTAATTAAACACAAATTCCAATAAATTTATAATTACACCTCTAAATTTACTAAGGTTATACCTTAGTACATTTTAATAGATTAAACAAAATTTCCTCATTATTATAAAGATCCAAAACAATTATTCCCAAAATATTGGAATTAAATTCATATAGATATAAGTATAATTTAATTGCTTTCATGTGTTAAAATCCAAATAATTATAATTAATTCCTTAAATTTCGAAAATTATGCCCAATAATTCTTTTATCACTTAATAATAATAATAAAATAATTTGTTCAAGCAAATTAATGACTTGAATAATAATTCATCTCATTTTATAAGAAAATTAACATGCAAAAATAATTAATGCATTTCATAGTACAATTTCTATTTAATAACATTTTTCATTCAAACACACATAAAAATTCACATAATTCACATTTTATCATAGTAAAACTCATTTCTAATTAATCTCTACATTTTCTAATCTCATATCCTTCAATTAAGAATTAATAAATTTTCTATCGACTAATAATCCATTATGCATTTCTTTATAATTTCTATGAATTAAATGGCTATTAAGCCTCTAATTATACTTAATTAGACTTTAATTAATACTATAAGATTTTCGGGTTACTACATTGGTGCTCCTCAACACTAAAGTTGACAAAAGTGGGGGACAAGTTGATCGACCCGACGGGCTTTTACACTTTTTTCGGGTTGGGTCGATAAAATTTCGGGCTGGAAAATATGAAATTAGTAGGAAATAAAGATATATATTTACCGGAGAAGCTTTTTAGCCTGAAAACCCCGGGTTTTTTTGCTCGAAATCTGATCGGCCCGGAGTTTTTTTCGGAGGACTTTTTAGGCCTCTAATTTGAAGCCCAACCTAGCCCAAACACCAAGTTTTTTTTGGCTCGAAGCTCGGTCGGCCTAAGTTTTTTTTTTTAACGAACTTTCTAGATCCGATTTTTTTCAAGCCTTTAATTTTAAAGTCCAACCTAGCCCAAGCCCTGAGTACCCTAGTCGTGTCCATTAGGCGGAGCCCATTTTGCTTGCTCTATCCAACACCACTTAGATCCCGTAACGTGTGTATGTATGTAATGTCATCAAATTATATTGGATGATATTATAAATAAATATAAAGACATATATTAATTGGGATGAAATATGAAATGTAACATTAAAGGGCCGACTGGTATGCAGGAATAGCCTGGGAATGGAATGACCATTCATGCGTCCATTCAAAATCCCACGGCTGGTATCATTTAAGATTAGGAATGATCATTCCGGTAGGAATCGATAATCCCATAAACATAGGTTTAATGATTCCTCTTCTTCCCCTTGGTATTAGTTATTCCTGAAAATGATGATTAAATTTTTTCTCATCTTGACAAAACTATCCTTATTTATTTTTTATATTGACAAATTAAACCTCATAAAACCTAAATAAACTAACCTCGTATAAAAAAATGTGTTCTTATTCTATCTAATTATTCGTAAAGTCTCGTTCATCGTCGAGTCTTTTTCTCTCGAAGTGTTCATGCATATTTCAAACTCTGTCAATTTTGAACTAACCAGGTTCTTAAATTTCTCTTTTATATTGTTTTCATTCATTAATTATGCTTTTATTTTCTCGTTGGTTTGTTTGTTAGAGGATTTTGATTTCATGCCACTGAATTGAATTGAATATGTTGTTTTTATATTGTTATGGTGGTTGTATTTTAGGGTTGGATGAACTTGGTTTGGGACTTGGTTTTGAGCCTCTTCTTCTTACCTTTCCGTCAGCCGTATCGCCTATTGGTGGCTCCGCCGGCGATGGTCATCAAAGGTTCAATTTGATCATATTGGGGGTTTTCTGTTTTCAGTTTAGGATGGATAGGCGAGAGGAATATCCCAATTTAAATTTTGATATCTTCTTTTCATCTTGCTTTACTTGATTTAGCAACATGTGGTCCCAATTTGTAAGGGAACTTGTCTTGATAGCAATACAGAAACCTAAGTGATAGGATCAGAATATCCCCATAAGGACGAGTTGACAGTTAACTTCTAAGTTGAAATTGTTCATATGCATGCATAAAGATATGAAGATTGCTAATAGCTATAAAGAATCCTTTAACCGTGATATTTAGCCAAATGTAAGCCCAATGGCTGGTTAAAATTGCGTTCAATTTCAAAAATTCTAAGGTTGTAAAATTTAATCAGTTCATTAATTTATAATACAAACAAAATGTTATGCCTAGTCTTTACATGCACTGTCCAATAGATTAGTAAGTGTTAGAAGTGTCAGAAGAAGAATAAAACATCAAATTTACCTCCATCTCAGAATGGATATTAACCCAAATATGTGGTTCGAATGACAGTCAATTTTCATATAGGTTGTGTTTCAAGCTCACTAAAATGAGTAGTCCCATGGTTTTCTTCATATGGATCATAATCCTAAGACAAATAGCAACAGTCTTAGCAAATAATGGTACAAACTGCACAACATCAAACATCACTACAACAACATTTCAGGACCTACAGTCAATAAATGGCTTCCACTTTCCTTCTATGTTTTGCTTTCGAGGAAATTGCTTTAGTAACACATATATGAAGCTGATGCTTTTGAGCAGAGAAGTTCCATAAATTTGATTTATATATAGATGATTTACCTAAAAAAACACTATCATCTTTATTTATTGAGATAATTTGATTATACAGTTTGTGTGATTATATAATTTGTTGGCAACTCCCTTTTTGTTTTTATGATTTGAAGTTTATATATACATGTATTAAATTCATCTCATATATATATGTACCATTTGCAGTTATGGCAAGATTAAGTTTAGCAACAAGAATATTGGCAAGAAGAAAGAAGTGCATTGCAATATTTTCATTCTGGCTAAGCATACTCGTTGTAGCTACACATGTGGAAGACCATGTTAGATCGATGAGCATGATTTTTTTTGAAAGGAGAAATATATACGTAGAGCAATTTATTTGAGTGATAGTGTCTACATAAACACCACTAGGAAGGATATTCGTTTATGCTCTGGACTTGAGGCTGCTCGTATTGTATCATCAAATAAAAATATGTTAATGAATGAACAAGTGGCTATAGCTATACATATTTTAGCTCATCACCAGAAACAAAGGACTATAAAAACTAAATTTGGATGATCTAGGGAAACAATTAGTAGATATTGTAAACAAGTAATTAACGAAGTTATTACACTTCAAGACCAATTACTTAAGAAACCTGAGCTAGTTCCTGAAGACAGTACATATGAACGATGAAAATGGTTTAAGATATGTTACTTTATTTTTTTAATTATTTTGGATAAACAAATCATAATTTTATTATAGAGGTGCTTCAGAGCTTTAGATGGTACACATGTCAAAGTTCATGTGTCAAAAGAAGACAAACCAAGGTATTGCTTAATGAAATTGCTACTAATGTTTTAGAAATGTGCTAGCGAGATATGCAATTTATCTATGTCCTAGTAGGCTGAGAATGACCAATTGTTGATGGTCGAGTATTAAGAGATGCAATAACTAGAAACAATGGTTTGATGGTCCCTCATGGTAAGATGCGATTAACTACATCACATTAAAAACAAAGAAAACCAAATTAGCTTATGAAGTTTTAGGTTTGTTGTATCTTGTGGATGCTGGATATACAAATGATGAAGGATTTCTCACATCATTTCGAGGTCAATGATATCATTTGAATGATTGGGTGAAGGACAACGACCTAATACTACAGAATAATTTTTTAACATGAAGCATTCTTCTGCAAGAAACATAATAGAAAAACTCTCCAATTTAATAAAGAATCGTTGGGCCATCCTCATAAGTCCTTTGTATTATCGTATAAAAATTCGAAATTGCATTATTATGGCTTGTTGTTCTTTACTTCATAATTTCATAAAACAGGAGATGGGTGATTACCAACCAGAAGGAAATGATGATATTGCTAATGAAGATGGAAGTAGTAATGATGATGGAGATGTAGAGGAACTTGTCAGCTCAATTGAGCCTTCAGAATAATGTAATAATTAAAAAATATATATAATCTCATCATTCAAGAGTTGGAGAGCACAAAGGAACAATAGATAGATAATTAGTTTATATTAGTCTGGATGAATAGTTTCATATTGTTTTGGGATTTGGTTTTATTTTTTATTCATGTGAATATATATATATATATATATATATATATATATTATGTATATAGTTCAATGTTACATATTGTGATTTGTTTATGGTGTTTATTAGTTCTTATCTTATCATTTTATTATTTTATTTGTGTCTTGAAAATAATGGATATTGGGGCCATTCAAGATACAAGAGGTCTTAGTTAGGAACAAGAGAAAATGGAATCATGAGGAAGATGCTAAACTCATCGAAGCACTTCTTGATATGGTAAATCTCGAAAATTTAAAGTTAAAAATGGGTTCAAACCAAGCTACTTGAATTATGTGGAGGATAAATTGCAAATCATTTTGCCTAACTCGGATTTGAAGGCTAAATCACACATTGAATCGAGAATTAAGACATTGAAAAGAGATTTTATTGTTGTGTATGACATGTTAAATGGCCCCAATACAAGTGGTTTTGTAATGAATCCAACCAAAAAGTGTATTACATCAGAAAAGCCGGTATGGAATGCATATTTGAAGGTTTGATTATTTTTTATAATTTTTCTATAAAAAAAATTATCTCATTTCAATTAGTCGATATATTTATATATATATATACATATATATCATTTTTTTTGCAGAGTCATCATTCTCATTCAATATGGAAAAACAAGTCATTTCCATTTTATGATGCTTGATCGTTGGTTTTGGAAAAGATAGAGCAACTGAAGCTAATGGTGAAGGTCCGAGTGATATGTCAAAAGAGATCCACAAACAAAATAATACTAATGCAGAGGATAATGTGGAAGCAACGATAGACTCATCTCCGGTGATTTTGTCGCACCAATTTGATAGTTTGACAATGATGGCTAATTTGAAAGAAACTGCTTTAGGTATTGGAAATGAAATTTCTAAAGCTAGCCAACTTTTTAGTAAAGCAATTGGAGTTAATGTTGAAATTTCAAAAAATAAGAAGAAGATTGATTCAGAGATAAGAAAGATACCATGTCTTACAGTATGAGAAATCGTCAAAGTTGTCACCCAAATAGGCCGCCACGATGACTTGATTGACATATTTTTTTAGCATGGATAATGAAGGAAAAGATGGACTGGTTAAAGCTATTGTAAATGGTGATGTTTTGAATTTGTTTTGTTTTGTTTTTTGTTTTTGTTTTAGTGGATTATATATTGAGTTTTATACTCTAGACTTTCATTTATCAGGTGAATATATTGATAGATAGGTTTCGATTCTTTTGATTTTAAATTGAATAATTATCATGAGTACACTCTTTTTCAATTGCTCATTCGTCTTCTTGATTTCGTGACATACGAAACCAATTCAATTATTGTTGTTGCTTGGTTAAATAATTGAAGAATTTGCTACATAACATGCTGATAGAATCTACAATTTCAAAAACATTTTGTAGCCAATATATGAATTGATCAATATGATCACTGTCGATACCTGAGGACAAACATGGATGGAAAAGCAGAATGAAATATTAGAATATATTGTACTTTCCCCCGGTACTTCTTTCACAATAATAACCACCATTTACATGACGACATAAATAATTAATAGGAATGAATCTGTATGGGATGTCGTAACAAATTTGAAAAGCAATCAGAGATCACAATCGGCATTATAGAAACTTACTTGAGCACATGAAACTAGATTGCATGGTGGACAAGTAGCATAGTTTGTTGAAAGTTGAAACTAAATGTATCTTATACTGATAATACAGTTAACGAAAGATAGTATCTGAAAAATTATTTTTCTACAATAAATTTTGTAAACGGTATAGTGGTCATTTGAAATAAAAATAAAAATAATTTCATTACTCCTAACCAACCATGGGAATGAATCAATTAATGAATAACCATTTCATTTTTATAGATACCAACTACATGAATAGTTTTACTGGATTTATTCATTTCTCATCCTAATTCCATACCCTCTCATTTTCATCCTGTGTACCATTCCCCATAAGAATATAGGTTACAAGTCAAGACATATATAAGTATGATTAGTGGCGGACCCAAACTTTTTGTTTAGGGGTTCCAACTTCTCTGCTTTCTCTCACGTTCCTATTTCTACTGGATACCCATAAACGCACTCTCTTATTCTCCCTCTAAATCTCTACCTCCGCCTTCTCTGATTCTCGACGCTCATCCCTGCCAGGGTCGCTGCCATCTCCATCGGCTTCACTACCTCCATTTCTCCATCTCTCTCTATGTGACACGACACATGCATCACATCCCTATCATTTTTCGATTTCTCATGCCACCGCCTCGATGACGCTGCAACCAGCCCTCGACCTCCTCTCATCTCTCCCTTCACCTTCCTCTCATATTAACCCAAGAGCCGACGACAATCCTACCGCCTTCGTCTCGCCGCCAATGTTGCTCTTCTCTCCATTGCCTCTAACCCCTTCCCTAAAGAAAGAAAAAAAGAAAAACAAACAAAGTGAAGACATTTCTCGCCTCCAATGTATTCGATTGCACATACACAATTCAAAAAATATATATATATCTTTCATTCATTGAGTTTGTTCTTTAAGAAATTCCTATTTTGGTAGCAATATCCATATGAAATAAATATAAATGAGAAATATATATGGAGAATTGATAAAAATATTACTATTTTTTAATTATTAAATAAAAAATTACTAATATACCCGTACTCTTTTTTAAAAATTCAGTGGGGCCCAATGCCCCCACTGCACCCCTTGGGTTCGCCTATGAGTATGACAATATGAGACATCCAAATGACCTTATAAAATTATCCCATAACATAATACGAGAAAAACAATACAATGTAAAAATTATTTGAATATATACAAGACTACTATTGAAAATCGTGTATATATATATATATGTGGTCAAGTTTCCAGTAAGCTATTTTGACCAAGATTTTGAGTGACGTAACGTTTAATTTTGTGAAATTAAACGCCATAGGATCGATCTACGTTTCGAGTAGATGATCGTGGTGTATTCACATTCTCAAATCCGATTTCCGGTGAATGAGAAATAATGGATCAAAGTTGGTCACTTAAACATGGAGTTATGTGATTAAGGGGATAAGCATGGATTAATTAATCCTCATCTCACATTGATTAATGTACCTTCATTAATTGTCTATATAAGTGGTTCATTGAACACTTAGTATAATTATGTGCACAAGTAATGGGTTTGGAAAGCCCACGTCGCAGTTATTGCCACGCCGCTCCGCCCGTGCGGCCCGCTGGGCTTGGCTCAAGCTCCGCTCGCTCGGTTCCATTTTCGGTTTCGATTCGGTTCCGTGGTCCGTGGATCTTGGATCTTGGATCTTGGTCTTTGGGTGTTCTTTGGGTACATTCGTGGGCTTCGCGTGGGCTCGCTCGCGGCCCATTGTCCGTATATTTTGGATCAATGTTTGATCGAGCCCAAAGATGAAGTTGGTCCGAGGCCCAACTCGTGTAGCCCAATCCGTTGGGCTTGCTGTGCACTTAAAAAGACGTCCGGATACGTCCAATGAATATGGACGCACGCGTTGTCGATTCGTCGTAATCGCCGGTAACGTTCGACATGATGGCTCTGCGAAACGTGGGCACGTTGTCTCCGAAAACCGCCAAGGACATAACCCGTAACACCCGACATCAATGCGAGTGTTGACTCCAGCATGCTCCCCATGAGGGGGACGACGCCTATAAATAGGACATGTCTCCCCAGCATAAGCCACCTACTGCACATCTACATTCCAGCATTTCAAAGCACTCTCTGCATACATAGCTCGTGTCGAAGCTTTGTCCTCGCCGCGTTCATTCGTCGGAGCTCGTTGGTGCAGCGGTCTTTGCCCGCGAGACGTTGCGTTTATCTTTGGAGCGATACGCCGAACCGAGAGCACTACCGGGCATATCTCGTCTTGCGGAAAGAGGCCTCCTCGACTCGACATTAGTTTACAGTTTAGTTTCAATTGTATTTCAATTCAGTTTAGTTCAATTGTTATTTGATCTCCACTTCTACATTTCTGTTTTAAGTTGTAATATGTCCGACAAGTTGTACTGTTCTGTACACCTTTTTTCCAACAATCGCAAGACGAGATAGTCCTTGCCACAAGGAGTTGAGACATTAAAATTGACTTAAAACTTTCGAAACTATAAACCTTTGCTTGGAGATGTCGACTGTTCCACCCATCGACTGCTGCCGCCGCCTCCGCCGCCTCTATACGCTTCGCGCCAATTCGCACTATGGCTTCGATCATGTTTGGTTCGATGCCTTCGGGATCAACCATTGGGCCCTTTGGATCGACTGTTGGTTCCACTTTTAGTGGTTCAACAATTGGTTCCACTTTTAGTGGTTCAATTGGTTCGACGACTGCACTTTTCAGTGGATCGACTGTTGGATCCATGGGATCTAACACTGGTGGTTCTCATTCGAGTTTCATGTTTCAAAGACACTTCAAGTGGTGCTGGTGGATCCGGTTTGGATCAATCTCGGCGCTGCTCATACCGCAGGATGATGCCGCCCACGAGAAGCCGCCAAGTTTGGAGGATCCGACTTGAGATGGCAACAAAGATGTTGTTCTACCTCACGATGTTGGGCTTCACCAACTTCTTGGTGGAAGATGAGTGGCGACCGGGCGACTATCTTTATAAAACTTTATACTTGGTAGTTTAGAAGATAGCTTGTATAGTGTTTATCTTGTAACGACATCCAAATATATGTGGATCGCTAGAAAAGAAGTACCGTAGTGATGATGCGGTAAAAGAAGTTTATTGTAGCCAAATATTTGGACTACAAGATGGTCGATTCTCGACCGATCATGGACCAAGTGCAAGAGTTTCAACTCATTGTACACGAGGTTCAAGCGAAGGCACACCGCTTTTGACGGCTTTGTCGTCGCTACGTTGATTGAGAAACTACCCACAGGTGGAGAGACTTCAATGTCTACCTTAAGCACAAGCGAAAGGATATGACACTTGAAGACTTGATCGTCAAACTGCACATCGAGTCTGATGTGAAGAAGCAAGATTTGAAAGCGAAAGGTCTGATCGATGTGAAGGCCAACCTGTTGGAGAGAGGTGGTCCCTCCAACAAACGTGTTCGTCCCAATGTCAAAGACAAAGGCAAAGGGAAGGTGGTTGCTCGTAAGTTTGACGGGGACTATTACAATTGTGGCAAGCATGGCCACACGAGTAAGGACTGCCGTCAGCCAAAGAAGAAGAAGGCTAAACAAGTTGTCAACGTTGTCGAGAAGGACTTCGACAAATGGGACAAGGATGACTTGGCTGCTGTGGTGACCGAAGAAGTCAACCACGTCGAGAATCAAGGTGGATGGTTCATCGACACTGGTGCAACTGCGCACGTCTGCGCCGAAAAGATGTGTTTCTCCACCTACAAGGCTGTTGAGGGGAGGAAGCTCAATATGGGGAACCAAGCTTCGTTTGAGGTTGCCGGAGTTGGTGATGTGGTGCTCAAGATGTCATCCGGCATTGAGATCACGTTGAAGGATGTGCTGCATGTCCCGGACATCCGCAAGAATTTGGTGTCGGGCTCAATTCTAGTTAACAAGGGGTTTAGACTAGTTTTTGAGTCGGACAAGTTTGTCTTGACTAAGTTTGGGAAGTTCCTTGGTAAGGGTTATCTTACTGGGGTTTTTTTCAAATTGAATGTAATGGTCGTACCGTGTAACCAAGATTGCTATGAATGAAAATGCATCTACTTCCTCTTACTTGACTGAGTGCTCTGATTTATGACATTGTAGATTAGAACATGTTAATCTAAATACAATAAAAAGATTAGTAAATTTAGATTTACTAAAGTTAAATGAAGTTAATACACAAACGAAATGTGAGGTTTGTGTGGAAGCCAAAATGACTAAGTTACCGTTTCATTCGGTAGAACGGAGCACTAAGCCTCTAGAACTTATTCATACTGATGTGTGTGATTTAAAGTTTGTACAAACTAGAGGTGGTAAAAAGTACTTCATCACGTTTATTGATGATCAGACAAGATATTGTTATCTTTACCTTCTAAGAAGTAAAGACGATGCTATTGAAGCTTTTAAAAACTTCAAGAACGAAGACGAGAATCAACTAAGCTGTCGAATTAAGACTGTTCGAAGTGATACAGGGGAGAATATGTAGCTCCGTTTGAGGCATTATGCAACGAAAGTGGTATAATACATCAAATGACAGCTCCTTATTCACCTCAATCTAATGGCGTTGCTGAACGTAAAAATAAGGAGATGATGAATGCTTTGTTGATTAGTTCAGGGTTGCCCCAGAACTTATGGGGGGGAGCTGTTTTGACAGCCAACTACATACTGAACAAAATTCCATTGAAAAGTAAGGATGTCACTCCTTACGAGTTGTGGAAATGAAGAAAACCATCGTACAAATATCTCAAAGCGTGGGGGTGTTTGGCGAAGGTTGTGTCTCTTCCTAAACAAGTTACAATTGGACCTAAAACAGTCGATTGTATCTTTATTGGGTATGCACTGAACAGCAGCGCCTATCGTTTTCTGATCCACAGGTCAGAGGTACCGGATATGAATGTGGGGACGATGATTGAATCAAGGAATGCTATATTCTTTGAAAGTGTTTATCCATGTAAAGACAAGGATAAAGTGAAGCCGACTCTAGCAATAGGCGATGGTGAAGCTTCGAGTTCTAAACCTTTGGAGGAAGAACCGATATCGCATAAGCGATCGAGGTCCGATCCGGAGGGTCGAACCGAGACGAAGCGAGAGAGTCATAACACCAAAGGATTTTGGTCCCGACTATATTATGCTCATGTTGGACGAAGAACCAACTTCGATCAAAGTAGCCTATGCTCGGCCGACGGAATGCTCGGCGAGAGGTCGCTCAAAGCGAGATTGATTCCATTCGCAAAACCACACTTGGGTGCTGGTTGATTTGCGGAAGGTTGTAAGCCCTTAGGATGCAAGTGGATCCTTAAAAGAAAGTACAAGGCGGATGGATCAATTGAAAATATAAGGCCCGTTTGGTTGTCAAAGGGTATAAACAAAGAGAGGTGCGATTTCTTGATACCTATTCACCGTGACGAGGATTACGTCTATTAGGGTGCTTCGCAATTCTTTGCTTTGCACAATCTTGAGATTCATCAAATGGAAGTTAAGACTGCGTTTTGAATGATGACCTCGAGTATGAGGTATATATAGAGCAGCCCGAAGGGTTTGTAGTACCTGGTCAAGAGGGCAAGATATGCAAACTCGTGAAGTCTCTATATGGTTTAAAACAAGCGCCGTTACAATGACACTTGAAATTTGCAATGTAATGTTGGCAAATGGTTTCAAGATTAACGAGTGTGACAAATGTGTCTACGTTAAGAACACTGATAATGGTTATGTTATAGTGTGTCTGTATGTAGATGACATCTTGATCATGGGTAGCAATACTCAAGTCATTAATGACACAAAGCGCATGTTAAATAGAAATTTTGACATGAAGGACATGGGTTTAGCTGATGTGATTCTTGGAATCAAGATTCTAAGAAGATCGACGAATTTTCTTGACACAATCTCACTCGTCGAGAAAGTGCTTAAGAAATTCAACGCGTTTGATATTTTGCTGTTAAGACCCATTGGAGCTCAATGTTCACTGAGTAAGAACATGGGTGAACTCATTGGACAAGAAGACTATGCTAAGGTCATCGGTGTTTGATGTATCTTACAAATTACACCGACCCGACATAGTCTTACCAGAACAAATTGAGTCGTTACACGAGCAATCCAAGTAAGGAGCATTGAAGGCTCTAGTGAGAGTTTTGAGGTACTTGAGTATACTCAAAATCATGGGTCGCATTTCACGAGATATCCCCAAGCTTGAAGGGCTTGTGATGCCAATGGATATCCGACACGAAAAATTCACTTTCTACAAGTGGAGTACGTGTTCACGATTGGGGGTGGTGCTACTTCTTGGAGATCCACGAAACAGACGTGTATAGCCCGATCCACCATAGAATCAGAATTCATAGCTTTGGATAAAGGCGGTGAGGAAGCCGAGTGGCTCTGTAATTTTGGAAGATATTACATGTTGGTCTAAACCTGTGCCACCGGTGATGATTCACTGTGATAGCCAAGCGGCAATTGGAAGGACGAAAAATGATTTGTATAATGGTAAGTCTCGACATATACGTCGGTGACATAATACCGTGAGGCATTTGATCTCAAGTGGGGTTATATCAATTGACTATGTCAAGTCAATAGATAATATGGCAGATCCGTTAACTAAAGGGTTGAACCGGGATCAAATGATCAAGTTGCTAGAGGGAATGAGATTAAAATCCACATCTTAAGAACAATTATAGTGGTAACCCAACCATGATGACTAGAGATCCCAAGAACTTGGTTCAATGAGAGAACTAAGCTATATGAGTTCGTGTGTAAACACTCAAGTTAGTCTGTTCCCTAGAAAGCAAACGAGTGTTGAAAAACTTGCCTAGTGGTGAGGTTGAGTCGTTGACTCTTAATGATTCATAAGATACCGAGGAGGTTGAGTATGACAAGATACTCGGTAAAGAATCACCTATATAAGTGCGAAGTGGGGCCGCTTCAAACAAAACAATTATGAATCCAAAGTGGATGTCCATGGCTAAAATGGAATCAAACGTGAGAACGGATGAGGTTGAGGTGTTAAAGTGTTAATATCATTGTCTCGATTACGCTTGTGGGGAATAGTTCGCGCATCGTGTCCACTAATCCGCCTGTACTCGATGGTACTAACTATGGAAGATTCAAGGCCATAAACCACCGTCCAAATATTTTAACATCTCTTGAGGACTGAACTGTGTCTGCATACATGCATATGGCTATTTCCACTCATGTGAGGGATTGTTGAAAATCGTGTATATATATATATATTATATGTGGTCAAGTTTCTAGGAAGCTACTTTGACCAAGATTTTGAGTGACGTAACGTTTAATTTTATGAAATTAAATGGCATAGGATCGATCTACGTTTCGAGTAGATGATCGTGGTGTATTCACATTCTCAAATCCGATTTCCGGTGAGTGAGAAATAATGGATCAAAGTTGGTCACTTAAACATGGAGTTATGTGATTAAGGGGATAAGCATGGATTAATTAATCCTCATCCCACATTGATTAATGTACCTTCATTAATTGTCTATATAAGTGGTTCATTGAACACTTAGTATAATTATGCGCACAAGTGATGGGTTTGAAGCCCACGCCACACCGCCGCCGCCATGCCGCCCGCCCGGGCGGTGCCGGCGCCCGTGCCCGCGTTCCTACCGGCTCGGCTTCGGGTCCGTGGTCCCGTGGTCCTTGGATCTTGGATCTTGACAATTGGTCTTTGGGCATTCTTTGGGCTGCTCGTGGGCTTGCTTCGTGGGCCCGCTTGCGCCCATTGTCCGTATATTTTGGATCGATGTTTGATCGAGCCCAAAGATGAAGTTGTCCGAGGCCCAACTCGTGTAGCCCAATCCGTTGGGCTGCTTGTACTTGAAGAGACGTCCGGATATGTCCAATGAACACGACGCACGCGTTGTCCGATTCGTCGAATCGCTTGTAACGTTCCGACATGATGGCTCTGCGAAACTTGGGCACGTTGTCTCCGAAACCGCCGGGACATAACCCGTAACACCCGACATCAATGCGGGTGTTGACTCAAAGATGCTCCCCATGGGGGACGACGCCTATAAATAGGACATGTCTCAAAGATAAGCCACCTCTCGCACATCTGCATTTCAAGATTTCAAAGCACTCTCTGCATACATAGCTCGTGTCGAGCTTTGTTCTCGCCTCGTTCGATTCGCTCGAGCTCGTTGGTGCAGTCTGCCACCCACGAGACGTTGCCGTTTATCTTTGGAGCGATACGCGGGCCGAAAGCACTACCGGGCATATCTCAGATGCGGAAAGAGGCCTCCTCGACTCGGCATTAGTTTACGCTTTAGTTTCAATTGTATTTCAATTCGGTTTAGTTCAATTGTTATTTGATCTCCACTTACATTTACATTTTAAGTTGTAATATGTCCAAATGAGTTGTCTCGCATACCTTTTTTCCAACAACTACTACACCTACATGTCTAGTCTTCTTATCTATCTACGATGGAAATAATTCGTTTAACACCTGGAAACATGAATACGCCCGATAGTACATCATACTGTTTAATAATAACAATATCTCAATTTAATCAAGTTTATATATTGTTTTGAATAATGCAAACTTAGAAACTAAGACGCGCAACACTTACATCCTCACACAATTGGCAGATTTTTATTAGATCCACTACTATATAAACTTCGGATCTCTCGAAATTTTAAAAATAAGTGTGACAATCATTATTATAGTTTAGATAAACTGCAAAACTCTATTATGATTTCACAAAATGAAAATTTACAACAAACAATTATTGGCGGGGAACACAAAATCAGTTTGCAAATTGGCTCCCGCCAATTCTGCCTCGCATTACTTTCGTGTCTTTTTTGATCGATAAATGAAAAATATGAGTTTCTATTATGCAAAATGAAGGGATTCTGACACACCCAGGGTCCCATACCACTCGTAACTCACCGGGTCAACTCAGCTGACATATTCTTCCGCAAATTCAATTTTAATCTTTTTATTATCTGTTTTTATATTCTACATTTAATAAAGGTTGATTATTCGTTTTTTTTCTTCTAAAAAATTGATGATTTTCACTAAGATTTAAATAATTGGATACTCTATTTTAGTTCATAGAATTTTTTAAAATTACTATTCTACTTTTTTTTGTATTGTTAGTTCCAAATAACTATATCAAAATTATATTTGGGTCCAGCCCTCTTATGCTTATATTTTTAAAATTTACATGAACTTTATATCTTTTATAAAAATTAGTATTTAATGTTTTAATTTAGAATTTATATTAAATTAATTGTGTCACTGAAAATCCTAAAATACATATCATATAAGATACCTTCTAATTGAAAACAACTATATACAGATTAATTACACTTTAAAAAAAAGAATTTTCTGAACAAATAAATAAATAAATCACCCACCTAAGAAATATATGTAGTTTTGATAAAAAAAAAAAAGGCTAAATATGGTTTTGTTGAAAATTTTAGACTCGGACGAGTTGAGTGGGTCGACTCGGACAGTAATTAGACTTACTATCTCGAGACGCAGAGAATCTACGAGACAAAAGAGACGAATAAGGTGTGGTTCGGCTGTTTTTACCATTTCCTAAAATCATCACATCACACAGCAACCCCACCCCTTTCTCTCTTAATTCTTCTTCAATGGCGGTGTAATTGCACTTGTTTTCTAACCAAAAGCTACATGCCCTCGACGCGCATATACGCGAACCCTAAGTTGATTTGCGTCGCCGTCGGAACCGGAATCCAATCGATTATCGGTAACTTCTTTTCGCGTTTTCCGCTATTATTTGTGCCTATTGTTGTTTGCTGTTTGTAAATTTTGGTCTTCCATTTCTCTATTCTGTTTTTATGGGAAATTTGGATGACGAGTTCTAATGTTGGATCTAAAACGGTAGTGGAGTTCGCATCTAGTTATTCTTTTAATTTTTTATTGGATTTTGAATGGGATGCGGATGCGCTGAGAGTTGTGTTGATTGAATGCGATAGGTTTTGATTAGAGAAGCTGATATAATCGCTGGGCGAGAAGCTGGAATGTTGAATTAGATTTAGGGATTGTTTCTGAGGAATTCAATAACTCGTGGTGGTACAATGGAGCCTACGGCAGCTGAACCACCAAAGCGGCGGGGGAGAAAACGGAAGAATCGTGATTTGGAGAGTACGGAGGAGCCTGATGGCAAAAAGAGGATAGTGGCGACGAGGTCACTGAGACTTGTGGGAAGATATGTGCGGAAAGATTTTCAGGGAAGTGGGTTGTTTTTGGGAAAAATCATGTCTTATGACTCAGGGTTGTATCGGATAAACTACGAGGATGGAGATTTTGAGGATTTGGATAGTGGTGAAGTGAAGGTGATTTTGGTGGAAGATTCTGATTTGATTGGTGAGTGGTCTGAGAAGAAAGAGAAGTTGGACGAGTTACAGCCAGTTAAAGATATGAATGGTAAGGTTTTGAAAGTTGAGAATGCGCTAGAGCCAGAAAACGCGAATCAAGTTGAGTTGTCATTGTCAAGTGACCAGAGGAATGGTGAAGCTGCTGCAGACATTATAGCGGAGAACCATGAAAATGGTAATAGGGATGCAGATGCTGATTCTTCAACTGATTCATGTGTGGCTACTCCAGAGTACGACAATAGTATAGGCATGGAAGAGCCACTCGTTCCACCTCCAGAGTTGCCTCCTTCTTCTGGGAATATTGGGGTCCCAGAGGAGTATGTTTCTCACCTTCTTTCTGTACATAGCTTCTTACGCTCGTTTAGTGTTCCGCTGTTTCTATACCCCTTTGGATTAGATGATTTTGTGGGAGCAGTAAATTGCTCTGTCGCAAATACATTGTTGGATTCCATTCATGTTTCTCTGTTGCATGTTTTGAAACGCCACATTGAGAGGCTCTCATCAGAAGGCTCAGAGCTGGCATTAAAATGCATAAGGTACTCCTCTAGAACTTCTGCTATGATTTGAATTTTATCATGAGGTTTCTTTATCTGTTTGTTCTTTTCGGTGTGATCATACCTCTTTTTAGGGTGGGCTGGACGGGGGTGGTTGTATATATGCACAATAATATTGTTTTCCTGTTAGTTTATTCATTCCCGGTCTTCTAGTGCTTTCTTGCTGTGTCCTCTTATAAGGGACTAGCATCTACAAAATGCGCTATTTGTCAACATTAGCTTTTCAATAGTGAATAAATCTTCTTTCATCAGAATCAATAGTGCTGTATACTTAGGAACAACTATCCTGACAGTTACTTTTCCTAACATTTTGGTGAAATGATCTTGTTTGTCTCTGTGCTTATCTTTTTTAATTCTGGCATATTATTATTTAATATTTACTTGCAGCATATCAAACTTCTTCTTTCCCGTCTGTATAGGTGCCTGGACTGGAACTTGCTGGACAACTTAACTTGGCCAGTCTATTTGGTCCATTATCTAATGGTGATGAGTCATAAAAATGGCCCTGACTGGAAGGAATTTTATGTCCATTCGTTGGTGAGAGATTATTACACTTTATCAGCTGGAAGGAAATTAATTGTTTTGCAGATTTTGTGTGATGATATTTTGGACTCTGAAGAACTGAGAGCGGAGATGGATATGCGTGAAGAATCAGAAGTAGGAATAGACATGGATACAACAAGTACAGTGGTTAAACCTTCTGGTGCATCCAGAAGACATCCTAGAGCCACCTCTGGGTTGAAGGATAGAGAAGCAATAAAGAGCTTTGCTGACCATCATGAGATGAAGTCTTCTCTTGATAATCATTCTATTCAAGTAGGCAGACCAGAAAGTTCTGCAGATGAGGATTCTAATGGTGATGAATGTCGCATCTGTGGCATGGATGGTTTGCTGCTTTGCTGTGATGGATGCCCGTCGTCCTTCCACTCAAGATGCGTGGGACTGAACAAGATGCATATGCCTGAAGGTTCATGGTATTGCCCTGAGTGTAAAATAAATGCGACTGAACCAAAAATCTTGCAAGGAACAACCTTACGGGGAGGACATAATTTTGGTGTCGATCCATATGGACAAGTCTTTGTTGCTACATGTGACCATTTACTTGTGTATGTTTCTAATCTTGACTTGAACATATGCTTTGTTTTTTATTACTTGCTAATTTTTTTTCGTGCCTATGTACAATTCGGGGTCATTTTTCTTATCCTTGCCACTATGTGGGGTTTCTGAGGTGCCTCATCTAATGTAAAAGTTTATCACCTATATTAATGTGGTTTGATTTTTCTAGAAATATTTGTGCAGATTGAAGGCTGCAGTTGACTCTGAAGTTTGTCTGAGATACTACAATAGACGTGACATTCCTAGGGCTCTCCATGCCCTTTACTCAAAAGGAGAGCATGTTGCCACATATGCTGAAATATGCAGGGGGGTTGTGCACTATTGGCAACTGCCTGAAGAAATTGTACCTCTCAATAAGATAACTGAAGTTGGTGTACAATTAGCAAATGAAATAGGAGGTAGTGTATGTACCACTCATTTGGATAATCTGTTGGACAAGTCAGTTGCAAAGACTACTCAGGTTGAGAAGACTGGAAGTTGTGTCACTACAACTAGCGCAGCCGATATGACTGTTTCAAGTCTTATTAACTGTGTTCAGGAACCTGTCCTATCTGTGAACTCTTTGGATAAGGTGGCCAAATCTGTTCACTTGGGTGACACAGATTATGCTAGAGAGCAATCTGGTGCTATTGCGAAAACCACCATATCTGATGAACCCACTTCTGATAGTGGTTTAATGGGTCAGCCTGTTGATACCAATGATTCGAGCCAACAAAGCACTTCGAATGTGACAGAAATTGTTGCCTACTCAACAAGAAACCACAGCAATTATTACAGTGGTCCAAGCAGCGGTGCTTCTGAAGAAGCCAAAATATCCTCTTCGTACCTGAAACTTAACAATAGGGTGAACCAGCCGTCATATGGAAATTCATGTGATGGTTGCTCATACATGGGTCTTCCTTCAAAATAACTGGTTATATAAATAATTATTTGCATGGTGATTTTGCTGCTTCTGCGGCTGCTAATTTGGCCATTCTTTCATCTGAAGAAAATCATGTCCCTGATCGATCTTCATATAACCGCCGAAAAGTTATGTCTGAAAATGTTTTGCTTCACGTAAAGCATTCTCTTCAGCATATATGCAATTTTCTGGCCAAATTCGAAAAGAAGCTTGTTGAGATCCCGAGGAGAGATGTTCCTGGTGCTTTTATTGTAAAGCTCCTGTGGTAAGCAAGAGAGGATGTCTATTAAATGCAGCTGCTTCAAACGCCAACAGAGGGGCTATAAAGGTACTTGCTGGTGTTCGCTCTATGAAGAATGGGGATGGGAGGCTTCCTGGCGTTGCAACATATATTATGTTTATGGAGGAGAGCTTAGGTGGTCTACTTATTGGCCCCTTCCGTAACGACACTTTCAGGAAAAGATGGCGTAAAGAAGTTGAACAAGCGACTGCTTGCAATGCAATAAAAGTACTTTTGCTTGAAGTAAGTATCTTCATTTTTGTACTTGGTGAATTTTCTGATCCTACTTAATAGTTGTTTAGCTATAGGAGACCAGTGGCAGGACTCAAGTTTAGGTTTTCATCACGGTCTCTTCTTGTTTTCATGCATTCCTTGCTTACTCCTTTAAACTGTTTGTTAGTTCATGTACATTTCTTGAATTTAATAAATGTGACATTTATTGGGCTTTGAAGATTGTTCTCTGACTTTTTTTTCCCTTCCTGAATTTTCGACAATCTTTATGCATGTCTAGAATTGTAGTTTAAATGCTCAACCACATTTATATTTACAGCTTGAGGAGAATGTGCACACTGCTGCCCTTTCTGGAGAGTGGATAAAGCTTGTTGATAGTGGTTCAATTCAATCTTCTACCACTCAGATTGTAGCAAATGCTGCTGGATCAACCCAGAAGCGTAGACCAGGAAGGCGTGGACGGAAACCTTCTGCTGTAGTGGAAGTTGCAACTGATGATTGCCAGGATACATCACCTGACTTCACCTGGTGGAGAGGTGGTACACTGTCAAAGCTTATGTTCCAAAGAGGTGTTCTGCCTTCTTCAATGATTAGAAAAGCAGCCCGTCAAGGTAATTTGCTGGATCCCTTTTTCAGCAGAGAAGTTCAGTGCTGGTTGTAGTGTGTTGTTTCTGCATATGATTTTATCGAAATCCATAAGTATATTTAATGACAGTTAAATGCATAACAGGTGGTTCAAAAAAGATACCTGGAATAAATTATGTCGAAGGACATGAAACTCCAAAAACTAGCAGGCAGCTTATATGGAGGTCAGCAGTTGAAATGAGTAGGAACATGGCACAATTGGCTCTTCAGGTGCATCCAAATAACACCCCCCCCCCCCCCCTCCCTTTTATGAGCAATATATACTGGCAATGATTACTTTTCTGTTACAATTCTTTTCTATCTTGATACAAATATTGACCTTGGATCAGGTTCGATACCTTGACTTTCATGTAAGGTGGAATGATCTAGTACGTCCAGATCAGAACCCTCCTGATGGAAAAGGTCCTGATGCAGAGGCTCCTGCTTTTAGAAATGCTTTTATTTGTGATAAGAAATCTTTGGGAAATGAAGTCAGATACTGCATTGATTTTGGAAATCAAAAGCACCTGCCTTCTCGTGTCTTGAAAAGTGTAGCAGAAGTAGAGCAAATTCTTGTTGATGGGAAGGAGAGATACTGGTTTGCTGAGACACGGATCCCCTTATATCTGATTAAAGAATATGAAGGAAAAATAGAGAAGAACAAGCCTCTAGACGTGCCTAAACTGCAGAGGAGACGGTGGAAGGCTTCCCGTAAAAATATTTTCTCCTATCTTGCACGGAAGCAGGATATCATTACTAGAAGTAATTGTCCTTCTTGTCATCATGATGTCTTGTATAGGTATTCTACCAACATATTTTTGTGTTCTTTTCTTCAAACTTATTACCTTTTTATCCCAGTATATTAATTATAAACATTTGAGTCTTTTGATTTGATGTTCAGGGATGCTGTCAAGTGCAGTTCGTGCAAAGGTATTGCAATGATAAGTAATATTGTATTTGCATCACCATTTTTGAATTTAAATCACTATTCTCTAAAATACAAGGAATGGTTTCTCCCGAGTATAAAATGTCATACTCAACAACAGATGAATTGATCCCCAGTAGTTTGAAGATGATTAAGATGATGCTAATCTATTGTAACTGTATCTTGCATTTCCTGCTGCCAGTAAATTTCACCCATTCGCCTTTTCTTCTCCTTCAAACGACCTTTATTGACAAACCTACTTGCTTTTTGGTGTCTGAGAGTGACCTTCTGTTAAGTCAGACAAAGAAAGTCTTTTATTGGAAAATAGGATGAACTTATCATCATCTGTTCTTTGCATTAAGAATACCCAAAAGTCAGCTTTGTGTTCACCTCATTTGCCTTGGTATTGAGTCCTCTTAGGCATCACATATTACTGCCTTGGGACCTTGTCTGCTGTATGAATAATTTGGACGATCGTGTGTAGATTTCTTTATTGTGGCTCAAAGTGATTTTTTTTCCTTTATAAAATTGTGAAAACATTAGGTAAATATTTGAATCTATGCAAAGAGGAGTGTCACTTATGTATGCAAAGAGGAGTGTCACTTCAACTTCATCTTGTTATTCAACTTTCTAGGTCAAAGAAGTGTTTTTCTTTTAACATGCTTGTTGTCCAGGTTTCTGTCATCAACAATGTACCATCAGTTCAACAGTTCATAAGAACGAGGAAGTTGAGTTTTTGGTCACCTGCAAGTCTTGCTCAGATGCTCAGGCTCTCACTCAAGTTCAAAATAGCTATGGGTCCCCTACGAGCCCTTTGCTCCTTCAAGGTCAAGACTTGCTAAATGCAGGTACTGCTAGCAGAAGTGAAAAATTAGTAGGGTATAAACGACCATCAGAATCTGTTGGGGTGAAGGAGTATTCTTCCGAGATAAAATCAACTAATGCTTCTGCAATTAAAAAGAAAAGTAACAATAAAAATTGGGGTCTTATTTGGAGGAAGAGCAATAGTGAAGACACTGGCGTTGATTTCAGATTGAGAAACATCATCCTGAGGGGCAATCCAGATATGGACTTGACAAAACCTGTTTGCCGTCTTTGTAATCAGCCATATAACGCTGACCTTATGTACATCCGCTGTGAAGCATGCACACGTAAGCTTCCTCTGCAAATTTCATATTTGATTTTCATTTCTTAAGTAGTTTTTCTTCCTCATTTTTGGAACTGTACAGAACTAATTGACCTGTCGGTTTTCTGCCAATTTACAGATTGGTTGCATGCTGATGCTGTGGAATTGGATGAGTCGAATATTTTGCGCTTGGTGGGATTCAAATGTAGCCGGTGCCGTAGGATAAAAAATCCTGTGTGTCCTTATAAGCCATTAGAGGATAAAACAGAGGGCAAAGCTCCAAAGCTGGAGATATATGAGATGGACTCTAATTCTCGATTCTCCGGACATCTCATGGGAGAGGGCCCCGTTTACTCTGCAAAACCAATGAAGGAAGAAGTTGGTCGTGTAGTATCAGATGATCCTCATGTCCTTTCTCCTCCTTCGGAAAGCACTGACATGAAGAACGTTGATTATGGATGGAATAACTCAAACGGACCTCGTTCTGGTTCAAACAAGCTGCCTGTAAGGAGACATATAAAGCAGGAGAAGGATGTACTCTCCTTATCCGCGAGATCCCTTTCAGGCCAACATGCCGGCTCCTTTTGAAGCAAACGTCTTGAATTCTTCTGGAAAGTTGCCTGTCAGACGACATATAAAGAGGGAAAACAACTCAGATAATTATCCAGCAATCAATCCCCATCAAGTTGAAACTCCCAGCCCGTTAGAACCCAAGGCCGAGAGCTCGGTGGTGGGTTCTTTATCCTCTGAGGTCCAATGGGATGTTTCTAATGGGAGCTTCGATGATGGTATAACATTGGACTACGATGGTCTTGGTTTTGATGACATGGACTTTGAACCTCAGACGTATTTCTCCTTCCATGAATTGCTTGCTGATGATGGTAGCCGCGCAAATGGCAACGAACCACCAGGAGATGTTGTACAAAATCTGGAGAGTGCCTCCATGCTTCCAGAAAACGGAATGCTTGACATATCTTATGATGAGGAGGAGCCCATCATATCTATTGGAACGACGACGGAGATTGTGCCTTGCAAAATTTGCTCTCAACCGTGTCCAGACCTCTCATGCCATGTATGTGGTATGTGGCTACACAGCCACTGCTCACCCTGGGTCGAACCCTCATCTTGGGAGGAGAGCTGGAGGTGTGGCAACTGTCGTGAATGAAGGTAGTCAGAAAGTCGAGCTTTTGCTTCCATATTCTGGAAGTGCTGTCATTGAAAGGTATATATTTGTGCACTTGAGAGTAGAAACTGAGGCAGTACAGAGGAGTGGAACTCTCTGTCTTGCTCGAGATGGACAGTCAAAGCTGATACGATTGATGAATGTGGCTGTTGGTTATAGTGAGGGAAAGAGAGGAGCATAGCTTTCTTATCTGACTTGATGGATAAGCTGGTTTTTTTGTGTGCTTATCTAATTGATTCGGTAATACAAACATTGACATTCATTCAATCCAGCATTTTGTCACTACCATTCTCACGCTATACTCTTCTCTTATCATGCGTTATATTTATTTCTCTATTTGTCGGAGGCTTACTTAAAATAAAATAAAATAAAAAGGAAACCAGATTATATGATTTTGTTTGGCAAGATTCGTCATTTTAGCATTTAGTCGTTTGGATAATTGAGTTCAAAAGTTAGAAAAAGAATTGTGAATTAATAACTTACAGAGAGAAAATTGAAGAAAGATGAAATTAGAAGAATATATATTGAAAATAATGAATTATAATATTATTATTTGTATAAATTTAATATGATTATTTGTATAAATTTATTGTTGTTTATAAGATTATAAAAGAATAATTTAGAATTTAAGAACTTATAAACTATTGAAATTTATTTTTATAATTTTTAAGCTGTTTAAGAGATTATTTTAACAAACAATTTTCAATTGTAAACAGTTTTAAAGAATTTATAAGCTTTAGATAAACACCCTCTAAATCCAATGACGGCAGTCTACATAAATGTGTGAAGTCCACTTTTTTTTCCCCCAGATAAAAACAATGAAATTTCCTTAATGTATTACAAACGTAGCTCATAAAACTTTTGTGGTGGTACTTACAAAATCATCTGAGCATGAACAAAGTTAAAATTATCGAGTTTCAACTTAGCATTTGGTCAATATATTATATTGTACTTTTTTCTATTATTATGGATATTATATAGAAAGAGATTGGATCAAATAAAACACCATTCGATATAAGAAATGAGAATTAATTATGTGTGTTGGCCTGGTGGTAGAAGTAGAGTGATTAATGTCCGACGCTAAGGTCCTCGGGTTCGAATCCATGATGATGATGCGATTTTTAAAATTTGCATTTAAAAAAAATGAGAACTAATTCTAATCATTTAATTTCCAGATTTGTTGTTCGGATTATTTAGTAAATTTTAAACATTTAAATCTTAAATTTGCTGTTTATCTTACGGTACCATTACAAGCAGACCCCTACAAAAACCGAAATTACCCCCCACAAATAAAATTGAGTTCGTAACTTAGGCTCTGATTACCTGCACCACGCCCACCCGCTCTCCTCACTCGTCACTCCCTTCTGAGTTTTCTTCCATACCCAAAAAAAAAAAAAAAAAATTTACACAATTTCAATTTTTCTGTATAAAGACAATCATTAGATTCCGGTAAGGCTGTGCAGTATCTTTTATTCCCTCCCTTAGTTCCTGCAAATTATTTCCACCTATTTCTGGGGTCCATTTGTGTTTCAGTTTTCATGATTTGAATTACTTCAAAGATTTACCGGTACATGGATCAGATTGGCATCCGAGATTCGTCCTTTTTGTATATACGGAAGAATTGTTCTCCGTTATTTGGATAGTTGTTGTGCAGATTTTAGGTGGTTGAATTATTGTGTATATATAATGGAAAATGGAGTTATAGAATTTGATATTGGTTTAAGCGGGGGAGATGATGGTATTGACATTGAGCCCCAAAATGATGATGGCGACATACCTGATGGTTCATCAAATGATGCCAATTCCCTTGGTAGTGGTAATGGTGAGACCTCTTCTAGTCTTCAGGTCTACATTCCTGAGGGGGATCATGATCTCGAGCCATGTGAGGGTATGGAATTCGAGTCGGAGGAGACTGCTAAAGCCTTCTACAACTCATACGCGAGGCGGGTAGGATTTAGCACTCGTGTGAGCTCTTCCCGCCGCTCTAGGAAGGATGGGGCGATCATACAGCGCTCTTTCGTGTGTGCTAAAGAGGGGTTTCGGAATTTGAATGAGAAGAGGACTAAGGATAGGGAGATCAAGAGGCCACGGACTGTGACTCGAGTAGGGTGTAAGGCGTCCTTGTCTGTTAAGGTACAGGAATCCGGGAAATGGGTGGTGTCCGGGTTTGTTAAGGAGCATAACCACGAGTTGGTGCCGCCTGAGCAGGTGCATTGCCTTCGTTCCCATCGCCAAATCTCTGGCCCTGCAAAGACTTTGATTGATACGTTGCAGGCTGCTGGGATGGGGCCGCGAGGATAATGTCCGTCCTCATCAAGGAGTATGGTGAGATTAGTAGAGTCGGGTTCACGGAGGTGGATTGTAGGAATTATATGAGAAACAATAGGCAGAGGAGCATGGAGGGTGATATTCAGCTGCTTTTAGATTATTTGAAGCAGAAGCAGGCTGAGAATCTTAATTTTTTCTATGCAGTGCAGGGTGACGAGGATCAGTATGCGGGTAATGTTTTCTGGGCTGATCCTAAGGTGCGGTCTGACTACAACCATTTTGGAGATACCGTTTCATTTGACACCACCTATAGGTCGAATAGGTATAGATTGCCTTTTGCACCCTTCACGGGGCTGAATCATCACGGACAACCGGTCCTGTTTGGTTGTGCTTTCCTAATTAATGAATCAGAAGCATCATTTGTGTGGTTATTCAAAACTTGGCTGGAAGCAATGTCTGGCCGCTCTCCAGTGTCAATCACCACAGAGCATGATAGCATTATCCGCTCCGCCATCATGCAGGTTTTCCCAAATACACGCCACGGTTCTGCAAATGGCATATATTTAAGCAATGTCAGGAGAAATTGTCTCACGTGTTGCTACAGCATCCTCATTTTGAAGCTGCTTTCTACAAGTCTGTGAACTTGTCTGAAAGAGCTGAGGAGTTTGAATCATGCTGGCATTCCCTTGCGGATAAATATGATCTCAGAGAGCATAAGTGGCTTCAAGCCATCTTTGCTGATCGGAGACAGTGGGTCCCTGTGTATCTCCGCGATACTTTCTTTGCTGAAATGTCGATCACTCAGAGAAGCGATGGTATGAACTCTTACTTTGATGGGTATGTGAATGCATCCACCAATTTGAGTCAGTTCTTTAAGTTGTATGAAAAAGCGTTAGAGAGTCGCCATGAAAAAGAAGTTAAAGCAGATCTTGATACGATGAATGCATCACCAGTTTTGAAGACTCCTTCTCCGATGGAGAAACAGGCGTCCGAATTTTACACGAGGAAAATATTTGCAAGATTTCAGGAGGAGTTGGTAAGCACTCTCACTTTCATGGCATCCAAAGTGGATGATGATGAGGAAGTAACAAGTTATCAAGTATCAAAATTTGGGGAAGAACACAGAGCTTATCATGTGAGGTTCAATGTTCTCGAAATGAGAGCTGCTTGTAGCTGTCAGATGTTTGAGTTTTCGGGTCTTCTCTGCAGACACATATTGGCTGTTTTCAGAGTAACTAACGTGCTCACGCTTCCATCCCATTACATCTTAAAGAGATGGACGAGAAACGCCAAAAGCAGCGTTACACTGGAAGAAAGAGTTAGTGATCCATACCAGAGTTATTTGGAATCTCACATTGTTAGATATAATACCCTTCGGCACGAGGCCTTCAAATTTGTAGATGAAGGAGCAGAGTCTGTAAATTCCTATAATGTCGCTATGGCTGCTTTGGCAGAGGCTTCAAACAAAGTTGCTCTTGGAATGAAGAATGAGGGGAAGTCATCTTTGGTCAATGGTCGAATGAGGGATCTCTCAACACGGATTGGAATTCAGGCGAATCACTGTGCTGCCAAAATGCCAGGGAGCTCGGCCCAACAACTATCTGAGGTCAGCCACTCCCCTAGTTAAGCTTAAATACTTGGCAGAATTTAGATATGATCTTTGTAGATATTTTTCTTTAGTGGTATTACTGCTGTTGAATCATATAAATTGATTTCCGTCCTTTTCTTTAGCTTCATGGACAAAGATTCTGCCTTTAATGCGTTTCATATGCCGTATTGAGTGAATTAGTGAGAACTCATGAAAGAAGTGCTCTTACATCAACCTTTTTTTGTTTTTTCGGTATCTTGTCGAGTGCTCGTTCATAAATTCACATACTCTGTGTAGGATGACATGGATCAGAATATTAATGAACTTTCTGCGGATTTGGAGCGTGCTAACCACAAGTGTGAAGTATACCGCACAAATATCCTTTCACTTCTGAAGGATATAGAGGACCATAAGCAGCGTTTATCCGTTGAAGTCCAAAACATAAAGCTGAGCATGAAAGATAGTCTATAAAGGTGCAGTTTCTGTTCTTCACTCTGTTTCTGCAATTCTTGTGCTAAGCTAGGGGATTTGGTAAGAAATCTTTTCCTACTTTGCATTGATGGAAAAGAATCTGTCGACTTGTCTTGGGTGCGTGATCGTGCTACGCAATGATTAGAATGCTAGCGGCTAGCAGCTAGCAGCTAGCAGCAGCCGTTTCTTGCCAGAAAAATTGTTGATGCTGCTTATATATAGGAATTCATAAGTTGCTGTCTGATGTCAAATGATCTATCAGCAGCTAACTAATCATTATGTAGTTAGTGCAGCAAATGATTATATGTCGACTTAGGTTAAATATGATTTGTTGAATGCACAGTAGAAATGCTCCCCAGTCTATTTGTTTGTCAGCAATCTAAATATTAAGATTTTTTTGTGATAATATTTTCTGTGATAATTAGATGTGAAGTATCTGCAAATTGCTCTGAGATCACTTATATCAGCTTACATTTCATGTACAATCTGTCTATTATTGTTTGTCTAAACCCAACTGATTTACTCAAATTTGGCTAGTCTAATCAACTGTATAAAATTTAGACAGACCTCTAACTTTTGATTTTAATGGAATTTTGGTGCTATATCTGACCTAAACAGGTAAACCCCGTATTTCTTCTCTTTTTTCCGTCCTGTAGTCATCGTCTATTTTTCCCTTTGTTTTACTCTTAGAATAACCATCTTTCGTTTACGTAATTTATGTTAGTTTTACCATTGAAACTGTAAAAAGAGCATACTCTTTGTACTTATATTACAGCATCAGTTCTTCTCTCAAAACAACATTAACATCGCTTAAGAAGACGGGCAACATCAAGATTATTCAGCCTTTTTACTGGGTTCAACTTATAAAATCTTCCAATCTTGAACATAGAAATTCATTTCATTTTAATTTAGTCGAAAATAATCACAAGAAAAATCCATCACGCAGCAGCATCACTCATTCCATTATCGATGTTAAATCAAATACACATCCATTGACAAACAACATATTTAATTGTTACAGCTTCAAGCAGTCCTCTTCAGTATATAATTCGAATTACAGAAATCAATGTAGTAAAACCTGACTAGAAACGAAGGGGTAAATAAAAAAGACAAACACTAAAAAAGAGAGAAAAATAACTAAACAAGAATAGACCCACCCCACCCCTCGCCTGAAAGAGGAAAACCTAGCTAAAGCACAAATCTAGTTGTGCAAAAGAATATCAAAACTTGAAAGCCTCCAAAGTGTTCCAACTCTAATGCTCAGCTGATTACATACAGATTCACCCTCAACTCCGCCAGCCCGTCCAGCCCTTGCATCAAATTGTTCAACGCCTCCCAACTGGCGAGGAGGAGGTAACGCGACAGCTATGTTGTATGGACATTGATTTTACACAGTTGTATATAACTTTTGTGTGAATCTTACCACTCAAAGCAAACCAGCAAGAATAGCTTCGGGTTCTGAGGCTGGAGTGGGTGGAGTGATCGGCTGAGCTGCTTGAGGCAGCATAGGTGCAGGTGCTCGAGAAGGAACAGGAATGCTGATTAACTGTTCCTTAATAAACTCCTTCAATCTGTAAATGATGACATGAAATTCAGTTCGACATTAATCATCACATAATCTAAAGTGATAGTTGGGCGCAATGAACTTAAATAGATATGCATACTCAAATGTCAGAGTTGGATCTCCTGATGCAATGGTCATACGCAGCTGTGTTCTGTCTGCTGGATCTGTTTCTATTCTTATCTGATAATAATACCCCCAAAAATATATCTATTAATATGATGGCAGTCATGAAGCAACAGAAGGCAGAAGGAGAATTTCTATTTCAATCATATATGCTACTACTTAGAAAACGGGTATTGTAAATGTAGTAGTAACAGCATACCAAGCATAACATGGCTCGAGTGCTTTCAGAGCAGAATGTTGTGCTCACAACTAAATTATTAGCATTGGGATCCTGGAAATCAAAATGAAGTGATGTTCAAGACAGGAGGCGGAAAAATTATAATAACCATGAAAAAAAGCGAAATTTATTTGAATGAAGCCCTACAAGGCCAGGGCAAACAGTCAGGTGTAAACTGTTGAATAAGTTTGCCATTTCTGCAAGCAGCATTGGTCTTACACCTCTAACCTGTTAAGTGAACCGAAAAAAGGTAAGGGCACTGGTAGTTATTATGTAGGGGTAAATAGGGAAAGAATTAACTTAATTTAAAAGGCACGTACAACTTCTTGCAGCTTCAGTGGAGGTCCCGAGAGTGATCTCCATTGTGGGAAAAATTCTTCAGGAGAAACCATAATTGGCTGAAGAAACTTGTTCAAGACAGCAGGAAGGCGAAGTTTTACATTGACCTGTTCGTGCAAAGTATTAGCTTTAATGAAAAACAACAGTTCTCACTCTTGGTCCTTGATTTATCTTTTGATTATATACATAGTTCTTAAACACTAAATAGTACCACATTGGTTCCAAACTTGTACGAGAAGTCCAGCACGGCTGAATCTCTGCTTGGTTGGAGGTTGACAACTTCAAGTGGACACTGAACCTGAGGGAGGGAAAATGTATTTACTCTCAAACTTCAAACCAATACAGGAACCAAGCAAAATCCAGTAAAAGATATTATAGTGATTCCACCTGTGCCCTTGGGGGAATGGTCTCGGGTACTAGCGAGAGTTCTGTCTTTAGATGCGATGGGGGCAATATCAAGGCTTGTACTGACACTAAAGGAGCAGTATTCTTATTTCCCAAGAAGAGAACAACTCTACCATGATAACCTCGCCAGTCAGCTTTTATGCCAATCTGGAAAACAACAAAAGTTGAAGCAATTGGGAAACAATCATTTGAAGATCAGATAACTGACGAAAATTCCCTATGAAACTGAACAGGGAAATGATAAAAGTGCACCTGGATATTGACATCCTCATATAGCACACCACTATCCTTCAGGCATAATGTGCGGAACTTTTCCCAATATCACCAATTGGCTATAAGCATCAAAGGAAAAGTAAGAACGGAAGTACAACTGCAGATGGCAGTTGGTAACAGTTAAATTCCATTTTGCACAAATGCTTCCCAAAAGATAGTACCAAGAAAGCTTAAAGCATCTCAGTAAAAGCTTTAAAATAACCTATACAATCCCATAAAAGCACTTACAAATATCAAACAAGATTTTAACATGCTAATTTTCCTAAGATGCATGTACAATATGAAACAAACATCTATATAGCACATATAATAAGAAAGCAGAAGAAAATCATACCTGAACTGTACTAATCTGCTCTTCAATAAGTGCGAGGGCTAAAGCATCTAGACTCGGACCACCTTCCAAACCGGAAGCTACACTTGGATCAGATTGGGGAGCGGTACCTGGTGGGCCTTCAATAGCCAGTGGTCCTAAAAGATCTCCAAGGAGGTCAGGAGATGGTGCACTATGAGGTTGAGGATCCACTACTGCAACAGTCCCATTTGCATGTGTTAATCCTTGTCCAGAGGTGCTCTGATCCTGCCCACGTATTTATTTATTGGATTCACATTCAAAACTTATCATTTTATATCTTCAAGAAAAGTGATGTCCGGTCACAAGCTATGGTAGGATATCTCACCGTGTTAGTCATGGTAGGCACCTTGACAAGACCAAGCTGGGGTGGAGGTTGTGTTCCATTCGCAGGGCGTTGATCAGTAAGTACCAATGCATTAGAGGTCTGCTGCTGTGCCCGCAATTTGATTGCACTTTGCTCGGCTGTATCAGCCTCAGAATCTTCAGCTTTTCTTATCAATGATGACTATAACCAAGATTTGTATTGTTAGTAAATCAAGTGAATACATTAGCAAATGACGGTGCTTCAGCCATGTCCACGACATAATAAATAATTGACTAATACTAAGTCAATATCCAAATATGACCTGTCTCTCAGGGAACTTTGGCATTTCAGCAAGTATATCCATTAGAGCTGCACCTTTCATGCTCAAAGCAAGATATTCAACTGCACGTTGCTGTATTTCAGCATCAATACAACTCTCGTACCTGGAACATACAATCTTCAACCTCAATGGACAAACCAGAACATAAAATCATTTAAATAAAACTAACTAGATAAACAAAAGTTGTTTCATGTAATTACTTTCTGAAAATTGCCCAGATTTGCTTTTGTAGCTCCTCATCAGGTGGTTGAGTGTGCATTAAAATCTTTGCATATGTGGAAAGAAGGATAGAAATTGTTGGTGTCCTGGTCATATATGATTTGGTTAGATATAATACAGAGTTATAGGACATATATAGGAATACAAGGATAGGCCCTTACGAAACAGTGGGTAGTTTCTGTGTATAATGTTGAAAATTTCCTTGGACTCCACCCTGGACGTCTGGCTAGAAGATGGCTATATTCTCCAAGGATATATGCACTGACCTATGATATAAAATTGTTTAACTCAAGTGTTAGGGCAAACATGGCTCGGTAGTGGTTCTAGACAGAGACATAAATCCAAATATAGGAAAGGAACAGTGCAAGATGTAAAGAAACCCAAAAATTCAAATATACACTAAACTTCTATTAATCAATAACATTTTGATTTCACCACTCTGCTTTTTTTGAATGATTGACATGAGCCTATCCAGCACTGTATCCTAATGACACTTGTAAACAACTTCAGAATTAGAGATGATGGGGGCAGATATACAACTAGTATATCTTATGACGGATATTAGTTGTATAAAGAACTTGCATAGGAATATTTAAACATTAATTATGCAAGTACATAACTACATATAAATCTTGATGCTGGCATGCCTTCTTTTTACAAAAGAATAAAAAATTAGAATAGTCGAGTGAGTCTAACACACCTTCACCATTGTCTCATGAATGGCAAGCTTATCAAGGTACTCTCTGGCTTTCATAGCTGCATATGGCTGACAAGATAGAGGCATGAATTTACAAACAAATTATGTGAAAGTTCATTTATCAATTACCTGAGTACAGCAAATAGCAGTTACAGAAATAACATGACAAGCTGTGCTTGTTACCTGTAAATCCTCATTGTTTGTAACGAACTGAACCACACGGAACCAAATGTCATCACTTACAAAATCCCCCGCCTTGTCTATCAACTGAAGAATCACATCCACATACCTGAAACATGGAGAATAGAACATTGAAATGTAGTATCTTAGTTGAATCATAAAAGTCAATCAAGTAATAGACTAATAGTGGCTCGTGTATGATTATACTCCTAAATAAAACTCATAGCAAAGTCCTACAAGCACCCAGATGATTCATATGCACAGTTTGAAAAACAACCAATCACAATTGTTATCCATCTTTTACTTGTTCTAAAGGAATTTACGGTAAGGTTTTACAATTTCACAACAAAATTTCCATAGCTGCATATGGAGCTGAAATAAAATTCAAATCTGGTGTAAGTGATAGAAAAGGAATAAAACCCTTGAGTACTTACTCTCGCTTCCAGAGTAACTTCATATACTCTCAATCAGTAAGGGGAAAAGGAAAATGATCACTCATCAAACCAAATGACTATCAGAAAAAAATAAAAAATTGACGTCATATAGATCCTAGGGAATTAGTATTTAGGAAATTTCTCATCGGCAAGCTTATTTATCGGTTCACTAACCGAAGTGCAATTTGTTCTCAAGTATAAATGATAGCGTATAGATTTCATACCATGACAAGTCTGGGGCAAACTTCTCTGCAAGAATTGCAGCTTTAAGTGACAATTCTTCCCGCATTGCAAAGTCTGCTGTGCTAAGATACTGAAACAAGATGACGGCCAAGCATGTATTACTTTCCTTGTTTCTTCAGCAACCAATAAAGATTTTTGAGTGGATTCACTACAAGCTTGTAAGTCATGTGCACCTGTAATAATTCTTCAACTATGTCCTTTGCATTGAAACATCACACATGCCATACAGCAAATCAAGGGCACGTCTCCTGATACTGTTGAAATAATGCACAGTCAGACATGTGTATATATCAAAGCTGGTAAAGTACTGTCAAGAAAAAAAGAAAAAAAAAATCACTATCTCAATAACTTATTGATTATATAACATTTGTAAAAAGCCAAATAAAGATGTCATCATGCAGATGACACATGCATCTACTTTAGGTGAAAACAACTCCTTGTGTTTATCCACAACATATAATAATTATAATACTGAGCAGTTAATTAAGTCTGCAACAGGCATAAAAATAGTAATGGTCAACCTGATATCAGGATCCTTCAGTGAAGTAATGATCTGAGCTTGATGTCTTTTAATAATATCCTGTACATCTGTGACCATCAACATCCGAGTCATGTTCTCCTGCATTAAGCAACCAAAATCTTTGCAATCAGGACCAGCAATTATGTATGGTCATGAGAAGACACAGCAATTATGTATGGTCATGAGAAGACAATTGTTAGGATTTTAACCAGACAACTTTAAAGAAAAGAAGAACCAATCTTATGTTGAAAAAACAAAAAACAGGCAGCAACATAGTGAGAGTAAAGAACTAACCAAGCCAAGGTATCTTATATTAGGTTCACGAACAGCAATAAATTTTCCAAGCAATGCAACACATTGAGACATCATTTCTTTCTCAGCATCAAGATGCATGACCTGCATATAAAGAAGTGTAGGTCCAAGAATCACTGACAGTTCATGTAACACATTTTGAAAGGAATAGACTGATAACACATCATTTTGCAAGTCTAGAGAGCCTCTCCAGTAATTCAATATTAAATGTAAAACGTGAAGTCCGAGGTTTAGGCACCCCTAGAGACGGGAACCAAAGCTTCATGAACTCCATGGAGCCAAGGCATAAATTGCAAGTCAGGATAAGAACTCAACTACCATTACGGATGAGAGAGGTCAAAGGTAAATGAGTATAAGCTCCTGTAAACATAATACTAAAGAGTAGGTAATAAATATATTAAAGACTACTGAACTAAAACTAAAAGAGTCAATAGAGATTACTTACAAGAGCAAGAGCTTCAAAAAGAACGGCATGTGATGCATTATTCTTGTTCACATTTTTAACAACATCAGTTCCCATTAGTATCCTTTGCAGAACCTGATAATAACCAATAAGGAAATATGATGACATGCCACAAACATTCTATATAATACCCAATTACAAAATAGTATCATTTGAAAATATAGCGTTCATTTGCTTTCATTTTAAAATCCTCCTTTTCAATTTCTACTATGCTATTGTTTTATTCTCTTTCAATCTTATTCCAACTATGACAATCCTATATCAGCTTTATAATGGGTCCCACCACTTAAATAATCTTGTCTCCACGTATTAACCACATATTCAAGAGGGCCACCCATGAAACATAAAAATACAACTGATCAAACATATCTTCATTTTCAAACTATAGCTCTAAAAGGTCAAATCATCCTCCAAACATACTCAATTTCTGCACAAACACCAATATACAACTACATAAACTGGACGGAGATGATGAAAACTAGAAATTACAAGTAAATATAAGACCAAATCAAATCACACCACAATAGCCCGTAGAGTAAAAAGAATCTCAGACCTCAAACAATGATCTTCTTGTATTTGGATCTTCAACAGTTGGAAAATATTGAGAGCCCTCATCGTCTTAACCTGCAGTTCAAGCACGAACAGAAGCAAAGGTTAGATAATAGAAGCAAATTAAGAGACTCTTGATGCTCCTACTTGAAACTAGAAATTCAGCACATATTTGGATCTGGTCATAGATAAGTTGTAACCAAGAAAAGATTTTGGTATCCTAAATTATATCAATGTTGCCCTTTTAAGGAAATAGTGTCAAGAAAAGCACAAACCTGAAGCCAAGGCGAAGGAATACCATAATAAGTGTATTCTTGTGGAATATCCTGATTTCTAGCAAGTCTTTCCAGGGTCTTAACACACTTGGGTAGACAACTCCAGTACGCCTCATGGTTGTTGGACACTAAAGCAACTAGGAGGCTCATAGAAGAAGTCAAGACTCCTAAATCACGTTCATCTAAAAGCTGTGCCATCCTATCCGACCTGCCAATTGTGAGGAAGAGAACTCGTATTAGATTCTTCCTATTGATCAATAAGACTAACAGAGATTGAGAGTAGATGCTTTACCATCCATCCACATTAACCACATCAGGATTTTTTCTAAAGAGGCGAAGCAGACATAGTGCAGCCTTCTTCCTAACAAGCGGTCTGCAACTGCTAGAGATCTAAAGAAATAGGAACTTTCAGCAACATTTATTAGGTCATCCAACATAATACCTTGAGAAGTGACACTTACAAGTAATTTTTGAACATCAGGAGCCAGAGATTCAGCAAATTCTCTCCCGCCAATATTTCCAACCTTAAAATTTATGATCAAATGGAATAAGCAGAAGCTAGTAAGGAAAATACATAAGGTGAACATAAAGAAGTTGAGGCAGAACATAAAAATTATAATTTAAACCAATATGTTTGAATCAACTATCCATAAAGAATAATAGGGATAAAGAGAATCCAACACCATACCAATGTCAAAGCAAGACACTGAAAAGTCTCATTGCGACCAATAATGTCATTGCGGACAGTATTAATTGCTAATCTCAGGAAATCATGGTTCTCATTTAGAAGACATGATGTCACTATGTAGCCAACCTGCAGCAACTCGGAATGTGTGAAGACGCTTGGCAAGTGATGAACAATATCCTTAATCAATTTTTTGAGTTTTCTGCAATCCATACCTGTTTTTCAGGATACTTTGGTGCAGATATTAAAGAAACGGCTTCCATGTGGCCAAAATCAACATCATAGCCTAGCATATAAATGTAAAGCATTTTCCAGACATATTTCTTCTTCTCATAAGGTGACAAACCCTGTTCAACACAAATACAAACAAATGATAAGCAATGGTATTACGAGCTCCCAAGAACTAACGATTATTAAAGGTTTGAGTCACTTGAGCGCCAACTAACTAAGGTTGCATGACAAATGGATGGACATTGGCATACAGAGATCATAAATTTCACATATTAATTTCCTCAGTAAGGAAAAGAAATGAGATCGAATATGAATTCATATGTTTACACTTATTTGGAGTATGCATGAGCCAAGGCCTTAGCTAATAAGTTAAATTTCTGGCATTGAATTGTGCTAGGTCTAGCATTTTCAGGGGAAAAGACAATAATAGTAAAAGAGTTTTGCCTATTTTCCAGTTCATCATAAAGACTTCCGACCAACCAAACAATCCTTAAATTTATGCTCCTTGACCTTTAGGACCAAATCATGCATAGCGCATTCAATCTATGTCACCTTTACAAAACCTATTGTTGTTTTCAATTGTATTTATCTATGCTTGTATGCATGCATACATCTACTGGAGTGTTAACTGGTAGCTAACAATGACTGATATCAATGAGATGAAACATACCATGAAGAAGTCAGTTTGTAGTAATGCTAATGTGCAAAATCAAGTTAAAAGTAATTTTTCTACTTAAGAGGGGGTTGATTTAATAAGAAAATCTCAGATCTGAAATCCCCCTTGCTTAAAACGGCTGAATATTCCTAGCAAATTACCACATTTTTTTCTTATATAAACTACATAAAAGAGATAATCCAATGGATAAACGATTCTTGAAAAGAACAGAGCTGAGAGGAGTCAAGAGCCACAAGAGAATTATCATTTATCATATTCATCTAATTCCACAGATGATATAATGCTAATTATGCTATCCAGGCTGAAACAGCATTGGTGTGAGTACTCTTACTTAAACATGCCCATTTTCACAACTGTAAAACAATTCATGAATAACTCTTATTTTCAAATGTAGGTTATCCAATAAATCCACATCTATTTCCCTTTTCCCTTTTGTGTTTCTTAGATCAGCATTGGTGTTTTAACTGAAGCTGAAGGGGCATAAGAATTTTGCATCACAGCCACAGATCTTATGAAACACAAAAATGTTGATCATTTATTAGACCTTTAGTGGTTGTGGTTCACGCTAAAATTGCATCAAGAACTTTGTTCAGCTTGATTGAATTTTCTAATTCTGCATGAACTGCAATAAGACAACCAGAACCATTAGAGGCCTTTCCACGAAGTTAACACCATCACATCACATCACATCGGATATTACATACTTCATTATACGTGAACTAGGATTCCAAAATTATATCCACGACATGTGTGTTTTAATGAAGCAATAAAAGCTAGGTTTGGATAGCACACTGCCTCTCGAGAGTCGAGAGTAAGAAACAGCAAACACTTTCAAATGTCTTATAGCTAAAGTCTTCGACATATAATTTTTATCATAAAAAAGATACATACTGCATTCATTCAATGTCAAAGATTCAAGGAACTGAAACTCATGTTCTCTAGCAAGCAATCTGAAAGAATGTGCTACGAACCCCCACCCCGTGGGCCCGTGGCGTTACACTATCCTTCCTGAGTGTACTGCTAAAACCCACCAATCCACCCTATGAACCCACCAATCCACCCCTCAAAGTCAAATCCACCCAATCCAACCTATGAACCCTAAAACACACCTCCTCACTTAATAGCACCATTACAAGCCTCCCATTTAGTCTAACCTAAATTCCTTAAGAAAATCCCAATCCCGCAAACCCTGAATTCCAGCTCGTCTCCACACCCAAACGCCAGAATTTCATGCCATATCAAGAAATTCGTGAAATGTCGAATGACTTCAAACTCGTACAGCAATTACACACACAATAGCTCACACATGCCTATCCTATCACGTAAAACTTGCCTTTTCGTGCTTAAAGCGAGTTCGAATGTTCCCAAGCTCCTTGTCAACACGGAGACGCTCCTGCTCTTTGTTCTGACAATTCCGGATGTCGCTGATGAAAACCGACAACCCTCTCATGCCGGAAAGCGCCATCTCTCAGATCCAGCAATCCTCCAGATCCGACGTCTATCAATTCGTAGATCTCAATCAAATTGCGACGGGCAAATTATCAGAATTTGCAGCTTTCCGGTGATAATCCGCCGCCGATGAATGGGTGTGTGAATGCTTAGAGCGAGAAAGATAGACTATGTTGTGAGGTGCGATCTAGAGAGAAACTGTGAAAGCCGTCGCACAGTGGAGGGAGACGACCTTTATTTCGGTGTTTATTAGTAAAAAATTCTTCTAAATTTCGTTATTGGAATTTATTTCTCGAGCTTTAATTTGAATTTCATTTTGGGTTTTATTACAATGTTTCTATAATTTCTTTTGTGTCGGGTCAAATCTTGGTAAAAGTGGACCTTGGTCCAGAATGTCTCGTGTTATGACTGTGTGGGTAGAATTCCATATATATGGATGAGGTAGCCATTTATTTCGAATGATATATTAGATTGATATAAGTTTTAATTTTAATTCAAAAGATTTTCTAAATTTTGATAATGATATATTAGCACTTAATAAATTGATTTAATTTTTAAATTTAGAGTGCGCTCATTCACCCTTTAATGCCGAAAAGTCATGTTACTAATTGAAATTTTTTGTGGAAATCGTGCTCTAATAAAGAGTCAATTGCCTTACTATATATTTTTAGGTGTCAACACAATTTTTTGGTACTGAAAAAATTAGTTTAATGTAGTAATTACTAATTTATTACTACCCAAAGTGTGGAACGTTCACAATTTGAGCTATAAAATATTTATCCTATAATTGGTTTATAAAGGAATTACACAATTCAATAATCTCAAAATTATTCAATTCATTAGATTATGTGATGGATAAATTTGTATTGCTTGCAGTAAACGACTAGTGGATTTGTGGAATCACCAAGTATTTATTTAAGGAAGTAGAGAAAATATTTCTATAATTTAGCATTATCCAAAGTGTGGAACGTTCATAAATTGAGCTATAAAGTAATATTTATCTTAGAATTAGTTTATAAAGGGGTTTTACATGATTCAATAATTTCAAAATTATTCAATTCATTAGATTATGTGACGGATAAATTTGCATCGCTTTTATCTATCTACATAATTAGTAATAGTAAACGACTAGTGGATTCGTGGAATCACCAAGTATTTGTTTAAGGAAAACGGAGAAAATGTTGCTATACACGATTTGAAGAATCTTTAAAAAAAAAAAAGAATCAAGATTGTAGTGTTGGTTGAATGCAGCATTTTGGATTTTGTGTTATAATAATAATAATAATAATAATAATAATAATAATAATAATAATAATAATAATAATAATAATAATAATAATAATAATAATTGTTTTAGGTAAAAATAATTCATTATATAGTCTTCTCTGGTGATGGTGTTATTTTAGATTCGAACTATAAAAAGTTATTATCTATAAATGTGTTCGTGATACTTATAAATTAGAATGTGACATTTTAGACTATAAGTCTCCCTTTCTTGAATTGGGTCATCTCTCCGGTAGAGGTGGCAAAGTAGCGGGTTGGACCGGTCCGGGTCCGGACTCGTCGGGTTTTATATTTTTCCAGGTGGTAGGCCTGTCTGAAATTTTCTAGTCTAAAATATGAACTCAAACCAACCCCTGACGGACTTTCAGGTGACGGCTTTTTTAGATTATTTTCTAATCTTTTAATATATAAAAATAAATAAATTAATTAATTTCATAATTAAAATCACATAATTCCAACTTAAATAAAGAATCAATGATAAGAACATATTGAGCTTACTTATTCTTATGATAATATTTTTTGTACATTTTGACCTATTTATGTATTCATACGATGATGTTGTAATGTAGTATAATTTTAATTCTTTAATTTAAGGAGAAATAAATTAGTAATTACAAATCAAAGGTAAATGATATTATTAAACGTCAATTCTACTTATACGCCTAAAATAATAGAAAAAATAAATTAATGATACAGTATATATTTAAGCTCAATGATTCAAAATAGTTTTTACATATTATAAGGTCATTAATCATCAGTCTATATGTTTTTGGAGATAATTTCTTTTAGGAATTATTTTTGAATGATTTATATATGAAGTTATTATTTTTTTTCAGAATTTTGATGTGTTGCAATTAAAGAAAAAATATTTTCCTGATCAGTATGTGAATTAGTAAGAAAATTTTACTATAAAATATAATTAATATTATTAAAAAATTATAGATATGTATTAAACAATTTATATTTAATAGAATATTGGACGGGCTTTTTTAGTCCAAAACCCTGAGCTTTTTTGGTCCGAAGCCCGGTAGGCCCGAGGTTTTTTCAGGCGGGCTTTCTAGGCCTGATTTTTTCGAGCCTTTAATTTTTAAGCCCAAACCAACCCAAACCCCGAGTACCATGGGCGGGCTTTTCAGGCCGGGCTCATTTTGTCGGCTCTATCTCCAGGTCATATTTGTTTAAATTTCAATTGCACGAGTTAGCATTACTATTAATTTTCTTTGCTTTTTTTTAATTTAGGTTTGAAATAATATTTTCTCCCCATGTGATATTTGTTTAAGTTTCAATTGCACGAGTTAGCATTACTATTAATTTGCTTTTTAAAAAAAAAAATAGGGTCGAAATAATATTTTGATCAGATTTAAAACCAATCGAAAAATATATTTGTTATATCGTCTCTATGATAATCGGTTGATATTTTGTATGTTAGTGAGTTAAATTTAGTTTAGACATGTCCTTTGTCTCGAAGAGAAACCAAACCAAGACGTTCACATAAGAATGAAGTCGGTGAGTGCATGAACCAGCGAACAAAAAATCGATTGAACCCATCGGTTTTGGTCGGTCCGATTTTTCTTTCTTTTTTTTTTTACAAAATTGGTTTTGGTTTGATTGTCGGTTTTAAGTTTTAGGGTCGATCGGTAACCGAATCAATCAAACCCATCATATATAATATATTATTTAATTTAATATGTTCCTTATATATTTGTGATTAAATATTGATAAGTTGGGTGTTGCTCAAGTATTTGTGATGTTTTATTGGTTATTTGTGACATTATGATTTTTTTAATGTGTTTGCTTTGAAATTAAGATAAATACAATTTTATTTGGAAAATATATACATATCAAATATATAATCGATCGGTTTTTAGGTTCGATTGAAATCGATCGAGTTTGTTCATTATATTTTTGGTTGGTCCTAAAATTTCAATCAGTCGGTTCGATTAAAAAAAAAGAATTCAATTCGATTTTCAATTTGATAGATTTTGATCAGTCGATTGACTAACTGATTCACAACCCTAGAGTCGACGAAATCAGAAACAACAAACAACATAATTAAAGCTATTTTCAAACATCAGAATAAGAGTTCAACGATGAAAGTACTCTCGTTAGAAAAAATGAGTTCGGTGAACGTTATGGGAACTGATGATTACTGTGACATCAAATAGTAAGAGTCAAACAAGCATCAGAAGATCAAAGAACCCAAAGGACTCAAATATTCGCTCAGTAAATCTGAAGTCAGTTGTAACTTTATCGTAGATCAGATACCTAAAGATAAAGTCATAAGAAGTTCGAGGGATTCAGCGGGGGTGAGACGTGGACTTAGTTGAAGATCGAAGATAGAAGCAAATGAAGAAAAGTTAGATCTGTTGAGAGATTGTTGAACACATTTATCTGACTCACTAATTGACAAAACACAAAACAACAAATCTAACGATTGTATTTCAAATATAGAGTTTAAATTTCAAAAGGCTCTCTTTCAACAACTAGTTTAAGTTTTAATCATTTATAAATACGGAACTTTTTCAATCGGAACAAAAAAAAAAGTAGAAGTTGGTGCTCTTAGGTAGAAGGCACAACTCCACCTTCGACTCTAACTCTGGCAAGACTTACACAAATTTTATTTTTCTATTTCTAACTGGTTATAATAAATGAAACAATCTTTATATTAAGTTATATTCCGTTAAGTTTTGAAGGAAAATACTTTACTTTGTTATTTATAGATAGAAATTTAGGAACCAACTTCATTTTAGCTATGGTCCAATCATCTTAAGTTGTTAGCCGTGGTGGAGCATCATGATGAAAGAAAATGATGCGGCTAGGTTTCAACCACCTAAAACGTTGATTGTGATGGAGCATGACGATGCATCGAAATGATGAGATTATGATTCAACCACTGGAACTCATCTTAAATGTGTATACTCGTATGTGTCCTAAATTTGGTTAAAGATTTTTATTACTCATTCTTGTTTGAAACTCATATAATAATACATATTAATTACCCGAACCTATTAATAAGTATAAATTGTTATAATAATTGATTATTCGTCGCAATAGCAATCTAAACATTGCAAAGTAAACATTGATAATAAATAAAATAAAGAAAAAAATATTAAAAATATAAAGAAATTCACGTAGGTATGTCAAATAATGTTCGGATCCGTTTAGAATTATATATCCGTACATGTCCCAAATCCGATTTTAAAGTGAATTTACCACCTTTTTATAATAAATCATGGTCTTGATAATAAGGCATGGTCCAAATCTGAGTGACTCTAGGTGTATAGAGGAATACATGTGATGAAAACTTTTAAGGTTTTGACCTGAATTAACGCGATACAATCTTTTAGATAGGAACCCTATGGACGTTAAGTAGCTTATCAGTTGAAACGATATCTATGTGCAAAAGTGGTGGGGCTGAAGCTTACTCGGTTGATTAAAAAACTTTTTAAAACTTAAACTCAGATTATTCGTTAGTCAAGTTATATGCGAATTGGATGATTGATTCAGTTTAGTTAAATATGTTAAATGATAGGCAAGAAATGCACATGGACACGAGATTTTTAACGTGGTTCGAAGAAACTCTCATACATCCACGACCTGATAATAGGTGAATTCCTTAATCCTAAGGAACTCCTTGTTTTAGACTTCCAACGAAAGTGATTCATGTATTAGAGATCTAAAATCCTTAGATTATATGACCAAGACCAATCGCATTTTTCTTCGCACTTTTTTACAACAACAACTTTGTTGCTTACTTACACGTCAACTACACCTTACAATTTGCTTGGTGGGTTCAATGCCACTAGTTTTCCAACTAATTGTGAGTGGTACTTCATAATGAGAACGAATGATAAGATAGGCATCACTTGTTCTAAGCTTTGGATACGTAAGAATACTTCCTAGCGACACACTAAGGATTGTATCGAGTGTAGGAATCCCTAAGTAGAACACTTGGGAAATTCTATCTGATTTTGAATGTTCTTGTAGAGTGAACTTTGAATGCTTGAAATTCGTTTGAATGCTAGATTTCTCGTAATTGTGTATGTAGACGAAGTCCGCTATTTATAATATGATATTTAAAACTAGTAGTTGGAAGTTGACCATTTGAAATTCAAACTATATTATGCAGTTGAAATAGTCGTTGGACTTGTCTTGTAGTGTCTTTGCCACATTTTGAGATGAGAGCTCGAGACTTTCTTACTTCTTATTCTTCAGCTTCGCCGAAATATCAGAGTCTGCAACTCTTTGAGTCCTCAGTTTGTCATTCTTCTAATAAGTTATTTGACGACTTTAGACTATCTAATACGTTTCCTCAACGTTCATCAGTAAACCTGATTTCGTGACTTCGTAGTCAGTCTGTAATTGAGTCTTCTTAGTCTTTAGGTTGTATGATTTCTACTTTTCCGATCTAATTTGATACTTTCAGGTATAACTCAAAATCTTTCCAACAATAGTAATACTTACTAATTATCTAAACCCATTTAAGTTTATAAAATATCTAAATGCCTAATATAAATAGTTACAAGAATTGATTATGTCTCAATAAAAGTCAAACATTACAGAGTAAATATTAATAATAAATAGTATAAATACATGTTGATTACCTATTTTTTTTAATATCTAAAACGTGTACAATAATACCCGCTAATTACCCTAACTCGTTTGAATTTGTAAATATAAGTATTTACGATAATTGATAATCTGTCGCAATTATAAATTAACCATTTGTAATAAATAGTTAAAAATATATATTAAACGAATAGATAAAATTCCACGTAGGTATATCAATAAATGTTCATACCCATCGATTACACGTTCCAAATTTGATTAATTACTCGAACCTACTTAATTTTATAATATAAGTTGGTTCAATAATTAGTCATCCATCTTAATAAAAAATAATATGAATAGTAACCATTTGAAATTGGGAAGATATCATGTAGGCATGTCAAACAATTTATGGACCCGTGAATTTATATACATGTAGTTGTACCAAATTCGATTAAAAATAATTTTACTACATGTTCTCGTTTCATTATCATATAATAATATATGCTAATTACAGTGAATTCGTTTAAATTTATCGATTTTCAATTTATAAAGTCTCGTGAAAAACAATGTGAAATTCAAAATTAGTTTTAGAAAATATAATAAATATATTCTTTGATTTATATTTTCAATTTATTAAGTATCATGAAAACCAACATGTGATTCAAATTATATAATCATATTTAGATTTTCATCTGTGAAGTCTCATGAAAAATTGATATGGTATTCAAATATGTTTAAGAAGTTTAGTTGTACAACGTAGATAATTTTATTTAGGTTATGAAATTGGTACAGTCTCATAAAAAATTAAATCAAATAAAATTTTTATTTACTGAATTTGTTTGGCCAAATAAAATTGACGTTTAGTTCAAATGATATTAATATCAACCACTCCGCCAATTTAATGTGAATTTTTGATTGGGAGAATAATCATATATCCATTTATATAGATTTTCATTTGGTAAAGTCTAATGAAAAAAAAAATGTGGGATTGAAATATTTTTTTATTTAGATTTTGAATTTATAAAATCTCATGAAATTATGTGTTTCAAGTATATATATATATATATATATATATATAGAGAGAGAGAGAGAGAGAGAGAGAGATCAAATAGTACCGAGCCTAATGTAGTATGTAATACTCAATCTCATCCATTCATCTCATAGATCATATGGTGTATATTTTTTTCATATTTTTAAAGCTTAATTTCTCTTATTTCGCTACAATAAGGGTAGATTAGTATTTGATTTATTATGTGATTGGAAAAAACAAACCATGCATTTAGTTAAACTGAATAGTACATTTAAATGAACATAAAAATACATGCGGTTGAACATAACAATGCATGTGGGTTGGACGCACTCATCGCCCCCCGCACTCTCGTGCGCCCCTTAGCGCCCGTTAGCCAACAATGTATTTTTACGTTTTGTAAGGTGAATGGACATGTTTTATTAAATGTATGAACATGTTTTATTAAATGTATGAACATGTTTTGTTAAATGCATATTTGTGTTTCGTGCCAACATGCAGTTTTATGTTTTGTTAAATACTGTTTTATGTTTTTCAACAGCAAATCTCTCATCTATCATTCTCCATCAATTTCGCCTCTCGTTCACCGATTAATCGAAAAATTTTGCCGTGAACCACTGACATAGCCACCATTCCTCTCGATTCTTCAATCATCTATCAAATTTATCTTTTTTCTTTTCAAAATCTATTGTTTTTTGTTATTCGTATGTTTTATTGTTGTTGTCCGCCATTGTCACCGCCGTCCACTGCGACCATCGTTGTCGCCGCTGCTGTCGCCATTGTGAAAAAAAAATGGCAGAAGAAGAAGATAGGAAAATAAGGGAATAAGAAGAAGGTTGGTTTACTTTCTTCCCATTTTGCCCTTTGTGGGGAAAAAAAAAAGTTGTCACGTGTCAGCTTGTGATGCGGCCACGTATTTAAAATGTGTATTTAAATTGGGTATTACATACATACGAGTTTGTGATGTCTCATGTAAATGACGTGAGATTCAAATTATATCATTTTATTTAGAATATCAATTGGTCAAATCTCATAAAAATCAACGTAGGATTCAAATAGTTTTTATTTAGGTTTTGATTTTGTAAAATCTTATGAAATATCAATATGAATTCAAGTACCATTTTATTTAGGTATTAAATTTATGAAGTCTTGTGTAAATTTGATGTGAGATTCAAATTGTAAATTTAGAATTTTAATTGGTGAAGTCTCATGAACAATTATTATGAAATTCCAATCTTGTTTTAAAAGAAATATCTCATTTATGGTCAAATTAAATTGAATAAATAATTTATTTCATCAAAAATATTTATTCGATCAAAATTAAATAAAATAAAAATTTTTATTTGACCAAATTAAATTGAAGATACAGTTTGAATGATATTAATATCAATCACTTCACTATTTAAATGTGGATATTATTGGAAGAATAGAAGTATTCTGTTAGATTTTCATTTGGTGAATCATAAAAAGTCAATATTAGATTAAAGATTTAAAGAAAATTCAACTCAAGATGGAGAATAATGTGGTGCATTTGCTTCATAATTAACTTCATCTTACTTTAATTTTCTCTTTCTAGCTATAATATACTCTCTCTACTCAATAAAATTCTTTAAACTAAGCTTACTAGCTTAGTCAAACACTCTCTTAGTCTAATTAAGGAAAATAGTGAAATAAAATTGATTATTCATTTGAGAAGGTGAGTACATTGTCATGCCCCAATCATTCTTGGCAAGGTGGAGATCGGTGTGACATATACCGTGAACTTACAGCCAACCTTCAAGATTCAATTCATAGACTATATTACTCATCACTGGATAGTAATTAAACATTGATGCAATTATCCAAAAGAAGATCATTCTCGGTGAAGTTATAGCCAACCTTCAACATTCAAATTCAAGAACCATGTCTTGTATGCAAACCCTGAGACTCAGTCATCATCAACCATTATCATCATCATACAGAATTGGAAATTATCAGCAAGAAACACAAGCATTAATCCCAAATCATGTAATTAAAGACAAGTACCATGACTCGCAATTTTACAGAATTTGAGATTTTATTTAAATCATCCAACAACTTAACAGCTTGCAAAGTGATTCCTGGAATCACCTGAATCAAAACACACCACATGATATTGATATAATCACTACCCCCAAATTAGATGATCACAGTCCAATCAGCAATAAACGATAATTATACAATATATAAATTTTTGAAGGGCGAGAGCAAACTGCACAGATGGAAACACTAAACAAGCTGAAATAACCAACTGACAGAAAGCTAAACATAATTGGATAGTGTAGCACTTCCATCTTTGTCCATTAGCTTACAAGTAAACCCTAAATACACAGTCCAATAGGGGGAAACTACTCAACAACAAAAATGTAGGAGTATTAGGTTTTTCCCTAGAACTATCACTAACAAAAAATATAGACTAGTTGGTAAATCTCAAGGATCAAGACACCAACAAGAAGATTAAAGCAAAAATGGAGTAGTAACAGAAATATATCTAATATACATCCTTGAAAAATCTGTGAAGCTTTGATTCACAAAGCTACCAATCATAGCGACTATTGAAAATAAAAATACAAAAACTATTAAACTTTGCATCGTAGGATGTGGAGAGAGATGCTGCAATTCCGGGCACAAGCCAAAGAGAGAGAGGCCAGAATTGAGAAGTCTTGATCATAAAACAGAGGTAACTTTTCTAAGAAAGAAAACGAAGAAGAGTTGAGGACTTTGCATCGTAGGATGTGGAGAGAGATGCTGCAATTCCGGGCACAAGCCAAAGAGCTTGAGAAGTCTTCATCATAAAACAGAGGTAACAGATAACGTTGCAGCAGATGGGGATGATGGAAAATCATTTATAGCTGCAACAACGAGGCCTCGTGGAGAATTAAATAAAAAAAATACAAAAAATGCGAAGATTTAACTTGAAAGATGAAGAAGAAACAAATAAAGATAATAAAATACCTGTAGGCTCCATAAACTTCTAAATCACAATCGTCTAAAATCTAAATCACATATATCAACGGTTGGATGAGGTTTAGAGTTTGTAGGATAAAAGGGGTTTACATTATTTGATCCCTATCCTGTTTCAAAATTGACGGATTAGATGTATATACAATATCTTGATATATACATATGTTTACAAGTTTTAATATAATTGGAACTATACCATACTTAATTAGGAAATCAAAATCCTGATTGAATATTAAAATTCCCAGTATAAATCCATTTCCTATATGGAATCTAAAAGTACGAAACCTTATATATAGATACATATTTATTTACATTCATTATTCAATCTCTTATTTTTATAATTTAATCTTTTCCGTACATACAAACATTCTGATTAGTTTGTTGAGACGACCGTCACTACTAAATCAATGGCTGCAAGTCAATCAAACACTCTGATTAGCTTCTTCTAATTTTAATGATTTGGGAAATGATGTAGCAAGTCAATCAAAAGATAATACTTGTGTTAGCAAATACGTGACTATATAAATGAAAAATTTTGTTATCATATAAAATAAAATCGACTTAAAAATAGAGACATCTTTGTCCATTCAAATGATTTTTTAATACCAACATTCAATTTTAATATCAATATATATCTTATCTTATCTTATCTTATCTTATACAATAACTATACCGGATTACTGTTAACAGTAACTTCCGTTTTCATCCCAATCGACATTTTCAAATCTAGAAATTAATTTTATTAAATATTATATTCTTATAATTATTTTACCTGTTAATAGTTTATTGAATTAAATGAATTGGGGAAAACTGCATTCGTAACTCCTATTGTGCTTTAAATTGAATAATTGTTTTTAAATTTTGAATTTGACATTATTTCTTAAAAACAATTCATTGCACTAATCTTATCTTATCTTATCTTATATCTTATAATATACAATAACAATCCCGGATTAATAGTAACTTCCGTTTTCATCCCAATCGACATTTCCAAATCTAGAAATTAATTTTATTAAATATTATATTCTTATGATTATTTTACCTGTTACTAGTTTATTGAATTAATGAATTGGGGAAAACTGCATTCGTAACTCCCCTATTGTGCATTAAATTGAATATAATTGTTTTTAAATTTTGCATTTGACATTATTTCTTAAAATCAATTCATTTATGCATAATAATTTTAAGAATCAATTGACATTAATAGTAACGGTCTGAATCTTATGCACAAATTTGGTAATCGTAGGACAAGATACGTATATCAAATTATACATAGAGATTATTAATTAAGTATTACTCTCTATACAGATATATATGTATGTATTTATAGTATAAAATCCTTAAACCCTTACATGGGACCATTTCACAAAATCGTGCGGCCTAGCAGTCTCCATTTTTCTAAAACCCAAAGAGCGTGGTGTTTGGTCGTCAAGTAAGACGAAAATATGCTTCTTCTGGTTGAAAGCTTTTAAGGTTGTCGATGATTTATTTTATTTTTTCAAATTTCGGTATTTTCGTTGGAGTCTTTGTTTTGGTCTTCAAGTACCGACTCATCTTTTGATTAACTATATGATAGGATCTGCCCAACTCCTGCACCCAAGATCGTGCCCAATATAAATAAACTCGATATTAAGCTCGACCCAAATGAGTTCGACCAAGAAGACTCCTAAAGCCGGTAGGAACGCGGAAGATTGGCCATATCTAAGAGAATCCTAATTGGAGAAGAGATAAGATTGAGATCCTATCTTAGAATAGATCTTGGATTCGAGATCTAGGTCATTATAATCGTGTATAAATAGAGGCTGAAGGAGACGGAAGGAGGATCTAAACTCTCGTAATCGCTTCCTCATATTATCAATATCTGAATACTCTCTCCGTGGGCGTAGATCTTATTCATAGATCGAACCACGTAAATCCTGGTGTTCTTGCGTGCATTTATTTCCTAACGAAATTAAGATCGATCATCAAGGCGTCGTCGTGGGAACGAAAATTTTGTGTTTTCGATCAACCATTGTTTACAGGGAATCCATCATGACAATGTATACCAGAAGTCATGCATCCAGAGTCGTCGCCGGCAACAACAGCAACAACGGCGGTTGGACACGCCGAGCTCACCGGGAAAACCCGGTCGAGAACCAACTCCCGAGGGTCATGTCCAAGACATCGACGATCAAGGTAATCCCATCCTGCATGAAGAAGCAGAATACCAAAGCGAAGGAGATCGCAACAGCAACCAAGGAGGACCTCCAGCTCCGCAGATGAACCTTAACGACGCCGTCAAGGGGTTTCTTGAGAAAAATAAGGAGAGCTTTCTCCAATGCCTCAGCGAAGCACAAGGACGGCCGCATCCCGAAGAAAGGAATCAAGCCTCGTCTAAACACGAGGCACCACAACGAGGTGGATCCCCAAGATCAAGTCATGGGCGCCATATCTCGCACGAGTTGGGGCCCAAACCAACCGCAAGAGGATGAACAGTAGCGGAAAGGTCGGTCCAGCCATCAAAACGAGTTCGGTCGACGAACTCCACCCCACTCTCCTGAGGGCGGCTTCGACGGTGCGGAATATAGTCACCCGTTCTCGAGCGAAATACTCGACACTCCACTCCGGACAAATACCGGTGCGAGCATCGCCCCTCGACGGACTAAGGGACCCGAAACTTCCTCGCAGTTCGGTATAATATGATCAACCAACGCCTCGGACAGTTCACATGTGCAAACTCTTCCCGGAGTTACTAATCGACAACGCTCGTCGGTGGTTCGACAGTCTACCTCCCGGAAGCATCTGTTCCTACCGCGACCTGATGGCGGCCTTCCATCGAAGGTTCTTTCAGAAGGCTGAGTCAAAAACGTCATCGGCACACCTCCTCACCGTGAGGCAAAGCCGAGACGAGTCCGTTAGCGACTTCATGACCAGGTTCAATAAGGAATGCCTAAAAGTCGAAGACGTGAATGACCTCCTCATCATCTCGGCCTTCCAAAACGGCATCTTGCCGGGGCCTTATACAAAGAAATCGTCAATCGAACCCGTCTGCGACGGAGTCATGGCGATAGTCGACCGGTTCGCCAAAGCGGACGAGGATGATAGAAAGAAACGCAGCGAAAAGCGGAACCTCCGATAAAGGAAGGAAAGACGAGGACGAGGAGAAGCCAGCCGGGCGAAGTGCCTTGGAAAGAATACGTCACTCAATAGAGTCCGGGCTCGGACGCGGAGCACCGAGCGACCTCAATATACTCTTTTGACAAAACCAAGGCGTAAATCTGAACTCCACATGAATATGTTCGAGAAGCCTCGACCGATGACAGGGGGTCAAAACGCCGAACTAAGGACAAGATCTTGTTCTTTCCATGAGGATTACAGCACGATACGGAGGAGTGCAGATCTCATGGGAGACATCGAGATGTTGGTGCAGGGACGGAGTCCCGAAAAATACAAAGGACAAGGTCGACGAAATGGCGGTCTGAAGCCCCACCGAGGTCGGGAAGAGAGAAGCAGGAGAGGAGGAAATTGTGCCCCTCACAAGAAAACAAAGCACGACATTGACGAAGGAGGCGACGAACCCCAATACGACGAGGTCATCTCCACCATTACGGGGCTCCCCCGCGGGGTTACAAAGTCCTCCCACAAAGCTGAAGCCCGAAGTCCCCACACCTCTGAACCTATCAACAAGAGGTTCAAAAGGGACGAGGCGGTCACTTTCTCCGAAGACGACCCGTGCACTGCAAAGAATGTCTGACGGGTCGTCTCCACCATTACGGGCTCACGCGGGTTACAAAGTCCTCCCACAAAGTCAAGCCAAGTCCCCACACCTCCGAACCTGTCAACAAGAGGTTCAAAAGGGACGAGGCGGTCACTTTCTCCGAAGACGACCCCGTACCCGCAGTAGTGCCCCACCAGGACGCGTTGGTGATCCAGGCAGTGGTAGCAAACAAATTGGTGAAGCGCATATACATCGACAGTGGTGCGTCGGTGAGCATCCTATTCAAGGAATGCTTTGATAAGTTAGGAGTAGAGGCGGCGCCTCACGACAGCGCCGCTATCACTCGAAGCTTCGTGCGAGAAGAGACGTGCCAGACGGGTGATCGACCTACCCGTCACGATGGGGAAGGGCACCGACGAGCTCTACTAAAGTTATACAGTTCTTCGTGGTCAGTGCCCGCTCACCAAACAACATCATACTTGGGCGAGACTGGCTAAACGCAGTAAGGGCGGTGTGCTCAACCTACCACCTAACAATGAAAATCTCTATAAAAGGAGGGGTAGACGTGATCCGAGGAGACCAGAAGCAGGCTAAGGAATGCATGCAGGTCGCCCTGAGAGGTGCAGGGACTTCGGTCCGCACCCGCAGGCATAGCAACTAAAGAAACCCGAGGAGTTGGAACCGGGAAAGACGTCGCCTGCCCCAGAGAACTTAGTAGAGGAGGTCGCATTGTATGAAGACGAGCCATCCAAGGTCGTAAAAATTGGTTTTACCGGGGTACCTCAATTAAGGAAACAGATCATCCAACTCCTAAGGGAATTCAGAGACGTGTTCGCTTGGTCGCCCACAGACGGCCGGGGTCTCACCAACTATCATCACCCACCGTCTCAACATTGACCCGGATGTGAAACCAGTTCGGCAAAAGCAACGGATTTTTGCAGCCGAACGGAACCAAGTCATCCATGACGAGGTGAACCAATAATTAAAAGCTCGCATACTATTCGAAGTCAAGTATCCGACCTGGATAGCCAACCCGGTGATGGTGAAAAAAGAAGGAGGGGATGGCGAATGTGCATCGATTACACTGATCTCAATAAACATTGCCCTAAAGACCATATCCCTTCCCAATATCTACAAAAGGTTGGCGCCTGGTCGGGTACGAAGTCTTCACTTCGGACCTATCTGGGATATCACCGTGTCTTGATGGACGACGAAGACGCCGCCAAACGGCCTTCATTACAGACTTGAGTCTTTGCATATAAGAAGATGTCATTCGGACTCAAGAATACGAGAGCCACCTATCAAAGAATGGTGGACAAATATTTCAGCCCTACATAGGGCGGAATGTGGAAGTGTACGTAGACGACATCGTCGTCAAAAGCAAGGAGGAAGCCGCAGGTGTTGCCGACCTCAAGATTGTCCTCGGCTTACTTAGAAAAGTCAACCTAAAATTAAACCCCCAGAAATGCACGTTCGCAGTTCGGTCCGGAAAATTTCTGGGGTGTTGGGTTTCACAAGAAGGGTTAAAAGCCAATCCGTCCAAGGTTCAAACCATTGTGGAGATGAAGATGCCAAAGACAATTCACGACGTACACAAGTTGACAGGCTGCATAGCCGCACTCAGCCGTTTTCTTTCGAAAGCCGTGGATAAGCAGCTCCCCTTCTTCAAAATACTCAAAAAGGCTCCGGAGTTCTCCTGGAATGATATACACAAGTCCGCCTTTGAAGATCTCAAGAACTACCTCGCCAAACTCTCCACTCTATCCGTCCCGAAAGAAGAAGATGTCCTTTCCCTATACCTCGCCGCCTCGGACAAAACCATAAGTTCAGTCTTGGTACGAGAGGAAGGACGTCAGCTCCCCGTATATTTCATCAACCGAGCATTGAAAGGACCAGAAACAAGGTACCAACCTTTGGAGAAGCTTGCCCTGGCATTAGTAAATGCTGCAAGGAGATTACGACCATACTTCCATGCACATCCCATACAAGTTCTCACTGATCACCCACTTCGGCAAGTATTGACGAAGCCAGAAGCCTTAGGGAGAATTGTGAAGTGGGCAATTGAATTGGGCGAACACGATATATCTTTTGTCCACGTCGAGCCATCAAGGGGCGCCTTGCGACTTCCTTGTCGAGGCTAACTTCACCGAGAAACCAAGCCCACCGAGTCCGTGACGACGATGCGAGCCGAACCAATAGATAAAACTACGGAGGATTGCGGCAAGTCTACGTTGACGGGCTTCGGAAAAACAGTGGCGGAGCGGGTATCCTACTCTTGGGACCGATGGCGAGATCACCTCGCACTTCGGTTCGCATTCAAAATACGAACAACGAAGTGGAATCTGAAGCCTTAATTGTGGGACTTCGCCTAGCTCAAAGCCTCAGTGCACGAGCTGCAGAGTTCACAAATGACTCTCAAGTCATAGTGAGTCACATGTTGGGGAAATATGAGGCAAAAGGCAACAGGTGAAGAAATACCTTGAAAAAGCCAAAAGCTTACAACAAGCCTTCTCACACTTCCAGTAGTTCGCATCCCAGGAGAAAAATAGTAGAGCTGACGTCTTAAGCAAACTAGCCTCGTCGTCGACGAACTCGCCAGTGGAAGAAGTCCGAAATAGGAGCATAAACGATGACGACACTGGAGCCGAGGTCAACATAGTATCTGACGACAAACCCAATTGGATGACTCCCATTCAAGAATACCTGGAAAAGGGCGAGCTACCCCACGACAGGCTCGAGGCTAGGAAAATCTTGAGCAAATCTCTGCCATATACACTTGAGCAGGGAATTCTATATAGAAAATCATACCTCCAACCTCTCCTGAGGTGCCTGGGTCCGAACGGAGCTGGCTACGTACTATGAGAAGTACATGAAAGTTCGTCAGATGAAGCCGGTCAGAAGACCTCGGCATAACGCCTCGTCAGGTGATGCCGGTCAGAAGACCTCGACATAACGCCTCGTCAGGTGAAGCCAGCTAGAAGACTTCGGCATAACGCCTCGTCAGGTGAAGCCAAACCAAGGACTTCGGCATAGCGCCTCGTCAAGTGAAGCCAGTCCAAAGACTTCGGCATAACGCCTCGTCAGGTGATGTCGAGCACGAAGAGTTCGACATAACGCCTAGGAAGGTGAACCCAAGTAACATGACTTCGGTAACACCTCGGCACGCGAAGCCAAGCAACAAATGACCTCGGTGAACACCTCTACAGGTGAAACCAGCGACATACGAAGTCAAGATAGAAGGACGGCAACAGGATCGATCGCGCTCCACTTCGTCATAGACAAATCTCTGGTGAATTACAACTCCCAAACCCATCACGACCTCGCTTCTGCGTCTTTTTTTGGGATGTGATAGGATACGGCCCAACTCCCAGGTCCAAGCATCAGGCCCAATATAAATAAGCCTGACATTAAGCTCGGCCCAAACGAGTTCGGCCCAAGAAGACTCCTAAAGCCAGTAGGAACGCAGAAGATTCGGCCATATCTAAGAGAATCCTAATTGGAGAAGAGATAGGATTGAGATCCTATCTTAGAATAGATCTTGGATTCGAGATCTAGGTCATTATAATCGTGTATAAATAGAGGCTAGAAGGAGACGGAAAGGAGGATCTAAACTCTCTGTAATCGCTCCTCATATTATCAATATACGAATACTCTCTCTCCCCGTGGACGTAGATCTTATTCATAGATCGAACCACGTAAATCCTTGGTGTTCTTGCGTGCATTTATTTCCCTAACGAAATTAAGATCGATCACTATATATTCTGGTTGCGGACTGCGAATTCAAATATTTTTTTAGTGAGAATGAGCATTGCTGGTGGAGAAAACAGTATAAGAAATAAGAATATGATATATTCATAGGTGTAGATTAATAGTAATATTTAAATTGATTTCAATTGTTATTTTAAGAAAAAATTCGGCAGAGGGTAATATAGCTAAAATTTTCATCATCCTCTTCCTCATTCCCAAATAATCGCTCAATTTCTTCATCTTCAACAAACCAAATCCCTTAAATGTAGGGAACAAATCTTGCGACTATATCTCCAGTTTTTATGAATTCTTTCTCTTCATCTTGCACACTGTCTCACATTATCTTGAATCTTCATAAATCTTCCCCCAAAATTATAGAACTCAGACACAACTTTTCGTTATTTTTATATTGTAGCATATTTATGTATAACGTAGCACAATTATTTTAGAACTTTAGCACAACTAATATGATTATGTATTAACCTTATTGAATATATGACACTGTGTAGTATATTCTTACAAATACATTGCATAAAATGCGAGTTTGTACTGCATATATATTACTTCTTAAAACTTGCATAAATGTAATTTTCTATTGCACTTGTTATTTGATAACATATCACAAATACATTTACAATACACAAAGATAAAATTGTCATTCAAACTCTCTCTCTCTCTCTAATTTACAAATGACTTTGTTAGATTATTATCACAAACTGGTAGAAGCGATGGACGATGAATTATGTAATAAATATTTTATAAAACTTTCGGAGATTTAGGAAAACAAATACATGAAGCACGGGAAGTGACTACTCCTAATTTAGGAATAGGACCAAGAATAAATTTTACATTTAAATATTTAGAAGATAGATGTAAAGATGCAGTAATAAACGAACAAATAAAAAGACAAGCATGGGCATTTTGTAAAGCTGCTATTTATACACCTCAAGCATGGATATTACAAAAACATATAAAAAGGTATTAGGAAAAGTACTACTTATAAACATAATAAGAATAAAGATAGAAATAGATATGTTAAGAAACCTTACAAAAGAAAGTGTAGATGTTTTATATGTGATTCGGAAAAACACTTAGCTAATAAATGTCCTAATAAAATAAAAATTATGAAAGAACAAATTTAATAGAAGAAATAGGAGAATATAATATAGAAGTTATAAACTCGGAAGATTCGATAACGAATCAATCTATAGTATTTATACGAATATGAAAATGAAAAGAAATAGATCCCACAAGTAGTAACATATACATATATGAATACACTAAATAATTGTTTACATTATTGGATTAAAGAAAAGGAAATAACCATATTCCATGTATTAATTGTAAATTATATCCTGAAATTACAAGAAGATATCAATGTAATAAATATTTTGAAGAAATATGCTTCTTATGTTTAGAAAAATTATTTGGAATAAAAACTGAATTAAAAGGAAAGGCTAAAATTGAAGAAAATAAAAATAATGATATTTATAAAGAAAATTGGAAAAACATGAAGTAATGTTAGAACTATATAATCATAAATATTTAAAATTAGAAAATAAATACAATGAACTCCAAAAAAGAATAGAAGTTATAGAATATACATTAAATGATTATAAAAAATTTGAAAATATTGAACTAAATCAAATGGCAGAACAAATAGAGAAAGAAGAAAGAATATTAATAAATAATAGTAATAATACAAAAATCCAAATACAAAGAACTCTAATAAATATTCAATGTAGATTATGGATAGATAATAAAAATCATGTTGATTTAAATGCTATATTAGATACTGGAAGTACTAAATGTTTAATAGGATATAGTTTAATAGATCCTAAGTTTCATAAAGTATTAAATTATAAAATGGAAACCGAATCAGTTGAAAATAGAATTATGAAAATTACACACTATTTAGAACCAACTGGAATACAATTTTTAAATTTTGCTGGTAATTATAGTTTAAAATATGATTTACCTCAGGTAATAATAAACTCAAAAGAAACTAATTCTAAAGATTTCTTATTAGGATTAAATTTTATTACTAGTTTATATGATAATTTAACAATTGCTAAAAATTTTATTACACTAAGTAAACAAGTTTATAGTTTTCCAACACATAGATATACACATACATCAGAGTTTGCCCGAAAGCGTGGTGGACTAGGAGAATTAGATTTTTTAAAACAAGTACAAAACAAACAAAATAATTTCATTGAAAATGAAGCTATAAAATTATTCTCACAATTTATTTCACAAGAATTAGAAAAATGGCCTGATATTACAAAAAGTAAAAATTATCCTATAATATTAAGATTAGAAAAACTAGGATTAATAGGAGATGATATTACAAAAGCAAAAGTAAATTATGTTTGTAAAATAAAAATAAAGTTACCTGAAATTACAATTAGAACAAAAAATGGAGAGTATAGTGCAGAAGATGTAGAAGAATTTAGAAAACAGATTAATGAAATGTTAAAACATGGATTAATTAGACATTCAGAAAGTCCTCATAGATCTACAGCTTTTATAGTAAGAAATCATTCAGAAATAAAAAGAGGAAAACCAATGATAGTATACAATTATAAAAGATTAAATGATAATTGTGAAGATGATGGTTATAACATACCAAATAAAGAAACTTTAATAGCACTTATACAAAATAAAAAGATATTTAGTAAATTTGATTTAAAAAGTGGATATAATCAGTTAAAATTAGAAGAATGGTTTAAACCATGGACTGCTTTTACGTGTCCAGAAAAACAATTTGAATGGAATGTATTAAGTTTTGGGTTAAAAAATGTGTCTGCTATCTTTCAAAGATTTATGGATAATATATTTTTAAAATATAAATTTTGTCTAGTTTATATTGATGATATTCTTGTAGCAAGCAATAATTTAAAAGAATATGAAGAACATTTAAACATTATATTTAAGAAAATTGAAAAGAATGGTATAGTAATTAGTAAAAGGAAAATGGAATTATTTAAAAGAAAATTTTTATTTTTAGGATTAGAAATTGGAAATGGAAAAATAGAATTACAATCTCATATTGCTACTAAAATTTTAGAATTTCCAAATAAATTAACAGATTTAAAACAAATACAATCATTTTTAGGATTAGTAAATTATGCTAGAAATTTTGTTCTAAATCTTAGTAAAATTAGTGGGTCCATTATATAGTAAAACTACTAAAAATGGTCAACGACATTTTAATATAGAAGATGAAAACTTATTCAAAAATTAAAATGAAATAAAAATATTAAACCTTTAGAATTACCTACAAGTGATAGTTATATAATTATTCATGTGATGGATGTAAACAAGGATGTGGAGCGATTAATTTGTAAACCCCATAAATTCAAATTCAAAAATGAAGAAAGAATAGTGCTTATGCTAGTAGAAACTTTAATAAAAGCAGTTTAAATTGGACATCTTTAGATTATGAAATACAAGCATTAATAAATTCTTTAGAAAAATTTAAAATATGGTTAAAATGAATTCAACATTTAGAACAGTTGTGAAGCTATTGTAAAATTTATTAATAATGCTAATAGTAAAAAGTTAATAAGACAAGATGGATAAATTTACAACAAATAATTCAAGGAAATAATTATAGAGTAAAATTTGAACATATAAAATGTAAAGATAATAACATTCTTGACCTCTTATCTAGAAAGATAAATCGTCTTTTTAAGCGAAATGGATAGAAAAATTATAAAGCCTTCAAAAGGAAAAGAGAAAGTTACACGGCCAAGTCTCAAGACCGAAGGAAGAAAAATTATACTGATTCGGGTTACGAGAGACATTATCCAATGGATATCTCTTGATTTAGAGAAACTAAAAGTGTTACACGCTTCTCCGGACTAAGAGAATCCAAAGATTACAAAGATGAAATTCAATTTGGAAAAGTAACTTTACAAAATGCTCAAATCGCTACGCAGCTTCGAGCAATTACAAAGGTTACACAGAGACAACAGTTATCCTCGATAATCTATGGCATATTCAAACATTGACAAAAGCTACAGCTTTCAAAGTTCAAGTTTTAAATGCTCTGGCATTTTATTTTTCTGACCAAAATCAAAAACCAGAGCAACCCCAAAAGAAGTTTACACATTATGTTATTTTCAAAGGAACAAAAATTGAAGTTTTTCATAACTTTAATACTGTTCGAAAATATATTAATTGTCCTAAACCTCTTTGGAAAGGTTACTACAGTTTTTCAAAGGCATTGTCAAATGCTAGAGAAGCCTTTGGTATACAAGAATTTTTTATTGAACCAGAGGAAGTCAAAAGTTTTGCTCCGATTGCACAAGAAGACCCAAGTAGTGTGATTCAACATCAGTCTTCATTGTTAAAAAATTATGAATCACAACTTGTGGATTTTGAAAAAAGAATTTCTGATCTAAACAATCAATTGAAAATCTTACAAAATGATTGTAATTTCAAAGATCAGACGATCTCGGTCATGAAATCAACCATTACAAAGTTGAATAAAAAATTGATTTTTGAAAACAAAACCCAGATGTTCCACCTCCAAGAAGTTTTGAAAATTTTAAACTAGAATTCTTGATATTCCTTGGAGAAACAATGGAACCATCCACGAAAATTGTTTCGACCTTGAGGAAATTATTTTTACAAAAGTTTTACAAGGATTTCTCAAACCTTGTTGATCTACAAAGAAAATTGTTGAAATTTATTTCAATGAGTCAAAATTCAAGGCGTAAAAATCATACAAAGGCCTGATGTTTATAAATTTATACAGAAAGAATAGATATTAACTAATGAACAGATCAGAATTCCTGGCCTTCTGCTTTTACAGATTGATTTAAACAAGACTGACATGCCAGATGAAATGACAATCAATTTTTACCACAATGGTATGATTGATTTCATGGAATTCAGTTATACAGAAAAAACAGAAGATCTAATGAACAAATTGGGAGAAAAATTTCTATTGACAGCTTGCAATATTTCATCCTTATCTTCCAAATCAAAGGTCTACTGTAAAATTTTAGCTTCTCTTCCAGAAGCTACATCTCACAGTTATCGCCCAGCTAGAAAAAGAATTTATTTGACAGACATTGAATATTCTGGACGATATCTTCAGACCATATGTAAAAAGAGGGAACCAGATCATTTTACATTTCAGTATTCTGAAGAACAAATTAATATATTTCAGAAGTCTGAAAACATCCCTAAACTTGAATTATGGATGAAGTATAAACTTGCAGGTGAATGACATTATTTACAAATATGGGTTACACCAAATTGGAATATGTTCCTTCCTTTCAGCGGAGAAGGTGATAGTCTTGCAGATGAAGAAATTGCTATCATCAATACAAATAAAGAAGAAGAAGACATTGATGATTTCTCAAAGCTGCGACACGATTCCAAAGACTCATCGAGATTTTTGAAAGATTAGACATATTTGTGTCAATTATTAGTTTGTAATTGTTTCTCTTTTGTAATTTTCTTCTTTTTCATGTTTTTCTTTTACACGTATAGGATATAACGTGTAAAGCATTGTATTATTGAAAGCATTATATAACATAGGATAGATAGATAGGTGTTACACATGTTAGATAAATGTTACGCATTGTTTTAGGTGGATATGTGTGAATAGTAATAGGCACCATTAGTTGTTAGGTGTAAATAGTAATAGGCACCATTAGTTGTTAGATATATTTGCCTATAAATAGGCAATACTTCTATTGTGAAAATCATCCCCAAGAAATCCGAGAAGCAATAAACCTTTGAGCTTTCTGAAAACAAAAACATGTGTTGTTAAGTTTTCAGCCTTCTTACTCTTTTATCAATCATAAATTCTATACCAATCCTTAGAGCTACAAAAATATATCCCATTCTATAAAAAAAAAATAAAAAAATCCTTCAATTCCACTGAACATATTGTCTGGAAACGAAGGCTCCGTCCATGTTTCTTCATCATAAGAGTTCTATGTGAACTCTATCTGGTATATATTTTCTACTTTCTTTATGTGGTTTAATGTGTAACCCGAAAAAACACACTCTACCCCCTATATATATATATATTTCCTTATGTAGTATATATTAACTTTTTTTGTAGCATTTTGTATTTACATGTTTACCACCAAAAACTTGTATATATTAAAGCGCACAAATGTAAAAAAATCCAAGTTGAATAAAACTATAAAACTGGAAAACTGAAAATCCACAAATCTTAGTGATATGTGCAACAAGTAATTAAAAATATGCTATGAAACTGTTATACCAGTACTATATATTGAACTACATGTATGAATCAATATATAGATCATTTACCTAAGTTTTCCATGGATTTACTAGCTTGAATCACAAATAATTTTGTATATATTAAGTAGTGAAACATAAATAATATTGAAGATAATGATTTTAAAGGATAAGTTACAACAGATCCCTACATTTGATTCTTAGAAAATGCAATTACTTATTTAACACTTAGTTACAACATATAATTTTTTTCATAACACATATAGTTATAGTTTGTAGCACAACGAAAATAAATCTTGTCCATTGATTTACTAAAATCAATGGTTTAGATTTATTCTTATTTCTTACAAAAAAAATAAAATTAAGGATTGAAATGTCTATAAAAAGAAAGTGAACGAATTCGTGGACGTATTGAAATGGAATTAAATGAATAAATACCAAAGATGGAGGGAGTATTTTTAAGGATTAATAGCATTTAAGTTATAATTTATTTTTAAATTATAAATGTGAATCAAACTTATATTATATTCAACATAACTTCTTCATGAAATTTTTACTAATAATTCTATATATATTTATGACTTCAGAAATTTACAATTCATATAGACTGATGTTATTTTTCTAACAAAGTACTATGTTCAAAAAATAAGTATCTCAATCAGAATATATATTCAAATGTTTTCTATATAAGAAAGTACTATTTCAAATTTAAGTTTGTGCCATCTTTATGTACATTTAATATGTAAACTTTTTAACTAAGTCTCATACGAGAATATCCCGAGAACACGCGAAACAATACTAAATTAGAAAATTATAATTAAGTTTGATCCACATGTATCATCACGTGAAACTATCTTCATAGAAAATTACCTTAACTTCCTTTAGTTTGATCAAACTCTTTAAATATAATCTTATCTTTAATTATATAAGCCATTACACATTGAAGACACCATATTGATTATCAATCCTATGTGGCATCTCCACAAAATTTTATTGTTATTTTTCAAAATTCTCCAATATATAATTTCTCAATGTATAAATGGATTGTGTAAATAAGGTATGTAATTTTACAATTAATGAGTATTAGTTGCTCATAATATACATTACATGCAATAAGTAAATTGGTTAAAAAATATTGGACTAATTAATATTACATATAATACATTACAAATGCCACAAATAAATTATTCAAATTAAATTGGGCCTAATTGACTTAATATCTACAATATAATAGTTTTTATATATTACACTAGTATACATATATCATGTACCTATATAGAAACAGTAATATGGATATGACCATATTTGTTTTGCTATGATTCTTTATATATTTGTCACCAAATAATTCATTTTTATCTCAATTATTATGAGAAAGTCTGAAAATTATTAAATATTACATGAATTTTATATTTTTATGTACTTCATGAAATATGGTGAATGCATAATATTTGATCTTCTTAAATATTTACTAATTATTAATAATCACTTATTTGTTTAATTATAAATTTGTCAGTTGCAATTATATATATATTAAATATTTTACTTGGATGCATATATTTTCTAATATATTTATACATTGATACTTCTCAATATTCTTATTGTATTTCATAAATGTATCTTGTCTAATTCTATATCATAACTTTATTAGTTTATCAGTATTTATGAAAACATACGTGTCTATATTAAATATGCATACATGTAGTATAAAAATATATTTAATAGGTTGACATAAAAAAATAAAGTACCTATAACTAAATTAATATATTTCAATCTATCTTGCAGGTTTGGGTAATTATGAATATCATCATGCATGTTTGAGATGAGAACATGTAGTAAAATTATTTTTTAATCGAGTTTGGGATTGTCACGGGTATATACATTTATAGACGGGTACATTTGACTAAACTCTAGCCTCATCTTTTCGAACCATCGTCTTGCCCTACTACAAAACTCGATAGGTTACACACTAATCGTTGTCTCATTCAAAACTTACTTTAAATATAAAATGTATACTGTATATTTATTGATTTCGATGGAAGTAAGAGTAATAAAATCACTTTTTAATATGATTTTAGATAGTCGACAACCTTTGTGGATTTTTTTTCATTTTGAGTCTTTTGTTATTTAACAACAAGATATCTTAATGTTTACTTTGTAATATTTGAATTTTTATTTATTAGATTTCATATATTATTGTAAGAGCTTACGTTTTATAGATTTGGGGTTCAGATAGCGAGTGTTACTATACGAGTTTGTGACGAGAACAGACAAATCACTTTTTAATAGGGATTAGAAGGGGTACAGTTATAAACATATGACTTCAGGTGACTAAACCCTTATTTATATATTAGATCCATATCCACTATCTGTTTTGCTATGACCATAAACGAGATAAATGAGTAATCTTTTTCCAACATAGTCATACATACCAAAACTTGTGTTCAATCATGGTCAATTGTATGTTAATCTTACGAGTCACTAGCAAAAGACGACTCAAAATTTTAATCTGTGACGATGAGGGTCATACGTACAATACAAAAACTCAAACGATGTTTTATTTAAATTAGTCTCCACTTTCTATATTTACAGAAATATTTTACTATTATCTTTTCATACCAATACTTTAAAATAAAATAATAATTTTTTAAATTTAATTAGGCATTACATCGTAAAATGGTTCCCGTCGAAATTCGACAGGTTACACTCTAAGAACGAGAATGATTCATTTTTTTATATATCTAAATATATTATCTATTTAATTCATATAATTAACAGATTTTATTATATGGGACTGCTTCTAGAATGAGTTGCAAAATTACATTTTAATCATATTTAAAACATACATACATACGTCCTAAACGGATTTAATTGATCGTGCACTTTAAAATTTAAGATTTGAGCTTAATTTCTAATATTTCTTATAGTCACTTTTAATTGGATTCAATATATATATATATATATATATATATATATATATATATATATATATATATATAGTTTGGTTCAAATAAGAACTATTCTTATCCTAAAACTAAGAACCAAATGAATTAGTTATGAAAGTTGATGAATCCGTTGATAAAGTTAATGAATTCAGAATTGAAATTTTCACCCTGTTCTAATCCCATGAGGCGAAAATTTTATTTTTTAGATTCGATAATTTTCCCAACGGATTCATCAACTTTCACAATGAATTCATCGCTTTTGGTTCTCACGTTCTCACAATAAAAATGGTTCTCACGTTAACCTCCCATATATATATATATATATATATATATATATATATATATTCTAGATGGTTTAGGCGATCGAAAATATTTTTAAATTAAAACATATGACTTCCTTAATTCGGGTAATTATTGGGTCTCACTATATGCAATTGGTAAGCAAACGAGTAGTAAGATTACTTTTTAATCGAACTAGGGACAAATATCTATATGCGTTCTAAACGAATTTCATACATTGTATAATTTCAAATTTATACTTTTAATTTAATTTAAAAAAAAATTATATTTGGAGATTTTTTAATTTAAATTAGTCTTCATTTATACATTTACAAGAATCTTTCATTTTATCTTTTCAAATATATGTGTAATTTAATTGCTATAGTTTATTGTAGCTAAAGAAAGTGGAAAGTAAATTGAAAAAATTCCATCATTGACCTATTTTTTTTTATTATAATTATTTCTCTTTTAATATTTCTTTCAATGAATTGTCAAAATATTATGATTTTGAAATCAAGTATAGATTAATTTTTATTTTTAATTTAAAAAGTACAATGTCAAAGTGATTCCTATCGAAATTGAACGGGTTATACACAGGGTAACAGTACAATGTAAAATTCGTCGAAATTTTACATAAATATAAAATGGTTTCCACGCATTGCGGGGTAATAAACTAGTTCAGAAAAAAAAAATCAACGGTATAACTTTATACACATTTAGGTTGATGCAGTGCCGTGACTTCCGTAGTTCGCATCTCAGAGGATTATTATCCTCACACTCTCAGTCCAACCTAGAGCAGAACACTTCGCAACGCCGCCGGCGGAATTCCGCCGCACCATTTCTGTTTATGCGATTTCTCGATTGAAAACGATGTCGCTCTGTCCTCCGGCCGGTGGATTCACCACTCCGAAGCTCCACAGCTCACCGCACCAACCTACGAGCAGAAACGTCGCTCTGAAATTCATCACTTTTGCCAATTTTGCTCCCTCCAGTCAGCCATCGATAAGGATCGGCGCGGAGAACCCGTTTCAGATACAGTGCGCCGCGCCGGACACAGCGGCGGAGAAGGTTAGTCTGTCTGATGATTTTGAGGAACCAAAACTCGACGATAGTGGCGGTGGAGATGGCGGGAATGGGCGGTTTCCTCTCGGAGGCGGGGGCGGTGGGAGGAAATGACGGTGGCGGCGATGAAGATGAGTTCGGGCCGATCGTGAAGTACGATGAGGTTTTGATTGAGGCAGAGAGCCGCGGCGCGGTGCTGCCTGCTGATATGTTAGAGGCGGCGAAATCGACGGGTCTTCGTAGGTTGTTTCTTACCAGGTACCTGGATCTTCAGGTGAGAATGCTTGATAATAGTACATAAATTGAATCAGAAAAGAATGAAATTGTTGTCTGTACATTGGTAATTGGTTAGTTTAATTGGTTAGTTCATATTTCGATTGATTTTTGCAGAGTGCAGCCTGGCCTTTAGGATTTTTGATGAGATATTGCTCGATGCTTCGCAACCGAATGCTGGCTGATCCTTCGTTTTTGTTTAAAGTTGGAACGGAGGTGAGTTCGAGTTTATGCATTTGCACACAGTCCTCGTGTGTACAACAGGGTATTGCTGTATGCATGTCGGTTGTAGTGAGCGAACACTAAGAATACGGCCACTTTGTGACGTTATCGGTTGTGTTGCAGGTGGTGATTGATTCTTGTTGTGCAACATTTGCTGAAGTTAATAAAAGAGGGAAGGACTTTTGGGCAGAGTTTGAATTGTATACGGCAGATTTGTTAGTGGGCATTGTCGTTGACATTGCTTTGGTTGGTATGTTGGCCCCTTATGCTCGTATAGGCAAGAAACCGATATCTAGTGGCTTTCTTGGGCGTATGCAGCAGGCTTCTGCATCTCTTCCCAGCAGGTAACTGTGTACATTTCAAATTTATGAATCTTTTTAATTATTTATTGAGAGTAGAACATAGACAAGGGAATTTCAAGGTAGATACTCATCAATCTCCAATTATGTGAACCTGTGGTCAGATTGATTCTATCTAGATTCAATGGTATGCTGATAACTTGTTTGTATGCGCAGGATTTTTAGATAAAAATAGCTGTTTAGTTGGGTGCATGATCGTATAGTTCTGTAAAAGCAATTTATTTGTCACAAGATGTTGCATCTTGTTTGTTGATATCCTTAATGAACTGAAAACTATATATGTTTTTCTGATATCATGGCCGACTATTTTCCAACTTATTTAGATTCTAAATTTATTGGTTGTACAGTGTATTTGAAGCTGAGAGACCAGGAATTAGATTTTCATTGCAGCAAAGAATTGCCACATACTTTTACAAGGTACCACATCATGATCAATTGTTTAGGCAAAAAGCTGATCTTCTTCTCCTATGGTCTTTTATAATTGTTAAAGCTAAGCTATTCTGATGTTATTTGATTTCTGATGAGTGATGTTCTCTTCTGGATGTAGGGTGTATTATATGGCTCAGTTGGTTTTGGATGTGGTCTTATCGGCCAAGGCATAGCAAATATGATCATGACTGCTAAAAGGTATACATTTATATCATTCTTCAGTTCAAATTGGAAAAAGCAATATCTCCTTGCATATATAAATCCCAAACATTCATCATCTGGATGTGAATCCTCAAATCCATCTTTGTAGGTTCAGAATATAATTACCTCCTCTCCCAAGTCCCAACTTACACATGTTGTGAATGTAGATGTTATATCTGTGGAGGAATATAGTTTTCTTACATTAGGTAGTCAAAGTTAGTTATTGAGCAGCTGACCCTATAATTTCTTATGCCTTGAGTCCATTAAACTACCTAAAGTCCTTTTCAGTTTGATGAAGAAGTTGGAGAAAGAATGAACAATCCATCGGTGTTGATCCTCTATTTCTTAGCAAATTTGTTAAGCTGAATATCATACCTGAGTTGTTAATCATTGAAAACTATGCTACTGCATGGGCTTTTCGACTTATTTTTTGATAAAATGAAGCTCAAATTTCTCCATGGTGGTCAATTTAACTGAGACGACTGTCTGCATACAGGAACATCAAGAAGTCAGAAGAGGATATACCTGTGCCCCCCTTAATAAAAAGCGCCGCTCTCTGGGGTATGTTATTTTCCTATTACAATATTGGTCAATTTCCTCTTTTCCTTTTACTGAAAATAAGATTCCACCTGTTGTTATTTACTTGGAAGGTTATAGATCCAGCTAATGTTGCAGTTATCATCAAAATGCCCTGATTGTTTTCTTAAGAGATTATTTATTTCCTAGCTCCGACTCTGAGAAAACATCTATGAGAAGATAGTTATCTGCCTCTTTTTTTCTGTGTGATTTCAGTGATATGTACTTGTATGAAAAGTTTCTAATAGACATTAATCTATGTTTCTTATCATGGACGCTTTCTCAGCTACAAAATTTGTGTTGACTTTGTTTCAATTTTTTTGGTTGCATGCATAGCTAATCTCTCACATAAACTAAAATGTATTAAGACAAGATTTTCAAATGTTGTGAGGAAACTCCCTGGATTCGTTGATTGTGATATGCACGTATAGTAAATCAGTTCAGCAGTTGTTTCATGTTGTCTGTATGCGTTGCAGGTGTTTTTCTCGCAGTTTCTTCAAACACCCGTTATCAAATAATAAATGGATTGGAGTATTTCGTTGAAGCCTCGCCGCTGGCCAAGAAAATCCCACCGGTCGCCATGGCCTTCACAGTGGGTGTTCGGTTTGCCAATAACATTTATGGTGGAATGCAGTTCATAGACTGGGCTAAATGGAGTGGGGTTCAATAGTTAACATCATCTCCCTTGTTCCAAGACACAGTGGAATTTTGCTTCTGTTAGGTAAGTATTTTAGAGCAGCTCTTGTTTAAACTTCATGCAGCTGATGTTTTATATATTTGAATTTTAGAATCAGTATTTAATCCAATTATTGCGCATATGGTCATCTAGTCGAGTATCTGAACACCTAGTCGCCTTTTTCCATCCATATAGGTAAAACTAATAAAGATTTAATTATCGATGGCAACAAGTTTGAATAGATTTAATATAGTCTTCTAGGTCCATTTTATGTTATAGTTGGCCTTGGGCCACGATCATATAACACTTGCCATTGGCAACCTCGAAACCTGAACGGTCCACCAGAAGCCCATTTCCAAAATTCAAGTTTCGAACTTTTTATTTTTGAGGGAAAATCAAATTTGAATATTGAGATGCGACTTATGTGACAAATTATTAATTTCACATGTGGATTGGAAAAAAATTCGATTTTGGTGGTAGAATGGCCTAAATTAGTGTTGCGGATAAATGTCATATTCCAACAATGTTTTACGTTGAATTTGTGGCAAAATTGCTTTTATGGCATGTTATCTGTACTTATCAGCTATCATTCATGGATTTAGCCAAGTATACTTAAATATATTTGCAAATTGCAAGTTTTCACTTATTAAAAAGGACCAAACCCTTGAAATTATTTTCAATTCTTGGCGAAACTGAGTTGTGGTCATGACATACTTTTCATTTGGTGTCGCTCAAATATCAATTTTCGCCTTCATTAATTTAGATAGTGATGGCTGGCGATAATTGCACCTCATATAATAGAAAAGAAGATGTGATCGTTTTTGGAAGATAATCATACTTATTAGAGAGATATTTTAAGAAATTAATTTGAGATTGAGATAGTAAAACTGAAGATTAAGATTAAAGACCTCTTTAGCAGACCTCTTTAGCCAAAAAGATCTATTCGAATGTTGATACAAGTAATAATCGACCGGTGAATCAAGAAGAAAGTGATGCGTTTACACGTTTTTATATGAATGATGAATCAAATGGCAAATAAAACGTCGCAATCGGTACTCATATCACTACAATAAAAATCAAACGGCTATTAACTTAATAGAGTGAGTTTTAATTATATAAATTTCTGTACTTCCCATACTAAAACAACCTTTAGAATACTATTTCCGCGCGAAAGTAACCAACACGCTTTCTTTACCCGCGTCGGATTTTTTATTCCTGTGTTTCTCTACGCACACTAGATTTACGGTTTTCTCTTTTTGCCTTTTTGGTTAGGATTCATGTCGAGAATGTGTCGGTGGCCGAGCACCGTCTTTCCCTTCCAAATTTTATATTCCTCTATTCTATTTAAAATGTTTCATTTTTTTTTTTGAATTGTTCCATTACAAATATCCTATTTTTATTTTAGGAAATAATTATCCCTTAAAAAAGAATGAACCCTATCCATTTTTTAACACTTTAACTATTTTATATATTTCTCTTAAATAATTTCTTAAAAGAAATGAGATAACTTTGTGGGTGAGACGGAGGGAGTATTATTTAAATTGTTGATATAAATTATAATAATATTCACTTTATATAGAAAAATAATTTTTTTTACCTATTATGAGAGTTTTTCCCCCCATATATTGTGATTTTATTTTCGACGTGTAATAGTAGCGTGGGCTATAGAAAATCTAACTCTAATATTCCATTTTATTTTGATTTTTACTAATTTTAATTTGGGTAAATTGACGTCGAATACTTGCTTAATGAATGACAAACACCTTCTAAGAATTGAGATCTCCCACTTTGTTTTGCAATAATAATAAGAAATAAATGACTTGATTATTGCTTTTGGGGAACCGAAACAATAATTTAATTACAGATGTAGGATTAGTTTTTCTAATATTTGTCGCTTTCTCACGTTATTGAATTTGGACAAGTGACAAAATCAATTATTTATGTTTGCCAAACTCTTGTTAGTTGTCACTAGCTGGAGACACGTAATTCTTTGCACGCTCCTTAATTAAATGACCAAAACCATGTTAGTTTCCAAATTTCAGTTTGTACATGAATCTAATACTAATTATGATTACCCTCATTCAAATTCATATTATGATTAATGGGTTGAACACTTAAAAACTCACCCATAATTAACCACTACGAATAGTTTAAAGTAAAGAAAAAGGTTTACTTAATTCAATTATAGAGGTACTATAATTAGCTCAAACATTATACGCTGCATAATAATAACAGAAAATGCTAAGACAAGCTTAAATATGACATGAATAATAATTAGGTAAACATCGCCTTCGACACGAATTAACTAGGTATATTAGCTGAAAACAGAAAAATGAAATTGTTTAACGCCTAAATATCGTGCAATACGGGGATCTGAGATGGCAGTGAATAATTATATATTAGTACTATATAAATACCTGAATTCTAAGACCCATGTGATTTATGAGAAACCGACAGCTCATTGGCTATCAAGCCTAATCCCACCGGCATTGGAACTGAACGACGACGTCACATTTATTTAGGGAGATTTGCAACATTTTTTCAATTTTTTGGGTATTTAATACCTCCGTGGTAAGGAAAGGGGTGGAAAAAAGTTTTGAATAGTGATCTTGAAAATTTCAAATGAAAATTTAATGTGTAATTTGTACCAAAAAAGATTAGATTACAAAAATGTCAAAAAACTACAAAATTTAGATGGCATTATAATATTTCCTAAAATGTAATTGTAGGGAACCATCAAACTTCGATGCTATCACATTTAAATAGTTATTATCAATATATATATATATATATATAAAGAAAATATAAGCAACATCATTGAAATACAGTCCAATAAAAAGAGAAATTAAGCAATATAAAATATAAAAATTAGAGTAAACGTAAAAAAAGAGTTTTAAAAAAATTTGCGATCAATTTAATTTCTACAATTGAAAAATACAAAGTTACAAGTTCCAACCTAGTCGCAAACTATCCCAATTTCCAATTTCCACGTGGCTGTGGCCATCAAGAGCGAGTAGGTTTCATGGAAATGAGCAAGCGAGTAGTGATTGACGTCTTCGGAATTGATAGCGGGTGGGGCCCTAGCGACTGGAACCTCTCCTCCCTCCTTTTTTCCAGTTTTAAATACATCCGCATTTTCTCCTCCAATTTTATCCCCACATTTCCCAATTTCCCAAAATTTAACCAGCAAAATTCTCTGCATCTCGAACGCCGAACGACCGCGGCGAGAATCCGAGCAAATTTCGGGATTGTGATTGGAAAATGGCGACAGGAAGAGTAGATCTGGACGGAATTGCGATAAAGCCGATGACAATATGCATGATCGGCGCCGGCGGTTTCATCGGCTCGCATCTGTGCGAGAAGCTGATGGAGGAGACGCCGCATAAGGTGCTCGCCGTCGACGTCTACAATGACAAGATCAAGCACCTCCTCGAGCCGTCGTCACAGTGGGGCGACCGCATCCAGTTCCACCGCCTCAACATTAAGAATGACTCGCGCCTCGAAGGCCTCATCCGCATGGCGGATCTCGTAATTTTCCTCGCTCTTTGTTTTGACCTGCTAGGTTTTGGTTCCGGATCAGAATTCTGTGGTTTTTGCTGCTTGCGTTGATTGAGTTTATGCGTGCGTCCGACGTCAGTGTTCTTTTGGATATTGTAGTTTCTGTTATATGAAAGTTTTGATAATCCGTAATTGAGTAACGAGTTATCAGGATTAGCTCCACTGTTTATTTTGTCCTGATTTGAAGTTCAGCAGATTTTGTTTGGATTTCTGAATCTCTTTGGATCTGCACTGGTTATGTAATTTGAGCTTATACTAACTAGTTTGCTTTGTTGAGGTTTCTTTCTGCTAGCATCTTTCTCCATTTTATATAGCTGGCCTGTCATTCTACGATATTATGCTGAATTGCTGCTTAGTGGAATTTTCAGTTCCGCACCTACTGTAATTATTGGCTAGTCTTCAGACTGTTGACCTGTTTTCCTGTTTACAGACCATAAATCTTGCTGCTATATGCACTCCAGCAGATTATAACACACGTCCACTTGATACAATTTACAGCAATTTCATCGATGCTCTGCCTGTGGTAAGTTGTATTTTTCTACATGTTTGCAAGTTCTAAATATTAAGCTCTTGTGCTTTTAAGATTTGATATGATTTACATGTTGATCGATTTTGAAGATTTTGTGGGCTCTTGTGCATGTAGGTTAAATACTGTTCAGAAAACAGCAAGCGTCTCATTCATTTCTCCACTTGTGAAATTTATGGGAAAACCATTGGTGCTTTCTTGCCCAATGATAGCCCATTACGACAGGTAACCATCTCCCGTTACTTCTAGATTCATCAGTTACAAGTCCTTTTAGTTGATGTGAAGTGATTTTATTTAGAGTAGACGCCTTTTTCATGTTTATTAGCTTGGTTATGTCATTCGATTGCTGATGTACTAGCGTAGGAAATTTTGTTCTAGTTGCTAGTTTTTTGTTTGGCCCGTGCTGTGATCGTTTGCTTTTTGTCAGATTCCATAAAATTTGTTTCCTACTGGGGAATGTTCTTTCACATTTGCTTTCATCCCTATGCTTTTACCTTCTGAAGACCATATATTTTCAGTTGTGGTTTAATCTAATCCTTTATCTTCCTTTCTTTGGAGGGGAACTACAACATAAAATGTACAATTCTTACAAGAGCATGTACATGCTCTGAAAGTAGTTTGAAATTGGTCATCTTGCATCAGGATCCTAGCTATTTTCTGCTCAAGGAGGATGAGTCCCCTTGCATTTTTGGCCCTATTGAGAAGCAGAGGTGGTCATATGCATGCGCAAAACAGTTGATTGAGAGATTGATTTATGGTGAGTTGATATGATTTCAAGCCTCCTTAGATAATCAGTTCATGCGTGTAGAATTCCTTACATGTTCACTTAACTCTGCCCGTTTTACAGCCGAGGGTGCCGAGAATGGTCTTGAATTTACAATTGTGAGGCCCTTCAACTGGATTGGTCCCAGAATGGATTTCATTCCTGGTATTGATGGCCCAAGCGAAGGTGTTCCAAGAGTTCTCGCTTGCTTTAGCAACGTATGTACCTTCATTTGCTTGTTTCAGATGACCATTCAAAATTTATGTTCTAAATTTGGTTATTTTTGTAGAATCTTTTGAGGCGTGAACCACTGAAACTGGTTGATGGTGGACAATCACAGAGAACTTTTGTTTATATTAAGGATGCTATTGAGGCTGTTCTTTTGATGATTGTATGTTCACTTTTATTTTAATGTATACGTCTGTATGTTATTAGTCCATCACATTGGGGCTAAATGGTTCTTGTTCTTATTCAGGAAAATCCAGCCAGGGCTAATGGTCATATTTTCAATGTTGGCAACCCCAACAATGAAGTTACAGTGAGGCAGCTTGCTGAAATGATGACTCAGGTAATACCAGCATATGTGTTTATTCGAAGTGGCTACCCTTCATTTAACTTGATATCTATTTGCTATCAATTTTTTGGGTCTCTAATCCCTTTAAATTTCATGAACCTCGTTATACTTTCAGGTTTATGCGAAGGTGAGTGGAGAATCATCTCTAGATACACCAACAGTGGATGTGAGCTCAAAAGAATTCTATGGTGAAGGATATGATGATAGTGACAAGAGAATTCCAGACATGACTATTATCAATAGACAGCTTGGTAATGAATAGTTTTTTTTCTAGCTTTCTTCGATATGATGGTATCATCATGCTCTTTATAACTGTCTGTTTAATTGCAAAAATATCAGGATGGAATCCAAAGACGTCGCTCTTCGACCTGCTCGAGTCTACCCTTACTTACCAACACAGGACGTATGCTGAAGCAGTGAAGAAAGCAACCTCAAAGCCTGTGGCGAGTTAAGCACCAAAAATAGTGAATGATGAGTTTGGTTTCTCTTCAATGTGCTGCTTATTCATTTTCAGGGATATTTCTTTCCCTCTCAGACACAATATTCTTTGTCTCCCAAGCCAATATAGCACAAAGTTGTAATGATCATCATCTTGTATCGTCTAATGTCTTTGAGACGTTTGCTGCTTCGCTAGGTTATACCTTCCTCAGTTAAATTTTGCTGTAACGTGATCGACTCGAGGAAAAGCTTTAGGGGGTTCTGTTGTTAGTTACTTGATACTCTAGTTTGCCTTGAAGAGAGCCAGCCTCGTGTACTGTTTTGTTCAAACTATTTCAGTTTACCATGTCTTATAATTCTTTTTTTTAGTAATTTACTTTTGTTCTTGCCCAAAATCGTGCTTGTGGTTGAGCTTTTGCAAATAGGGATGGATCCGAGTCAGGTAAGTTTCTGTCGCTGTTACTGTATAAGATAATGTAAAACCCCAAAAAAATCATCCGACTCACTTTGTGGATTGAAGTCGGGGATTTATGATATCTTAACTTTTTACGTGTTTGAGATACTTGGGCTTCTTCAACTATACGTTACGGAATAATAATAGATAGATCGAATATAGAATCTGAGTGGGAATTGAATTATTGTGAACATGCGAAAAAACGCATTCAGAAGCAGGCTTCTAGTGGGTTTTGCAGTGGTATCTGCTTAAAGAGTTTCATATGTTATTATTTTTGGATTTAAATGGTATTCGATTTTTTGTTAGAACTGAATCTAATTGGAACAGAAACGGTTTCTGTTAATCGAAAAAAAAAATTCGGTTTCGATTTTAGAGTTTATTTTTTTTTTAATTATTGGTTAATCGATAACCGATTAGTTCAGAATTTGAAAATTAATTTTATTTTAATTAATTTTATTTTGTTTTATTATTAACTATTGGTTAATCGATAACCGATTAATTTAGAATTTGAAAATTAATTTTATTTTGTTTTATTATTAACTGAGAATTTAAATTGATTCGATTTAGATTTTATTTTTTGAACAATTTCAGTTTGGTTACCTGAATTGAACTGTTTCACACCCCTAGTTGGACTATAGAGAAATTAGAACAATGCTTTGGCCTTGTTTTCTTAGACTTTTGAAACTCGTCGAGGCAGTTCCAGCAAACTAATTTATCTACGATGGATTGGTAATAATATTTCTCTTGACTCCATCAACTCATTATGTTGTTTCGTAATAGCAAAGATCACTTTTACTTTTCCATTATATACTTTTTTGTGTGGATTGAGACTGTTGTTAACAGGTTGAGCTCTTTGCTTGTTATGAGTTTCTAGGGTCTCAAGAATCTACAACTTGTTAATGAATGAAATTATTTATTTTCAGAATCTTTAATCAGTTCTGCATAATCGTGAACAGACGAAAATTGTTACAATACTTTCACTTAGTAAGTACCAAAAACGAATTGTCAATTGTTGCCACTGAGGCCTTATTGCTGGTCAGATTTTAAAGTTGGTAATAAATAAAAGGAAATAAAAACACGATCTCCGACAGGTGAAATCCAAGTCTTGTTTTCAGATTTTCTGCCGACTGCAAGTATTAATATACATACAAAGAATATGATCAAAGATACTATCCAATTCCTTGGACATTGTGTCGTTAAGCCCTGCTCCGGTTTAGTCTTTCAAGACTGTCTACATTTTCAAGATTATTTTATATTTAAATGGTTTGTATAGTTAATGGAGGCGTTTTAAATATTTAATGTAATAGTCGGGAAATTGTACAAAATAAATAGATTATAGTAGAAGAAAAGTAAAGTATGCAGCTCATGACATTCGTGCCGAACTCACGACAATTCTTTCTACTTTTCCTTCATGATCCAGGAAAACTCTTACATTTCGTTTTTATTTTTTTCGTACGAATCAACACGGAAAGGAGCCTACGACGGGTTCCATAAGTAACTTAGCTTATTTTAATTTCGATTAAATGACAGTAACAAAAATGTGAAAGAAAAAAATTTGGAACGTTAACAGCGGTAATATACCTATAACCCCACAAAAATACCTTTCGTTTTAGCAAAACCCAAAACACGTTTTGTCAGTCTGAAAATTTACAGATGGCCACAGCCAGACCACCGCCATCGACGATCTGAAATACTTATGTGTTTCTCTCCCATAATTGGGGTGTCCCCTTGGATTCTCTCTCTCACACACAAACGAACGAAACACTGTTATATGTTCTATTCTTGGCAGCGAAGATAAAAGTAATTCCTCTCTTCAGAATAAATGGGTGGATGATATGAGTTTTAATAAAATTTATTGATGTATATTGTTTGATTGATATATATTGTTTGAGTAGAAAGATAAGTTCACTATAAAAAAAATCTAGTAGTTACATATTTTTAGTGACATTAAGAGAAGTGTTATAAAATTTATGATATCTTTAGATGTGGCAAAATTTAATTATATCAATATATGTATCAATATATTTTTGTTACCCATAAAAACGTATGTAAATTTTGTTACACTTAAAAATATAGTAAAATTAGTCACATCTTACATATAGGAATATAACTAAATTTTACTATAACTCAAGAGTTTCAAATTTTAATATATATATATATTCAATTAGTTTTCCGATTTTGGTGTTCCAAATTGAGATTTTTTTTGGACTTAACATTTCCAAAATAACATAGATAATTTATTCCAATATAATAGACAATTAATATGTTAAATATAACAGACATCAAAGCTAAACAAAAAATATTGAAAGGTAAAGAAAAAAGTGAGAGAAAAAGTTCAAATATGAGAAACTAGGAACTACAAAAAATAGTTACACTTTCACATGTCACAAAAAATAGTTACACGTTCATTTGTAATAAAAATAGCTACACTTAAGAATTTCACTAAATTTTGTGACATACTTTTTCTTTGTGACATGCATAATAGTTACTTATCTACAAGATGTCACAAATTTATTTAGTGGCATCAAGTATCACAATTCTTCAAAAATCATATCACTATTGAAATATTTTGTTGTAATGATTGGTGGATGATATGAATTTTAATGAAATTTATTTATGTATGTTGTTTGAATAGAAAAATGATCCGACCATGTATTAGTTGATGAGTATTAAAATAATTTTTTGATGAATAATGATTAATTGAAAAATTAAATAATAAGAAATAATATCTTAAAATATACAACTTTTATAAATGCGAAATAAAGTAACTATAATACATGGACGCCAAATTTTGCTTCATTTCATTTTTAATCTAACAACGGTACACTAATCTCTCCCATTATTGGAGAGAGAGAGAGCACGTGACCAGAATTGAAGGGGTAAGAGAAAAGGAAGAACAGCGGAAAAAAGGTCACGTGGCGAAAACAGTGTGAGAAGCGCGTAGAGTGTGGCAGTCCATGCACACGCAATAACTAAGACAGGTGTCACAACAAACCGTCACCAATTGTATTTTCAAAACCTCCCTAGAGAAAGGGCAAGAGGACAGACTCCAAGGGCATAGTTGTTCTAAAAGATGAAACTGTTTTTTTGAGATCTTTCACATTTCAATTTTATGAGAATGTGAAAAAGTAAATTATGTTTGATTTAATGATTAAAAAATTAAAAAGATTTTACCTAGTATCCATAATGAGCCATCTTAAAGAGGGTGAAACTCTCATACTGTAGCTATTAAGATTCAATATTTGGTAATTATTCTAAATTTATTAACTCTTAACCAACCGAAATGGTTTCATGAGGCGTCAAATGACATACTTAAACAAGACCAGAACCGCCTTAGGTTGTGATAATAAATAAGTTTAAATTATACATTATAAATATAAATAAATTTGTATGCAAGAGGTTGATTAAATAAAAATTATGTAAATATTAAAGTTATACATAATGACATTAAATATATATATAAATTTTATTATAAAATTTGAAATACTTGCTTATACATAAAATATGTGAATATATATTCTAGGAATGAGAATAGTCATTAATCTATATTTTCTTAATATAGAATATTGCTAAATAAATTGCATATTTCACATGAATATACTAATCAAAATGCAAATGTGTATTAATTTAATCAACCTAATTATACAAATACAATTCTTTGACACCCTAAGTTTTTTTTTTAAAAAAACTGACCAACTTAATTAAACTTGATCAATTAATTTAATCAAAATACCGACTGTAGTTAATTAAAATTAAACGAACTCCACCATCAACTAACAAAAAAATAGAACAACATAATGCATCTATTATTTCTCCAATCCAACGCAACGCTAGGCATGGTAACACTTTGTGACTAAATAAAAACTAAATCCATGACAATTATATATTTAACAAAATTTTATATAATAAATTTACATTACGATCTAAGTGTAGAAATATACATCTAAATATGAAGGTGAACTTTATAATCAAATATAGTTTTATTAAAATATGCCTTCTCCATTAGAGAAAAAAAATAGATAACGAAATTATTATATCTTATATTATTATATTTTACAAATGATTTTGTTATTGAATACATAGTTATCATGAGATGTATATATATATATGGGGTGGTTTGAAGGCGAATGACTATAAGTGTAAGAAATACGAATATCAATGGTCTAGATTGAACGAATTTAGTTAATGTTTCAAATTTTATTTTATTAAATAATTCGAATAAAGATAAATTTTTATTAATTTTTTTTCCTGTCAATCCGGACATAAATCTTGTCACTTCCCGATAATCTTGCTATTTACAGAGGGATTTTATAATTTTCTCAATGTAAAATGTTGCACAAACTAGTCGTTTTATAACACATATTTAATAAATATCACGAACACAATTTAGTTGCACTACCTACACTTTATGTAGCACATATATAATACAAATAATGTATTTATTTAATAAATATGTGACACACATTACATATTACGCAACATAATTTATTGGTGTACATCAAATAATACGAATGTATTCTATCCGTGCAACAAAAATATATAATCCATCTAAAATAAGAATTTATAAGATAGATTACAACAAATCCCTAAAATCAAGTAAATAATCATTTTTAACATAAAATAAAATTACTAATATAACCTTCAAATAAATCTTACGAAATTAAAGTATAGCATATATAGTAATATACTATAGCACAACATAAATTAATATTGTCCATTGATTTATTAAAATTAATTGCTTAGATTTATTCTTATGTTTTACAAACAATTTCATTCTTACATGATCCATCCTCTATTTCTCTCTCTATATATAACAATTATGTCATGAATTCCAAAAAAAGAGGAAATTTTACGACCAATTAGTATTTTTTAGAGGTTCTAAATTTTAAATTTGGACCAAGCTAAGCAAAATTAACAATTTAGTGATTATAAAATTTTATTTTATTTGTGACCTCCTATTATATTTTATATTATATTATTTATGAAATGTAAATTTACATATATAATGAAAGATCACGCTAATTAGTTGATTCTTTTAGGCGACCAAACTAATTGATTATCAAAATGATACATCAATGAATAAATATTATTAATTATTTTAACAAATAAATTTTGTTATTATGTTGTTTATTATTTATATTATATAACATTCAATAGATAATGATCGATTATATTTGTTTTCATAAACAAAATGGTGATTTGGGCGGAAAAACATAAGTTACAATTTCTGACAATTATTTTACTTTAATATAGATATTGATATAGATTTAATTTTGCTTCCATTTGAGCTAGATATCCTCAATGTTTTGAATTGCATTTATTAACAGATATGGAAAAATTGTAAAGGTCGAAACAGTAAAAAGCTTATGTGTCAACTGTCAACACTGGAATTTAGGGTGCAAATTAAATTTATTGATAACATTAACTTCTCAAAAGAAATAGCAAAAACAAAATTATGAGTTGGTTCTCTCTATAATAATTTAATATATGTATATATATTCTATAAAATTCGGATATTCGCAAAATTAGAAATCGAAGATGAAATCAAATTTGCAACCGGACTCTAGTCTGATCTAGGGATATCAATGAGTAGATTTTACCTGGATCAGAACCAATAAATAAGTAATAGTTTTGATTAAAAATCGATCCATTAGACACCTGGATTCGGATCGAACCCGGACCATCAACTATGAGTCTTAAGCGATCCGAATCTGAACAGATATGGAACTAGAATCGAACAAGAACTGGATTCGAAATCGTTATCGATATGGATAAAACTAGTTTATTGACAAGCTTATTTAAACTTATGCTTGCCAATAGACGAATTTTATTCGGACCAGAACCAATAAATAAGTATTGTTTCTGAAACCAGAACCAGATTCGGATCGGATCGGACTATCAAACTATGGATCTAAACGATTCGAATCTAAAGTGGATCTAGAACCAAAACCGAAATCAGAATCGGAATCAGAACCGTTACTTTAAAATTTAATGGGTTTTGAACGGTTTCGGATCGGATCGGGTAAAACCTATCCATTGATATTTCTAATCTATTGCTATATTATTTTTTTTGTCATTAAATACAAAAATTTTAAAGGCCGCGTCACGGTGGACTCGAACCCGAGACATTTGATCTCAGGCATTAACCATTCTACCACTAGACCAACACACGCACACATTACTATATCTCTTCGGTTGCATCATCATCATTTGACACCAAATACAACAAGTCAAAAAACTCTCCTAGTAAAAACATATATTCTCTTCGGCAAATAATCAAAATGTAGATTTAGATAAAAAATTCCCATCTTTATTCCTTTCTGTTTTCCATTTCAAGCTCAAGAGCTTTCCATCTACACAGACACCTACATATCTCTCTCCCCTCCACGTGGATTTTGCCCTTTCTGACACCACCCCTTCCAACCTTAAACCTCTCAATCTTTTTCCAAAATTCCCCATTTATTTGCTGCACCTTTTCATATTTGTTCGGTCTTTTTTCTTCTTTCGAAGTTGATGATGAACTGCACCACTTCTTAAAAAAAACCGAGCTCCATTTCGATGCTATGGCTGCAATTCTGCGGTTCCGGAAGCTCTGTTTTCTGGAGCCCTCATCATGTAAGGATGAAAAACAAAATTTGAGAATAAACAGCAAACTTCTGGACCCCAAAAACGTGATCAGACAATCTACGAGAATTGTAATTCGGAAATATTGGAAGCAAATCGAAGAAGGAAGCTGCATAAGAGGGAATGGAGGTGCATAGATTCATGCTGCTGGACGATAGGGTTGTTGTGCACGGCTTGGTGGCTGCTGCTCTTCCTGCACCACTGCATGCCGGCGAGTTTGCCGGGGCTGCACGGGGGCGAGCCGCCAGGGGCGAGGCTGAGGCGCCACGGCGTCGCCGCCCTCCACCCGGTGGTTCTGGTGCCCGGTATTGTCACCGGCGCCCTCGAGCTGTGGGAGGGCCGACCCTGCTCCGACGGCCTCTTCCGCCAACGCCTCTGGGCCGGTAGCTTTGCTGAGATTTTCAAGAGGTTTGAATAGTCTTACATTGCTTATTGGTTTCATGTCCTCTTTTTTGGTTGATTGAGCTTGCGATTGACTTCAAATTGAATATTCTTGATTGAATTGCAAAATGAGCATTCTTGAAAGAATTGTAGTGTTTTTTTAGTTGGTTGTGATTGACTTGGGATTTGAGCATTCTTGATAAAATTGTAGTATCTTTCTTTTAGATGGTTTATGTTGTGAGTGACTTGGGATTGAGCATTCTTGATTGAATTGTAGTGTTCTTTAGTTGGTTAAAGTTGTGATTGACTTCAAAATTAAGCAATTTTGGTGGAATTTAGGCCAATGTGTTGGTTAGAGCATCTGTCCTTGGACAATGAAACAGGGCTAGACCCGGCTGGAATCCGGGTGCGTGCCGTCTCTGGGCTGGTTGCAGCCGATTATTTCGCACCAGGCTATTTCGTTTGGGCCAATTTGATTGAGAATTTGGCGCGCATTGGGTACGAGGAGAAGAATATGTACATGGCCGCTTATGATTGGAGATTATCCTTTCAGAATACAGAGGTACATTTTGCTTCCATTTCAACAGCTTAAAATATGTTGAGAACTAGGTTTGCAGAACGTGATTCTAATAAGATTTTAGTATGTCATCATAATATGTAACTTAGGAGTTGGAATGAGCTAATTCATGTATATTTGAGAACTATTAAGCTTATCAAGAAATATTGCAAAATGAACTTAGTATGTGCATTGGTGATTGGTGAAGCAGTTGAGGGACCAGACTATGAGTAGATTGAAGAGCAAAATCGAGCTTATGTATGTGACGAATGGGTATAAGAGAGTGGTGGTGGTGCCACATTCCATGGGTGCCAACTATTTTCTCCATTTCATGAAGTGGGTGGAGGCCCCTTCCCCCTCGGGCGGAGGGGGTGGCCGTGGTTGGTGTGCCAAGCACATCAAATCGATTATGAACATAGGTCCAGTGTTTCTTGGCGTTCCCAAAGCCGTTAGTAGCATATTGTCTGCAGAGAGCAAAGATGTTGCTTTCCTCAGGTTAGTCTAAGTAGCATGTAACTCTTGCGTTGTGCTCTATACTCATGATCTACAGAAAGCCACATTGTACTCAAACTAGCCTTTTGTTCAATTTTCATATGATCAATCCAACTGTGCAGAGCGATGGCACCTGGTCTCTTGGATTCGGAGATTTTTAGGCTTCAGGCTCTGGAACATGTAATGCGTGTGTCTCGGACATGGGACTCGCTCGTTTCTTTGTTACCTAAAGGTGGAGAAGCCATTTGGGGTGACTTGGATTGGTCTCCAGAGGAAGATCACGTATGTGATTTGGGGATGAGAAAGTATCAGCTGCAATTCAAGGCGAAGGGCAATGAAACTGACGGTAGACGAGGTTTTCAAGTGCAAGAATCGACAAAGTATGGAAGGATCATCTCTTTTGGCAAAACGGCATCAGAATCGCATTCGTCTAGGCTTTCTTCCCTGGTATCTGCGGTTCTGCAGCCCAATTCTAACAGAAAGTTTACCTTTTGAGGATCTCCAAATGCTTACAAATTTGAGAGATTCGAACTGCTATCATATTAGCACTTACCTACGAAAATTTAATGAAATTATAATCCTCCCCCTTCACTATTCAACAGGTATCCTTACCCAATGTTACCTCTTCGAAGCCCCAAGCATCATGTGGAAAAGTTCAGACTGAGTACGATGAGGTGAGCCAGGAAACGATATGGAAGATTTCCGAAGAAAGAGCGCACACTGCAGACACATTACTGGATCTTCTTCGATCCGTTGCACCAAAGATGATGAAGAGGGCTGAAGCTCACTACTCACATGGCATAGCAGACGATCTTAGTGATCCAAAATATAACCACTACAAGTATTGGTCGAATCCACTGGAGACAGAGTAAGCATAAGTCTGTCGTTTTGTGTAAATGAAGATTGGAATCAAAGGTTTCTGAAATTAAGGCTGTGACTATCTATCCATATCAATTTCAAGATGATAAGATTCATCTTATGAAAAATACCTCTGCAAACTGTCAATGCATAACTTTTTTTTCTATCATCCATCGACACAGGTTACCTGAAGCTCCAGACATGGAGATTTACTGTCTATATGGGGTCGGGATTCCCACAGAACGAGCATACGTATACAAGCTCTCACCCCCCGGCAGGTGCAGAAGTATCCCTCTCCAAATTGACAGTTCTGCAGATGGCAGCCAGAATGGCTGTTTAAAGGGCGGGGTATACTTTGTCGATGGAGATGAAAGCGTACCAGTTTTGAGCGCCGGCTTCATGTGCACCAATGGATGGAAAGGGAAAACGCGGTTTAATCCTTCTGGGATCGCTACTTACATACGAGAGTACAAGCACAAAGCACCTGCAAATTTGCTAGAGGGAAGGGGTCTAGAGAGTGGAGCACATGTTGACATTATGGGAAATGTTGCCTTGATTGAGGATGTGTTGCGCGTGGCTGCTGGTGCATCTGGGGTGGAGCTGGGAGGAGACAGAATCTATTCAGACATCATCAAGCTAACAGAGAAAATAAACATTCTGTAATGGCGGATTATGTTCAAGAGTGCATCAGCAGAAAGATTGAAGGGTAAAATCACCCAATCAAGTAGATGTTTAAAGCATAAAAAAAAGAGTCGAACTACAGTTGGGAGTTAAAGGTGGTTAGACTACTAATTCATTAGTTTAAAGTCCTCAGCTGTAACCAATTGAGTAAAGCTCTTTCTCAGTTAACATCATGCAATCAAGAAATGAGGAATCCTCCTTCCATTTTTGTTGATTTCACACCTAACGAATCACAGTAGGTAAAGGGTATCCAAAAGACGAAAGATGAGTTGTATTTGCTTACAACTTTGAAATCCAAGAGCAACTCAAAACCATTGGACGATGAGTTTTCATAGTTTGACTACAATCTACGTTGTTGCTTGGTGACAGAGCCACATCTAGGTTAAGTACTTCAAAATCCTCTGTTCTACAATCCAGCTGGCTAACTATAGGCTGGTGGTAAACCTGAAGCGAGACATCCTTAGTCAAATCGTTGTATAAGAGTTAACCAGCTTACCATCTAATGGAGAGTGGAGTTCATTATAAGTGACTCACCAATAAAACAGCAAAAAGTGCAATCTAGATCTAGTTACTAGCATATATACTCTTTCTATAACGAGTTCAGGACAATCGAATTCAGGAGAGATAAGAAAGCAGTGGTAAACTCTTGTTCTAGGTGTTGAGTGTATGCAGCATTATTCTAAGCAAGACACCGACATTTCCAAGCATCAAAGGCAGAGGTATCATAATCTAGCAAATAGTACAAATGCGTACACTCATAAAGGCTCAAACATGGAGGTCAGATGCCCTGTAGTTGATGTGGTAGGAAACTGTTATGATGTGGGATATCCCACATCGACTACACATGCAAGTGCGGAGTGGTATATAAGTAAGTGTCAATCCTTTCCCTATAACCATGGTTTTGGGGAGAGTTAGGGCTCCTTGCTTGTATCCCTAACAGAAACAGAGCAATCTTTTACCCGGAAGCTCTGCTACTCTGCGACAGTGATCCAACAGTTTATCAACAACTTCTTCATTAATGCAGCAGCCTTCAGCAAAAGAAGTGTTCCTTACGCTATCATCAGATGATTTCCAATAAGTTGGAATATCGGAAGCCCTTTTCATCTATCAAGTAAGTAAAGGGAACAAAGTGATAGGAGATGATGATAGGAGATGATGATAGTAATATACAAAGGTATCCAGGAAAATATCTGTGATATCCAAGTCAATTTGCCCCTCATTTGGTGCCCAGAAGGATACAGAAATCAGTCTAGCATCAAGTTTAGCGCCAGAAGTATCAGGAGTACTGTGTTCTCCACGATTTAATGGGTGGGCAAGGAGTTCATTTTCAATCAGATCCGATTTTCTTGCAAGAATTGAGACGAGAAAGTTCAATACTTACAGTCATCTCCCTTTCCTAGAGTACTGTTAATATTCTTGAAATAATGCTCCAAATGGCAATCTGAGCTTCTGTGTCTTTGGAAGCAAATGGGGAACACCTCAAATGGACCCTGAAAGAAATTCAGATCTTAGACAAACCAATGTATCATGGCTAAAGATTCTAAGTTACCGAGACGTAAGAAAATTGCACAGGGATAGCAGGAACATTTTCTGCTAAGCATTATGGAAAGATTAACCTTGTCACATAACTCAGAAGCTAAATGGGTTGCATCATCTTGTGTGTGTGTGTTGGCCTAGTGGTAGAGTGGTTAATGCCCGAGGCCAAAGGTCTCGGGTTCGAGTCCACCGTGACACAGCCTTTAAATTTCTGTATTAATTGACAAAAAAAAAATGGGTTGCATCAGTAAGGATATTTGCTATCAACACTGCAACTGTCACACAAGAGCTAGCAACCTGTAGGGAAGGGTATTCAATTTGAGGAGAAAAAAATTATAAATTAAAACAGGAAGATGTTATAGAACTCTCCCATTTAAAGGTGGAGTTGAAAAGAGAAACATAGCACAAATAAGTATTTCCAAATCTCAAGCATATAATTCATGCTTATATGGGGGGGAATTGAGTTAAAACAATTTTGGGAATCTTGCTATACTTAGAAGTAGAAAAGATTGAAGTGGTTTTCATCTCAAACGAAAAATATTTGGGTGTTGTATCCTTGACCTGGACTAATTTTTCTGTATAAAAATCAACAAAAGTTGCTAAAAGACTACAGTGCATAAGACAATTAAGTTTTCTACTAATGGGAAGCAACATACATGACATGTACATGAATAAGTATTCTACTAGATACATGTACCTTGCCCTGGTGATTACATGGAATATTTGGCGAGTACTGTAGTACTGCATAACTCAAACTTATTAGGAAGTTCGATCAGCTCTCGTACCAATTGCAACAGCTCTTTATTTTTGCAAATTTCTTCTGAATAATTATCCATAGTGGAGAGCTCTTAATTGTCCGTAGAATCAGATCCAGCACACTATACCTTATGCAGTATGGATCACATGAGTTAATCCAGCTGCAGTGGGTATTGTGATAAAGGAATACAGCCATATGCTTTTGCTCCAAAATACATATTAACAGCTAGGAAACGAAGTTATACCTCGCGGGTGTCCTATCTTCCTTTAATTTGCTCTTTAGGAAAGCCACGAGTTTGATTAAATGACTTGAAAGGACCAATTTCAACAAAGGAGGAACAAGTAGCTGCTACTTCCTGTTAACTTTCTAAAACAGCCACCAATAAACCTACACTCTGAAAATAGAATAAAAACTTGAGATGCTGACCGAGACAGTTCTCAGTAAAATTGCCTATAAAAATTATGATTCTGACCTATTCTGATTTCCATATATCTTTAAATTACATGTACTGGTAATAACTGAATTAGAGAGAAGCAAATGTGATTGTAGCAAACCGCAGATGAGACAGAAGTTCATCACAATACCAACTATACGATGCAATCAGTAGCTAATTATTCTAACTACGCTATAATATTTATGTTGATCTTGCACCATCTTATTCATTGAAATGCCAAGATATCACCCCACCTCAGTGTACTAATTATATTTATTAAATTATTTCAAGATCTAATCATCTGAAACCCATTAAGCTTAACTTTATCATGAAATACTTGGGGCAACGTGCTTACACGGTTTTGCAAAATTGAGACAACTTAAATATGATGAATCCAAGCTAGTTTCATACAATAGATTGCTTTAATTTTAGCATAGGAACAACTCACAATTACTGCATGCATTACTAAATTTCCAGACTGGCAGCTTTTAAATGGATAATAGATTCACCCTTTCAATAAGCTGTGGGTTCAGAGCATTGTCAGCAATCCAGAGGAGACGAGAGAGGATATGCTCAGGCTGCAATGCTTCTGCCCAAATAACACCTTCACCTCCTTGTAGGCACGAGCTTAACACTATAGGTCGGGAAATTAATCATAGTAAGCTTAGTACATAAGCCACCTTAAATGTAAATGAATGAGCTCCAATTCATAGGTAATAGACATATTTATACTCTTTTAGTGCATGCCACCCTATTGCATCTGACAACTACCATACAGAAGACAAGCATCCATAATATGAGGTATACTAAACTATATATAACTGACACTACATCATACACAATTGAACTTGCATTTAATCACACATTTTACTGCTGGTGTTTACTGTACACTGTATAAGTGTTATACATGCATCAGCATCCCACCCTGAATGCACAACTCCCTTGTTTCCCCCACTGAGAGTCTAAAGCAGATGGTAATGTAAGTAAGGAAGTCATCTTGATTACACAAATTGAAAATAATAGGTTTTATTAGAAAGGAAACTTCATTTTCACCAAACACTGGCCCTCAAATGGAAGCAAACTAGTCACAAATAGTTCACACTCCTTAAAAATCTGGATAAGTCATTCGTATGGATTATCTCTTGCATTTGTCTATATATTCAAAAGTTGAAACTTTTCAGCAGGAGATTAACTAACTGAAAACAATGGACATCATTCAAGCTTTGCAAAGAATAAGGACATATAACACCAAGCAACAATTATGCGTTGTATGTATCATGGTTGAGATTTAAATTACCTGCAGGCTTCACTGAGGCAAGTTAAATCATCAATAGTAATTGCTCCACTATGGCTCCAACCAATCCATTAACAGAGGCTATACATTTTCAGGAAGTTTCATGGCAAGCGAGGCTTCTGATAATTCCAAGAGTAATCTCCTGTAAGTTTGTAACACAGAACAACGATACTCAATCTGATAAACTTCCAGGATCTCAATATGTCTTGATGCATATTAAACAGTTGAAACTTGAAATAGCTCATAACAATCAGATACGCGTCAAACTAAGTGTTACTTACAGTGTACGTGTGTTGTAACGGACTAGGATTATTGAGCAATTAATAAACGAAACGTAAAGCAAACACAGATTTACGTGGTTTACCAACAATGAGTTGGTTACGTCCACGGACAGAAAAGGAGAACAGATTTATTATGCGGCTAGGGTTTTTCCGAATTACAGATTACAGCTCTCAAAGACCATATATATAGTACTAAGAGAATAAACCAGTTGGGCTCAGCCCAATACGACAAGTAAGGCCCAATACAAGTGTTAAGGCTCAATACTGCATACCGTCGGGAGATAGTTTCAAGGCATATCAACAACGCGAGGATTGAGAAACCACAAGACTAGCCAAAGCCCAAAAGCACTTCAAGAATGAGATTCTGAACCTATATATGAGTTAGTTTAAACCATATCAGAATCTTCACAACAATATGAAAAGTACAAACTCCACCCTCAAAAGTATCAAATTTAGCTATTGACTTCAATATATATGATTCAGGGAAGGTTTCTTGAATTGACCTTTTATCTTTTTAGCACTTTGCCTCTTAAGCTAACTTACAGATTCGAGCAAAGAAATAACAATTTAAACAATAATGAAGATGGCAGGTACCATAAATTGAGCAGGATCTTCACTTGCAGCAAGATCCCATAAAATGCAACCACACCCTTCCCAAGTTTGTTCACTACAGAACCACCTTCATTTTGATAGTCATTCGGTGGTTCTTGTCCCTCCAATTTATCATTATTTTCAGAAGATTCCATTGCTTCATCTTCTCCACCATTTTCAGGCAACTTTCCGGCATCCTCCAATATGCCTTCAGCTCTGGGCTCTGCACGAATCAAACCAGTCTCAGTAGCATGTTAACCATCCTTCGCATCCAATGGCAGAAGTTTCCTTATCAAAGATATCACGTAACTAGCATCAACCATTGTTGATACATCAAATTACTGCACGAAAATTCATAAACTCACCAGTCACCATATATCTCCATCTTTATCAATGGCATAATCATAATCATCCCACTGCCAAGTAAACTCATACGTCCAATAATAATAATTTCGGTCAGAAACAGATTTCTTATGCACCAAATCTTAGCACCATAGTGCACCATAACTTAATCCACCTCATACAGATTTAACTCGTGTAGCTCTTCCCCCCTTAAAAAAGAAAAAAACAAATGTTTTCTGTGCAGCAATGTATCGAACACTAAGGATGCATGACCGTAAAGCACATATACTTTACGTAACAAATCGGAAAACAACCGGAAGTAGACGATTATACTGCAATTGGCGCAAATATTAACTAGCATAAACAGTAGAAGAATATAAAATCAATAAATTGTGTGTGGAGAAGGGAAAAGTACCTCGTGAGGAGGGGAAGGCTCCCTAACTCTATCACCATCATCACCATCACCATCACCATCACCATCACCATGCTCGGTGGAAGCTAAATATGACATTCCTATAATTAGCTCTTCGGTTTCGATCTACCGTGGTAATGGAGACGCTTTTCTCGTTTACTTATTTTAAAACTTCTAGCTTACGTTCCTAAACTTAGCTCTTGGGTTTCGATCTACGGTGGTAACGAAAACGCTTTTCTCGTTTCCTCTTCAAGTTTCCCGCTGCTTATTCTAGCGGAACATGTTGTATAGTTACATTGCAAATATCATAAAGTTATTATATTAAATGTAGAAATTTATTATACTAGATTTAATATTTAAATATAATTTTTTTATTTTTATCAATATTTTAATGTTTACATTTTTATATGATTATTTTTTATAGGATAAATATCAGTTAATGTCCAACGTTTTACGATTTTTCACTTAAATCCTAATGTAACCATATTGTTTTTTTGGTCCTTAACGTTTCAGAAAATTTCACTTAATATCTCGCGATCAATTTTCGATGTGCAAACGCTTACATAATTGTTGAAATTTCATGTTGGATTCCACGACAATATAAAAATTAAATAAAACGTGAAAAAGTTTCTTCAACAACGTCATCCCATTTCTTTTCCACGTCAATATAAGGGAATAAATAAAACGACGTCGTTTGGATGAGCTTTTTCACGTTTTTTATTTCATTTTTATAATGATTTGGAGTCCAGCGTGAAATTCTAACAGTCATTTAAGCGTTTGTACGTCGTAAATTGATCAACATGATATTAAGTAATTTTTTTTGAAACATTAGAAATTAAAACAAAAAGATATTTACGTTGGGACATTAAATAAAATAACACGGAATGCTAAGATATAAACTAATATTTATCATTTTTTAAGTAAAAAACGGAATTCCTTGTATACAAATACAAGAATATTGCGGGAATTTAATCTCACGTCATCTAAGATTTTCATGCGTTTCACCCTATAATGATTACTTTTATTATTTGTTTATAATTTATATTATTTTCACTTTTATATTCCTATCCTCACTTCACTTGAAAATGCAATTTTGTAATTTATTTCAGTAGTTCAGAATGTTTTCTAGGTGTTCTATTCTTCATCTTTCTTCTTTATAGCATTAAAACATAGTTATACTCAACAATGGTAAATTCCGGACCTTATTCTCATCCAAATTCAATATCATTAAAATCTGTATAGGACATGAAGTAACTCCACCCACGATTTATTATAACAAGAAAATAGCAAAAATCATGCAAGATTCGACCTTTACAATGTTAAATGCTCAGCTGTTGAAGTTTTCTACCAACGAATTGCAAAAAACATCATCAATCATCAATATACAAATATGCATGTGTTGGTCAGGTAGTAAAGTGGTTAATACCCGGGGTTAAAGAGAGAATGAATCAATTATGAATGATTTTTTTTTGGTAAGAAATAATAATAAATCTAAATCATTGATTTTAGTAAATCAATGGACAAGATTTATTTTCGTTGTATTACAAATCATAACTATATGTGCTACAAATTTTTGTTATGTTTACATCAAATGTTAAATAAGTAATTTTATCTTTTAAGAATCAATTTTTTACCCTTAATTTAAAGAAAACCACGATTTTATACTTATTTTTAGGGATTTATAAAATGGTTTTTTACTGGAAATAAGGTTTTTCACTGGAATCTCAAGTTTTTTACTATAATTCTAATATTTGTGAAGTCTCCAGTAGATTATTTATGTCTCCGATCGACCGAAAACTTCATATTGTATTTCAAACTTCCAAATACACTGATTTTAATAAAAAACAAAAAAACAATGATATCGAAATCACATCACATTTTACTCAAAAATACATTAAATTAATAAAATGGGCATGGAGTGCAACAAATTTTAGAATTAATTATAGGGTGTACATATTTTGATAAAATGAGTATTTAAGTTTGCTTCCCAATCATATATATATATATATATATATATATATATATATATATATATATATATATGTGATTGGGTTCTCGTAATCTTGGCCTCGAGATAGTATGTAGTACACAATCTAGACCACACATTTTGAACACGTGGCCACACCACAAGCGACACGTGGCAGCTCCTTTTCTTTTCTTTTTTAACTTTCGCAAGGGGCAAAATTGGAAGAAACAAATCAGCTTTCTGCTTCTCCTCCTTGACGGCAGCGGACGGTGCTGGCGGCAACACTGGCGAACATCGGCAACAAGATACACAAACAACTACAAACAACAGATTTTGAAAGAAAGAAAAAGAAGAAAAAAATTTGAGGAACAAAATTAATAGATTTTGAGAAAAAATAGAAAATGAATTTGATAGATAATTGAAGAATCGATAAAGATGGTGGTTATGACGGTGGTTCACGGCGGATTCGTCGATAATCAGTGAAAGAGATGACGTAATTGTTAGAGAATGATGGATGAGAGATTTGGTGTCGAAAACTATAAAAATGCATTGAACAAAACATGAAACTGCATTGAACAAAACATGAAACTGCATGTTCCCACGAAATAGAAACATGCATTTAACTTAGCACATTCATGCATTGATCAAAACATGTCCATGCACTTAACAAAACATGTTCATGTATTTAACAAAACGTAAAAATGCAGGCCAACGGGCGCACGAAAGAGCGCCGGAGCGATGCGCGAGCACGGCGCCACGCGGGATGCGCCCGCGCGCTAGGCGCGAGCTTCCAATCACATGCATTATTCTCTTCAACTGCATGCATTTTTTGTTCATTTAAATGCATTATCCAGTTCAACTAAATGCATTGTTTGTTTTTCGCAATCACATAACAAATCAAATTACTAATCTATCCTTAATGTAGCGAAAATCACGAAATTAAGCTTAAAAGTCCGAAAAATCGAACCATAGGATCTATGAGATGAGTGGATGAGATTGAGTCTACATACTATCTCGGGCCTGTCTTCGTTTGATCCTCATATATATATATATATATATATATATATATATATATTGATTCATACTTATGGTTCTATATAACACTAGTATAACAATTTCATAGCATTTTTTTAATTATTCGTTGCACATAAAACTAAAATTTCAAAAATTATTGTTAGTCTATTTTATATGTTGTTCTATACATATGTTGTGCTTATTTTATTTTTTATTCTGTATATATGTTGTTGCATTAGTGAAATATTTTATAGTATTTTTAGCGTATTCATTTTTCACATACGCATGTAAAAAAAATTATGTATTCGTTTGTACGTGCTTTTCAATATTTATTGCACTGGTGGAATATTTTCATAACACTTTTTTACTTTTGCACATAAGGTTTAATCTCATGAGGACAATAATTTTCAAAATTTTAGTGGTATTTGTAACGAATAAATAAAAAATGCTACGAAACTATCATAAATGTGCTATATATAACCACACATATAAATCAATATATATTATTTTATCTAAATTTTACATGAATTTGCTAACTTGAATCATAAATAATTTTGTATATATTAAATATTGAAACTGAAATAATATTGTAGATAATAAGTTAAATGATGTATTACAAGAAATCCTTAAAAATAAGGATAAAACCGTGTGTTACTTTAAATTAAGGGGAGAAAAAAAACCCGATTCTTATAAGATTAAATTACTTATATAACATTGACTGAAAACACAAGTAAAAATTCATTACACATATAGTTATTATTTGTAGCATAACGAAAATAAATCTTGTCCATTTATTTTAAAATCAATGGATTAGATTTATTTTTATTTCTTACACTTATTTCGATTCATTTTTTAAACTAAGAATTAATGTACTCCATTTATTTTTATAATCTAACTGTCATCATTAATTATAAATCGTTTATTATCCTCAGATTTTAATAATAACAGTTTAATCATATAATTAAGGGATTTTATATATGCATTTACGAAATTATTCTCATATACACAATCACTACGATTATATACATAACAGCATGAATTTCATGAACATAATAATTAATTGGAATGTGATAGCTTGCACGAGAACTACAATTACATTCACAACAATATAAATTACACGAACAACGAAGAATTGAAAATATAATATTCAAATAACGAAAATTTAAAAATTTAATTATTTTTCATTAAATAATCATAAATCGTCGAATCTTATCCAATCTAACGATAGTTTTTTGTTCTGATTTCTTATTTAAAAAAGAATTTCATCTATAACCAACTCCTATATATATATATATATATAAATTACACGTAATAATAATGCACGTTAGGAAACGAGATAGAAGATGGAGTAGCATTTTAATTTTTAGGAAAACAAAAGGCAACATAAATATACAGTTGAGGTACAGCCTGTGGCAAATTCCACCAACCATAAGAATTGAACATTTCTACACAGATACACAACAAATATTCCAAAAACAAGCAGCTCTTTCAGTCATGCTCTTTGGCTGGTAAGTCAAACGCAAGTTAAGATCTTTCCACCCTCCTTTTCCATTTCTAATTTGCATTTGACAATCGAAAGAATTGGTTATAAAATCATCCTCGACTTCATACGATCGAACGAGAAAATGGCCGTTCATATGAGCATATCAAGGAGGCGCCAGAAAGTAGTCCCAATAGATACAAAGACGTTGCCCCATCAAACTTTATCACCGCACCACAGTGCTTACAGTAGTTTTGGAATCTTTTGCTGTACTGTCGATAACGATGTTCCCCACTCGGGCTTCCACTGCCTCCGTCTCATCCTTCTCTGTCTTCTTCTCAGGGCCACCATTTTCCACCTCCTTGAGTTCATCAGAAGGGGTGATCCGCCTAGGGCCTCCACTGATCCATGGATAAGTAAGACATTGAGCTGCTGTCAGCCTTTTCTCGGGCACAAAATCTAGTATCTGAATAAGAAAATCTGCTGTCTCGCTTGCATCCTTCTCGCTGAACTTGTATTTCTCCAGAAGAACCTTACTGAGGGGCCAAAACCGTAATCTTTTTATATGCCTCAGATCTCCAAATCTATTGAAGAATTCTCGTGAATAGCGCCCACCCAATGCCATCTGCAGATACGTTTGTCAAGCACGACTCTAGACTTTTTTTTAGAGCGAATGGTAAATGCAGACGTGTGAATCAATTGATTAGGCAATCATATTCAGTTAGGGTTATATTATCAACTCGTATAGACAAACTCTTACCTTGCGTGGCATCATCCCAAGAAGCTCCATCATCAGTGCCAAATGATCCTTCAGATTAGTTGAGAAAGATAACAAAGAATCAGTCACTTAAGAATTAGACTACACAAGTAAACAAAGAATCTGACATTGCATAATGCGTATTTTATGAAATGGATGCTGAGGGTGACTTAGGCACTAAAAGCTCTGCCTGTCTGTTGTCTGTGTGCACATACCTCATCGCGGTCATAATTGTCACCACTATGTGGATCAAAAAGAACGTCTCCAGTGACAAGCTCAAAGCAAATGCAGGCAAATGACCACATATCAGCTGATGTAGAGTACTTAGATCCTAAAATGACCTCAGGGCACCTATACTGCCTCGTTTGAATGTCACTAGTGAATTGCTTATATGTCCAGCATGCATTCCCAAAGTCCACCAATTTGCATTTCAGTTCAACCTCAGCCAAGAGCTTCTGCCTTGCCGACCGACTGCCTCTCTTGTTGCCCTTTGTTCCTTGGCATGCAGCATTTGCCCCATCACTGGCTGCTTCAGTAACTGTTATATTGCTTCTTTTCTCAATAGACTCTCCATTGGATTTATCATCCCTCTGAGAGTCTTCAGGTCCACTTGCCTCATAATCTTGCTCAGCTTCTTCCTTCCCAGCACACTTCTGAGCAGCTCGCTTAGCCTTTTCCGGATCTTCTTTTCTGGTTCTTAGTCAGATCACCATGAGAACCCTTAGCATCTTTAGATGCCTCCGACTCTAGCACGATTTTGCTTTTATTGGAGGGGAGTATAAGTGCTGCACCTGATCTTCTAGGATCTTTAGCTGGATCTATCATTGAAAGAAGTAATATGTTCTCTGGCTTCAGATCTGTGTGTATTATGGATAGTTGATGGTGCAAATAATCCAACCCCACCAAAATGTGGAAACAAATTTCTTTAACCATGTGAAGAGGTACCCTCTGTAGTCTGAATACTTGATCAGGGTCAAAGATTGTCTCCCAAGTATTCAAAACCATACAGACATGTTGCCCATTTGGCCCTGAATGCTTGAAGTGATCCAAAAGCTTCACCACACATTTCTTATCTTCGGATCTCCTTGCAATTTGCTTTAGAATAGTGATCTCATCCATTGCTGCTTCTGTATAGTGTTGTGCACTCTTTTGTACTTTCAAAGCTACATGTATCTATTACCAGATAAGAAAAAGAAAATGAAGATAAACACATCATGACCCCGTTTACTAATCAAGAGCATCTCAGCAATTCTAAACCATATTTAAGTAATATTGCAGACCCTTCCCCCTCCATCCCTCACTCAGACACACACAGAGGCACACACGCAACATACATCGACATATCTTGCTTGCTTAACCATCTACTCGTAATAAACTGAGTCCTCGAAGTCTAAAAGCAAAATAAACAGAAATTAAGTGAGAAAACAAATCAGCCACCTCATTTGATTCCAAGTTCCAACTGAAGTTGATCTTTACAACATAACCTTGCAGCTTTTTAATGAATTAAAGATCGAGAGAACAATAAGACTAGGAGAACACAATCTCATGAAGGTTATGGATCACTTGTTCTACAGATATATACTTAATGAAGATGGTTAACCAGTAACGAACATTTTTAAGAACACAAACTTATAAAAATAAAAATAAAAATTAGCTAAATTTGTTAAAAAAGAAACAAGATAATAATGGGTTGCCATACTACGAAAACCAAACAGTTCAACAGAACGCTGCCGAATATTATTACAAGCAATTGCACAAAAATCCGCGCAAAATGTACAGAACCTACTGATTTCTGAGTGTCCCAAGCTAGCCATACGGTGGAGAAATGGCCCCAGCCAAGCTTGCTCTGAACAACGTATCTACCGTGTTTAAAGGTGTCGCCGATCCGTACGGTGTGGTATCCGCCGCGCCGGTAGTCATCAGTCCCCTCGTCCTCCGAGGTGTAGTCGCTGGTCTCGCTTTGATCGTCTCCGTTCCTATCCACCACCGCCGTCGCCTCCTCGGCCATTAGTCGTTTCGACCAAATCGGAGGATTTGAAGATGATCGGAGATCTGCCCTAGATTCTTCTCACCAAGTTCGACTGCCTCAGATAGGAGAGAGATTAGGGTTTATTATTCTGTTCTTTAATTCACGAAGAAAAAATAAATATGGTAAATTGATATCATTGCGGGTTTTTTATTGTATTTTTATTGAATTTTAAAATGGAAAAATGTTGGTTGGTTGGAAGTGGCGATATGGAATAAAAAATATTTAAATTTCTTGGTAAAAGTAAGATTATTTTTTTATTAGTATCTCAAAAAGAAAAAGGATTGGTTTTTCCATTTTACCTTTTGAGGGAATAAAAATTAGACTGATTGGGAGGTGGAATGATGGCGTCTCTTTTGTGCCATAGTCTAAAAATGCACCATCTAGGACCGTAAATGAACCAAATTATTCGGAATTTGGTTCGATAAAAGTTTATTCGAGTTTGTTTAGTAAAGTTTGTTAGTTAAACAAACCAAGTTTGAGTATATTGATATTCGACTCGTTGGCTCGTAAATAAGTTTGTTAACTGATTTAACTTGAAAATATAAAATTATTGACTAGATACAATTATTTTTTTCTATAATTAGTATATTATGGTAAATCTCTAACTATTTTTATTTGTTGTAAGAATCAATAAATATACTGTGTTAATGTGGATAAAATAATTTATTTTTAAAATAAAATAATAATATTCTAAACATATATCTAAATTTGAAAAATTTGTTTGGATTCGATTAAGCTCGAATAAGCTAGTGAACTCGAAATATTCGACAAATAAAACTCGAGACTCGACTTGATACTAACCAAATCAAGTTTGAATATGATGATGTTCGACTCGACTCAATTCGATTAGACCCCTACATACTCTTCCTCACCTTAGTCTATATCCTCTTAACATTTGGATATTGCATACTAATTTAGATTCGTCATTTTTTCTTTTTTTTTTCTTTTTTGAGTTGGAATTTAGATACATTATATACACCACCATACATATATTTATATACATATTGTAAATTATATAGCTTGTCCAGTAATTTCGCTAACAAATACATAGGGGTTCGATTATTTTTTTCTTTTGAATTTAAATTTAGTTATTTGACAACCGAGAATACCTTGAAAAAACGACAACAAGAAGTCAACAACAATAAAAACCATTTAACAAGTTCTTTTTTATTATGTTACATAAAAAAATTATAAGTGCTCTCACGTTCAAATAGTAATCATATTTTTTAAAAACATAAAAAGTTAATCATTCTGAATCAGAACTTGGGCAAAGCATGTACATCTCCTTTTGCTTCATAGTTCTTTCGAATTATAGATCTAATAGTACGTCCACATTGGTTGTGAGTTAAGGGGGCATGTAAATCAGACTTTAACTTATATATATATATATATTATTAAATCTGGTAATTTTGATAATAATTTATGAGGTATAAGAGAACAAAAAAATATAGAACATGTTAACGTGGTCTATACGCCAGCAATGTTCACGATAGGTGTTCATAAATGATATGTGACACTGCCAATTTAGGAAGTATGCATAGGAGAGGAGTGAAAATTACGAATCATTTAAGGATTTTCTGTTTATGGATCTCACTGTTGCCAATGAGAAAGAAAGAGTTGCAATTGCCATGTTATCGTGGCGCTTATGGAAAGAACGTAACTCTATGGTGTGGACACGAGAGGCATCACCTCTTGGTAGAGCAACCACCAGTGCTAGAATCGGTTGGGAGTAGTGGGCGCAGAAAAAAGCTTATGCGATGAGGTGCGCATCGCGACATCCCGTTTTGGGTTGTAGAGGGTGGCATAATCCGCACAAGGATTGGTTTGATGTGATATGGATGCAACATTCTTCAAAGGCGAGAAGCTTACATGTTTGGGTATGGTGGTTTGGAATTCAAACGGTGAGATTATTATGGCTCGTGCACTATGCATACAGGGTTGCATGAGAGTTGAGGAAGGAGAAACGATCGGTTTGCACGAAGCTCTCTCATGGATCATCAATTTGGGCTATTCTCAGTTTATTTTCAGAGCTAATAATAGTGTAATTGTAGACACAATATCTCGGAATGATGTGGACCATTCGAAATTTGGTCAGCTTATGGAAGATTGTAGACGTGTTTAATCGATTAACTCTTTTAGAATCAAACATATCAGACGTGACGCCAACTGTTTGGCGTATGTTATTGCTCGTAATGCTAGGATTTATTTTATCCCTTATGTGTGGACTGAACCACCTCCATTTGTGGTTGGTCTTTCTACATACGGGTGTTCTTGCGTAATCTAGAATTAAATTTTCTTTCAAAAAAAATTGAAATTTCTCCATATTATCTTATTAACCACTAGTATATGAACTATTCTCAATTTATTTGATGTTATTTATTTATTTCATTGTACAAAATAATAAGACCGTGACCTCCTCATGTTAGGGTTTATTATTATAGGCCCAATAATAATTAGAGCTATTATGTTATAATCCTAGTTTTTTACTCTTTATATACATGAAAATTTCTTTTGTCATCAATATACAACTTATTCATTTCTTATATGTGGCTCTATATTTTCTGTTTTACACCTCAAATTATTAATAGTTTACCATATATCCGAAACTATAATAAATTCACATTGTTTTGTTATCTTCAAAAATATTCAATTCCCACTTTTAGTGTGAAATAATTTCTTCTCCGTTTATTAATTTATTTCTGTTAATTGTGTTATTTAGATGTAGTGCGTGAAAGAAGATATACTGTAATTATGAAGTGATAATAAAATGTTGGGCTTCCAAATCTGGCATATCACAATCTACATGTTTGGACAAAAAACTCGAAATCTAATTTCTTGGATCAGTTCACAAAATCACCAAAATTTGGAAATACGTTCTGTGTCGTCTACTGTCCAAATTATTGAGGGGGCCAAGCAATTAAAGTATCCAATCGAGTGTGTGATTTCGAATAACTTATATATACACATATATAATATTTAAGTATTGTATGCTTTTTAGAAAAAATAATTTGAAATTAGTACATTAGAATTCTCGAAGTATCATAAGAAAATCAATGCGTTAAAGGTGTGGATGTATATTTTATATTGGGAGTGATATTAAAACAAACCACATAATAAATCAATCACGAAGCATAATGTTGGGAGTTTGATTTATATCGTATAACTTTCTCATATTTTGATGATGACGTGTAATTCTTTCATTAAATGGAAAATCAATTTGTATTTAATCGAGATAATAACGGGTTGCCATAATCAATTAATTTGTACCTAAACTTATTATTATTATTATTATTTTGATCCATTTATACAGAAATTTTAAAGGTCGCGTCACAGTGGACTCGAACTCAAGACCTTTGATCTCGGACATTAACATTCTACGATGAGGCCAACATACACAACTAAACTTATTATGTTAACTACGGAATGCTAGGATTTAATGTTGTTTATGAACCGTACAATACACTGACATAGTTCAAGCACTTAGGTATAGATAACAATTGCAGATTCGCAGTTTTCACAAATATCATCATTACACTCATCAAAATATTTATTGTAATTCATTCGTGCAATGTATATGATATTTAATCTTCAAAATTTTCTAATATTCATTATTGGTGATAAACTTATAATTTATGAATTTATAACTATATATTAAATTTATTTGATAATAATTAGAATGTATAATGATATTTTATTAAAGAATTAGGTATATGAAGATTTTTATTGCACCACGTTTTATTAGCAAATATGACAGTTGTATATGTATATATATTATAAGCTCAATTTAACATAGTTTACAATATATTGGTAATAAATAAATATTATGAACTAATCAATAATAACAAATTATTAATCCAAATAAAATTTAAACTTGAATACGAATACTTAAATCTATAATTTTGAAATACTCCTTGATCGATCTTAATTTCGTAAGGGAATTAAATACGTAAGAACACCAAGGATTTATGTGGTTCGATCTATGAATAAGATCTACGTCCACAGAGAGAGAGAGAAAGAGAGAGAGAGTATTTGATAATATGAGGGGCGATTACAAAGAGTGTCGATGCCCTTTTACGTCTAATCTAGCCTCCATTTATACACGATTATAATGACCTAGATCTCGAATCCGAGATCTATTCTAAGATAGGATTTGAATCCTATCTCCTCTCTAATTAAGATTCTCCTAGATATGACCAATCTTCGCGTCCCCACCGGTTCGTGAGCCTTCGGGCCGGACTCGTTTGGGCCGAGCTTCATGTTAGCTTATTTATATTGGGCCCGATGCTTGGGCACCGGAGTCACGTATCCTATCATATCCTCCCCCCCCAAAGACGCAGAAACGAGGTCGTGATGGGTTTGGGGGATCGTAATTTACCAGAGATGTGTCTCGTGATGAAGTGGAGTATGGTCGATCTAGTAGTTATCCTTCTATCTTGACCAGATGTCGCCGGCTTCACCGATGAGGCGTTTGCCGAGGTCTTGGGTTGGCTTCTCCTGACGAGGCGTTTTTCCGAGGTCTTCTGGCAGGCATCGCCTGACGAGGCGTTATGCCGAGGTCTTCTGGCTGGCATCGCCTGACGAGGCATTATGCCGAGGTCGTAGGATTGGCTTCACCTGCCGAGGCGTTTTACCGAGGTCTTCTGACTGGCTCCGCCTGATGAGGCATTACGCCGAGGTGTTTTGACTGGCTTCACCTGACGAGGCGTTATGCCGAGGTCTTTGGATTGGCTTCACCTCGCGAGGCGTTATGCCGAGGTCTTTGGACTGGCTTCGCCTGATGAGGCATTACGCCGAGGTCTTTTGACTGGCTTCACCTGACGAGGCGTTAAACCGAGGCTGAACACGGGATGCCTTATTAGCATTTAATGCGCATTTAATGTGGCAGCGGTTGGATTCCCGATAAAGTGCATATTGGGGGAATAACTTCCATGATACGCCTTTTCGCCTATCACTTTGCACATTCCTAAATTCAAATCCTCTGAAACTCTTTGTCGTCTGAAAATTCCACTGCCGCCATTATCGTTTTCGCAAGGTTCAACGCTATCCTCCTCGATTCTAAAACCAGTAAGTTATGACTTTCTCTGCTTCTTCTTCCTCTGATGAATCTCACGGCCAGGGTGGTCGCGCTTTAGTTGAGTATTCGTCGCACGATTCTGTGGACATGGAAGTTTATACTTTTGATGTCCTCCCTCCCTTCATACGTAAAGTTTGCTTTCCATTTTTGATAGATGCTGGTAGGGTTTCTTCGGTTTCTTCAATTTTAGAAGCCTCCGTTAGACTAGAGCTCGCCTCTAATTTTCATATTCCGAAATCCTTCGGTTTTATTGCTCCCCGGCCGGAGGATAGGGCTTGCGCTCCTCCGGACGGTTACGTCACGGTGTATGAGGATAGCCTGAAAAATGGCCTTCGTCTTCCTTACCCTCCCATATATGTTGAGTTGCAGCAATTGTTTGCCATTCCTTTAGCTCAGTTGACGCCGAACTCCTTCCGGCATTTGACTGGCCTAGGTGTCTTTGCTCACCGCCATAACTTTCCTCTGACCTTAGGACTCGTCCTTAGGTTCTTTCAGTTCAAGTCCAGCGGGGGGTGGTATTATTTGACACCTCGTCGCAATTTTAAATTAAAGACGAAGTCGAAAATCTCCAACTGGCACCAGAAATTTTTCTTTTGTCGTTTTCCTGGGTCACTCCAGTTCGCTTGGAACCGTGAGAAGCTGTCAGATATGGCCACGGATCATGACTTCGGTAGCTTTGAGCAATCCTTAGATAGGATCGGCCTGGTAGACGAAGTCTTTTCCGAGGCCGAGCTTGCGGATGCGGGGCTGAGCCCTTATGACCCTACTGCTGCAGTGGAGTCGGCGAGGGGTGAGGCCCCTCTTTCTCTTCTCCTTTTTTGTTGCTTGGATGTTTTCCCGTTGATGTACTTATGTATTGTTTTCCTCGTTGTAGTGAATTTGGTCGCAGACAGGAAGAAGAAGAGGAAGGGGCCGAGCTCTGAGGCGGGAATGCCCTCTTTGACGTTGAAGGATGTCGTTGAGGAAACCTCTGAGAGGGGTGGAGGCGACGAGAAGTCCCCTTCGCCTTAGCCTTTGAAGCGCTGAAGAGGCTTAGCGCGATCATTGACGCCCTACCGCTCGATCCCGAGGTCGAGATCATTGGTTCTCAACCTGCACCTCGCACTTTCCCCGAGGTAGCGTATCTGTTTGTATATATTTAAGATAGCATAATTATGGTATCTTCTGACTTGGTTGGTCATTACACAGGGGGTCGAGGCCGATCGCCAAACCAAGCAAAGCGTCTGCCTTTGTGACGGGAGCGTCCACTCTCGTGACGGAGTACCTGAAAGGCGCCGTTGCCCAGTTCGACGGAGTGGCTCGTTACGTGCAGGAGATGGAGGACGAGAAGACTCTTCTCGTCCAGGAGGTTTCCGAGGCCGAGGCCCGGGCTCGGGATGCGGTCCGGAGGGAGGCGGCGGCCGTGGCGACGGAGGCGGCTGAGGCGGCGAGGGCTAGGGCGGCAGAGGCAGCTAAGGCGGCGGGAGGCAGGCCTAGGCGACGGAGGCCGAGGTCGGTTGTCGAGGGCGGCGCAGGAGGAGCCGACGTCGGGAGGTCGAACTGGCGACCTCGCAAGGGGAGATGCTCCATGCTTTTGCGGAGAGGCTATTCTTCTCTGGGGGCTTCTCTGGGATGGTCGCCGACGTGGCTGCGGTGCTGAATAGGCGCGCAGTGGCGGACGTCATTGATGAAGTCGCCGAGGATTACCCAGAGTTGGATAAGTCCAAGTATGGGTATGAGGCGACAGAGGATGACGCCCTGGTTCGAGCGTATGCCGAGGTCCTGGGTCGCGGTTTGAAGGACTTGCCCGTGCTGCAGAGCTTGACCTCATCCTCGGTTTTGCTGACCGCGGAGTCTGTCCGTGCTTGCCCGGTGGATCGCGATCCCATGATTGAAGCCTTGATGGCTGACCTTACGAAGGGATCCGGGGAAGCGGTAGCTAAGGCGGCGAGGCGCCGGGCTCGTAGAATCCCAGGAGGAGGTGAGCGCGAGCGGGCTCGAGACGGCCACCGCAGCCGAGGTCGACGCTCCCCAAGATGCGGCCGAGCTAGCCGGGGTCGGCGAGAGCTTCTGGAGGGGTCAGTTGATCCTTTTTTTTTGTAGATCAACTTGTAAATACGTCATCATTAGGATGTCGCTTTTGATTTGCCTTAAAGGCTTTAATAAAATCCGTCATTCATCTGAAGGAACTTGTCTTTTGTGTTCAGTCTTCTCCTGATATGCCTGATGCTTCCCCTTGGTTGGGTCAAATCGAAGCTTTGACGTGGGCTCTTGAAGTTAAAGAGGCCGAAGTCCTTCGCTTGGAAGTCAAGCTCGGTCATGTGCAGGAGGAGGCCGAAGTTAAGCTTAGTGCTGCCCTGGAGGGCTATGACGAGCTTCAAGCTCGCCTTTTAGAATTCGGAGGATAAGCTCGAGATCGCTGAGGTGACGGCTAAGCGGGTTGCTGAGGAACACGCAGAGTATGATGAAATTGCACGCCGAGGTGGAGGGATAACCATCTCCGATGCTGAAGTAAAAGTCGAAGAGCTCGCAGCCCGCTGTTGGAGGTATAAGAACGAGTACGGCTCAGATTCTTGGCAATATCAAGAGCAGTATGCCGACCTTAAGAGGGTCGGCGGCCTGTACAAGATCTTCGTAGCTCGTCATTCCTTCCTCGAACGTGTGCTTCATTCGGCGACTGAGCCTTCTACTTCTGCCGTGACTTCTTCGTCTGCCAGGGCCTCTGCTTTTATCCCGGATTTTTCCTCTCCGGAGTGGCGAGCTCGAGAGAGACGCTTTGTTGCCCAAGAGAGACATGGGCCCTCAAGGAGCCGAAGTCGGGCGTCATCGAGCTACCGAGGTCGATCTAGTAGGGCTGCATCATCGAGCGACTGAGGTCGATCTGGCAGGGCTCTTAGCGTAGATCGAGGACGAGGTAGAGGTAGGATTAGTATAGATGCTTTGTTGAATCCCGATTTTTCTAGGGATTGGCTCAGCTTTTCTCGGCCTCCTGGGCCCTCTTCGTCCTCGTAATGTATAAACTGTATACTTTGAAATAAGAATTATTTTTGTTTGCTTCGTGTTAACTCTTCGAGAACACTGTCTTTTATTACCGTAACCAATAAGAAGGTAGGTCGTCCTCATTTAGACGAAGGTAGCTCGTCCTCGCATAAAGGTAGTCCGTCCTCAAATGAACGAAGTGGTTCGTCCTGTGCGAAGGTAGTTCGTCCTCTAAATAAATGAAGTATTCATCGAAGGTAGTTCATCCTCGTACGAAGGTAGTTCGTCTTCGTACGAAGGTATTCATTCTCGAAATAAACGAAGGTATTTCGTCCTCGTACGAAGGTATTCATCCTCGAAATAAACGAAGGTATTTCGTCCTCGTACGAAGGTATTCCCCCTCGAAATAAACGAAGGTATTTCATCCTCGTACGAAGGTAAGGGTTCCTGTTTTGGCAAGAAGTATTACTCGGGGTGGTCCCCTCTTCCCCGAAGTGAACGGAGGTATAGGTTCCTTTTTTGGCAAGTTTTATCGCTCGGGGTGGTCCCCTCTTCCCCGAAATAAACGGAGGTATTGGTTCCTTATTTGGCAAGTTTTATCGCTAGGGATGGTCCCCTCACGCGCGTTTAGTTCGTCCTCGTATTAAACGAAGGTAGTCTGTCCTCCGTCGAGGGTATAGTTCGTCCTCCGAAGAGGTATAGTATAATGGAGAAGATATAGTATGCATAAGTGATAAACAAAGCGTGCAAGAAAAGATTTTATTGATAGAGACCGACGTAATAACAAAACAAGACTCACAGACGCAAACCAATGCACCCGATAACACGACCGAACAGACTCAACTATTGACACTTATGCAAAATATTTCTTCGGATGAATGATGTGCCACGCATCGGGTATTTGTTGTCCGGATATATGGGCGAGCTTATACGAGCCCTTTCCGAGGATTTCTTCAACCCGTATGGTCCTTCCCATGTGGCTTCCGACTTGCCGAGCTTTGCGGCTTTATCGATATCATTGTTTGAAGTACGAGGTCGCCTACTTGAAATTGTCGGTATTGACACGGGTTGTAATCTTGAGCTACTTGTTGCTTATACCGAGCTTCTCCGATGTAGGCGAGGTCTCTTTTTCTTCGAGTAGATCTAGAGCGGATCGTAGATTATCGCCATTGGCTTCACGGAGAAGTGAATGGTACGAGGCTCGGCATACCGATCTCTCGCAGGATCACCGCTCGGTTCCATATACCAAGTCAGTAGGTGTTTCTCCGCTTTGATGTCCGAGGTGTAGTACGATATGACCATAGGACTTGCGTAAATTTTCCACCCAATTGCCTTTTACTTGGTCAAGGCGAGGCTTGAGTCCTTTCACGATTGTCCGGTTGGTGACTTCGGTTTGACCATTTGCTTGAGGATGAGCTACAAGTGAACTTCTGCCGATCCAAGCTCTTGACACCATTCTTTGAATACTTTATCCGTGAATCGTGTCCCATTATCCGAAATAAGGACGTGAGAGATGCCGAAGCGACACGGACGTTCTTCCGCACGGTTGAGGCGTTTTGCTCGTGATCTTTACCAAGGTTCTCGCTTCCACCCATTTCGTAAAATAGTCGATCGCGACAATTAGGAATTGAAACGTCCCGGAGCTTTGCGAGAAAGGGCTCACGATGTCGATCCCCCATTGCATAAATGGCCAAGGGCTTTGCATGCTGGCGAGGTCTGTTTGAGGTAGCCTCGGCACGTTTCCATGGATTTGACACTTCGGACATTTCTTCACGAGATCGATTGAGTCCTAGAACATTGTCGGTCAATAGTATCCCCATCGCATGACTTTCTTCGATAGGGCGCGGGTCCGATGTGACTTGAGACGATCCTTCATGTACTTCTCGTGAGTACGTAGTTAGCTCGGTTCGGACCTGCACCTTAGCGTAGGCCGGAGGTATGATTTTCTATAGAAATTCCTGTTCAAGCGTATATCGCGAGATTTGCTCAAGATCTTCCTAGCCTCGAGCTTGTCATGGGGTAGCTCGCCCTTTTCCAGGTATTCTTGAATGGGAGTCATCCAATTAGGTTCGTCGTCAGATACTATGTTGACCTCGGTTCCAGTGTCGTCATCGCTTATGCTTATGCTTCGGACTTCTTCTCTCGGAGAGTTCGTCGACGACGAGGCTAGTTTGGTTAATACTTCAGCTCGGCTATTTTGCTCCATTGGGATGCGAACTAACTGGAAGTGTGAGAAAGCTTGTTGTAGGCTTTTGGCTTTTTCAAGGTATTTCTTCATCCTGTTGCCTTTTGCCTCGTACTTTCCCAACATGTGACTTACTATGACTTGAGAGTCACTTGTGAACTTGCACGGCTGCACTGGCTTTGAGCTAGGCGAAGTCCCGTAATTAAGGCTTCGATTCCACTTCGTTGTTCGTATTTTTAAACGCTAACCGAAGTGCAAATGTGATCTCTTGGCCATCTGGTCCTAAAAGTAGGATACCTGCTCCGCTACCTGCTTTTCCCGAAGCCCCGTCAACGTAGACTTGCCAGCAATCCTCTGGAGTTTTATTTATAGGTTCGTCTTCGGCATCGTCTGATACGGACTCGTTGGGCTTCGGTTTCTCGGCGAAGTTAGTCTCGATAAGGAAGTCTGCTAAGGCTTGACCCTTGATGGCTTGACGGGGGCAAAAAGATATGTCGTGTTCGCCTAATTCAATTGCCCACTTCGCGATTCTCCCTGAGGCTTCTGGCTTCGTCAATACTTGCCGAAGTGGGTGATCAGTGAGGACTTGTATGGGATGTGCATGGAAGTATGGCCGTAATCTTCTTGCAGCATTTATTAATGCCAGCGCGAGCTTCTCCAAAGGTTGATACCGTGTTTCTGGTCCTTTCAATGCTCGGCTGATGAAATACACGGGGAGCTGGCGTCCTTCCTCTCGTACCAAAACCGCACTTATGGTTTCGTCCGAGGCGGCGAGGTATAAGGAGAGGACCTCTCCTTCTTTCGGGACGGATAGAGTGGGGAGTTTGGCGAGGTAGTTTTTGAGATCCTCGAAGGCGGACTTGTGTATGTCATTCCAGGAGAACTCCGGAGCCTTTTTGAGTATTTTGAAGAAGGGGAGCTGCTTATCCGCGGCTTTCGAAAGAAAACGGCTGAGTGCGGCGATGCAGCCTGTCAACTTGTGTACGTCGTGGATTGTCTTTGGCATCCTCATCTCCACAATGGTTTGAACCTTGGATGGATTGGCTTTTAAACCCTCTTGTGAAACCCAACACCCCAGAAATTTTCCGGACCGAACTGCGAATGTGCATTTCTGGGGATTTAGCTTTAGGTTGACCTTTCTGAGTAGGTCGAGGACGATCCTGAGGTTGGCAACACATACGGCTTCCTCAATGCTCTTGACGACGATGTCATCTACATACACTTCCACATTCCGTCTTATGTAGGGCTGGAATATTTTATCTACCATCCTTTGATAGGTAGCCCCTGCATTCTTGAGTCTGAATGGCATCTTCTTGTATGCGAAGACTCCGAAGTCTGTAATGAAGGCTGTTTTGGCTGCGTCTTCGTCGTCCATCAAGACTTGGTGATATCCTTTATACAGTCCGTAAAGTCAAGACTTCGTGCCCGACCAAAGCGTCAACCTTTTGTCGATGTTGGGAGGGTATACGCTTTAGGGCAATGTTTGTTGAGATCGGTATAATCGATGCACATTCGCCATCCTCCTCTTCCTTTCTTCACCATTACCGGGTTGGCTATCCGGTCGGATATTTGACTTCAACAAGATGCGTGCTTTAATAATTGCTTCACCTCGTCGTGGGTGACTTGATTCCGCTCGCCGCAAAAATCATTGCTTTTGCCGAACCGGTTTTACATCGTTGTCAATGTTGAGACGGTGTGTAATGATAGATGGTGAGACCCGGTCATATCAAGGCGACCAAGCGAACACGCTCAATTCCCTTAGGAGTTGGATGATCTGTTTCCTTAGTTGAGGTACACGGTAGAGCCAATTTTACGACCTTGAATGGTTCGTTTTCATACAATGCGACCTCCTCCACCGACGCCGGGTTCTCGGGGCCGACGTCCTCTCGGTTCCAACTCCTCGGGTTTCTTTGATTGCTATGCTTGCGGTTCTTTGGACCAAGTCCTGCGCCTCTCGGGCGACTGCATGCATTCTTTAGCTCGCTCGTCTCCCGGATCAAGGCTATCCTCCTTTTGTGGGATTTTCATTGTCGGTGGTAGGTTGAGCACACCGCTCTTCTGCGTTTGCCAGCCTCGCCCAAGTATAACGTTGTATGGCGAATGGGCACTGACCACGAAGAACTGTACCACTTTGGTAGAGCTCGTCAATACCCTTCCTACTGTGACGGCCAGGTCGATCACCCCGTCTGGGCGTGTCTCTTCCTGTACGAAGCTTTGGAGTGGTAGCGGGGCCTACGCGAGGCGCGCTTTCTCTACTCCTAACTTGTCAAAGCATTCTTTGAAGATGATGCTTACTGACGCGCCACTGTCGATATATACGCGTCTTACATACTTGTTGGCGATCACTGCCTGGATCACCAACGCGTCCTGGTGGGGCACCACCGCAGGTACAAGGTCGTCCTCGGAGAAGGTAATTGCCTCGTCCCTCCTGAACCTCTTGTTGACAGCTCACTGGTATGGGGACTTGGCCTCGGCCTTGTGGAGGACTTCAGAACTCACTGGGAGACCCGTGATGGTAGAGATGACCCGTCGTCGGGGTTCGTCATCTCCTCCTCGCCTTCGTTGCACTTCCTTCTTGTGAGGCACAATTCCCCTTCTCGCTTGTTTCCTCTTTTTCTGGCCTCGATGAGGGCCTCGTCGCCACTTGTCGGTCCCGCTTTTGTATTTTTAAGGACCACGTCTGCACTAGCATCTCGATGTCTACCATGAGATCTCGGCATTCCTCTGTGTGATGCCCGTAGTCCTCGTGAAAAGAGCAGTACTTATCCTTGGTTCGACATTTTGACCCTCCTGTCATTGGTCGAGGCTTCTCGAACTTGTCCATGTGGAGTTCGTAGATTTCTGCCATTGGCTTCGTCAAATGAGTGTATTGAGGTCGCTCCGAGGTGCCGCGCGGTCCGAGTCTGGACTCTATGGGGCGGCGTATCCTCTCCAAAGCACTTCGCCGGCCTTGGCTTCGATCTCCCCGTCCTTCATCTCTTCTTCCTTTTTCAGAGGGCTCTCCTTTTTCTGCCTCGCGCTTCTTCCTATCTGCCTCGTCCGCCTTGGCGAACCGATCGGCTATACGCCATAGCTCCGTCGCAGTACGGGGCTCGTACTTGACGATTTCTTTGTACAGGGCCCCTGGCAGGATGCCATTTTGGAAGGCCGATATGATGAGGAGGTCATTTATGTCTTCGACTTTCAGGCACTCCTTGTTGAACCTGGTCATAAAGTCGCTTACGGACTCGTCTCGGCTTTGCCTCACGGTGAGGAGGTGTGCCGACGACGTCTTAGACTGCGCCTTCTGGAAGAACCTTCGATGGAAGGCTGCCATCAGGTCGCGATATGATCCAATGCTCCCAGGAGGTAGGCTGTCGAACCACCGACGGGCGTTGTCGACCAGCAACTCCGGGAAGAGTTTGCACATATGAACTGTGCTGAGGCGTTGGTTGATCATATTGTACTGGAACTGCGAGAGGAAGTTCTGCGGGTCCCTTAGTCCGTCGTAGGGGGCGATGCTCGACACCCGGTATTTGTCAGGGAGCGGGGTGTCAAGTATTTCGTTTGAGAATGGGGTGACTATATTCCCGTACCCGTCGAAGCCGCCCTCTGGAGAGTGGGGCGGAGTTCGTCGACCGTACTCATTTTGGTAACCAGGACCGGCCTCGCGGTGATTGCGACGTCCTTTCCCGCGCTGTTCGTCCCTTGCGCGATTGGTTTGGGCCCCAACGCGTGCAGAGGCACGAGCGCCCATGACCTGGATGCTGGGGGATCCACCTCGCTGCGGTGCCTCATGTTTAGACGAGGCTTCGGCGTTCCTTTCTTCGGGAAGCGGCCGACCTTGTGCTTCGCTGAGGTATTGGAGAAAACTCTCCTTATTCTTCTCAAGAAACCCCTTAACGGCGTCGTCAAGGTTCATCTGCGGAGCAGGAGGTTCTCCTTGGTTACTGTTGCGATCTCCTTCGCTTTGGTATTCTACTTCTTCACGCAGGATGGGATTGCCTCGCTCGTCGAGGCTCTGGATGTGCCCTTCAGGGGTCGAATCCATGACCGGGTTTTTCCCAAGCAGAGCTCGGCGTGTTTCGTCGCCGTTGTTGCTGTTGTTGCCGGCAGCGGCCCTGGATGCAAGACTTATTGTTCTCATTGTTGTGATTGATTCACTGTAAACAAACTTTGATCGAAAACACAGAATTTTGGTTCCCACAGACGGCGCCAGTGATCGATCTTAATTTCGTAAGGGAATTAAATACGCAAGAACACCAAGGATTTATGTGGTTTGATCTATGAATAAGATCTACGTCCACAGAGAGAGAGAGAGTATTTGATAATATGAGGGGCGATTACAAAGAGTGTCGATGCCCTTTTTCCGTCTAATCTAGCCTCTATTTATACACGATTATAATGACCTAGATCTCGAATCCGAGATCTATTCTAAGATAGGATTTGAATCATATCTCCTCTCTAATTAGGATTCTCCTAGATATGACCGAATCTTCTGCGTTCCCACTGGTTCTGGAGCCTTCTTGGGCCGGACTCATTTGGACCGAGCTTTATGTCAGGCTTATTTATATTGGGCCTGATGCTTGGGCCTGAGAGTTGGGCCGTATCCTATCACTCCTTATACACAACGTTCATAGTATATGGACTGTGATTATCATCTTTATCATATATCAAGATTTTGAGATCACCACGACTTCATGCTCGTGAAACAACAACGTCAAGTTGACCATAAGAGAAAACTGATTTCTTAAAAAAAATCAGTGTATGACAGAGTTTATGATTGACTTTTGTTGACTGTTATTGTATACGAAATAATAAGAGGGAAATGTCGTCATTTGAACCTAAAAGGAATACGCAAATCTAATGGAGTTAGTGATATTTTCAGAATCCACAACTTTTGGCCATAATTATTTCCAATCAAAATCTTAGCCTCCAAAATATGATTTTCAAATCTTGTGACCATCAAATCTGTGTTATTGCACAACCCAATAGAATTGTCAATATTTCTTAGAAGCATAACCAGGGTACTGACCTTCAGATTCAACGTGTGGTTCGGTAATCCAAAATATTTGAAATCCTTCAAAAATTCAGGTATGTGGACATCGTTCGAACATCGAGCATCACATCCCGCCATTATGTTTTGTCTGCGTACTTACGTAATTCATGCTCTCGATGTATTCATGGAAATCATGTGATAATTAATTGAATCAACTATATCGAGTGTTGGTGCCAATATTTTTCTATGTTGAAGATAAGCTAAATCATTTGAACCAGTCATCGACGATGGATATGACTCATTAACTATTGCTGCAATTTGTTCCCTGGAGAATTTTAAATGAATATCATCTTGTAAGTTAATATTTGTATTTCTATCATTACATATTGCTACTACCCAACCCAATTAAGTAATTTTTGTTAATTCGGTTGCTTCAGATTCAGAATTCATGCTCAACAACCTCATATATTTTGTCAGTTTCAAAACTAACACACCCCTTTCAAATAAAAGAAGAATTGATACTTGCATTCACCACTTTTTACTTATTTTCTTTGGGTATGATGGACAATATCTGTCGCCTTCAAAAACAATCATTACATCTTCAAATTGTAATTTGGAACCTAAAATATTTTTGAACCATACTATGTCTCACAAAGTTATGTCTATAGTTTCAAATCAATATCTATACATTATTGGTGCCTCATCTAGGGGTGGGTCGATACTGTATATCAATTTTTTTCGCATACCATATACCATACTGAAAATTATGGTTTGAAAAAATTATCGATATCATGCTAAATCGTTTGACATACCGGGAGTCGGTATACCGAAGACAATATGATCAAAATTCATATTGTTACCGTACCGACTTTTACGGTATATCATACCATAATTTAATATAACAAAATTATCGAAAATACTTATAGAAAATTACTGAAATATTATCCAAAATTATCGAAATAACCAAAATTACTTGTAAGTCTTTTTTTATTTATCGTGATTTAATGTTACACTGTAAGTCCTTTTTTCATTTATTTCTTCATTTGACTTTAACTTAATAATGTCACGGCCGGTGCTAAAATAACCAGCAAGTATAAAGGAGCGCCAAATTAATGTTTAATATTTTGGATTTAGAACTAGGAAGCAATTCTTTATTTGATATTAGTTTTATTTTATTAAAATAGCATAATTATATTTGCTCCAATTGTACCATTTCTACAAACATGTATTTTCTATACAATATATAAAATATACAATATATGAATTGAATATTATATTGAATATAATTTATTATATTTATCCTATTTATTTTTAAATTTTATTTTTAATTATAATTATCTTTTCTCATAGTTGATTACTTATATAATATAGATATAACAATAGAAAACATGAAACATGAGTTATTTCTATTATATAATAATATTGTAGAGCATACAACATTATTCTATTATATTGATCAATTATAACTACCTTTATTTCATAGTCGATCATATTTTCCAACTTGGTATTTCATTGCATAACATAGATATAATATATAACATATATAATTGATCATAGTTACTATATTGATATTCTAGTTTGAAAAAAGTATATAGTGTAATTACTTTTGAATTTTATAATTAACTCTATTGATATTATAACATATATGAAAATATATATTAAGGTTCGAATAAAGTAAAATACATACATAGTTATTGAAAGTTTAAAATATATATCGAACAAAGTATATTTTATTAAATACTAATAATATATACTATACAATGTATTAATTGAATATTATATTTAATATCGTTTGATTATATTTATTCCGTTCATTTATTTTTCAAAGACTACTTATGAATTATAATTGTTCATTTCTCATTGTAAATTAGTTATATGTGTTATATGTAACTTACTTACCAATTATAATTATAATATATAAATATAACTATATAATTCATACTTGTATGTTTAATTTTATAATTGTGTATATCGATATTATAGTTTCGAAAATAAATTAGTAGATCATGTATCTATTTTTGAGTTTAACCCATTGATATCTCATTGCATTAATTGTTAGTTTTTATTTTACATCATAATCATAATATTAAAGTATATATTAAGATTGATTAAAATAAAAATTCATATAAAGTCATCAAAAGTTTAAAATGTATGTAAACGTAAATTATTTTCATTATGTAATAGTAATATAGACTATACTGTAAATTGAATATATTATTAACTCATTTTATTTATTTTAAATTTATTTAAAAGTTACAATTATTTTTAATCTCATAGTAAATCGGTTATACAACACATATATAATTTAATTTATAATTATGATTTATTAAGTATTAAAAGCTCTTCATTTTTAATTATCAATAATAACATATTGTGTAATTTGTTATAAATTTTCATTGTTTATGTATATATATATATTTAAGTTATTACTAATTATATATAATAAAATAAGTATTATTTTCGGTACGGTATATCAGGACCAGTATGTATTGATATACAAATATATACCAAAATTTTATATATATACCGCGGTACTGTATACCGTAATATCCGAAAAAATGATATTGTTACCGTACCAAAAATTAACGATACAATAGCATACCGTACAAAAAATTATGACATAAAAAATTCAATATTTTTCAATATTTTCTCGATACAGTAAATCCGGTGTATCGATTTTTCAATATTTTTTCCATCCCTAGTCTCATCCCATATTATGAGCTTGCATCTAATAAGTAGTTCAGCCAATGGAATTTCTTGTAATATTGCACAGTAAATCCTCATTTAGATTGATCGAAATAGCTGACTATGAAATGTTAGGATTTAATGTTGTTTATGAGTCGCATAACACAACGATATAGTTCGAGCATTTAGGTATAGATAACAATCGCAGATTTACAGTTTTCATAAATATCATCGTTACACTCATTAAAATATTTATTATATCTGTATGCGATGCATATGTAACTTCTATTTCAATGAAATAAATAAATAAATTGTAGCATATCAACTAAACTGTGAATTAAAACAACCTATATACCTCTCACAAGTCATACCTCTCGTTTAATGGAAATACAAAAAACAAATAGATTGGTATAATTAGTGATACTTGCCCATTCTTCGAAGAAAATAGCACGAATTTTGCTAGAATACATGACTATCAAGAGCACACTCAAAAGTAACGAATAACAATTACAAAACCAAATGAGCCCAAGAAAAGTTTATCTTAATACAGCTATTCGGCCTACACAACCAAAACGTCCAATTGAAAAATCATAATTTATACTGGCCCATCTTTATAAGGCTCAAACCGCCTATATGATGCTAATACGATCCGTGCACAAGACATTTAAATTTACAAAAATGTTTTTAATCTATTTTCCTACCGTCCTACGATATGTGAAAATAATTGCCCTCGTTAAAACTAGGTTTCACATAATCTCACTAACTAATGACGAAATGTTTTTAAAATTCATACAAGTCATCTAATATTCAATAATAATTATTATATTTATTATGTTAAGGGGTGTCTTGGACAATTTTTTAGGTCAATTGAGTAAAAGAAGTAGAAAATTTTCAATTTCCCCCACACCAAATCGTGCACAACATTTACTAATAATTTGACATATAAAGTTTTTCTTCTTTTATATCAATAAAGGTGAATTTTAGCCTTTTTTTATGTAGAGAGGCTTATTTTTTTTCGTGAAAAAGGTTAAAACATAAGAAATATTTGCAAATCTACTTTAAAAAAAAAAAATTGAGTCGTTTTGATGTTAGCCGAAAAGTGTAGAATACGACATTACGCCACGAGTCAATAATTCACACTTAAGTTATGACTTGAATTTTGAGCGGCAAACCAAAAATGTTGTCGTCGCAAATCAGAAGTCAAAATCATCTGATATCGATTATGTAACATAGAAAATACACACAAATAATTAAATTATTGTGAAACCGACTGTTAATTAAATTCCATATAGTGCAATAACAAATGAGGAAGTTGCTGCGTGACAGGTTGACTAAAATCAGACACGATTTCACGCGTCACATTCCAAACGCAAAGTTCAAACTCTTTACCTAATTGGTTAGGTTGGAAATTATATTTATTTTTTTATAATTTTATGTGGACCGATGGGCATGCTTGGAGTTCTCTAGAATGAGTATCATAATCCATTAAAACTTAAAATACAATAAAATATTTAAAAATAATACTTAATAACTTTTTTAAACTAATAAATTTCTCTGATCTCATAACTTTTTGGAGAGCTCCTTTATAAATATGTAGGTCTCGTTAATATTATAAATTAATATTTAAAAAAATTAATTATAATTATGATTACTATGATAATTTATTAAAATATGGATATATTGTTGTTTGATTTTTCTTGAATTTGAAATCTATGTGGATTTCATCCATAAATTTTCTAATCAGAACTGAAAATTGAGACATATGATCTTAATTTTTTTTTTTCATGTTAAGATTTATATAGTAAATCCAATATGTATCATACATAACTATGTTTAATTTATTACAATATATTAGTTGATGTGTGCATATATATATTGAAGTCGTATATGCATGAAAATATTTAATTACTTAAAATGAATTAATAGATACATTAACTTATGTAACTAAACATGCATGAACTATTTAATTTTAATACATTAAATTATTATCTACCATTTTAACAAATTATAATTTGATCTAAAATTATAATCTCTCTAAATTAATAAAATTTCTAGGTCTCAAGAATATTATTCTATATCCACACATTATGACTTGATCTAAAATTATAATCCTTCTAAATTAATAAAATTCATAGGTATCAAGGCAATTAATTTATATAGGTTATATTGTAACATCATGCGCATATGTTGGACCTTTTTTCCCTAAACCATAACCTAATACCTTTAATTTTCAAACTTTAATATGGATATAAACTTTGAAACATCGTCTTACTAGAACTTCGGCAAATCTTTCTACAGCATTTTGTCTCTTTTTGAGTTGTTTATATATGGACTATTAAATGAGAATGAGATTAATCTAGAGTGCATTCTCGAATAGCAATTGTACATGAGTTTATATATGATCAAACCAAATTTAATATTTTTATATTTTTCAATAATCAAATTAGATTAATTGGTTACTATCCCAAGTTTTCCCCTATGTCGTTATCGGTAGAGGAGGAAATCGATTAAATTTTATGAATGGCTTAAAAGGCGAGTTTGATTTGGTCTCCAAATTAAAGTAGAAATGGGGTTTGATATATACATATCTATAATATATGATCATATTTCTTTTTATATCTATCTTATTACACTTAAAAAAAACGTGCATATTGTTGGTGATCAGTCTAAAAAAATAGTAATGGGGTTTGATATATCTATAATATATGAGCATATTTAATTTTATATCTATCTTATTACGCGTACATGAAAACGTGCATATTGTTGGTGATCAGTCTACATACATGACAATGCAAGAAATGGTATTTTCATATGGTCATAAGATCTCATCATATGCTAAAAATATACTAGGATTCTCCAAAAATTTACATTGATATTACCTATCATATATGATAAGAATAACAATAATTCTCCTAAAATTTACATCGGTATTAACAATAATTCTCCTAAAATTTACATCGGTATTATCCATAATTAATATTGAATTTTTGGATGGATCTGCATGCAGTTGCGTGGAAATTTTTGGAAATCAACTTTGTAGAGAAGCGGCTTTTGGTGTGGAATAAAAATATTAGACAACAGATTAACAAGAATTGTCTGTAGTTCACATTGAAGATTCGAGTTGGCCATGATTAGCATTACACATAAATAATAAAATCGAGATTAAAATATAATACATAATTAATAGTTGAGATCTCATATAAATTGTTTTTGGCGTATTAACATGAAAACTATTACAGTAAATCTTTGTGGCCACATTGTGGCTGGCCACACACCCTTTTTCCACATATTCTGAAAAATATTAAATTATTAAATTTAAATTTAAGTTTAAAATTTTCATTCGATAGGTGCAAAATTGTAATTCCATAAGATAGTTTTAATGTAAAACTAATTTTTTAATAGATCAAAAATTAAATAAATGAGTTTTTTATTTAATAAAGTTGATTGTGGCCGGCCACAATGTGGCCGAATAGCATCACTCAAACTATTAACTATAGAGAGACACCTAACACACTCATTTATTGTTCCTCCCTTAATTATATATATATCTTACTTCCCCAGAAGCGGCATTAAAATCAGCAGCTAGTAATTAAAAATATATTTGCGATCTACTTAGTTCTAACATCCACCTACAGTACTCCAAAGAAGACTAGGGAAGTAAACAATTAAATAAACAAAACATACAATATAAACAAAGACTGAATTATTAGTTGTTCCAAAAAGGATATTATCATTTATATCACGAAGTTACAAAAGAGTAGGTAAAGGTTTATGATAATTATCACCAAATATAATATTTCAATAAGCCATACTACATATGAAACTAAATAACAATAAAAATAATTAATGATTCAGATCGGACAATAAAGAGGATATAGGTTTTGTCCTTTTTTTGGTAACCTAGTCAAGAGAATAGCAAATATGTTTGAAGGTTGTCAAACTTTGTTGAAATAGAGGAACAAAGACTTCTATGCTTCCATCTCCCAAGAACGAGGGCAAAAGAAACAGCATCCCTTCCACCGGGGAGAAAGAAGGCATGAAAATGTACGGTCCACCACGTCCAAAATCGAGGTCATAGAATGGAAACCTTAGCCAACTATCCACCTCCAGATTTGGCCAAAGAATTGAATTATACAGCGATGATTCTGTGTTCGGGATGAGTTCTTCCTCATTTTTCACTTCGTGGTTGGCGAAGTCGATGAATGACTTGAAGTAGTCGTCGTTCACTTCAACGATCGCCTCGTGCAAAAGCTTAGCCGCATATGAGAGTGGTTCGTGGATGAGGTCTTTCACTTTGGTTGTAGCAAATGCCCAAAGGACTAAGTTGCCAAAATATTCACTTGGCACCTTGGGATTTAGCCTCGACCGACCGTCAATCGAAATTCGTAATTTGGTCGTATCAGAGTGTTTTAGGCCTCGAGCCCTAGTTATGGCTCTCCAAAGATGTGCCAAGAGGGACTCAATAGTGGTAAAACACTTGTTGTTGGAAGAAGCTTTGGCCCTGAGCTTTGAAATAAACTCCGTAGTGTAATGAACTTTGTGCACTACAATGTCGTTTGTATCGTAGTTGATCAGAGGGTAGGTTTTCTTGAAGTTACTGGGTATGTATTCTGCCCCTCGATGCTGGAACTCAATTTTAGGAGGATTTCGAGAGGGGAATATCATGCGGTCATGAAAAGGGAGGGGGTTGATCTTGAGCCCCCGAGTGGCCTGGCCCCACGCAACTAGAAAGTTGCTTGATGAGTGCCCATCCGCCACGTGGTGGTGGGCAGTGAACCCCACCACCATCGAGCCACATGAGAATCTCGTTACCTGAACCTGAACAAGCTCCGCCACATCCTTCAAGTTTGGGTGAAGGCTCAACAAAATTGGGGACGGTTTGAGAAGCATCGTACAGTCAAGGGCATGACTGACGGACGCCTTCACAAACCTAACACCCTCGTCATTCAGAAGAATGATAGGGTTCCCGCCACTATCTTTCCCGAACCTTCCCGCCCATGCTCGATACACCGCCAACGCCTTCCGGAGCCCTAACTCGATAGCCGCATTCGATTGGGTGGGTGGGTTGTAGGCGTATATCACGGCTATATGTTGGTTGTATGTGACCTTATCAAAAGTTGATAAGGGAACATAATCCGATGTACGAGGAGTGGTGCCTTGATAGAAAGGCTTAATAAGCCTAGTGCTTTCTATCTTCACCTTCATTTGGGGGAGGGGTAGGGGGAGGTGTTACTAATTTGTACAATATGACAAAGGTTGTTATTGGTTTAATTTGAGTGATATTGTGACTGCAACCATATCATGGGGTATATATACTCGATCATAACACCACTATAGAATAAACAATTTAATTAAAATTTAGATTATGGTTATCATATGTAGTTACAAACTGCATAAGATTATATTACGTGTTTTTCCGTTATGTCGAAGTAGTGTTTGGTGCAATATTATCGATAAAAAAATACCAACACTTCTTGGTGCGTTGATAGCTGTTTCTTGGGGGGTCTCGTAAGAAATATATTTGTTTGTTTTTATTTTTCTCTTCCTTTTTTGGGGGGTGCTTTCATTTGACTTGTGAGTATATTAGGGCATTCATTTGTGCAATTGGGGCAACAATTGATCTAGGCATTGTTTGAGACGTGGCAATTAGGGTGGGTATGAAAATAGTTGGAATTTTTTTGCATTCAATCTCTGTCATTTTGAAATTTCGCATTGGGACATCATTGTGAAGTTTGTTAGACGTGGTGACGGTTTTGGGTTTATAAGTATAAATTAATAACATTCAAATAATAATTGCATATTAAATTATAAGCCTTTTAAGGATTAATATTTGAGGATATCTCAAAGTCCGGGATTATTTTAATCCTTTGAATTGTTCTTCATTAATTTTAATCCAACCATATAGATAGAATTGAAATAATCATCCAAATAAAGGAAAAATTTGTTATCCCAATTTTAATCATTCACTAATCCTTTGTAGTAAACAAAGGATTGATAGATAAAAATTATCTTATCACACATTTAATCCATCAAATAATCAATCCTTCAAAATACTAATCATGAAAAGTAAACACTCCCTCAATGTATTAGTTAGATGTGTAGTAATTCCAAGATACACTAACTACAGGTCAAAGATGAAAGGTCGGAGACGGCTCTAGGATTCAGTCCACAGTTACTGATTCGATTATATTAAGTTTGTTATTCAGAGCCAACGCCTGCATGTAAAGTGACGTGGCTCATAGTAGTTAAAGCTTATTCTGTTTGTTAGTTAGGTTCTCTGTAAGTTGTTAACCGTTTCTGTTAGTTTGTTAAGATGGTTATTAGTTTGTTAAATTAGTTTGTAACCGTGTAATCTGCCCTCTATAAAAGCGGATCATATGCTTAATGAAAATAGTTTTTCCCTTCCACTCCTTCGTCTATCTACCTTGCTTCTGCTCATATATTTTTCTGTCTTTAGCAGATTAATATGTAACCCCTTAATCGATGTGCATTAGAAGATAGATTAATTGTGAAATAATTAAAGTGGCCGTGTCTTATTAATTTATTCATTTATAAGATAAATAGTTCAACACAGTCATGTACGTATATTACGAATCATAACAAGAAAAAATCTATCGGACATTCGCTCAAGTAATCTATCGGATTCATAAAGTCTGTACCATGTTTAAAAATTGGTACACAAGATCGACATACGTCAAACTCAAAGATCTACAATAACTATTTTAGGGGAACCGTTATACTCTTTTCCTTCTACTAGGTTTTGTCTCATTTTCCATTCAAGGTTTTAACTAAACAATATTTGTTTTCTTGTTTTCTTTTAGGATTGGTCATTCAAGGGTATATATACATATATATGAGGATAAGGTTGAAATAAAAACTTTATTTAAAGTGAGAACATAAGAACCATTTTCGCCATTCTTGGTAAAGATCTAAGATGATGCATCACTTTATTGGATGAGTCTTGTGCACCACCGAGTTCGAATCCTATAAGGAGTGGATTTTTTTAACTTTCATGGAGAATGAATTGTTCTCACATCGTAGGATAATTAAGGTTTTACAATAACCCACACATATATAAGAGAATATATATATATATATATATATATATATATATATATATAGGTTGGGTTCCGTAGATCTTGGTCCCCGAGATAGTATGTAGTATTCAATCTAGACCACATATTTTGAACACGTGGCGCACCACAAGATGACACACATGACTCCTTTTCTTTCTTTTTCTTTTAATTTTCGCAAGGGTAAAATGGGAAGAAATCAAATCAACCTTCTTCTCCTCCTCCTTGGTGGCACCAGGCGACGCCGAGACGACGGCAAGCAACGGCAATGACGGACGGCAGGCAAGACCGGCAAACATCAACAATATAAACAAACAACAACAAACAATAGATTTTGAAAGAAAGAAAAGAAGAACAAAATTTGAAAACAAAATTGATGGATTTTGAGAAAAAATAGAAGATAAATTTGATAGATGATTGAATAATCGAGAAATAAGATGGCTATGGCGGGTGGTTCACGGCGAATTCGCGTAATCGCCGAAAGAGACGACGAATTGACATAGAAGGATGAATGAGAGATTTTCCGTCGAAACCATAAAATGCATTGAACAAAACATGAAACCGCATTGAACAAAACATGACAATGCATTGAATAAAACATAAACCGCATGTTGCATCAAAACACAAACATGCATTGAACAAAGCACGCTCATGCATTGAACAAAGCACGTCCACGCATTGATCAAAACATGTCAATGCATTGAACAAAACTTAAAATGCATGCCAACGGCGCCGAGCGAGCGCGGCCGGGCACGACGACGACGAAAGCACAGTCAAGCGCACGCTAGGCACACCCGCTACTGGACGCGAGCTTCCAATCGCATGCATTAATGTGTTCAATCGCATGCATTTTTGTTCATTGAATGCATTATTCAGCTCAACTAAATGCTTTGTTTGTTTTCGCAATCACATAACAAATCAAATTACTAATCTACCCTTAATGAAGCGAAAATCAATAAATTAAGCTTAAAAGTTCGAAAAATCTCAACCATAGGATTTATGAGATGAATGGATGAAATTGAATATTACATACTATCTCTTGGGTACTATATGATCTATCCTCTATATATATATATATATATATATATATATATATACACACACACACACACACCCCTTTTAAATAAGAGCTAAAACCAATAACTATTGTTAGATTGAATAAGATCGGACGACTCATAATTATTTAATGATAAAAATAGTCAAATTCCTAAATTTTCGTTATTTTGATATTTCACATTCTATTATTCGTTGTTCGTGTAATTCATGTTGTTGTTCATGTAATCTCAGTTACTATGCGTGCTATTACATTCCAAGTTATTGTTATGTTCATATAATTCATGTTGTTGTGCATGTAATCATAGTGATTGTGCATATGAGAACATTTATCGTAAATGAATATATAAAATCTATTGATTATAAGGTTATACGGTTACCATTAAAATATGAGAATAATAAACTATTTATAATTTATCTTGAACCACATTAGTTCTTAATTCTAAAAAATTATCATTTGATCCAATATATATATATATATAGGTGATGACCAAACCTAACCCTAACTTTGTATTTTCTTATAAATAGAGGTCCTTAACTTTATGATAAAAGACACTCATTTATTTTTCTACATCATTCTCTCTACTCTATAATATTTTAAAAATTATTTGTGCAATTGAACAAAAATTCAATAATTGGTGTTGCATTAGCAAAAAGCAAAGAACAATTGCGAATCTATATTTAACCTTCTTTACAATGATACGTAGGGGTGATCAAAATACTCGAAATCCGAATATTCGATCTGAACCAAATCGAAATTTAAAATTCGGTTCGAATTTTTCGGATTTTCGATTCGATCGGATTTTGACAATTTTCAAAATTTTGGATTTTCGGATCGAATTGGATTTTTCTAATCCGAAAAAATCCAAAATCCGAATTATATATAATTTATATATAATAATATTTTATTTAAATGTTTTTAAATCTAATATTAATATATATAAGAATTAACAAAAATTGATTTCGGATTTTTGGATTTTTCGGTTCGATTCAGATATTTTTATAAAATTTTTGGATTTTCGGATATTCGTTCGGATCGGATTGTTTTCCTCTCAAAATTCAGATTTTCGGATCCGTTCGGATTAGGCAAAAATTCAAATCGAAATCCGAATGTCACCCTATACGTTGTAGACATTTAAAAGATAACCTTTAATTGGGAAGCAGTGATGCTTAGAATACTCTGAAAATAAATTAATATTCATCATTGCAAATTGGAATGTAATTGATATGGTGAAATAAGATGTTAATCAAACAATTATTTATATGGTCAACTTTTTACTAATACGATTTTTTTTTTGCACGTGATTTTTTTTTTTTTAAGAAAAATGGAATAACCATTTCTGAATTTTTAAATATGAGGTAATATGTTTGGTTTAGTATGTCTTAAAATTGGTTTGGTTAATTCCATTTAACAAAAATAATTAATCTAATAGCTGTATACAATTACTTGTATTATATAATATTATTTCATTCGTCTAGAAAGCAATCCGACAATAATTAATTTATACTTGTTTCTCGTTAAAAGTGTATATATATATATATATATATAAACATTATTTATTTTAATTGAAGAAAAAATGGAAGTTACCAAAATAAATTAAAAGTATAAGTGTTTGCATATACAAAGTTTAAAATAACCATATATTGATATTAGTTAATCTATTAAAAATGACACGCTAAAATTATATACCGGTTTTATTAACTAAGATTTTTTTTGAGGGATTTTTTCATGAAGTTATGCAATTTATCACATATTTTCAACTCAATACTACTATTATATATACAATATGGCATCGACGTTCCAACTTCAATAAAAATCATAATTCTCTAAAAAAAATTAGGAAAAAAATCTTAACTTTTATTTATTAATCTTCTGTAAAGTTTGGTGTCTATATTCATTTCATTGTAACTTAATTTCGATATATGAAATTATGCTCAATAAATTTAATTCATTATGTAGCTTACTGATATAATATTTATTTATTTATTTATACCTGTATATTATTTTGAACTAAAATAGATAATCAATAAAATGATAATATAGTTTAAACATGTCAAAGTAATTTTACTACCGAATTCATAATACAACTTTATTTAACTAAAATATAAATTTGGCATATAAAAATTATCCAATTTATATATTAATATAGAAATAAATATTTGATAATACTTTTATTTCGTAAGCGTGCCAATAATAAAAGGTATAATTACATCAAGCCTTTATTTCGTTATTCTAAATCCACAATATCTATAATTACTATAATTATTAAGTACAACTCCATATTCGTTCGAAAACGGAACACCTGCATCACTTTTAGTATGAATCTTGGGGGGGTATAATAGTCCAAGCAAGTAGTAAAATATGCAGTTACGCCAGTTATTACGCGCAAAAAGTGGGATCCAATCATATTAAAATTCCGCACTTACTTCATTTTCTCCCAAATCCAACATTCTCCACAGGTTGATCCAATTCATAGCAATTTACAAAAGCAAGCAACCGTTGCAAATAATATTGAAAACGCGCCATCTTGCTTCCTGCGCGACACTGTGCCAACCGCATTTAGATGTACTCCAGCTCCAGTGTTCAGGCGCCTATCTCCCTCACACAGAGAGGGAAGCGCACGTCTATATATAAACCCTCCATCGATTTCTCTCTCTCACACGATACATTTTTACTGTTTCTCAACTTTGTGAGTGTTGTCATTCGAAGAGTGTGATAGCGATAACCATGTCTGGAAGAGGAAGAGGACGCGGCCGAGGACGTGGCCGCGGCGGAGGCGGAAGAGGACAGGCGCCAGACGCCGGTCGAGGTCAACAGGCGTCGCACGGCCGCGGCAGCGGACCAAGCCGTGGTGGAGGCGGTGGCTGCAATGCCCCGCCGCCTACGTCGGTCTCAGTCGCTGCGGCGCCTTATCAGACGTCTCGGGCGGAGCCGGCGGCCTTGCTACACTACGAGATGGAGCAGAAGCTTACGCTAGACGCATCTGTTTCAACTCCGGCACAGGCACCTCAGCCGCAGAGACCTACGCCGGCGGCGGTGAATCCTCCTCCAGTTCAGCCGGAATTGCCTCCGGCTTCGTCGAAGGCGATCAGGTACCCGCGGAGGCCTGGATTTGGAAATGCTGGACGGAAAGTCATAGTTAAGGCAAACCACTTCCTGGCGGAGATTGCAGACCGAGATCTGCATCACTACGATGTAAGTTGGGTGGAAATTTTTGTTTGCAAAATTTTATGTAATTTTTCATGCGCGCGAATGTACGCTTGTGTAGGTGATGTTTTCCTTGTCTATTTGAGTCGTTTTTGTTTTCAAACGTGTCAACATATACTTTTCCTTAAATTCTGTGCTATTTTAGTTGATGTTTGTGCATTGTTTTGCTTTCACTTCTTAATAAATAAATGAATGATTCCACCTTTTACGATTTTCTGGTCTGATACTCTATTTCTATAGATATCCGCTCGTCTATAATATCCATATATATATATGGAGAGAGTTTGATTCAAATGAGAACCACTTTTATCCTAAAAACTAAAACCAAATGAATTTGCTATGAAAGTTGATGAATCCGTTGAGAAAGTTATTGAATTCCAAAATTCAAAAAATTTCATCCGGGTTCGAATCCCATGAGGAGCGAAAATTTATTTTTTTTGATTCAGTAACTTTTCCAACGGATTCATCAATTTTCAAAATGAATTCATCATTTTTTTGGTTCTCACTTTCTCACGATAAATATATATATATATATATGTCATTTTCATATATAGTTCTATTAGTAAAATCAGCATTTCCAGTTCACAGTTTAGTTACTGATATTTGAATGCACGCTGTGCCAATGTAGTTTTTCCTTACCTTGACATGTTGATTAGTATATGTTTTGAATAACTGCGATGGTTGTCTTTAACTTTTTACTATTGTTTATTCTGCTCCAGGTGTCAATTTCACCTGATGTGGCCTCGAAGAAAGTATGTAGGAAAATAATGAGCCAACTGATTGTATCTTACAAAGACCTACATCTATCGAATAAAAAGTTGGCATATGATGGAAGAAAAAGTTGCTACGCTGCAGGAGCATTGCCGTTTGTGTCGAAAGATTTTTTCGTCGAGCTTGTGGATAGTGATAGTCAATCCAGGTGAATTCTAGCTATCAGTATTAAGTTGAATATGTTGAATATTCTATCTATGGATGGTTTCATTTTGGAGGAGTATCACTTTGATTTCTGTTTGAATCACAGTGTAACCACTTATCAAATTGATATATGCACAAACAGCCAAAGCTCACAATAGTTAATGGCCCAGAAATGATTATGTTTACTGCAATACAAATCTGTAGTCTTAGTTGGAATGTTTTTAAGTTTGTTCTGCATGTTGGCAGAAGGGAACGCAAATTCAATGTGACAATCAAATATGCATCCAAATCGGATCTATATCATCTAAAGCAATACATACTGGGTACACAACTTGATCTGCAACAAGAAACTCTACAGTTATTCGATGTGGTTCTGAGGGAGCAACCTTCTAAGAGGTACCATTTTCCACTGAAAACACTAGCACACACGAAGGTACGTATTTAGTTGTGTAAATATTATTGGCATACCATATTCATGCTCTTTCATCTGATTTCAGTTGCACAGTGGTTGGGAGGTCTTTTTTCTCACCTGATCTTGGCGATATAGGGGAGCTTGGAAATGGTCTAATCTATTGGAAAGGATTCTATCAAAGCCTTCGGCCTACACAAATGGGCCTCTCGCTCAATATAGGTAATACATTTCATTCACAATTCATTCATATGAGATTTTTGTGCTTGATTTTGTGGGATGTGGTAACTGTGTTTAATGCTGAGCATGACAGCACTATTGGTTTTCTTATTCATTCAATTGCTTGGCTATAGTGATAAAGCATGCAGTCTTTCATAGAATGCTGGAGTTCTTTATTTGCATTGTTTATTTTTCATGTTTGCAGATATGTCTGCGAGAGCTTTTTTTGAACCTACTTTGGTCTTGGATTATGTTGTGAAACATATTAACAAAGACCCTACTAGGGGTTTATCTGACCAAGATCGTATGAAGGTACTTACATCATCTACTTGACAGTCTTTGATGATGACCTTAATGATTTCAACATCAGACTTTAGTCAGTTTGGATGAAATGCTTTTAGTTTTCAATCTTTATTATGGTAATCTTCAATTATTCAGAATATAATTATGATGCAAAGGGTTTCATTAGTTCAACCTTGCTTTACCTCATTTTGTTGATCTTGTGGGGGATAACACTTTCTATTCCTTAGGTGAAAAAAGCTTTAAAAGGTGTTCGGGTGGAGACCCAGCATCTAGGTCACATACGACGATACAAGATTTCAGGCATAACCACCCAGTCCACCCAACGGTTGATGTAAGCTTATCTGATCGTTCTTTGAGTGTATTATTACTTGGCTTTAAGAAGCTGTAACTTAACAAGCTTTACTGTAGATTGCTTTTTATTTTTGTGTCTAAATAAGTATGAGATATGCTTCATCATCTGTGCTAGTTTGTTGTTAATACTCAATCTACTAAATTTGTTCGACCTGCCTGCAATTGTAATTCTAGCACAAAAACTATCTGGGGTTGACCTATATGCATCCAAATCTATGTTGAGGATGCTATGTTGAGGATTGAATTTAAATGATGCTATGTTGAGGATTGAATTTACTGCTAATTGACACTATAAACAGGTTTCCCTTGGATGGCACGGAAACTCAGATATCCGTCGCGCAATACTTTAGTCAGAAGTACAATGTCGTTCTACAATATCCATCTTTGCCAGCTGTTCAGGCGGGCAGTGATACAAAACCCATTTATCTTCCGATGGAGGTATTTATTTCTTCTTGTGTTATTTATTCTCTTAAGTCGTCTGTATTCTTTGTGAAGTCACTTAGTTATTTTTCTCTTAACAGCTTTGTAGAATTGTTGAGGGTCAGAGGTACTCTAGAAAATTGAATGAAAGACAAGTTACTGCCTTGCTGAAGGCTACATGCCAACGCCCTGAGAATCGAGAGAAATCGATCGAGAAGGCACAAATACACAATGATGATTACTATCTTTATCATCATTTGGTTTCTCTATGTTTCTGTATTTTATTTTCCTTAACGCTATGATAATACATACTCTCTAATGCTCCTTTCCTTACAATGCAGATGGTTAAGTGCAACGATTACAACCAACAAAAGCTTGTGAACGAGGAATTTGGTATTAATATTAGGGCTGAGCTGACATCTATAGAGGCACGTGTGTTGCCTCCACCCATGGTATGGTGCTGATCTATATTTGTTGTCATTTACCATTTTTAATGTATTTTAACATTTCATTTCATTTAACTTGCCAGCTGAAATACCACGATTCTGGTAAAAATAGTCTTGTTGCTCCAAGCATGGGACAGTGGAATATGACAGATACGGTAATTTTCCTTTGCATGTATATGTTATCGAGCACCACTTCTAATATTGCTCTTAGTATACAACTAAAGCTTTGTCTTGTCTAGAAAATGATTGATGGCGGAAAGGTGGAGTTCTGGGCTTGTATTAACTTCTCAAGGATGTCTCACCAAAATGCTGGCAAGTTCTGCGATGATTTGATTGACATGTGTTGCAGTAAAGGGATGGTATGGCTTGTTTCTTTTTTAGAATCGAACTAATTATTACTCCTTTCTTCCGTCCCGTGTCCAATTTATTTTGGACACGATATTTAGGAGACAGATAAAGTAATTAAAGTATTAAAAAGTGGGTAGGGTCCACACTTTTGAAGGAAAATTATTTCCTAAAATGGAATGAGACATTTATAATGGGACAACCCAAAAAAAAAGTGAGATATTTTAAATGGGACAGAGGGAGTAAGTTGTATCTAAGCCAGCCTGTCATTGTTTCAGGAATGTAGCCGACAACCTTTAGTTCCTGTTTTTAATGCTCGTGGTGTGATTGAGAAGGCCTTGTTTGATGTTGAGGCACAGATTACTTCAAAACTTCTAAAGCTCAATGAGCCTGGAAAGCGACTTCAGTTGCTTATTGTTGTTTTGCCTGAAATGAGTAGCTCATATGGTTAGCTACCTCTACTGGATTCCGGAGCCTAATGTGAAAATTTAATGTGCTGTGTGGTTATATATCAAACATTTTCCTTCTTTCTTTTACAGGAACAATTAAGCGAGTTTGTGAAACAAAGTTGGGTATTGTCTCGCAGTGTTGTCAGCCTAAGAATATATTGAGATCCGGCAAGCAGTACATGCAATACATGGAGAATATCTCGCTTAAGATTAATGCAAAGGTATGTCATAGAAGTTACTTATAAAAGTTGCATCTGTGGACAAAAGAACATACCCTGACTTGACTGATTTCACTCCCTGTTATTTTGTCTTATTGCCTCCATTTTGGTAGGTTGGAGGTCGGAACAGCGTATTGGACCTGGCAGTGAAGCGGAACTTTCCTTACTTGAGTGATCGTCCTACCATTATTTTTGGTGCAGATGTTACTCATCCTCAACCAGGGATGATTCGAGCCCTCTATAGCTGCGGTATGCTAACCTCTTACTCTGCTCTCTCTTTGCTGTATCAAACCAAACTCCCATAACAAAACTTGGGTCATCCTTATGTACAGGTTGTTGCTTGATGGACTGGCCTGAAGTAACAAAGTACAGAGGACTTGTTTCTGCACAGGCCCATAGGGAAGAAATCATCCAGGATCTATACAACAAGAAAGAAAATCCCCAAAGGGGAGTAATCCATGGGGGAATGATTAGGTTAGTTGCCTACTCTTTGATGTTTATCATATTTATTTTTCTTTCCCTACTCATATTCCCCATTTTGCAGAGAACACTTGTTGTCCTTCCACAAAAACACTAATCTTAAACCTCATAGGATCATATTCTACAGGTTAGGTTAAATTTACGCACTCAACCATCTGGTGTTATTTCATTGTGGTAATTTGGTAGCATGTGGTGGTGCCTTGTGGTAAATCTGACATCACTGATTTTTGAAACGGTAGGGATGGCGTCAGTGAAGGACAATTCAGTCAGGTCCTTCTTCATGAAATGGAGGCAATCAGAAAGGTATACTAGTTTGCCTTTTGTGCTTTCTTTCTTTCCCCTTGTTTTTAGTGCTTGCTTTAACTTCAATTGAGAATATAGATTTCTTAATAGGTTTTTCCTCTAAATTAATGTTGTATTTTTTATTATTTTTTTGCATGATGATGACATGTTGATTGCAGGCTTGTAACTCTATTGAGCAAAATTACATGCCAAGAGTCACTTTCATCGTGGTGCAAAAGAGGCATCATACCCGCCTCTTTGCTGCTAATCATAGAGACAGGAGCAACACTGATAGGAGTGGCAATATACTTCCAGGTATCAATTCTGAAGTCAGGTTTATCCTATAGGTTGTGTCATGTTTCATATTGCTCTACATAACAATGTTGTGCTCTTCTGTTTAGGCACTGTGGTTGACACAAAAATATGCCATCCAACTGAATTTGACTTCTACCTCTGTAGCCATGCTGGGATCCAGGTACAAAAACTGTCTAGTACTGGAAATTTTTCACAGGAATAGTTTCTAGAGATGCATAGTCGGCTTAAAATTTTGCTCTGCTTTTATTGCTTCCGAGCAGGGTACTAGTCGCCCCACCCACTACCATGTGTTGTATGATGAGAACAATTTCACTGCTGATGGTTTACAAATGCTGACAAACAGCTTGTGCTACACGTGAGTATTCTTCTCTTTAAATCATCTTGCATATACTCGTGCTGCATCTGTATAATGCCTCTGTCTCTTTTTTTCAGCTATGCTAGGTGTACTCGATCTGTCTCTCTAGGTTAGTACTCGCTGTCTTCGCTCTGCTTGAGTCGAACTATTACTTCTGTAAATCTTACTTCAAATAACATCTACCTTGTTTCTGCAGTTCCACCTGCATACTACGCGCATCTTGCTGCTTTTCGCGCTCGTTACTACATTGAGGGCACTGTTTTTTCAGACAGTGGGTCGACTTCAGATGCTGGCAGGGGTGCTACTCGGGAGAGGAACAGAGAGGTCCGTCCTCTGCCTACGATCAAGGACAATGTGAAGGACGTGATGTTCTTCATATGATTCTGCTTGTTTGATGCACATGGTTTTTCTGTGTTGGGAGAAACCCCCCCAATTTTTGGCCCAACTTGGAAACTTTTGGCTTGTGATCTCATCTGTCCGTTCGAGATCTTGTTTGTATTACACTCATTGTGAAAATTGCCAATTTGGTATGTAAAAAGCACAACTGGGTTTTTGATTTGGTAAATTTTGGCTTGTCGCATCAGTAGTTTTTTCTTGCTTATCCTTGGATGTTAATATTTGATTTGGCCAAGTTTGCTCCTTTTGAGTTAGCAGATATAAATTGTTTGTTTGGCTTGGATCAATATATGTTGACAAATTTAATGACGAAATATATTCAAATTTAATGACGGAGGACTAAATATATTTTATACATTTTTTGTTTATTTTGGTGGATGAGAATGTACGAAGGCGTATTAATATAATTATCCAATCAAGTGATTAAATCAAATTATATGTAATTATGTATCCATCTGATTTGATTTAATCACTTAGATTTGGTTTATTCATCGCTTTGCCCCAATCCATTACGAATTTTAAGCGGGTATAAAAATTGTCATAAGCCTTCTTTTTGAGGGAGTATCGTCGTAAGCCTAAGCATCAAATGACAATGTCACAAGTTAAATGAACGTGACAGAAACTAGATAAGTTAACGCTATTCGAATAAAACTGTCACGCTTCCTTAAATTAAAAACAAATAACAACCTTTTGTTAAATCTACTAATAGTTAACGAATTTAGTGTACAACAAGACAAAAGACCAATTCTATTCTAACAGAGATATCTTTCATCTTAACTTAGAAGCCTGCAATTTTATCTAAGTATACAACATACACAGCCACATTCAGTGCCCTATAATAAGTAATAACACGGTAAACTACAACCAAAATGAAAAGAATTTACAAAAAAACCTCTCGCAACAGCTTCATCATCAATCATCACAATAATGGAGGGACACCAAATAATGATATATGCAATAGTAGAGCAACGGCGGCACTCTGTATAAGCTTGAAAAGCACATAATCTGCCGAGTTGCTATTGTCGACTTGTCCAGCATTGAAGAACTCAGTTTTACCTGTGCTGGTTGTTGTGGAGACATTCACAGACGACGTACCTGCAGAAAATGAGTTTGTGTGAATGTGTCGAAGTAGGCGTCAAAATTGCTCTCACCATGTTGACTTGAAGACGAGAGGAAGAAGGAAATCAAGCTTAGCAAGGAAAACTTACAGTCGTAGTTCGCCCATCCGATCCTCTGTCCAGCTATATCATACACCACAATCTTATCTTTCAGAACGAGATCTGTAGGGATGGTGCCATATCTCAATCAAGACCAAAGAAGGAATGTCGAACAAGAGGAAGTAAGACTGGAACAACATATAGATAGCCCATAATATTGCAAGGAAAAATGAACACATCTACCTTTTTCTCAAGCCCCATTTCATGACTAAAATCAACGATCCCAACACATTAGATAAAGTTTTCATATATATGAGGGATACACGAATCAGGTTAGGCTAAAGCAATTGAATTCTTGAACTCGCGTCAGAAAGAGGAGGAGAAGCATTTTAATACAGGATTTAACTTCAACAAGCCTAATAATAGCAATAAAAGTTGCTGAAAGTGCTCATTGTATGAACTGCATGTTTCCAATTATGGGAAAAAGTCTACATAGCTGCTTAATTATGAATATGCATGGACAAGAGTAGGGAAGCTGAAACACTCATACCTCCTAATATTGTAATTCCTTGACCTTGAATTTTCTGAATGCCGACGCACCACACTGCAGCACCACCCTACACAAGCAAACAATTGCATATTCACCAAATTTCAGGACAAAGAAGAGAGAGATAGAGTTGTAAACTTTTTAACTCATATTTATAACTACATGAGCGCACTACCAGAAAGAAGTATCAAGAGAATACAGCACAAAGAGGGTTGATATCTATAGTGAATTACATATTAAATGTTAATCAAGGATCTCCACAGTTGATTAACAGTATCTAACTTCTCCATAATGTAGTCGAGTACGCCAAAGATGAATAATGAACCAGACTGAAAATGATCTTTATTGCAAATGTCAGCTTAAGTTTTGAATTCTATGTTCACTTTGGCTAAATCAGAGATGAAGCAAATCAAAGTTACTACATGTAGAGAAAATGTTACAGTTTTTTGAGTGATCCAAATGATACCAAATGTTGACTTACAATAGAATTCTGCTGCAAAAGATAGTCTTGAGGCCTGAGAATCATTGATGCACCACCAGCAAAGTTTAAAGTAACTTGTGGGAATATTTCTGAGACACTGGATAAGAAAAATGAACAAATATATAAGAGGCATAGTAAATTGGGCAGAAAGATATGCAAACAAGAATAATAAGGTCTCTGATGAAAAACCTCGAGGTAGTTAGATAGCATTGATTTCCTTTCGCAAGAAGAGGGCGCACAGATCCTGAAACGGTTTCGGTGATCTGCAGGGCCAAAAAAGACTGTACACATCAGGAACCATATAATATAAATTTCAGTATAAAGCATTACTTTGAATAGAATAACACAATGTTTACTATTCTGCAATTACGACTCGAGTTTTATAAAGTTGCAATTAAAACACCACCTTTAAATTTTTTGCAGACACAACATACATGGTCTTTTCAGCCAAAAAACTATGCTGTTTCATCAATACAACAACACTGCTTAGTGGTGTAGTCAGACAAACCTTGTTGAAAATAATTGGGGGTGTTACTTTTTTCTAAAAGTCATGCTTTAATTGCAAATTGTGGCAGAGGTTGTGTTAGCTGCATCAATTAACCCAAAATAGAATATACAAAGTTTTTTGAAACTTACTGCAGCAACAAATGGATCGTAAGCCTCTTCTGCAAGGTATGCCAAAGTTGTGCCAGAATCAACAATTGTTCCACGATTGCTTGAAGTCGCAAACACTGATGAATCAATGTTGAGTGTCTGCCCATTTACAGCTATATTCATTAGATTTACATTGTAATGTGGCCTGCAAAGATGGAGAGCAAGTATTTCAAATTGCAGTGTCGGTGATGAATCCAACTAGTTGAACCAGTGTAACTTCACAATATTCAGAATCTGAAGTATGTATAGAACTTGCAACATGGCAAACAAACCAAAACAAAAAAGCATAATCCCTTAAAATACATCAATTTAACTGTCAGAAAACATTCACAATATCTAAAGTTAACATTCAGCATTTCATAGTTGATAACTTTCTAAAACATACAAAAATAATTAATAGTGATTGAGGACACTAGGATAACAACTGACCTACAATAACTGAATACTTAGACATGAATTATATGTCATGACTTGTTGGATTTGGTTTTAGTTGTGTAGCACACTCTTTATTTACCAAATAAGGCTGGTTTCAGAATTTCAAATCTTTAAGAAAAAGACCAAGCATCAACATCGTAAACGTATCAAGATAGCTCCTATGACTAATAATCTACTTAAATGCAGTTCAGCTTTCTCACAAGCCCTTTGTATCAAGTACATTTCTGAGAATATGCTAACCAAAATCAATCATGAAAATGTGAAGCAAAAATTTAGTTTTAATTTTCAAGCCCATTTTTTATAACTTGATTACTTCAGCAGCCTCACACCTCAGAGGCTTGTTTATGCAAGTAGAGCTTATAGTTCTTGTCAGCAAAAGATACGATAATATATATATCAAACAGCAATAAACTTAACCTCTAATTTTTACATGGAAGAACTTAAATTCACCTGAGATCAATACTAACGAAAAGATGTGGAAAGCAAATAGAAGAAGAGAGGACTGAAGTTTTCTGCCAGGAAAATACATACTGTGAAGGAACAAGTGGAGTGTAAACTATATTTGGATCCACTATTTGACCAAGCACCAATATACCACCACCACCACCACCACTCTCTCCTCGCAAACAATGAGAAAACGAATATGGGGTGATTCCTTCGATGAAAGCTGTGAAATCACAGATAATCCCCGCTGTCCAAAACCAAATATACCATCAACTGCCCTATCTGGTTTGGTAAGGTCCCCAGTTTGTGATGTGCTACAACTGTGGAGCAATGTACCCAAGAAAATCAATTGATAAAAACAAGAACAAATGATAATATAACTAATATGAATGAGAACTAACCCGAAAACAACAGGTGCTGAATTATTTGAAGCCAATGAATTCCCAACTATAGAGTCAAAATACATCGAGTCATACACATAATAGCCAGATGTCCCACTGCCATCACCATACTGGAAGGTATAACCACACTGATTCTGGTCTGAACAACCAGAATCAGAAGATTGAGCTCCCAAAGCACACCTCTGGTCAGAACATGAGATCGGTGAAGCCGTGGATGAGCTGGGAGGATCAAAAAACTCGAGCTCTATCTGTTGAGAAAAGCAATACAGTTCAATAAACCATCAGAAACTAAAAATTAATTTTGAAGCAATGGAATTTCCAGAAAATGTTTGACATACTTGAAGTCCACTGGATGTGGGGCAGCCATTGCAGGGATTACAGCTAACCCATAGCACATCACTTCCAGTATCTATCTGTACATAAAATTCTTTTGCAGGAGTTCCCAATTTTACTCTCGTATAATATAGCCTGAAAAACAACATAAATCACCAGAATACATTCCAATCAGCTGATAGTTAATAGATATGCTTCCAAAAGAGAGAAATCAACTACACGAGAAAAAATCCGAGCTTAAAAAACATTAAGATGCAATACTAAAATTGAAGAACTTCGTGCAGCATTCCGTCTCAAATTCACGGCGTAAATCAAGAATATATTCTCTAGGAAAGTTAATTGCACAACCATCACGTTCAATCAGGTTGGAATCAAAATTCAATTGCACTTTTGTAACAAGGAAGCAAACATTATGACTTCAATAGTTAAATTCAAGAAAGGAACAAAGATCTCATAAAAGAATCAGCAATATATTATGACAGCTCTTCCTATTCCCCTTATCCAATCAGAAACTCGTATTCCAATATCCAACTCATTTATCCATTTTCCACAAAAGGGAAATTCCTCATAAAATTCGCGCACATTATCTTTCCATTCCACATGCACAATTATAAACAATTCAATTAAAAAATTATAAAATACAGATTATACCCAACAAGATAGGGATCGTAGGTGCCTTCAACGGAAAAATCGACGATGCCGGAAGGCTGTTGCTGCAACAACCTACCGTGCCTGACTCGGTCGCGGTGCCTGAGTTGACTCATTCCAACTCCCTCGTGACTCGCTCTCTCCAAGCTCAGCACCATTCCCTTCCCTCCCCAACCACCGACACCGCCAAAGTAGCACCGCCGCCGCGATTGCCTGAGCTACCAGAATCCTCGCCGGCGGCATCCTCCAATCCAAACACCCCCCCTTTTCCCTGTTTAATGTTTTTCTCTCTCTTTAATTTATTTTTTCGCCTTTACTTATACTCTAAGCAATACAACGGCTATGTGGAAATTGTCTATATCTATATACGAATCTATATACGTATATAAATATGGCAGATAATATTTCAGTACATTGTATATCTCTCTCTTTGTGCGCGTGAATTTTGAGAGGACAAGAGATGAGAGAGAGAGTGCGCGAGAGACAACAGCCGATTAACTGAGTTTGATTCAAATGGAAAAAAGTTGTGCTGTGTTACGCGGTATTTATATGGAGTATTACGTAAGATACAGATTATTCGCTTCGATTAAATTGTAGTACGTTCAACAGAAAAGGTTGTACGCTTATCGCTGATTCTCCGTTTCTATTTTAACTGTAGCGAAAATGCGAAATACGTCGCCAATTATTTTTCTCTTTTTTGTCATTTTCTCCTGCTTTTCTATTTGAGCTTTCATTTTATTTTATTTCATGGAAAAATAAAATAAATAAACTTGTTCTTAGGATATGGTAATCGATAATCAGAGTCAAGAGTGAATTTTTTAAAATTTGAATATGTTACGAAATCAAGACAAATAAGTAAGAAAAATACACGCGAGAATCGGTTACCCAGTTTGTCTCGACGAGATGTCTGAATGTGCTACCAATTAAGAGATCTCCACTAGAAATACTCTTATTAAAATATTGTACCCATACAATTACAATGAGGGAGACTATTTATAAGATGAGAAAAAAACTTATATGTAGAATCTTAGTCTGGTTATGATTTTTTCAAGCCCATGAACTCTAAGTCTAAACCCTATCAAACTCCACAACCTAACAATCTCCCACTTGGAGACTGATATCATGTGTAATCATAATTTCTTTACATCTTTTCCGTATATGCGGGGCAGCATCAAGCTTTCATCTTTAAGTTCCAAAGCCAATTGAAACTATATATAACTTTAACTTCTCTAAGGTTACAACCTTAGTAAACATGTCAGCTGAATTCTTATTTCTTTGAATCTTCTCTAGTTGCAACTCTCTCCAAAAGTGATGATATAGTGATACTTCAACTCAATATATTTTGTACTTGAATGAAATGCTGGATTATTTGCTAAGAAGATATCACTTTGACTATCTTTATAGAGAGTGTTATTCCTATACTCATTTTCAAGTTCACCCAAGAAATTCTACAACCACGTCATCTCCTTGCTCACCTCTACCACCGCTACATATTCAAACATGTGGTAGACTTTCTATAACTTAGAAGCACAAGATATCACCGTACCATCATATGTAAAGATATATCTCGTGGTACTTTATTTCATCAAGATCGGTTGATGCCAAATATGCAACAACATAACCCAAGCTCGATACTATTTCCATCAACAAAAGAGCATTATCGTGGTACATCTCAAGTACCTCAAGATCCACTTCACCGCTTCCCAATGTTATTTGCTCGGATCACTCATGAACCGATTAACTACTCCCATCGCTACAAGATTATCGGTCTCGTGCATACCATTACATACATAATAATGCTACCAATTGTCAAGCATAACACGCTCATCCTTACTACTTGGCGACTTATTCCTCGACAACTGAAGTGACTACCCAAATGGATACCCACATGCTTCAATCTTGCATATTGACTTTCCGGGACCTTCGATGTATTCAACTGCGAAGAAACAAGTGTTCCCGCCGTCTTGTCTCTCAATTCAGATACCAAAATCTATTTTGTCTCCGAGATCTTTCATGGAGAACCGCTCGTATTAACTACATGTGCATGCAATCAAGATGTCATCAACATATAACAACAAGATGAGATAATTGTTGTTAATTTTCTTGTAGTAGCAACAACGGACAACATAGCATCTAACAAAGTCGATTTCATGCATGAAACCATCAAACTTCTTGTACTAACCGCTCGATGATTGTTTCAATCCGCATAAGCTCTTCTTCGCCTAACAACAAGTCCATCTCTACTTTCGATACATATCCATCCGGTCTTATCATGTATATCTCATCCTCCAAGTCACCATGGAAGAAATCGCCTTTACATCCATATGATGTAATAACAAATTCTCCGCAAAGAATCATACTCAACACCATGCGAATAGTGGTCGGGTTCACAACAAGAGTAAAAACATCAAGATAATCAATATTGTGTCGTTGCTCAAATCCTTTCACAACCAACCTAGCTTTGTAGCGCCTCGCTACCATCTCGCCTCCAACTTAATTCGATAGACCCACTTGCAATGTAAAGTTTTCTTTCCTTTGAGAGCTCAACTAGTTCTCAAGTGCAATTGGATATAAAAGAAGTCATCTCATCATCCATTGCAAGTCTCCACTTGCCTACAATTAGAATGAGGATGATTGTTTGTAAGATTAGGATTCCTAGTCGATTATGATTCCTCCAAACCCATGGACTCTAAGTCTAAACTCTATTAGACTCCACAACCTAACAAAATATTTTAGAAAAATGAAGTACTTTTGGTTGATAGTGTTAAAATTATAAATTAAGTCAAAATATGTGCACTAACTGTTATCCATATAGAACGAATTAGATTAGAATTAGGATTTTGATGAGAACTAATGTGACCTTTCTATTTTTTATAATTTAAAAGTATAAATTAATTGCAAATTATTTATTATCCTAATATTTGAATGATAACCATTTTTAGCCCTATAATCAAGAGATTCTATATATTAATGTACGGTAATTATAGTTTTGTTTCAAAAATATGAAATTCTGAAGATCTCACATACAGAAAAACTACGATTATATGAACAACAATATGAATTCAATTAACATATAGATACAAGCTGGGATTATGGTTCTTTCATCGTAGCTTGAAGATATGTTTCGTTGGAAACTCTACTCTCATATTATCTTGAATTGTTTGAATAATGAGGCTAAATCATAAAATTCGAAAGATCCCACATGCATAATAACTACGATTCCATAACTACATGAATTACACGTATAACGAAGAATGAAATGTGAATTCTTTTCGTAATAATGATCTTCAAATAGAATATGAGAGATTTTTTTATGTAGATCTCTAACTAGCATAAACATAGGATTTGACCATTTGTTCATCATTAATTAATTATAAGTGTCTGATCTTATTCAATCTAAATATGATTATTAATTCTTATAGTTCTATATTTATAGAGTGGGTCTCATGAACCCTTTATCTATATTATATATTACTCAATCTGTCACATTGAACTTGATCCATATTTTTTTAGGTTGTCATATCCAACTTCGCTCATTTCCTTTTTAAGAAACAATTACCTCTCCAAAAGGTATATATAGACTCTATCTACTTTTTATCCTTTTAATCATTTTATATATTTATTCTGAATAATTGTAATAAAAAGAAATGAATCGTGTTTAGTAGGAAGGAGTATCATTTATCCATGAGATAACTCTATGTAAAAGTTGTCATGATGTTCTAATTAGTATACTTTTAACTACAAAATCGTCAACTTTCTTAATGTGAACATCTTTATTTTTTAGATGATATTTGCAAGAAATTAACGAAATTCATAATTCATTAATGTTGACTCAAACACGATGTTGACTCACTCTAGAACAAATAAATGGGATCAGTCCACCTGTTATAGAACTGTTTGAAAAACCGTTTTAAAATGCAGCCATTTGTCTCAAAATTTTGTACCACGACGCAACAACATTCCAGTTAACTCGTATCTGATTAGGCCACATATTACACATATATATTTATTTCAAACACACGATTATACACCACGGTTAAATTATCGTTTCATATAGTAAATACGTATTTTAACTATCTCCCAAGTTCAGTCTACGATTGATGTAATAATAACTATCCTTATATTATAGGAGCCAATTTAGTATTTTATAATCGATTCTATTATACATTTGTTTTGATCAACATACAAACTCGTACTTAAGCTCTAATTAAGACGACAAATCTTAGAATTTTCACACAACGCGAAAGATATATTATCAAATTATTACGATGCGACAATTATTGGATGAAATCTTGAAAAAATATGTGAGTATTTGATGAAGTTTGTATGCAGGTTACCTAAATTCATTTAATAGTGGCAGTTACTTAACGAGGAAAATCAAGCCAAAGGTCAAAGGTCAGTGTTGGCAGTGGTAGAATGGTTACGCTGGCGCCAAAGGTCCGGGTCGAATCATGCGACGCAGCTTTTAAAATTTCGTATTAATTGAAAAAAAAAAAAAATCAAGCGAAATACGTTTTCTTAAGTCTTAAAGTCTTTATATATTAATGAAATATAACAGTTAATAATGGATCGACCAATCTATATACTCTCTCTTAAACTTGGTGGGCTATCCCTATTTGGTATAAAGTTGGTCCATAAAAAAATTTATTTTTTTATATGATCCACAACTTTCTTTAGATGCTATTGCTAAAAAACAGCCCAAGAACCTTCTTCATTATATTATTTTAAGCAGTTTTGAGTCACACTACCTCTTTCTTTCTTTTTCTTTTTTTTTGCATGCTTTACCAAAAAACATGGTGCCTCAATTATTCAATTCTTTCACTTTGCCCCTAAGAATGGACTGAAAAGCAAAGTGGGTTTCGCCCTTTTCTTTTTTTTTTGGCTACGATTTTCGATAATGCTATATCGAATATGTGGATGTTTTATTGTTTGATTAAAGGTGAGTTAGTAAATTTTGTTTAGGGTCTAATTGATTTATATTAGTGTTGAAGTCGAACTATATGCATCAACTTTATAGTCCTATTGAGTACTATTTTTGATATATTTCAATTACCATTGATACTTTGACATTCTAAAGAAATCAACACAAATAGTTCTTACACTCTTGAAATATATTTTCGCTCCCTAATATTGACAAAATAATCGATAGTCCATGAAACAAAAATAAACTCAATATTAAATATCTAAATGTATATAAATACATAGATAATCCAACATAAATGACTGGCAGTGTGGAGTGTGGACCATAATTATGTCGCACTAGTTATAATTTAATCAGTCTTCAATTTTTTTTATCATTATATTTATATGTTTTTGAATGTGATTTCACAATCTAAAACTGATTTGATCTGTCACATGTAATGCAGTTACGACATTTTAATATAGTGTTCGTACAATTAAAAAAATATTTACCTAATGATGAATCTAGCTACGTGAGTGTGCGAGATTTATGTAAAACAATGAAGAACACCTGCGCTTTTTACGTGGTTCGATCGTTAATAAGATCTACGCCCACGGAGAATGATTCTCAATACTTTTACTAGAGTTTTTAGTGCAGAGTATTGATTACATGCTTCAGATTCAAAGAATTGCTAACCCTTCTAACATCGCTTTCCTTCTATTTATCTGACCGAATTTGCCATCAGAGGCGCCCGACCTCTCCATTGGTCGTGGTGTGACTCTTCCTCCGCATGCATTCCATCGACCGAGCCGGACCTCGCCTTTACGTGCGCCACGTGGAGGGCGGCGCCCACCTCGTTCTGGGCCCTCTATCGCCGAGGTAGCGGTCCCGGGGCTGGGTTTTGGGCACGATTAAGTCTCGCCTTGGGCTCGATCGCGTGGGCCGCTACCAACGTTAGGCCCACTCGTTTGGGCTCGTTAGCGGGGCCCACGGTTGGGCCATATCCCATCATAGCCCCGAATAGCCGGGACGGATGCCGAGGCGAGTGAAGTGAGATAGCGTCACGGTGAGGTGAAAGCTTGGTCAAGTTGTTTCGATGCGGTGGTCTTCGTGCCGATCCGAGTTGGGTTGTTTATTGTCCATCGCTGGAGAAAGATGTGGCACCGGGGAAGTCAAGTCCGACCGATAACGCGCCTGCGTTGGTTATGCCGAGGTTCGATGCCGCGGCATTACTCCGTGGTGGTGGCGGTGTCCGACCCGAGACAGTCTTTTTCGGGATTGTGGCGCGCCGGCCGCACCGAATCGCGGCCCGGTTCTACGAGGTCCGATCCGATGTAAGCTTTCCGTAGCGGCGGGTTCGATGACGCCGCCGGGTCCGACGTGGATTTCTGGTATTTGTGGGAAGGGCGGGCGCGATCGAGCGCGCAACCATCCGGAGGACGCCGGGTCCGTATGATGATTTCTAGTCGATCGGCGGTCTATCTTAGCTAGCGTCGTCATATGCGCCAGCGATAGTTGTGCACTCAATTGCGTGCGCGTGTACTCCACTTCCAATCACGTGTAGGCACGTGGAAAGCTTCGGGCGCCAGTTTGTGCTTTAAATGCGCCAGGTCGGGAAACTGCTCATTCCCTTTACTAAAACTGCTCATCTCCTCTATACTGAGAGAATTTCCCGATTTGGAGAGCTTTTGATCATCTTCCGATTCAAAGACTCGAGTAAAAAGTAAGTATGTCTTCTTCCTGCTTCGAGCACGCACGCGACTGCTTCCGGGTCCGCCCGATCATCTCCGCGGAGTTTCGGTTCGAACATCATTCACTTTTTAGATAGTGAAATCGAGGTTGGGATTATACCGCTATACCTTATCGGGTAGGTGCAGGAAGATTAGCGCCAGGTCCCAACAATATCATCTGCGTGGGACGGGTTTAAGGTCGGGGCGCCGATCGCCTCTAATCTTCGACGATGTGATAAAAATAGGAAGGAATGTCACATTCCTACCGACGCCTTAGTGGTGTGTTCCGCAACCATCCGATAGAGCATTAGCCCCGAGGTTTCATAACTATGTACATAGACGCCTGAGGGCGGTCTTGGTTCCCATAGCCCCATCTTTTGAGCCTCCAGAGTATTTCCGAATCCCATCTCGCCAATTCACCCCAAACCCATTAGGTCGGTAGTTGAGACGGGGTTAACTTGCTATAATGTAGCCGGAGAGTTCTCCTTCGAGCTCTTGATGCGATTTTTAGCGTCAAGTACTCAAGAGGTCAGACTATCTTCGCTTCGCAGACGCTTAGGGTGAGTCAACCCTCGAAAGTGTCGGGGTGGCAAAATAAGTTTTTCTTTTGAGGTCGATGGGCATCCGATCTACGGTTGGGGGCGGGTAAAGGACGGATATAAAACTTAAACCCCTCGGTGGGTAGAGATCACCAACACGCCGGTGAAGTTTCTCTAGAATTCACCGAGACAGCTTAATGATGCCGGCCGAGGTGCACAGTCGCAGTTCGGGGTCGGGTCCGAGCCAGTGAGGCACCTCTTCTCATTCTTATAGTCCGACCTCTTCGACTAACGCGATTTTCTTACAGAATGCAGTGAAGCTTAAGCACACAAAGGAGGTCAAGCACCTCGGCCTCGTCTCGCCTCGCACTACTGGACGACAGTGAGCCTTCTAAAAGAGGCGAGGGTGGCCGGCCCACCCCGCAGCCCGTGGTGGACACCTCAATCCTCAAGGTCCATGACCGATCTCGAGCTCGGGCCTCGAGGTAGAGGCTCGTGCCCATGATGCGCGAGGTACCGATCTCCGCCGATCTTCCGCCTCGCTTACCATGTTGTTGCTTTTATTATTTTTTATTTTTTTTATTTTTACGCTACTAACCGCTTGATTTGCAGGACACGCCTCGATCATGAGCGAGATGCGCCGCATGGTCGATGTTGTTGCCTCCCGACGAGGAGCTGGAGAGGAAGGTCGGTCAAGTGAGTCCTCGCCGGTCGGCGCGGAAGGAGGTGGAGGTTGCAAGGGCGGCCTTGAGGCCGCCACGGCGGAAGGGCCGTCTTGTGGGGAGGCCGTGAGGTGGAGTCTTGCTCGGAGGAGGTGGCGATGCAGAAGAGATCGGCTGATCGGACAAGTGCTTTCTTGGCGCAAGAGACCCATCTTGAAGGCCTTCGCCAAAGAACTTATCGAGTCGAGTCCTTCTCCGCCTTTATCTCCGATCCGCCGCCGTGATGAGGCCGCAGTGATATCTACCCACCGGAGGGTTGGCGGCCACGATGCCCGATTTTGACAAGGCGGCACCATTGGGCCGAGATTGATCGAGGCGGTGAACTGCAAGATGCCCGGGTGCTTGCCAAGGCAGCCCGCCTTCCCGTGGTGAGGCCTTAGCCTCTTCGCTGCCCCGACGGCCGAGGCAGGTCCCAATGCAAGGTGGACGAAGATCCCGAGCTTCAAGAGCTTGGCCGAGGCGGGCCCGGGAGGAGGAGGAGGAGGAGGAGCCAAGTTCGGCGGGTTTCAGTCGACCAAGAAGAAGAAGGGAGCAGCAATGGAGGAACGGGAGGAGGAGCGAGGCATGCGAGTTCGGAGAGTGCCGAGGTTAGTGGGCTCGTAGAATAGTCGAACCACGGGGTCGATAGGACCACAGGTCTTTGTAATAATTTTCTCCTTTTGAGTAATAAACGCGACATTTTTAAGATTTTGTTATCTTTTTATTTACAAGATTCACACCGAATGGCTCGGACTTGATCATGAATTGTCGACCAAGTTAAAAGAGGTCCGAGGCGCCGGCCGAGAAGGACGAAGAAGTGCTCTCCTGAGGAGCCGGTGCTACCGAAATGACCCAAGTTTCGCCACTATGGAGGTCACTCGGCCGTCGCCGACCAAGAGGAAGTTGGACGAGGTTGATCGAGAGTGGCCCGCCTCCCGGCTAAGAACGAGGCCCTAAAGTCGAGGTCACAGGATCGACGGAGTCCGGGCGGACTCATCTGCCGACGCTATCCAAGGCGCTTGATAGAGTGTGAGGAGCGGCTAGCTCGGGTGTCGGAGGAGCATGCAGAGACGAGAGGCGGTCACCGAGCTGGTGGGACTACCATATCCGTCGACGACCGAGTCCAGAGCTTGTTGGCGGAGGCATGGTGCCGAGGATGAGGAGGGCCCAACAAAGCAAGAAGTTCAAAGCTGCGCCAACTCCGTGGTGAAGTTTATGGAGATGTATGATATCGTCCATAAACGTCGCGATGCCCGCGTGGCGGCGAGGCCAGCTGGCTCGCCGACCCGATCATAGAAGAACCTGTAGAGGAGGCGGCACTCGATCATGCCGTTGCTCGGGTTGACGGGTCCGGCAGGGATGGATCGTCGGGGCGATCCTCCGAGAGCGGTCGGCGATCGGGACCTCAGTCGGCAGGGGGAGAAGCGCGGGTGGGGGCGAGGTCGCACTCCGGTCGGTTTGGGTGTGACCTCTGCACGTCCCCACTCCCTGAATGCCCGTGATCGCGCCTTCGCCACTTGAAGTCCTGTGAGCGGTGAAGATGACCTCGAGTCGCCGCTTACTGCTCGGCCGCCTCGAGCCCGCACCGAGGCCGAGCAGTCGTGGTGATTCCGCGCCTTATCGACCGGGTTGAAGGCACCGAGTTCGCTCTGCATACACCGCCGGCCGGAGATTTTGTAGAGAATTGTGCAGCTTCAAGAAGTCTCGGCAAGGAGTCTTGAGGCCGGATGAGGCCATGTATAGTGTAGAACTTTGTATGTAGATATAAATGTATTTGACTCGTTTGATGTATATTTCCTCCGAGAGGTATAAACATAGCTAGACTTCGTTTTGGTCGTGAAACGCATTTACATCAGACATGTATGTGTATTTTCCCAAATAAAGGATATAAACGAGCTCGGCCCGGTTGATTCAGATATAGCTTGGTACTTGGTCGATAGTCGTTAATGCATTTAGACTTTGTACCGGAGTGCATATCTTCCCAAATAAAGGGGTGTGAGATGGCGAGATCGGTGCGATGTCGCGTGCGTGTAGACGCCCAACTTAATGGGTAATCAGATGCTTTGCGTGTAGACGCCCAACTTAATGGGTAATCAGACTGCGCGGTAGACGCCCAACTTAATGGGTAATCTGCGCTTTGCATGTAGTATCGCCCAACTTAATGGGTAATGTGATGCGTACTCTACTTGGTGGGATTTTCATCTTCATAAGGCCCCCTCGTGAAGGTTTAAATGTGGTGTATCCAAACAGATGTTCACATATGTATGAAACGTATGAAATATTCATTATAAAAGCAGTGTTTTATCAACATGTAATCAACATCGTGCTTTGCAAAACAATTAAGGAACTAACATGATGTCGACTTTAAATCGAAGCTATGTAAAATACCTCCTTAAATGCATAATGTGCCAAGTTAGGGATAAGCCCCTTGGACAGTGAGCCACCTTGTAAGCCCTTTGCCGAGGTCCTCGTGAACGCGGACGGCCTCCCATGTCGGATCCAACATTGTTAAGACGCTCACTCATCGGCTTCATTATTTCTTAGACGAGGTCGCCCACATGGAGCTTGGAGCTGACCTGCTTGTTGTGGTACCATGCGCACTGGCCTCAGATTGGCTTCGTTTATGAAGCGAGCTCATGCCTCCTCGAGGGCCAAGGTCAGGCCTGCAGTCTTCCTCGCTCCGGCCCGGTCAAGTGAAGAGTGCGAGGGTCATGCTACGATCTCGGCCAGATGACGGCCTCGGTGCCGTGACCCCGGCTAAAGGGTCTCCCGTCGTCGTCGAGGTGTGGTCCCGTGGGACCGGAGGACTTGTGGAGATTTTCACCCGATCGCCTTTAGCTCGGTCCACCTTTTCTTCAATCCTTGACGATCGTGCGGTTCATCACCCTCGCCCCGACCATTCGCTGCGGGTGCGGATCGAGGTGAAGCGTGATCGATCCAAAGCTCTTCGCACCACCTTGAAGTTTTGTCGACAAATTGGATGCCGTTGTCCGAGACCGGGACGTGCGGTATGCCGTTGACTGCACTATATTTTTCCACACGGTCGTCGAATCCTTCCGCGCGTGAGGCTCGAAAGTGGCTCGGCCGACCCATTTTGTGAAGTAGTCTATGGCTACGACTAAGTATCGTCGACCGGTGCTCGATCGAACGGGCCAACGATGTCGATCCCCACCGCATGAAAGGCCACGGACTCTGCGGTGCGCCCGACCGATCCGAGGCGCTTTTTATCGTGGAGTGAATCGCACTTTGGGCACTTCTTGACGAGCTCGGCCGAATCTTGTCACGAGTGGGCGATAATATCCCGACCTCATCGTCTTCTTTGAAAGGGCTCGCGACCATGTGGCTTCCACAAGACCGCGGTGAATTTCGTTGAGCACGTGGTAAACTTTCCGCCCGGCGTCTCGGGAGGGTTGAAGGTAAGACTCCAGTGAGAGCGCCTCACGCATGAGATATTTCGATTTCACCATCATCTTTTGGCTTCGAGGCGATCTTGAGGTAGTGCGCCGTGTTCCGTGTAGCCTCGTGAGACATCCAATTCGGCTCTATCTCGGTGATGATGCCGACGTGGGACTCGCTATGCTTCGAACGGACCTCCTCCACCGGTGGACTTGTTGACGACGCAGCTAACTTGCGGAGGGCGCCGGCTCACCGCTTTCCCTGGGATTCGTGGATGCCAAGCACCGAACGAGGTCAACATCTCCTTCGCTTCTCGAGGTATTGTTTCATTCGTTCCTCCTTGCCTCGTGATTCGCTTAACACCGTTCACGACGACCGGAATCACCAAGATTTGGATCTTATCCACCTCGCCCGCGGGCGGTGCGAGTCCCGAGATTAGGGCCTCATACTCCACCTTGTTGGTGGTTGGGAAGGTAAACCGACGGCGAGGGTGACTTCGCTTATCCGGGCCGAGGAGGATGATGCCCGCCTACGCCTATCTTGCACGATGCTCGCCCACGACATCCGCCAACCATCTGGTGGTGTCGGACGGCCTCCTCCGCCGTGGGCGGGGCTGGAGTTACCTCATTGGCGAGCCTACCTCGGTGAATTTGGCCTCAACCGAAGTCGGCGAGCTTGCCTTTTTTATGGCCGGCTGGGTGAGTCACGAATGTCGTGCTCACGAGCTCCAGTGCCCACTTAGCTATACGTCCGGACGACTCTGGTTTCAACAAGACTTGTCTCAAGCTAAGTCGATTAGCACCAGACGGAGTGAGCTTGGAAGTAGGGTCGGGGCGTCGCTTGCTCACCACAGGGCAGTGCTACTTTTTCGGGCCTGAGTACCTTGTCTCCGGTCCTTTGAGAGCTCGGTGATAAAGTAGACGGGAGTTATCGTCCCACCTCATCTCGCATCAGATCACACTGATGGCCTCGTCCGAGGCCAAATATGGAGAGAGATTCACCTTGTTTGGGGCGACAGGGGTCGGCAGGTCGGCAGGTACTCCTTCACCGCGCTGGCGGCTGGTGTTCTTCCCGCCAGCGTGAGTCCGAGCTCTCCTCGGGATCTCAAGAATGGGAGCTGCTTTGCTCGGAGAGAAATCGAGGCGGCTAGGCACCCGTGAGTTTGTGGATCTCACGGATGGTCCTTGCACCGTGCATGTCGAAAGCACGCCTTCACCTTGGTGGGATTGGCCTTCAGCCCTCCCGAGAAACCCAAAGATCCCAAGAACTTGCGGCCTTCACCATAAATGTACATTTGGGGTTGAGTTTGAGGTTGGCACCGAGGAGTTGGAGGATGGTGCCGAGATCGTCGGGCGCTCTCCGCTTTCCCGACTTTTGACTACTATGTCGCCGACGAGACCCCGACGATCTCCCGATGTGGTCTTTGAATCTTGCATCCACCATCCTCCGTAAGTAGCCCCGCTGCTTGAGGTAGGCCGGGCGTCTTCGACGCAGACGCCAAGTCGGTGATGAACGCGGTCTTTGGTGCATCCTCCGGCTCATCGAGATTTGGTGGTACCCTCAGATAGATCCGAAGTTCAACATCTCGTGGCCCACCAATGCCTCCACCTTTTGTCGATATCGTGGAGGGTAGCAATCTTTTAGGCAAGGCTTGTTGAGGTCGGTATAATCGACGCTTGTCGCCCTCCTCCTCGGCTTTCGGACCACGATTGGATTAGCCATCCGTGTCGGTACTGACCAACAAGATCTTGGCCTTGAAGTTGAGTCACCTCGCCCCTTATGACCGGTCAGCCATGCGAATATCCTTTTTCTTCACGGACCGGCTTGGTAGCCGAGTCGATGTTGAGGCGGTGAGTTATGAGCTCGGGTGACACTCGGTCATATCGAGCGGGACCAAGCAAACACGCCCTATATTCTCTCGAAGTCGTATGACGTCTTCACGGACGTCCACTGGGCCCCAGGTGCCGACTGGATGACCTTCGAGGATCGTCGTCGATAGTTGGAGGCCCGGTCGTCATCCCGGTGTCGGCCTCCGGGCTCATAATTGCTATGCCCGGGCGAGGCCGCATCTTGAGTTGAGAGTCGTAGGCATTCTTTTGCCGCCGCTTGGTCTCCCCGGATCTTGAGCACTCCCACCGGGGCGGAATCTTGACGGTGAGGTGGTAGACCGAACAGACGGCCTTGGTGGCGTCTGACCAATCTCTCCCGAGGATGATGTTGTCACGGAGAGGAGCTCGACCGGGAAGAATCGGATGGCCTTGGTGACCGACTGAGCCCGCCTACCACGTGACCTGAAGGTAATGACCCCTGGCCGGATCGCCTCTTGGTGAAGCTCGTGAATCGAGGGAGCGGAGTACACAATGCCTCCGACCTCAAGCTTATCCAGACAGCTCGGAAGATGATGCCGACGGAGGCTCTGGCGTCGATATAGACCCGGTGGACGCTTTGTTGCCCACCGCACTGTATCGTGATGGCGCCCCGGTGCGGCATGATCTTGGGCACGGGTCCTCCTCGAGAACGTTATGTTCTCACCATCCCGAGTCGCTTTTCTTCGGCTCTTGGCCGGCCGCCCGCGTTCTTCGTGGACGATCTCGCCCGTCACGCGATCCGGTAACAACATGACCGCCCATAGCGCTGGGACCTTCGCCCTCGCTGCCTTCGTGCCGGGTCGTCGCCGGGGTCGGCCCGCGGTTGTTCCGCCGCCCATTCCTTCGCCTCGCTCTTCTGACCACTCGTCCGAGGTATTTCTTGAGGCCCTCCTTTAACGAGCTCGCCGATCCGTGAGCCTGTGTTTCGAATCCTCGTTATCGTGACCATACCCTTGGTGATAGTCACAATACTGCCTGCGGGACCTCTTCGATCCCTTTCATGGGGCGGGTTTCGGGAAGAGCTCGTGGAGCCCGAATATTTCCGCCCTTGATTTGAGTAGTGGCGCCTGCCCGCCGTGGTTGGGCGAGGTCCGAGCTGAACTCCGTGCCCTCTCGATTCTATCGGCGCCTCCCGCGATCGGCGCCTCGACCCTGGTCATCCGGCTTTTTCTCCGGACCGCCGTCCCTGCAGTTCCCGCTTCCGGTCCGACTGCCTCCTCGACGAAGTTGTCCACCAGTTCCAAAGCTTACTCACCGCCTTTGGTTTCTCCTCGTGATTTCTTTGTTCAGCCACGGGGTCGATCCCATTTTGAACGCGTTGATGATGTAGAGGTCGTTCTCGCCGCCAATTTTGAGCGACTCTTTGATGAACCTCGAGACGGTTTGACATCGTCTCGCCCGCCTCGCGGACCGTGAGGCAGGTCGGAGGAAGGTTGCCGGGCGGCATCTTCGATAGAAGCGCCACTGAACCGATCCATGAGGTCCCGGAAGGCGGTGTATCTTTGCTCGGCGAGCGAAAGAACCAACGCCGCGTTGGAGACCGACACCTGGAAGATTTTGCACATGTGAAAATCTTCCGCCTCGATTCGCCATGTTGGTGGTGTAGGCGAAAAGGAAGTCGGAGGGTCTCCGAGGCCATCGTGAGGCCGCTATATTGGGCCCGGTCACACGGGGCGGGCGTGTCTAGAATCTCCACGGAGAAAGGGAAATGATCCTCCGCACGGCCGAACCCCGAGATCGCCGCCATCTCTTTCGGAGGGTGGGGACCGATAGCGATGCTATCGTCCTTGCGGCGGGTTCGACCGCCTTTCCTCCCTCTGCTTTGCTCGGCTCTCGATCGGCATGACGAGGTGGAGAGCGGCCCGCCGAATGGCGGGCGGCGGTGGCGGCGGCCGCCACGCGGCGGCTCCCGAACGAGGCGGCGGCTCGGTCGCGCGAGGCGACCCTCTGACGGGCGTGATGCGATTTCGGCTATCACGCCGGTGGCCGGGCCGCCGGATGTGAGCGGCCTCGGCGGCCGTGGTGTTCATCCGAGCCCTCGGCGGCCCGCCTTTAGTCCTCTCGTTGAGAAGCTTTGGAATCGCCAAGATTGGCGTGGAGGAACTCGGTCACGGCTCGGCCGAGGACCTCGTGGACGAGCGAGTGGTGTTTCGCCCTCGTTGAGGTCGGCATTTCCACATTGGCGCGGTCCCGAGGTGTATGGAGACGCTTTCATGTCGCCTCGTGAGTGGCGCTCGTGGCGTCTGCGACCTCCTTCCCGCAACGCCGAGTGACCACCGGTCGCCTCGGCAAGACGGTTGTTGCCGCCTGACGGTTGTCGTGTTCTCGCCATTAAGTTGTAGAGGAAACAAAGCTTTCTTGTTGGTTTCCACAGACGGCGCCAATGATGAATCTAGCTACGTGAGTGTGCGAGATTTATGTAAAGCGATGAAGAACACCTGTGCTTTTTACGTGGTTCGATCGTTAATAAGATCTACGTCCACGGAGGAATGATTCCTCAATACTTTTACTAGAGTTTTTAGTATGAGTATTGATTACATGCCTCAGATTCGCAAAGAATTGCTAACCTTCTAACATCGCTTTTCCTTCTATTTATACAACTCCGATCGCCATCAGAGCGCGCCCGACCTCCATTGGTCGTGGTGTGACTCTTCCTCCGCATGCCTTCCATCGGCGGAGCCGGACCTTTCGCCACGTGCGCCACGTGGAGGTGGCCGACCTTGCCTGGGGCCCTCTATCGCCGGTGGTAGTCGCTGGGGCAGGGTTTTGGCGATGATTAAGTCTCGCAGCCGACCGACCGCTAACAACGTTAACGCAGCTCGTTTCAGGCTGTAGTTAGCTACCTCGGTTGGTCCATATCCCATCACCTAACCTAACGAATACATCTACGTAGTCTTATTTCTGTGATTAAGAATGTCGACGTAATCGCATGTCTCAAAATAGATGAGTCATTTTCTCTTTTAAAACTATTTTTGTTTGAAAGTGTGGTGCTATATTCAGCATATTGCTTTCTAAAATGGAGGCAATGTCTCTGACCAAAAGTAAGTGACCATTAATGCCCTTGTACATATGAACAAATATAAAGTCATTGTGAACTTGATTATATGGTTGAAATATTGAGGGCTTTGTCCAATTTATAATTCATTAAAGTTTAATAAATCTATTATATTCTCTGAAGTTCATGCAGTTGGGAGAGCAATAATCAATAGATGATAAATTATAGGAACTGTAATTAGTTTCGAGCTTTCATGTTTATTTTTGGTCGTCATTTTCTTTCTTAGGGTTAAATGTAGAAAAAAAATCACTAACTTTGATCCCGTCCCGGGTATGAATTCGACCATCTTTTTCAAATATCAAAATCGCTTCACTGCAAAAGTTTGAGAATGTTAAATAACATTCCATTAAAAAAATCAATACTTAATTATATACCTTAAAAGGTTGCATCAAAATTCCACCAAGATCTGGAAAATGGCTATTTTTTCGTCACTTAATTCCTTTTATGATATTGATATAGGGGTGGTCTTCTGTGCGCTCGCATACATGAGACCCACCATCAAATTTCTTTTTAAATTAATTTAATAATTAATTCTAATTACAATAATTAAATTAATTCTAATTAAAAAATTTATTAATTTAATAAATCTTAATTATAAATTAATAAATCATAATTATGAATTAATAATTAATAAGTTTGAATTAATAAATCTTAATTTTAAATTAATAAACCTTAATTATGAATTAATAAACCTTAATTAGAATTAATAAACTTTAATTATGATTTAATAAACCCTAATTTTGAATAATAAGCCCTAATTTTGAATTAATAAACCCTAATTATGAATTAGTAAACCATAATTTGAATAATAAACCCTAATTTTGAATTAATAAACCCTAATTTTGAATTAATAAATCATAATTATAAATTAATAAACCATAATTATGAATTAATAAATTATAATTACAAACTAATAAATCTAATTATCCTACTCATAATTAATATATAATTATTATAATAAAAAATAAAAGGTGAAATTTCGAGGACGTAGGTTTCACCCAAATTTTTGTCATTGATATATCCAATTTGGTGGGAATAAGTAATAACTAGACAAAGAGAGTGGAGCACGTAGTCCTGTCCGGTGGGGAAGAATTATTATTTTGTCAGTTTCTATCCGATAATTTGTCCATTACGAAAAGATT